>JBBGZY010001654.1:0-1412413 GCA_037952925.1 Lithobates clamitans | reverse complement strand
ATCCTGTTCTCCATCTCCACCTTCTGTTCATATCCCCACTGCAGTTGACAGTTTTGCAGAGCAGTGTCGTCAGCTCTGCACATGCTCAGTTTACAGCGAGTTTCTATGCTGAGCATCCCCCCCCCCCCCCCAATCAGATCTGAGCAGCCCATGTGACTATAGAGTCACACGTGGGTGTATACACAAAAGGTAAATGACAGCCCTCTTCCTCCTCCATGCCTGGTAACCAGCCAAACACAAATGGGAGTGAGATATTGCATCTTAAAATGATGAGGCTTCCCCTCCTTGTTATTACAAGACACAGGCTAGACGGGCATGACACAGCCCGTGACTGGCAGAAATACACCCACATGGTACTGCCAAGAATAATAAAGATTTGATTTCAGATATTTGTATGACAATTTAACACAGTTTGACATTTATTCATTTTACTCTCTATTCCAAAAGCTGTTTTTTTTTTTTAAAACATGTGACCAGCAGCAGAGGACTAGAAACTCCTCCTGTTTAGGTTTCCCTGCAGACAGACTGGGAAAAAGCTGGGTCATGTGACAGCTGTATATTAACCACTTGAGCCCCAGAAGGATTTGCCCGCTTATTGACCAGGCCATTTTTTTGCGATACAGCACTGCGCCACTTTAACTGACAATTGCGCAGTCGTGCAACGTTGTACCCAAACAAAAATTGACGACCTTTTTTTTTTAATCACAAATAGAGCTTTCCTTTGGTGGCATTTGATCACCTCTGCGTTTATTATTTGCGATATAAAACAAAAAAAAGTGACAATTTTGGAAAAAAAATAAAACACACACAACACACACACACACACACACACACACTTTCTTTTTGCTATAATACATATCCAAAGAAATAAAAAACTAAAATGTATTTATCAGTTTAGGCTGAAATATATTTCCTCTACATATTTTTGGTAAAAAAAAAAAAAAAATTCCAATAGGCGTATATTGATTGGTTTGCGCAAAAGTTATTGCTTCAAATTATGGGATAGATTTAGGGACTTTTTTTTTATCGTTTTTACTGGCAATGGTGGCGATCTGCGATTTTTAGCGGGACTGCGACATTGCGGCAGACCCCAAATGACACTTTTTTGGGGACCAGTCACATTACTACATTGATCAGTGCTATAAAAATGCACTCATCAATGTAAAAATGACACTGGCAGGGAAGGGGTTAACACTGGGGGCGATCAAGGGGTTAAGTGTGCTCTAACTGTAGAGAGGGGGGGGGGGGTGAGATGGGCTGCCAAGGACATGACAGATCACTGTTTCTGAGCACTGGGAACAGTAGATTCTCTGACATGTCCCCTGTGAGAATGAGGATTTGCCTTATTTACAAAAGGCAGATCCCCGTTCTGCCTCTGTACTAGGCGATCACCGGGTCGCCGGCGGACGAGTCCGCTCGACCCACAACGCAACTGCGCGAGTCAACATACACCTACGGCAATTAGCGTAGGAGAGCCAACCTGCTGCTGTACAACGACGTCGGCTGGTTGGCAAGCAGTTAATTAGCAATAAAAAGGTACTTAGATTTTTTTAATCTAAATAATTACAGTACCATCATCTATATACAGAAATAGGGATAATTTAAATTAAACAGTACGTGTCGTTGTAAATTTAGTTTCCTTTAAGTCTAACACTTAACCCAAACTGTTTTTTTTTTTTTTCTAAATGTACCAAAAAAAAAAAAAAAAAAGTGTTCGTAGTAACCAATTAGGAAGGAACACCTATCACTGAATGCACAAAAATACATCATTTACAATTGAAGGGGAAATTGAGGTCTCCATTAGAATCCCCAAAAGGGACACTCTGCAGATGTATAAACTAGCAGGTTCACAGTAGAAAAAGACCCCAAGCCAAGATCAAGTTAGCTTAAGGCGACTTTCACAGTGGGGCGGGGGGTGCATTAGCGGTAAAGCGCAGCTAGTTTAGTGGCGCTTTTCGGCCGCTAGCGGCGAAGTTAAAAAAGACAGAAAAGTATAAATCCAAAAAAAGCTTAAAGTGTAAAGTGCAATAAGCTTTAAAAAAAAGTAAACAGTCCAAAAAATTCAAATGTGCTGAAAAATCTTTAAAATAAATTTTTTTATTACACAGTGGGGACGGAAAGTATTCAGACCCCCCTTTCACACTGGGGCGGTTTGCAGGCGGTTATTGCGCTAAAAATACCACCTGCAAACCGTCCCTAAACAGCCTCCGAGGGCTTTCACACTGAAGCGGTGCGCTGGCAGGAGAAGAAAAAAAATCTCCTGCGAGCCGCATCTTTGGAGCGGTGAAGGAGCGGTGTATTCACCGCTCCTAAACCGCTCCTGCCATTGAAATTCAATGGGACAGCGCGGGCTATACCGCGGCTATAGCCGCACTGTACGAGTAGTTTTAACCCCTTTTTCGGCCGCCAGCGGGGGTTAAAACCGCACCGCTAGCGGCCGAATTACCGTGGTAAAACAGCGCTAAAAATAGCGGTTTTACCGCCGACGCCCCCTACCGCCCCAGTGTGAAAGGGGCCTTAAATTTTTCACTCTTTGTTATGTTGCAGCCATTTGCTAAAATCATTTAAGTTAATTTTTTCCCCTCATTAATGTACACACAGCACCCCATATTGACAGAAAAACCACAGAATTGTTGACATTTGTGCAGATTTATTAAAAAAGAAAAACTGAAATATCACATGGTCCTATTCAGACCCTTTGCTCAGTATTTAGTAGAAGCACCCTTTTGATCTAATACAGCCATGAGTCTTTTTGGGAAAGATGCAACAAGTTTTTCACACCTGGATTTGGGGATCCTCTCTAGTTCTGTCAGGTTGGATGGTAAACGTTGGTGGACAGCCATTTTTAGGTCTCTCCAGAGATGCTCAATTGGGTTTAAGTCAGGGCTCTGGCTGGGCCATTCAACAACATTCACGGAGTTGTTGTGAAGCCACTCCTTCATTTTAGCTGTGTGCTTAGGGTCATTGCCTTGTTGGAAGGTAAACCTTGGCACAGTCTGAGGTCCTGAGCACTGGAGAAGGTTTTCGTCCATGATATCCCTGTACTTGGCCGCATTGATCTTTCCCTCGATTGCAACCAGTCGTCCTGTCCCTGCAGCATGATGCTGCCACCACCATGCTTCACTGTTAGGACTGTATTGGACAGGTGATAAGCAGTGGTTTTCTCCACACATAACGCTTAGAATTAAGGCCAAAAAGTTCTATCTTGGTCTCATCAGATCAGAGAATCTTATTTCTCACCATCTTGGAGTCCTTCAGGTGTTTTTTTTTTAGCAAACTCCATGCGGGATTTCATGTGTCTTGCACTGAGGAGAGGCTTCCATCGGGCCACTCTGCCATAAAGCCCCGACTGGTGGAGGGCTGCAGTGATGGTTGACTTTATGGTTGAATTTTTTGGACTGTTCACTTTTTCTTAAAGCTATTGCACTTGCACTTTACACTTAAGCTTTTTTGGACTTTTTTTTATTTTTTTCTGTTTATTGAACTTCAGGAGTGAACTTTATACTCAAGTTTTTTTTATTACTTTTCAATACAGGGTTACTCCCTCAGATAGGGGAGATAGCACGTATATTTTGGTAAACGTATGAAGCACATATGACACTTTAAGTATACGGGAGTAAAATTCATCTATTGCACTTTATTATGGATATGGTATGTTAGTAAGGGATGTTTTACAAAAATAAACAAAAATGCAGCGCTCAATGGGACCAGTAGTAAAGAACTATTGCTGATGGTATAATCAATAAAGCTCATTTATTGGATGCATGCTGAGATTTGAAATTAAAAAAACAACTGTCAGTGAAAAAACGAGATGATAGAATTAGGACTTCATAAGCACAACTCATTATCATGGTTGAAGTGATCCAAAAATTAGTATACACGATACCACCATGACTTCCAGATGACAAGGGGTTAATGTCAGCAAGTGTGCTCCAAGCTCCGATCCCAATTGGCAGACTTAATGGCTCAATGTGCAGGGAGAAAAATAGAGGTGGAGAGACACCGCTCTAAAAAGGTGCACCTAATGGCTATATTCCGGATATCAGACTCACTGTGATCCAGGAGGTGTATTGTAGATCCTGATTGGCAGACCGAATGGCCTAATGTGCATGGAGAAAAAAAAAAAAATAATGAGGAGGTAGAGAGACACTAAGGTGCACTTAAGTGCACCTTAGAGAGCGGTGTGTCTCTCTACCTCTATTCTACCTTTCTCTACTTCTAAAGAAAAAATCAAGAGAAGAACTAGTGCTCCAACCATAAGAATAGGCTACAAACAGAAGAGGATCGAAAAAAGGACCACGACTAGGTTGTAGTTCCTAAATAGCTAACAGATTCCACCTCCTACATGTACTACAGAAAAGCTGGAGCTTGGGTCTAGTGCACAGGCTTTAGCCTACAAGAGTGAAGCAACTTTCTATAGCGGTCTTATAGATCCTATAGACAGCACAACTATCTGAAGATTACCATCTCCTTCAACAAAAGATGGAGAAAAGGATTGACCTCTCACCACTTCACAGTCATTATGGGTATTATACACACTGCACAGTATAGCAGAGCCCCAAAGACAGCAACTTCTATTATTACGAATGTACAGCTTGGCTGTCTTTCATAAAGATGAAGAACATCAGTTCTCTGCAGCACATAACTGGCACTTATGGCAATATTGTGAGTAATGCACCCTTGGGAGCTTGCCCAAGGGTGCCAACTCCTAACAAATGTGACACAATGTCCTGAAATAAAAGCATCCTGCAAGACCCATTCAGACAGATTTATGATGGCATCCAGAGCACTTTTCAAATGAAAGGGAAGTTTTAGCACGAAGCTGTACAACATCTGTGTGTGAAGTACTGCTATACCCTAGAAAAAAAAACTTTTACGGTTGTCACCACAACAGGCAGCAAGAGGAATCTTGCAATGTGGACACCTGTTCTGGTGCCAGCTAACAGAAAAATTCCAAGCAGTGTGTAGAGCTTTCCTTTCACTTCCAATTGTGTCTACAAGACAGGAAATAAAAAAGGGTAATCTCCCAAGTGGACAAAGAAAGCAAAAAAAATAATTATTAATTGAGAGATCGAGAAAATCGCCCAGCTCTACTCTGCCTAGTCCGCGGCATCCGGCCTCGCCTAAAAACTCCTGCCCGCAGCTCCTCAGGACCGGCGCGGTGTCAGCGCCGGTCCTGGTGAAAAAAAAAAAAAAAAAACAAAACAAAAAGAAAACGATTTGCTTAAATTTTGAGTCGATTTGACCTCTCAACTCGATTCAAGATTCAAAATTTATTTTTTCCCCAGCCCTAAGATATAGAGAGAGAGATAATATCTCTCTCTCTATATACAGGGGGTCCCCTAGTTACAAACATCCGACTTACAAACGACTCCTACTTACAAACGGGGGGAGACAACAGAAAGTAAGAGGAACTCTACCCCTAGGAAGGAAAATTCTCTCCTGTAAGAGCTATTTTGGGGAAAGGTACCTCCACTGATGCTTTATCACCAAGGCTTGTTTCCACAACAAGCCAAAATTTTCAAAATCCAATTGTCATTGGGACAGAAAGTGAGGTGAAATCTTCTGAACAGCGGCACAGACAGCAAAACAAATGTTACAGAGGTGTTAACCCTTCCCTATAAAAAGCTTAAAAATAGTTTTTTTGGCTGGAGCTACACTTAAAAAAAATGTACCTGTTCCGACTTACAAACAGATTCAACTTAAGAACAAACCTACAGTCTCTATCTTGTTTGTAACCTGGGGACCCCCTGTATCTAATTTTCTTTTCCGCTACACCCTCCCACCAACATAGAACATTTCCGTGTGCTCTTGAACTCTATCCAACACCTCCATATATTTACACATTTTTCTATTTTATCTTGTCCATAATGAAACAGTTCTTCCATGTGGCAGATGAACTCCACCCTTTTAACCGGGTCTCTTATCATTGGGCTCTCTGGAGACTGCTAATGTCTTGGAATCAAATATTTTGCTGCGAGGTGTCACCGATTGAGTTTAGTATTGTGAAGTACGTAAAGTTCCTGGGACTTTAGGCGTATTCGTCCCTGTAATTTCCTATATCTGTTGTACAATTTCCTGCCAAAAGCATGCATTTTTGGACACTCGTGATGATGATTTCTCCGGTTGATGTTTATGTGCCTTGGCAGGTATTATATACATCATCTTGATAAGCATTTATAATTCATTTCTAGCGTGCTCATGTCTGTTGCTATACCCCCTGCCATTTTCAATATTTTCTCGCTTGCTCACTCCAGGTAGCACCAAGTTTCCCTTCCCAGTTTTTGTGGAAAAACTTTAGGCTCAGCCATTGTTGGAAGGATCTTATAGACCTGGGAATTATATTCCCCATTTTGCTTGTCTGTGAATCACAACCCAAAAATTTGAATTACATTTAACGTTAATAAACTTGTGTCTTTAGAAAATTTAGGATACTTTTGTGGTACCCAAATCGCCTTATCCAAAAGTGTCGCGCAATAGAACGACAGAGCAGCTCTATTGCGTGAAACTACGTACCTGTACGTCGTTTCATGCAATAGATACTGTGGATGCGCGCCACGGGAGCACGCACGCAAGTCCGGCGGACTCGATGTCTGCCAGCCACCCGCGATCGCTGCACAGAGGCAGAATGGGGAATCTGCTTATGTAAACAAAGCAGATCCCTGGTCTGACAGGGGACAACATGGAGATCTGCTGTTCCTAGTGATCAGGAACAGCAATCTCTGTTGTCCCAGTGAGCCCAACCCCCACACAATTTTAATACACCCAGGAAACAGTTAATCGCTTGATCGGCCCCTGGAGTTAACCCCTTCCCTGCAAGTTTTATTTATACATTGATCGGTGCATCTTTTCTTTTAGCACTGATCACTGTAATGTAACTGGTCCCCAAAAACCCAAAAAGTGTCACTTCAAATCAGATTTGTCGGGTGCAATTCCGCAAAAAAAAAAAAAAAAAACACACCACACACACACACACACACACACACACACCACCATTACCAGTAAAAACAATTTTAAAAAAAGTCCATCAATCTATCCCCCATTTTGTAGACACTATAACTTTTGCACAAACCAATCAATATACGCTTATTGCGATTTTTCATTACCAAAAATATGTAGAAGAATAAATATTGGCCTAAACCGATAAATAAATTTGTCGGTCTTTTTTGTTTATAGTGCAAAAATAAAAAACACCAACACACACACTACACCCACACACACCGCAGTGCAGCATCGCACAATTGTCAGTTAAAGCGACGCAGTGCCGCATCTCAAAAAAATGTTTTTTCAATTTTTTCGCCCAAGAATTAAATGTCCAATCAACTATTCATGTTAATAAAACTGCCGTATAATATATCTTTTAAAATGTGGTGCCACCAATCCCCTGTGTGTTTTATCTGTACTTAATAGGGCACACTGCATTCTAGATTTTTTATTCTGCCATATATATTTATTTAAGTATCATCTTCTTTAGGGCACTTTCACACTGAGGAGTCGGTGGTAGTTTTAGCCACGCTTTACCTTCATTGTAGAGGCGCATTTCAGCCGCTAGCTGGGCACTTTTAACCCCTGCTAGCGGCCGAATAAAGTGTTAAAATTGCCGTGGCGCTTTGCAGGTGCTCCCCATTGATTTCAGTGGACAGGGACACTTTAAGAGCGGTGTATTAACCATTCCTAAAGCACCTCAAAGATGCTGCATTCCAGGACTTTTTTTTTTATTTTTTACGTCCTGCAAGGGCACTGCTCCAGTGTGAAAGCTCACAGGCTTTCACACTGGAGTGACAGGAGAGGCACTTTACAGGCGCTATTTTTAGTGTTATAGCGCCTGTAAAGCGACTCAGTGTGAAAGTAGCCTTAATGTCCTAAAGTATGCTTGTGGTACATGCATTGGGAGCATTTAGAACTTCGAGAACTTCTGGCAAGTTTCCCCATCTTGACTATGTTTATTCGCCCTACACAGGAGAGTGGTCTTATTGAAATTGTATTAAATTTCCTCTTTAATCACGTTTAATAATGGGACGTAGTTTGTTTTATACATATCCTTTAGACATGCTGTTAATTTTATCCCTAAATATTTTAATTCCTTCTGCCATGTGAATGGGAACTCCTCTTGTAAGGCTGCCATCTTAATTCTTATTAATATTTCAAAATTTCTGATTTGGAGGGGTTCATTTTTAAATTTGATAGTTCTCCATAATACTTCAGTACTTTCATTATGTTTGGTAGCGTTGGTTCCTCCTCTCATATACTCACTCCTTTTATATCTACACAATTCCTGATAGTAGCTAATAAAAATTCCAGTGACAGTGTAAACAGCAGGGGTGAAAGGGGGCACCCCCTGCCTTGTGCCATTAAACAATTCAAAGGGTTCAGATAAGGTACCATTAATCTTTACTGCTGCCATTGGCTGTTTGTATAAGGTTTTTATCCATTGGATAATTTTTTTGGGCCGATCCCCATTTCCTTAAGTGTAGCCATCATAAATCCCCAGTCTCTCCCGTCAAATGCCTTTTTAGCATCTATCGACAGGAATAGAACTGGGGACCCATCTCTGTTTACATGTTGTAAGAGTAACAATGTTTTAATCCCATTGTCTCTTCCTTCCCTCCCAGGGATTAACCCAACTTGATCTGCATTTATCCACTCCGACAACAATCCCTTCATTCTAGTAGCTAGTATTTTAGCATACAACTTTATATCAGCATTTAGTAATGATATTGGTCTATAGCTAGAACATTGGGTTAGGTCTTTATCTTCTTTGGGTATTACGGTAATATAGGCCAGTAATGATTCTTTCCTTATTTCAGTCTGTTCAACTAGAAAGTTTAGGTATAAATATAATTTTGGTGCCAACTGTTCCTTAAAGTTTTTATAACTCACAGGGAATCCATCCGGCCCTGGGCTCTTTCCCACAGCTGTATCCTTTAGTGCTGTAAGAATTTCTTACTGTGTTATGGGTCTCTAAGGCTAATAGTTTTTCCTCCTCGAATTTAGGTAATCTGGCTCCTTTTAAATAAGCTTTTATCTTTTCTCTATTTTTTACTTGTTCCCAGTTTGCTCGGAGTATAATGTACTGTAATACATTAGAAATACTCTTGCGATATCTGGTGTGGAATATATCAGTTTCACATTTTTTCTATATAAAACTTGCTGATTTCTTTTTCCTCAATGCTCTCGATAGATGCTTCCCTGGTTTATTTCCCCCGTTGATATCTTTGTTCACCCTATTGAAAGTCCACCTTGTTTCTCAATTAAACATATTTAGCTCATTTCTTTATAGCACTACTAGGTGTTGTACGTCTAGGTCTTTTTATGCCGATGTTCTAACTCATAGTTCTTTTAATACTGTTCTCATTTTGTTCAACCTCTATTTCTTTTTTGAGTTCCTAATGATACGAGTATACCCCTGACATATGCCTTATGGGCAAGCGTTTTAAATCTACCCGTATCCATTCACAAATGGGGGAAAAAAATAAAAATAAACAAACAAACACAAAAAGGGGCGTGCAACTAAGTAACTAAGCTAACTACATAACATATTTTACTGGTGTGCTCTATAAATAATAATAAAGTATATATATATTTTTTTTATATTTACATACACCTCTCTCTCCTTTGCACGGTGTAACGCATCGTGTCTAATTCAGGGAAACCGCTCTATTCCCACAATGCTATAGGATCTTCCTTATGCAAGCAGTGCAATTAAACCAGGAGTGCAGGGGTCTGTAGAAGATTCTGGATAATACTTTCTCTGACCAAGGAAAGTACCGTATATACTCGAGTATATGCGGAGTTTTTCAGCACTTTTTTTGTGCTGAAAGTGCCCCCCTCGGCTTATACTTGAGTCACTGCCGTCTGCCTACCTGATCAGCGTGTCATGCAGACATACGGCGGCCATTCCAGTGTACAAAAGCCGCGCCTCCTCCTCGTCCGTGATAGGCAGAACACTCAGTTTCCCAGCAGTCAGTGTTCAGCCTGTCACGGACGTCCTCTCATCCTCATCCCATGGACGAGGATGAGAGGATGTCCGTGATAGTTCCCAGCAGTCAGTGTTCAGCCTATCACGGACATCCTCTCATCCTCGTCCGTGGGATGAGGAGACGTCCGTGACAGGCTGAACACTGACTGCTGGGAAACTGAGTGTTCTGCCTATCACAGACGAGGAGGCGGCGCGGCTTTTGTACACTGGAATGGCCGCCGTCTGACCTGCATGACACACTGATCAGGGGGACATCCCAACCGCCACATTTAAACTACAATCCCCCACAGAGAGCTTGCAGATCAGCACAGGAAGGCTGCAATGGACACAGAGGACACAGAACTGCACAGTGAGGTATGCAATAGACACAGTGAGGTATGCAGCTGCAGATAGGCATGGTTGACCCCCTTTTCCACTTACAGTAGCTGCTGCATTTCTCACCCTCGGCTTATACTCGAGTCAATGAGTTTTCCCAGTTTTTTGTGGTAAATTAGGTGCGTCAGCTTATATGTAAAATGGAATTTGAATGTACAAAAGGATATAAAAATAATAATTCTCTTTTGAAAGTTGGATACTGTATAAATATATTTCATTATATGTTTCAGATTTAAAAGCATTACACCTTCCTATGTGTATCCTGACAAGATGTGCATGAGTATGTAGTTGCATGGTGCCCTTTTCTGCTCTGTACACACATCATACAGTAGAGCAATTCTTCCCTTTCCTTTGTCAATTTGTAATCAAACATGAGGCCTGCTACTGCGCAGGTTAATGCATAACCTGTCTGCAATATGAGAACCGACATTCCTGTGAAGAAACTACATATGCAAGCATCCTTGGGTCTCCGTCCAGCACTGGTGCGAGTTACACACAGACACAAACAGGCAGAGCAATGAACCACTTGCTGCCCTGCCACAGTACATTTACCACATCGATGTACTGGTTTCATGGTGGGCATACTATTTATCATTTGAACCATCATACAATCCGGGTCATTTAATTTTGGTAGTGGTATTGGTACATGCTGTGTGTAATCTGACAACTGTACTGCTCCTCAGCCTAATGTACCCATTTGGCCTTTCTGGTTTTAAAGGCTTTCTTGATGACCTTACTACCATTGTACATTGATTTTACTTAGAAAGTACACCTATTACATTTTCGAAACAGAATAATGTTGAATGGCATATCTGGCTCTGGTGCTTTCCGTTTATAGCATATCAGACAGGTATGTTCATAACTAGTCACTATAATAGGTTTGGTTTTTTTTAGATTTTCTCGTTTGCCTCTATATAAAATTACTGACAATGCAAAGAGTTGAAAAGAGAATCTCACCACATTCTCAGGCAGCTTATACCCTGGGAGATATTTAACATTCTCGTGCTCTGTATTGATGATCTCTGTGAGTTTTCTCCCATTAATATTTTCTTCAAACACCCACATATTGACAGTAGGGGCAAACTTCTTCAGCTTCTTTACATTGTTTCCTACAATTTTCGCAATAGCAGATCCCCTTGACACACAAAAAAAAATAAAAAAAAAGGGAAGGAAGAAGATTTATGAACAGGAACAAATGAAAAATGTAAAAACACATCAACAGTAAAGATTATAGGAATAGTTCACCAATTAAGGATTGGTGAAGAGGAATTTCAGGTTTCTTTAAAAGCTAGTCCAGCAGTCTGTTCTCTCTTGTGCCCGGAAGGGTGATGACTAAACACATGAAGATTAATGCTCAGGGGTTGGGTGGAATGGAATTTGGCACAGAGTAGAAAACAGGTTGTTTCACAGAATCTGCTGGTACTATTGTAAACCAAACAGGGGCCTTGATAATGTAAAAAGGTTTACTTTTTACAGATATTATCTCATTATAAAATTCTAGTTAAAGCGTTACTAAACCCACAACAGTAAACTCGGACTGTATATGAAGTAAAGCTTGCTTTATATACTCCCTGTGGAACTTAAGGGGGTCAACCCTCTACAGGGGTCTCAAACTAGTGGCCCTCCAGCTGTTGTGGAACTACAAGTCCCATCATGCCTCTGCCTGAGGGAGTCATTCTTGTAACTGTCAGCCTTGCAATGCCTCAGGGGACTTGTAGTTTTGCAACAGCTGGAGGGCCGCCAGTTTGAAACCTCTGCTCTACATTGTGTGAAAAGGCTGTTTGATCCTGCCTTCTCTGATCCTCCCCTTCTTCCACTGTCCCCAATCCCTCTTCTGATAGTACAGAGCCCCAGGGGCACTCTGCACATGTTCAGTTTGGTGTGTATTGCTAGAGAGTTTATCTTGGGAAAGTGCATGTGATCAGCACAGGGCCAATCAGCACTGTCCAAACAGAGGGTCAGGGGCCCTGCAGCTTCACATGACAAGGGAGAATGAATGAATAAAACTTCTCCTACAAGCTTTAACCAGTGCTGTGCTGGACACTGATAGAAGTCACAAGACAAGGCTTTATACTGCTGATGAGAAAAGGTATTTAGCAGTTTATAATTACTAAAATAATTGCATTTCTGCGTACTGTGGGAGTCCAGATCTAGTGAATGCAGGGTCCTGGACTTAGTAACACTTTAAAGCTGAACTTTGCAAAAAAAAAAAAAAAAAAAAAAAAAAAAAGGGGTTCACGGCAGTCTTACTTGCCCAATCCTCAGTTCTGCTAGACCAATGCCAGCAACCTCTTTTCCCCTGCTGCACTCTGGAGGTTTAAGGTAATTCCCGGGCATTGCATTCTGACAGTGGCGCCTGCTGCCGCCTTTAGTTTTCCAAATCGGAGCAAACACACTGGGATTGCCAGGGTTGGGCAAAATGGAATTTGGCATCAGGTAAAAGGCAGACTCATTTAACACAAGCTGATACAAATTGTAAAAACCCAGCAAGGACCATTATAAATATAAATAATCTAAAACTGTTTACTTTTGACATACCCTATTCCATTATAACTAAAACTATAAGTAAGACAGGTTGGGTATGATAAAACTGTCTTAAAAAAAAACAAAAAAAAAACAAAGCCCCAGCATTAGGATGGATTGAATTAGCAAAGCCAGCAGTGATGAAAAATATTAACAGCGTAGTCCTGACGCAGGTTGAGGACAGCTTTGCTGCTGTTCTGACAATATGTCATTAACAGTCCCTCTAATCAGATTAAACACATGAATGACAGGCTGTTATTGTATACACAGAGACTGGTAATGATAGCAACACAACACCTCCAGGGCATTATAAGAAGAAAGCTAAATGCTAAAGGCCAGACTCCCTAGAAGAACACCATTAGGCTTGAAACAAAGATTTTAAACAATATAGGAGGCAATGGTCAGCTCTTTAAGTGTTACTAAACCCAGGACCTGCATGTACTATGTCTGGTCTCCCACAGTACACAGAACATGGAAATGCAATTATTCTAGTAAATACAAACTGCTAAATACCTTTTCTCATCAGCAGTATATACCATTCCTGCAACTTCTATCAGTGTCTGGTTAAAGCTTGTATTCTACTCTGACTGTCCTATAAGGCTGCAGGACCCCTGACCCTCTGTCTGGGCAGTGCTGATGACTTGACTTTTAGGATGGGGTTCTGCTTTAAAGATGGCTACCAGGGTCTTTAACGTGGTTTAAAATGAAAGAATTCATACTTACCTGCTCCGTGCAATGCTTTTGAACAGAGCAGTCTCGTACCTCCTCTTCTGCAGTCCCCCACCTTTGCTGTCTACTCCTCCTTTCCTGCAGGTGCCCCCTCAGCAAGCTGTGCACTAGGGGGGCTCCCCTGCGGGCATACTCTTGAGCCAAGCTAAGTGCAGTTTGGTGCTGCCCCCTTCTTACAGGATTTGACAGCAGTGGGGAGTTTTTTTTTTTTTATGTACTGAAATGCAGGTAATGCATGAAGGAGGAAAAAAACAAAAACACACACTTTAACGTTAGAATCCCTTTAAATGATGTACCCCAAATATGCAATCTATCCACATTGGAAGTACCATCCATCGTTTTTCGAGAACAGCTTCACTTGACCATAAATGAAAAAATGTTGGGTTTAGTAGTTAGCACTTCTGCCTTGCAGTACTGGGGCCCTTAATTAAAATCCCAGTCAGGACTGTATCTGCATGGAGTTTGCATACCTCACAACTTTTTGAGATGGGAATAGAATGAGGGACACCTACCAGCAAAAGTATGTAAGTACAGGACATGTCCCCCTGCCACACCCCCTTAAAAAGGAGCATTACCCCCCCCCCCCCCCCCACAAAAAAAAGAAGAGAATTAGTTAAACTCACAAGTGTTTTTTTTTTCTTAACTACTATTCCTTTATATTGGCCTTTGAAACTTACAAATGCAGCAATTTAGATGAAAGGTTTAGCACTGGGAAACAATTTTTGAACAATAAAAAGTGCATTTTATGTACAACTATATAGATGAGGGACAAATGAGGAGGACAGGGGGACAGAGAGAGATCACATTAGGGACAGTTGGGAGCCAGGCGTATGCATGTTCTTCCTTTGTGTTGTTTTCTCCCACACCTTAAAGCCCTGCTGGTAGGTGAGTTAGGGACCTTAGATTGTAAGCTCCTAGGAAGCAGGGACTGATGTGAATGTACAATATGCAGGGCACGGCACAGATGGCTGCCATGATCCCAATACCTGGAATAACATTGTACACCTGGACATAGTCATGACATGTGTTGCTCTCAGTCCCATTGGGGGAGGGGAGACACGTGTGGATAGGAGATGATGAAGGAAGATCCTGACTTCCCTTTATCTGGGCTCCAGATCTGTATTATCTGTATTATCATCATCATCAAATCATTTACCAAAAATGTCTTAAGCTGTGACAAGAAGCAATTCTCAGGATCAGCCTAATAATTAGACACAGGAATAGAAATCAGCTTCCTAGATCTCAGACTACAGAGCACTCATAGGGATCACTGTGTATATGTAGGGAGTATTAGAAGTACATGTCAATGTAAAGAGTGCACACTGCTAGGAGTGAGCTGACCAGGGCACAGAGGACCCGCCCTGTCATGTACCCTCTCCCCCCTACACCCAGCACCGCTCTCACCAGTTCCCTGAGCCCACGATGCACACTTTCAGTGGTCCTGCCATGCTGTGTACTGGGTGACTTTGTCCGGCCAATGACTCTCACCGCACCCGGCTTGTTGTTATCGTTCCCGTGTCTGCTGAACCAACCAATCACAGAGCAGGATCCGCCTTCACTCCGCCTGTGTCACTTATGGGCGACAGTAAAGCAGCGCGCTGCATTGTGGTTGATGTAGTCGGATTGGCATACAAGGCATGGCTGGTCTGGAAGTGTTTGTTATCAGTGTAGAGGAGACACAAGCCATTGCTGGGTATTTCGTATGCCTGTTTATCCTCAGTGAAATCGTCTCTTTAGAAATGCCTTGTTCAACTTTTTTTTTTTTTCCGTGAGGGGAACGCTGGCCCTGACATAATTTTCAGCTTTGGGGGAACCCCTCCTAAAAATCTCTATCTGCATTTCATTGGTACATTGTGTGATCAGTGTGTTGTAGGGATGAATAAAAGTAGGGCTTTTTTTAGTGGGAACGCGGGGGAACGCAGTTTCCAACACCTCCAGCACTGAATGTATGGAAGGTGTGCTGGAGAGTCCAGGGCTGCTGGGGGATCTATTGTTCCTGAGGAAGATCTATATTTCCATGGCAGTCTAATAGGGATCTATTGTTGCGGGCTGCTTGGGGATCTATTGTTCCTGAGGAAGATCTATTTTTCTATGGCAGTCTATTGGTCTAATATGGATCTATTGTTGCGGGCTGCTTGGGGATCTATTGCTCCTGAAGATCTATTCTTCCATGGCTGGGGAGGGATCTATTGTCATTGGTTTGGGCTTGTGTTGCTGGGGGGGGTCAATTGTTGCTGGAAGGGATCTACTGTTGAGGGAGGGGTCTATTGTTGCTGGCTGCTGGAGGGTCTATTGGTGCTGGGCTGGCTGCTGGGAAATCTGTTGTTGCTGCCAGGGTCTATTGTTGTTGGGGTCCAGTGATGTTGGGGGAAACTATTGTTGCTGGGAAGGGTCTATTACTGCTTTCTGCAGGGGATCTACTTTACAGCTTTTCTTCTTGTTAGTAAAAAAAAGCCATACAAATTACTTATCACCACAAAATGATACTTGTTTCTGTATTCTCTAAATAAGGAGGTGGGAAGGGTCTGGAACCAAGGGATGGTGCTCAGAGGTGGGTAGGGAGCAGAGACAAGAAGTAACTCAGAAGGGGGAGTTCCTGCACCTGTTCTCTGAGAAATAAAAGCCCTTGATTAAAAGGATAAAGAATTTGGTGTACCTAGATTACCCGACATCTGTCTGGTTTCACAAAACATCCAGAATCTATACACAATTATTTTCAATGATAATCATACAATTAATTGAATGATAATGATGACCAGAAAAGAAAAAAATGAAAAGTGAAGGGGCTCCTTACACTACAGGTCAGTGTAGAAGTGACCCCTCACATTGGTGGTCGGAGAAGTGACCCCCCACATTGGTGGACAGTGGAGAAGTGACCCCCCACATTGGTGGACAGTGGAGAAGTGACCCCCCACATTGGTGGACAGTGGAGAAGTGACCCCCCACATTGGTGGACAGTGGAGAAGTGACCCCCCACATTGGTGGACAGTGGAGAAGTGACCCCCCACATTGGTGGACAGTGGAGAAGTTACCCCTCACATTGGTGGACAGTGGAGAAGTGACCCCTCACATTGGTGGACAGTGGAGAAGTGACCCCTCACATTGGTGGACAGTGGAGAAGTGACCCCTCACATTGGTGATCAGTGGAGAAGTGACCCCTCAAATTGGTGGTCAGTGGAGAGATGACCTCTTACATTGGTAGTCAGAGTAGAAGTACCGCTTACATTGGTGGTCAGTATAGAAGGGACCTCTTAATTTGGTGGTCATTGGAGAGGTGACCTCTTACATTGATGGTCAGTGTAGAAGTGACCCCTTACATTGGTGAACACTAGAAAAGCAACCCCTTTTATTGGTGATCAGTAGAAGAGAGACCCCTTACATTGGTGGTCAGTGCAGAAGTGACCTCTTACATTGGTGGTCAGTGGAGAGGTGACCCCTTACATTGGTGGTCAGTGTAGAAGTGACCCCTTACATTGGCAATCAATATAGAAGATCCTCTTGCATTGGGTATCTCTTACGTTGGTGGTCAGTGTAGAAGCAACCCCCTTATATTGCTGATCAGTGTAGAATTTACCTCTGACATTGGTGATACTTTGGTTATCAGCAGAAAAGAGACCCCTTACATTATTATTATTATTATTATACAAGATTTATATAGTGCCAACAGTTTACGTAGCGCTTTGCAACTTGAGGGTAGACAGTACAAATACAATACACTTTAATACAGTAGGAATCAGAGGGCCCTGCTCATTAGAGCTTACAATTTAAGAGGAAAGGTCAAGAGATACAAGAGGTAATAACTATGGGTGATGTGCTGATTGAGAAGATAAATGTACAGTTGTTAGGTGGGGGCCAGATAGGCTTCTCTGAAGAGATGAGTTTTCAGAGATCGTCTGAAAGTGTATAAACTAGGAGAAAATCTGACAGATTGGGGTAGAGCATTCCAGAGGATGGGAGAGGCTCTGGAGAAGTCCTGAAGGCGAGCATGGGATGAGGTGACAAGGGAGTTTGAGAGCAGGAGGTCTTGGGAGGAGCAAAGAGAACAATTAGGTTGGTATTTTGAGACTAGGTTAGAGATGTAGCTGGGGGCCAGGTTGTGGATGGCTTTGTAAGTTATAGTTAGTATCTTGAATTTAATTTGGTGACTGAGTGGCAGCCAATAGAGGTATTGGCAGAGGGGTATAGCAGACGTTGAGCGGTTTGTGAGGTGGATGAGCCTGGCAACAGCGTTCATGATGGACTGCAGTGGGGATAGCCTATTTAGAGGTAAGCCAATGAGGGGGGAGTTGCAGGGAGATGGCGGGAGATGACCAGGGAGTGGATTAGAAGCTTTGTGGTGACATTGGTTAGGAAGGGACGTATCTTGGAGATGTTGCGGAGGTTGAGGCTGCAAATTTTGGATAGCGATAGGATGTGGGGCCGAAATGTTAGTTCAGAGTCCAGGATTACACCTAGGACCTTGGCGTGGGGGGACAAGTTGATAGTTGAGCCGTTGATATTGACAGAGAAATCAGGGGAAGTGGCACCTGAGGGAGGAAATATCATCAGCTCGGTTTTGGATAGGTTGAGTTTGAGGAAGTGATGTGACACCCAGGCTGATATGTCTGCTAGTAAGTTGGTAATGCGTGAGGAGACAGATGGAGAGAGCTGGGGGGTGGAGAGATAGATTTGGGTGTCATCAGCGTAAAGATGATATTTAAACCCGTGGGAGGCAATCAACTGACCCAGGGAGGTGGTGTAGATTGAGAAAAGGTGAGGTCCAAGAACAGAACCTTGGGGGACCCCAACGGAGAAAGGAAGAAGAGAGGAGGAAGTAGAGTTGTAAGTAACACTGAAGGAGCGGTGAGATAGGTAGGATGAGAACCAGCGAAGAGTACAGTCACAGAGACCAAAGTAGTAAAGTTTATTGAGGAGGAGGGGGTGGTCCACTGTGTCAAAGGCAGCAGAGAGATCCAGGAGAAGAAGTACAGAATAGTGTCTACTGGTTTTAGCCGTTACATGAGTGGTAAGTGTAGAAATTACCCCTTACATCGGTGGCCAGTAGGGGTGCGCATCTTCAATGGTCTCACGATTCTATGTAATGTGTAAAGGGGAAGCCCAGGGAACTGTCAGCACAGAGCATGAGGTGTAAGTAGAGTAGAAACACATTTGTACTATATTTACTGTTGTTAAAATGACTGTTTTAATAAATGCCGTGTTACAATCAATGAAGTGCCCCGCTGCATGTGCTTTTTCACAGTACAATACATCCCGCTCATGTGACTGCCCTGCCCGGCCCGCCTCTCTCCTCTCACGTCTCATGTCTCTCCTGACGTCAGCGGGGAATTCTCAGCCCCGCCTCAGAATTCCCTGCTGACGTCAGGAGAGACATGAGACGTGAAAGTGGAGAGGCGAGCCGGGCAGGGCCGTCACATAAGCAGGATGTATTGTACTGTGAAATTTAGTATGAAGTTCCATTTTTTTTAAAAGGCATTTATTAAAACTCAGTCATTTTAACAATACGCTCGGAGCGCTCTCCCGGAAGGGACGGGGCAATTCGGGATGACGTCACCCTGTAATCGATTTTTCAGTCGTATGCATCGATGCCGCATCAGGACACCCGAATCGCGATGCAACGATTAATTTCAGCCCCCCTAGTGGCCAGTGTAGAAATTACCCCTTACATTGGTGGCCAGTGTAGAAATTACCCCTTACATTGGTGGCCAGTGTAGAAGTTACTCCTTACATTGGTGATCAGTGTAGAAGCAAACCCTTAAATTGGTAAATATATGCCATTGCTCCAGGTGAGTCTGCTCATCATGATTAACCCTTTCGCTGCCAGAGACATTTTTGCATTTTTTGCACACGTTTAAAAATCATTTTAGGCCTGAAGATTACACAAAACCCACAAATATTATATATTTTCTGAAAGCAGATACCCTAGAGAATAAAACAGTGGTAGTTCAAATTTTTTATGTCACATAATATTACCGCAAAGATCTAGGAAACGCAAAATTTCAGTAAAAAACACACTAACGTGAATTTTAGGGCAAACAAATGCAATAAATTGCCCACATTTTTGGTAAAGTATAAAAGACAAGGTTGCACCGAGTAAATAGATACCCAACATGTAAATTTTTGTGCGCCCAGGAAATGGCGCAAACTTCAGTTCCCTATATTTTCTATAGATTAAGCTTCAAAAGCCCCCTATAGGTATCAGTTTAGTGTTATGGAGGAGGTCTTGTGTTAGAATTAGTGCTCTCTGGCGCGCTTGGCGAAATGTAACATGTTTATCGCAATTGATGTTTTCACACGTAGGAGCCCTGACGCATTTATTAATGTTCACGTGTGTGTGTATATGTGGGGGTGGGGGGGGCCTCAAAAAAAGTTTTTGGAGGGGAGGGTTTATGTGTTATGTTTTTGCAAAAAAAATATATTTTTTTTACTTAACCGCTTCCCGACCAACTGCCGCAGTTATACTGCAGCAGGTTAGCTCCCCTGCGAGCCGTTGTAGCTATACGTTGGCTCGCGGGGTCGGAATAGTCGGAATAGGCGCGCGCGCCCGGTGCTCGTGGCCGACGGTCGCGATGAACGCCGGCCATGAGCGATCGTGACCAGGAGAGACAGAACAGGGACGAGTGTGTAAACACAAACTTCCCTGTTCTGTTCTGACAGGAGTGACAGATCGTGTGTTCCTATTAGTTAGGAACCATGATCCGTCACTTCCTCCAGTCAGTCCCCTTCCCCTTCAGTTAGAATCACCTCCCAGGGAACATAGTTAACCCCTCGAGCGCCCCCTAGTGTTAACCCATTTCACTGCCAGTGACATTTTTACAGTGGTCCCAAAAATGTGTCAAAATTGTCCGATGTGTCTGCCATAATGTCGCAGTCACGATAAAGATCGCAGATCGCCGCCATTACTAGTAAAAAAAAAAAAATAATAAAAATGCTATAAATCTATGCCCTATTTTGTAGACACTATAACTTTTGCTCAAACCAATCAATATACATTTATTGCGTTTTTTGTTTTTTTTTACCAAAAGTATGTAGAAGAATACATATCGGTATAAACTGATGTATTTTTGGGGGATATTTATTATAGCAAAAAGTAAAAAAAAAATGCGTTTTTCTTCAAAATTGTCGCTCTTTTTTTGTTTGTAGCACAAAAAATAAAAACCGCAGAGGCGATCAAATACAAACAAAAGAAAGCTCTATTTGTGGGAAAAAAAGCATGTCAATTTTGTTTGGGTACAACGTCGCACAACAGCGCAATTGTCAGTTAAACCGACGCAGTGCCGAATTGCAAAAAGTGCTCTGGTCAGGAAGGGGGTAAATTCTTTCGAGGCTGAAGTGGTTAAAGCGTAACTCCACTTTTGTTGAGAAAAAAACATTCCCCTCTGGGTGATCAATGTACATTCCAAGGATTATAACAAAATTTGTTGCAGATTCCTACCCTTTGTTATTCTGAAGAATCCACATGTGTTTCTCTGTACCTCTGTTCTGAGTAGGTCTAATGGGAGTGGTTTCATAAATATCTGTCAGGTGTGAAGCTACTGGGCACTAATGATGAAATCTGCTGGGCCTGCATCCCTTTAAATGGGTTCCTATTGAAAGTATCTCTCCACATATGGTGGACGTGCCCAGTAATCCAAACCTTCTGGAAGGAAGTTTTCGTGATTGCATCTAAAATATTTAAAAAAATAATACAACCAGATCCATATTTAACTTTACTTAATCTAAAACCGGAATGCTTAACACTCTCTCAATTCAAACTTATGATCCAACTAATAACGGCTGCAAAACAAACAGTGGCCAAGGCATGGAAATCTCCTACATTGGTACTAGCAGAAACAATTCACAGAATGAATAATACAATGTCCCATGCTAAGATGGTAGCCATCGATCAAAATCAAATTCCAAAATTTGAAAAACTTTGGCACCCTTGGATAAAACAACAGTTCCTGTCAAATTTCAATGACTCTGTCCTGTTGCCATGGTAACAGATTAAATGACTTACAGAGACACCCATTCTAAGGCTTCAAAGAGAACTAAAAAGAATAATAAACTGACGAGCAGGACAACCTTGTGGACCATACCTCTACCTTTCAACCCTTTTTCTTCTTTCTCTTTCCTTTTCTCCACCTTACGATTAAAGCTCATTATCAGAATTTATTTGACCTATATACACTCTACTTGTAAACAATATGTATAGTAGGTATAAATCATTTAAATACCTATAAAAGTAACTAAGGAAATGATATATATCTTTAATTTAGGTTTACGTGAACCCAATGTTTAATATTTGAAATTTCATGATATTTACCTATATAAACCCTACTGTAAAACAATGAGCTTACTTTATAGATCCTTGTAAACTTACTTTATGTATCTTTATAACATTGTATACTCAATAAACTTCTTTTGACAAGGAAAGTATCTCTCAAAAAATTACATTTTTGTTGCAGGGGATGCCTGCAATCTGACTTGTATCTTAGTCAGACTTCTGGGAAACTTGGTGAGCCAATCACACAAGCGGAAAATGTTTCTGGGGAGTGGTCAGTACACACTTTGTGTACAGAAAACTCCAGGTAGCCATATTGCAAAGTATTCTCCGAAAATTACATTGGCTGCAGATTGAAAAGGAAAGGTAATTTTTAATAACATTCAATTACAAAATGATCAGTGTCGCAATCACATGCACTCTTTTATTTTTTCTTTATTTGCTATTTTTTCCCCCACGAAAGTGGAATTACCCTTTAACTCTTTGTTTTCATCACATGGGGACAAAAAGTCCCCTATGTGTTTTTTTTTTGGTGACAGGTTCTCTTTATTGAGATATGCAGGGTCTAAAAAACCCTACATGTCTCCCCTGTGCTCCACTCAATGTTGTGCAATGCAGATCGCATTGCAAAACATTATTTCCCGGCTGAGTTTTCCGGGGGCACCGAGAGCTTGACCCGGAAGTGATGTCAGAGACGACGCTTTCCTTGTCACAAGAAGAAGGGGAGGAGAGCAGACACACGTCCGCTGTTCTCCTTCCCCTTCAGCCGCCGGCACCCGCCATGGAGCTCCCGGCCCGCAGATGGGCAAGCGGAGCCCAGTAAGCATGAGGGGGGGGTGCTGGTACCGGAGGTGTGTGCAAGCGATCGGGCGGCAGCTCTCACCTGACAGGCAGGAGTCTGCAGCCACCGGATCGTGTGTTTCCCCCCCCGGCGGTCAGATCGATGCATGCAGACCTGGCGGCAAAAGGGTTAAAGGCTGAGTTCACCTTCGTCCACCTTTTTTTTTTTTCTAAATTCCAGCTCCTCTATGTACTACTATAGCATTAATGTACTTATTTTGCAAAAATAAAACAGCTTTCCATTAATTCTACACATGCTTACATAACTCTCATCATAGCTGTTTAAACACACTGCTCCATTACTTCTGCCTTACTTCCTGGTCAGACTTTAGGTCATGACACAGGAAAGAGTTGACCAGCTGAGAGTAGATGATGCAGGGTGTGTGCTAATGAGATCAGCTGGTCAATTCCTTCGTTTGTCATGACCTGAAGTATGTTCAGGAAGTAAGACACAATTAATCGAACAGTGTGTTTAACAGCTATGAAAGGAGTTGGGTAAGCCTGTGTAGAATGAATGGAAAGCTGTTTTATTTTTGCAAAATAAGTACATTAATGCTATATTGGTACATAGGGTAGCTGGAATTTAGAAAAAAAAACTGCGAACAAAGATTGCACTGGAGGAGCACCACTTCCAGTTTGTGGCTCTGCCATTTGGCCCCTCTAGAGCTCCCAGACTGACCAAGGATCTGGCTCCAGTTCTGAGGGTTTTACGTTACCTTGGGTATCCTTGTTATGAGGTACCTGGACAGCTTTCTTTGGAAGGAGCAGTCCACTTCACTTACATTTTTGGAAAGGTTTTGGTTGGGGTCTGAATCTGCAGAAATCTGGCTTAATTATATCCCAGAAGTTTAAATATCTGGGGCTAAATCTGGGCACTGCCCAGGCAAAAGTGATCCTCCCTCCGGACAAATGTCTTACTCTGAGGTTCCAGGTGAACATGCTAAAGACACTGACACATCTCTTTAATTTGTTTTTGCATGAGGGTTTTAGTAAAAAAAATATAGCCTTCTTTGAGGCAATTCCATTTGCCTTGTTTCTTTCCAGATCTGAATGTCTTGGTGGCATTGGAAAAGAGGACTTAGTTGCTGGAATCTCAGATGATGTTGAACCCCGGCATGAGACAGTCTCTGCAATGGTGGATTCCCTCTCAAATTCTGGAGATGGGGAGATAGTTTCTTCCTTTATCCTGTAAGTTCCCGACAACAGATGTCAGCCTGTCAGGCTGTAAAGGAGTTCTGGACAATTGTGCAAAAAAATTGGTCTCCGCAGGAGAGGTTGTTGTCCATCAATTTTTTGAAACTGAGGGTGATTTGTCTGGCCCTGCCCCTTTGGACAGGTTGGCTGGAGGTCCTCCCTGTGAGGGTTCAGTCTGAAAAGGCCACAGCAGTGGCATACATAAATCATCAAGTAGGAATATTGGCAAGCAGATTTTGTCAGCCATCAACAGTTGTCTCCAAGGGAGGGGGCTCTTCATCAAGAAGTGTTTAAGGAGCTCTGCCAACATTGGGGAACCCTGGATGTGGGTCTTCTGGCATCCATGTTCAATGTGACACTGTACAGGTTTATATCCAGGATCTTGGATACCTTGAGCACTCGAGATGGATGCTCTAGTGACACCTTGGGATCGGTTCTCCCAAATATATGCCTTTCTACCATTGCAGCTTCTAATTCATCTGGTTTATAGAATTCAAATGTAAAGGAATCCAGTGGTTCTGATTGCCTCGGCTTGGCCCAGGAGGACTTGGTACTCTGACGTGGTAAAAATGTAGTCGGACAAACCCCAACAAATGCGGGCACAGGCAGGCTGCATATGATGGGCATTGGTAAAGCTGCTGGGTACTGGCAAGCTGCATATGATGGGCACTGGTGGGGCTGCTGGGCACTGGCAAGCTGCATATGATGGGCACTGGCAAGCTGCATATGACGGGCACTGGTGGGCTGCATATGACGGGCAATGGTGAGGCTGCTGAGCACTGGCATGCTGCATATGATGGGCACTGGCAGGCTGCATATGACGGGCACTGGTGGGGCTCCTGGGCACTGGCAGGCTGCATATGATGGGCACTGGTGAGGCTGCTGGGCACTTGCAGGCTGCATATGCCGGGCACTGGTGGGACTGCTGGGCACTGGCAGGCTGCATATGACGGGCACTGGTGGGGCTGCTGGGCATTGGCAGGCTGCATATGATGGGCACTGGCATGCTGCATATGTTGGGCACTGGTGAGGCTGCATATGATGGGCACTGGCGAGGCTGCATATGATGGGAACTGGTGAGGCTGCTGGGCACAGGCAGGCTGCATATGATGGGCACTGGTGAGGCTGCTGGGCACAGGTACTAGTGAGGCTGCTGGGCACTGGTAAGGCTGCATGTGATGGGCACTGGTGAGGCTGCATGTGACAGGCACTGGTGAGGCTGCATTGATCTCTTATATCATGTCTGCTAGAGGTGCCCCGAATGGAAATTTTTCTAATACTATTAGCAGTGTGTTTAAGTTTAAGTAAGAGATTGCAGACAAGATACAAGAGATGGTTAGAGACTGAGGACATGATACAAGAGATGGTTAGAGACTGCAGACTGCATTTTTCTTGACCTTTCTTGCACTAAAGGTGCCAATAATGGCCAACAATAAATTCATATTAATTTAATCTGATGATATCAATTAAAAAGTTGAATTTAATACAATTATATTTAAAAATATAAATATTTTTTAAAAACTATCATTTTCTATATCGATTTCCTTTTTTGGCTTAGTGCATCCTTCATTTTCGGTTTTGGCACCAAAATTTCCATTTGGTGCACCCCTAGTCCTTAAAACATAGAAAGAAATGACATGCAACAGGGGCCACCCCTTGGACTATTAAGGCAGAAATGGGAGTAGTAAAGTAGGTAAAAAGGCAGCACAGTGCCACTTTTATTGAGTACACAATATATAATACACTTTATAAACATGAACAGTAACATTAAAATATACAGGGTATACCAATGAACCTGTTATTACATAAATGAATATATCAAACTCAAGGCTAATAATCCAGGCACTGCCAGAGTCAAGCTGAGGTCAGACCGTGAAGATTTGTAGCATACATCCCGACATGTTTTCGGAAATTTATGGGTATATGTTTTTTTCTTCATCAGGGGGGTTTTACATTTTGGTGACTTTATCTTTATCTGCAACATAGATATACTTATGTAGTATTTGTGCTATAATGCATAAAAAGCAAATAGTTTTACATAGTGAACTGTATGGTATTTAGGCTTAGAGGTACTTACATACAGGGTTCATTGAAGGACATGAGGAAGTAATAAAAACAATTGTAAAGATTCTAGGTTGGCTGAAAGAGTCTGCATGGATAGCATGGGTGGATAGGCATGCAACCCCGGGCCAGCCACTGATTCACATCCACAAGAGACACCCTGATGGCTACATCAGAAAAGAAGTAATACTGTCTAAAGGGCCATAGTAAAACAAAAGAGAATCAATCAATGTTTTAAAATTGATACACAGGCACAGCAAGTGTGCCCATGGCAGCAAAGCGGAGGCATATATTGCCCAGAATTGCCTATATTGTATAGTACATTGCCTTTTAGTATGCTGGTGGAAGCGCAGACATCAGAGCAGCTGTTTAATAAGGAGCCACCTGATGAGGGGGCCAATCCTCACAGGGGGTGGTGCTGGTTGTCTGGCCTCTTTAGCTGTAGCGGCCTCTTTAGCGCCCCCAGGGGCGCGCGTAGCCCCGCCCCTGGGGGCGTGATGATGTCAGGCGCTGGCGTGTCACCGGCGAAAAGGAAGTCTCCGCCTGTGTCATAGACACAGCGGGGACAGGTAGGAGCTCCTCCCCGCACATACAGGCCATATGGAGACAGTGAGAACCTTGTCATCCACTAGCCATGTGCAGGTGGAGCCTACCTGCCAGGTGGTGTGAGAAGTAAGGCGGCCCAGGGAACACACCGTGCGCCACCCAGTGGACCAAAAGGAAAATGTCAGCCAACGTGTTTACAGTGCAAAACCATCAAAATCACAGAAAACAAACAGAAACTAAAAAATCAAGAGAGACATGGCAGTTAAATATTAAGTGGACAATTAACAATAGAATAAATCATTCATATTGCTTACATGCAGTTATGAAGGTAATAATGCCGTCACAAGATTGTATTGTGAAAGGTACATCACAGTATAAGGAAACTATAATGTCACTAATCACAGTGTCCCCATAGTGTCGAAATGGGGCACCTGCATAACCAATGAGTCTATGAACCAATGGTGTGAAAGATATAGCATGAAGCAAGGAAGTTGAGATGTTTTAGATGTTGACTAGACGCGTTTCGTCATTCTGTCTTTGTCAATAGGCTGTCTATTGACAAAGACAGAATGACGAAACGCATCTAGACGTGACCACATGGCTTGCTGCATCTGTCACTGGCTCCGATCTCTTCCCAGGAACCACCACGTACGATCATATCTCCAGGAGAGGTGGTGAGAATATCAGAACTGAATACACAGTGCAATATTTATACTGAACGCTTTTTTTGACATTATCTTTGTAAGTGCATTTTGGCATAAGGGAAGGGGTTTTCTTTTGAATACAAGTTATACAGTATTATACTATGAAGATTCTTTTCCTTCCTTGTGCCCAAGCTGTATGAAAGGATTTTGGCTTGCTTGATCTGGGCGAATCATAGGACCAGAACGTTTGATATCCTTTTGGTTGATTGTCATTGGAGTTCCGGGTTGATGCCCTTTTGGCAGTGATCATAAAGGCTTAACATATATGCAAAAGCGATTGTTTTTATTGGGAATTTGGTGAGTGCAACTCCTAAGAGAACGGAATCACTTGGTGTGGTGATGGTCGAATGTCCAAACAGCTGATGTCTTTTATATGAACTGTTACAGAGATATTCTGAATTATTCCTCACCTACATTCACATACTATCATTAGATTTATTGTGTTTTAAATGTTTAGCGCTGCTTAAACTTGAGAGATAAATTAATTGTTTTTCTATAGGCTTTCTTGAGGCAGGTGCTGGAGTATCCCCTTTCTAGAAGTCTATTTATCAGAGTGTCATCCTCATTTTTGAAATTGGCATCATCTGAGCAGTTCCGGTGAGCCCTCAAGTATTGACTATAAGGGATTAATGTAAGTAGGGGTTTAGGATGGAAACTTGATGCTTGTAATAATGAGTTCCCTGCTGTAGATTTACAGTAAAGTTCACTAGAAAGGCCACCATTTGTCTGTTTTGTAATAAGTACATCCAGAAAGGTGATCTCTGTTGTACTACGTGACATGGTAAAACTTAGATTAAATTTGTTAATGTTAATACAGGCCATGAACTTGTATAGAAGATCATCTAATCCATCCCAAATTATGAACACGTCATCTATGTAGCGATACCATGCAAGTACATGGCCCATGTACACAGATAGTGAGTCATTGGTAAGCAGTGAATGTTACCACTCCCCTAGGTACAGGTTGGCATACGATGGGGCACAACATGTCCCCATCGCTACCCCCTCTACCTGGAGTTAGTGGGAACCATCAAAGCAAAAGGCATTATGATGAAGTATAAATTCAAGAGATGTTAAAATGAAATCAGTGTAACTGGGTTCACATTCACTAGATCGTGACAACACATGACGTATCACTGCAAGGCCCTTCTCATGAAGAATGGTGCTATACAGGGCCTCAACATCTATAGCGATCCTCAATATGTATATCTTGAATGATATGCAAAAAGTGGATAGTGTCCCATACATTAGATGACATACATGTTACAAAATGTTTAAGATGACTGTCCACTACACGACTAAGATTTTCAGTTAAATTGCCACACCTAGATATGATGGGTCTACCTGAGGGATTTGTAGAGTGCTTATGCAGCTTGGGCAAAGCATAGAAGGTGGCCTCCCTAGGGATGCCCACTCTTATGAATTCCCATATTTGTTTGAATATGACATTATGGTAAAATGCTGCATCCATCATCAGATAAAAATCTTGAATGAATTTATCTAGCAGCGACCTATGTATAGGTCGGTACCATTCAGAGTTGCTGAGGATTTTTATACACATTTCGATGTAGTGGATGCTGTTCATAACCACGATTTTGTCGTCCTTGTCATAGGGTTTGATGACAATGTCGTGGTTACGGGCCAACGAGCTAAGCGCCTTCTTCTCGTCATGATTAAGATTAGTATGAGGTCCATAAAAGTTTTTCATTCTCTGGATATCGACAGATACCAGTTTTAGGAATACCGCTGCAATATGATTAGAGCTTAGTGGAGGATATATAGTAGATTTCTTTTTTAAGGAGGGATCAATAATATGTGTGCTGCCTTGTGCAGTGGATATATTATCCACAGCTGCGAGAAGAGCCTCTATATCAATTGAGTCAATTAGATTTTCCAGCTCATTTTCTTCCAATAATGATATCAAATTGTCTAACGCATGTGTATCTTGATTAGTTTGCCAGGTTCTAAAGCCTGTTTCTTAGCATATAGACTTTTAAGCAAAATGTTACGTATGAAGAGATGGATGTCCTTGATGGCCTCAAATTTGCCTATAGAAAAACAATTTATCTCGTCGAAATTTATTAAATGCACACAAACAACCCTCGAATGATGATACAACTAGAATTATCACCACTTACTCAACACAGCACAAACAAGTTAGGCGTATCTTGAACAAGCACTGGCACCTATTAACTATGGATTCACTGCTTGCCCCATTTGTCTCTGACCTGCCAGCGGTCGCCTATAGGAGAGCTCCCTCTGTGGGTGACAAGTTGGTAGCTAGTGAAAATAAATCCATTAAAGGTGACATATGTAAAACCCTGGGAACCTTTGGGTGTGGTGGATGTGGCTATTGCCAATACATGGATAGGCATAAACATATTGATTTGCCCAGCGGATGCACTTTTCATCCTAAAATTATGTAAATTGTAGGACTCCCGGCATAGTGTACCTACTCACTTGTGAATGTGGGTGCTACTATGTCGGGAAGACCATAAATGAATTTTGGAAGCGAATATACCAACATCTATCCACCATATGCAAATGAGACCCTGATGTTCCCACTGGTCGCCATATGGCACTAGTTCATCCAGAATCTATCCCTAAGGTATACTTTTTGCACTTGGCCGTATACATTTCAACTCCAGAGGTGGTAATTTTAACAAGCGTCTCCTCCAATGTGAGTTGAGATGGATATTTTTTATTTACAGGCCACCTCACCACCTGGCCTAAATGAGGCATTTAATTTTAAAATCTTTCTTCCAGGCTTTGTCTCAGGGGGCTGTGAATTAAACCTATAGCTCCTCCTCCAAAGTCCCGGCACTAACAAGATCTCAACTTCCTTGCTTCATGCTATATCTTTCACACCATTGTTTCATAAACTCATTGGTTTTGCAGGTGCCCCCTTTTGACACTATGGGGACACTATGGTTAGTGACATTATAGTTTCCTTATACTGTGATGTACCTTTCACAATATAGTCTTGTAACTGCATTATTACCTTCATAAATGCATGTAAGCAATATGGAAGATTTATTCTATTTATTGTTAATTGTGGCCAGTTGATATTTAACCATGTCTCTCTACCCTTTATTATTTCTTATTTATTCTTTTTTTCATTTATTCATTGATTTTTTTTTTGGCTTCTGTTTTGTTTTCTGTGATTTTGATGGTTTTGCATTGTAAACACATTGGCTGACATTTTCCTTTTGGTCAACTGGGTGGCGCACAGTGTGTTCCCTGGGCCACCTTACTTCTCACATCACCTGGCGGGTAGGCTCCACCTGCGCATGGCTAGTGGATGACAGGGTTCTCACTGTCTACATATGGGCCGTATGTGTGGGGAGGAGCTCCTACCTGTCCCCACTGTGTCTATGACACAGGTGGAGACTTCCTTTTCGCCGGTGAGACACTCTGATTCGCCCAGAGACACTCTGAGTCCAGCCTCAGCTGTTCCCTATACAGCTAATGAGGCCAGATAACCAGCACCACCCCCTTATGAAACAGCGCTCACTCACAGCTGGCATGTCTCAGTTTGAGTACAGCCGCTCTGATGTCTGCGCTTCCACAAGCATACTGAAAGGTAATATACTATCCAATATAGGCAACTCTGGGCAATATATGCCTCCGCTTTGCTGCCACGGGCACGCTTGCTGTGCCTGTGTATCAATTTTAAAACATTGACTGATTCTCTTTTGTTTTTCTGTGGCCCTTTAGACAGTATTACTTCTTTGCTGATGTAGCCATCAGGGTGTCTCTTGTGGATGTGAATCTGTGGCTGGCCCGGGGTCGCATGCCTATCCACCCATGCTGTCCATGTGGATTCTCTCAGCCAACCTGGAATCTTTACAATTTTTTTTATTATTTCCTCATGTCCTTCAATGAACCCTGTATGTAAGTACCTCTAAGCCTAAATACCATACAGTTCACTATGTAAAACTATTAGCTTTTTATGCATTATAGTACAAATACTATACTATGTAACTATATCTATGTTGCAGATAAAGATAAAGTCACCCAAATGTAAAACCTCCCTGATGAAGGAAAAAAACATATACCAATAAATTTCCGAAACATGTCGGGATGTATGCTACAAATCTTCACGGACTGACCTCAGCTTGATTCTGGCAGTGCCTGGATTATTAGCCTTTGATATATACATTTATGTATTAACTGGTTCATTGGTATACCCTGTATATGTTGATGTTACTGTTCATGTTTATAAAATTTATACAAAATATAAATTTATAAAATATTGTGTACTCAATAAAAGTGGCACTGTGCTGCCTTTTACCTACTTTATTACTCCCATTTCTGCCTTAAAAGTCCAAGGGGGTGGCCCCTGCTGCATTTGAGGCTCCAGAGTTTCACTATCGCACGTATGTTCTGGCCCTCCTCCAATTGGGAGTAGATCATGGGCTGGCCTTGAGTATAGTCAGGAGTCAAATTTTGGCCTTGGCAGTTCTTTTTAAAAAAAGTGCCTCTCATTCTTTAGTGCTGACTTTTGTTTAACCACTTAAGCCCCGGACCATTTGGCTGCCCAAAGACCAGAGCAAGTTTTGCGAGTCGGCACTGCGTCGCTTTAACTGACAACTGCGCGGTTGTGCGACGTGGCTCCAAAACAAAATTGAGGTCCTTTTTTCCCCACAAATAGAGTTTTCTTTTGGTGGTATTTGATCACCTCTGCGGTTTTTATTTTTTGCGCTATAAACAAAAAAATAACGACAATTTTGAAAAAAACGCATTATTTTTTACTTTTTGCTATAAAAAATATTCCCAAAAAATATATACAAATTTTTTTTTTTCCTCAGTTTAGGCCGTACGTATTCTTCTACATATTTTTGGTAAAAAAAATCACAATAAGTGTTTTTTTGATTGGTTTGCGCAAAAGTTATAGAGTCTACAAAATAGGGGATAGTTTTATGGCATTTTTATTAATAATCTTTTTTTACTAGTAATGGCGGCGATCAGCGATTTTTATCCTGACTGCGACATTATTGCGGACCTATCAGGCACTTTTGGCGCGATTTTTGGGACCATTCACATTTATACAGCGATCAGTGCAATTAAAAATGCATTGATTACTGTGTAAGTGTGACTGGCAGTGAAGGCGTTAACCACTAGGTGGCGCTGTAGGGGTTAAGTGTGTCCTAGGGAGTGATTCTAACTGTGGGGAGGAGGGACTATGTGTGACATGACACTGATCACCATTACAGGGAGCTGTGATCAGTGTCACTAGGCAGAACGGGGAAATGCTTTACATCAGCATTTCCCCGTTCTTCCTCTCCGTGAGACGATCGCGGGACTCCCTGCAGACATCGAGTCCGCGGGACCCGCGATCACACTCACGGAGGTCGCGGTAGGCGCGAGCGCACCCGCAAACCGATTCTTAAAGGGCAACGTACAGGTACGTTAATCTGCCTGTACGTGCCCTTCTGCCGACGTATATCCGCGTGAGCCGGTCGGCAATCGGTTAAGGCATTATGCACATTGTTCAACCAGTTAAGACTCCATTGACGCCATGGGTCCTCAGTCTGGTACTTTCTGTATTGCAGAAATCTCTGAACCCATCTGGGATATTCCTTTGGTCCCTCTGACTTTGAAGGTTATTTTTCTGGGCACAATTACTTAAACTTACAGAGTTCTGGAATTGGCTGCCTTTTCCTGTAAGAAGCTGTTCCTGGTTTTGCACAGTGGCAAGGTGGTCTAACCGCCTTAGGCATTCTTTTGCCTAAGATGGTTTAATTAATTGTAATCCCCAGCTTACCTAGTAAATCTCTCTCCCAAAAAGACTGACAGGGCAGTTTGGTATTATCCTGAAACTGTGGTGCAACAACACTGATCCGCGTTCTACATTTACTACTGGGAGGGGAGGGGTTTTGAAAGTTTTGGTGAGTATCCCATTAATTCCCATTGAAGGCTCAGCATTTGTTGTCTCTCCTCTGTAGTAGTCCTCACTGAGGGTACTACGAGTAGCTCCTGAATCCAAGAGGAAAGGGGTTAACTTTCCCTGGACATGCAGAGTCACTATTGGTTGTTTATCAAAGGAGCGAGAGACAAGGGGAAATGCTGGGATACTACCTTCTGGGCAGCTTCATCATTGTTGTGGTTTAGGCTGGGTCCACTGAATGGGGTATTTCACTCCCTGATTTTGCTGAGGGTTCTGTATCTGGGCAGGGGCTTGACTGTTTTGTTGTTGATTGAAAGGTATATATGGGAATTGATTTTTTCAGTGGCCCTCCTGTCCGCAGTTGAAACAACTGGTTCTGGACTGCTGAGGACCCCTAGAAAATCCTCTTCTTCTTCCCCACTGCCCACCATTACCATGGGGAGGCATTTGCTGTGCCCCTCCTTGGTAATGGGCACTTACTGTTTTTTTTTTTTTATTTGCTCTATCAAAACACCCTGCAGCATCCCTTTCCGTTAATGTTTTCTGAAAAATATCCAAAGTACTTGTTGGCCATTCAGAAATCATTTGCTTGACCATTAGGCCCATCTGTGGTTTCAGGTTAGGGATGTAAGTCTGAATCGTTAGACTAGTCATATCTGCCTGCAAGGATAACCCAGCCTCTTGAGTCCAGGTATCCATAAATCTCTTCCAAAAATCCAATACTGATTCACTTGACTTCTGTTTGCACACTAAAGCAGTGGGGAGGGAAGACTTATTTTTAAAAGCACTTGTCATTTCTTTCTCAATTTCTTCCCACATTTTCGTCCTACCATCTTCAGTGTTAAGCCCATAATCTGCTGCTTTGGTGTCACCGTCTTGTGCCACAGCTATGGTCGGGACATGAACCCAGTTCCATGCAGTTGTGTGTCCGATTATTCTATCAGAAAAACAGGTGCATGTCTTCTTGTGTGTAAGATCTATATCTTCTTTTGTGAGACTGGGATAGATTTTGTTTGTGTATGGTGGAGGGTTAAATGGAAGGGGGGGGGGGGGGCAGTTGGGTCTGGTCTCTTTTTAGCTGCCTGTCAGGAAATCCTGCCAGTAATAGGCATCCTGAGCGTGCAGTTGCGCGATCGCGCACGCGCCCATTAGCACCAGGCAGGCTATTTAAACAAGACTGTCACATTGGGATCTTGCTGTCTGCTCTACAGCGTTACGTGTGTTTTGATCCTTGAGAACCTGTTCCTGTGCTAAACCCGGCTTGTTCCTGACTATCCTTGTTGTCTGCCTGCATCTGATCCTGGCTTGTCTCCAACCATTCATGTCATCCGCCTGCATCCGACCCCGGCTTGTCTGACTACTCTTCTGCCTGACCCTCTGGCACATCCACTGTCTGCCTGACTACCGACCCGGCTTGTCTGACTCTACAGTCTCAGTATCCTGGTTCCTGGTTCCAGTCTGCTGTCCAGTTCCGGTCTGCTGTTCGGATCCAGTCTGCTGTCCATTTCCAGTCTGCTGTCCGGTTCCAGTCTGCTGTTCAGTTCCAGTCTGCTGCCCAGTTCCAGTCTGCTGCTGTCCGGTTCCAGTCTACTGTCCAGTTCCAGTCTGCTGTCCGGTTCCAGTCTGCTGCACCAGCCTGCTGATCCAGCTCCTTCCAGGCTCACTCTGAGGTTCTTCTGCACAGTGCTTCATGAGCTCCAGACCTACCTCCTGCCATTGATCCTGCCAGGCACTCGTGCCACTCTTGACTCCTGTGCTTCCTGTTCACCCTACCAGGGCCCTCGAGTCAGAGCCCCAAGAGAGGCCATCCCCTGCAGGTCGGGCTCGTCCACAAGGTACGTGACACTGGCTTTTCCCTGTGCCTCCTCTCATAATCCTCCCCACCTAAACATTTGTTGGGTTTCTTTTGTTTCTTATTATCCCCCTGGAACCAATACGGGGCACATTCTAACCAATTCTCCTCTCCCTGTCTCATATAAGTCATATCCCATTGTGGGTCCCCGGAGTACTAGGGAAATGCTTTTTTTTTTTTTATATATATCTCCTAGACATAATCCTTTTACCATGTCCATGTGAAACGCATAATTATCACCATCCTGGGGAAAGGATTGGAGCTATGAATAGTGTCAGTCCACCCCGATAGATTTGATACCCAGGGGACTATGAACTCACAATCCGTACCACAAACCCTAGCTACATAATCTTTACATGATTCCTCAGGGTTGGGATGAGGGGGAGGAACTTCTTTACCATATTTTTGACCCATATTGACAGTGGGAAACGACTGTCTTACCTTACAGTCGTCTGATCCACACAATAAATCATCTTATACTCCTAAGCGACAGAAAGAATAAGCAGAAAAGATTTGGGTCGTGGTGGATTTAGCTCATAGACTATTCTCTTTCCCAAAAGGAGTAAACAGTACTGTTTAAATATATGTGTGCTCCCAAAGGACTTTGTAAGGTTTGCCAAAGACCCTTTTCTATATTTGTGTCCTTCCCAAAAGGACTTAATTAGGTCTGCCAAAGACCTCTTTCTATATTAGTCTATGTAGGCATGGTCCGTCTCCTTTCTTTACAATTTAAAGGGTTCTAAAGCTTTATCAGAGCCGCGGCAAGGAAATAATTTGTCAGATAAGACAAAAATTCACTTACCGTGGAATAACTGACTGCTTTAATCGGGACGAGCCCCCATTTGATAGCATAGATTACTGGACAGCTGACCACCCTCCCTCCACAGCGACCTCGTCAGAATTCTGAGACCCCAATGACACACACAACAGGCAGATTTCGTGTGCAAAGTGAGTCTAAACTCTTTATTAAGAATGATATCTTTATATGTGAGTTACAACAGAGAGGGGAGGGGTAAACTCATTCCTAAGTTTCTAAGGGTTAACCAGGCTTCTACAGAGAGATTTTTTTATCATTAATTTTAAGCAGCTAAAAGGAATTTACAAAGATAGCTTATCTGCATAGACTAACTACCTAGAATCAGCCTAAACACAATGAGTCATACAGTGGGGGTTCTAATTAAAACTTGGCTCAAACAAAAAAGTCTAAAACTCTAACGAAAAAGAAGTGTAAGATAAGGCATGTACATTCTTTAAAAACAAGCTTTTAAAAAATGGAGGGTAGATTACAAAATGGAGTGACAGTTGATCATATGCTCTATTACACTGTCCGGTGTATGTCACTTTGCAATTTCAATAAATGGACTCAGGTTTAGGCATGGTGTGCAGCCATTTATTTCTTTATTATCTGTCTCACGGAGGCGAGCCGGGGCTAGCACACATATGTGGAGCTTAATCAAGCCTAATTACTTCACCTGGAGCATCGTCCTTATTTCTATATCTGGGGGGAGGCTTCCTCTCTTTTTTTTGACAGCATCCAGTCACCTGAAGGTGGCAGCATAACCTTATAGTTATGAATGTGAAGATTATCTGTGTCCCGTGATGTACTCAAAGAAAACTTACACTCTTTGCTGACTTATGCCGCGTACACATGAGCGGACTTTACAGCAGACTTTGCCCGGCGGACTTTTCAATGTACTTTACGACGGACTTTCTGAATGAATGGACTTGCCTACACACAATCCACCAAAGTCCGTCGAATTCGTACGTGATGACGTACGTCCGGACTAAAACAAGGAAGTTCATAGCCAGTAGCCAATAGCTGCCCTAGCGTGGCTTTTTGTCAGTCGAACTAGCATACAGACGGCGGACTTTTCGACCGGACTCGATTTCAACGGATTAATTTAAAACATGTTTCAAATCTAAGTCCGTCCAACTTTTGAGAAAACAAAGTCCGCTAGAGCCCACACACGATCGAATTGTCCGACCAAATCCCGTCCGCCGGGCAAAGTCTGCCGTAAAGTCCGCTCGTGTGTACGCGGCATTAGTGTATTAATGTGTATGTAAACTCTAACAACAAATTTGCTTCCTTATGGTCTGTTAAATATAGAATTGAAAGCAATTTGTTATATTCGTTCTTCAAATGTGCAAAAAAAAAAGCTGTTCATTCAGCCAGAAATTTAGTGATCTGATAACTTCCTTTGTTCTCTTCCTCTGCCAACAGTTATCAGTTAGCATGGTTCCCAGTTACTGTATCCCCTTTGACTACAAAACACCTCCTACTATGTTATGGAGAGGTGGAAGTGTTCTTTAGTCCTAAAACACTTCCCTCCTCATTCCTTCTTATGCACACGAGCGTACTTTTTGGCAGACTTTGTCCGGCGTACTTTTCAACTGACTTTACGACGGACTTTCCGAATGAACGGACTTGCCTACACACAATCAACCAAAGTCCGACGGATTCGTACGTGATGACGTACGACCGGACTAAAACAAGGAAGTTCATAGCCAGTAGCCAATAGCTGCCCTAGTGTCGTTTTTTGTCCGTCGGACTAGCATACAGACGAGTGAACTTTTCGACCAGACTCAAGTCCGTCGGACAGATTTGAAACATGTTTCAAATCTAAGTCCGTCAAACTTTTGAGAAAACAAAGTCCGCTGGAGCCCACACACGATCGAATTGTCCGACGAAATCCGGTACGCCGGACCAAGTATGCCATAAAGTCTGATCGTGTGTACGCGGCATTAGTTGACCCTCTTTATCAAAAGTAAGTAAATTAATCTTTCACACAACCTCTAAATTATTGCTATATTATTGCTAAATTATTGGTATTATGAAAAGCTGGTATAAAAAAAAGTAGTGGCAGCTTCCTAAGTGAGCGGTCCAGTTTAAGATAAAAGTGGTCTCTGCGATGGATTTGCCACAAGATCACTTTTTTATTGGCAGCTGGAGAGGGCCCCCCCTTCCCGCCACGCTCCGTTGCCCTCTGACGCTTACCGGAGCCGTCAGCAGAGGCAGAGGCAATCAAATCTTCACCCTTGCTGGGCATGGAGACGAGTGAGGGGAAGATGGCCCCCACCCGTCTCCATCACAATGCAGGGCAGAAGCGACGTCAAAACGTCACTTCCACCCACAGCTCTTAAAGGACCATTTTTATTTTATTTTTTTAAATGACAATTTTTTTTTTTTATTGCATTTTAGTGTAAATATGAGATCTGAGCTCTTTTTGACCCCAGATCTCATATTTAAGAGGTCATGTCATTCTTTTTCTCTATTACAAGGGATGTTTACATTACTTGTAATAGAAGCAGCCTTTCTTAACCTTTTTATCCACTTCAGCCCCGGAAGGATTTACTCCCTTCCTGACTAGAGCACCTTTTGCAATACGGCACTGCGTCACTTTATCTGACAATTGCACGGTCGTGCGACATTGCACCCAAACAAAATTGAAGTCCTTTTTTTCCCACAAATAGAGCTTTCTTTTGATCACCTCTGCGGTTTTTATTTTTTGCACTATAAACAAAATAAGAGTGACAATTGTGAAAAAAAACAATATTTTTTACTTTTTGCTGTAATAAATATCTCCAAAAATATATAAAAAACAAATTTCTTTCTCGGTTTAAGGAAAAAAACAGGGAGGGGCGCCTCCCCCTCCCTGTTTTTTCCTTACATGTCTTCCAGAGTTCTGGACACACTCTGAAGGATGGCTGCCTTCCTTTTTAACCCTTAATACCCCTTTCTATGGATACATCACCATCCAGCTATTACAGCCACAGACTATACCTCTAAGGATTACTCCATCTGGAGTGCCAGATAAGCATTGACTATATATTTCTCAGTTTAGGCCGATATGTATTCTTCTACATATTTTTGGTAAAACAAAATCGCAATAAGTGTATATTGATTGGTTTGCGCAAAAGTTATAGCGTCTACAAAATAGGGGATAGATTTATGGCATTTTTATTACTATTTTTTTTTATTAGTAATGCGGCGATCTGCGATTTCTATTGTAACTGCGACATTATAGCTGACACTTTTGACACCATTTTGGGACCATTGTCATTCATACAGTGATCAGTGCTATAAAAATGCACTGATTACTGTGTAAATGGCAGAGAAGGGGTTAAACACTAGGGGGCAATCAAGGGGTTAAGTGTGTTCTAGGGAGTAATTCTAACTGTGGGGGGGGATGGGCTACCACTAACATGACAGCGATCACTGCTCCCGATGACAGGGAGCAGTAGATCTCTGTCATGTCACTAGGCAGAACAGGGAAATGCCTTGTTTACATCTCCCCGTTCTACCACTCAGTAACATGATCGCGGGCACGGTCACAGGGTACGCGGCAGGCACGCGCACCCACAATGCCGCGATTTAGAGGGGACATACCTGTACGCCCATTTGCCCAGCCGAGCCATTGTGCCGACGTACATCATTGTGCGCTGGTCAGCATGTGGTTAACACAGAGGAACCCTTAAAATAACTTCACAGTCTCTCTTGAACACCTTCTAATAATTACCATTTGTACCACACATGATACAATAGCATGTTCAGTGAAAGAATCCCCCTTATGTCGCGTACACACGAGCGGAATGTCCGTCAGAAAAAGTCCGATGGGAGCTTTACATCGTATATTCCGACCCCGTGTGTATGCCCCATCGGACTTTTTCTGTCGAAAATTCAGACGGACTTAGATAGAGAACATGTTCTAAATTTTTCCAACGGAACTAATTACTAACGGGAAACCCGCTGGTCTGTATGCTGTTCCGATGTACCAAAAACGACGCATGCTCTGAAGCAAGTACGAGACGGAAGCTATTGGCTACTGGCTATTGAGCTTTCTTTTTCTAGTCCCGTCTTACGTGTTGTACATCACCTCGTTCTGGACGGTCGGACTTTGGTGTGTGCAAGACAACTTGAGCGGGATTCCAGCGCACGATGATGATTCCAGCGCACGATGATGATTCCAGCGCACGATGATGTACGTCGGCACAATGGCTCGGCTGGGCAAATGGGCGTACAGGTATGTCCCCTCTAAATCAGAGTTTATTCCGACAGCAAAACCGGTCATGTGTACAGGGCATTACTTATATGAGAGACAGAAATTGCTCATTGCTCAAGGAACCCCTAGCAACCTTTGGAGGAACTCTAGGGTTCTATGGAACCTCTATTGAGAGAGGCTGAGTAGAAAAGCCTGTTTAGTGTCAGCAGCTGCAAAGTGGGACCCAGGCACACCCCTATAGTCCGATGTATAGCTCTACAATCAGGCAAGCTCATGTTCCCTGCTGATTGGAGAGGTCTGGCTCTGATTCAGTTGAGGGGTGTGTCAGACCTCCACAGAGGGGCCACTGTTTGCCCAAAGAGAGTAAGCTGGCAGCAGACAGATTTTTCACTCAGGCTGTGACTGCTTTCTAGAGAAAACAAACTGTAGGTCTTTATGTCACTTGTGTGTGATGCACCTGGAGTGTACTTACTGTACTTTAAACTGAAATCTGAATTGAGCTTTAAAGTAAGGAGTCTGCTGGAGTTACTGCAGTTCCTGTGATAGCCTATTCTACATTTTACAATAATGAACCTGTGCCATCTAAACCCAAGAGCAATAATTTAATACAGTACATTTCAGCTTAGCGCTCCTTAGCTGTCGTGACTGCATTAGATTTATATTTGTTTAACTTTTTTTGTCTTTATTTTCCGTGGTGATCAACACATTTCCTGTGCTAGGATGACCACTCTCACTTACCATGTTATATCTATAGAGAAGCAGTACTAAAGACTGAAGCTTTGATAAAGACCATAATACGCAGAACACAAGTGTTAACTGAATGATTACCAGTCACCAGATCTCAATGTAAACACTTATGGGAGCTTCTGGACCTCTACAGCAAACAGCTTTTTCCACCGCCCTCAACAAAACAGCAGCAGATGGAAACGTGCTAAAACAAAGCTTATTTAAAATAGCTAGAGAAATGGCATATGGAGAAGAGAAATTAAGAAATATGCTCCCACAACTAAGTCTTCCCAGGACAGTTTCACTTTGCCAAGTATCTAACTAGTTAGACATGTTCTCTAAACTTTTAGATTTCTGATGCACTTAGATTGACAGAAACAGCAAAGGTAAAAATGTATATTCAGTCTTCACCTCCTGGAACATAGGAAAAGAAAAAGTGAAGGACAGTAATAAGCTGAAAACTTGATGTCAAATGTAAATCCACTTATTTAGCAATATTGCACATACACTCAGTGCATATGCATTCTCTCTAGTAGAACTACTTCTGCTCCAAGACCTGCAATGCTTGAGAGGCATCTGTTTTTTAGGCATGGTCAGATCTAGGCGGATGCTGGGGTGGGCTGCAGTCCCCCACCAGATTTTAGTTGTGCTCCCCAGGCCGGTCACCCCATATATATTCTGCCTGGCTGCTGAGTGCCTTCTTCCCATCCCCGCACTTAGGACCGGGACGGACAAGTGGAGGGCAGCCTGCTGCAGGGAACTAAAGTGAAAAAGTCTACAGAGAAGTTATAGAGGCATACATGAGAGCCAGGAGGAGATTTGCTCTGCTCTTCCTCTCCTGTCATAACAGTACTCCTCCATGCAGCAGGTGACACAGAATCACTAGATTGGACTGTACAAAATTTGATTACCCGCCCCCAACCCATATTTCCTGCTGCCAGAAGATGAGCAGTCCTTAGAGGAGATAGGGGACGGGTAATCAAATTGTGTATGTGGAGGAGGGTGTGGGTCTATTTGTGCTGGGAAGGAAAATTGTGCTAGGAGGAGGAATGGAGGGAATATGTGCTAGGTGGGGGGATTGGTGCTAGGAGTGGGTGGGGGGATTTTGACTAAGAAGAGGAATGGCGGGGAATTTGACCCCTTGTGCATGGCCCTGCTGACCCCTGTACACTGCCCTACTGACCCCCAGTCCTCCATCTTACTGACACCAATATATATATGGCCTCCTGTCTGCCAACCTGCTGACCCCTGTCCTTCATCCTGCTGACCCCTGTCCTCCACCCTGCTGACCCCATCCTCCGTCCTGCTGACACCTGTCCTGTGCCCTGCTGATGCTAGTCTTTGCGGCTTCACAGCCAGGTGCCCACTGCACATCGTGAATGGTGGATGCAGTCCCCTGGGACCTGTCAGTGTCCAAGAAGGCTGCAGCGGGGAGCGAGGGAGGAGAACTTCCGTTTCTGAGACCAGAAATGGGAAGTGGGTACCTGTCAAAATTGAGTACCTGCTCCCCCCTCCTCAAAATTGCCAATTATTCAAGGGAAGCGAGGTACGAGTCCTTAACCGCTTGCCAACTGTCCATTTGATGGCGGCAGAATGGCTCCCCTACGCGAATCACTGTTGCTGTACGGCAGCCGCTTTAAGGAGTATAGGGGGTACGTTTGGTACTTAGGAGCCAATGCACGTGACCGGCGATCGCGATGTCCGCCGGTCACCCGCGATCGCGATGTCCGCCGGTCACCCGCGATCGCTCCTGACAGAGCCAGAAAGAGGATCTGTGTGTGTAAACACACAAATCCACATTCTGGCAGGGGAGAGGAGATAGATCATGTGTTACTAGTATATAGGAACACCGATCGGTCTCCTCCCCCAGGCAGTCCCATCCCCCCACAGTTAGAACACACTGAGAGAACACATCTAACCCCGTGATCGCCCCCTAGTGTTAACCTCTTCCCTGCTAGTGACATACAGTAATCAGTGGCTATTTTTAACTCTGATTGCTGTATAAATGTCAATGGTCCCAAAAAAGTGTCCGATCTGTCCGCCGCAATGTCCCAGTCACGATGAAAAATCTCAGATCGCCTCCATTACTAGTAAAAAAAAAAAATAATAGTAAAAATGCCATCTATAGCGATCGTGGGTGGCCAGCGGACAAGTTTCCATCTTTGGTCACTGGTTCCCACTTTCTGCTTCTTGGAAACTTCCGATGTGTAGTAGCTAATTGTTGCTCTTTCTATCGGTTTGTCTTAGTAACTATTTTTTCAATAACCTCATTGGTCAGAAATAATTGTAAGTATGCAAGGGGTTGTCGTGTTCAACGTCTATTTTCTACCAGATGCTCCAGTAAATGGGAATCTTGGGGGCGCTGCCTGATCCGTTTTGGATTCCATGGACGTTCTCAAGTTTCCAGACAGAAAGAAAAGTGCAAGCAGGGCATTGAATAAAGCACTAGGGCAAAACTAAAGGCAAAATTGTTTGATACAGTAATGTAATCTACAGATTACAATGTATTGTGTGTATGTCATGTTTTGAACTTTTTAGAATTTCCCGCCGGCTCCACCCCTCTGCGTCACGGCGATCGCAGGGAAAGGAACCCGGAAGGCGGATGCATCAACAGGAGGACACAGCGGGAGGATATTGGGGGATCGTAGGGACAAGGTAAGTAACAGTGCAGGGTTACTACAGTGTAATCCCGAGTGTGGCTCGGGGTTACCGCTTTTGGTACTGAAAATTAACCCTGAGCCACACTCTGGATTACCGTCAGGGAGGTCAATTTGGTTCTAGCCTACAATTTATTTTTTAGACTTTTTTAACTTTATTGTCCCCCTGTTGATCTGGCCAGTAACATACTTTCTGTCTTAGGGTTGCTCCACCCTATGGAGGAGCAATGAAGCGAACTCTGGACAGTCACAGCAGCATTATCAGTCTGGGGAGAGGGTTATATTAGATGCACTAGCAGATTAGATGGAAAAGTCAAAACTATTTCAATCGGCGCAGCCAAACACAAAAATAAAATGAAAATGTAAAACCTTGTGTTGACAGCTATAACACTATAAGGTGTTTCAAACTCAACTTTCACCATAAATTATAATCGACTCAAGTGAAGCACAACACTACTGATAACTACCAGCAGTGATGGGTGCAGGGGCGCCGCCCCCATCCATGCATCTGACCCCTAATCGGACGCATGGATTCCAATTGGTTTTTTTTGTTTGTTTTTTTTCGAAGCATGTGATTAGAGCCAGAGGCTCTAATAGGCTTCAAAAAAGGGTGGGTTCAGGGCGCCCACTTGTGTGACAATAGCAAATTAATATTCGCTATTGTCTTCCTCATTCTCCTCCCAGCCAATCAGCAAGCCCCTATTGGCCAGGGAGTTTTAGGGTTCCCTGGCCAATCGTGTCTCAGGACACACTTCCTGTTCCTGTGCAGCTGGGAGGAGAATGTCTTTCTGTGTGCACCCTGGCAGAATCGGTCAGAGCAGCTCGGCTATTCCACCCCTCTGCCTCCATAAGGTAAGGCATCCACCGTCCGTCTCCTGCAGGCAGGGATGGGGGGTGGCCACCGCCCATCTCCCGGGGGGTGATGTTAGTTTGTGACGCCCCCCAAAAAAATTTGAGCACTAGCCATCACTGACTACCAGTATTGCAATATATGAAAAAACAACTAATAAAACATGCTCCTTTAAAATACAGTGTACATTAGTCCACAAATACGTTGTGAATGGCTTAAAAATTAAAATAAAACAGTCCTGCACCAAACAGTGCTCTGTATGTGATTATTCCTCGTAAATCTTCTTGTGAATAGTGTTCATCCACCACCAGGTAAAAAATCTGCTTATCTCCAACACAATTCAAATAAGCTCATCTATGTCATCCACTTGTTATTACTCTCCCAGGTGGTCGACCTCCAACTGTTCCCCTTAGACTCTGGACAGCTACTCCTTATCCATCCACTTCAACTTTTCAGGCATCCACCATATGTTAAATAGGAAAAAATGGCAACAACATAGTGCTCTCTATTTTAAACACTTTATTTAATCCCCCACTAATTAAAACACTTACAGGAAAAGCAGTCAAATACACTTTAAAATCAAATCCGCCAGCCAGCTCACAACTACACTTGTGCTGCGGCGGTGGCATAACTTTACAGACTCAACTCCTCCCTCCTAGATGTATTGCGCCCTCCGATTGGTCTTCCTCAGTAGGTGGGGATCCGAGTCATCAGAGCGCTTACAAAGTCTAATGGGGAATACACACGGTCGGACTTTTCGTCTACAAAAGTCCGACAGACTTCCGGCGGACTTTCGGCGGACTTGCGGCGGACTTGTGGCAGACTTTCTAACGAACGGACTTGCCTACACACGACCACACAAAAGTCCGACGGATTCGTACGTGATGACGTACACCAGACTAAAATAAGGAAGTTCATAGCCAGTAGCCAATAGCTGCCCTAGCGTGGGTTTTTGTCTGTCGGACTAGCACACAGACGAGCGGATTTCGGGGTCCGTCGTAGTTACGACGTAAAGATTTGAAGCATGTTTCAAATCTAAAGTCCGTCGGATTTGAGGCTGAAAAAGTCAGCTGAAAGTCCGGGGAAGCCCACACACGATCGGATTACCAGCCAGCTTTAGTCCGTCGGCGTCCGTTGGACTTTTGTAGACGAAAAGTCTGACCGTGTGTATGCCCCATTAGGCCATATCCAATTGCTTCTATCACTTCAGTGCATTGCACAAGAACTTTTTGTGTTTTTTCATATATTGCAATACTGGTAGTTATCAATAGTAGTGTGCTTCACTTGAGTTGATTATAGATCAGGTTGACTTGACTAACAAAAATAAATAACTAAAGTCTCCTATCTATTTCAGCTAAGGAAGCTGCCATCTTAGCCTCTGTTTGATCTGCAGTTGCCACGGTGCTGCACATGTGATCAGTTATGACACCAGCCATTTGATGGTTTGACAGTTTGATTAAAAGCACAAGCATGCCTATGGAGAAATATTGTACTTCAAAGTAAATCTGCAAAAATCAGAAGCACTTAATGCACTTTGCGAGCCATTACTAACCTTGGCAGTAATTTCCATTTTTATTGTGCTTCATAAGCCATTCAATACCAGGGCACTAAAATCCCTTCCAGACTCTAGCTCATTTTTCAGGTTCTTTATCGGCCAACCCGGAGAAGCGGAAATCTTTAACAATCTCCTAGTTTGGCACATGCAACGTCCTTAAGATGAACGTCAGACTCTGTCTCAGTGTTGCCAACCCCCCGAAGTGAAATTTACTGGCAGGAAGCCAACATTTTTTTGTACTGAGAAATAATTGTGAAATGTATTGACTGAGCCGCATTTTTTTACTGCCACTGCAAAAAAGTACCTAAAATGGATGTTTTCAGTGCTAAACCGTGCAAATATCAATATTTAAACTATAAACATATAGCTAGTGCTATTAGCAATGTGTTTAAGTTAAACAACATATTTCTCCATTTACATGAAGGTCAGAATAATATAACCCAGCCAGCACAGAGATCCCCATATATATCAGAGTGCAGGATTCCCCCTTATAGTGCAAGGGAACTCTGACATAAAGGGGAATGCTGCAGATCATGATCCAAGGGGGAACACTGATGTAAGGTGGGGGGCTCTGGTCAACAGAGACCACCTAATATCAGAGTCCACTGCATTCCCCTTTACATCAGAGTTCCCAATTACATCAGGGTATGCCACATTGCCCTTTACATCAGAATTCCCCTTTACATCAGGGTTCGCAGAGTTCCCCTTTGCACTGTAAGCTGGGAATCCTGCAGACTCTGATGTAAAGGGGAATGCCGGGAACTCTGATGTGGGGGGGGGCTCTGGTGATGGTGCATTGGTGCTGCCAGCTCTCCGGCTCCACTGTACTGTACACACACTACAGACTCCTTCACCATTAGCCCACTCCACTCAGCTCCTGGCATTTTACATTTTACAGGCCGGTGCCGTGTATCGGGAAATGCGGCTTGCGGTTCGGCATGACATCATCAGCAGGCGGGGGCGGGCCGGGCGGCACGGACTCAGGATAGAATCGTCTCAGGGACTTCTGGAGCTGCGCATGCGCAGTTCACACCCACGCTAATCACAGCCATTTTTACTGGCACTTTTCGACTCCTACTGCCTTTTACGGACAGGAGAAAAAGTTTTTACAGGCTGGCTGTAAATCTATGAGCTGTTTGCAACACTGCACCATTTCCTATATCTCCTGCAGGCCTTACCCATTTGAATACTACAAATGTTTTTTCAGATGATCAGAGGGGCCTTCATTAAATATGTATGGCAAGGAAACATGCCTCAAAAGAACCCATCTACAGCAACCTAAACTTGGAGGTGGAGTGGGTCTCCAACTTCCTACCTTATCCTACACAGGATACTGTACCATTCCCCTTAGCTGGCCCTCCCTGGGCAGGTGTCCAACTCTTTCATATTCATTGATCACATTATTTATTAGCACCAAAATTACTCAAACTTAACAGGTATTTTAAAGTAGCAGCCACACCAAGCCTTCCATCTCCAATTACGCTCATTATAGGCCACCCAGATTCTGCACTCCTGTGACCCTTTTTCGGCTGACGTCACAGAGCCGGTCTAGGCTGATGAAAAATCATGACCATATGCTTGGAATCCACCCAGACTGTGGTGACTGACAGTCGCCACTCTCTGCTCAAAGCGGAGGGGAGGAATGAATGATTAGCGGTGTTTGTTCGCTCAGTTCTCAGCCTTATGCCCCGTACACACGGTCGGATTTTCCGACGGAAAATGTGTGATAGGACCTTGTTGTCGGAAATTCCGACTGTGTGTAGGCTCCATCACACATTTTCCATCGGATTTTCCGACACACAAAGTTTGAGAGCAGGCTATAAAATTTTCCGACAACAAAATCCGTTGTCGGAAATTCCGATCGTGTGTACACAAATCCGACGGACAAAGTGCCACGCATGCTCAGAATAAATAAAGAGATGAAAGCTATTGGCCACTGCCCCGTTTATAGTCCCGATGTGCGTGTTTTACGTCACCGCGTTCAGAATGATCGGATTTTCCGACAACTTTGTGTGACCGTGTGTATGCAAGACAAGTTTGAGCCAACATCCATCGGAAAAAATCCTAGGATTTTGTTGTCGGAATGTCCGAACAAAGTCCGACCGTGTGTACGGGGCATTAGAGACGGCGGGGGACAGATGCAGCATCACAACAATGCTGCGTCCACCTGGGTAACTATCATTATGAAAAAATCCCATACTTCTATTTAAAATTGATGGCACCCTTCTCAGTGTTAAATGGTTTGTTTCAACCCTATAACTGACACATTTGCTGGATTGCTTGGTCTAGTAAAAGAAGTTGAAAAATAACACTCACTAGCCATATCACCAGGTCAAAATAAAGGGGGAAAAAGCTTAAAAAAGGAAGCTAATCCAGCGTATTTATGGAAGAGTTGGACTCCAGTCAAGAACTTTAACTGATCAGAGGTCACAGCAGAGGTTCAAATCAGATGTTGAATGGTGGCTTGTGTCATTGAGAATACAAAGGCAATTGCGTTGATTTACTAAAGGCAAATCCACTCTTCACTACAAATGCACTTGAAAGGGCAATCGCTGTAGATCGCTGTAGATCTGAGGGAAAGCTCTGCAGATTGTATCATCCAATCATGTGCAAGCAAAAATGCTGTTTTTTATTTTCCTTGCGTTTCCCCCTCAGGTCTACAGCAACTGCACTTCCAAGTGCACTTCAGTGCAAAGTGGAGTTGCCTTTAGTAAATAATGCCCAATGCGTTGCACCTAGAAAAAAACTGCAGAAGAAATGTTAGTCCCAGTGGTCCCTCAGTGAAAACAGACATTAGTCAGGAGCTACCGTTGCCCAAGAGTATGCACATATGTTGGACAAGAGTGATTAAAGTGGAAGAGGCATAAATATTTTCTCGTTCAATGTGATCAAAATGTTTCAAATTGTCTTCCACTACTACAACTGTTGCTCCAGGGCCTGGAAGTACACATAGGGGTTGATTTACTAAAGGCAAATCCACTCTGCACTACAAGTGCACTTGGAAGTGCAGTCGCTGCAGATCTAAAGGGAAGATCTGAAATGAGGGGAAGCTCTGCTGATTTTATCATCCAATCATGTGCAAGCTAAAATGCTGTTTTTTATTTTCTTTGCATGCCCCCTTCAGATCTACAGCAACTGCACGTCCAAGTGCGTCTATATATATATATATATACACACACACACACACACACCATAGCTTGTGGACTCTAATGCCCTGTACACATGACCGGTTATGCTGTTGGAATAAACTCCAAAGGTTTCTCCGATGGAACTCCGACAGAATTCCATTCAAGCGGTTTTGCCTACACACGGTCAAACCAAAGTCCAACCAAAGTCCGGCCATCCAGAACGCAATGACGTACAGCACGTACGACGGGACTAGAAAAAGGAAGTTCAATAGCCAGTAGCCAATAGCTTCCGTCTCGTACTTGCTTCAGCGCATGCGTCGTTTTTGGTCTGTCAGAACAGCATACAGACGAGAGGTTTTCCCGATAGGTGTTGGTTCCGTCGGAAATATTTACAACATGTTCTATTTCTAGGTCCGTCAGAATTTTCGAAAAGAAAAGTCCGATGAGGCAAACACACGATCGGAATATACGATGAAAAGCTTCCGTCTGACTTTTTCTGTTGGATATTCCGCTCGTGTGTACGCGGCTTAACTTTCCTACAGACTAAATATTATACACAGATTTTGGTTATTTTCACCAAAGAAATGTTGCAGCATACATTTTGGCCTACATTTATTAAGAAAGATTATTTATTTGCAAAATTTTATAACAAATTTAAAAAAAAGTTTGTTTTTTTTCAACATTTGACTTTTTCGTTTATTTAGCAAAAAATAAAAAAAAACAGTGGTGCCTAAATACCACCAAAAGAAAGCTCTATTTGTGTGGAAAAAAAAGATAATTTAATTTGAGTACAGTGTAGCATGACTGCACAACTGTCATTCAAAGTGTGACAGCGCTGAAAACTTAAAGTGGTGTTCCGGCCGAAATGATACTTTTTAAATAAAAATACCCCTATGATACGCAAGCTTAATGTATTCTAGTAAAGTTAGTCTGTAAACTAAGGTCTGTTTTGTTAGTTTATAGCAGTAGTTTGTTATTTTATAAACTTACAGCAGGCCGTGGCCATCTTAAGTGTGGACACCTGAAGCCAGACTGTATTTCTTCTTGGATCTCATCCTTGCAGATCTCGCAGTGTCAGAGGAAGTTGCCGCCCCTTCCCTGAAGGCATTGCAAACAGGAAATGATGCGATGGGCCACGGCCAGGGAGGAGGAAGTGAAAAATGAATACAGCAGATATACAGTAGGTGCTGAGAAAAAAAAATAAAAAAATATCCAATTCGTTTACAGTGCACAGTTTAGTGAGGGATGCTGAAGAGTTGTAAAAGTGGGTGGAACTCCACTTTAAAATTGGCCTGGGCAGGAAGGGGGTGAAAGTGCCCTGTATTGTATTGCATAGCCATTGGCTCCCGCTGCTGTCAATCAAATCCTGTGACGTGGGGGGCGGGGCTGAGTCCCGCTGTCTGTGTCAATGGAAACGAGCCTGCACGGGTGCCCCCAGGGAGAGCAGCTTTCTATTGGAGCATTCCATGAACAGGAGGGGCAAGGAGCGCCGGCGGGTGACCCCAGAAAAAGAGGATCGGGGCTGCTCTGTGCTAAACGATTGCACAGAGCAGGTAAGTATAGGCATGTTTATTGTTTTGTAAAAAAACACAAAGGTTTATAACCACTTTAAATCATTTGCACAAGGGTCTCAGTGATCTATCTGCATGCAAAGGGTAATTTTACTCCCTTTGTGGGGCCTACACCAGCACCTGTATATAGATTCATAGCCTCTCTTTACAAAGTTAGACACATTCAGAGATTTATAGAAGTTCACTTACTGGAGGACTGTAGGCAAAGGCAAACAAGTGGAAAAACATAAACAGATTACTTTTTTGTTTGTTGAAGAGCTGCACTATCAGATATGTAATTATTACAATTTATGTGTGCATCCAACTTAAGACACCTAACCTATTTATCCATCACAGGCGGAATCCAAATCATAACAGAATAAATGCATAGACAGATGGTCTAAAGACCAGGCAAATACTAACACATCTATTTTTGGAGTCCATTCTGTTTGCGCAACAAGGAAAACAGGCTCTGAAATTAAATTTAGGGAAATATTGCTAAACTTTCTTATATCAAACGAGTATAAACTTTATTTTGAAGATTGTAGCAACAGATAAAAAAACGGGGGTTATATTAATCAAAATAAAGTTTATTCTTTATAAAATTGCAAATAAAATATTTTAATAAATCTAGGTCCTATAGATAACTCTAATATGGATATGTATATATAGTATGTCCTATAGCCAAGATTGATATATACCATCTGGCTATTTATATTAAACAATTATATGTAGGTGACATTTTGACCCAGAAATGCAAAAATAGGCTTTCTTATAGTGGTTGTAACCCCCCTGACCTATTTTTACATATAGGTAAGCCTATAATAAGGCTACCTAGGTGAAATCCCTTGGTAATGAGCGTGTACACTTGGTGTTGTGGAAATTAGAATTCATTGGAGCACAGAATTTTTATGGACATTTCTGTTGCACTTTAGGCTCCATTCACACCTGAGCGATTTTCTGCTTGAAGCTTGTAGCTCAAAAATGCTCAATAAGCCAAATCCCATTAATTTCTATGACCCCTGTTCACATCTGAGTGTCACCTGAAGCAAAACACCTGAAGCTCAAAAAAGTACATGAGTTTCTTTTTGGCAGATTACAAATGTTTTTTGGCCCCATAGACTTCAATACAAACACCTGACTTGATCGTTTTACGAGTGTTTTCTGCTCAAATAGCTGCTCTCAACCCCTAATTTCCTCTCCTCCTCCTAGTGCTTTCTATTGGCTAAACAAAAACACCTCAGGCTGTGAAACGCTTGTAATACACTTCTAAAAAGCTGCAAAAAAGCTTATAAAAACCGCCTGAATAACGCCAGTAAACCAATACGCTTAGGTGTGAATGGAGCCTCATACTTGGCAATCTATGGAAACTTAGCACTTTTAGGAACACTCTGTTGCACTTTACCTCAAACTCCAATGCAGCGCAACCACATCTGTGCTCACAATAGCATAAATAAATCAATCTATGCAAACAATGATAATAATAGTGGTGTACCCCAAAGATATATACATTATGTTTTCTGACTCAACTACAAGGCCATAAGCTTATCTCTAGCTTCATATAGGGCATATACAACCTGGTGATCTATTTATCTCTTGCAGCTACTCAGACAGTTTAACTCGATGAATAAATTCACTGTTGAGGAGACAGACAATGAAGCCTTTTCTAATGTTCTGTTTAATGAAGGATATTCATAGGTAGAAAAACATTGATGTGATAAGCCACATGGAAAGATGTGTATAGCATGGCAGAATACTGAGAAATGATACCAGAGAGAAGAAAGGGGAGGGGATATACAAAGTATGGTGAGAGAAAGAGCTCAGCTAGACAGGAGGGAACAGAGCTTAAAAACATAGAGTAATAATAACCAAGTTATGAACACAGATAAATGATAATAAATCACAAAGTGTAACACAACAGTATTTCTTATAGCATAATGTATAAGTATATAAAAATATACTGGAAAAGCAAATCAAAATTTGTGATGTATATGAATGAATATAAAGTGAGTCCAAAATCCACATTAAGTGTCCTTTTGTGCAAAAATATTTTAAAGAGATAAACAAAAGGAAAAATCTTGCATGAAGCGGTGTTTCAAAAACTTCAAAGCAATCTTGCGTGAAGAAAAGTGCTACTGATAATATCTTACACCACAGTGCACCACCACCTCACACTCTAGCCCAGTCTTTCTCAACCTTTTTACCCCAAAGGCACCCTTGAAATCATTTTCTAGTCTTGAGGAACCCTTACTAAAACCAATTCATTGGTGGTCAGTGAAAAAAATGCCCCTTAGATTTGTGGTCATTTGGAATGAGGCAGCCCTTACAGTGGTGGTCAAAATACTATCCCTATGGATGGCTTAAAAGATTTTTGGCTTCATGCAACTGGCTCTACCAAGTGGCATTGACCCCAGAACTATGCAGACACCTTAAGATAGGAGATCAATCAGCCACATTTCAAGGAACCCCTAGCGACCTTTGGAGGAACCCTAGGGTTCCACGGAACCCTGGTTGAGAATGGCTGCTCTAGCCCCTTACCTCATGCTTAGACCTACACAAAGGTTAGGTCTAAAAATTCCAATATTGGTCGTTTATCCACAGATGTTTTCAGCCCCACTGATATGCTATATACTGTACAATCTCTTTTAAATGGCAAGACTCCCATCAGCACATATACATGGAAAAAAATGGGGAGACCATCATGGTGCAGTACCAAAAGTATCACAATTTATTTAAAAAGGTTAAAACATTTACAAATCTGGTTCTCTTGTGACATCCAGTGCACTAGATGGCAAACATACAGCAGCAATATTAAATCTAAGGGTCCCATGGGGGGCCGTGGCCTGAGGTGAGGGAAGATGGCTGCATAGTAAACCGGCTCCGTGACAATGGAACTCCCTGAAGCGGTTAGAAGCCATTTAAAGCAGCCCTGGACACACAAAATAACCCTGAAAGTAAAAGGAACCTGATAGACATGACGGGGAAAAAAAAAGAAAAGAGACTCGCCCCGCAAATTGAGTGAATACCGGCATTCGGCCGGGACTCAGAGAACGGAAGATGGCACTGGAATCTCCTCACAGCAAAGCGCAAGCAGTATAGCAGTACAAGCTAAGGAGAATGTAAAAGTACAAATGGAAATACATTCTAGTGACAATGAAGAATCTCATGATGACACTAATTACCCACCTAAACAGAAAAGAAAACTGGACAAACCTGAGGTAAATCTGACTGGAAATTTACATGGTCCTGATATTACTTTGTGTGAAAATCCTTATGACGCTAAACTGAATGCCATTCCTACCACAGGGCAGCCTGTCTCAGACTCGACCATTAATGAAATTGTAATGTCTTTAAGGGGAGCCCTGCAACAAGACATGTTTAATTTAATGCAGCAATCTAAAAGAGATATAGTGGAAATTGGTGATAGAGTAGACTATGTTGAAAACAAATTGTGTGAATTCACTGACGCACACAATGATCTGGTTGAAGCATTAAAAAATCTTAAACTGAAAGTGACAGGTTTGGAAGATCAAGCTAGAAGGAACAATGTTAAATTCCGAGGCATCCCAGAGAACGTAAAACCTCCAGACTTGAAGAAATTCTTAAAAGAAATGATTACAGCATTATTACCTACTGCCCCTCAACAGGAATTAGCAATTGACCGAGCATACAGACTTCCTAATATTTGCCAGAAAGAATTCACAGAGATGTAAGTGCTAAAATACATATTTTTTCAAGTAAAGGATCAGTTAATGCAATATGCATGACATAACTCTCCTCTCCCTGACCCTTACGCAGGAATAATACTCTATTCAGATCTTTCCCAAGCAACGATATTAGCATGCAAAAATCTGAACTCAATAACCAAAGTACTCGGGAACCATAAGATACAGTATAGATGGGGATTCCCTACTAAAATACTAATCAATCGTGAAGGTACTACATACAATATCCATAACATGGAAGAAAGTCTGAAGATTCTGCGTCAATGGGGATTACTTCCAATTGAAGAAGACAAAGGTCCAGACAAACCCCTACCTGTCACTGTATCTCGACAATGGCAAACCAAACAAGGAAGACCATCCCTCTCCTCTCCAAGGACCCCTTTAAATGACCTATAAAAACTATTCTGCTGAATATATGGATATTAGGTTTAGATTTATTCACCTTCTTTAACCCAGGGTCTCTAATTACAGGGAGCCCTGAGTCTGGGAAGATCTGTTTCTCCCCCTATCCTAGGATATCCTAGGATATTTAGTACATTAACAATGTACACAGGAGTTGCATACCAACTCCTAGTTTCTTATCTTAATTTGTTTATGTTGTTTATTTGTATGTTACTCACTTTTTTGTGCTTTATAAGGCTCAAATCCATGATCTACTGTTTACAGAAGGTAATAACTACTACTGCATTAAAGAGGTAAAGTTTTTTTCGGTTAATGTTAAATTAACCTTGTTTAGCAGCAATTGCCACCAACACTATGGGCATTAAGTTTATGTCAATAAATAACCGGTCTTAACAGCCCATATAAGAGAAGAGCTCTATGGAAGGATGCGATTAAATTCAACTGTGATATAATGTGCATACAGGAATCACATTTTTCAATGGACAAAACACCTAATTTTTCTCATCGTTGGTTTCCACATATTTTTGTTTCCAACAACAAAAAAAAGAAGAAAGGTGTGGCCATAGCTATTAAAGATACTGTCGCTTTCCAACTACTAGTTTTTAAAACATATGATCAGGGTAGATACATCATACTTGTGGCAAATATTGACAATACAACCTATACTATCATTAATATCTATGCACCTAATAAACACCCTCAAAGATTCATAAGGAAAACCATTATAACAGCAAAAAAAATACAGAAAGGCCAATTTATTATCTGTGGGGATTTTAATGCTCCTATCGATCCCATTATGGATACCTCAAAAAAAGAAAAATCTACTAGGCCTGGTCTAAATAAATTACTTCATAGTGAAGATCTATATGATCCATGGAGATGTATTCATGCCACTGAACAAAACTATACGTTTTTTTTCCAACATGCATTTATCCTATTCCAGGATTGATTACTTTATCATAGATAGATTTCTATTACAAAAGATAGTAAATTCTAAAATACATAGTATAACATGGTCCGACCATGCTCCTATCACAATAGAAATACAAACAGGATCAACGAATAATAACAATACTTTATGGAGAAATAATACTTTCATTTTATCTCAAAAGGACAATCTATCTGTGATAAAGAAAAATCTAAAAGAATTTTTTGAATTTAATATTGAGGATTCTGTAAATATAACAAATGTATAGTGTTCCCATAAAGCATTTATAAGGGGAATATTGATTCAAGTAGCATCCAGGGAGAAAAAAAGAAACAAATTACATTAAACAAACTACTGCAAGATATTTCTGACCTAGAGGAAGTACACAAAAAAAATCCCATAGATGTCAATCTATCTCAGCAATTAAACATCCTTATGCCCCGTACACACGGTCGGACTTTGTTCGGACATTCCGACAACAAAATCCTAGGATTTATTCCGACGGATGTTGGCTCAAACTTGTCTTGCATACACACGGTCACACAAAGTTGTCGGAAAATCCGATCGTTTTAAACGCGGTGACGTAAAACACGTACGTCGGGACTATAAATGGGGCAGTGGCCAATAGCTTTCATCTCTTTATTTATTCTGAGCATGCGTGGCACTTTGTGCGTCGGATTTGTGTACACACGATCGGAATTTCCGACAACGGATTTTGTTGTCGGAAAATTTTATAGCCTGCTCTCAAACTTTGTGTGTCGGAAAATCCGATGGAAAATGTGTGATGGAGCCTACACACGGTCGGAATTTCCGACAACAAGGTCCTATCAGACATTTTCCATTGGAAAATCCGACCATGTGTACGGGGCATAAGAATGGAACTAAGATGTGCCTTAATAGACCATGATAAATATCTAAAAAGAATTAAAATAAACTACTACTCCCAAAATAATAAGGCTAGCAAATTATTAGCATATTGATTACGAGAACACCAAAACAAGAATAAAATTATGAAATTAATTCATCATACTACTCAAGAAACACATTATAACCCCCAGAAGATTGCGGATTCGTTTTCAGATTACTACGAATCATTATATAATCTTAAAAAAGATAAAAACACTCCGCAACCTACACCCGCTAGTATAATGAGTTTTTTAGACTTGGTTAATCTACCTAAAATTAATACTATCACTCTTGAACAAATCAATGAGCCTATATCACGAGAAGAAATTCTTACAATAATAAAATCCCTACCTAAAAATCTACTAACGTCCATAGGAACTGCAGTCTCTGACCATCTCCTGTATTATATCTGCAGTCTCTGACCATCTCCTGTATCATGTCTGCAGTCTCTGACCATCTCTTGTATAATGCCTGCAGTCTCTGACCATCTCTTGTATCATGTCTGCAGTCTCTGACCATCTCTTGTATAATGCCTGCAGTCTCTGACCATCTCTTGTATCATGTCTGCAGTCTCTGACCATTTCTTGTATCATGTCTGCAGTCTCCGACAATCTCTTGTATCATGTCTGCAGTCTCCGACAATCTCTTGTATCATGTCTGCAGTCTCTGACCATCTCTTGTATCATGTCTGCAGTCTCTGACCATCTCTTGTATCATGTCTGCAGTCTCTGACCAGCTTCTGTACCATGTCTGCAGTCTCTGACCGTCTCTTGTATCATGTCTACAGTCTCTGACGTCTCTTGTATCATGTCTACAGTCTCTGACGTCTCTTGTATCATGTCTACAGTCTCCGACCGTCGCTTGTATCATGTCTGCAGTCTCTGACCATCTCCTTTAGTATGTCTGCAGTCTCTGACCATCTCTTGTACCATGTCTGCAGTCTCTGACCATCTCCTGTATTAAGTCTGCAGTCTCTGACCATCTCTTGTATCATGTCTGCAGTCTCTGACCATCTCCTGTATTATGTCTGCAGTCTCTGACTATCTCCTTTACTATGATTGAAGTCTCCGGACGTCTCTTGTATTATGTCTGCAGTCTCTGACCATCTCCTGTGTTTTGTCTGCAGTCTCTGACCATCTCCTGTATCATGTCTACAGTCTCTGACCGTCTCTTGTATCATGTCTACAGTTTTTGACCTTCTCCTATATTATGTCTGCAGTCTCTGACCATCTTCTGTACCATGTCTGCAGTCTCTGACCATCTCCTGTATTATGTCTGCAGTCTCTGACCATCTCCTGTACCATGATTGCAGTCTCTGACCGTCTCTTGTATCATGTCTACAGTCTCTGACCATCTCCTGTATTATGTCTGCAGTCTCTGACCATCTCCTGTATCATGTCTGCAGTCTCTGACCATCTCCTGTACTACAATTGCAGTCTCTGACCATCTCTTGTATCATGTCCAGAGTCTCTGACCATCTCCTGTATTATGTCTGCAGTCTCTGACCATCTCGTGTATCATGAGTGCAGTCTCTGAGCATCTCTTGTATCATGTCCAGAGTCTCTGACCATCTCCTGTATTATGTCTGCAGTCTCTGACCATCTCGTGTATCATGAGTGCAGTCTCTGACCATCTCTTGTATCATGTCTACAGTCTCTGACCATCTCCTGTATTATGTCTACAGTCTCTGGCCATCTTCTGTATTATGTCTGCAATCTCTGACCATCTCCTGTAGTATGATTGCAGTCTCTGACCGTCTCTTGTATGATGTCTACAGTCTCTGGCCATCTCCTGTATTATGTCTGCAGTCTCTGACAATCTCCTGTACTATGATTGCAGTCTCTGACCGTCTCTTGTATCATGTCTACAGTCTTTGACCATCTACTGTATTATGTCTGCAATCTCTGACCATCTCCTGTACTAGGATTGCAGTCTCATACTGTCTCTTGTATCATGTCTGCAGTCTCTGCCCATCTCCTGTATTATGTATGCAGTCTTTGACCATCTCTTGTATCATGTCTTCAGTCTTTAACCGTATTGTCTAGGGGCTCTTTCTAACAGACAGCCCTCTGTGTGTGCATCAGAGAGACTCCCCTCCAGATCTTGTGTACTCTCTTCCTGTATTCTCTTTATTGTTAAGAGATCATGGGAGGATCCCATGGTAACGTAGACTTTTAAGGGGAGCATCTCTGTGTTTGAGTCGTTGCCATAGAAACATTTGTAAAGGGGGGGAGTTGGTAAGATGACCACGCCCATGTGGGGGCGCCAGAAATATTTCTGCACCCAGGCGTCTGTGACCCTAGGATCGTCCCTGCCTGTTTCTGTGTAATAGCAATGGATGAAGTGCCCAGCTAACTGGTATTGCAGCAAGCTGATTTGAGAGCTTGCCAACTCTGGTATACACTAATGCCTTGAAGTAACATCTCTTACAGTTTATTAAATTATTCTATTATAAAGTATATCTGTACCTGTTGGTCCTTTTGTCTTCCTTACCGGAGCTTCTCTTCTTTTACTAATAGCTATAAATGTTCTTTATCATATAAATAAGTATTTGCCAGTTTCCATTTTCCAGTTTATTAACAAGAAGTGCCTGGTCTCCCTTGTGGAATCAACAATGAATTATGCAGCCTCAGTACTGTTGTTCTTTATTATCTTTAGGAAAATTTCATTTTCTCAGCAGCAAGATGTATATAAAATTGTATACATAGGAACAAATACTTCATTAGCCGCTTTTGTAGTAAAAGCTCAGATTTATCATGAAAATGTCCAATTAAATAGTTCCGGCGCTGCAGTATTAAATCACATATTTGTATTTGTGTGCTCCTTCTGTAGTTCTTAGTCTTTAGATTTAATATGCTAAATAGCAGAAAGGCAATGGTAACATAATTAGATCTGAGCATGTGTGCTGCCTGTTTGACAGCTGTAAGTTAAGTCGGTCTGCTCAGCAGCGGGGCTGGCTTCATAATACTTCCAGCGTTTATATATTTTACGAGCAAATAAAAAGGAAGCTGCGTGTTCCATTTCATGAATCTATTCGGGTGGATGTAAGAACTATGTTTCTAAATGTCTTAATCAATGTCCCCATATAGGATTGAGGTAGATTAGTAAAACAGCCTGTTTTCCAACGTATTCCTTTAACCCCTACTTATTGTTGTCCTATGAATGCCTTGTATGATATTAGATGCAATCATTTTTTTTTTTTTTACTTTTAAATTTTTATTATTTTTGACAAAGTACATTCCAATATTAATGAATAAAATTATTTGGTATTGCTTATCATATTGCATAGAACAGATAATAACAAAAATTGGGAAATGAATAACAAGAAGTAATAATAACTTTAGGGTACAATATCTGGAGTTTGGTATCCCGCTACCGCCCACCCCAAGTGGGACCATACTGTAGGCGGGAGCTGGTCACCAAATATTCATATTTTTAGGAATGAAAAGAAGAAGAAGAGGAGTCTATAAGAAATTCAATATCTTGGTGTATCATATAACACTATTCCAATCATCTTTTTTTTTATTTAAAGGCCAAATCCACTCAGGGAGTTTATGAGCCAGTAGGTGATTGTATATTATTATAGATGACACGGAGCACACTGGCTTAAAGTTGACTTCCAGGCACATATAAAAGACACAAATTAACCTCTTGCAGACTAGACACATAGCTCCCAAATGTCCCTGGTTTTGAGGGACTGTCCCTGATTTGGAGCAATGTCCCTCGGTCCCTCTTTCCTCCTCATTTGTCCCTCACTTTGGTCTGATCTATATAGTTGTATATAAATTGCACTTTTTATCTTTCAAAAAGTGTTTCCCAGTGCTAAACCTTTCATCCAATTTCTAAATTGCTGCATTTGTAAATTCTAGAAGCCAATATAAAGTAATAGGAGTGGGGAAAAAAAGCACCTTTGGGTTTAACTAATCATTTTTTTGGTATAATTCTCCTTTTAAGGGGGCGTGGCAGGGGGTGTGTCCTCTGCCTACATACTTTTGCTTATAGGTGTCCCTCGTTCTCATCTCAAAAATTTGGGAGGTATGCTAGACACTATACATACATCTCCAGTTTGCTCCCTTTCTGAAATGATAAAGAGGGACACATTGAGGTTTATTTACTAAAGCTGGAGAGTGCAAAAGGAGAGTACTTCTGCATAGAAACAAATCAGCTTCCAGGTTTTATTGCCAAAACTTAATTGAACAAGCTGAGATTAGAAGCTGATTGGCTACCATGCACAACTGAACCAGATTCTGAGTGCACCAGCTTTAGTAAATCTACCCCATTATGTAGGTGAAGGAACTATCCCTACCATAGCCCTAGTTACTTGAAAGGAGGACTTGGGTGATGTCTATAGACTTCTCCTTTACTACATAATGATAAGGGCATGGTTCAATATACACTCACAGGCCACTTCATTAGATACACCTTGCTAGTACCGCGTTAGACCCTCTTTTGCCTTCAAAACTGCCTTAATTCTTCCTGGCATAGATTCAACAAGGTGTTGGAAACATTCCTCAGAGATTTTGGTCAATATTGACATGATAGCATCACGTAGTTGCTGCAGATTTGCTGGCTGCACATCCATGATGCAAATCAACCATTTCACCACATCCCAATGGTGCTCTATTGGATTGAGATCTTGTGACTGTGGAGGCCATCAGAGTACAGTGACCTCATTGTCATGTTCAAGAAACCATTCTGAGATGATCTGAGGTTTGTGACATGGTGCATTATCCTGCTGGAAGTAGCCTTTAGAAGATGGGTACACTGTAGTCATGCACAGGGGCGGACTGACAACACTTAGGGCCGGTTCACACTGATGCGTGGTGCTAGATCGCATGTGATTCACACCGTACTGCACGTGCGATTTGCATTCAGCCATGCAGATAGTATAGCTGAATTTGCATCGCGTTCGGACCAAATTCGCACAGGACCCTTTTTTTGGTCTGCAGCAGAATCGGATCTCATGGGTGTTCATACCCATGCGATCTGATTCCTGTCCGAGTTTGCAGATCGCACTTTTAATTGACACTCGCAGCAGTTCGTATAGGGCAGTGTGAACTGCCGCTGGTAGGCATGCAATGCGGGAACCCGCAGTGGATTTGCAGGGTTTCCGCACCGCAGCAGTGTGAACCGGCCTTCAGGGCCCCCAGGCCAAATAAAGCAAGGGGCCCCTGTCAGGCCCCACGCATGACCCGCCCCTGGCCCTATCAATGACCCGCCGCTGGCCTGGCGCCACACACATTTTGCATAAAGTACAACAGAGTCTGTTAGAAAGCATCCCCTCCAGGCCCAATTAGAGACTACAAAGGAGTATAATAGGACCTGGAGGACCTGGAGGGGGCCTCTTTCTAAAAGAGTGTACAGTGAACACCTTCATTCACTCTGGTCCTCACGGGATCCCCTGCTTTTGCCATAACTCTCACCTCTGTACATTACACACTCCTGAGCCCTGCACCCTGTACATTACATACTTCTGCACCCTGTACATTACATACTCCTGACCCCCGCACCCTGTACATTACATACTCCTGACCTCTCCATCCTGTACGTTACCCACTCCTGACCCCTGCACCCTGTAAATTACATACTCCTGGCCCCTGAACCCTGTACATTACATACTCCTGACACCTGTGCCCTGTACATTACGCACTCCTGGCCCCTGTACATTACATACTCCTGACCCCTGAACCCTGTACATTACATACTCCTGACCCCTGAACCCTGTACATTACATGCCCCCTTACATCAGAGTCCACACAGAGCCCCCTTTACATCAGAGTCCACACAGAGCCCCCCTTACATCAGAGTCCACATAGAGCCCCCTTTACATTAGAGTCCGCACAGAGCCCCCCTTACATCAGAGTCCACACAGAGCCCCCCCTTACATCAGAGTCCACACAGAGCCCCCCTTACATCAGAGTCCACACAGAGCTCCCCCCATACATCAGCGTCCGCACAGAGCCCCCTTACATCAGAGTCCGCTCAGAACCCCCCTTGCATCAAAGCACCCCTTAAATAAATTTTATACAGTAGGGAGGCAGGTGAGAGGGTGAGCTTACTCTTACGCTTACCCCAGGATGGAGGCATAGGCTGTCTGCAGCTTTCCTTTTCTGGGTTCAAACTTCCTGCCCACACATCCCCGGGGATGGGCTTGCTGTTACCACTGCCCCACCTGCCTGTGTGAACAAGTCCTAAGGCTCCCCTTAAGCTACAAAGGCAGCTGTATGAGGGTATAAACATGCTATGCATCCCTGCAAAAATAATCCGCCATGTTACTTTCAGAGGACAGTACCACTCACTGAATGTGACCCATTTAAATGCAGTCAATGTTAATGGAACCATGACAAAATTAACTAAGCAACCTGTGTTAAGGCCTCGTTCACACAAGCATACTTAAAGGGTACCTTCAGTCATTTTTTTAACTTTCCATCTATTAAATCTTCTGCCCTTGTTGGTTTAACTTTGGATAGTAAAACATTTTTTTTTCTGCCAGTAAATACCTTATACAGCCCACTTCCTGTTTCTTGTCTGAAAAAAAGCCTAGACTTATGACATCATGTACAGCTCTCTCTCTCACTCTTGTGAGAGTTTGCCAAGAAGGGAGGGGGGTGAGTCATAAGACGGCCAATGAGAGCTGCAGAGCTGGAGGTGCGCCTCTTTGTGTCTGTGTAAATTCAGAAAGTGAACAGGGAGCAGCTTCAGCTGCCCATAGTTAATATAGCTGCAGCCCGACTCAGTGAAGAGAGATTTCTGCAGCATATTTGGCAAGTACAGAATCACAGTATACAGTATATAAAATAATATGCAAAGTGGTTGGAGGGAAGCTTCAAAATGACAAAGATGTTTTTATTACAAATTATGTACGCAGACTGTGGTTCCTCTTAAAAGTGCAAGTTCACCTTTACAGAAAAATCTGTAAGGAGAACTTACACAGGACCCCCTCCTCATCCCCCCAAGTCCCACTGACCTGTAGCACAGCGATCTCCGGTTCTGAGCCCCGGTATATCCGCCTCAAGGGTCCGGGGCTTAGAAATCCCCACAGCTTTCACTCTTCTTTTTCCCCGCTGAGAGGACGGGCTACGAGGGTTCTGATTGGTCGGCGCCACCCATGTGACGGCACCAACCAATCTGAATCCTCCTAAACGTCCATCCTGATGGGGTACATTTAGGAGATTAAGCTTTGGGGTTTTCTAAGCCCCAGGGCCTTGAGGCGCCTATACCGGGGCTCAGAATGGGAGATCGCTGCACTGCTAGTCAGCGGGACTTGGGGGGGGGGGTGAGGAGGGGGTACTGTGTCAGTTCACCTAACAGATCTTTCTGTAAAGGTGAACTTACCCTTTAAGCATACACCTATGCGAGGGCCGTGTTTGCTCCCATGGGGACACACAGGTTTTCCATACATCCCCATTCATGTCAGTTGGGACGCAGTGGCTACGTGGACACAGCCATTGCTACCAATTTGACAGCTGTGTGGGTGTGGGTGCATATCCCCAAACACAGACAGTGTGGGTTTGGGGACATGCAAATTGGGAGCAATGGCTGTGTCTGTGCAGCCACTGTGTCCCAACTAATGTGAATGGAACTGCCTGCACAAGGATGCATGGAAAACCTGTGTATCTCTGTGAGGGCAAACCTCGCACAGGTTTATGCTTAAAACGTTACTAAACCCAGGACCCTGCATTCACTATATCTGGTCTCCCACAAAAAATGAAAATGCAATAATTTTAGTAAATATAAACTGCTAAATACCTTTTCTCATCAGCAGTATATAGCAATCTTATAACTTCTATCAGAGTCTGGTTAAAGCTTGTAGGAGGAGTTTTCATTCTACTCTGACTGTCCTATGAGGCTGCAGGTCCCTTGACCCTCTGTCTGGACAGTGCTGATTGGTCCTGTGTGGATCACATGCACCCTTCCAAGAAAAAAATAACTCTCTAGCATAACACACTAAACTGAGCATGTGCAGAGTGACTCCAGAGGCTCTGTCTTATCAACAGATGAATTGGGGTCAGTGGAAGAATGGGAGGATCAGAGAAGAGAATCAGGGAGGATCAGAGAAGACAGGATCAAACAACTTTCTTACACAATGCGGAGGATTAACCCCTTAGGTGGCACTGTTGTTGGAGACAAAGTGAATTGGAACAGGGTTCCTCTCTGATTTCCTGGGTCACTGAGGAAGCTACTCCACTCCACTGCCACTCCATGTGACTCTGGTGGTCATCTTGGGTCAAGCAGAGACTATTTAGAGCCCTGGCTCCTGTGTTTGGTGTGCATTTTGTGAGTGGGCAGTATAAGCAAGGTACCCTGCCTGTTAGGGACAGTACTAGCGGAAAGGAAAGCTTCCTGACGAGGAGGGAAGGTGTAGGGTGTGCAACTCCTCTTGACATCTTCCCGATTGGGCACAAGATGGCCAGGCTGCATTCTGCCCTCTTTACGGGATGATTATCGCTCCATTCACATTGCTGGAAACCTTGGGCATACCTGGTTGGCAGTCTTCTCTCCAGGTTTTGTTCTAAACTATTACGGTACTTCAATACAAGTTCTCTATTGCGCCTGTGTAAATTATTGCCATGGCACCATGCTACACGAAAGAGAGAAAGTTGAGGGGAGTGCAGCTTGGTTAAGGGGGAGAGTGATGAGAAGTTGCACTAAGTAGGAGAAATAAGGAAAAGTTGTAGTGTCTGGAACTAAGGAGTTGGGAAATCAGTACATTGTGCATTAAATAGTGTATGAAGGAGAATGACAGTCACTCAGCAGTGAAAGCTCCCAGTGCACCCCTCTCACCACATATTAAAACTCTGCCTGGGCCACTTCCCCCTTCCCCCCCCTACCTTGTCCCTGCCCTGTATGTATGCTGTCATTCCTGACCATTTTATGACAAAAGGCCAGTTGACTGGTTATCAAGCTTGTAAGGAGGGCAAGTAGGTTGCTGAGGTGGTGCTCATATCCTCCAGGTTTCCCTCCACGTTGGGCGCCAAGCAAGGGTCACATGAGAGGCCTTCCCTGGGGTGGGTTCTTCTGGCTACGCTATGCACCTTGTACATAGGGTTGCCACCTGCCCGGTTATGACCCGGACAGTTCAGGTTTTGACATATGCGTCCAGGTTTTAGTCTGAAACCCGGACACACATACCTCCAGTCCCACCTCTAGTACAACTGATCTAATAGGGGTCTCTGAGGGGAGCCCCAGTATTATGGTGGGGGTGACACTGACCCCTGTATTACAAAGGGGGGGGCACTGACCCCTGTACTATGAAGAAGGGGGTGAGACTATCCTCTGTATTATGAAGAAGGGAGTGACACTGACCTCTGTATTATGAGGGGGAGGGGTGACACCTAGGGTTGCCACCTGACCGGGATTCACCTGGATAGTCCAGGTTTTGAGTCATATGTCCAGGTTTTAGTCTGCCTGAAACCCAGACACCTTATTTAGACCAGACTGTGGCTCCCCAATTAACCAAGATAGTCACACACATCTGTTGCCATCTGTTAACGCAGTTTAGTCACACCGAACTGTTTGCCACATTTCTACTCTCCATGGTGCACCCAAAAAGTGTCCCAGGTCTGTTACAATTCTTCTACAACAAAAATTTTGCCAAGCGCCGCTAAAGTGTTCAGGTTTGGCTTGAAGAAAAGGTGCCAACCCTACTTGTACAGGGTCGCTTTTCTACACATGGGGTACCTTTGCTTCGTGCCATTTTCATCAATGCCCTGGGACAAGGCTGAGTCTGGCATAGGGGAATACTGTAACTGTTCTCCAGTTAACTTTCAGGTCCCCGTGACATCCTACCAGATGCTGTAGGACCACATTATCTTGTGCGACACTTGAGGGTTTGTCTTGGGTTTATCTGCTGAAGTGACATCCTTAACATAAGGGGAAACTGTTCCTATATGTTCAATAGCTTATAGATCTACAACCACGAATAAGGAGCCGCTAAAATTTTAGGCTGTCCCAGTTCAAAACTTAGAGGTAGCGCCATCATACCCATTCTCTATAATTTATTACCCCGTGACAATGTATACCTTCTCCATAACTTGCATTTAGGAGGGACACACTGAGCCTTGTCCACATTCATCTGTCCAGCGTTTTCCATTACCCTTCCCTAGTAACGGAGTGGGCCTGGCTGTGCGCCCTGCGCAGGCTCCACACCTGATAACCTAACTCTTAAACCTCCGTACCCCCCCTTTGAGTAACTTCAGACCAAACAACATTCCAAACTCTACTTAGAAAAGTGCAAAAGGACAATTACAGAGTACAACATTCAAAGACATAATTCCTATTCCCTAACTCTAACTACAGTCTGTGTGCTGCCCCTGCATACCTGCAATGATAGTGTTTGTGTAATACAGAGTCCATTTGAGGCATTCTTCCAGTAGCTGGTGTCTTCAGGATCGAAACCCAGATTCTGATGACTTTACATCCAGGTCGTAATGAGCAATATCCTTCTGCTCCTCTCAGGCACTGTTCTCCGTCTCTCTCCCTTACGGCTTCATTCTCCGCTTTCTTGTAGGGACTTTCTCGTAGCCTCTTCACTGGACTCTCTCTCTCTCTCTATATTTATATTACAGGATTAGTGTGCCAGACCCAGAAAAGAACTCGCCAAAAAACCAAGGAACCAGGAAAGGAATTAACTACTACCCTCCCAGCCGAGACAGCACCTAACTGGCTATTTCAACTTGTTTCCATGCTAATCCATTGTCTTTAATACTTTCTGAGATATTGATCAAGAGCAACTCAGATCAGGAGTTTGTCTTCACTTATTGTACAGGATGTGTGTTCAGGTCAGTGACTCTCAAAGCACGCTAGCCATTATATCACCAAGACAGCCCTGCAACTAGCATTTCTAGTTGCCTGACTCGGCAATGGCAGCCTGCCTATTATCCCCGGCATGGGCATCTTCCAGCTTTCCTGCTTGTGCACAAAATAGGAATTAAAAACATTTCTGTTACTGAACTGCATATTCCCCCGCATTATCTTATACCTTCTGTTTGTTGATGTTTGTATCATTAATATGGAAATTCGGAATACTGTAGCATAGCTCAATGTGCGCACAATGTTAATCCTTTCTTTGCAGTTTACAATGCAAATTTAGAGCAATTTCTGCTGATATTGCGAGAACAAATATATGTCCATTGAGTGTAACAACTCTATAAATGGCAAATGGTAGAGAGAGCATTTACTGCTAAAGCAACATGTTTGTTTTTATGCTGTGTATCCAAAAGGTTACAGCTTCTTGCTCTGTCTTTATCTTCACCTCCTGGCAAAGATTTGGTACAAATAAAAGTAGGAGAGGAGCCAAAGGACATGATAAGTGAGCCTTTGTCAGGCTGAAGATCATTTTGCTGTCACATTGCTGGCACAGCTTTCCATTTTCCAGCACAAAGCTTGAATTACTGTATACATCATATACGCTATATAAGGAAACGCAGAATACAGATACATTACATAATGCACATTAATTCACACATTGCTTATAGATAAATGTATAGTCATACAGTTTATAGGCTTATTTGGAATGATTAGATCTATTCAAACAACTTGATAAAAGCTTTGTTTTATAAGTGCACAAAGACTGAAATTTGTAATTGGTCATTGCTGTCTTTTTTTTAAAGGCAATAAGTACAAGGTTGGAACTAGCATATGCATATCGGATGTAAAAAAAACCCACTCTAACTACATGCCAATTCTGGGATGAGACTAGATCAAGGACGAGAATCCTGGATTCTAAAGCTTCAAAAAACAAGTCAACAATGGCAGCTTCCATACTTCTATCCTGAGAGCTTCACTTTCAGTTGACACAAGAGATGCCATTGTTTTCATCATAGAATGATTCTGTGCACCAGGCTGTCCTGCTCCGCAAGGCTTTTTTATTGCTGGTAACCCAATCTTCTGAAACTCACTTCAGCTGATCTCTCTGAATCTGCATGTCAAATTATAAAGATTATTCATTTTGAAATATGGAACTGGAATATCTAAAGTCTACTGCATACAGTATAGGCGGTTTAAAATGAGCGATCCCTGTTCTGTTTAAAATGCTGCTTTATGCATCGACATACCTCCTTAGACCCAGTCTGTCCAGACATTATGGTCACCTGCTGACTTGGCACCGTCTACCGTCAGCTTAACTTTTCAGTAAGACACAGTTGAATCTAACACAATTTGACTTCAGCTAATTGCAGTACAGATAACAGGGTCGATTTACTAAAACTGGTGCACACAGAATCTGGTGCAGCTGTGCATGGTAGCCAATCAGCTTCTATTTCAGCTTGTTCAATGAAGCTGTGGCAATAAAACCTGGAAGCTGATGGGTTTCTATGCAGAGTTGCACCAGATTTTGCACTTTCCAGTTTTAGTAAATAACCCCCAATGTTTTTTCCAGTCTTTTCAAGTGTATAGTTTCAAACAATGTAAAAAAATGTATAGGGACACTTTTTTGTCTGTAGGCGGAGTCTTATTATAATTAGGGGGTGGGGCATTCATTGGTAAGCGTGACATAGTGGGGAAAGAAAAATGTGGCGCACGAAGAAACAGGCGTGCTTTAAACGTGATATTGGGCGAGACTCAAAGGGGGTGTGGTTAGAGAGAGAGAGAGAGAGAGAGAGAGGAAAAAAAAGGAGAGAGAGAGAAAGAAAGAAAGAAAGAAAGAAAGAAAGAAAGAAAGAAAGAAAGAAAGAAAGAAAGAAAGAAAGAAAGAAAGAAAGAAAGAAAGAAAGAAAGAAAGAAAGAAAGAAAGAAAGAAAGAAAGAAAGAAAGAAAGAAAGAAAGAAAGATGGGGGACAGCAGGCCCAGATCCTACACCACAATAGAAATATGTGTAGTCCAGAAAGTTTAACACTCAGCAGATAAAGATACTCCAAACACCTGGTGTTAGCGATTCAATCATCATGGGCACCATGGTTGTTATGATGTCAGGATGATTGAAGTGCATTATTTCTATTATTACATTGTAATATAAAATGAAATAGTTCAACTCGCCAAAATGCAAAATCAGTGGGAGCCCTGAGCATGTCACTTGCCACCGTCACCTGCCACCAGAAATCCATCAGGGGTCCCTAGCAGAGTCCCTCCTTACATCAGGCATTTACAGCAGAGTCCCTCCTTACATCAGGTGCCCCCAACGGAGTCCCTCCTAATATCAGGTGCCCCCAACGGAGTCCCTCCTTACATCAGGTGCCCCCAGCGGAGTCCTTCCTTACATGAGGTCCCCCAGCGGAGTCCCTACTTACATCAGGTGTCCCCAGCAGAGTCACTCCTTACATCAGGTGTCCCCAGCGGAGTCACTCCTTACATCAGGTGTCCCCAGGGGAGTCATTACTTACATCAGGTGTCCCCAGCGGAGTCCCTCCTTACATCAGGTGTCCCCAGCGGAGTCCCTCTTTACATCAGGTGTCCCCAGCGGAGTCCCTCTTTACATCAGGTGTCACCAGCGGAGTCGCTCTTTACATCAGGTGTCCCCAGCGGAGTCCCTCTTTACATCAGGTGTCCCCAGCGGAGTCCCTCTTTACATCAGGTGTCCCAAGCGGATTCCCTCCTTACATCAGGTGTCCCCAGCGGAGTCCCTCTTTACATCAGGTGTTCCCAGCGGAGTCCCTCTTTACATCAGGTGTCCCCAGCGGAGTCGCTCTTTACATCAGGTGTCCCCAGCGGAGTCCCTCTTTACATCAGGTGTCCCCAGCGGAGTCCCTCTTTACATCAGGTGTCCCCAGCGGAGACTCTGCCAGCATTAAAAAAGACTAGCTCTCATGTAACCACACATCACAGACCAGCAGCAGCTCGGGGGCGGGGGTTGGCGGCAAATCCATTTCTATTGGCAGCCACCCGGCCGGCTCCACCTCTTGTTTGTTCCAAAAATCAGTGGGAGCCCTGAGCATGTCACTTGCCACCATCACCTGCCACCAGAAATCCATCAGGGGTCCCTAGCAGAGTCCCTCCTTACATCAGGCATTTACAGCAGAGTCCCTCCTTACATCAGGTGCCCCCAACGGAGTCCCTCCTTATATCAGGTGCCCCCAACGGAGTCCCTCCTTACATCAGGTGCCCCCAGCGGAGTCCTTCCTTACATGAGGTGCCCCAGCGGAGTCCTTACTTACATCAGGTGTCCCCAGCAGAGTCACTCCTTACATCAGGCGTCCCCAGCGGAGTCACTCCTTACATCAGGTGTCCCCAGGGGAGTCACTCCTTACATCAGGTGTCCCCAGGGGAGTCACTCCTTACATCAGGTGTCCCCAGCGGAGTCCCTCCTTACATCAGGTGTCCCCAGCGGAGTCCCTCTTTACATCAGGTGTCCCCAGCGGAGTCCCTCTTTACATCAGGTGTCCCCAGCGGAGTCGCTCTTTACATCAGGTGTCCCCAGCGGAGTCCCTCTTTACATCAGGTGTCCCCAGCGGAGTCCATCTTTACATCAGGTGTCCCAAGCGGATTCCCCCCTTACATCAGGTGTCCCCAGCGGAGTCCCTCTTTACATCAGGTGTTCCCAGCGGAGTCCCTCTTTACATCAGGTGTCCCCAGCGGAGTCGCTCTTTACATCAGGTGTCCCCAGCGGAGTCCCTCTTTACATCAGGTGTCCCCAGCGGAGTCCCTCTTTACATCAGGTGTCCCCAGCGGAGACTCTGCCAGCATTAAAAAAGACTAGCTCTCATGTAACCACACATCACAGACCAGCAGCAGCTCGGGGGCGGGGGTTGGCGGCAAATCCATTTCTATTGGCAGCCACCCGGCCGGCTCCACCTCTTGTTTGTTCCCTCGGCGAGTGACCAGGCTCCGCAAGAGCTGGTCTTCTGTAAAATAATGGCGGAGACCATCGCCAGTGCCGGCCCCCCAACCTCTAGCGGCGGCTATGGCGATTCTCTGGGAGAATGCCAATTTCCCGTGATTTTTCCTGAGACAACGCAAAAAATGGGATAAAGGTCTAAATTTTGTGAATATCCCGGGAAAATCGGGACTGTTAGCATGTATGGAAGTGTAAGAAGACAATGCTTTCCCTAATCCCCGTCTCTGCAAAGTACTAACACTGACTGAGGAAATAAATTAGATATGGAAGAAGAGAATTCACCTGAGAGTTGATCCCAGAAACCCTTGCCACATCCCAAAATACAGAAGTTTGGAAGAGATGCCCCAGGGATTATACGGGCAGGGCAACATCCGAGAACATCCGTGACCGCCGGGTCCAGAGGACCCGGCGCATCACGGATCATGGTAAACGGCCGCTGATCACGTGTAAACAAACTGGCATCATGTCATGATGCCGGTTCCTCCCTCCCCTCTCTGTACCGATCAGTACAGAGGGGGAGGAGAGGGGGAGGGATCGGATGGCAGCAGCGCTGTGGGCTGGATCTGTAGTGCCCACAGCGCTGCTCAGTGACAAATACAGTCACATCCATCCATCCATGCTCAGCCATCCCTCCATACTCTAATGCCCTGCAATACCCAGCACTACCCTGCAATACTCTGCACTACTCTGCAATACCCCACAATACTCTGCAATACCCCACAATACTCTGCAATACCCCACAATAACCCACAATACTCTGCAATACCCCACAATACTCTGCAATACCCCACAATACTCTGCAATACCCCACAATACTCTACAATACTCTGTAATACCCCAAAATACTCTGCAATACCCCGCAATACTCTGCAATACCCCACAATACTCTGCAATACCCTGCAATACTCTGCAATACCCCGCAATACTCTGCAATACCCCACAATACTCTGCAATACCCCACAACACTCTGCAATACCCCGCAATACCCCACAATACTCTGCAATACCCCGCAATACTCTGCAATACTCTGAAATACCCTGCAATACTCTGCAATGCCCTGCAATACTCTGCAATACCCCGCAATACTCTGCACTACTCTGCACTACTCCACAATACCCCGCAATACTCTGCAATACCCTGCAATACTCCACAATGCTCCGCGATACCCTGCACTACACTGCACTACCCTGCAATACTCCACAATGCTCCGCGATACCCTGCACTACACTGCATTACCCTGTAATACTCTGCCCACAGCGCTGCTCAGTGACAAATACAGTCACATCCATCCATCCATGCTCAGCCATCCCTCCATACTCTAATGCCCTGCAATACCCAGCACTACCCTGCAATACTCTGCACTACTCTGCAATACCCCACAATACTCTGCAATACCCCACAATACTCTGCAATACCCCACAATAACCCACAATACTCTGCAATACTCCACAATACTCTGCAATACCCCACAATACTCTGCAATACCCCGCAATACCCCACAATACCCCACAATACTCTGCAATACCCCACAATACTCTGCAATACCCCACAATACTCTGCAATACTCCACAATACTCTGCAATACCCCACAATACCCCACAATACAGAGTATTGCAGAGTATTGTGGGGTATTGCAGAGTATTGTGGGGTATTGCAGAGTATTGCAGGGCATTGCAGAGTATTGCAGGGTATTGCAGAGTATTGCGGGGTATTGCAGAGTATTGTGGGGTATTGCAAAGTGTTGTGGGGTATTGCAGAGTATTGTGGGGTATTGCAGAGTATTGCGGGGTATTGCAGAGTATTGTGGGGTATTGCAGAGTATTGCGGGGTATTGCAGAGTATTTTGGGGTATTACAGAGTATTGTAGAGTATTGTGGGGTATTGCGGGGTATTGCAGAGTATTGTGGGGTATTGCAGAGTATTGCGGGGTATTGCAGAGTATTTTGGGGTATTACAGAGTATTGCAGAGTATTGTGGGGTATTGCAGAGTATTGTGGGGTATTGCAGAGTATTGCGGGGTATTGCAGAGTATTGCAGGGCATTGCAGAGTATTGCAGGGCATTGCAGAGTATTGCAGGGTATTGCAGAGTATTGCAGAGTATTGCGGGGTATTGCAGAGTATTGTGGGGTATTGCGGGGTATTGCAGAGTGTTGCGGGGTATTGCAGAGTATTGTGGGGTATTGCAGAGTATTGCGGGGTATTGCAGAGTATTGCAGGGTATTGCAGAGTATTGCGGGGTATTGCAGAGTATTGCGGGGTATTGCAGAGTATTGCGGGGTATTGCAGAGTATTTTGGGGTATTACAGAGTATTGTAGAGTATTGTGGGGTATTGCAGAGTATTGTGGGGTATTGCAGAGTATTGTGGGGTATTGCAGAGTATTGCGGGGTATTGCAGAGTATTGCAGGGCATTGCAGAGTATTGCAGGGTATTGTAGAGTATACCTTGCACTACACTGCACTACCCTGCAATATTTTGCGCTACCCTGCAATACTCTGCACTACTCCGCAATACCCAGTCATACCCAGTCATACTCTGCAATACCCAGCCATACTCTGCAATACCCAGCCATACCCAGTCATACTCGGTGATACCCTGCAATACCCAGTCATACTCAGCCATACCCAGCCATGCGCAGCCATACTCGGCTATACTCGGCTAAACTCTGCCATACTCGGCTGTACTCGGCATCTGTATGTGGCCAGGCTGTGGAAGTCTCACACATGTGGTATCGTCGTACTCAGGAGTAGTAGGAGAATCTATTTTGGGGTGTCATTTTTGGTATGTACATGCTATGTGTTAGAAATATTGTATTAATGGACAACTTTGTGTTAAAAAAAAAAAGTGTTTTAACCACTTCCCGCCCGCCGGTCGTCATATGACGTCCTTGACTTTGTGCGGGGGTATCTGAATGATGCCTGCAGCTACAGCTACTGCAGCTACAGGCATCATTCAGATATCAGCTTTTTCAGCTGGCGATACCCTATACCATAAGAATGATCATAGCGGCTGTTCCACTGCTTGATTGTTCTTATAGGAGGCGAGAGGGGACTCCCCCCCTTCCCGCCGCCCTCCGGTGCTTCTACCGACTCACCACTACGATCAAAGCCAGGATAGTTTTTTTTTTTTTTTAATTTCAGGCTTCCCAGCCTAGAGGTGAGATGTGGGGTCTTATTGACCCCATATCTCACTGTAAAGAGGACCTGTCATGCCATATTCCTATTACAAGGGATGTTTACATTCCTTGTAATAGGAATAAAAGTGATCAAAAAAAATTTTGGGGGGGAAAAAGTGTCAAACTAAAATAAATAAAGTAAAATGAACAATAAAAAGAAAAAAAAATTTAGTGTGCTCGCATGCAGAAGCGAATGCACGCGTAAGTCCTGCCCCCATATGAAAACGGTGTTCAAACCACACATGTGAGGTATCGGTGCGAACGTTAGAGCGAGAGCAATAATTTTGGCCCTAGACCTCTTCTGTAACTCAAAACATGTAACCAGTAAAAATTTTTTAAAGTGTCGCCTATGGGGATTTTTAAGTAGCGAAGTTTGGCGCCATTCCACGAGCGTGTGCAAAATTTGAAGGGTGACATTTTAGGTATCTATTTACTCGGCATAACTTCATCTTTCACATTATGCAAAAACATTAGGCCAACTTTACTGTTTTGTTTTTTTTAAAGCACAAAACTGTTTTTTTCCCAAAAAAAAGCATTCAAAAAATTGCTGCGCAAATACCATGTGAGATAAAAAGTTGCAACAACCACCATTGTATTCTCTAGGGTCTTTGCTAAAAAAAACATGTATAATGTTTTGGGGTTCTATGTAATTTTCTAGCAAATAAATGATGATTTTTACATGTAGGAGAGAAATGTCAGAATTGGCCTGGAGGTGCTCCCTGCATGTTGGGCCTCTGTATGTGGCCACACTGTGTAAAAGTCTCACACATGTGGTATCGCCATACTCAGGAGTAATAGCAGAATGTGTTTTGGGGTGTAATTTGTGGTATGCATATGCGGTGTGTGAGAAATAACCTGCTAATATGACAATTTTGTGAAAAAAAAAAAGAAAAAAAATCTGGATTTTGCAAAGAATTGTGGGAAAAAAACTTCAAAAAACTCACCATGCATCTTTCTAAATACCTTGGAATGTCTTCTTTCCAAAAAGGGGTCATTTGGGGGGTATTTGTACTTTTCTGGCATGTTAGGATCTCAAGAATATAGATAGGCCATCAGTAATTCAGGTGTGATCAATTTTCAGATATTGGCACCATAGCTTTTGCACTCTATAACTTTCACAAAGACCAAATAATATACACCAATTTATACTTATTTTTACCAAAGATATGTAGCAGTATAAATTGAGGTCAAAATTTACGAAGAAAAATGATTAATTTGCTAAATTTCATAACAGAAACAAAGAAAATTTCATTTTTGTACCAAAATTTCAGTCTTTTTTCTTTTATAGCACAAAAAATGAAAAACCCATGGGTGATTAAATACCACCAAAAGAAAGCTCTATTTGTGTAAAAAAAGGGCAAAAATTTCATATGGGTACAGTGTTGCATGACTGAGTAATTGTCATTCAAAATGTGAGAGCACCGAAAGCTGAAAGTTGGTCTGGTTAGGAAGGGGGTTTAAGTGCCCAGTTGTCAAGTGGTTAAGGGGACATGGCAGGGGGTGTGTCCTATGCCTACATACTTTTGCTAATAGGTGTCCCTCCTTCCCATCTCAAAAAGTTGGGAGGTATGCATAGTGATCACATAAGATCAGAATGGTTCCCATCGTTATTATGGTCCACTGCCAGGATTGAGAGTTAGAAGCTGAGTGTCATAGTTCAGAATGATTATTGTTGTGTCCTTGCCTGAACATTGTCACAGGGAATTTTAATATACAGACTGCAGGCAGGAAGGGGAATAGACATCCTTATGACTTGCTCATAAGCCAGGATTCTCTATTATGAAAATTCTTACTTCAGTTGAAGTGGAACACTGGTCTGCCCCACTCCTGTTACCCTATTGGTATATTATTGTAATAGGCAGCCTAAAGCCTTGTACACACGATCGGATTTTCCATAGACAAAGCATCAGACTTTTGTCCGAAGGGCGTGTGCCAGGAACTTGTCTTGCATACAAACGATACACAAATGTCTGCCAACAAACACGAACGTAGTGACGTACTATATGGAATTTCAGCTCTTGAGCGCCAGCATTTGGGCACATTGTGCTAATGTCGTGTTTGGTGAGCATTGATTCCGAGCATGTGTGTTTGTACTTTGGACTTTTGTGTGACGGACTTGTCTACAGACGATAGGAAAATCTGACAACAGACCGTTGTCTGCCGAAAATTTACTAGCCTGCCATCCAACATTTGTTGGCGGAAAGTTGGCCAACAATTGTCTGATGGAGCGTACTAACGGTCGGATTTTAGCCAAACTGTTTGTCATCACACAATTCCCGGAAGAAAATCCGATCGTGTGTATGAGGCTTTAGTAACTAATAGAAAAAGTAGAAAGCTGCACTGTAAAATTGTTATAAGTACCCAAATAAGTATAATATAACAATCTTGACGAATAAGGAATATAGTGATAGATCCCAAAATACAAGAGGGCAACATAAAAATCAGTCCAGTGAAGAATATAAATGGATATATACAGTCCAGTGAAGTAAACATTGATAAATCAATCCTTTCTGTGCAAAATGAAAAACACCAGTGATAGTGAACCTCCACCATACAAAATGCATGCTTACCAGAGGGCAAGCAATAACAAGCCTGTAATCTTAGATCGATATCCGGACATCAGACCAGCACCAGCAGTAAATCACTTGATTAGGGTGAGGATACACCGGAAAATCATGGCTCAATGGATGGACCAGCGATCCGGGTTACGGGAGGATAAAAAAGAAACTCACCATAGCGTGAATCCATAGACCAACGATTTTATTGTAGATAAAAATTATGCACTTACAACAAAGCAGAAGATCAAAAGCTCGTAAGACAATGCCATCCACACACACGCTCTACACCGCGATGACGTCAGCACGTCTGCCTCCCGACATACGCTTCATCAAAGATTGACTTAGTCATGGGGAACCCATCATTTTTATCTACAATAAAATCGTTGGTTTATGGATTCACACTATGGTGAGTTTCTTTTTATACTCCCATAACCCGGACGGATCGCTGGTCCATCAATTGAGCCATGATCTTCCGGTGTATCCTCACCCTAATCAAGTGATTTACTGCTGGTGCTGGTCTGATGTCCGGATATCGATCTAAGATTACAGGCTTGTTATTGCTTGCCCTCTGGTAAGCGTGCATTTTGTATGGTGGCGGTTCACTGGTGTTTTTCATTTTGCACAGAAAGGATTGATTTATCAATGGTTACTTCACTTGACCGTATATACCCATTTATATTCTTCACTGGACTGATTTTTATGTTGTCCTCTTGTATTTGGGGATTTATCACTGTATTCCTTATTTGTCAAGATTGTTATACTATACTTATTTGGGTACGTATATCAATTTTACAGCGCAGCTTTCTACTTTTTCCATGTATTGTGTTTGTATATATCTTACAAAATTGAGCTGCAGCTTGGTGTTTCTATTTTTTTTATTTTTAGTTTCAGCGCGATATTTATTTCCTGTTTTTTCACCTTTAGTAACTAATAGTGGGGTTATAGGATGTGGGAGGAGTCTGAAGAACCTGGAATGAGCATATTAGATTGCATCTGGCTTTGGGGCTAGGGGTTTCTGCATTTTATTCAACAAATCAGTTTGATAGCATTTAAAGAATGACATGCTATACCTCCCCACCAACCCTTCATCTCTACCAGTGCAGCAAGATTTTGATTACTAAGGCCTAATGCACACTTTAGCTTAAAAACACAGATTTTACAGGTGTTTGAGCTTTTTTTTCTCTACTTCTACACTCCCCTTCATGTTAACCTATGCGTACATGCACACTGTAAGTGTTTACAGGAGTTTAGAGGCAGAAAAAAACATCAGTTGTGCATTCAGGTGAGGCGCTTTTGAGCATGAAAAACACCTGACGCACCCAAATGCAGGTAAACAGGTATAAACAATAAACGTGTGTTAACGCTAGGAGCTTTTAGCGAATTAATGTTTTTTAAATTCCAATGACCAGAATAAGTTAATATTTTGGCCAATGTAATGAATAAACACACAAGCGCTTGAAGCACCTAAATGCACTTGAAAAAACGTGGCTTAGGAGCTTTTTTGCAGCTGCTTTTCTCTTGCCAGAAGAAAAGTAATTATAAGAGCCCCAGTGTGCACGAGGCCTTAAAATGTATGTGCATAGTCTTGAATTTACTGAAGTTGAGCACTCATACCACCTACTGTATTTTTCAGTGGAAATCTCCATTTTTTTCTAAACTAATGTAATTTATTTAGTACAGCGGAAACTTGGATTACAAGCATAATCCGTTCCAGGAGAATGCTTGTAATCCAAAGCACTCGCATATCAAAGTGAGTTTCCCCATAGAAGTCAATACATTGACTTCTATTGCATACAATACCGTATGTGGCGAGAGGTGGGGGGCGCCGGACAGACTCAGAAATACTCGGAGACTGCTCGGCTGCACTCAGAAAACCTCGAGAACTGAGAATTTCCGAGTGTTTGAGTATTTCCGAGTATTTCTGAACGGCTCTGAATCGTTCCGAGTGTCCCCGGCCCCCCTGCACCTCTGGCCAAATGCGGTACTGCACACCGCAGAGGCTTGAACCTTGCTCGTCTTGTGAGACAACACTCGCAAACCGAGTCAGGATTTAAAAAACATAATTGCTCGTATTGCGAAACACTCGTTAACCGCGTTACTCTCAATCCGAGGTACCACTGTATTATAATGTAATTTAATGATAAAATATATAAAAATATAATATAATAGATTTTAAATAAACTTTGGCTCCCATTTTCAATATCAATTAACCTGTAGTATCATACTACTTCTAGAATTACCAAATATATTCATGTAGAGCTCAGCCCGGAGGAGCCGCTAGAAATAAACCAGGTCTCCCTTACCTGTCCAGAGCCAGATACCAGTTCCCAAGCACACTGACAAACACAGGCTCAGTCTAGGGATGTCTTTTTTGTAGTTTTATTACAGTACTTGAACAGGAGAGAGGGATGAGGGTGCAGGACACTCCAAAAACACAAACAGGTACAGGAGGACAGATTCTTAAAAAAATCCTTTGGTATTACTGGGGGTGGAGGGGACAGCTAGTCAGTTTGAAACTCTGAAAGAACAATCACTGTCCTGGTAGCAACCTCTTGTGTCTAACCCTCAAAGAACAGGTACTCCTGAAGATCTAGTCAAGGTTCTACTCACAATGTCCAGATACAGTGCCCCAACCAGTAATTGTAAAGGATATATACTTTTCTTCAATAGTAATCATATCTATACTTACATGCTCTGTGCAATGAAATTGCACGGAGTGGCCCCAAACCTCCTCTTCTCGGGTCCCCCACTGGCTCTCCTGGCTCCTTCTCTCTGTCCAGTGCCTCGATGGGAAGCTGCTTCCCATGGGGGCACCTGTGCATGTTCGCTCCCAAGCCCCACTGCTGCGTCCATTGTCCTGTTGCCCCAGAAAAGCCAGCGAGACATAGAAGTGAGAGGAGAGAAGAGCTGCAGACATGCACAGCCCTGGATCGAATGAGGGCTCAGGTAAGTATAAGTGAGGCGCCAAAATTGATCCCTAAACATCATTTTTTTTCTTAAAAGAAGAAATGCATTAAGGCGACAAATGTTTAGGCTTAAAGCGGGGGTCCACCTATCTATCATTTTTTTTTTTTTGAGTTCATTCACAAACTTTTCTACTCAGCATTACAGACTCACATATTGTGTGTAATATGTCCGCCTGTGTCAGATTTCGTCGGAAAGAATAACTTATATTATTCACTGCAGGCGGTTTCCATCTTCATTGTGGGCATTTGAAGCCCACAAGCATTTATTTCCTGGATGTGGTGAATGCTGTGATCCCAGCATTCACCGCTCGTTCCTGCACATGCTCAGTGGCATCCTGGGAAGCCTGAGACTAGCTCCCAGGAGTCTGGGAGAGGCTAGAAACACGCCTACTCCCACGGGAGGAGAACCAGGAAGTGCAAAGAAGAATAGAAAAATAAAAGGTAATTATGGCGATTTAAATTTTTTTAAACGGTATGTCAGCATCTAGGCAAGGAAGAGAATACATACAGATATTGTTCAAAATTTGGGTGGAACCCCGCTTTAAACAACTTTAAGTCTAAGTTCCTCCATGGCCCTCAGACAAGCACATGCTGATGCTTTAACAGCTCCCCAGTATCACTCGCTTTCTCCTAGGGGTAGAGGCCCCAGGAAAGGAGACGCTGGTCCTTACTGGGGTATTACTGTGTTGGTTGTGTTCATTATTTCCTGGGCTAAGTGTGTTTTATGCTGGGTTAGTTACACTGCTCAGTTAACTGGTTGTCGATCAGGCGCCGTCATTATACTGCAGCAGGATGGCACTGCTGCGCGAATCGCCGTAGGTGTACGTTGGCCGCTTTAAGAGCGATAGGGGGCGCGCACTCCCGCGTCGGGATGCCGGAGCCGATGTGCATGACCGCGATGTCCACCGGCCACCCACCACTCCTCAGAGAGCCAGAATGGGGATCTGTCAATATAATCAGACAGATCCCCGTTCTGACAGGGGAGTAGAGAGAGATCTGCTGTTCCTAGTGATCAGGAACAGCGATCTCTCTCCTTCTCTAGTCAGTACACTCCCCCCACACTTAGAAACCCCTCCCCAGGGAACACTTAAGCCCTTGTTAACCCCTTCCCTACCAGTGACATCTATACAGTAATCAGTAGCTATTTTTCACTCTGATCACTGTATGAATGTCGCTGGTCCCAAAAAAGTGTCAAAAGTGTCCGATCTGTCCACCGCAATGTCGCAGTCCTGGTAAAAATTCCCACCATTACTAGTAAAAAATAAATAAATAATAAAAATGCCATAAATCTATCCCCTATTTTGTAGACGCTATAACTTTTGCACAAAACAATCAATATACGCTTTTTGCGATTTTTTTTTTACCAGAAATATGTAGAAGAATAAACATTGGCCTAAACTAATGAAGAAATTTTATTTTTTTTAGGGCTATTTATTATAGCAAAAAGTAAAAAATATAGTTTTTTTTCAAAATTGTCACTCTTTTTTTGTTTATAGTGCAAGAAATAAAAAACGTAGAGGTAATCACATACCACCAAAAGAAAGCTCTATTTGTGGGAAAAAAAGGACATAAATTTTGTTTGGGTACAACGTCGCACGACCACGCAATTTTTAGTTAAAGCGACGTAGTGTCGTATTGCAAAAAATGGCCAGGTCATTAAGGGGGTTTCCGCCATGCACAAGTCTAGCTGCTTCTCTGATTAGTGCTCTCCTTGCCTCGCCTGTCAGTTTAGGTGGACGGCCATGTCTTGGTAGGTTTGCAGTTGTGCCATACTCTTTCCATTTTCGGATGATGCATTGAACAGTGCTCTATGAGATATTAAAAGATTGGGATATTTTTTTTACTATCTAACCCTGCTATAAACTTCTCCAAAACTTTATCCCTGACCTGTCTGGTGTGTTCCTTGGCCTTCATTATGCTGTTTGTTCACTGAGGTTCTCTAACAAACCTCTGAGGGCTTCACAGAACAGCTGTATTTATACTGAGATTAAATTACACGCAGGTGGACGCTATTTACTAATTAGCTGATTTCTGAAGGCATTTGGTTCCACTAGATTTTAGTTAGGGGTATCAGCGCAAAGGGGGCTGGATACAAATGCACGCCACACTTTTCAAATATTTATTTGTAAAAAAAAAAAATTAAAACCTTTTATCATTTTCCTTCTACTTCTCAAATATGTGCCACTTTGTGTTGGTATGTTACATAAAATCCTGATAAAATACATTTACGTTTTTAGTTGTAGTTGTAGTTGTTTAGTTGTATGACAAAATGTGAAAAATTTCAAGGGTTATGAATTCTTTTTCAAGGCACTGTATATAGATCAGACCAAAATGAGGGACAAATGATGAGGAAAGAGGGACAGAGGAACTTTGTTCCAAATCAGGGAGAGTTGGGAGGTGTGTTGTTTATGCTCTTTTATGTAGTGTCTGAGCTTAAGATGAAAACACAGGGGAGGAGTATGACATAATGCTCTTAACTGCTTCACCTATTTCAACTTAACAGCCATATTTTTTTTTAACCTAAGCTTAATTCTGGCCTTATAGGTTAAAATAATACACACTGGATAGCAAATGCTCTGGGTAGTCAGCCATGGTAACAGATGGCTCTGGTGGCCACCTTAACCATCCTTTTTATAATCCAATGTGCCGCATTCTGCACACGTAGCATTAAAATATATTAAAATATATTTGTGGGAACTTAATAAAACATGCCCGAAGGAACTCTCATCCAGCTAACTTCCTGTCCTGCATTGAACCAGTATTTAGGTATGTGCCTGGCTTTGCTGTGTAATTCCCATGTGCATGTTTGCACAATCCTAAAATCTGCTTGTCCGTCAGTGTGGGTAGGAATTTGTTTCATAAATCTGTTGAATGGTTTGCTGTCAAATTTGCTGTGCAGATGGTGTGGAACAGGTTTACCCTGTGAATACAGGCATGTACTGATTAGGGACTATTAAAAGCAATAAAACAGGTATTTAAATCATTCCCCTTGCCCAAGATCCTCACTAAGCCTTAGGCCTTGTTCTCACAGTAGGTAAACATGGGCAGATCCGGTTAGCATCTACTGTGCCTACCATAAAACAATGGATTGCTTATGTTAATTCCCTTCTCCACAGGGAACAACTGGCTTACCGCCATAGGAATGCTGCGTTCAATCTTATTTGGCAGACTTGGTTAGATAATACCAGTCTTGCCCCACCACAGCTAGTGATGGATAGACTTCTATGACTCTGACCCACCGAGAGTCAAAAAGGTTATTTTTTTCTCTTAGTTTGTTGGGTACTCGATTCTTTTGCATCCGATTGTCGAAAAGGTATTTTTTCCTGATTTACTATATCCCATTACCAGTTCTGTTTTTTCAAGTGTTATGATATATACTCTGGATTCATGATAGATAATGACTGGGATACATTTTGTTATGTATAATGTGACTGCTTATCGTTAAAAAGTTTTGATTCAAAAATGGGCAGTTCCGCTCATTTTTACAGCTTCCCAACCACCCAACGAAAGCCTAACAAGCCTAGGAGATAGTATACATGCTGTGGCAAATTTAATTTGGCTTATTAAGTTTGACAGGAGGCACCACCTGTCAAACTCGCCCATTAAAGTCAATGGGACTGCACTGCAAAAACAAGGCAAACACTTAGCTTGTGGTTTCAACTTGTTAGTTTTAGACAAAATTGCTTTTTAGCAACTAAAAAACAAAAAACAAAAGAAAACAAGGCCCGGAAGCTAATAATTGTAAAAATAAATGTGGCGCTAACTCAAAACAGTGATATATATAACAAAAACATTAATTCATAGATATAATCCAAACAGTGGAAAAAAAACAGTCCAAAATTCATAAAAGTACACAGAAGTACAAAAAAGTTCAAGTGCAAATATATCTCCAACTCAGACCAGGAAGGAGAGAAGAAGTAGGCCATGTGGCTGCTCAGTGCTACTTTGTAAGAAAGCCTTTCGTACCATTGAATCATACAACCTTAAATTTTAACACCACGTTGGACCAACTTGTGGTTTGAAAAAAAAAAAAGTGGTTGAATGCTCCCAATTTGGATTGGATCTGGAGATGAGAGAAGCCCCATAGTAACTCTATGGGTGACGTCCCTTCCCAACTGAGAGCAGAGCTTCTGCTGCTGAAGACCAGACCAGAGCGCCTTCAGAAAAGGAGAGTGGAGGAGATTAAGGAGGACTCCTCCACAGAGCACAGCAGGAGAACACTTATAGGTCTATTCACCACCACTGCCATATACCTCTGCCTGGTTTGGTGCTCTAGAGAAGAGTGGAATGTAGAGTGCCATTAAGGATAACATTTACTAGAAGCGTCATTAGATCAAGTGGGGTCTTTATTCGAGGTGAAAGGCTAGGGCACACTTTTGGTGGATTGTGGATTCAAGTGTGACTGCACGTTATTAGATTTGATATATTTCCTACGCTTGATTGCTGCACTTCTATCAACTTATATTTAATACTTTGCACTTTTTTGAATCTGAGAGCTAGAGATATATTTGTACTTGCACTTTTTTGTACTTCATTGTACTTTTATGAATTTTGGTCTGTTTTTTTTTTTTTCACCGTTTGGACTATATATATATATATATATATATATATATATATATATATATATATAAATGAATTGATATTTTTGTTATATATCACTGTTTTGGGTTAGCGCCACATTTGTTTTTACAATTATCTGTTCTTTGCGGGGTACTCTTTTAAAATGTTGGCTGCTACTCTTTAATTTCTGAGATCTACACTTGGTTTGCACATTAGTTTTTTTATTTTTGTAATCCCCGGAAGCTGCTTCTTTGAAACGGGCCACCTTCTACCATGGATTGCTTATAAGAGACTGCCACCGTTAGATCTTAGCCTTATACATACGTACCTGTCTCCACACCCCTGAAATATTTGCTTCGTAGCCGTCCCGGAGCTGTGTGAAACGGCTCCATTAGAAGCCGGTCACAGTCTCCTGACATGCAAATTGGATGGGGGGACATCCGCATCCAATTTGCAATAGTGTGAACCCAGCCTTATACTGCTTTAACGTGTTAATGTCATTTTTAATGTTTTAAATTCTGCATCTTTTTTTAAAATACTACTAGGTGATCCTGCCATAAAGTTTTGGCACTTTCTGTTAGAGAGGGACAATGCTCTGTTCCTGTCTCCTGTTTGTGTTCCTGTGTTGTCTCTCTTTCACATGGTCTCCCAATGGAGACAACAAGCAGTCCTGCAGATATACAGAATACAGGCGTAGTCCACTGTTGTCGTCATCATCAGAAAACCCACCCTTAGAAATGCCATACAGCCATTGCCAGAAAACATGTATGCAGCCAGAAAGTGGCTGCAAAGAGGCTACCACAGATCAGCAGCACTAAGATACAGCAAAAGATGAAAAATAAAAGGTCAAAACAAGTATGAAAAAAGACATGACATTTATTTATTATACATAGTAATTTAGCAAAATAAATGCCAAGCATTTAGAATTTTCATGTACTTTAAGATCTAGACTAATGACTTGGAGATCTGGGCTGTACTACCTTTCCGAAACTTTGGCATGATAAACTTTATTTATTAGGCTTTGTCATGTCAGTGCTTAGACAATAAAACTCTGCTGACTCCTGCAGTTTTCCAGTGATCAGTTCTATGCGGTAAGCGCTCAGACACAGGAGTGGGTCTAAAGGGAAGCTTGTGATATGATTATATCTCTCTTCCTGTTTATTAAAAGATTCAGTACTTGCTCTGCCACTGGAGAGAGATATAATGAAATAAACTTCAAACTAAAAAGTAAAAACTGTTAGTGATATGTAATTAGCTACAGTTTAGTTGATAAAAGTAACAGCGTCTAGTGCTGGAAGTTTGTCGGCCTTGCTTTAATGCGGATTTTACACAATGTAGTCTGGCTGGTAAAACAATTGTAAGAGACCCGTCACTTCTCTGCCTTTTAACGTTTAAGGTTTGCTCTTCTACGGGGTTACTGTAACTATTATTCATTTATTGTTAGTTGACTTACTAAGTAACAAATTGAAGCTGCAGTTGTATTTTGTAGTCATTGTACATTTTTAAAGCTGAAGTTTAGGTATGGCAATTTTTACATACTGTAGTTACATTTGTCATTGGTCATACCTGTGGGATCCCCGTCAGGAGGTTTGATCCCTTCAGGAGGTTTGAAGCGCAAGTCAGGTGAAAACGAGGCTTGCACCGCACGCCGGCACAGGAATCATACAACGCCATCTCTACACCCATTACAAACTGCTGGAATAGCTTGGTGCCGGCTTACGAGCACCATGAAATGTGAGTATACAGTCTCTTTTTTAACTTAGTTAGAAATAAACAGCTTTTACATATTGCACAATGATCGCTGTCTATTTTTTATGAGGAGGACATGGTTCATATATAGCGCATTTGGGTCAGCACAGAAACGTTGCGGTGGAGTGGTTATCCCTACTAAATGAACCAAAGCCGCATTTTCATTGGCATCTTGTGAGTGGCTAATCCATGTGGTGGTGGTATTGTCACTAAAGTGGTGGAAGTGTCACGAAGAGTCACGGATGATACACGTTACAAATCTAAAGGAAGGTTTTCACAGAAACCTCTGCAACTATTGCATACTGCACAAGAATTTGGACATTATAGTTTGAATATCAATTTTGGACTTATTTGTGTTGAGATATATACAGGATATATTTAGTTGGTTGGATAATAAGGCACTATTGCATGTGACATAAGGTTTTGGGGTTATGATGTTTGCACAGGTATGAATTTTAAAAAAGTGGTGTATTCAGATTAGAGTAGCGCACTTAACACATATTTTACTTTTTATTTTTTCACCTAGTGGTGTTTTTTTTATTGCAAGAACACAATTTTATAATAATATTCTTTTGATATTGGTTTGTCCATTTTTCAGGTACTTAAGGTTTATAGTTGTTTTTATAATTTTATATTTTGCGCCGGTGACACATATAAGTCCATTTATATATTCCTATGGAATATTTTCTGCAATATTTGCTTTTCTACATATAACATTTCTCCAAAGTTTTGCTATTTTATGTAATGCATGACTGCGCCCCCATGGGGGGATTTCTGCTTCCTGCTACCCAGTGACACCTTCATTTGAGTCCAGCTGTGTTTGATTATACTGATTGGACTTGATTAGGAAAGCCACACACCTGTCTATATAAGACCTTACAGCTCACAGTGCATTGCAGAGCAGATGAGAATCATGAGGTCAAAGGAACTGCCTGAAGAGCTTAGAGACAGAATTGTGGCAAGGCACAGATCTGGCCAAGGTTACAAAAAAATTTCTGCTGCACTTAAGGTTCCTAAGAGCACAGTGGCCTCCATAATCCTTAAATGGAAGACGTTTGGGACGACCAGAACCCTTCCTAGAGCTGGCCGTCCGGCCAAACTGAGCTATCGGGGGAGAAGAGCCTTGGTGAGAGAGGTAAAGAAAAACCCAAAGATCACTGTGGCTGAGCTCCAGAGATGCAGTCAGGAGATGGGAGAAAGTTGTAAAAAGTCAACCATCACTGCAGCCCTCCACCAGTCAGAGCTTTATGGTGGAGTGGCCTGACGGAAGCCTCTCCTCAGTGCAAGACACACAAAAGCCCTATGGAGTTTGCTAAAAAAACACCTGAAAGACTCCAAAATGGTGAGAAATAAGATTCTCTGGTCTGATGAGACCAAGATAGAACTTTTTTGGCCTTAATTCTAAGCGGTACGTGTGGAGAAAACCAGGCACTGCTCAGCACGTGTCCAATACAGTTCCAACAGTGAAACATGGTGGTGGCAGCATCATGCTGTGGGGGGGTTTTTCAGCTGCAGGGACAGGACGACTGGTTGCAATCAAGGGAAAGATGAATACGGCCAAGTACAGGGATATCCCGGACGAAAACCTTCTCCAGAGTGCTCAGGACCTCAGACTGGGCCGAAGGTTTACCTTCCAACAAGACAATGACCCTAAGCACACAGCTAAAATAACGAAGGAGTGGCTTCACAACAACTCCGTGACTGTTCTTGAATGGCCCAGCCAGAGCCCTGAAATAAACCCAATTGAGCATCTCTGGAGAGACCTAAAAATGGCTGTCCACCAAAGTTTACCATCCAACATGACAGAACTGGAGAGGATCTGCAAGGAGGAATGGCAGAGGATCCCCAAATTCAGGTGTGAAAAACTTGTTGCATCTTTCCCAAAAAGACTCATGGCTGTATTAGATCAAAAGGGTGCTTCTACTAAATACTGAGCAAAGGGTCTGAATACTTAGGACCATGTGATATTTCAGTTTTTCTTTTTTAATAAATCTGCAAAAATGTCAACAATTCTGTGTTTTTCTGTCAATATGGGGTGCTGTGTGTACATTAATGAGGAAAAAAATGAACTTGCACTGTGAGCTGTAAGGTCTTATATAGACAGGTGTGTGGCTTTCTTAATCAAATGATTTTAGCAAATGGCTGCGATATAACAAAGAGTGAAAAATGTAGAGGGTCTGAATACTTTCTGTCCCCACTGTACATGCACATATATTTATTTGCTGTTTTTTTATATATGTTTATTAGATTTATAAATCTCCTGAAGAAGCGCAATTGTGCGCGCACTATGTAGAGCCGAATATCTTTTTGAGACTTCAGATTGTGACTCTACTGCTCCATGCACCCCATTCCTCTTGAATATTGCTACTGGTTTTATTATATCTCATCTCTATCCTATTGGGTTAGATTATAATATTTGGAGGTGTTACTTTAGTCTCTGGGGTCATATCTTTTATGTCATCATTAATATGATGTGTGTTCTTTTTATGTTTTGTACATTACTGCTTAACTTTATCCAATTAAAATTTCAAAAGGTTTTATCTTATGCGTGTGCCTACAGAGTCCAACTTTGCAATATCCTAGTTCTTTTTTCCAATTAATATTGGGACGTTGGCACATTGTTACCAGTGTATCCACAGTGTCACCCTGTGAGGATATACCGTACATTAAACTCCATTTGTTTGTCAGTGATCTCCACTAGCTTCCAGGTCCCGTGGCTGCCCTGCTGCATTACGAACACAGGAGGTTGCTCGCTTGGTACGGGTGCCATCCAAGGAAGACATTTGTGTGTGTGTTTTTTTTTTCTATTGGTTGAACTAGATTACTAGACAGACTAATTGGATGAGGTGGAGATTGTGACATCATTACCCTGCCTATCTACCTTGTCCAATCCAAGAACTCTGTTTTTTGGTGTGACGGTCCATGTTAATAACTCTGATTAGATGGGAGGTCAACAGATGGACCCCCCACTTTATCCTTGCCAATCTGCTGCCCTAAGTACCCTTATTTACCAGCAATGCTCTGATATTGGACAGGGGGCTGGCAGAAAGTACACACTGTACACACAATAGGATTTTCCGATGGAAAATGTGTGATAGGACCTTGTTGTCGGAAATTCCGACCGTGTGTAGGCTCCATCACACATTTTCCATAGTATTTTCCGACACACAAAGTTTGAGAGCTTGCTATAAAATTTTCCGACAACAAAATCCGTTGTCAGAAATTCCGATCGTGTGTACACAAATCCGACGCACAAAGTGCCACGCATGCTCAGAATAAATTAAGAAACTAAAGCTATTGACTACTGCCCCGTTTATAGCCCCGACGTACGTGTTTTACGTCACCGCGTTCAGAACGATCGGATTTTCCGATAACTTTGTGTGAATGTGTGTATGCGAGACAACTTTGAACCAACATTAGTAGGAAAAAATCCATGGATTTTGTTGTCGGAATGTCCGATCAATGTCCGACCGTGTGTACGGGGCATTACAGTGATGGGGTTGTTTTAGGCTTGATGTTATGCCCTCACTAGCAGACAGGCTTTTTGAATAATATACTAAATTAAAAAATAAATGGCATCAATATAACCTAACTATTTTTATAAGATGTTAATATTTGCCTTGAGGAATTATTACGAGTAGTTAGGTGGTGTTTACCTTACCGTACTGCAGTCCTGTACTTAAAATATGTTTTTATGTTTTTTTTATTTCAAACAAAATATGTTTTTATGTTTTTTTTATTTCAAACAAAACTATTAAAATGCCCATGGGACTTTAATGAGGTACATCAAGCCATCAACAAAAGTTATATAAAACATCAATCCTTTATTTTATCAAGCGGTAAAAATATTTTTCCTTTACAATACAAAAAATATTTAAAAGAAAATGAAAGCTGATTTTCTGTTGTCAGCCATGTCTGCTGCACTTGTTTTTGGTGTATTGTTATCTTTAAAGTGGTTCTAAAGGCTCAAGGATTTTTACCTTCATGCATTCTTTGCACGAAGGTAAAAACTTTTCTTTGTGCAGCAGCCCCCCCCCCCCAACCCCCCTAATACTTACCTGAGCTCGATCTTCCTCTAACGCTGGCATGAGAGCCTTGACTCTCCGTGGACTCTCCCTCCTCATTGGCTGAGACAACAGTGGGCACCGCAGCCAATGAAGAGAGAAAGGAGCTGGGCTGGGCAGAGCTGCGCCTCTGTGTGTAAATGGATACGCAGAGCAGCGGCTCAGAAACAAGCCTGCATGAGTGCCCCCAGAGCAAGCTGCTTGCTCCGGGGAGCACTCAGCAGGAGGGAGGGGCCATGAGCACCGGTGGGGGACCCGAGAAAAGGAGGATCGGGGCTGCTCTGTGCAAAATCATCACACAGAGCAGGCAAGTATAACATGTTTTATTATTTTAATATAAAAAAAGTCTGAAGATTTAATATCATTTTATCTGTGCCTGGGGCCCTCCTGGTGCACCATTGGGTCCTATATGCCCCATTTCCACAGTTCCCAGAACAACACTGGAGGGTATGATCCAAAAGGGCTAAGGTTTTAACTCATATTTGAAGCTGATTAATACCCTGTCAGTAGCATCCACTCCTGATCAAGCGAATAAATATTCACAAAATGCATTGAGATTGATTATGTGTTTTTATTTCTTTTGTATCATTTGCAATTTTTGTCAAACTTCAGCATGAGTGTTGAACTAAAACATGAGATCATGTATTAGCGATGCTAAGGAGACTGACAACTGAAAATCAGCTTTAATTTTCTTTAAATATTATTTTTGTTTTATATAACTTTTGTTGATGGCTTGATGAAGTCTCGTGGGCATTTGAGTAGTTTTCTTGAAATCATATTTAGAGGGATAGATGCTATATTATTTCATGTACCAGATCACAATAAAAAAAAGGCTATTGTTTATCATATTTACTGTGATGGTGCTAGACCCTGCCACTGTGTAAAAAGAGGTAAATGGCACACATGGTTCTCTCAGATGCAGATGGAGGGGCTCAAGGCTGTCTATTATGGGTGGAGAAAATTGGATTTTCAGTTTTCTCCGGGTTTGGTAATGTCTGGATTGAATTCTGGAGTCCAGAGGCTTCGAAGAGCTTTAGGAGAGAAGAAGACTCTATCTCTATGTCCAGGTCTTACTGGAGACTGGCAGGCTGAGTGTGCAGGTATGTACAGCCTTTTTTAACCACTTGCCGACTGCCTACTGCATATTTATGGCGGCAGGTCGGCTCTATTGCGCGAAACCATGTACATGTACATCGTTCATGCAATAGCCACTGGGTGGCGCACACGCGCTGCCGGAGGCGCGATTGCACGCTGATTGGACACAGGGAATGCCAATCAGTGGGTCCGGTGGACCCGATGTCTGCCGGCCACCGGCGATCATTCCCCAGAGAGGCAGAACAGTGATCTGCCTAACAGGAAAGAAGATGGAGATCTTGTGTTCCTGCTAAGCAGGAACACCAATCACTGTCTTCATCCAGTCAAAGCAACCCCCACACAGTTAGAAAGCACTCCCCAGGAGCACCCTTAACCCTTTGATCGTCCCTGAGGTTAAGCCCTTCACTGCCAGTGTCATTAGTACAGTAACAGTGCATATTTTTAGCACTGTCACTGGTCCCCAAAAAGTGTCAAGTGTCAGGTGTGCGATTTGTCTGCCACATGTCATTAGTACAGTAACAGTGCATATTTTTAGCACTGTCACTGGTCCCCAAAAAGTGTCAAGTGTGCGATTTTTTCGCCACAGGTGTGCGATTTGTCTGCCACAATGTTGCAGTCCCGTTAAAAATTGTTGATTGCCACTATTACTAGTAAAAAAAAAATGGATAAATACAAATTCCATAAAAATATCCCATCGATTGTAGAAACTATAACTTTTGCGCAAACCAATCAATATACACTTATTGTTTTGTTTTTGTTTTTTACCAAATATACGTAGCAGAATACATATTGGCCTAAATTGATTAAGAAATTAGATTTTTATTTTTTTTTTATTTTATATTTTATAGCAGAAAGTAAAAAATATTGTTTTTTTGTTTATAGCACAAAAAAAATTAAAACTGCAGAGGTGATCAAATACCACCAAAAGAAAGCTCTATTTGTGGGGGAAAAAAGGACATCAAATTTATTTGGGTACAAGACCGCACGACCACGCAATTGTCAGCTAAAGTAGCGCAGTGCCGTATCACAAAAAATGGCCTGGTCATTAAGGGGGGTAAAACCTTCTGGAGCTGAAGTGGTTAAAGTGGTTGTTAACCCACTCCTATTGCGTCATCCCATCCTCTCTGCACCATTATCAGAAGTTCCCCTGTGCCTGTGTTCTGTAAAAAAAAAAACTGCACGATTTTACCTGTATGAGCTCCGCTCCGGGCGCTCATCTGATTCCTCTCCCCTGTTCTGTCTCCCGCTCGTAGATTCAGTGGACGGGGCCGAGCCCTCCTCCGCTGACGTCAGCCAGGGAGGAGATGGAAAGAGGAGGAACGGAGCGCCGAGCCGCCTACAATCAGCTGAGAGCCCGGAGCGGAGCTCATACAGGTAGAATCATGCAGTATTTTTACAGAACACAGGCACAGGAAAACTTATATACAGAAAAAAGTGCAGCGCTGGATAAATATCGTGACAACCTTAGCTGTAAAATAACAAAAAGTGCAAAAAGAACCGTGATTGAAAACTAAAAGACAATTATCAAAATCTTAGTGTCCATAAATAAAGCAAAAAATGATGAAAGTGACTTTGCGGGGGGGCGTGGCCTGGACATGGCTGAGTAAAGTCGCATTTTTGGTGAGCTCCTGGCCTTCCCCTGCCCACCTCGGCTTTTCAATCTGCTATCACCGGCATGTCGGCAAAACGACACAGAACAAGAGCAACAACTAGGATGACCCGCTCCAGCTCTTTCAGGAACGATATACACTTTTTCTCGCAGCTCCAGAGACTGTCTCCGAACGCTGCAATGGTGGCTGCACGTGGCTCTTCCCAGGAAACACAAGCTCCCTACTCCCAGCCTCCATCCCCCAGTTCCTCGGCCTCATCAGCCTACCTCCCAGGGACCCCGGCGGCCTTTCAACCTGATCCACCGGCCCACCTGCATCCTCCGCCGCCTAGTCAGTTAGACCAGGATATTCGTTCCTTGCTACAAGCCCTCCCCACTGAAATGGAGATTGAGGCTTTAATCCTCCGGATAGAGGAGACGCACCGGAGAGACATACAGGAGGTGCGGGAGGAGGTACAAGAACTCTCGGACAGGATGACATCGGGAGATACCTCTTTCTCAACCCTGACGCAACGAGTGTCATCACTGGAGCAATCCCAAGTCTCACATGTGGACACATCCATTGAGCTACAACTACACTTGGAGGACACTGAGGACTGGAGCCGCAGGAACAACCTGCGGCTCCGCGGCATCCCAGAGGCAACGGGTGCGGAAGATCTGAGGGCCACTGTTACTGCCATCTTCCATAAGCTGTTGGATCCCCCTCCACCCTCCCTGGAGCTTGACAGGATGCAGAGGGCCTTGGGACCGAGGTCAGCTGACCCCAACCGACCGTGGGATGTAATATGTCGTCTGCACTGCTACACACAGAAGGAAGTGATCTCCCGCAGAGCATGGGACCATGGTGAAGTGGACTTTGATGGAGCCCTTATCAAAATTCTACTGGACCTGTCACGGGCAACGCTGCGGCGCAGAGCACTCCTTCGCCCGGTCTTGGAACTAGTGAGGAGACATGGATGTACTTACCGTTGGGGGTACCCGCTGACGGTTCTGATCAAGAGGGACTCCACCTCCTTCATGCTTCGCACAACGGCGGATCTGCCTGCCCTGTTCTCCTTCTTAGGCACATCCCCCATTCAAGTTCCTGACTGGCTTCAATATCTCCCGAGATATACCAGCAGACCAGGCACATCTGCAACCCGGGGACCTCCGTCGGCACGTCTGCAGAGAGGACGGAGGAGATCCCGGGCGTCCTCCCCGAATCAGCAGCGCAAGTCCTGAGTGAGCCGATGTCATTGGTGTGTTTTCCCCCTTCCTCTCCCACACCTTGGATTACTGCGTAGCAGATACACTCTCATTTTGCCCAACTGTGTCGGTTTCAATTCAGTGCTGCAGAACTCCTTCCAGTACATCAGTCCCCCGCTCCTCCGTGATTTGACCCTGTCTCCTTGCTGGCCCCTACGGAATCTGTGGGGAAACGGACAACGTCGCAGGTGGTCTCCCCCCCCTTATCTGTATGGCCGCACCGGGTCATTTTGCTCCCCACCCTCCCCCTGCTAATACACCCCTGACTGCAACTCTGTGGAGTGCCCGCTGTTGCAGAGAGTATGGCTCCCGAACAGACTACAGATGTACATGAGGTGGGAAGTATAGCTTCACCCGACCTAACAGTCCAGGACTCGTGAGATGTCTTTGATGTATATTGTCTGAAGATACCAGTATGCTGTGTATTAGGTTTTTTGTCAATCATACTGATAATGTATATCTATGTTTGGGATGCCTTGAAAATGAATGTGGTTTAACTTGAGGGTTAGATGGGGGACTGCTATTGGGAGGGGTGGGGACGTTCCTTCTCCCTCTGTTACTCACTGTCTTCTGTCCCTCTCTCCCTGGGTTTGAGATGGGGGCATGTCGTGGGGGGTTACGTTGCATTACACTACATTTGAAGGTGTGCATCTCCCGGTGGGGGGTTTAGGGGGAGGGGGGTGGGAGATACGACGATAATCGTGGGGAAGAAGGAAGCGGGGAACATGACCCTTTTGAGCGACCCCCGGAATGCTAGCCCAATGGTACTTACCTGCCTATGGCTTTTTTTGTGTTACTACTGGGGGGAAATTAGCACGTCTGACCGTGACGTCCCGGGAGGAAGGACAGGTTTGAGTTGGGCATTACAAAACACCTAGGGCCCGTACTGTGCTGCTACATTCCAGAATAGCCCTAACAACTACATGCAGACATAACCCACACAGGTGTATAAGAGATCTGAGACGACCTCTTGAGGAACGGCCTGGACACCACCTTCACACCAGGGATGAGAGGTCCCAGGGGGACACATATTCACAATGACATTGGTGTCTTGTTCACACGCAATTGAGGTGACTGTTATTCTATATTTCACATATGTTGCACTATATTGGTAATGTCTTCAAGCTGTTATGTCATGTTTTGTTGACCATTTTTATGTTGCTGGGGTAGGTGGGGTGGGCTGGGGACTCCCTCCTCGGTCCTGTCTAGCCTCTCTCCCAAGTAGGTTTGCGCTCAATACCCAGTTGCAAGCTGGTGAGCGTCTTAGCAAAATCTTGCCTCACTTATAGGTTACACTAGACTGCTGTGCACAGCCTTCTGGTTCTTTTCTGCTTTCAGATTTTGTTCTCTTTCACTTCTGACTCTTTGTATTTTCTTTCCTTTTTTTTCTCCCCCCTCCCTTCCCACCCTACCTTATCTCCTCCCATGGAGGTCCTAGATGTGATCTCGCTTAACGCCAAAGGCCTAAACACGCCAGAGAAAAGGCGGATGCTCCTACAAGACCTACATCGTCTTAAATGGGATATAGCCTTTATACAGGAGACACATTTTAGAGACGACAAGCTGCCCATCCTTAAGAGCCGATCGTTCCCTACAGTGTACCATTCCACTAATCAGTTGGCTAAGTCAAGGGGGGTGTCCATCCTCCTTTCGGGGAGGGTGCCTTGGACCTACATAGACTCAATTACAGACCCTGGAGGTCGCTTCCTGTTTGTGAAGGTCATGGTGGGTGACGTCAAGGTTACACTGGCTAATTTGTATGCCCCCAATGATCACCAAGAGGTGTTCCTGAATAAGACGCTTAGATGACTGACCACTTTTTCAGAGGGCCATCTGATTGTAGGGGGAGACCTGAACGTCCCACTGGCCCCAGCAGATGACACTTCCTCCAGTGTGTCATCTATTTCTTTCTCCTCTCGTAACCGCATTACACAATCCCTACATAACAACCAACTAATTGACGTATGGTGCCTTTTTCACCCCGCTGAAAAGGGCTAACCTTCTATTCCCTTCCCCACAAGACCTACTCACGTATTGACTATTTCCTCATCCCCATCCCCATGCCCAACTGCACGAAGTGCGAGCCTCCACTATTGGCTCCATTACCTGGTCCGATCACACCCCGATTTTTTTGTCATATGCCCTTCACGACTCCCTGACGGCCAAGACCAATCAATGGAGACTCAACGAAAGTCTCTTTCAGGATAAGGAAGTACTGGTGGACGTAACAAAAGAACTGGACTTTTATTTTAGAGCCTATGACATGCCTGACTGCGACCCTGGTATTATCTGGGAAGCGCACAAGGCGGTTATTCGAGGTGTGCTGATAAAACATGGATCCAGAATCAAGCGGAAAAGCACCGAACAGCTCAGGGTGCTTCTTGCAGACCTTGCTGCGCTAGAAAGCCGCCATAAGAGGGTGCATTCCCCCTCATTGGAGAAGGATCTCCTTTCCAAACGTACACAAATTGCAGATCTTCTCCAATTTAGGGCCAAGGCGGCGTTGCAGGTCTGCAGGAGATTCTCATACGAATCTGGAGATAAATTCAGGAAACTTTTAGCATGAACCCTTTGATCTCACTTCCCAATCTGATGAGGGAGTTTGAGAAGTACGATCGTTCAGCTCCAAGAAACTTTTAAATTTAAATGGACAGACAAAGCACTGACCTATTTAGGCACATTGATTCCACCCAAAATTTTCGAGATTAATTTCCCCCCATTGTTGCAAAAAGTTAAACTACTTCTAAATAAATGGAAAACAGGCCTCCATTCTTGGTTTGGTCGCTGCAACATTATAAAAATGAGCATCCTCCCCAAGTTCCTCTACCTCCTCCAGGCGTTACCAATCCATATACCAACCACATATTTTAAGCAGGTCCAAAGGACCTTCTTTGACTTTATCTGGGCACAGAAACGTCCACGAATAAAACGTGATCAACTGATGCTCCCTAAGCAATATGGAGGGTTGGCAGTTCCGGACATGCGTAAACATTACCAAGCTATACATTTAAGTAAATGAATGTATATGTGTCACCGGCGCAAAAAAACTTTTTTCTTTTTACCCTTTTAAACCCTGTTTGAGTTGCTGCATTCAAAAAATTTAAGTAGACTGATCGATTGGAACAGACATGCAGACTTTAAAATATGGGTTCGTATTGAACAAGGTCAGTCAGTCGTCCCTCTTGGTAGGGCCCCCTGGTGCTTTTCCTCAATGCCGGGGGAGATGACGGACCACCCTTTAATAGGTAACATGGCCAAACTCTGCTCAGTCCCCTGGGAATGAGCGGAGTGGAATTCAGAAACCTGCTGAGAGCGGGCTGTATGCAAGCCTCCAACTATGTAACAACCGGGACATGGCCGACGGTTTCAGAGCTGACAGACCAGACGGGCGTTTTCCAATTAAGATTTTGGAGTGCCCTCCAGCCTGCGCACTTTTTTAGCGCTCTCCCAACTCCGGGGTTGTTTGCCAGGCCCCTTACCACTTTTGAAGAATTTTGTTCAGAGACAGGTGCGATGCACCACACGCTATCCGCCTGTTACGAATTACTAATCACTCCTACAGAACCCCATGTATTGAACTGCATTACGGAATGGGAACGAGACCTGAATAAAAATTTCAATACACCACAGACGACATATACTCAGGTTTATGTACAAAAGAAGACACAAAAAGGTTTATGTACAAATTCTCAATTTGTACAAAAATGCAGGAAACCAAATTCAAGATCCTTACTAGGTGGTACAGAACACCAGCGAACTTGAAGAAAATTTTCCCTGACACCTCTGATCAGTGTTGGAGATGCCAGGGAGAGAAGGGCACCATACTACACATTTTCTGGTCCTGCCCCAAATTAGAACATTTTTAGAAGGAGGTCCATCGCATCCTTCAAAAATTCACAGAAAGTGAAATACCAGAGGACACGGCCTTCTTCCTCCTCCATGCCACTAGCATACCAGGGAAAATATACAAAAAATCTATTATTCGCCACCTCCTTGACGCCACTAAGGCATGCATTCCTCTTAAGTGGAAGTCTCCCCAAACCCTGACAATAGAGATGTGGATACACAAAGTAAGAGAAGTTAGCAAAATGGAAGACCTGGTTCTTTCATCAAGACACCAACAGGAACGGTACTCCGAGACATGGTCGCTATGGAATGTATTGTTTTTCTCGAAGGATGGACAAACCCTCTTTGGCGGCGGCTTGTCGGCGACTTGAATGTCTACAACTACCATTTTAATTAATGTCTCTGCTGGCTGCAGTACACCTCTGGTGTTCACCCTGTTACTCTCCTGCGTTCGGCGAGATCACGCTAGGTACATCCCCACACCCATCCCCCCCCCCCTTTTTTTCACTTATCGTTCTTTTCCAGTCTTTCTTCTTCTTCTTTTTTCTTCTTTATTTCACAGGAGCCCGGGCTCCCCAGGCTCCAGATATTCTAATATATAAAATTATAAAATAGTTTAGGACTGGTCCGGGACCTCAACTGGAGCAGCATAAGTTGATAGTCTATGTTTTAGCAACACTGGAGACATCACAGATGGCAGACCATCAGTTTGTCCTTCAACGGTTGTAAATTGTCTCCGAATATAGTTTATAATAGCGATGCTGTATTATGCAATTGATTGTATGTATCCAGATGTTTGTACTATGCAACTGATTGTATCTATCCAAATACTCGTACCCGACTATGTTCTTGGAATAAATTAAATAATTGTAAAAAAAGAAAGTGACTTCGCTGCAAAGATAAATACGTGACTTCCAACTCAATAAGCCTTTAATCCTCTTAAGGTGATAGGCATTTATTGAGGTGGAAGTCACCTATTTATCTTTGCAGCAAAGTCACTTTCATCATTTTTTGCTTTATTTATGGACACTAAGATTTTGATAATTGTCTTTTAGTTTTCAATCACGCTTCTTTTTGCACTTTTTGTTATTTCACAGCTAAGGTTGTTACGATATTTATCCAGCGCTGCACTTTTTTCTGTATATATTTATGTGTGTTAAGGTTGTTTCACTTATTTATCAATTTTGTTCACCTAGCGCAAATTTTTCTTTAGAAGTATTACAGGAAAACTTATGATAATGGTGCAGGGAAGATGGGATGATGTAATAGAAGATATGAGAGCATGTAGAGCAGCAGGAGTGGGGGGGGGGGGCACATTGTACGAGCAGAGAGGGGAGGGAGGAGGGGGGAGAAGGACACAGGAGACAGACACAGAAGAACAGGCTGCGGCTGACAGAATCACGCAAATAGACCACAATGTAAGGGCTCAGCAGCCATGATTATCGTGGTCCGTTTGCAGAGGGGAGGGCAAAGCTTTCACATTGTATGAAGATAGATACAGCATAAGGATTCCACTGTGGCTGCACTCCTGTAACCACCTCAAGATCCCGACAGGGGAAGGAGAAGCCGTGGACGTTCAACCTAGCTGCTCAGATCCTGGCAGCACATCCGAGGCTATCTACCACCACACTCGATGTGCACATCCTAATGCGATTGCGTCCAGTCCAGCCGGCACTACTCTTCGAGGACACACAAACCCACATGAGCAGGATACAGGGGAAAGAGAGTGAGTGATGTCACACAGTTGCCATGACAACGCATTTTGGAGGCATGGCCTCCTTCCTCAGGTCATGGCCACTAACTTGCTAGTACCTCGCCAATTTATAGGGGAAGATGGTAATGCCTTCAATGTCTTAAATCTTGAGGGGACACAGGGGTAGGGAAGGAAATAAATATTTATAGGCATTGGTTACAAAAAGATTCCTTAACAGATGGTAATAAAAACAATTAAACAATTTATAAAGATGTATCTGCTCCCAGCGAACACTAATATGTTAAAAAAGTTAATAATTTGAATATGCTTAATTATGCTAATTAAGGAATCGACCATGAGACAGAGAGCATTCGACTCCCATTAAAGAGGAGGGCCCATTAAAAAAAAAAAAATTAAAAGTCAGCAGCTACAAATACTGCAGCTGCTGACTTTTAATTGGACACTTACCTGTCCCAGGGTCCAGCGATGCGGGGGATTGAAGCCTCGCTCGCCTCCCCCTCCGTTCGGCGGCGCCGGCATTGCAACTGTGGGCGCCGGGCTGTGGCTTTACAGCCGGGCACCCACTGCGCATGCGCGAGCTGCGCTGCGCGCCGTGATCGGTTTCAGCCGGCGAATCTCTACACCATAGAAATGATCATAGCGGCCGTTCAGCCGCTTGATCGTTCTTACGGGAGGCAAGAGGGGACGTCCCCCCCTCCCGCCGCCCTCCGGTGCTTGTTCCGACTCACCGTTACGATCGGTGAGGCGGAGAGCGGATCCGCCGGCGCCGGATGTAGATCATAGAGATTTCCGGTGGACCAGATGGTCGCCGGAGTCTCTATGATCGTCGGAGGCCGGGCGCGATGTTATGACGTCACGCCCGGCCTCTCCATTAAAAAAAACGGCTGGGAAGCGGTGATCATTTTATTTTTTTTTTATTTCAGGCTTCCCAGCCTAGTGGTGAGATGTGGGGTCTTATTGACCCCATATCTCACTATTAAGAGGACCTGTCATGTCATATTCCTATTACAAGGGATGTTTACATTCCTTGTAATAGGAATAAAAGTGATCACATTTTTTTTTTCAAAAAAGTGTCAAAATAAAAAAAAGTAAATATAATTGACAATAAAAAACAAAAAATTTTTTTTTAAAGCGCCGCTGTCCCCGTGTGCTCGCACGCAGAAGCGAACGCATATGTAAGTCCCGCCCACATATGAAAACGGTGTTTAAACTATACATGTGAGGTATCGCCGCGAATGTTGGAGCGAGAGCAATCATTTTGTCCCTAGACCTCCTCTGTAACTCAAAACATGTATCCAGTAAAAAAATTTCAAGCGTCGCCTATGGGGATTTTTAAGTACCGAACATTGGCGCCATTCCACGAGCGTGTGCAATTTTGAAGCGTGACATGTTAGGTATCTATTTACTCAGCATAACTTCATCTTTGACAATATGCAAAAACATTGGGCTAACTTTACTGTTTTGTTTTTTTTTTTAAACACAAAACTGTTTTTTTCCTCAAAAAAACACGTTCGAAAAATTCCTGCGCAAATACTGTGTGAGATAAAAAGTTGCAACAACCGGCATTGTATTCTCTAGGGTCTTTGCTAAAAAATATGATAAATAATGTTTGGGGGTTCTGTGTAATTTTCTAGCAAACAAAATGATGATTTTTACATGTAGGAGAGAAATGTCAGAACTGGCCTGGTAGGCAAGTGGTTAAGAAAGGAAATTATTATTTTGGTGCAATATTATGTAGCGCCCACCTACTTAGTTGTGTGCTAGAATAGGCAGTTAGGATTAAAGTTAGGCCAAATTGCTAGTGTTTTACCCTGGGTGTAAGCTGATGGGTTTAATTTGGTTGGGAGGTGAGGCCATCTACACTCTGCCTGTGTGATTTCCTTCACTTTCTATGAAATATACTGGAAAGTGGGAGGAATAAAGGAATAGAGTGGCAGGTGGCATGGACGGTTGCTCTGGAGTACACGTGAGTGTAAACCCAGAAAAACAGTGCTTCTAAGAGACTATTCAGAGTATTGTTCCTTGAGTATAACTTGGAAGTGCTGTACAGTCAGGAAATAGTAACAAACAGGAGGAAGGAAAGCTGCATAACACAATGGAAGCCAGTGCAAGCTAGAAGTTATTCACAGTGGCTCTACATGTTTTGGACTATGTGCTGTTTCGCTTATTGCAGAAAATCTGTAGGAGTTATTCAGAGTGATTCTGTAATTCAGTATCGCAATGAGTGCCTGAAAAGAAATAAAGTTAAATGCTTAAATGTTAATGGACTGTCTGCCGTGTCAATCTATGAGGGAAAAAGGGGGTAACGGGAACATACTGCAGGAAAGAATGAACTACCCAGCAGCTCCTACGGGGGTAGTGCGCTACTATTATATATATATATATATATATATATATATATATATATATATATATATATATATATATATATATATATACACACCATACACATATTCACTTTCCTCTTTCATAAATTGCACATATGTGTTTCATATGGAGATATGTAAAAAAACTAATGGAAATATAACAAGAGGAGGGAGGGGAAAAGAATTTATGATTAGGAACTACCTCTTGTATAATGAACTACTTGCATATCTCTATCTCTCTCTCTCTCTGTAACCATCTTCCCTCCTCTAATGGAGGCAAAATGGATTACAAAAAGATCAAGCACAGTAACTCTCAAGCTTCACCCACACTGGCCTGCTCGGTCCCTAGCTTGATACACAAGGCTGCTCTACAAGCGTCACCTCCGCTGGCTGGCCAGAACTGTCACCTCTGGTTGGACTCCAAGACGCAGTCCCAACCCTGCGCTGCTCTTTCTTCTGGATAGGCCCTCAGACAGCCTACCAGCCAGATGTGCCCGGGATAGGCCCCATCTCTGGCCTAGTAGCCCGGGCAATACGACATACGTCCACCTAGAGCTGCACGATTTTGGCTAAAATGAGAATCACGATTTTTTTGCTTAGAATAAAGATCACGATTCTCGTGGTGTAACATCTTTCACATTATACAAAAAATAACGCACTGGTCAGGAAGAAGGTAAATTCTTTAGGGGCTGAAGTGGTTAAATGGTTATACTTCCTTCATTTACATGCTGAAGTTCTTTCCTTTGATAAAAGAATAAAAAGATACTTTGTTTCTACTTATTCATAAACTTGGCAGGCTGCCCAGATTTTTTTTTCTTTCTCAGCTGTGAGAACTCTCTGTTCTCAGATCCAAGCCTTATGCTGGCCATACACTATACAGAAAATCGGCCGAACCCATTTTCGAAAAACGAACGTTCGACCGTGACCGCAAACGATCGTGCCATCATGTAATGACCGATAAATTGTTCAGTGGACATGAATAAATAATATTTTGTTCGTTTTTTTACATATACCTAGTGCAGACAGTTCGGACGGGAAACACATTAACCTTGCAATTTATCGTACGTTCGGCAGAAATTTTCCAAACTTCCCATTCGTTTTTTTTCCACAAAAACGTCACAAACGATTATCGATTTGTGCCCATTAACTTGCCGAAAAACGAACGAAGTGTGTATACGAACGATTTTTCGGCCGATTTTTCGTATAGTGTATGGCCAGCATAAGTCCCACAGAGGGAACAAGGATTTCCCTCAAGGTCATATATAGATTGTCATCTGGAAGAAGCATCTGGTCACTGGCTTTTGCACCCATCTGCAGCCTGTGAAAAGATCTGTACCCTTAATGGAGTCGTATGCCAGACCAACCTCTAGCGCTGACTGTAAAATCAAGGATATTGGCTAGAGCAGGGAACACAGGAGAGAAAGCTTTTGCGGAGCAAACAAAATAAATTTCTTTCATATCCTCTCATATGTAGCGTTCATGGATGATCTTCTGGTCACCAAGGTCTAAACAACCTCAGATGAGAATCCCTGCACCTCTAGTGTATCCTATTCCACAGCCAGGCTATTAAAAGATGTCTCATTGGATTGAGGTGCTGTTACTGACCTTGCCATAAAAGATTTCATTTGACCTGTGAAAAAGATCAAACAGAAAATTCTATGACAGAGTCATTGCATTGGTATCCTGTTGCAAATATCAGAAGCTGCATGTTCAGTGAAGTCTGAGTGAGAACTACTGCTGGAACACCCCATAGGGCCAATATTGGTATGAGGCACTTGTTGAAAAAATATTCTGCCTAACCGAACCAATAATTGATTTTGCTTCCCTGGCAAGAAGACCAACCTTAACGGACTGTAAGTGGTTCTCTGCCCCACAAAAAAGTTTCTTTGCAAGATGTAACAAGAAAAGTGTTCCCTTGTCAGGCAATGTAGGCTACTACTTTCTTGTTGTCAACCTTACTCAGGCCTCCTTGAAGATCCTGAAAGGCGTGCAATGCTAGAAAAGGCTTCCTTCCATTCAAGATATTTGGGGAGTCTGCTCTTCACCACGCTCCAATGGCCTTGCACGTTTTTCTCTACAGATTGTGGACTTCCCAGCTCCAGAGATTGGCATCTGGCTTTAGAATCATCCTATCTCCTGGGCTGAGAGGCATGCCTCTGAAAGAAGCACAGTGGCGATGGCCAAAAAATCCAGTTCTTGTTGAATTTGTATAGGCAAAAGATTTTCTGATCCATAGACAGCCCAGTTCATAGGCTAAAGAAGGCATATTGAAACGCCCTCATCTGCTACCTGACCTAAGGTAACACCACTACCAACAAAATCTTCAAAAAGATTCCTGGGGCTGTGCCAATTCTATAAAAGGCAGACACCTGAACTGGAAGTGACATCTCACTGGCCACTGCAAATCTCACATGCCCCTGGTGCTTGGCATTGATTGGTACATGGAAGTATGATTCGGCCGGTCGATTGATACCAACTGGTCCTGCTGCTGAACTGTCTCTGTGACTGTCTGCATGGACTCCATCTTGAACCTCTTATGCCCCGTACACACGGTCGGATTTTCCAACGGAAAATGTGTGATAGGACCTTGTTGTCGGAAATTCCGACCCTGTGTAGGCTCCATCACACATTTTCCATCGGATTTTCCGACACACAAAGTTTGAGAGCAGGATATAAAATTTTCCAACAACAAAATCCGTTGTCTGAAATTCCGATCGTGTGTATACAAATCTGACGGACAAAGTGCCACGCATGCTCAGAATAAATAAAGAGATGAAAGCTATTGGCCACTGCCCCGTTTATAGTCCCGACGTAAGTGTTTTACGTCACCGCGTTTAGAACGATCGGATTTTCCGACAACTTTGTGTGACCGTGTGTATGCAAGACACGTTTGAGCCAACATCCGTCGGAAAAAATCCTAGGATTTTGTTGTCGGAATGTCCGAACAAAGTCCGACCGTGTGTACGGGGCATTAGTGTGTATGAACATATTTGATTGCCTCAAACTGAAAGAGGCCAGAAGGCTCCTGCCTTAGGTACAAGTAAAACTGGGAAGAAAGGCCCCCAGATGATTCTATGTTTTCGGCATCACTGGCATGATGGCCTTGTAGCAGTATAAAAATCTTGCAAACATTTTCTCTCCAGAAGGAGGCTACAAACATCAACTTCACTCAGGCCCCCTGGCCACAACTGGAAGAGACTAATTGGACGCACCTTCAAAAAAAAGACTTTCCAGCCATCTTAGCAGCTTGCTCTTGACTTGATTTCATATCAAAATAAACTTTGATACACCTCCACTGTGATCTGTTAAATATGCAGCCTGTCCTATAAGATTTGGCCTCCTGCACCTTCTGAAGTTCAGTAGGCTTACTAGTCTGTGGCCACAGTCCTTTTCCTCCTGTCATTCGCTTAATTTCACTATTCAGCTTTTGGCCAAACAATAACCTCCCATTATAGCAAATGTCAAAGGCTTGTGTAGAAGTTCTGCCTGCCCTCCAGTGGCATAACAACAACGCTCTCATAGCAGTGACTGAGTGCACCAGCGCTTGTACCAGGTCTATCAAAAGCATCAACCAAAAGTCAGTTGCCAGCTTCCACTGTTTCCAGAAACTGTGCCAATTTTTGTAGTTTCCAGTGTTGAATGTAATGCCAATTCTAAAGTTGATATATCGAAGTTAACACTATTGTTGGTTGGCAGGCAAAATCGTCACTGTATAGATTCTGTGCATGCCTGATGGCCAGATCACCACAATGTCTGCGTCCCAGATGTGTTTCTGCATGAGTGTTTTTCTTTTTTTTAATTAAACGTTTTTATTTCCCACAAGGCTGCAAGAGTGTTTTTGATGCATTCTCAATGCATTTGGCCACTTTCCAGATGTGTTCCATAGAGAAACAATGCAACCTTCTACTTTTGTTGACTGCGCTAAAATGTGCTGTACTGGTGTGAGCTAAGTAATTGGGATCAAAGTTAACCACTGTCCATGCATTCTTGATGCAGAAAAAAAATGCACTGGACTGCATTTGGTGTGAACAAGTCCACTTCCTCATCCATAGTATCTCTGAAGGCAACTGAGTTATAAAAAGGCAAGACACTTGCTGCACCACACACTAGAGGGCAGCATCCACCCCTGGAAGTGCAGTGCATAAACATACATCAGACATCTTATATGGATAAAACTTAGGGAACCTGTTACTGTATATTGGTCTTCTGACGAGGTCTCTGTCATCCTTCATCAACGAGTGCTTTACGCTCTATCATTGTGGGAAAAGACCATCCTCCATCAACGAGCGCTTTACGCTCTACCATTGTTGGAAAAGACCATCCTCTATCAACGAGCATTTTACGGTCTACCACTGTTGGCAAAGACCATTCTCCATCAACGAGCGCTTTGCGCTTCATCATTGTGGGAAAAGACCATCCTCCATGCACGAGCGCTTTACGCTCTACCATTGTGGGAAAAGACCATTCTCCATCAACGAGCGCTTTACGCTTCATCATTGTGGGAAAAGACCATTCTCCATGCACGAGCGCTTTACACTCTACCATTGTGGGAAAAGACCATTCTCCATCAACGAGCGCTTTACGCTTCATCATTGTGGGAAAAGACCATTCTCCATGCACGAGCGCTTTACGCTCTACCATTGTGGGAAAAGACCATTCTCCATCAACGAGCGCTTTACGCTTCATCATTGTGGGAAAAGACCATTCTCCATGCACAAGCGCTTTACGCTCTATCATTATGGGTTTTGCTTGTGGCATGGATATTTGAAGCATTCTTTCTGCTATAGCCGCCTTAATAGGGTTTAGAATTTTGAAAAACCACATCCTTGTGAGGCAACATGCGCAATTTCATTTCTCTGCCACTGCAGACTGCATGCAGGCCCAAGATGCACCCTGAGCTGGGCGAGGCATCTTCTATCATGCTGGCATAAATGCATGTGCCAATTTCCTGGATCCTTTCCCTTCACAGGGTAAGTGGAAACAGCTCCTTTAGAGTATATTGACCACATGCTTAATGAATGTGACAACCTGTTAGGTGTCATCGCCCTAGTACAGATAAGATGATCTTTGGCGGGTCTTACATTTCTTACGTTTCTTGGAGCTCTTGCGTTCAGGGTTTCTGTTCCTAAAATAATGCAAAACACCTTAATTTGCATAATTTCCTTGAGCACTCTTTTAAAAACCATGTCCCACATTGCACCCTCCTACCTTTGTAAATATTCTGTGCCACTACCAGGTGTGGCAAGCTCATATTTGCACAAAATATATGGAGAAAATCACATTACCTCTCACCAAAAAACAGATACCCTGTCTCTTTAAGAGCCATCTTCCTTCATCCACTCACTTCAGAAGCAGCCACAAGTGAGCTCAGGCAGGAACTTTCAAAAGCAGACAGCAGACACAGTCTGAGACTTATGCCACGTACACACGAGTGGACTTTACGGCAGACTTTGCCCGGGGGACTTTTCAACGGACTTTATGACGGACTTTCCGAATGAACGGACTTGCCTACACACAATTCACCAAAGTCCGTCAAATTCGTACGTGATGACGTACGATCGGACTAAAACAAGGAAGTTCATAGCCAGTAGCCAATAGCTGCCCTAGCATGGCTTTATGTCCGTCGAACTAGCATACAGACGAGCGGACTTTTCGACCGGACTCGAGTTCGACGGATAGATTTAAAACATGTTTCAAATCTAAGTCCGTCCAACTTTTGAGAAAACAAAGTCCGCTGGAGCCCACACACGATCGTATTGTCCGATGATTACCCGTCCGCCGGGCAAAGTCTGCCGTAAAGTCCGCTCGTGTGTACGCGGCATTAGACAAAAAACAGTCAGACTGTCAAACCCACAGAAGTACACAGCATAGCAGGGGAGTCAGGACAGCACATCCAGTGGCAGACAGAATCTGAGGTACGTCCTTTACCTGGCAGTACTGCAGAGAGAGAGGGAGAGAAGCCCTCTCAACTGCAGACCTCCAAGACCATTTACACCCTTGCATGGTGTCTGGTGGTTCCCATCCTGTGCTGCCCATCTCCCTGCCCCCTGTGACATCATTCACAGCCGCTCCCAGACTGACAATAAAGCCAGGAGAGCAGTGCAGTGAGCTGCATATAAAAAGACAGGAAAAAACCCCAAGGGAGAGGCAATGATGACATTGCAGAGCTCTTCTAATACCACACCTGTACAATATCAATGCTATTTAAGCATCATTTTGCGGCCCTGGCACAAAGGCACCCAGTTTTTAGAAGGATTTTTTTTTTTCAAATATAATTTTTTTAACCTTTTTTTTTTTGCAGGAATGAACAAAGTCTGTACAGAGTGACCATATCTTATTATATAGGAGGTTGCAGCCTCTTACTTTTGATAAACATGAAGTAAGGAATTACATTACATCAAGTGATTGAGAGCTTCATTCCTTAACGAAGTTGAAGTGTCCGTTTATTTCAGCGCTGCAGGATTGTGGTGTCTTGAGGTTTCCACCTCCTGTCTATCTACGTCTCAAAGCGACCCTTTTTAATTCTGCATAGTCTTAACTAAACAAATTCATATATTGTAAAAAATAGATCAAGAAAGAAAAGCTCGTGAAGACAGAAAAGTAAGGGGGGTTATGAAGGGGAGTAGTGGGAAAGAGGGGAGGGGTAGGGGGATGGCGATTGGATTAGGTGTGGATGGGCTTTTTTATCATGCATGTAAGATTTCTCTTACCTTGTTCATGTCTCAAGCAGGGATTTACCCTCTTCCGAGTTAATAAATAGACTCCAATGAGTCCATGTTTTTTTGTATGTCTCATGTCTATCGGTTGCTGTCAGTATCAAGTCCTCCATCTTTCTTATGTCTTTCACCTTTTTCAGCTATTATGCTGTCGTTGGTGGGTTCTGCTGTTTCCAGAGTAAGGGAATGCAGGATTTAATAAATGATGTAACATGGATTTCTTGTAGGTTCTGATCGACATTGTGGAAACGTGGAGTAGAAAGAATGCTGGATCATTTGGAATTTCTAAGACCAGTGAATTTTTGGGATATGGTGTGGACCGTCGTCCAGAAAGTCGTCAGCTTAGGGCATGACCTGAATATGTGTAAAATTGTTCTTCTATCTGTACCACATCTCCAACAGTGTTCTGGTGTGTCAGGGAAAATAATGTGAAGTCGACTGGGTGTCATGTACTATCTCATTAGTACCTTATAGTTGGTTTCTTGTATCTTAGTACATATAGATGTTTATAAGGGAGGTTTATCATGTTCTAAATTTGTGGGGTAGTAAACGTGCGGTTTAAGTCTATCTCCCATTTCTGTATACTGGCTAGTGTTCTTTTTTAGTCTGCTCCAGGCCACCTGTTGATTGCAATTGTCCTCATGCCTTTGAGTTCGAGTTGGTGTACCATCCATCGTACTTCTGCAGACATGCTGCACACAGAGAAGCCTCATCACTAGCTGGATATTCCAGATTGGGTCTGCATACAAGCTTGATTTGCTTGCTTTTTGGTAAGCGTGAATTTCATGTGGTGGAGGATCACTGTGAGCGGTGTTTATTTCCAGTCTTCACATACCAGTCTTTACTGAGGAATATTGAGGGGATTCTCTTTGGGACTTTCTTTACTTTTTTTGGAGGATTTCTTGGACTTCTCAATTTATGAACCTTGACATGCACCTATTAATTTTTTGTTTTCTGTGCATTACATATCACTTATTGTATATGGTTTAGTGGAATTTTTTATTCCATAGATGTTGGTATCCCTATAGAGGTCCTTTCTGGATTTCTCACTTCACGTACTTTGACATGAATTTATTTTTATGCACTCATACATCCATCATGTTATAGCGCAGTTTTTTCTATTTTTTTGTTGTTTTTCTTGTGTATATCTCACATCAACTGCTGCTTTTTTTGGGAGCGGGGGTTTTGTGGTAGTGCGGTATTTTTTCTGTTTTTTACTGGCTAGTGTTGGTCATTCCTGAGCAGTGTTAAGTAAGGCGTATGCTTTGGATAGGACTTTGGGTAGTGGTTCTGTGCCAGAGCAGTACTCTTCAAATGTGGTTAGCTGCCTAGTGTAAGTTTGGGGGTCCTTTATAGTTTGAAGGAAGTGATGTATTTGCACTTCGTTCCAGAATGTCAGCTGATAGGGGTCCGATGGGTCCATCAGTTCTGCAATGGTGGGCCATTTATCTCCGATCACGAACTGAGAGGCAGTGACTTGGTCTGTGTTTTGTAGAGTTAGAAATTGTGTTGGCTCTATATCCGAGGGAAATTTGGGGTTACCAATAATTGGTGTTAGAGGTGAAGTCTTAGTTGTTTGCGAGGTTTGTAAGGTGGCCTGTGAACATTGTCTCAAAGTATTCCCTATCAAAGGGTGTGACTTGAGGGCTGTTGGTGTGGAGTCCCAGCACCATAATACCCTCTTCAAGGGTATGGGAGATTGACTCTGCTCTGTTTGTGTCCATAGTTTCAGTTCACTATGGCGTTGCCAATCAATGACTCTGCCAAGGTGTCCTGCTTGGTAGTATCGCCGGACGTCTGGCAACGCCAGTCCTCCATAGTGTTTTGGCAAAGTTAGCTGGGTGCGAGGGATGCGTGGTTTCTTATGAGCCCATACAAAGCATGTGAATATGGCCTGTATCTGTTTGAAGTATGAGGATGGTATCCTGACTGGCAGAGCTTGAAACAGATAGAGTGTAATGTCCTTATCCCTCCACTGGAGGCTCCGACATCTCTCCTGTAATGTCTTTATCCCTCCACTGGAGACTCCGATATTTCTCCTGTAATGTCTTTATCCCTCCACTGGAGGCTCCGACATTTCTCCTGCAATATTCTTATCTTTCCACTGGGAGCTCTGAGATCTCCACAAACTCCGTTGCAGATTGATGACGTCACAACGACATCACTCGGCTCCTCCTCTTGTCCCTACTTAAACAGCCAAAGCCATTTGCTTGATGTTCGTGCTAAGAACCTGATGCCAGGTAAAGATCTCCAACAGAAGACTGCCGTCATCTCTCTCTTTTGGGCCGGTCAGAGCCCCGACTATCATCTCACTTTTGGGCCGGTCAGAGCCCCGGCTATCATCTCACTTTTGGGCCGGATAGAGCCCTGTCTTCCACCTCACTTTTGGGCCGGACAGAGCCCCTCCAACTTCCACTTGTTGGCCCGGACAGAGCCCCTTCCTCTCTAGTAGTCAGAGACTCTCCTCTGCCCTACCCAGTCTACTTATTTTGCCTAAAGAATACCTGTTCCTTTCCACATAAGAGACCAGTATGGAAGCCACTGGGTGACCCCATCTCCAGGAATCCACTCACTGTAAGTATCTTTACGTTTCCTATAAACTTTATTCCTGTGTAGTGCTACTAAGCTTAAGTTGTCTCTGAAGCTCCCCGTTGTGGCTGTGTACTACCACTCTAAATAAAACCAATTGTATTTCCAAACTTATCTTCCTACCTGATAGCTGTTAAGGTTAAAGTTAACTGTTAAGGATATAGTATTCTCAGACTTCCGAAGCTGTGATCCACACAATCCAACATAGTTCACTGCCTGAAGCATTACATAGAGGAATTTTGGCAAGATGCACATTTTAATTAAATTGCTCTTACCAAACCATGAATGGATGTTAGTATGCCATTTCTCGAGTAATACTTTGGTTTTTGTTAACAGTGGAGGAAAATTGAGTTTGTAGATACGGGAGAGATCTGCTGGAATGCTCGTGCCTAAATAGCTTGGTGCGGATGGTGACCACTGGAAGTGGAAGCCAGACTGCACTGTTATTAGGGTTTGTGATGGCAGTGCGATTCCCATCGCTTTTGACTTAGTAAAATTTATTTTCAGGTTGGATAGTGTGCCATATATCTCAAATTGTTTGAGGAGATTCGGTAGTGAAACTGTAGGGTTTGTTAGGGAGAATAACATATCATCGGCATACGCCGAGATCTTATGTTGTGTTTTGTTGATCATAACTCCCTGTATATCAGGATCTAATCTGATTGTAGAGAGGAAGGGTTCTAGGGATAGCGCAAACAAGAGGGGGGATAGAGGACAACCCTGCCTAGTACCATTTTTGATTGAAAGGGTGTCGAGAGTACCCCGTTTGCCCTAACTTGTGCAGACGGGTTGGAGTATATTCTGGCTATCTGGCTCAGCATCACCTCTCCCAGTTCAATATGCTTGAGGACAGAAAACATGTATGACCAGTTTACCCGGTCAAATGCCTTTTCCGCGTCAGTATGGGGTCTTTGTGGATTGCGTCACATGCAGTAGATTCAGCACTTTAGAGGTGCTGTCTCTTGCCTCTCGTGTGGGTATAAATCCCACCTGATCTAGGTGGATGAGTTTCTGCAGGTGCTGTGCCAATTGGGTATCCAGGATTTTAGTGTATAGTTTGAGGTCTACATTTAGATATAGGCTTATAGCTGCCACACGCTGTAGGGTCTTTCCCTTCTTTGTGAATAACCGATATATGGGCTCCCAATGTGTCTTTGGCAAAAGCAGAGCCGAAATTGATCGCGTTAAATAGATTAATCAGGCGTGGGCCTAATGTTGAGATTAGTGTCTTATAATATTGTACCGTATATCCATCTGGGCCTGGAGCTTTCCCTGGTTTCATGGACCTTAGCGCTTGTTGGAGTTCTAAAAGGGATATTGGGGAGTCTAGTTCTTCACAGATTTCAGGGGGAGAGATGGTAGCTGAGATATTTTAATGTATTCCTCTATGGCCAACAGGGGCGACGGTGGCAGCAGTATATTGTATAGGTGGGAGTAGAACTCGTGGAATTCTTGTGTGATTTGCACTGGAAGGACCACTTTTCGACCGTCTCCCCTGACTATCTGCGGAATGTACGAAGACAGTTTGTGTTCTCTAACTGTTCTCACCAGCAACTTCCCACATTTGTCCCCTGATTCATAGCTTGCCTTTCAGCAGAACTGCAGTGCTGCTTTTGTTTTGTAGTATAACAGATCAGTGATCTGTTTCCTGAGTATTGTGAGTTCTGTCTCTGAAGTCCGAGAAGGGGCGTGTTTGTGTCTAGATTCTGTTGCTGCCAGTCTATTTAGTAATTGGGATAGCTGTTTCGTGTGCTTTTGTTTAATGTGAGCTCCATGTTTAATAAGGATGCCTCTAATGACTGGTTTGTGTGCTTCCTATAAGACACCTGGGTCACAATCAGGTTGGTCATTTGTTTGAAAGTAGAGATTTAACTCTTTAGTCACTTCCTCTAGTACCTCTGGAGTTGGTAATAGGCTCTCATATAACTCCAGGGGGGGTTAAAAGTGCTTCCCCGTGGACAGCGATGAACTGGCCATCGGGACTACCGGGAGATTCACAGTGGGCCGATGGCTCAGAGTGGGCCGGCTTCAGCCGCATGCTTGGCAATCTACCCATCAATCGCCGACAGCTGGTGCCTGACGGGTAGATCGAGATTTAGCCAGCCCAGTGTGCAGAGTAGCGCAGGAAGCGTCTGTCTGTAGTAAGCTCTCTCTCATGTCACGCAGCGCTGCTCACTCCCCGACGGCCCCTTCTCTCTTCTTTCTATCCCCATTGGCTTGTCACATCATCTGGGATAGACGAGAAGAGAGGAGGGGCCGCCGGGGAGCGAGCAGCGCTGCGTGACATGAGAGAGAACTTACTACAGAAAGACGCTTCCTGCACTACTCTGCATACTGGCTAGTAAGTTCCCATGATGTGCCCTATAATGTGCCCCATCATGTGTCCTGATGTGCTATGTTCCCCATAATGTGCCCTGATGTGCTATGTGCCCCAATGTGCCCTATAATGTGCCCCATAATGTGCCATGTGCCCTGATGTGCCATAATGTGCCCTGAGCCCTGATGTGCCCCAATGTGCCATGTGCCCCGTGCCCTGATGTGCCCCGTGCTCTGATGTGCCATGTGCCCTGTGCCCTGATGTGCCATGTGGCCTGATGTGCCCCATGCTCTGATGTGCTATGTGCCCCATAATGTGCCCTGATGTGCCCCATAATGTGCCATGTGCCCTGATGTGCCCCGATATGCCATGTGCCCCATGCCCTGATGTGCTATGTGACCTGATGTGCCCCGATGTCCTATGCCCTGATGTGCCCTGTGACCTGATGTGCCTTGTGCCCTCATGTGCCCCGTGCCCTGATGTGCCCCAATGTCCTGTGCCATGATGTCCTGTACCCCGATGTACTGTGCCCTGACGTGCCCTGATGTGTTGTGCCCTATACCCTGATGTACTGTGACCTGTGCCCTGATGTCCTGTACCCTAATGTGCTGTACCCTGATGTGCTGGGCTCTGTACCCTGATGTGCTGTGCCCTGTACCCTGATGTGGCCTGGTGTGTTGTACAATGATGTGTTGTACCCTGATGTGCCTTGTGCCCTGATGTGCTGGGCTCTGTACCCTGATGTGCCTTGTGCCCTCATGTGCTGGGCTCTGTACCCTGATGTGCTGTGCCCTGATGTACCGTACCACGATGTGTTGTGCCCTGGGCCGGTCTGGATGAAGTCCAGGGCCACATTTTTGTCCCAGTCCAGCCCTGCCGGTGGATATGCTATCCTATCTGGGAGAGAGGAAGGACAGGGCTCAATAGGTGAGCCCCCGACCGTCCCATCCACCCCGACAAAACATAATAGTGCAACAATAATCTCTACTCAAGAGAAAAACAGCAAACTCTAATGTAACATCATATCAGTTTTAATGTTAAAAGAGGAACCAACTTGTAAATTTCCCTTGTACTATGCTTCTCACCTAGTGTCTTCCGTCCCAATTAAGAAATAATAGTGTCATGGATTGTTACTCTGTATACCCATAACCGGAGGAATCTTTTGTTGCCTTCCCATTTTACAACGATCATACCTCTCTCTCCCAGACGGAGACACCCGGCCCCGCGATGAGTATAGCCGGTATCCCCATCTAAAGAGTGGGGGGGGGGAGAAAACCCCATCCTCCATACAGCCATGTTGGCCCCTAGGTCAGGACCGGTCTTCCATAGCTTGATCTCCTTCTCTTTCCATATCCTGTCCTTTTATATATGCAGGTCTCTGGGTAGTTGGGGAAGGAGGGGCAAAGTTTCATTCCGGTGTACACATTTAGGTCAGCGCCTGCAGTTTATGTGTAGTAGGGGGCTAGTGTGTTCAGGGCAGATATTTTATCCAGATTTTGGGCAGTTGGGGGCACCCCAGGTGGATCGCCATTAAAAGTTCCAGAAGGAGCAGGGTTGTTGTCATTAAAATTGATTAATAGTCTAGGTGCATTCAGGTCTCACATCTGGCGGGGGGGGGGCTGCCGTTGGGGCAACAGGATTGCATGTCCGGGGACCGCACTCCCTGGAATGGGTAGATGCAGTTGTCGGTGGTCAGATTCACATTGTGATTCTCTTCTGGAGGAGGGGTGCCTATTGGTGGGTGCGGATGGTAAAGCAACAGTGCCCGGTCAGTGGTAGCTGACAGTTCCGGGTAATGCAAGGCGTGTATCAAGTCTAGCGATAGGAGGGGGGCAGGCAACAATGCCGAGTTATCGGTCTGGGACAGGGGGCAGCAAGGGATAAAGTACTCACAGTAGGTAGGCTTCACACTTCACATGCCGCCTCCGAGGATGGTGCTATGGGGCGGCGGTGGTTTCTCTGTTGCCGGGGTGGGAAGTCTCTCCTCTCATTCAGTGGAGGCTGGCGGTTTGGGAAGCTTGGAAGAAGGGTCAGCCAATTGGGCACTTCAATCGGTTCTGCTGCTAGAAATTCAAAGAGAGCCGGTAAAGATGCTGGAGCCCGTAGAGTGAAGGATCTCTGGTCCTTCCGGAATGTCACTGAGAGCGGGTACCCCCATCTGTAGGTAGCATCTTGTTGTCTAGCTAAGTGTAGCAGTGATTTAAGCAAAGCTCGCCTGTGTAGCGTGACGCGGGAGAGATCCGGGAGTATCTTGATATCGGCTCTGCCGAATTCCGGCTCTCCTGCTTCTCAGGCTTTACGGATGATCTGCTCCTTGACCTGCATCCTTGAGAACATAATGGTGCAGTCTACAAATAACGTCTCGGGGTCTCGCTGGGTCTGTTGGTCTGGGGCCTAGAGCTCTGTGTATGCGGTCCAGCACAACCTGGTCTGGTAATTCCACCCCCTCTATGCTGCGGAATATAGTGATTGCTGTGTCGGCAAGATCTTCAGCACCTGTGGCCTGCGGGAGGCCCGGGAGCCACAGATTGTTCCTGCAGCTCCAGTCTTCCATATCTTCTAGATGTAGCTGTTGGTGCACAGATGGCTTCCATCTGTGTTTCTTGCTTATCCTCTAATGCTGTCATCCAGTGAGTCAGGGTAGATAAAGATGTTTCCCCTTTTGCCAGCTGCGAGGAGAGGTCCTTCATCTCTGATTTCACTTCTGTGATCTCTTTCCTGTGTGCTGCTTCCACTGTGCCAATCAAGGCCATGGTGTCGGCATTAGTGGGAAGTGCCTGGAGCAGGGATTTGAGCTCAGGGTCCGCTCTATAAAGGAGGGATGAGGGTTGCGATGAACCTCCTAAATCAGGGTGGAGGACCAGCGGAGTATCCATGGATGAGTCTGGTATTTCAGGTTCTGCCTGAAGGTTAGGTGAGTAACTGATTGCTTGGGTCCCCGCCGTGCTTGCACGTGCGGCCGCTATCTTGAGATCCAGAGAGCTCTGTTGAGAAAGTTTGAATAACCGCCGAATTTCACTCGATGGCGGAGACTGAGGTGAAGGCTTTGTCGGTTTATCGTTCCTCTTTGCTGTCCTCTTCTTTGAGGAGTGCATAATATGCTGATTTTGGCTGTAAAAGTCGGGGTATTCAGGAGACGGTCAGGAGCTCTGGTAAGACACGTCTCTATCCAGCCACTCCCCCTTTTTAGAAGGATTTACCTCCAGCATTCAGGGTCTTCCAGCTCCATGAAAGGCTGAACATAGAGGGGTAGGTTCGGCAGGGGGGATGCAGCAAACAAATTACTTCCCAACTCTAATCAACAGGTGGCCTGGAGCAGACCAAAAAAAGAACATCTTAGTTGGGGGAGGGGCTGTCTTTTTTTCAGCTTGGAACATGTGGCCATGTGGAGGTGTTAACCGGTTATGTGCTGACGTGAGGTGGGCCAGGAAACATAGATATTTCTATATACTGTACGATACTGTATATACCTGGGGGATGAGGAGGGGTCACTGTCTACCTGTATAGGTAATATACACAGATACCTCTATATACTGTCCAATATATACCTGGGGGATGGGGAGGATGTCACTATCTACCTGTACAGGTACTATACATATTTATTTCTACACATATTGTACAATATATACGTATACTTGGGGGGTGGGGAGGAGGTCACTGTCTACCTGTACAGGTATTATACAGTACATAGATATCTCTATATACTGTTTATCTGGGGGATGGGGAGGAGATCATTGTCTACTTGTACAGGTACTATAAATGGATAACTCTACAGTATATATACTGTACAATATATTCCTGAGGGATGGGGAGGAGATCACTGTCTATCTGTACAGGTAATATACATAGATATCTCGATTTACTGTCCAATATATATACACCTGGGTGTGGGGAAGTCATGGTCTACCTATACAGGTACTATATCTTAAAATACTGTATAATATATACCTGGGGATGAGGAGAAGGTCACCATCTACCTGTTCAGGTAATATACATAGAGATCTTCATATACTGTCCAATATATACCTGGGGGTGGGGAGGAGGTCACTCTCTACCTGTACGGGTAATATACATGGATATCTCTATATACTGTACAATATATACCTGGGGGAAGGGGAGGAGGTCACTATCTACCTGTACAGGTAATATACATAGATATCTCTATATACTGTCCAGTATATACTGTGGAGGGGAAGCTGAGACGAGGAAGTATCATTCTTTAGATCTGTGGGGAAGCGGTGCTGGAGGAGAGTTGAGTCAGTACTAAGAGAGGGTGACACCATGTTTTACTGCACCAGGTGACACCACTATGAATGAGAATGTGAACTTTGCTTTTAAGTGGATGTTTGTACTTGGAGTGATATATTTGGTGGGGTGTTGGGTGGTATATTTGGTGGGGTGTTGGGGTGCAGGGTTGGTATATTCAGTGGGGTGTTGGGTTGGTATAGTCTATGGGGTGTTGGGGTGGTATATTTGGTGGGGTGTTGAGGTGGTATATTTAGTGGGGTGTTGGGTTGGTATATTCAGTGGGGTGTTGGGTGGGGTGGTATATTTGGTGGGGTTTTGGGGTGGTATATTTGGTGGGGTGGTATATTTGTTGGAGTGGTATATTTGGTGTGGTCAGGGCCAGACTTACCATTGGGCTTGACTGGGCTCAAGCCCATGGGCCCCGTCCGATAGGGGGCCTCGCGGGCCCCAGCCGAGTGTACTCGGCTATACTCGGCTAGTTCCGCTCACAGTCACATGCCTAGTCCTGCCCTATGATGGACATAACACAGGGACTGGGCGTGACTGTGAGCGGAGCTAGCCGAGTACACGCGGCTATGTATGTATATCGGTGGCGCTCTGCTCCGCTCACAGTCACGCCCAGTCCCGCCATTGGACCTGTGTTATGTCCATCATAGGGCGGGACTGGGCGGGACTGCGAGAGGAGCCGTTAAAAGCCGACAGGAGCCGAGATACACAGGACCGGCTCTGTGCATCTCGGAGGCGCAATATTTAAACTGCAGTCACACTGACAAGTCACTGCAGTTTAACTGCAGCCTGGGCAAGGCTGCAAATGACACGGATAAGGCTGCAGATAGACACTGATAAGGCTGCAGATGGAGGCTGCAAGGCTGCAAATGACACTGACAAGGCTGCAAATGACACTGACAAGGCTGCAAATGACACTGGCAAGGCTGCAAATGACACTGGCAAGGCTGCAAATGACACTGATAAGGCTGCAATGTCACTGGGCAAGGCTGCAAATGACACCGGACAAGCATGCAGATGGACGCTGTGCTAGGCTGCATTGATGAGCATTTAAATGTGTTTTTTTCCTTAAATAGTTTCTTTCCTTAAAATTCCTTAAACTCTTATCTTGAGGTTTGCTGATCAGAGTGGCATGCTTAAAAGAAAACTAAAGGTTTAAAGTAATATATAGAAGGTAGGGCCCGAAAGTGACTCAAGCCCAGGGGCCCCCACCACCCTAAGTCCTGCCCACGGTGTGGTGTTGGGGTGGTATATTTGGTGGGGTGTTGGGGTGGTATATTTGGTGAGGTGTTATATTCAGTGGGGTGTTATGTTTGGTGAGGTGTTATGTTTGGTAGGGTGGTATATTTGGTGGGGTGGTATATTTGGTGGGGTGTTGGGGTGGTATATCTGGTGGGCATAGTTGCCAACAGTCCCAATTTTCCCGGGACAATCCCGATTTTGGGACCCTCATCCCGATCGGAGGCTGTCCCGAATTGGGATTTGCCCAAGGAAATCGGGAATGTTTGCATTTTACATATTTTTGGCAGCTGGCTTCAGCAAAATGGCTGCCGGTGCCACCGCCGACGCTAGATCACTCCCCCTTGTGTTCAGTGAAGAGAGGAAGGGGGCTCGATCCGTGCAGCCAATGCACACGGATTGGCCCCTTCCCTCTCCACTGAACACATGGCGCCGGCGGCCGCTCATGCTATAATGGACATGTGCTAGGGGCCTCGGGAGCATTATGGGAGGGGAGGGTCTGCACTGAGGGGGGTCTGCACTGAGGAGCATTGATAGGCGGCACTGATGGGCACTCATGGGTGGCACTGGGTGGCACTGGTTGGCACTGATAGGCGACACTGATGGGCACTGCTGGGCACTGCTGTGCGGCACTGATGGGCACTGATATGTGGCACTGATGGGCACTGATATGCGGCACTGATATGAGGCACGGATAGGCATCCCTGGTGGCACTGGCAGTGGTAGGCATTGGAGTGGGCACTGATTGGCAGCTGCCTGGGCACAGATTGGCAGCTTCCTGGGCACATAGTGGTATTTCCCTGGGGGTCCAGGGGCATACCTGGTGGTCCAGTGTGGATGGCTTCCCTGGTGGTCCTGGGCGGCTTCCCTGGTGGTCCTGGGCGGGATCCAAGGGGGGGCTGTGCTGATAAACAATCAGCACAGACCCCCCCCTGTCAGGAGAGTAGCCGATCGGCTCTCCTCTACTCGCATCTGTCAGACGCGAGTGAGGAAAAGCCGATTACCGGCTCTTCCTATTTACATTGTGATCAGCCATGATTGGACACGGCTGATCACGTGGTAAAGAGTCTCCGTCAGACTCTTTAGCTAGATTGGTGTTGCGGGGTGTCAGACTGACACCCCGCAACAACGATTGCCGCGATGCGCGCCCCCGGGGGATATTCCTGATCACGTCATATGACGTCCGGTCAGGAATATTAAACCACTTTGCCGCCGTTGTTTTGTAATAGGGCGGGCGGCAAGTGGTTAAGCTATGCCCAGTATTTAACGTAAACCATGTCCATTTTTCGACCCGGCGCGCTTTGTGCGCCACAGTTTTATTTTTTATTGCTATGTCAGGCCTACAAATGCATGCCCCGCCCCCTAATTATTATACGGCTCCACCTACAGCCAAAAAAGTGCCCCACATATTTTTTTTGCAATGTTGGCAACTATGGGTGGGGTGTTGGGGTGGTATATTCGGTTGGGTGGTATATTCGGTGGGGTGTTGGGGTGGTATATTCGGTGGGGTGGTATATTTGGTGGGTTGTTGGGGTGTTATATTTGGTGGGGTGGTATATTTGGTGGGGTGGTATACTTGGTGGGGTGTTGGGGTGGTATATTTGTTGGGGTGGTATATCTGGTGGGGTGTTGGGGTGGTATATTTGGTGGGGTGGTATACTTGGTGGGTGTTGGGGTGGTATATTTGTTGGGGTGGTATATTTGGTGGGGTGGTATACTTGGTGGGGTGTTGGGGTGGTATATTCGGTGGGGTGGTATATTTGGTGGGGTGTTGGGGTGGTATATTCGGTGGGGTGGTATATTTGGTGGGGTGGTATACTTCGTGGGGTGTTGGGGTGGTATATTTGTTGGGGTGTTATATTTGGTGGGGTGTTGGGGTGGTATGTCTGTTGGGTTGGTATATCTGGTGGGGTGGTATATCTGGTGGGGTGTAGGGGTGGTATATTTGGTGGGGTGGTATATGTGGTGGGGTGGTATATTTGGTGGGGTGGTATATCTGGTGGGGTGTTGGGGTGGTATATCTGGTGGGGTGGTATATCTGGTGGGGTGTTGGGGTGTTATATTTTGGTGGGGTGGTATATTCGGTGGGGTGTTGGGGTAGTATATTTGGTGGGGTGGTATATTCGGTGGGGTGGTATATTCAGTGGGGTGGTATATTCAGTGGGGTGGTATATTCGGTGGAGTGGTATATTCGGTGGGGTGGTATATTCGGTGGGGTGTTGGGGTTGTATATCTGGTGGGGTGTTGGGGTATTATATTTGGTGGGGTGGTATATTTGGTGGGATGGTATATTTGGTGGGGTGTTGGGGTGGTATATCTGGTGGGGTGTTGGGGTGGTATATCTGGTGGGGTGTTGGGGTGGTATATCTGGTGGCGTGTTGGGGTGGTATATCTGTAGGGGTGGTATATCTGGTGGGGTGTTGGGGTGGTATATCCGGTGGGGGGTTGGGGTGGTATATCTGTTGGGGTGGTATATTTGGTGGGGTGGTATATCTGGTGGGGTGTTGGGGTGGTATATCTGGTGGGGTGTTGGGGTGGTATATCTGGTGGCGTGTTGGGGTGGTATATCTGTAGGGGTGGTATATCTGGTGGGGTGTTGGGGTGGTATATCCGGTGGGGGGTTGGGGTGGTATATCCGGTGGGGGGTTGGGGTGGTATATTTGGTGGGGTGGTATATCTGGTGGGGTGTTGGGGTGGTATATCTGGTGGGGTGTTGGGGTGGTATATTTGGTGGGGTGGTATATCTGTTGGGGTGGTATACTTGGTGGGGTGTTGGGGTGGTATATCTGTTGGGGTGGTATATCTGTTGGAGTGGTATATTTGGTGGGGTGTATGTATGAGTAGTTTTATTACACAGAAAGAAAAGTGCAGAGCCAGGTTTGTTTACATTCGTCTCCTTCATGACTGAACTGTGGGATATGGAGATTTCCCCTCCATAGAGGGAGAGCGGTGAGGAGCTGTCAATGACAGTCAGGGGGTGTGTCAGTGGAGGTGGCGCTGCCATAGACCGGAGAGCAGTGGGTGAGTGGCATGTAGGAAGTGACAGGCAGACACACATGTAGTGCGGACACGTCCCCCTCCTCCTCCTCCTCTCCTCCTCCTCCTCCTCTCCTCTCTATGATGGAGGCAGTGCTGGGAGGACGGAGCGGAGCAGGAAGCCGCATGGAATAGAGAGCCGTGTATAGGAGAGAAGTGTGGGAAGTGTTCGCTATCAGGGCCATGGACAAGGCGGGAGGAGGCAGCAGTAGTAGCAGTAGCCGGAGTAGTAGTAGAAGTAGTAGAGCCACCTCTGCAGGATCCTCTCCATCATCGTCCGGACGGGGACTGAGCTCCGGGAGGATCGGCCAGCCTGGGGATGGAGGAGGAAGGGAGCAGAGACAAGTCATAGAAGGACTGCTCAGCAAGTACACCAACCTCATCCAGGGATGGCAGAACAGGTAATCAGGTGTACTCTGCTCACCCACACAGGGGGGACCTACCTGGACTCCATCACAATGGGGCCTCCTCCACTTATACATCACTCTGCTTTATCATATGGAGGACTAATATGTATTATTATTGGGCCTCATTCTCACTGACATTGACAGTCCTGCGTTTATAGGATAGAAATGCATTTGGGTTTCCACATACATGTTACAATCTCTGTACAATCAACCTTCTGGTGGCCATATAGGAACGATTTTCTATACGATCAGATTGTCGATTGATTTTAGGCAACATTCGGGTGAGCATCAGTAGATTGTAAACACTGAAGATCAGCAGCTGTCAGTGGTTGTCGGATTTGTCGCCTTGTACTCATCAATGGCCGGCTCACCCACATCTGCTCATCTGAGCGGCTCTATGCAAATAGATTGTCAGACTGACCCATCCGGGGTCGGCGTTCCTGTGGCTGCAGCTAATCGGACGGTTTGTAGGTGGCCATAGCACAGAGCGTTTCTGCGCCCGTGATGTCGTACGCTGCCCCCGAACGCAGAAAACAATACTTTCCATAAGAAAATATCATCACAAATATTATTCCATGTACCACACACTTACGTTTTGTACACACTATTAGAAGATCACAAGAACGATCGTTTGCGTTTTTTCTGTGTCCTCGCCCCTTGTTGAATGCGTAAAATGGACAGAAGAAAACTTCCCACGTACGTGGCTATGGTCTATGTGTAGTCTATGGTTGAACTTTGTTTCCGATCATGCGCTGAGTTCATTCAATTCTCATAGGACAAATACTGTACTGATTAACCCCTTGGAGGCGGCCCTTTAAGGGGTTTATGATCTAGTGACCACTGTAATTGGCTGTCATGGTGGTCACATGATCAGAAAGCTCCCGATCGCAAGTATCGATCGGGAGCTTTCCATTAGCCGCTGGAAGCTGGCAGGGCGCGCGCTCTTGGCACAGCTGTTTTTGCACTAATGCACGCAAATGTGCGGCCGCTCAGTGCCAAGGCCCACCCACAGAAGCCGCATATTTTATTTGCGTGCGGCTGGTGCCAAGACGTTAAACAAAATTCATGACAGCGATTGTGAAAAAGTTTCCAGTATGTCCCTTTTGGAAATTTTCTATCTGAACAGTTCATATTGGCTCTGTACTAAAATACTGAAAGAGGAACGATCGTCCTGAATGCGGCTATTGTCTTCTGATTTTCTGACAGAGTGTACAAGGCTTTACTACTATCCTAACCTATACTATTTTCCCATCATCAGATTTTCTGTTCGGACTAATTTTGATGGAATAGATCAGTTTTGCTCAAATCTGATGTATCTTTTCGATAATTCATATTGCCTGAATTGTTCAATCAGATCTTTATTTGTATGGCCACCATTAGCGCTACTAACAGCTATGTAATAGGAAGACCTACCTAACTGATCCAATCAGGCAGGCCCTTGGTTATTGGTAGATTGAGGCTCCGCTCACACTAATGCGACTTGTCATGTTGGACTGTAAGACTGTAAATATTCGACAGCACACCAAGAATCTTTAATTACGTCCAAACGTTTTTTCATTGAAGTAAGATCACATCACAAACGGTGTAGTGCAATGTTTCGGAGCCACATAGGACCCCATTGTTAGGCGGGTCCTAAACATATGCATAAAGTCGCATGACAAGTCGCGGCCCATTGATTTCAATGGCACCCGTTCCAATCTATGCAATGTAAAATCGTAGCGACTTTGAATAGGTTCCTGCGCTACTTGAATGCGACTTTCCTGCAACTTTAGTGCCAAAATGTAAAGTCACTTGAAAGTTGCATCAAACTTGCGCGACTTTGAGTCGCATTAGTGTTAACCGAACCTTAAAGCTCATCACACATTCCAATCTGCCTGTACAATCGCCTTGAGATCTACCAAAAACTGTGTAGTGCAATGGGCTGCCTAGGCCCCAGTTTACACCATGAGCCGCATGTGAATCGCACAGGAACCACAGCGCATTCCTGTGCTATTCACATGCGATTCAAAGCAGTGTGATTTAAGCCCATTCATTTTGAATGGACTCAAATTGCAACAGATTTGCATGCACCTTTTTTGGAGCTGCACTGCAACCAGATGATGATTTTGTACCATGAGATCCGGTGCCGGCACACACTATGTTTGGGTGTTGTTATCTCTGTATTGACACCTACAGCGGATCGCAAGGGCAGTGTGATTGGAATGCGATGCAGGAAATGCACGCGGATCATGGCATTTCCCACACTGCATTAGTGTGAACCAAGGCTAACTGAGTAGAAAGTGATTGGACAGATTAGGTAGGTGCGCATATTACACAGTTGTGGTTCGGATTGTACAGAGATTGTACGGTTGTGTTGTCAGGTGTATGGTGACCATAAAGCAGATTGTAATGTTTGTGGTGAGCTTTATTGATTTTAAATAGTAGAATGTACACTGTGCATTTACAGTACCTGCGTTTAGAGAAGTGTGCTTCCAGGTTCAGAGTACATCACATGTAAACGCCGGTAATGGCAAGTACAATGAAACACCGGAGAACTTGATCTGGGAAGGAGAAAGTTTGTATGTACTTTTCAGATAATATCTCCAATATTTAAATTACATTCAGATAAACCTGAGGGCTTGTTCACAATAAACACACATAACAAGCCAGAAAAAAAAACACACAAGCATTTTTCACATTCACATGCATTTTATGTGTTTATTATGCATGTTGACACCCCTTAATGTGTGTTTTTTTTTCCTTATTTCCTGAATCGTCACATTACCTTCACTCTGTTTGTTTTATGTTTTATATGTGTTTTAGATTTATTTCCACACTACACATGAAGCCAGTGTTTTGATGTGAACAATGCATGTAGAAAACAATTGCTATCTGGCAGAGACCTGCGTTTTTCTATTGTAATAAATCACCGATCTCTGCACATAGCATGAACAAGCCCTAAACGCAGGAGAACTTGTGTGAGCCCCATTAACACTTTAGCCGGGTATACATGGATCAAAATTAGGCTGGTTCTGCAGGGACGATCCTTGTATAGGCACCCTGGTTGTACAGAAGTCAATCTACTGATCAACTTCTGTACAACCTGCCTGTTGAGTTTTTCTCAGTCGACCAGTGCCACCGGCTATGGTTGGCAGCGCTGATTATTGTATTCTGTAGCCTTCCTTGCCTGTCAGAACACAATAGCACAGGAGGGATTCCCCCATCCACATTGAATCAAATCATTTTTTTTTGTTCAATCCACTGATTGGACCAGGGGTCTTCAAACTTTCTAAACAAAGGGCCAGTTTACTGTCCTTCAGACTTTAGGGGGACTGGACTGTGGCCAGATGGAGTAGAATTAGTCCTGGGGTCAGCCGGAGTAAACAATGCATCTTTAGTATTGATAGGAAGTATAGTGCCCCATCATTGGTGTCAGTGGGAGGAATAGTGCCTCAACATTGGTGCCAGTGGGAGGACTGGTGCCCCATGGTTGGTGCCAGTGGGAGGACTGGTGCCCCATGGTTGGTGCCAGTGGGAGGACTGGTGCCCCATGGTTGGTGCCAGTGGGAGGACTGGTGCCCCATGGTTGGTGCCAGTGGGAGGACTGGTGCCCCATGGTTGGTGCCAATGGGAGGACTGGTGCCCCATTGCTGTATGTCAGGAGAAGGAATTATGCCCCATTGTTGGTGTCAGTGGGAGCAATAGTGCCTCAAGGGCCAGATAAGGGCAAGTAAAGGGCCGCAGTTTGGAGACTGCTGGGTTGAACAAAAAAAACATGAATGTATGGGCTGCCTATAGGGGTGAGTGTAGCCAGCCAATATGGAGGTGTTTGTATGCGCAACTAGTACAGGAGAAGAATCGCACGTTTTTGGCCTTCTAGACTTTGAAATAGGAGCGCCTGAAAAAATGCACATAAACACGTGTTTGGGCCCGAGAATACTCAAATCCTCCCCAAAGAATCCTGTGTACTTTTTCGAGCTTCAAAAGACACAGTGCTCAGTGTAAACAGGCCCATTGGGAATAATGGGATTCTTCAACTGTGTAATATAACCAGCTTATTTTTAATGTATTAGTTATTGGTTCAATCCACAAAGCTAGTACTCTTCAATAGGGGCCTTTTTTTCAAAAAGTGACACTTTTTTTCAGCCCAGTCTAATCAGATTTGAAAATTACAGTCACATAGCAAAATAAAGACCTTTTATGCTTGTTTAAAGCTTCCTGAATTAAGCCTAAGGTATGTAATAGTCCAGGGGCCTACAAACTACAGCCCGGGGGCCACATGTGGCCTTCTACAAGATTTTATCCTACTCGCAGTGAGTGGTGTATCCTCAATGTGCGCAAATAGTACAGACTCTGATGGGGACCCAAATGTAAAGGGGGACTCTTATGTAGGTTGGGATTGGGGACCTTGATGTAAGGGGGTATTGTGATGGGGACCCTGATGTAAGGGGGTATTGTGATGGGGACCCTGATGTAAGGGGGTATTGTGATGGGGACCTTGATGTAAGGGGGTATTGTGATGGGGACCCTGATGTAAGGGGGTATTGTGATGGGGACCTTGATGTAAGGGGGTATTGTGATGGGGACCCTGATGTAAGGCGGTATTGTGATGGGGACCCTGATGTAAGGCAGTATTGTGATGGGGACCCTGATGTAAGGGGATATTGTGATGGGGACCCTGATGTAAGGGGGTATTGTGATGGGGACCCTGATGTAAGGGGGTATTGTGATGGGGGACCCTGATGTAAGGGGCTATTGTGATGGGGGACCCTGATGTAAGGGGCTATTGTGATGGGGGACCCTGATGTAAGGGGCTATTGTGATGGGGGACCCTGATGTAAGGGGCTATTGTGATGGGGGACCCTGATGTAAGGGGCTATTGTGATGGGGGACCCTGATGTAAGGGGCTATTGTGATGGGGGACCCTGATGTAAGGGGCTATTGTGATGGGGGACCCTGATGTAAGGGGCTATTGTGATGGGGGACCCTGATGTAAGGGGCTGTTGTGATGGGGGACCCTGATGTAAGGGGCTATTGTGATGGGGGACCCTGATGTAAGGGGGTATCGGGACCTTCAGGTAGTCTGATGGGGATCTAGATATAAGGGGTAACTCTAATGTAGGGGGGACCCTGATGGTGATTTTTTTCAGCCGATTAATATTTGTAAAATATATAAAGTGGCCCTCGTATTGAAAAGTTTAGGGACACCTGCAGTAATGCATCAAATGTTTGGATTTAGCACTGTGAATTAAGTGTAAGGGCTTGTTCTCACATGCAGGAGCCATTGCTGCCCCTCTGAAAAGCGCACTGCGGTGGATTGTTTTTCAGAGGACATTTGACTGGAGGGGAGGAGTCAACATTTCACCGCCTCACCCCCTGTTGACCCTGAAAATGCCAGTCTACTGTCCCATATCCTTTTACATTGCACATGGTTGTGGTGCGGCTGCAGCACTACTCCGTACACTTGAATGGGTTGTGTTCAGTGGTGGTATTGCCCACCTAACATAACAGGGGGTTTAATTTTTGCCATGGCATGTGTACAGCCCTGAATGCATACCCTTATTTGGGTGGGCATTCGGAGGGGGTTAGGTGGTAAAAATACTGTATATGACGCAGCTGACTTTTTGACCCTTTCACGCCAAATCCTGGTGGGTTTTAATGCTGGAAGATGAAGCGGCTTCCTAGTCACATGACTCCTGTGATTTGGCTCTCACAACAGTCACATGACTGTGAGCCCGTCCTGCTGACTCCTAATCAGAAGTCACAACCTAGATCTGTGGAAGACGGCTTGGTCAGGGCGCTGGGAGCCCACAGCAAACAATCTCAGCCCACCATGGATGTGTATGTGCGATGGCTGGACACTAAGGCCCACTTCATGTGTCACACAGTAGGGAAAAGGTTAAGGAGATCTGATGAGCTGAAAGCAATGGGGCAAGACACAATTTATGGCGTATATTGAGAAAATCAAAGCAGGCATTAGAACATTAATAATGGATCAGATTACTGCAGTCAGTAATATATCTGCTGCAAACGAATGAGATAAAATATGTATTTGTTGGAAAGTGCTTTCCATTGACTTTCAGCTGCTTAACATGCTGGGTGACCTGAAATGGTTTGCAGATTTTGTGTCTGTGTATTGGAGGATCCTCACATGTGATAACTAATGTTATGTAATAGTTTACTGCCTGATTTTGTAAAATATGATGAATTCTTTTATTAAACTGTATTGTAATGGTAGTAAGTGTTGGCCAGCTAAACTCCTGTAGCTTCAGTATAAGGCCTCATACACAAGGGTGGTTTGACCCGTCTCTGCTAAATCCCGGTGTTGTTGGGTGCCCAGGAGGCCAGCCCCGCTGACAAAATCTATGACCGGCTGGAATAGACAGCGGCTGGGCGATGTACAGAGTAGTACTTGTGATTAGGGCCGTCTGAGTTTAGTCCAGGGATGTATCCCGAGATCCATGCAGCCAGTCAATTATTTCAACAGTCTACCTGCATGGAACACCTGTGTATTCTGGGTGACTAAAGATGGCTGTTGGCATGAGCATAAGAAAAAATACGCTTATGTGAATAATACCTTACATGCTTGCAACACACATGTAATCTATTGGCCTGCTCAGGGCCAACTTGTAAATATCAACAATGTAAAAACAGCTTGCTTGCACACTGTTGAGTTGACATGTTGGGTCTAAATGGCTGCCTGCGTCCTAGCAACCAAGGATGCTAGGCAGCAGGAGCTGCTTGCGTCATGGTGATGAAGCACTCTAGGTTGCAGGAGCCACCTAGCGTTCTAGCAACCAGTGGGGGGGAAATAGTTTCATTTGTGCTATATTTTTCGTAGAATCTTATTGCTAGACCTTTGGGCCCTAACTTTCTGAGAAAATTCTTTTAATGTGGTTGTAACTTACTACATACACCCAGTGAGGTGACTAGCCTCAGGTGATACATAGAGATGGAACAAATCCTTCCACATAAGTTGTAACTGTTAACAGTATCTGCACTCTTCTCTACATCTGTTCAAAGTCCAGAATTTTTAAAGCTAGTCTGAATTGTCAGAAAAAAGGGGGTGGAGAAGTGAAATTACACTCTGCAAAGCTCAGTGAGGAGAGTTCTGAGGGTTGATTGGAGGGGAGGGGCATACCCCCTTCACACAGCACACAGCTGAGGCTGTCAATCAGCTGGAGCTCCCTCCCCTGTCGCCTTTTTTTCTCTCGGTGTCAGAAAAACTTGTCAAAAGCGATAATAGCAGAGAAATAAGTAGAAGACAGAGATGACTTGTAGTGCACCTAACCACTTGACCTCTGGAAGATTTACCCCCCCCCCTCATGACCAGGCCATTTTTTTGCACTGCGTTACTGTTAACTGACATTTGCGTGGTCATGCAACACTGTACTCGAACTAAATTTATATAGTTTTTTCCCCCAGACAAACAAAGCTTTCTTTTGGTGGTATTTGATCACCGCTGGGTTTTTCTATTTTTTTTTTTATGCTATAAATGAAAAAAGACTGAACATTTTGAAAAACAAACAATATTTTTTACTTTCTGCTATAAAACCTATCCAATAAAAATGTAAATATTCTAATTTCTTTAAAAAGTTAGGCCAATGTGTATTCTGCTACATATTTTTGGTAAAAAAATCCCAATAATCGCAAATTGATTGGTTTGATAGTGTCTACAAAGTATGGTATACTATATATACTGGAATTTTTATTTATTTATTTTTATACTAGTAGCGATCAGCGACTTATAGTATGGCGGGCAATCTGGCACTAACTGACACTTTGTGGGGACCATTGACACTAATACAGTGATCTGTGCTAAAAATATGCACTGTCACTGTACTAACGATACTGGCTGGGAAGGGGTTAACATCTAGGGCAATCATTACGGTTAAATGTGTGCCTAGCCAGTGTTGTGTGCTGCTTTTACTAAGAGATGTAACAGTTTTTATTCCTTGCTTTGCAGGGAAACTAAAACCGCCACATGCCCACTGACAGGACAGAGCTCTGTATTGTATTGTCTATGTAGACAGAGCTCGGTCCTGTCTTCCTCCTCGCCGATCTGCAAGTGCCGGCGGCCATCCATTGACCAGCACCTGCTGATCTGCTTGCGCTATGTCTTATCACGGCACAGCTGGCGCCTGCATGCCCCCCTACCTGGGAGTGCCAGATCACTTACTAGGTAGGTGATCCGGCACAGGAGAATCACATTGCTGCTGTATAACAGTGTTATGTGGTCAGCAAGTGGTTAATTGAGACAAGTACACACTATAGAAGGATATGCTTTGTTCATGTTTTCATGTCTGAGGTTTACAACCACTTTAAACCTTCCTGCCTGCACCTTGTGTTATTGTCGTTCAGATCAGCTGCCTGTTTTTACTGCCCCCTGCTGCACATATGAAATGAGCCTTAGTAATCCACTGGCACTTTACAAGCAAGGGAATCTTAGAATTGTATACATAACAAGTACACTAATACTCTTATATTATACGATGCTATTAATATATCCACATTTTCATTGTCGAATGTCACTTCTCAAAAATATAATGACATTTTCACTGTATTTCAGAGTAATTCCCAGTATGCTGGCCATAGATGGGTAGTTTTTTTATTTTGTTTTTCTCTGGCTGAATGCAAAAAAACCCCAAAAACTGATTTCTCCATCTACATAATTGATGCGGATGGAGGAATCCCCTATTTGTTTATGATATGAGACTAGCATGCAAAAAAAAAAAAAAGTGACGATTGTTCGTATAATAATCTCATCGTGTGTACTAGACTTTACGCGCATGTAAAAAAAAAAACAAAAACTGTCCACTTGAAAATGTCTAAGGTATGTAGGAAAGCAGGAAGGTGCTGGAGGTAAAATTGCACGTTTGCTGTATTGCACCTTTGTTTCATTTTTCTATACTGCACGTCGTTACAAAGAAATGACTAATTGTTCCTGGACAAATTGCATAACATTTTTACAGTATGCTGTAATGATCTGTGAACCAAGAAATCCTTCCAGATATGTCTTGGTTACGTCGGTTATGAACAAATATTGCTTCATTCTGCTGGTATTGCACAGTGCCTAAGTGCCGGTTCAGACAGGGCAACCCGACTTACAGCGCGACTTTGCAGTGCGATTTTTGAGGCGACTTCAGCGTGACTTCAGTGCGACTTTGAGCAACTTACAACGTGACTTAAAGGCGCCTCCAGGACAGGCGACTGTGGTCAATCACAGAATAATCAGCTTTGTGGCAGGGGGTTGCCTGGGTAAACGTGGGGGGTACCTGGGTATATGCGGGGGGTACCTGGGTATATGTGGGGGGTACCTGGGTAAATTATTTTCTTTTTCCTGTAAAGTCGCTTCAATATAGATGAAGATCCGACCTGGAGGCGACTTCCATTGAAATCTATGGGTACAAGTCGCCTTGAAGTAGTACAGGAACTTTTTCTGAAGTCGGAGCGACTTCAGTAGTGTACATTAAGACGACTCTCATTCACTTCTATGGCATTTCTTATGTCCAGCGACTTGGGGCGACTTGAGGACTTGCAAGTCAGATCCCGATCGCTGTAGTGTGATCGGCACTAAAAGGATACTCCTACAGATTAGTAGAATGCTTACTGTTATCTAATAGTTTTAGTATGATTGTGAGACTTATGCCGCGTACACAGACTTTCCGGCGTAAAATGTGCGATCGGAGCTTGTTGTCGGAAATTCCGACCGTGTGTAGGCTCCATCGGACATTTTCCATCGGAATTTCCGTCGCACAAAATTTGAGATCTGGTTCTCAAATTTTCCGACAACAAAATCCGTTTGCGTATATTCGGATCGTGTGTGCACAGCTCTGATGCACAAAGTGCTACGCATGCTCAGAATCAAGCAGAAGAGCCGCACTGGCTATTGAACTTCATTTTTCTGGGCTCGTCACGTGTCCTTGACGTTCAGAATTTCTGACAAGATTTGTGTGACCGTGTGTATGCAAGACAAGTTTGAGCCAACATCCGTCAGAAAAAATCCATGGACGGAGCATAAGTGTTATAAATAAGTCTGATAACCCGCAACCCCCTGGGACACATCACACGATCAATCAACTCGTGCATGCGCAGTGGGGAGCCAGCAGTAAAACTGCTGGCATTCATAGATTCATAGCCAGCTTCCCTCAAGCAAGATGGCAGTGCCAGGGACCTGAAAACTGGCGAAGAACCAGTCCAGGTGATGACAGCGCTGGATCCTTGGACAGGTAAGGGTGTGTTTGTTTAAAGTCAACAGCTATAGTATTTGTAACTGCTGAATTTTAGTTTATCCAGCACCAACTGTAGCTCCCCTTTAAAGCGTATCCATGTTCATTTCGTCAACGCAAATATTTTCGCCAAAATCTTCTTCAGCTTCGTGCTTTCAGTGACAAAAATGGAAAAAATCAAATTGGGTCAATTGACAAACTATGCCAAAAATCAATTTTCATCAACAAACAAAAACAGAAAATGTGAGGGAGGGACTTTTACCCACCTGAACATTCGCTTTCTTCAGAGCTCTGACAGCCCCCCTGACATGTTGTATTGGCTGAGAGACACAGGCTCCCTCTGACTGCTGCCTGGGAGTTCTGGAACAATGCCCTGCAAACTACTACTCCCAGCAAGGTAGTAGTGCTTAGCACTGTGCAAAACACCGGCCTCCCCAGACCAGTTCTCTGCCCTGTGCACTCCCTCCTTCCCATTTAAGGGGAACTGCAGTCTGCTCACATCATTTGTAATAAAAGCATTCTGAAGCTTCCCTCCAACCACTTTGCATATTATTTTATATATACTGTGATTCTGTACTTGCCAAATATGCTGCAGAAATCTCCCTCCACTGAGTCTGGCTGCATCCATTTTAACTGTGGGCAGCTGAAACTGCTGCCTGTTCACTAGGATTTACACAGACACACACGTCCAGCTCTGCAGCTCTCATTGGCCCTCTTATGGCTCATCCCTCGTCCTTTCCTGTCAAACTTTCACGAGAGTGAGAGAGAGAGCTGTGCATGATGTCATAAGCCTAGGCTAATGACCAGACAATAAACAGGAAGTGGGCTGTATAAGGTATTTACTGGCAGAAAAAAAAATGTTTTACTATCCAAAGTTAAAACAACAAGGGCAGAAGATTTAATAGCTAGAAAGTTGAAAAAATGACTGAAGGTCCGCTTTTACTTCCCCATCCCCACTACATGTTCCATTTTTACTCCAGGAGTATAAAATGAGTTTGGAAATTCTAGAGAAGTGCTTAAACACTTCCGTACCGCCGCATCCCGACCTAACTTTGAAGAGGAATAAGGTTGTTATGGCAGCAGCTAGGTGTTATAACCCCGGTATCCTCTTCTTCGGCCGGCAGTCCGGTTTCCGATAATGGTGGTCTCTGTGGCGGTGCCCTCCGCCGCTTACTGGAGCCGTCGGCAGTGGTGGAGGAGATCGGATCCTCTTCCTTGCTGGGTATGGAGACGAGTGAGGGAAAGATGGCCCCCACCTGTCGCCATAACATTGCAGGGCGGAAGCGATGTCAAAACATCACTTCCGCCCATAGCTCTTAAAGGGCCATTTTTTTTTTTTGCATTTAATTGTAGATATGAAATCTGAGATCTTTTTGACCCCAGATCTCATATTTAATAGGTCCTATCATGCTTTTTTCTATTACAAGGGATGTTTACATTCCTTGTAATAGGAATAAAAGTGACACAATTTTTTTTTTCTTCAAAGAACAGTGTAAAAATAGCTTGCGTGCAGAAGCGAACGCATACGTGAGTAGCGCCGGCATATGAAAACGGTGTTCAAACCACACATGTGAGGTGTCGCTGCGATCGGTAGACTGAGAGCAATAATTCTAGCCCTAGACCTCCTCTGTAACTCCAAACATGCAACCTGTAGAACTTTTTAAACGTTGCCTATGTAGATTTTTAAGGGTAAAAGTTTTGAAGTGTGACATGTTGGGTATCAATTTACTCGGCGTAACATTATCTTTCACAATATAAAAAAAATTGGGCTAACCTTACTGTTGTCTTATTTTTTAATCCAAAAAAGTGTATTTTTTCCAAAAAAAGTGTGCTTGTAAGACCGCTGCGCAAATACGCTGTGACAAAGTATTGCAACGACCGCCATTTTATTCTCTAGGGTGTTAGAAAAAAAAAATGGTTCTTAGTAAAGTAAAAAGAGGCTCGGTCCTTAAGTGGTTAAGTAATGCATTGCAATTTAACTACAACCTATAGATTTTAGTCTGCTAAAATGTACTGGAGATTTTAGTCTACTAAAACAAATCCAGATGACTAAGATAAAACTAAAATTGCATTTTATGACTAAAACTAAATCAAAATTTGATGTTTTATTTTAGTTTTGCATAGAGTAGGGATGGCTTAAACCCCTGTCAAGGTATTTTTGACATCTCTGTACTGTGGGGAAAATTCTTCCTGTTCTAAAGACACAACAAGAAATGAAAGCAGATTTCTCCAACATGAACCATGGGTTGCAGGAAGGAAAATCGCTAGATTCCCCCATAATAGTCAGTGCTAATGGGGAAATCCCTCCTGCAGAGCTATTGTGTTCTCCCGACGGATGGATGTGAGGAGCCATCCCTGCTGGGAGAACACAGTGATTATTGCTGGTGGCTATAGCTATCCAAGCTTCAAAAGAAACTTTTTGCCTTGACATACCCTTTAATAAACTGCAGGAAGGGTTCTGTGCCTAATTGATAAAAGATAGCTAACTGAATCATCATGTTAGAAGAGGGAAGCAGTCACTTTATGCATGACTGCTGAGAGTCATAGGCATTTATAATAGCACAACACATTAACATCAAACATTAATGTGTCCTTCCCAAATAACAACACTGAGACCAGCATAAGTGGGAAAGGGCAAGGCCACAGCGATATTGAGGTTAATACAAATGGAAACTGCAACATAAAATAAAGGCAATGAGCAATTATCGCAGCTTAAAGTGATATTAAATCTTCACTTTACAAAAAATAAAGACATTATACTTGCCTGCTCCATGCAATGGCTTTGCACAGAGCAGCCCTGATCCTCCTATTCTGGGGTACCCCTCCAGTGCTCCTGAGTACCCCCCCCCCATAAAGCTGCTTGCTAAGGGGGTACTCGTGCAGGTCTGCTCCCGAGTTCTGCTGTCTGTGTCTATAGACACAGACAGCGGGGCTTTGCTCCTCTCCCTGCTCCCTTGTCTTATTATTTAATTGACAGCAGCAGGAGTCAATGGATCCCATTGCTATCAATCTGCCCTATGAGGAGGGAGAGAGCTGTTCTCGGGCACAGTGCTGAATTGAGATTGGGCTCAGGTAGGTTTAGGGGAGGTCCTCATTCCAAAAAGTTTACAACCACTTTAAACCCCATGCCAGTCACCAAAATATTATGTGCACTTAAAGTGGAAGTAAACCCATGCATAAAACAGTTTCATTTCTGGCACATGCTGGAAATGTAATACTCCCATTGCTTGTGCTCTCAACCAAACTGTCAAACCATCCAATGGCTGGTGTCATATCTGATCACATGTGCAGCATCATGGCATTTGTAGATTAAACAGAGGCAAAGATGGCAGCTTCCTTGGCTGAAAACAATAGGGGGGTTTACTTACACTTTAAATGTGCAAATACAGGCAGTCCCCGAGTTATGAACACCCGAGTTACGAACGACTCCTACTTAGGAACGGCCTCAAATGCCGGCCACTTGTGCTCCACGCTGGTCCTGGATACCTCCGAGCACATCCCATACTGCAGTACTACATGTACTGCATGGCCAGAAGAGCCCCAGATAACATAACAAGTACCCGGAATATCTCACATCCATGCACAGGCGGACGTTACACTTACAAATGCAGTGTTTCGACTGGAAGTTACACTTACAAATGCAGTGTTGCGACTTACGAACAACTTCGACTTACGAACAAACCTACAGTCCTTATTATGTTCGTAACTCGGGGACTTCCTGTAATCCTGTGTCTGATGGCACCTTCAGTCCTGTGTCTGATGGCACCTTCAGTCCTGTGTCTGATGGCACCTTCAGTCCTGTGTCTGATGGCACCTTCAGCCCTGTGTCTGATGGCACCTTCAGCCCTGTGTCTGATGGCACCTTCAGCCCTGTGTCTGATGGCACCTTCAGCCCTGTGTCTGATGGCACCTTCAGCCCTGTGTCTGATGGCACCTTCAGCCCTGTGTCTGATGGCACCTTCAGCCCTGTGTCTGATGGCACCTTCAGCCCTGTGTCTGATGGCACCTTCAGCCCTGTGTCTGATGGCACCTTCAGCCCTGTGTCTGATGGCACCTTCAGCCCTGTGTCTGATGGCACCTTCAGCCCTGTGTCTGATGGCACCTTCAGCCCTGTGTCTGATGGCACCTTCAGCCCTGTGTCTGATGGCACCTTCAGCCCTGTGTCTGATGGCACCTTCAGCCCTGTGTCTGAAGGCACCTTCAGCCCTGTGTCTGAAGGCACCTTCAGCCCTGTGTCTGAAGGCACCTTCAGCCCTGTGTCTGAAGGCACCTTCAGCCCTGTGTCTGAAGGCACCTTCAGCCCTGTGTCTGAAGGCACCTTCAGCCCTGTGTCTGAAGGCACCTTCAGCCCTGTGTCTGAAGGCACCTTCAGCCCTGTGTCTGAAGGCACCTTCAGCCCTGTGTCTGAAGGCACCTTCAGCCCTGTGTCTGAAGGCACCTTCAGCCCTGTGTCTGAAGGCACCTTCAGCCCTGTGTCTGAAGGCACCTTCAGCCCTGTGTCTGAAGGCACCTTCAGCCCTGTGTCTGAAGGCACCTTCAGCCCTGTGTCTGATGGCACCTTCAGCCCTGTGTCTGATGGCACCTTCAGCCCTGTGTCTGATGGCACCTTCAGCCCTGTGTCTGATGGCACCTTCAGCCCTGTGTCTGAAGGCACCTTCAGCCCTGTGTCTGAAGGCACCTTCAGTCCTGTGTCTGAAGGCACCTTCAGTCCTGTGTCTGATGGCACCTTCAGTCCTGTGTCCAGGTGTTGCTGGATGCCTGCAACCTGTGTGAGTACACAGGTGTGCAGGGTTATTATAAGCAAAGTCTAAGAATAACTCAGAGCAGCTGCTGCCTTTGCAGACAGAGCCCTGCCAGGAGAGCTGTGTGTTCCTTCTGGAGACTGCATCCCATTGTGGAAGGATTGTTTGCCCAAGAACTAGAGCTGGCTAAAATGAGAATCACAATTTTTTTGCTTAGAATAAAGATCCTGATTCTCTCACGATTCTCACGGCATAACATCTTTCACAATACAAAAAAATTGGGCTAACTTTACTATTTAGTTTTTTTAATTCAGATTCATTCATTCATTCATTGTGTGTATCTTTTCCCCAAAAATTGCGTCTGAAAGACCGCTGCGCAAATACAGTGTGAGATAAAATATTGCAACAGCCGCCATTTTATTCTCTAAGGTCTCTGCTAAAGAAATATATACAGTATAATGTTTGGAGGTTCTAAGTCATTTTTCTAGCAAAAAATACTGATTTAAACTTGTAAGCAACAAGTGTCAGAAAAAGGTTTAGTCTTTAAGTGGTTAAACTGACTCATTTACAGAGGGAAGTTCTTCCTTTGATCTCTAAAAGAACCAAAAATGATACAATGTTTATAGTTATCTCCCAGCACTGACAATGTTGTGAAAAACTTGGCAGGCTGCCTGATTTTTTTTTTTGACAGTTGAGTGAGCAGGGAACTCTCTGCACTTGTTACAAGAATGAATCAGGGAAATGCTGCATAGAGATCTCAAGGGGGATTGAGTCGCGATTTTTAACAATTATTTGTGCAGCTCTACCAAGAACTGGGAAAGTCAGGACAGTTACATGGTACTGGGAGACCAGGAAAGGGTCTAGAAGACTTGGAATGCTGAGGAGGCTAGCAGGTCCAGGGGGCTGGAGGGAGTCTGGAAGTCTCTGGAAGAGTGAGCAAGCCCGGGGGGGGGGGTGGCTGGAGAACCCTATTTAGAGACCAGGAGTGGGCCTGTGCAGTGAGGTACTGCAACTAAGGCTGAGTGAGCCTGAAGAGCCGGCGATCTGAGGGACCAGGTATAACAGCAGAGGTGCTACTGAAGTGTAACTAGGTGGGCTAGCATTTTAAGTGATCCAAGCAGGAAAATTCCCTGAGTGGGGGTCTTTGTGAACTTTACATTTTGTGAACTTTCCTTTATACTTTGCTTTGGATAAAAGTGGGCTACCATGTCTTTGAAAACCAGTTTGGACTGACATGATTTCACTTAAAAACACATCTACCACAAGGACTTAATCACCCCATGGCACAGTTGGTATGGGCCATATACCCGCTTTTCCATTTATACAGGAGAAGATTTGTGCTTTTCTTTTCTCTATATTCTTAGAAAATACAACAATTTATGTTCTATACAAACTTGATTAGAACAGTATTATTATGAATATTAAGGCTGAGGATTGTGGATTATGTACGAAAATTATTAATTAAAACAAATAAAAGGTCACATTGAGTTGGACCTGTTCTACAATATTACAAAAAAAAATAAAAAATTGCTTGTCAACTCTTTTTAAAGCGGTTGTATTGCCCGTTTTGTGATTCTAACCTATAGGTAAGCCTATAATAAGGAGTGAGTGACGTCATCGTGCCTCTGGCTAATCGCAGCGCGGGAGCCAGCGACCCCAGAAGAAACGCCGAAGGAACATTTCAGCTCCCTTAGCGGTGACCGGGCATGCTGTTGGAGCTTTGTTCTAAGGTAAGTATTTCATAATGTGCTAGTATGCGATACATGCTAGCACATTATGCTGTTGTCTTGCAGGTTTTTTTTTTCAGCGGTTTACTACCACTTTAAACTCTTAAGAATTGTGACAAAGTACAATATGACTAAATCCAAAAAGATGTCAGAGGACCTCCAGAAAAAAAAAGTTATTGAAGCTCATGACACTGGAGTCTTGAGTCTGTATCAATAAATAGTCAAGCAGGTAGTTTAGAAATGGTAGTCATTCAGCACCATTGCTACCCTCTCTAGGAGTGGGTATATTTCAGTGCAATGCCACTCTAACAAAGACTCCTTGGAACCTGCAGGCATTACTTAAACTTGATAACATCTACTTCTACCATAAGAAAAGCATTGGACACGAAGTGGTTTTCATAAGAAGGGTTAGCATGGAGAAAACACTACTTTTTCGTAAAAACATTGGTATCTGTCCCAAGTTGGCGAACAGCCAGCTGGATGTTCTACAGAGCTACTATAACAAAGTTTTTCGGACATGATAGACTAAAGATCAACTTTTTTTTAGAATAGTGCACTACATTATAGTTAGAGAAAACAGAACAATGGATATCAAAACCAAATATTTACAGCTGCTTTGAATCCTTAAAGTGATACTAAAGTCTCGTGTTTTTTTTTTGTAGTTAAAAATAACAAACATGTTATACTTACCTGCTCTGTTGCAGTGGTTTTGCAAAGAGCAGCCTGGATCCTCCTCTTCTCGGGTCCCTCTTCGGCGCTCCTGGCCCCTCCCCCCTGTTCAGTGCCCCCACAGCAAGCAGCTTGCTATAGGGGCACCCGAGCTGAGTGACAGCTCCCTGTGTCCATTCAGATACAGAGCAGCCATGACCCGGCCCCACCCCCTTTCTCGTCTCATTGGCTGACTGACTTCAAAAGCAGCGGGAGCCAATGGCGCCACACTGCTGTCTCAGCCAATGAGGAGGGGAGTCCCGGGCAGCCGAGACACTCCTGCAACATCGGTGTGTGTGTGTGTGTGTGTATGTGTATATATATATATATATATATATATATATATATATATATATATATATATATATATATATATATATATATATATATATATATATATATATATATATTAGTATTATACAGTTGCTTTAGTAACTTTAAATACCCTGGCAGAATTTATGATTTACTTTGTGGCATTTGCATAGTAATGGCTTTCTTCTGGCGATTCGACCATTCATCCCATCTTTCTTCAAGTGCCTCCTTATTGTGCATCTTGAAACAACCACTCCACACCGCATGTTTTCAGAGAGTCCTATATTTCACCTGAAGTTATTTGTGGGTTTTTCTTTGCATCCCAAACAATTTTCCTGGCAGTTGTGGCTGAAATTTTAGTTGGTCTACCTGCCCATGGTTTGGTTTCAACAGAACCCCTCATTTTCCACTTCTTGATTAGAGTTTGAACACTGCTGATTGGCATTCTCAATTCCTTGGATATCTTTTTATATTCCTTTCCTGTTTTGTACAGTTCAAATACCTTTTCCCGCAGATCCTTTGACAATTCTTTTGCTTTCCCCGTGACTCAGAATCCAGAAACATCAGTGCAGCACTGGATGAAAGATACAAGGGTCTGCCAGGAGTCCAGAAACGCATTGACCTTTTTATTTACACACACTAATTACAAGCAAACAGATCACAGATTAGGATGGTTACCTTTTTAATAGTCATTCAAACCCGTTTGTTTCAACTTGTGTGCATGTTATCAGGCCAGAATCACCGGGGTATGTCAACTTTTGATCAGGGTCATTTTTATGTAGTTTCTGTTGCCATTATGACTTAAAAAGAGTTGATTTATAATAAATGACTTCAGCCAAACACTAACCATAAGTGAAAAATGTTTTTGTGTCATCATTCATATTCTCTGAAAAATGGCCAAGAAATCATAAATTCTGCCAGGGTATGTAAACTTATTAGCACAAATATATATATAAATTGTTTCAGCATATTGGCAATAAAGGAGGTTGCAGTAACTACTTAACCTAATGATTGACGTTGATTTGTTTAAACAACAAGATACAATATATTAATATTAAGTATATTTGTTAAATAAGACTGTTTTTTTATATTTGAAGTACACTTTACATGAATATGCAAAGTCTGCTTTAATGATAACCCCCAGGTTTTTTTTTGTCCTATATTCTGCTCTCATCTAATGATGTTCTTATCTTCTCTTCTAAAGCAGCTTTTTTCCCTTTCTATATTTCTAATTTTCATTTGAGTTAAAGTTCTAACTGCTGCATCTTTCATGCAGTTCTTGAAAAACACATAACATTACATCAATGGTAACTCATTCAAATTGTACCAGTAATGCCATACATGTTTTAAATGGTGCCCTTTATGTGGCATATAAAACAGGCCTTGTGCTGCGTTTGAATTTAAAAATACCTATTTGTTTTATAATATGCAGGTGGGAGCCCTCACTATTGTGTTGTTAAGTTGTGACTCTTATCGGTAAATAATTAATAAAAAAAGCATAATAGAGGTCCAAAGGTTAGCAGAATATGAAAGTATTTTGTAATCTATTTTATAGCATGTTTTATTATTTTTTTTATACTGGTTCTTTTGGTGTTTTTATATTTAGGCTAGAGCTCTCCTGGCTCTCAGGGCACACATTTCCTGTCCACATATGTTTTTCAGGTGACAGTAGTTTTATCATTCCCTGCCTTCTCCTTTACAACACTATATTGAACAAAATAATAAAACAGTAGAACCATAGCAGGCTAACAATAGCAGGTCGCCTGCAAAGGCCTTAAAGGGATTCGTAATCGTCCTTTCTTGTTTCCCTTTCTATTGCTCATCATGCCCTCTGGTTTTCCTACTAATATAATTTGTGATGACATATCTCTATCAGACACATTTCCTTCAGCTGGCTCCTGGAGGTCAGTAGATATTGGGTTGTGTTCTATAGTCTATTTACAGACTGACTTTATACATAATTTTGACTATGGTATAGATACTGAAATGAAGGTAGATTTCCTATAAGCAGTGACTAGACATCAATGACCACACCAAATTTAGCAGCATTGATCTGCATTCAATTACTTGACTATAACTCTGTAACCAATTTTCCCACTTAAAAAATGTTTGCATTGTTTTCTATAAAAGACGTATAACAGGATATATTTAGTGCATTGCTTTATTAAATTCCCTGCTCATGTTTTTATGTTACAACCTGTCAAATGTGAAAGAATGTTTAAAAATGCAAATGTATATTTAACTGCTTCTAATCATTTTTTGTTTTTAAACTTCACATTTTTCAAAATGAATTAAAGGTAAAACATTAAAAGAGAAGTATGGGATTTCCTTTTTGTTGTTGGAATCATACTTGCCTAGATGGATGCAGCATCATTTCCCTGATTGTTTTAACACTGAGAACGGAGCGATCAACCACCGCCGATCGCTCGGTTCTCTCAGCTCACTGCTCTGCTCCTCTGCACTCACTGGACTGCGGAGGGGGCGAGAGCGGCCGCTTAGGCTCCATTCACACCTGAGCGTTTTGTAGCTTGAAGTCTGAAGCTACAAAACGCTGGAGGGGAAAAAAATCAATTATTCTCTATGGAGATGGTTCACATCTCCACTCCAAAACGCCTGAAGCTCAAACAAGTTCTGGACCCTTTTTTGTCGCGCGAATCGTGCAGATTTGGACGGTTTTCTGCTTTTTACATAGGTGACCTTTTGCCCTGCACAAAATCGCGGCAAATCATGGTAAAAAACACCGCAAAATCACGGTAAAAACCGCCGCAAAAAAGCTGTAAGATCACGCGATTTTCTGCCTGAAAACGCCAAGCTCAGGTGTGAATGGGCCCTTAGCGGCTCCCTGTGAGGCTGAGACGGATGCCAGTCTAGGCATGAGAGCAGATCAGCTGTCACATGAATGAACTGCACTCCTGTGATCCACAGGAGAAGTACAGCCAATTGAGATTTGGCTGTACTTCTCCTTTTAATCTCAAAATGTAAAAGTCCATCAATATATAGAAAGTGTAAAAAAAGAGTCTTGATTAGAATCTTGCTGTCCCAGTGTGACTTTTACCATCCAGAGGGGAAGATCACCACATGTGGCTAAAAAATACCACACTGACCGCCTCCACAAGATGACCGTGCAGCCAATAGCATGTCTTCAGACAACACAGATCAGCATCCCTCTATGGCCATCCAGCTCCATCCATCCATCCATCCTTGGTCTTCTCACTGAAGATCCGAACCCTGCACCACTAGGGGAAGTGAGAATGCCACTTTGTCATTAGGAAGCCACTAAATCCGAGACCAGAGGTGGCAGTGTCGTGATGTCAGCCTATAGTCCTCCCCGACGCATTTCTCTCGGATTTGGCTGTTTTACTAATGGAATGGTGGCATTCTCATTCCCCCTAGTGGTGCAGAGTTACAGCTTCAGTGAGAAGCCCAAAGATGGATGGATGGATGGAGCTGGATGGCCATAGAGGGATGCTGATCTGTGTTGTCTGAAGACGTGCTATTTGCTGCACTGTCAGCTTCTGGGGTCGATGAGTCCGATATTTTCTAGTCACATTGGTGATCTTCTTTCCATTCTGGATGCTGAAAGTCACACTTTGACAACAAGATTCTAATCAGGCAGGGTTGATTGTAAATAAACTCATATATTCACTATAGTAGGCTGTCCTTGTCCTCACATTATCAGGAGCCAAGCTGTTAGTGACATGACAAGCCTCTGGCTCAAAAAATGAAACATCGATTATTACTTCTTTAGCATGGAGCATCATGCTGACCAACTTCAAGCTATGGTAGATCGTAAGCAGTTAATCTACATCCATCTTTGTCCTATTTCCATCGTTAAAAATGACACAGGCAACATTTGCAACATCCAAGACTTTGGCAGCTTCTAACAAAAAAAAAAATTCTATAGCATTAAAAATCCTAGTTGGATCCTAGTCGCCAAAGTATATGTAAATCCTAAATGAATTCTTACATACTGTATTTATACCCAACAATTAAGCTATGAACCCACATGAGCCTAAGGATTTAAACCCTAATTGTAGTTTTGTAATAATAATTACCTCTATTTTTTTCCCCAAGTTTCAATAGAGACCCCCTGTGTGGGCAGTTACTCCCTCAATAGGGTATAATGAGGTTTGATTAGACTGGCTTCACTGGAGCACACAACATGGGCTTTCCTAACACCTCTTACAATGAATTTATACACAATATTTATAGACACAGTTGGGGCCCATTCACACCACTGCATTGCGATAAATGCGCGTTACCACAACTCACATTACATGTGTTGATGTGCTGCAGTACTGTTCATTGTGAATAATAATATCTTATCTAAGTCTGGATGTTCACCTAGGCCATATATCTGGTCTCCCACAGTACACAGAACATGGAAATGCAATTATTTTCGTAAATATCCGGGTGGATATAAATCAGTGATTTAAAAAAAAAAAAAAATTTTAATCGGATTTTTTTTATTTTAAATCTACTATTTTTTTATTTTTTTTTTTTTTTATTTTTTTTATCAAATTTATTTTAATAATAAGCTTTTGGAGTAAAAATCTATCTAAAGATAGTTTTCTATTTAAGATATATTAATAATTTAGTTTATTCAGCATGAAATGGGGCTTAGTTATGTAGCATGAGGCTGTATATTCTGCAATATTTAAATTTTTGGTAAACTCAATCAATGAATCCAAGCTCTGCCAAGCTGAGATAGCATGCACTGCATTGATGCATGCACACAATTTCACAGTAACCATGAGATAAAACAAAATTCAGGAATATTCCTTTATCCCATTGTTTTGCAAATCTATATACACTGCCAACTGTATGATTGAATCAGTTCTGATTTCGCTGTTTTATTAAGCTGACAGCTTATTATTCTAAATGGGAAACGTTCGATTTTTGTTTGCAAATATTAAAGATTCTAACTACCAGCAACAATAAGTCCTTACATTTAAAGAGCACCTGTCATTTCAGATCCACCATGGCAGCCCCTGTTAGCGGGCATCCACTCACCTTCTGCTGCCGCCACATCCCTCACCTTGTTGTGTCACTGCCGCATCACCAGCCGTCCCATTAAAGTCAGTGGGACTGTTGGTGAGTCAACAGCGGGTCAGAGGAGGAGCTGTTGTGGGACAGAGATGACAGTTGGTCTTTAAAAATTATGATTAAACCACTTCGCGCCCGCGCTATAGCCGAATAACGGCTGCAGCGCGGACGCTATCTGCCGGGTGGCTGTCTCTGGACGTCCTGTTGTTTACTTCCGCGATGCGCGCTCCAGCGGGCACGCATCGGGGAAGTTCTGTGCTGGCCGTGTCCCTCGGACACATCCAGTCACAGATCGCTGAAAACGGCCAATCATAGCGGCCATTTTCAGCACGATCGGCGGTGCCAATGAGAGACGATCTCATATGTAAACATATGAGATCATCTCTTATCTCCGGTGTTCTGCGGCTCTGCCTCCTCACACAGACAGCGTGTGAGGAGGGAGGGCGAACCGCTGCGGCGGTAAGTAAAAAAAAAAAACGAAAAAAGTCTGTCCCTGCCATCTGTCCCCACTGTCATGTCCCTGCCATCTGTCTCCTCTGTCATCAGTGCCACCTGTCATCAGTGCCACATAGTGCCATCTGTCATCATTGCCATATCTCATCAGGGCCATCTGTCATCGGGGCCACCTGTCAGTGTCACGTGCCATCTGTCATTAGTGCCACGTTTTTAGTGCCATCTGTCATTAGTGCCATCTGTCATCAGTGTCATCAGTGCCACGTATTAGTGCCATCTGTCATCAGTGCCACGTATTAGTGCCATCTGTCATCAGTGCCACATGTCGTCAGTGCCATCTGTCATCAGTGTCACGTGTCAGTGCCATCTGTCATCAGTGTCACGTGTCAGTGCCATCTGTCATCAGTGTCACGTGTCAGTGCCACGTATTAGTGCCATCTGTCATCAGTGTCACGTGTCAGTGCCACGTATTAGTGCCATCTGTCATCAGTGCCACGTATCGGTGCCATCTGTCATCAGTGCCACGTCGGTGTCAAGTGTCATTGTCCTGGTGCTCCAGGGCCTTCAAAAGTGTAATGGTCAACAAGTTAGATGTATAATTTATGCTCCTAGAACACCTGTTGGCGCTCCCTGCATGTTTGGCCTCTCTATGTGGCCTGGCTGTGAAAAAGTCCCACACATGTGGTATTGTAATATTTAGGAGGAGTAGCAGAATGTATTTTGGGGTGTCATTTGTGGTATATACATGCCATGTGAGAGAAATAACCTATTACAATGACAATTTTGTGGGGGGAAAAAAAATCTTCATTTTGCAAAGAATTGTGGGGAAAAAATTACAACATCAAAAACCTCACCATGCATCTTACTAAATACCTCAGAATGTCTACTTTCAAAAAAGGGGTCATTTGGGGGGTATTTGTACTTTTCTGGCTTGTTCGGGTCGCAAGAAATGAGATAGGCCACCAGTGCATCAGGTGTGATCAATTTTCTATGATTTGCACCATAACTTGTGGACTCTATAACTTTCACATGGACCAAATAATATCCACTAATTTGGGTTATTCTTACCAAAGATATGTAGCAGTATAAATTGTGGCCAAAATTTATGAAGAAAAATTACTAATTTGCAAAATTTTATCACAGAAACAAAGAAAAATGCGTTTTTTTTTCCAAAATTTTCGGTCTTTTTTCATTTATAGCGAAAAAATAAAAAAACCCATAGGCGATCAAATACCACCAAAAGAAAGCTCTATTTGTATGAAAAAAAGGAGAAAAAATCCATTTGGGTACAGTATTACATGACTGAGTAATTGTCATTCAAAGTGTGAGAGCGCTGAAAGCTGAAAATTGGTCTGGGCAGGAGGAGGGTTTAAGTGCCCAGTAGGCAAGTGGTTAAATCTAGTTGATTTAAATCAAGCTACAGTGGAACCTTGGATTATGAGCATCATCCGTTCCAGGAGTATGCTCGTAATCCAAAGTACTTGCATATCAAAGCGAGTTTTCCCATTGAAGTCAATGGAAATGAAAATAATTTGTTCCGCATTGACTTCGATGGGGTGCAATACTGCATGCGGCCAGAGGCGGGGGGGCGCCGGAGAGCCTCGTAAACAGCTGAAAAGGCCCGAGGGACACTTCGGCTGACCTTGGCAAACCTCGGAAAGCCTGCCTACCCAAGATTTGCCGTGGTCAGCCGTCCTGTACTCGGGTTTTTCCGTGCATTTCCGAACGTGACGTTCGGCTCTGCTCGGCTCCGGCGCCCCCCCCACCTCAGGCCAAAAGCAGTACTGCACACCGCTTTGGCCTGAATCATGCTTGTTTTGCGAGACAAAACTTGCAAACCGAGTTCCGATTTTTAAAAATACAGTGCTCGTATTGTGAAACGCTCGTTAACCGCGTTACTCACAATCCGAGGTTGCACTGTATTTTACTAGTGATTTAAATCATGATTTGGATCGTGTTTTAAATCGACTTCATTTAAATCAAATCCACCCTGGTAAATATAAACTCAGTGTCTGGTTAAAATTTGTAGGAGGAGTTTTCATTCTCCTCTGACTGTCCTATGAGGCTGCATACCCTTGACCCTCTGTCTGGACAGTGCTGATTTTCCCTATGCTGATTACCTGTACCCTCCCAAGAAAAAAAAAACTCTCTAGCAATACACACCAAACAGAGCATGTGCAGAGTGCCCCCAAGGCTCTGTATTATCAGGAGATGGAGATGGATTGGGGACTGTGGAAGAAAGGGAGGATCAGGCAGCCTTTTTACACAATGCAGAGGATTAGCCCCTTAGGTTCCACAGTGAGTATAACCACACTGATTTTACTGTGGGTTTAGTAACACTTTAACCACTTGCCGACCGCCTAACGCCGATATGTGTTTTATTTTCTTCAAAGTAAAACTACTCACAAAAGGACTTCCATTATAATCTATGGAGAAAACCTAGGTATTACAGCAGTTTCTTCTCTCCCCAAGTGACCAGACTATATTACAAAAAAATAAGCCATAAGGACATTAACCACTTGCCGACCGCCTAACGTCGATATACGTCGGCAGAATGGCACGGGCAGGCAGAATCACGTACCCATACGTGATCTGCCTCCCGCGGGCGGGGGGTCCGATCGGACCCCCCCCGGTGCCAGCGGCGGTCGGCATTTGTCTAGGAGCGTTGAGAGGCGAGGGGGAGGCCATCCGATCGTGGCCCCCCCCCTCGCGATCGCTCCCAGCCAATAGGAATCCTCCCCTGCCTGTGTGTAGTTTCACACAGGCAGAGAATGTGATGTCATCTCTCCTCGGCTCGGCAGTTTCCGTTCCAGCGCCGAGGAGAGATGACATGTGAGTGCACAAAACACACACAGTAGAACATGCCAGGCATACTTTTCACCCCCCCCCCCCCCCCCCGATCGCTCCCCAATCACCCCTCCCTGTCAAACTGGCACCAAGCAGTATTTTTTTTTTCTGATTACTGCATGGTGTCAGTTTGTGACAGTTAGAAGTGTTAGGACAGTTAGGGTTAGCCCCCTGTAGGTCTAGGATACCCCCCTAAAGCCCCCCTAATAAAGTTTTAACCCCTTGATCACCCCCCGTCACCAGTGTCACTAAGCGATCATTTTTCTGATCGCTGTATTGGTGTCGCTGGTGACGCTAGTTAGGGACGTAAATATTTAGGTTCGCCATCAGCGTTTTATAGCGTCAGGGACCCCCATATACTACCTAATAAATGTTTTAACCCCTTGATTGCCCCCTAGTTAACCCTTTCACCACTGATCACCGTATAACTGTTACGGGTGACGCTGGTTAGTTCGTTTATTTTTTATAGTGTCAGGGCACCCGCCGTTTATTACCCAATAAAGGTTTAGCCCCCTGATCGCCCGGCGGTGATATGCGTCGCCCCAGGCAGCGTCAGATTAGCGCCAGTACCGCTAACACCCACGCACGCAGCATACGCCTCCCTTAGTGGTATAGTATCTGATCGCATCAATATCTGATCCAATCAGATCTATACTAGCGTCCCCAGCAGTTTAGGGTTCCCAAAAACGCAGTGTTAGCGGGATCAGCCCAGATACCTGCTAGCACCTGCGTTTTGCCCCTCCGCCCGGCCCAGCCCACCCAAGTATCGATCGATCACTGTCACTTACAAAACACTAAACGCATAACTGCAGCGTTCGCAGAGTCAGGCCTGATCCCTGCAATCGCTAACAGTTTTCTTGGTAGCGTTTTAAGTAGTAGTGGTTAAGCAGTTACCTATTAAATAATAAGTGACTGCTTAATGTACATATAGTGGCCTAGGTGGACATCCAGACTTGGATAAGATGTGAAACAAAGTTGTCTTGATTTTAATATATGATGATGGGTTTGATATTCTAATGATTCTTTTCTTAATATTTTAAATTTTGATAATAAAGTTGACTTTTTCTGATTTAATGTCCTTATGGCTTATTTATTTGTAATATAGTCTGGTCACTTGGGGAGAGAAGAAACTGCTGTAATACCTAGGTTTTCTCCATAGATTATAATGGAAGTCCTTTTGTGAGTAGTTTTCCTTTGAAGAAAATAAAACACAATTCCTTTGCCGTAGGTTCATGTAATAAAATCTGGGAATGTGGAATTTTCTATGTTAAACCGGAACTTCCTACATAACAATAGTGCTGACAGAATTCTAGTGATGCTGTTCCTCTTGTCATGCCCAGCGGTCAGTGTGACTACTCTGACATTATTCTTTTATTTCTGTATATTTTTATGTAAATGTTGATCTTTTCATCCATGTTTATCCTTGTCTCAGATAACTGAATTTGCACTTGATTATTGGCATTTTGTCAGACCCACTGAGTGATAAAACACAGTGATAAATAATGCTGAATGGCAGGGTTGTCAGTTATTTAGAAGCTGTGACATGTTTTAGCTGTAATTTGGCTGAGCATGTTGAAAATAAATATTTTATCTATTCCTTCGATAGAAGAATGGTGTGAAGGATGGGGGTTTGGGGTTTACAGTAAAGATGCGACGTGTATTTAAAAACTTCCATCAACAGATTTTCTCTTTGGATTTATAGAGGCAGTTATAAAATTCACGCGTCCTGGTGTCACCCATCCTGCTTTTTTGCTAGGACGTTGTTCAGATGCTTCCAGCCATTGATGCCCATCACCACCATCACAAGACTGAGCTCTTTCTCCGATTCAATGCATGCTCGTTTTGATGTCTTTTTCAGCACCACTGAGCTCAGAGCTACTGCAAATGGGAAGAAAGTACGCATGCGTGGAGTTCTGAATCAGAGAGAGAGTTCCTGTGATGGTGGGGGCATACAACAATGGTGGGAAAAGTCTCCTATCAACAATACAAAATGGGGTAACACCATTTACTGTATGGGTGTTCCTGCTTCAGGAGGTACAGTATGTGAATGGCCTACAGATATAGCATGCATAAGGAGTTTATGGTAAAGGTGAACTAAGCCTTTAAGCAAGGACCTCCCCCCTTCACCCCACTATTGGCCCAAAACCTATGATTTATAGCTTTGCTGATAAGTGGAGAGTAAGGCATGGGCTGGGGCTGACCCCAGATTCAAGCAGCCAGAGTCAGTAGTTACATAAACTGGCTCCCAAGTTTGGGACTCCTCACTCACTCTGAACTAGAGCTGGGCGATTTTCTCCAAAAAAAAAAATCTGCAATTTTTAAATAAAAACTCGATTCACGATTCGAATCAAGGTTTTTTTTTTTTTATGGACACCGCGTCGGTCCTGGAGAGCTGCAGGAAGGAGTTTTTAGGCGAAGCCGCGGCATCAGGCCTCGCGGACTAGGCCGAAGCCGCGGCCTCGCCTAAAAACTCCTTCCCGCAGCTCCTCAGGACCGGCGCAGTGTCAGCGCCGGTTCTGGTGAAAAAAAAAAAAATCGACTTGCTGAAAATTTGAATCGATTTGACCTCTCAACTCGATTCAAGATTCAAATCGATTTTTTTTCCCCAGCCCTACTCTGAACAGAACTAAAGTTGCTTGCAGATACGGCTAGTTGCTTACATTTAACTCATGTTGTTTAGTTCTTTAGTGAGCCCAGGGCCACTACAAGGAGGTTCAGCATGGAGAGCAGGAGCAGATTGGTAAACTGCAGTTCACTGATCTCCTCTTGGCGACGAACCTGGAAGTTCTCAGACCTGAGCACTCTAAACATTTCCAGCTGTCAAATCTGTGCAGAGGCTGTTCCCAATCTGCACTGGGTAGATGAAAAAGAAGAGGCTCAAATGGTCTAATAGTACATAAAGAGTACCTGCCAGATTCACTTAGAATTATCGCTAGCGGCTGCTATAGCATCTAGCAAAAAAAACACTGTCCTCTCCTGGCGGGGAGGGTGTCCCCCGCCTGACCCTGCCAGGAGCAGACAATGGCTCGGCAGGAGGGATTCCCCTGTCAGCATTGTCTGTGATGGGCGAATTGTGCAAATTTCTTTCCTGCAACACTTCTTAGAATATTACTTCTAAAAGTATCCGTATAGGGCAATTACAGCAAAGGTTATACGATAGCTTCTATGCCCTTTCTGGAATGATGAAACAAGGCTTGGGTGCCCCACATTTGATTCCTGTAGACTAGACCAGCCATTCCTTCAGAGGTTGCAAGGGCTTCCATAAGCTGTTGCTGATTGAACTTTCATCGGATGGTGCATAGTTCCAGGGCCAATGCTACTTGCAAAAGCAGCATGACACAAGGTTATTTTAGCTATCAGTAAGGGTTTAATTCAGACCACCAATGTAAGGGTGGCATTTTCTACTGACCACTAATGTAAGGCTACGTTTTCACTTAGTGTTAGGGAGTTGGTAAAAACAGGTAGTTGAGATGCATTTTTACTGCCCTCGCCCACCTTAAGCAGCAAAGGCAGCTGAATAAGGTTGTATCATTGCCACCACTGCAATATCAACAAAGCCTGTGAGACCGAGGAGAAGAAAAGTATTGCAACTGTGTACAGCTCTGGATCGAGAGAAAACTTTAGTGTGGAGGAAGGGGATGGGGAGACAGACAATGCAAGGCTTTTTTAATTTAAAGGAGAAGTATAGCTAAAGCTTTTTTGGCTATATTTCACCTGTAGGTCACAGGAGTGCACTTAGTTCTGCACTCATGTTACCCATTTTCAGCTGACCGCAGGCTAAAGCCCACAGTTGGCTGAGGTCACTCAGCTGGTTCAGGCTCTTTAAAGGTCCCGACTTTAAAGACGGGATCCACCCAGAATCCTGTATCGGCACCTGGCTCAGCCTCTCAGGGATTCGCTGAGAGCCTGCTCCTCCCGCCCCTTCCATAGTCTTGCACTCCAGTGAGCGCTGAAGGGGCAGAGCAGAGAGCTGGTGACTGCCAGTCACGGGTCTCTGTTCAGTAGGGGTGGAACAGATCGTCACACATGCGCTCCACAGCCTCGGCCTTAGGAAAGGCTGCGGCTTCGGCCTAGCTCCGGAGCGGCGGCCATCTTGGTACACCCGGCGGCCGTTTACCACATGACCGCTCCGTCAAATGACGGAGCGATCATTTGTAAACAAACCGGCGTCATGTCATGACACCGGTTCCTCTCTCTCCTCTGTGTACTGATCTGTACAGTGGAGGGGAGAGATCAGATGGCAGCAGTGCCAATACTCTGCCATACCCTGCCAATACTCTGCAATGCCCTGCCAATACTCTACAATGCCCTGCCAATACTCTTCAATGCCCTGCCAATACTCTGCAACGCCCTGCCAATACTCTGCAACGCCCTGCCAATACTCTGCAACGCCCTGCCAATACTCTGCAACGCCCTGCCAATACTCTGCAACGCCCTGCCAATACTCTGCAACCCCCTGCCAATACTCTGCAACCCCCTGCCAATACTCTGCAACCCCCTGCCAATACTCTGCAACACCCTGCCAATACCCTGCCAATACCCTGCCAATACTCTGCCAATACCCTGCAATACCTTGCTAATATATTATTACAGTGGGGAAGATTGCGGATATTACAGTGGGGGAGATGACGTGGATATTACAGTGGGGGAGATTTTTTTTGATGATCCGAAAATAATCCAAACCGTGACTCCTGATCCGAGGAACGATCCGAACCGTGAGTTTTTTGATCCGTTGCACCCCTACTGTTCAGAGTGAAAGGGGGGAAGTGAGCGATCAGAGGTATTTGATCATTCAGTTCTCACTGTAGAGCCAGAGGGGGACAGATGCACATTGGAATGATGCTGCATCCACCTAGGTGAGTATAAATGTTTATGAATGTGTATAATTGCCCATACTTCTCTTTTTAATGCAGAGAATGCTTAAAAGGTAAAAAAAACCTTTTAGAGTCGCTCACAGTGAGGCAGCACGACTGCCTCAGCTGACCCAGGACACGACTCAGCGGCGACTTGCAAAACGACTTCTGTACAGAAGTCAATGCAAGTTGCCCCCAAAGTAGTACAGGAACCTTTTTCTAAGTCGGAGCAACGAGAACGGTTCCATTGCACAGAACGGGATGCTACTTGTCAGGCGACTAGGTTGTCCCAGCGTGAACCGAGGCTTTGTGTTTACAACCGCTTTAAATAAACCTACTAGTCTTGGGAGTTTTGGAGTGAGATTTGGTAATATCTACTCTGCTGCTCGCCATTCTCCCTTCCAAAGAGAAAGCTGTACCAGATGATCTGCATGCAAGGATCTCCTTGCTTCATTCATTCTGTGGATCCATGCATTATAAAGTACTTCTGCTGCTTCTTGACCATTACTCCCACCAGTCATCAGGGGCCAGTTATGACATTAGAAATCAAAGCCCTACTTCTCTACAGAGATGACTGCTTCCACATAGAGAGAGTGCAGAACAAGACATGGAAAGTTAGTAACGGGGGAAGACCAGCTGCCAGGAGTATATAGGCAAAACTGGCTTTCACAATTAGAGTGATATTAATGGCTGATATATATATTTTTTTTAATCACTTGACCTCCAGAAGATTTACTCCCTTTATGACCAGGACATTTTTTGCGATTCAGCACTGCAATACTTTAACTGGCATGTGCGTGGTCATGCAACGCTGTACCCAAATGAAATGTATGTCATTTTACCCATAAAGAGCTTTCTTTAGGTGGTATGTGATTACCACTGCATTTTTTTTATTTTTTGTGCTTCAAAAAAAGACTGACAATTAAAAAAAAACAAAAAAAAAAAACAATATTTTTTTATTTTCTGCTGTAAAACAATATAAAAAAAGTAAAAAATCTAATTTCTTCATAAATTTAGGCCAATATGTATTCAGCTACATATTTTTGGCAAAAAAAAATTCCAGTACATGTATATTGATTGGTTTGCACAAAAGTTCTAGCATCTACAAACTATGGGCTATTTTTATTTATGTATTATTAGTAATGACGGCGATCAGCGACTTATAGCGGAACTGCAATATTGCGGATGACATTCTGACACTTTTTGGGGACCTGTGACACTAATACAGTGATCATTGCTAAACAAATATGCATTGTCACTGTGCTAATGACACTGACTGGGAAGGGGTTAACATTAGGGGGTCATCAAAGGGTTAACTGTGTGCCTAGCCTGTCTGTACTGTAGGAGGTGCTTTTACTAAGAAAAGAGATGGAATTTATTCCCTGCTTTGCATAGACACACATTCCATCCCTTCACTCCTGTCAGAAAGGGGATATGCCTTGTTTACATAGGCAAATCGCCATTATTCCTTGTCAAAGAGGTTTATTGATTGCACAATAAAATGAATGTCCATTGGTTACATGTACAAGGATGTAAACATAAGCTCTTTGTTAAACAATAAAACAAATTGTATATATATATATGTAACATAGTATGTTATTGTTTGCATTAAACGTCATCACATACATTTAATTAATTAAATAATTAACTTCTCTATGTTACTTTATCTGATCAGTATGAAAGTTGTAACTATAAATATCTAACAAAAGATATCTTAAAAAAACTTAGTACATATATCTGTCTAGTATGTAATAATATAGAGCAGATATGGATGAACAAATATTGTACCATAACATAAAATGAGATAAAAAAAAAGAGAAGTAAGAGAAAAGGAAGGAGAAGAAAGAATAGATAAAGAGTAAGCTCACAAGGTCGGTCCAGGTACCAGAGCATGGTTCAGCGTATTTATTCCATGTATGAATAAAAATGTGGTTACACAGTTTTGTTAAGTAATCAGGATCCATTTTCGATCTCTAATTTATTATGGCTCCAACCTAAAGACCGTCGTACACTAAGTAACCCTATAACTAAATATTTTGTATCTCTCTGGGACAGTCTGAAAACTAAAAATTAAGTACAATCGAAACATAACCCCCTATTATCCTTTTTCAAAAATTCTACCCAGCATGGATATATCAGAAATCATTTAAAGCCTGGTCAAATGCCAACCTCTTAATGCACCATGAATTCATTAGTCAAAAATTTTTTCGCACCCCTTACAAATGCTGAATCACCCTTACCTCGCCTTTCCACTTTTGAATCAATGTGCAAAAATGACCCACTTGCTAAAGAAATGATATCATCTTTTTACACACAACTTTTGACGAAATCAAAATCTGATAAATTAACCTATGTCCAAAAGTGGGAGGAAGATTTGGGACGAAAACTGGACGATGCAGAATGGTCTGAAATATGGTTAACTACTAAATATTCCTCGCCCAATGTTACTACGATGGAAGCAAATTATAAAGTTCAAACTCGCTGGTACCTTGTACCTGCCAGAATGGCTAAATACACTCCCAATCATTCAGCCCTCTGTTTCAGGGGTTTTACAGATCCAGGTACACACCTACATTTATGGTGGACATGTCCAATAACGAAATCTTATTGGGAGAAAATATTTGAACTAGCCTCCAAAATGTTCCAAACGCCGCTAACACCAGACCCTTTCATTGCATTACTTAATGTAGAGTTCCACCCCAAAAAAAAAAAAAAAATTTGGAGAAAATTTTTTTTTTTTACTCACCTCTTAATGCCTGTTGCTAGGGGGTCCCTCGTGGTCTGCCTCCTTCAGCGCCTGGGCTCCTGATGTCACTTCCTTCGGCGCAAGAAGGGAGATCGCCTCTCCCCCCTCCCTCTAGTCAATCATCTGGGACACGTGACCGGTCCCAGATGATTGCGGGGTCAGTGACGGCGCACGGCTCGCACATTCGCAGTGGGTGCCCGGCTGTGAAGCCACAGCCGGGCACCCACAGTTAAAATGCCGCCGCGAACGAGGGAACGAGCGGGGCTTCATTCCCCTGCATCGCTGGACCCTGAGACAGGTAAGTGTCCGATTAAAAGTCAGCAGCTGCAGTATTTGACTTTTTTTTTTTTTTTTTTTAAAATAGGAACACCGCTTTAATCTAAAACCAGACCATTTAACATTCTCCCAATTTAAGCTTTTTGTTCAACTTTCAACCGCTGCTAAACAAACAATGGCAAAAGCATGGAAATCACCAAAACTGTCATTGGCTGAAACCAAGAACAGAATGAATTCTGCAATGTCTCATGCTAAAATGCCTGCTTTTGAAGGCAACCAAATTCCAAAATTCAAGAAAATATGGAATCCATGGATAAAGACTCATTTACCCCCAGATTTCAATGATTCAGTCCTTCAGCCATGGTAATTGATTATTTAACTGATTACCTGTTTATATTTCCATTATTCCTCTCTCTGCTGAACGATCGGCGGATGCTAGCGGACACCGGATACCGTATGGTACCAGAGGCGTTTATACGTGCAACTACCCGGAAATGTCAGATCAGGTATATATACCGGATCTGGCGCACAGGTGTCGCCCTGTAGCAGTAAAACTGCTATAGGGCGGACCTGAATTTTTATTTTTATACTAGTAATGGTGGCAATCGACTTATAGCGGGACTGCGATATTGCAGTGGATGTTCTGACACTTTGGGAACCAGTGACACTAATACGATGATCTGTGCTAAAAATATGCACTGTCACTGTACTTATGACACTAGCTGGGAAGAGGTGAAACATCTAGGGCAATCAAAGGGTTAAATGTGTCCTTAAGCAGTGTTTGTGTTTACTATATGTGCTGCTTTTTTACTAGGGGGAGGGGTGAATCCATCATTTTTTCCCCTCTGTCAGAAAGGAGCTGTTTCTCTCCTCACTGATGAGCGGGTGGCAGCGGACATCTGTTGGCCAGCACCCGCAGATCGGCTTGTGTTGTGTCGAATCATCGCACAGCCATGCCGCGCGCGCCCTACCTACCTGGAAGTGCCGGATCACGTACTAGGTACGTGATACAGCGCAGGAGAGCCTCTCTTCCACCGTATAACGAAGTTATGCAGTCAGCAAGCGGTTAAATCTAATACAACGTTAGTAAACCTTGCCACTTATGTAACCCTATAACACAGTTTTGAGTCTTGAGACTTGAAGCAGGGGTGTGCACGATCGTAAATTGGTCCCCAATCCTCAAGACTCTACGTTACGACATTCTTTACTATAGGCGCATACACACAACTAGTCACACAGCAGTGTCAACGTGTTTGTGATCATAGCTGCCATCTGTGTCCAGGCTCATCGAGAGGCCTTGATCGCACGTAACCACTTGTATGTGGTTGGGTACGTGCAGTGCTGGCATATGCAGATCTCTTTCAGGGTACGGCTTCAGCTTAAAGTTGTTTTAAAGACAGAAGGTTTTTTTTTTTTTATCTTAATGCATTAAAATTAAAACCTTCTGTGTGCAGCAGCCCCCCGAATACTTACCTGAACCCCATGTCAATCCAGCGTTTTTGCATGAGAGACTCGGCTGCCCTGGACTCTCCCTCCTCATTGAGACAGCAGCGAGGCGGTATTGTCTCCTACTGCTGTCAATCAGTCAGTGAGCCAATGAGGAGAGAGAGGGGGCAGGGCCTCTCCACAGCTCTGTGTCTCAATGGACACATAGAGCAGCTGCACGGCTCGGGTGCCCCCATAGCAAGCTGCTTGCTGTGGTGGCACTTAACAGGAGGGAGGGACCGGAGAAGAGGAGGATCCGGGCTGCTCTGTGCAGAACCACTACACAGAGCAAGTAAGTATGACATGTTTGTTATTTTTAAACAAAAAAGAACAAGACTTTACATTCACATTAAAGGACAGCATTGCGGGGAGGAGCTTTTCCTGAATCAAATCCCCAATGTGTGCAAGTGGGTGCACAGCGGGCCACCTCCCTCGGGTATACGGCACACATTAGTGTATATATAAATACATAATATCTTATATTAGGGACATGCCAAAGATTTGAAGGCTTGAAGTAACAGAAGTCGAAAATCATCTAGAAATAATGTAAAATTACTATCTGAAGATTGTTTCCTTTTTGTAGAATGCAAACTGACTGTAAAGAGAGTTCCTCGGACCTTCAGGAACTGAACTTTGTTCATTTGTACTTTGCTTTCACTTTTACAGCCTGTCGTGTTTTTTTTTTTTTAAAACAAGATTTGTTTCCAAAAACATCAGGAATTGATTTCATTTTTCCACTGACCTGGCTTAAATGAGAATGGCTTGTTCCATGCCCTATCCACTTCCAGATTGTTTCATATTACAGCGGCTAAGCGAGGAAGAGAAACGTCCATAAATCTAAATAGCATATGCTTTAGTCCATCTCTGAAATGTTAGACTTGATGAATCACATGAGGTCTTCCTATTACAAGATATTTGTGGACTTGTCATTACCCACAAAGGGGACATCTGTATTAGAGACTGAATCAGTTTATTACCCCCCCCCCCCCCTCCTCCTGTGTCATAACAGAATCTCTGTGTTGCCTTTGAGCCTTATCTTATTTTCATTATGTATTGGTTTTTGGTTAATTAAAAGGCAGTCACCTAAACTCTGTCATTTGGCAAATCATGGGGCACTGCTCTGTGGTGTTGTACTAATAATTCTTAACTACTTCAATACCGGGCTCTTATACCCCCTTCCTGCCCAAGCCAATTTTCAGCTTTCAGCGCTGTCGCTGTTTAAATGACAATTGCGTGGTCATGCTATACTGTACCCAAACAAAATTTTTATCATTTTGTTCCCACAAATAGGGCTTTGTTTTGGTGGTATTTGATCACCTCTGCATTTTTGATTTTTTGCTTAACAATTTAAAAAAGACCTAAAATTTTGAAGAAAAAAAAAGTTTTTCTTTTGTTTCTGTTATAAAATTTTGTAAATAAGTACGTTTTCACCTTCACTGATGGGCACTGATAAGGCGGCACTGACGGGCACTGATAAGGCAGCACCAATGAGGTGACACCAATGAGGTGGCACTGGTAGGCGGCACTGATGGGCATTGATAGGCGGCACTGATGGGTACTTATGGGTGGCACTGAAAGGCTGCACTGATGGGTACTTATGGGTGGCACTGATAGGTGGCACTGCTGGGCACTTATGGACACTGATAGGCGGCACTGATACATGGCACTGATGGGCACTGATAGATTGCATTGATAGGCATCAATGATGGCACTGGCAGGAATTGGGGGTAGGCACTGATTGGCAGCTGCCTGGGCACTGATTGGCATTTCCCTGGTGGTCTAGGGTGGCATACCTGGTGGTCCAGTGTGGTGGCAATCCCTGGTGGTCCTGGCGGTCCTGAGTGGGCATCCAAGGGGGGGGGGCTGCGCTGATAAACAATCAGTACAGACCCCCCTATCAGGAGAGCAGCTGATCGGCTTTCCTCTACTCGCGTCTGTCAGGGACGAGTGAGAAAAAAGCCAATCAATGGCTCTTCCTGTTTGTGATCAGCCGTGATTGGATATGGCTGATCACGTGGTAAAGAGCCTCTGACAGAGGCTCTTTACCGAGATCGGTGTAGCAGTGTGTCAGTGAAGTGAAAATGCGATTTTACATGTGTTTTGGGTGTGTTTCCATTTGAAGTCTATGGGGCCAAAAACCCAGTTGCAACTGCACCATAGAAACGCATCTTTTAAAAAAAAATTGCTGCAGCTGCACTGCATTGATTTGAAGGAGCATCGTAGAGTATAGTTGTGCTGATAAGTTTACATACCCTGGCAAAATTTATGATTTCTTGCCCATTTTTCAGAGAATATGAATGATAATAGAAAAACTTTTCTTTCACTCATGGTTAGTGTTTGGCTGAAGCCGATTATTATCAATCAACTGTGTTTACTCTTTTTAAATGATAATGACAACAGAAACTACCCAATGTGGTAATTAATTCTCAAAGATCACAACTAAATCCGCGTACACACGGGCGGACTTTTCAGCATCAAACATCCAACGGTCTTTTGACGGAGTTATGACGGACTTTCGGATGACTGGACTTGCCCACACACGAAGGGACTAAAGTCCGTTCGAAAGTCCTTTGGTATGAACGTGATGACGTACGAAGGGACTAGAATAAGGAAGTTCATAGCCAGTAGCCAATAGCTGCCCTTGCGTCCTTTTTTTGTCTGTCGGACTAGCATACGACAAACTGATTTTTCGACCGGACTCGAGTCCGTTAAAAAGATTTGAAACATGTTCCAAATCTAAAGTCCGTCTGATTTTCAACAGAAAAAGTCCGCTTAAGGTCCGATGAAGCCCACTCATGGTCGGATTGCCCGACGGATTCGTTCCGTCGGACCAATCCGGTCAAAGTCCACCCGTGTATACACGGTATTAGATTTTAATCTCGGGTGTCATTTAGTTTCTAACAAATTAGCCTATTGTGTGTTTGGTGCAATGGAAAGTGCAACCCCAATTCCAAAAAAGTTGGGACGCTTAGTAAAATGTACATAAAAACAGAATGCAATGATTTTCAAATTTCATAGACCCATATTTTATTTACGATAGAAAATAGAAAACATATCAAATGGTTTAAAAAAAATTAATTGAAGTGTATTTTTTCCCAAAAAATGTAAGCGTCGGTTCAGACAGGGGCGACCAGTCAGGCGACATAGCCGCCTGACAAGTCACGCTCCATGCATTGCAATGGAACAGTTCTAATAGGAGCGACTCAAGTTGCTCCGACTTAGAAATAGGTTCCTGTACTACTTTGGGGCGTCTTCGGAGCGGCTTGCATTGACTTCCATACAGAAGTAGTTTTGCAAGCCGCGCTGTAGTCGCACTGTACGGGGCGGCTTGAGAGTCAGGCAAGAGATTCAGGCGACTTTGAAGCCGCCCCTATGTGAACCGGCACTGAAATACTGCTGCGTGACATAAAATATTGCAACAACCGCTATTTTATTCTCTAGGGTCTCTGCTAAAAATATATATATAATGTTTGGAGGTCCTAAGTAATTTTCTAGCAAAAAAATAATGATTTTAACTTGTAAGCAACAAGTGTCAAAAAAGGTTTAGTCTTTAAGTGGTTAAACTGACCTCATTTACAGACCAAAGTTCATTCCTTTTGATCTAAAAAGAACTAAAAGATACTTTATATCTCTTCTCTAGCTTTCAGCACTGAGGAATGTTGATAAACATTTGTGGCTTTTTGTTGTTGTTTTTGGACAGCTTGGCTCTGGACTGTTTACATAGAATCATGGAAATAGCTGAGGGGGGTTGAATCGATCACAATTTTTTTTTTAAAGATTAATCATGCAGCTCTAATAAAATGCAGTTGAAAGTATAGTAAAAAGCTAAGATTTCTGTGCCTCTGTTTCGAACTTTTGAGTATAAGAACAAACAATGCTTTCTTTTCATAAAATTGTTTTGAAAAAATAATTTTTTATGCAATTCTTAGAAAAAAACAAACTTAAAAAAACACACTTTTTCTTTTTTTGACCAGTTAGTTTAAAAATAATGTTACTGTAGGTAAGAAGTATACATTTTTTTTTTCTATAATTTGTCTTGTTTAAAATTACATTAAAATTATGATTCTAGTGCAAAACAAAGCATTTAAAGTTGTTTTACAAATTAATTTTTTTTTTAATGTTATACTTTTACGAAAAATGTTTAGAATATAATTATATTAAATAAAATTTTAATAAGCAGGAAAATCACAGTTGAAGGGTAGGGAAGGAGGAGCGGATTCAAGCAAATTAGCGTAAACTAAGGGTTAATAAGGTGTTAAATAGGGATAAATTAGACAAAATAAAAGAAAAATGTCTCAGGTTGCTTTAATTGACATCATCTGCAGACTGAAGCAAATATCATTGATCTGCAGATGAATCGGTGTTACTTTGTACCTCTCTGTTTCAAATCTCAACAGTGTTGATAAAGAACAAGTCAGATGGCCTTGTTTTTTACAGCAGCTGCTGCATTTACACATCAACTCCTGTTTTTCATTTAGCTGAACTCTTGGCACAAACGTTTTCCTTTTAAATATATTTCTTAATAGCCACAAAGGATATATAGTATCTCACAAAAGTGAGTACACCCCTCACATTTTTGTAAATATTTTATTCTATCTTTTCATGTGACAACACTGAAGAAATTACACTTTGCTACAATAAAAAGTAGTGAGTGTACAGCTTGTATAACAGTGTAAATTTGCTGTCCCCTCAAAATAACTCAACACACAGCCATTAATGTCTAAACCGCTGGCAACAAAAGTGAGTACACCCCTAGGTGAAAATGTCCAAATTGGGCCCAAAGTGTCAATATTTTGAGTGGACACCATTATTTTCCAGCACTGCCTTAACCCTCTTGGGCATGGAGTTCACCAGAGCTTCACAGGTTGCCACTGGAGTCCTCTTTCACTCCTCCATGATGACATCACGGAGATGGTGGATGTTAGAGACCTTGCGCTCCTCCAGCTTCCATTTGAGGATGCTCCACAGATGTTCAAAATAGGGTTTAGGTCTGAAGACATGCTTGGCCAGTCCATCGCCTTTACCCTCAGTTCTTTAGCAAGGCAGTGGTCATCTTGGAGGTGTGTTTGGGGTCGTTATCATGTTGGAATACTGCCCTGCGGCCCAGCCTCCGAAGGGAGGAGATCATGCTCTGCTTCAGTGTGTTCTGCACTCCTGTGACTGGTTTTCAGCAGACAGCGAGCTGAAGCCCACTGTCAGTGGTGTTTGATCGCTCAGTTCTCAGTGTTGGAGCCAGTGGGGAACAAATGCAGCATTGGACTGAAGCTGCATCCACCCAGGTAAGTATGATTCAGAAAAAAAAACTAACCCCATACTTTTAAAGCGGTTGTAAACCACCGATGTTCCAAAAACAAAAAACTTGCAAGGCAATGACATAATGTGCTAATATGCATCGTATACTAGCACATTATGAAATAGTCACCCTGGAACGAAGCCCTGCAGCGCTGTAAAGTCACCGCTGAAAGGGCTGACATGTTCCCCCTGTCTGTCTTCCAGGTTTGCGAGCTCCTGCTATGTGATTGGCCAGAGCTGCGATGACGTCACTCCTGTGCATGTGCACGGGAGCCGCTGTTTCCGGCACAGGCTCTAAAGATCCGGCACTGTAAGCTGGACCTTCAGAGCGCATGCGACGATATCATTGGCTGCATGCACTCTGAATATCTCCTAAACTGTGCAAGTTTAGGAGATATTCACAGTACCTACAGGCAAGCCCTATTATAGGTTTACCTGTAGGTACAAGTGGTAGTACAGACTTTACTACCACTTTAACTTCACTGATCCTGCTGTGCCGATGTACGCTTTGATGGGGGAACGAGAGCTTGGTCTGATCTGACGGCCTTTATCAACCAGGATGCTGCGGCACTCTGTTTGAGAGACTGGTTTAGCCTAACCTTGTTGTGCTGCAAAGGTAACAGTCAACAACACAAAGGCACACAAAAGTGATAGAGGGCTTCAACAGATACACTTTTGATCTTAGCGCAGCTACAGTGTTGTGTTGGATAACATTAATCACTTGCAGACCAGCCGCTGCAGTTATACTGCGGCAGAATGGCACGGCTGGGCGAACCAATGTTATGTTACTTCGCTTTGCCCTGCGGCCACTAGGGACACGCTGTGTCTGCGGGCTCTGTCTCCTCCGAAGCCTCTCCGTGCCAGGCTCCTTTCCCTGCGAGCGGCGCAACGCATGGGGGCGGAGCCTGGCGGCAAATTCAAAATAATTTACAAACCATAACACATACAGTACTGTAATCTTACAGATTACAGTACTGTATGAAATTATTTCACATCCCTTTTGTCCCCAGTGCTTTGGCCCATGCCCTGCATGCAGTTTTATGTTATATATACTGTTCTTTCTGCCTGGAAACTGGAGATTGTCCATAGCAACCAAAAAGTGTCCCTTTATGTCAAAAGTTACTTTAGACCAGCTAGAAAACAGCGATAGTAAATTAGAACACTTGCAGAATTGAGCGATAGTGAATCGTGGGGAAATGTATTTTATTATTATTATATTATTTTTTTTTTAATTATTTATATTTATTTATTATATTATAATTTATGTTTTTGTGTTTCAAACTTCATCATACCCGGGATATCTACTAGACTCTTGTTTGGACAGATTTAAGTGTGTTATTGTTAAGAATTACAGGCCTACAATATAAAACGCCAAATTTCCATGCAAAATAATTGTACCGCTTTCAGCACCTAAAATCCGAAATAATCATACCGCCAGGGAGGTTAAACACTACTTTTCTGAAGTATATTAACGACATAATTTGAAGAACCAAATACAATGTCTATTTTCCTGCCTTTCTCTTTTTTGTGTTTACTTCTAAACTACAGGTGAGCTGTAAAATAATTCTGCTTTTCTCATCTCTGCAATGTGTCTGCTGGATTTTATGACCAAACGGATAATCTACCCCTGGACATTATGTGGCCTTGACCTGACACTTGTGACAGGTTCAGATGTCTAACTGGATGTCTTTTGGGTACAAATAACCCCAACAGACACCTAGTACTGCACAACAACTACTATCTTTTGAAATGTCAGTCTCCGTAGCTTATGTGTATAGTTCTTATTTTCACAGATCACAGCATAGAAGGAATCAGTATGTGCAAGGAATGAAAAAATGCTGGTTGGATTGTTTTCTTACAATAGGTTTTTGTACTTTTTTTTCGGTAGTTTTTAGTGTGACTTTTTGTGATGCATGAACACTAAGGTGAGTGACATCATCAATATCGTCTCAGTCAATCAAGAACCTTTTTCTTATGCTGTTAACATACGTCATGTGTGCTTGAAATCTGCTAACACGTAGGCTTTTACAGTCATTCAGTAGAATTTCCAGGATTTTGAAGTTGACTATGCTGAAAATATTTCTACGTGGAACTTTTTTTTTTTTTTGCTCTGTGTTATTTGGTACGCTGAAGAAAATGAATTGCTGAACAAATGAATGGAAATTAATAAATTAAAGTGTTTGTAAACCCAACATTTTATATTCCTGATATGTGCCTGCTGTACCATATACTTGTATGAAAAAATATTCTGTTCTCTATGTATTGCTTCCTTTATGTGAAATCTCTGATGTTCCTGAAATGTTCAGAAAGTGCACCACACCTGCAGGATATAATAGAAGTCTATGGCAAAGTTCAGCTAACCCACTGGAAAGCTTCAGGTGCACTGTCCTGCTCCCGCAGTTTGGGTAAACCACAGAGCATCAGTGTGAAAGCAGCCTTAGGCCCCTTTCACACGATCAGTCCAACCCAATCGTACCCTCCAATCACCTCTGAAGCGACAGACGTAAACGGACTTGTGCGATCCGCTAACTTAAAAAGGAGGGGATCCGTCCTCTTCCATCTGGGTGGATAAAAATGGAGGGCTTATAGAGTAGAGTGGGCTGTGTCCATGTCCGCTCTGCATATACAGAGTGGACATGGACCTGTCATCCGCCCGATCCACCCATTGTGGCCCGCAACTGGTTACCAAGTTGCCCTCGCTCTTCAAAAAACCACACTGTGCTATGTGATTGGTCCCGCAGTTTTCTGTGACCTGTGACATGTCCCAGCATCAGTCCGATGCTGCAGCTGTCCCCTGTCAGCTCTAAAACCAAGAACTGAGTGATCACATGACCGCTGATTGCTCTGTTCTTGGTCTGCATTGAGCAGAGAGCGGTGACAATCAATTATGAGCTCTCTGCTTTGCCCCTCCAGCACTCACTAGAGCATAGGTCTGTGGAGGGGGCAGGAGCCGCTGGCTCAGGCTCTCAGTGGTGCATTGAGAGGCTGAACCAGATGCTGGTCAGGCATCTGGGTGGATCCCAACATTATTGTCAGAATACAGCCAGAGACTGGATCGGCTCAGTGACTTCAGCCACCAGCAGGCTTTAGCCTGCTTTCAGCTGAATCTGGGTCACATGAGAGCAGAAATAAGTGCACACCTGTGCCCCAGAAGAAAAGTATGATCAAAATAAGCTTTGGCCATACTTCACTTTGGAAAAAAAAAAAATTCTGGTCTCTAGAAATCCTGCTAAAAATTTCCAATATCTACAGCTTACTGTAAATTGGCATGATGGTCAGTGGAAAGAATGCTCCATTCATATGAAATAATCACCCCTTACATATAGCTATACAGGTCACTGGTGTCTGTGGTTACTTATCTGAGAGACAGAAATTGTTAATTGCTCAAGGAACCCCTAGCAACCTCTGGAGGAACTCTAATGCCGCGTGCACACGAGCAGTCTTTTCGACCGGACTGGTCCGACGATTTATTCGACAGACTTTTGGCGGACTTCCGACGGACTTTCCTACCGAACGGACTTGCCTACTCACGATCACACCAAAGTCGGACAGATTCGAAAAGGGACGCGAAAGCGATGCAGTGCCGAATTGCAAAAAGTGCTCTGGTCAGGAAAGGGGTAAAATCTTCTGGTGCTGAGGCGGTTAATAACTCACTTATTTGACATGTTGCATGGAGTTGCTCTTTAAACACAACTTTTCTGAAGTAAATTTAAAAACTACATAATTCGAAGAACCAAATATGTAAGCTGGAGCCCACACACGATCGAATTGTCCAACGGGGTCTGGTGTGCCGGACCAAATTTGCCGGAAAGTCCGCTCGTGTGTACGCGGCATAAGATTCCATGGAACCCTTGTGGAGAAGAACTGATCTAAGACTTGCCCTTCCATTATTAATATAAAGATATACAGTGGGGACGGAAAGTATTCAGACCCCCTTACATTTTTTACTCTTTGTTATATTGCAGCCATTTGCTAAAATCATTTAAGTTCATTTTTTTCCTCATTAATGTACACACAGCACCCCATATTGACAGAAAAACACAGAATTGTTGACATTTTTGCAGATTTATTAAAAAAGAAATACTGAAATATCACATGGTCCTAAGTATTCAGACCCTTTGCTGTGACACTCATATATTTAACTCAGGTGCTGTCCATTTCTTCTGATCATCCTTGAGATGGTTCTACACCTTCATGTGAGTCAAGCTGTGTTTGATTATACTGATTGGACTTGATTAGGAAAGCCATACACCTGTCTATATAAGACCTTACAGCTCACAGTGCATGTCAGAGCAAATGAGAATCATGAGGTCAAAGGAACTGCCTGAAGAGCTCAGAGACAGAATTGTGGCAAGACACAGATCTGGCCAAGCTTACAAAAAATTCTGCTGCACTTAAGGTTCATAAGAGCACAGTAGCCTCCATAATCCTTAAATGGAAGACGTTTGGGACGACCAGAACCCTTCCTAGAGCTGGCCATCCGGCCAAACTGAGCTATCGGGGGAGAAGAGCTTGGTGAGAGAGGTATAGAAGAACCCAAAGATCACTGTGGCTGAGCTCCAGAGATGCAAATGGGATAAAGTTGTAGAAAGTCAACCATCACTGCAGCCCTCCACCACTCGGGGCTTTATGGCAGAGTGGCCCGACGGAAGCCTCTCCTCAGTGCAAGACACATGAAAGCCCGCATGGAGTTTGCTAAAAAAAAACCTGAAGGACTCCAAGATGGTGAGAAATAACATTCTTTGGTCTGATGAGACCAATATAGAACTTTTTGGCCTTAATTCTAAGCACTGTGTGGAGAAAACCAGGCACTGCTCATCACCTGTCCAATACAGTCCCAACAGTGAAGCATGGTGGTGGCAGCATCATGCTGTGTGGGTGTTTTTCAGCTGCAGGGACAGGGCGACTGGTTGCAATTGAGGGAAAGATGAATGCGGCCACGTACAGGGATATCCTGGATGAAAATCTTCACCAGAGTGCTCAGGACCTCAGACTGGGCCGAAGGTTTACCTTCCAACAAGACAATGACCCTAAGCACACAGCTAAAATAACGAAGGAGTGGCTTCACAACAACTCCATGACTGTTCTTGAATGGCCCAGCCAGAGCCCTGACTTAAACCCAATTGAGCATCTCTGGAGAGACCTAAAAATGGCTGTCCACCAACGTTTACCATCCAGCCTGACAGAACTGGAGAGGATCTGCAAGGAAGAATGGCAGAGGATCCCCAAATCCAGGTGTGAAAAACGTGTTGCATCCTTCCCAAAAAGACTCATGGCTGTATTATATTAAAAGGGTACTTCTACTAAATACTGACCAAAGGGTCTGAATACTTAGGGCCATGCGATATTTCAGTTTTTTTTTTTAATAAATCTGCAAAAATGTCAACAATTGTGTTTTTCTGTCAATTTGGGGTGCTGTGTGTACATTTTAATGAGGAAAAAAATGAACTTGATTTTACAAATGGCTTCAATATAACAAAGCGTGAAAAATTTAAGGACGTCTAAATACTTTCCGTCCCCACTGTACGTGATATGATCCAGCTTTGTGCCAAATGTTTGCTTAAAGTGATACCAAAGTCTTGTGTTTTTTCATTTAAAAATAACAAACATGTTATACTTACCTGCTCTGTGCAGGGATTTGCACAGAGCAGCCCAGATCCTCCTCTTCTCTGGTCCCTATTTGGCTCTCCTGTCCCCTCCCTCCTGTTGAGTGCCCCCACAGCAAGCAACTGGCTATAGGGGCACTCAAGCCCTTTCTTTCCTCATTAGCTGACTAACTTCGACAGCAGTGGGAGCCAATGGCTCCGCGCTGCTGTCTCAGTGTCAGGTCACCTCGAGGCTAGGTGACAGATGCACTCTGTAGGAGTCAGAAGTGCACCGCTAGGTAGTGGACCCTAGGACTGACTGCTGCGGATTGAACCCTGGGAGGTTCAGGAAGCAGGTCTACTGGATCACCGACACAGATCCCACTGGGAGCTAGAGCATAGATTCCCCAGGGCGCGGAGTCTAAGAGCCAGCAGGTGTTCACCAGAGCCTTTAATGGTGAGGATGGACTGAGCTGCAGTCTGGCTCCAGGTCGCGGCCCCCAGGGTCTCACAGCTCACGCTCACGGTAGACTACAGGAGAAGTGGAAGGAAGCAGCAGGCTGGAGCAACAAGGAAGTAAGGGACAAGCCAAGGTCAGGGCCACAAGCAGACAAGGACAACAGAGTTCACGCCAAGGTTCAGGGTCACAGGCAAACAGGGATGGTCGGGGACACGCCAAAGGTCAGGGTCACGAGCAGACAGGAATAGTGAAGAACAGGCCAAAGCCGGTAACAGGAATCAGACGCAGGAACACAGCAAGTACACACAGAGGCTAACACACAATGGTTGATCAGCACTGCTGGCTTGCAGTGCACAGGTAATATAGGGTTTCCTGATAGGGCCTGGGGTGGGGCCATGCTTAGAGGAGAGGTTATAAAAGCAGTCAGGTGAGAGGCAGCTGGTCTCTAGAGAGGAATACATGGAGACAGGTGAGCTGACAAAGAAACTCTATTGCATAACCATGACACTCAGCCAATGAGGAGGGGAGTCCTGGGTAGCTGAGACACTCCTACAACATCGCTGGATAGAGATGGGGCTCAGGTCATTATTAGGGGGACTGCTGCACACAGGTTTTTTTTTATCTTAATGCATAGAATACATTAAGTTAAAAAACCTTCTGACTTTACAGTCACTTTAAGCACTGTTTTAATCACAGGGATAATTCTTCCATAAATAACTAATCCTTACCTAAAAGAAAATATCAATTTATTCCCATCATTGAAATATCAGCACTTTAAACAGTGCTGTCTATAATTAGAACAGTGGTAGGATTTGTGACTGTAAGTTCCAGGAGTCACTAACAAATAGTATGGATTACAGTATGTTCCATAGTGGTCTCACAGAGCCATCATATTGATCCAGAGACAGAAATAATTGGCAAATTTCCCCAACAGTACATAGAAAGGAAAAACATAACATGAAGGGATCTTAGTTATCCCCTAGAGAAGAAGAGATGAGGGCATCCTGGTGTAGATGGCTGGTCCTGAGCAGTAGTGAATAGATGGCACTTAGGACAGCACTTGTATGAGGAGAAGCACCTCTGGTGGATCAGGAAGAAAAGAGAAGCGCCTCCAAGTGCAGCAAGATTTATTAATTGCACAAGGGGATTAAAAACACTTACAAAATAGTGGTAGAAATCGGGTATGTAACAGTTCTTGTACAGATCGCTTTTATCCTTAATTTGTCTGCGGGGAGGAAGAGCTATCAGAATCTCAGGTGAAGAGGAGGAACAAGGAAGCGAGGAAGTAGTGAGGCAGCCCAGGTTCCGGAACCAAGCTGGAACGCACACGGTCAATGTGACGTAAGGTGAGGCCGGTAACGCAGTTCGGAGCATGCACCGCTCCTCCATCAGACCTGCACCCATGTTTGCCCAGTAAGTTTATAAGAGGTGAGGGGGGAGGAGAAAGGGGAGGGGTACAGACCCAGTAATTAGATGACTGTGGAGTTGGAAATGTATTGCCGAGGGCATGCAAGGAGCGTAGCCTGTCACCCGCATACACACATAGATCGTGTAGTTTGAGTAAATAATAGCGATGGTACAGATCTGGGTACATTGGATATGGTATTCAGGGGCATTCAAGGAGCATACAGAATAAAATGGTCTAAGATTAGAGATTAAGATGCAATTTATGGGAATTATGTATAAAGTGACCTTTTTCAAAGAGCATAAATTGGCCTTGGTGGTCCATAGGGACATTGTGAATAGGGAAATACAGTCTTGACAGGATCCGTGAATCGCATCCTGACAGGAACTTTTTCTCTCTTGTTCTCTAGACTCTTCTAGAGTCCCTACTTTCCCTACCTTTGGTCTGCTTTGTCTAATACCTTTTTCTGTTCTAGTAGTGTGTGGTTTTTCTTTTTTTTTTTTCCCCAACCCTCTGCCACCCCCCACCCCCACCCCCTTTTCATCAGTGCTACGCCAATCCAGGATTCGATCCTAGGAAGGCTGCAAATATGACTTGCTTAAATGTGGCTTCTTACAATGTCAAAGGACTTAATAGTCCAGAAAAACGTACTAAATTGTTAGCGGAGCTGTGGAGATTCAGATCTCATATAGTGTTCGTACAGGAAGCTCATTTCAAAAAAGATAAAAATTCCCAGATTGAGTAATCGCAGGTTCCCCACAGTCTACCACAGTGCCTCTCTGGACTCCAAGTCTAAAGGATTCTCTATTCTACTTTCTAGCAGGTCATTACCAATGCAGCGGGTTGCTTCCTAATAGTTAAGGGACACATCTGGGAACATAAGGTCACCTTAGCGTGTCTGTACCTACCGAATGACAGACAAATCCCCGCTCTGATCCCATGTTTAGAATTGCTGGAACACCACAAGGAGGGTATTCTGTTGATGGGGGGAGACTTGAATTTAGTTCTGGACCCACTTTTTGACGTGTCGAGGGGGTCCTGTCTGTCACAACCAAAACTGAGAAAGATTAAAACTCTGCTGCATGACCACCAATTAATAGCTGGCGAATCCCTAATCCCTGAGAAAGGGACTATATTTTTTTTCTCTAAACTTCACAAAACATATACCAGACTCAATTATATCTTTCTATCACAGAATGCTCTTCCCCCTCCTCACCTCGGCTGGGATAGGCTCGTTCACTATATTGGACCACGCAGCGACTCATTGCTCCCTTGAATTGGGTAGGGGCGAGCAACTTGCATGGCACTGACGGCTTAATGAGTCCCTCCTGTCTGACCCGCCTTCCAAAGCGCAATTACTTACAGACTTAAAGCGGAGCTCCACCCTAAAGTGGAACTTCCGCTCATCGGATCTCTCCCCCCCTCCGGTGCCACAATTGGCACCTTTCAGGGGGGAGGCGGGTGCAGATACCTGTATAATACAGGTATTTGCACCCACTTCCGGGAATAGCTAGCCGCAGATGCCCGCCACACCCCCCGTTGTGTTCTGGGAAACACATAGTTCTTTACTTTTTGCTTTTTGTATTTAAGAATCTTGCATATTTCAAATAGTAGATACTTTTGCTTTTGATCTAAAGTAATTGTGTGACTAGTAAATACAGGCCCATGCAGTGGCCTCCAATGAATCTAACTAGGAAACCCTTAATTATTTTCTTTATCTGCATAGTTCTTATGTCAGCAAGACTTTTTTGTTTCACAGCGTATTGACTTCCCTTCAAGAATTGTTGACTGTTCCACTTACACTGTGAACACTGTAATGTCATGATTGATTGTCAGTGAAGCAAACTCTGCTTTCTCTGCATGCTATCTAGTGTTTCTGTTGAATTGTAGAACACATATATTTCCTTTTTCCTAACATTTGCCAAGGCTCTGTCACTTTACATTTTTACTAAACTATCCGTAGTTATAAAAAGCGGGCACCCAGAAGTACCACATATAAACTCAAACATCTTTATTGGAGCATGCTGAGCCTTGTAATATGGGCACTGTTATAGGCAAATTTGTACAATTACAATCAATTTCTGATCCAGTCCCAATGCTGACCCCTCTCGCCTTATTTTAAGGAAGAGGTCAGCAATGTCAGATCCCATATTTTTTAGCAACTTACAAAGTCAACTATCATTTTCATAAGAAGGTCGGCAATATCAGCCCCCATATTGTTCTTATTACAGATTAATTTTCAAGTGGAACTCAGCTTGAAGCACTTTGTTTTATGTGATTCACTTTAAAGTTTAAAAAAGAAAATAAAAAAGCTTATGTGAAAGAAGACTGCTCATACTTTTATGCTACTTATTAGTTGAATCTTGGTTTCATCTCAGCAAAGCTGCCTAAAGGATCAACACATCAGGACACTTTCAGGGTGTGTTGAACGCCTCCATCACCATATTCCCTGACTCCTTCCACCAGCCCCATATCACTTTTGCATCCTGTAGTGATTTAAGGGACAACGGGAGGGACCACAGAACACAGGCATTTGACACACATTGAAGTGTGTCTGTTTTGCATTGTTGGGACTTGGGAGAGGAACCACAGAACATGTTGGGGTATGCCATCATCCAACACACTGGGAAGTATGTCAGATGTGAAGATTTCTCAGGCAGCTTTGCTGAGCAACAGAGTGGAGCAAAGCTTCTATGAAAGTGTATCGGGACAGTTTTTAGTATTTTGTGCAGGAGGTTTTTTATTTCATTTTGTATTCAGTGATGGGGTTGCTTTAGTGTATACATTAATACACAGCGGCATAAGGGGCGGTTAAACTCATGTGGTAGATGCATTTTAATGAGGTCCATGCAAGTCTGAACTGTGTTTTTAAAGGCTTTTGGCCCACTTTTATTGAAAAAACAAAAAGAAACCCTTTAAACACAATGGTTGCCCACACAGGGGTGTCAGCTTCACACAGCAAAACATTCAACTGAAAATGCTAAACCTCCTGGCTCCATTCAACAGTACTGCTGCTCTCATCTCTGGTCTCCTCAGGCTCACTCAGCCTTAGTTACAGCACCTCGCTGCATGGGCCAACTCCTGACCTCCTATATGGGGTTCTCCTAGCCCCGAAGCTTTAAAATTCTCTTGAGACTTATGGGCTCTCTCCAAGCCCCTGGACTCGCTAGTCACTCCAACTTTCTCAGTCTCCCCAGACTTGCTTTGCTGTCCTGACTCTCCCAGTCCTGTGGGCAAGAAATCCCCCCAAAATAGGATGCAGTCTCTGACAGGAACACACAGCTCTCTTGGCAGGGCTCTGTTTCCAAAATGAGAGCCCTGACTCTAAAAAGCATGGTCCAATTGGTTCCAATGTGGGAAAAATAAATACAGGATCAACATTAACTGATCTTACCAAAACTGGTTGGATGTCAATGGGACATTTCTGACCAGACATTGTAGGGGTGATAAGAGTTGAACAGCTGGGGTTGATTTCTCCAACTCTCTTGAGACTTATGGACTCTCTCCAAGCCCCTAGACTCGCTAGTCACCTCAGCTTTCTCATTCTCCCCAGACTTCCTCTGCTTTCCTGACTTGTCCAGTCCTGTGGGCAAGAAATCTCCCCAACATGGCGTGCAGTCTTTGTCAGGAACACACAGGGCTCTGTCTCCATAATGGGGATAAGGCCTGGCTTATAAAGGATCTGCACCTCTGTGAGCTGTTGATTAGGCCCGGCTTATAAAGAATCTACACACCTGTGAACTCACACAGCCTGCAGATCTCCAGCAAGACCTGGACACAGGATTGAAGGCTCCTGCCCACCTAAGACACTTGAAGCCTTCAAGCTCCAGGCCCTGATTGGGGATTAAAAAACCCAAAACAGCTGAAAAGAGTCTTCTCCACTCCCAATAAACACGCCAGTGTCCCCACACTTTACATTAATGCGAACCCTGTGTGTCTTTTTTCTGTATTCACACCTTGGCAGGGTCCATCATGGTCACAATAGTTAGGCTGAAAAAAAAAAAATAAGTCCATCTAGGCCATCCAATAAGGTAAATAGAAGAAATCGAAAACCAGAATCTTGTACCCACAGTTGATCCAGAGGAATGCAAAAAAACTCTATAAAGCATGGTCCAGTTAGTTCCAATGTGGGGAAAATAAATACAGGATGAACATTACTAGATGTGACCGAAACTGGTTGGCTGTCTATGTCAATGACAGACCCTACAATGTCTGACCTCTACAGACATTGTAGGGTTGATAAGAGTCGAACAGCTGGGGTCGATTTCCCCACCCTCCCCCAGATAAGACCAACTCCGGGGGTGTCCGCACAACACTGGTATTTTACGTAACCATCTGGCTTGGTCAGCCTTTGTACTTTCCTCATCTGTATTTTAAAGATGAGGAAAGTACTCATCCTCAGCTTTAAAGAGCTTGCTAACTTATCATGACTATGGTGAAAGATTGTATATGTGAAAAAATAAAACATTCCTAAATAAGATGAGTATTTTCTGTATCTGTTAACATCTCTTCATGTATGTGTATTGAAATAGACCAGCCATTTTTTTTCTAATTTATTTTTGATACAGTGATTGATTATTTCTTTTCTAGAAATGTGGGTATACCTTTCATTTGTAGAACAATTATTGATTGGTTTAATACAAGCATGACCTAGATGTACTTGAAATGATCTTGTGCATTTCTTGCTCCTGTACAACTCTGCAATGTTATATTATGGATAAACTTTTCAGTGCTAGCAGCAATGGCCCTATGTAAAGCATAACATAACTGCTATACTACCCTGGAAATTGTCTCAGTTGTGATGGTATTATTGCAGACCTGAGTGTGCAGCCATAAATCAACACGTGCGTTTTTATGGAGTGGGAAACTGAGCTGCCAACACTGAGCCAAAAAATGTCTAAATAATATATCAGTGTTATAGCGTGCACCGAAAGAATATAAATATTGTACAGTGGTATTTGTTCTTATAAAGAAAAATCCACTTTAGGATTTGATGGGATTGTAATGAATATAAATAGCTATTGTGTGATTGTTTATATAGACTGCAGACCTCTGATATTAAATAATATGATCTACCATGTCTAATGTAAACTCTCATTTCAGTAGTGGATTATATTAACCAATGAACAATATTAGGCAGTAATTTGTTGTGGATTTAATTTTTGTCACTTGGATTTGAAGCAAACCTGAGTTTATTTTGCCCTACAGTTTAAAGTAGAACTATAGGCAATTTTTTTTTCCACTTTGGATAGAGTAAGGAAGGGTTATAACCCCTGTCGGTTTATTTTATTTATTTCATCTGCATGCCATTAGGGAGATTTTCCTGCACTTCCTGTCCCGTAGCCAATACAGGAATTGAAAAAAAAAATCCCTGCAATTTAAGGGAATTCCCTGGGAACCCCCAGGTCACCAGAACTAGTGTCCCCATTTGAATATTTTCCTTCTGTTACTTTTCAGGGGATAACCCAAAATTTGGGGTTTTCTTTTAGTTTCACTTTTAACGATAATGGTAAACCAGTAAACTAATGGAGAGACGGAATCTCCCTAACGGGGGCACAGACAGCAAGGCCCAGACAGAGGGTTTATTGAGAATATACCACATGTACGTGATTTGGCTTTAAGTGGTCGTACTGGGATTATGCCCGCAGCTACAGACCTCATCCCAGTATCCTTTTTTTAACCACTTAAGGCAAGGATTTGCCCCCTCAATGACCAGGCCATTTTTTGCGATACGGCACTGCGTTGTTTTAACCGACAATTGCGCAGTCATGCGACGCTGTACACAAACAAAATGTATGTCCTTTTTTTCCCTCAAGTAGAGCTTTCTTTTGGTGGTATTTGATCACCTCTGCGTTTTTTTATTTTTTGCACTATAAACAAAAAAATAGCGACAATTTTGAAAAAAAAAAAAAAAAAAAAATATATATATATTTTTTTTTTACTTTTTGCTATAATAAATATCCCCCCAAAAAAACAGACAAAAAAAAAACGATATTCTTCATCAGTTTAGGCAAATATGTATTCTTCTACATATTTTTGGTAGAAAAATCGCAATAATTATATTGATTGGTTTGCACAAAAGTTATAGCGTCTACAAAATAGGGAATAGATTTATGGCATTTGTATTTATTTTTTTACTAGTAATGGCAGCGATCTGCGATTTTTAGTGGGACTGCGACATTATGGCGGACAGATGGAAACTTTTGACACTTTTTTTGGGACCATTGACATTTATTCAGCGTTCAGAGCTACTGATTACTGTATAAATGTCACTGGCAGTGAAGGGGTTAACACGAGGGGGCAATCGAGGGGTTAAGTGTTCCCTAGGGAGGTGTTTCTAACTGTGGGGGCAGTGTAGTGACTGGAGGAGGAGCGAGATCGCTGTTCATGATCACTAGGAACAGCAGATCTCTCTCTACTCCCCTGTCAGAATGGAGATCTGTCTGTTTACATACACAGATTCCCGTTCTGACTCTCTGTGGAGCGATCGCAGGTGGCCGGCGGACATGGCGGCTCCGCACATCGGCTCCGGGGTCGCACGCTTCTCTGGCAGTGCGTGTGCGCCCCTATAGCCCTTAAAGAAACTACGGTACAGCTATGGCGATTCCCACAGGGGAGCCAACCTGCTGTCGTAGAACGACGGCGGCTGGTCAGCAAGTAGTTAAAGCCGGCGTCTAGCTTTTGTGTAAAAGCCATTCTAGCAGCTAATTAGCCACTGGATTGCTTTTACAGGCTATGGGAGGGGTCCCCCTCTTCTGCCGATGCCTCTCTGGGATCGCCTGTTCTGGCGGAGAGCCCGGAATGAAAGCTGGCAATTCCATTGGCTTACCACAGAGATCGTGGAGGACCGGAAGGTTCCCGATAAACTCTGTGGTGCAGGAAACTGGAAGAGACGTCACTTCTGCTTTCCTGGATGTGAACAGTGCCATTTTTAAGTTGGTAAAGCATCTGAACAAACCTATCTTGGCGTGATCAGATAGTTTTAGGGCAGAGGAGACATCTGAGGTCTAACAGACCCCAGATCTCTCCATAAAGGCCTATTGCTGTCACAAGGAATGTTTACATTCCTTGTAACAGCAATAAAAGTGATAAAAAAAAAATCTAAATCTCCCCATCCCCCCCAAGCTAGTGCTAGACCTCCTCTTTAACTCTAAACTGGTAACCTGTAAAGGCTTTTAAAGCGTCGCCTATGGCAACATAGTTTGTGACAATTCCACTAGCGTGTGCAATTTTAAAACGTGACATGTTAGGTAATGTATATATTGTGTTTGTGAGCATTAAAATTCAATAAAGTGTATTTTTTCCAAAATATTTGCATTTGAAAAATGGCTGTGCAAACACTGTGTGATTAAAAAAAAAAAGGCAAAACCCACCATTTCTCTAGGACTTCTGCAAAGAAAATCTATATAATGTTTTGGGGGTTTTCTAGCTAAAAATACAGATTTTTACATGTAAACAAAAAGTGTCGGAAAAAGGTCTGGTCTTCAAGTGGTTCATCTAAACCTAATCACCTAAATATCTGTAAGATTTAATATGTGATTTCTGAAGTTGTTTCAAATCTTTTAAATCTGGAGTTTTTATGAAACGAATGCCTGGTGATCCCACCATGAAAGTCCTTGTGCTTCCTGTTATGGGGTGACAGCTGTCTACTGGTTCTGACCCTACACTCTCACCTTTTCACATGCGTTCTTGATGCAAACTTCAGGTGCCCATGTTAGCACATATTATGCAAGCGTGGTCAACTGTTGTCACCATCTGGAAGCTGGTATGGAGCAGTGATGTGCTGACAAGGCTGACGCAAGTGCATGCAGACAAGAAATGGATGAAAGTGGAAAGAGGAGATCAGCAGAGCTGAAATGCGATAAAAGGGTGACATAAATGTGAAAACAGTGTTTTACGAAACCATGTCAATACGTGGTCAAACTTTACTAATGCCTTCCTTGTTATATATATGTTATATATAATATCTCTGTGTGTTTCTAATCTGCAGTATTTGCCTGTCTAGTTGTTTGCAATACAGATTTGCAATTAGGATGAAAAATGTGGCCTCTTATATATTGTTACTCCACATGTTTAAATTGTCTCATCTTTGATCTTAATACGTTGAATAAAGCACTCATAATTTTTATGGCATTATAACTTGCTCTTGTTGATAACACCCATGTACAGTATTAATATTTTCATTGTCTTAAATACTTGATGTCATGCAGTGCTAATTGAAGTAGTAAAACTTATGCAGTTCATCAGAGAGAAATAATTTTCAGCTCTTCTGTGTTAAATTAAACCTAAGAGTCTCCTGCTGTTCATTTTTTTTCTTGCTATTTGTTTAGTGACCTGTCGTGCGATTAGATGTATGCAAAGTGCTGTATCCATTTTCTAAACAACTTGGTCTGCTTTGTAGTTGCATTAGACATGGTGTTCAGTCAATTGATGCTTAGTAATATTTTAATTTTTGTTTGTTAAAACTTGCATCTTGCCCTTTTTGAAGTTCTCAGTCCTGAAGAAACACGCTTAATTCTTTTCTGATCAGAAAATCTTTTTTCAGAAATCGGTGACTTGACACAGTTCCTTATGACCTTTTCGGCCTTCATCTTCCACTGTGCCGAAATTTATTTTACGGCAATGACTTAGGAAATATTGTGTTATCATTTATGGGCCTATATAAAAGAATTGCAGAAGCACAGTTTCAGAGAGCTTTGGTTTCTGGACATTTCTTGATGGGCAAATGCAACAATTTCTAGCTAAATTGCATGTGGCACTTGAGATCCTGAGTTCATTCTGACCTGCCTTCAACTTCCTTCTCACCTGCAATAAAGTGTCATTAAACCCAGACTATGAAAAACTCTCATTACATGTTCTATAACATTGTGCATAATCACAAAACCACTAAAGCGTTTGTTTTGTGTAGGGTGGAATATACCTGGTTGATCTTGCATTCAGCTGTCCCTCCCATCTTCTCTGTGTGTCAGAAACCAGGAAATCAGGCCGAGACAGAAGTACAGTTAAATCACACTAGTTTAATAATAAAAGTAAAAAGAACAAACGTAGTCAAAACATAGCCAAAGTTCAGTAACCGGAACGGATAGTCAGCTAAGCCAGAAGTCATGGATCAATGTAGAGGAACAGCAAGCAGGATCTGGAGCCAGAAGGAATGTCAGCAAAGCAAGTCTTGAACAGGATGGCAGGAGATAGTTTCTGTGATGATGACCAAGGCGAAGGCAGAGCTCCTCTGGACTGGACAGCTTAAGTAGGCAGAATTGACGAGCAGGATATCATCAACAGCTGAGTAACCGTGGAGAGATAGGAGCTGACAATTAGCCGACAGCTGAGCAGCCAGCTCAGAGAAGGAAGGGCTGAGCCCAGCCCTGCCACTGTTTCCCCATTGCAGCCTGAGATTGTGTAGACCAGCTGTTGTCAGCTACTGAGTATGCTCCAGTTTCAGTTCCCTTTTAAGCTGCACTTTTCCTTCTTTTTCTTATCTGTGCAGCCCATGGCTATTGAAACACTCATGTGGGCATATATACAGTGGTAAATGACACTCCCTCCCTCCTCCTCCATGTTCTCCTATTGCTAAACACTAGGGGGCGGGATACAGTATGCTGATTGATTACATTCATTTAGAAACTCAAAGCTTAATTTTAATATAAATCCGTAATAAATGTGTCAAATGTAATTGCTAATACCTGTAAAGATGTAGACACCATCTGAACAAAATAAAAGCTAGTGTCAATCATCTTTGACATTGCCTACATCATATAAATGCACAAAAAATACACATTTAATGTTCAATAAAGATTTATAGGGAGCTATAAAACAGGTTTTTGATATTTTTATAATTTAAATTGAATTGCTCTTCTGAAACAGTTTGATTTTTATTTTTTGTCATGTAAACAAAACGGCACCAATCAGGGGCTGTGCAGACACCAGCAGAGTAATAGAATCCCCTCCCAAGCATTCCTGCAGATGCCAAAAAACAACAGCGCTGCGGGAATAAGCTACTTTGAGGATTTAAAGAAAAAACAAAGTACAGTGGCATGATATATATGATTTATGTGAATGAGTTATGGCAATTAGCTCTTCACAGTTTAGTATCACTTAAAAAGCCGAAATTTAGCTAAAAAAAAAAAAAATCCTTCCAGCTTTAATCACATCACCTACCTGTAATAAAGCAAGCCCCACATTGTGCAGACAACTGGATCCTGGAGAAATTACTGCTGGGATGCCTGTTCCTGAATTTCCAGCACTGCAGTGGTTAATCGCTTCAGGTTTTCAGGCAGAACAGTAGTAAAGATGGCGATGTGACACCCCCCTCCTTGCTTCCTTCCTCCCTTAAGAAAAGTTCTTTCACTGATTACACAGCTTGTAACAAAAGCTGTGAATGGGAGAGAGTCTGATCGATCACAGGACACTCTCCTCCATTCACAGATTGTTACAAGCCGTGCAATAAGTGAAAGAACATTTCTCGGTGGATGAGAGGGGGGCCTGTCTCCATTGGACCATTTGTACTAGTGTTCTGACTGAAGACCCAAAGCTGTTAGCCGTTGCAGTGCCCGATGTTCCGAAACCCGAACAGTACCGAAATCCCTGCAGTGAAGATTTCTCCAGGATCCAGAAAAAATGTAAAGTCTGCAGCTACAAATACTGTAGCTGCTGACTAAGGGTGAGCTCAGGCGTGTTCGCAAACAGCACGCGCAGACCCCGCCAGGAACTTGGCACTGGGGAGCGCTATTAACAGGCAGTGAGACATTTTCCTGATCTCTGCAGCCGCGCATCAGGAAATGTCTCACTGCTTGTGATTAGCGCTCCGCAGTGTCGACTCCCTGGCGGGCTCTGCACGTGCTGTTTGCGAACACACCTGAGCTCAACCTTACTGCCTACTTTTAATTGTAGGGCACTTACCTGTTCAGGAATCCAGTGGTGTCCTCGCCTGAGCTGATATTTCAATCGGGTTCTGGCGCTGCCATCTTGACTAAGGGAAACTGCCAGTGAAGCCTTGCGGCTTCACAGCTTGTTTCCTACTGCACATGAACAAAGCACACTGTGCTTTTTGAATGGGCTGGCTGCGGGGGAAGAAGGGGAGAGGCAAAAGTGGGTGCGGGTACCTGTCAAAACCTCCCCCTCAAAAGGTGCCAAATGTGGCAGTGGTGGGGGGCGGCAGACAAGCAAAGCATTTAAACAGATGATTTACAGTAAATAATTCAGTAAACGGCTGAATTAATAGACTTCAGAAATTATCTCCAGAAAGGACTACATAAAGTAAGTATGATGTGTTTATTACACTTACCTCTGCTGTGTTTTCCAAGTTACGGTTCTCCTTAAAATGCACTGGTATTGGCTGACTACTTCTGAGCCCTGCGCATTTTGTGATTAGATGTAGTACATTAGAAGTCTGTGGGGCTGACTACCTCAATTTACTTAATTTTCAGGGACTAGAAGTAGTCAGCCAATGATGGTATCGCTGCTCAAAGCTTTTCTGAGGTTGACTGCCTTAGTAGAAGACCTAATTCCAAAATGATGGTGATGTGGAGGAGAGAAGGCAAGTTTAGATATTTCCTTTTATGACTGTGAAGAATTACAGTACTGTATATCATCTGACTTCTTATCACCTCATTGTCACCTTATTACACGTTGTGCTTTCAGTGTCACGAGTTGTCTTCATCATTATCGGAATTCATCACTTTCATGGAGCATTTGCTAATTGCCAGTCAATGTGAGGGTGTGTTAATCACTCACGCTTCCAATGTATCGTGTTGCTTATTTTCAAACGTTTTACACTAACGTAAGGGAACTTTTCCATCAATGCATGCATTTTTCTTTCATGCCATAGTAACACAAATATTTGAAATACAAATATATAATTTAAATACATGAAATAAAAAATGGTCATGCATTGAGATTCAGCATCTTACTTGCTTAAAAACTCTCATCGCCCATGGATCTGTTAAATTGATGGGTTTACGTCCACTTTAATGTAACAATTTAAAAAAACAATTACATCCCTGGCATGTGTCGGGAATGTAACTGTCATATTGGATGTGCTCTCAACCAAATTGTCAAACCATCCAATGGGCCTGGTCTTGCAGTTGTTAAATTTGTAACATTTAAAAAAATGACCAAAAAAAAAAAAATGTAATGAATACATAACAGCATAAACTAGCATTTTATTATCTACTTGGCGTTTAAATGTAACAATCCCTAGTAGTCAGCAGGAGGGAGTCCATCTATTTTTCACCCCCCTATACTTTTATAGTAAATCTGAACGTGGGATTGGTTTGTTTTCTTAGCAGTGAAGTGAGATAGGATAATCTGTTCCCTTCCTTTTTCCGTTATCGCTGTTGTACAATTCAGTGTCAGCGATATGTGACATTGTCCACATTACTGTTTGAAGGAGTTCAAAGTGCATTACCGCTCAGTGTTATCCATTCCTTTATTCCTGACTCCCATCCTCGTCAAATTGATTTCATGTTTCCTCTTTCTGATAGCAATTACACAAAATGTGGGTTCGTTTTTTGATATATCTGTTCGTGTTAAAAAAAAAAAAAAAGTGCATGCTTTGTGCGTGTCTTCCTGCATTATAAATGTGAGATGATTTGGTGACCCGTAATATCAGTTGTCACTTCTCCACCCCTGTGGTTACCAGAGAACATTTTCTAGTACAGTAAGAAAGCTTCCATCAGTGTTTTCATGCCACATTAGTTGTGCGATCGTTTCTTAGGCCTGAAGATAGAAAATGAGATAGAATAAATAATACAAACCTGTGCTTTTTCAGTACCAGGCAAAATAATTGGCTTGTTTTAGAACCTATGTAGGTCTATGCGTGCATAGAGGTGCGGGTTTCTTTTTTGTCATTTTAGGCAGGTGCGTTTTCATGTGTCACTTTGTTCCTTTTGTGTGTGGACATGGGTTTGTGTGTTTTTTTTTGTTTTTTTTGTTTTTTTTTTATTTAAAATTTGAAGTTTAATATGTTAACCACTTAAGGACCGGGAAGGATTTGTCTCCCCCTCTCCGGTGTCACATTTGGCATCTTTAAGGGGGGAGGGGGGAGCAGATACCTGTCTTATACAGATATTTGCTCCCACTTCTGGCAAAAGATCGCCGCAGAATCTGCCGTAATCTACGCCATGTCCGGCCCCTCCTCTGTCCCCCCCTCTGTCTTCTGGGAGATGTACAGGTCCCAGAAGACAGCAGAGACCAGTCAGGACGCACAGCACGACTTGCGCATGCGCAGTAGGGAACCAGTCTGTGAAGCCGCAAGGCTTCACTTCCTGATTCCCTTACTGAAAATGCCGGCGCCTCCACCCAGGAGCTGAGAGATGGGTCGGCTTCGGGTGAGGACATCGCGGGTGCCCTGGACAGGTAAGTGTCCTTATTTTAAAAGTCAGCAGCTGCAGTATTTATATCTGTTGACTTTTAATTTTTTTTTTATAGGGGAACTCCACTTTATTGACCAGGCCATTTTTTGCGATATAGCACTGAGCCGCTTTAACTGACAGTTGCGTGGTCGTGCTATGTTGCACTCAAACAAAATGTCCTTTTTTTTTTTTTCTCCACAAATAGAGCTTTCTTTTGGTGGTATTTGATCAGCTCTGTGGTTTTTATTTTTTGCGCTATAAACAAAAAAATAGTGACAATTTTGAAGGAAAAAAAACACTATTTTTTAGTTTTTGCTATAATAAATATCCAAAAAAAAATAATTCTCCATTAGTTTAGGCCAATATGTATTCTTCTACATATTTTTGGTAAAAAAAATTGCAATAAACGTATATTGATTTGGCTTGTGCAAAAGTTATAGCATCTACAAAATAGGAGATTGATTTATGGCATTTTTATTATTTATTTTTTGCTAGTTATGGCGGAGATTTGCGTTTTTTAGTGGGACTGCAACATTGCGGCGGACAGTGACATTTATTCAGCGATAAGAGCTAAAAATAGCCACTGATTACTGTATAACTGTCACTTGCTGGGAAGGGGTTAACACTAGGGGGCGATCAAAGGGTTAAGTGTTCCCTAGGGAGGTGTTTCTAACTGTGGGGGCAGTGTACTGATTAGAGGAGGAGAGAGATTGCTCTTCCTGATCACTAGGAAAAGCAGATCTCTCTCTCCTCCCCAGTCAGAACGGGTATCTGTTCGTTTACATTGACAGATCCCCATTCTGGCTCTCTGAGGAGCGATCGCGGGTGGCCACACGCATGGGCTCCGGCATCATGCCGCGGGCACGCCCCTCCATCGCTCTTAAAGAGTTTGCGCAACCATGCCAACCGGCCACAGTATATTGAAGACAGCTGGTCAGCAAGTGGTTAACAGCCATTGATCAAGGCTTTTTAAACCATATCTATGGTCAAAATGTAAAATCATGAATTTATTTCCACATTGTTTTTTAATCATTTCTAGTTTGCTTCCATTATTCTGAATAATGATTTTGTAAAGATCCCCACACATTTACTTCCTTTAATTTTATTCACTACACCTTGTGGGTAGGTACTGCTGTATCACACATTCTGAATTACAGAGTTGCTGATAGGAGGAGTTTCACAAGGCGGAGTCAGTACAAGAATCACTTTTTTGCAGGCAGCAAGGTACCATGGGATATGTAGTCATTAGATGTTGAAAGTAAACATCAGAGGAAATGCTGCACAGCATGCAGGGAATCCAGGAATAGGTGGAAAGAGATGGCCAACCGAGAGGCCGCACTCACAATATGAAAGGCGTTTTCTCGTGTCAAAAATAATTATTGTTTCTATTGCTATTAAAATGGCAGTAAAATAAAATGAAAGTGTATGCTGTGACCATACAGAATATTTCCTTTACCACTTGATGCCCAGGCCAGTTTTGTCATTTCTCACATACATGTTGCAATCTGCCAACAGAAGAGGTCGCCACCATCTCAGAGATAAATGGGATTGGGAATATGAATGGTTATAAATGAATGCTGAAGATGGCTGCTGCTCCCCTTTAGACAGGTCCTGAGTTCACCTAGTGCACATATAAAAAGTAAGCAGAAGAGGGTGCCACCATAAGAGCGTAAATCTATTTTTTGAAATGAAAAGGAAAAGAAAATATTGCACCCACTGCATAAAATCTGGAGAAGGCATGTCCCAAGTTATGTGGTCATCTCAGGACAGCTGGAGCTCTCGACCTAGTGACTTCATCCTCAGAGTCAAGCCAATCCGGAAGCCGCTGAAACCGACATTGAGCTTGCGTTCCACCCTGCAGTTTCAAGAGTTATGCCTGTCTACCAGCAGAGTCCTTTCTGATCTTTACAATCCCTCCAGATGCTTGCCTGCCGAGCTCCGCTCTGCATCATCAGCTGTTTGCCTGCTGATCTCTGCACACTCCAGCTGCCCTGAGATGACCACATAATAACTTATGATGTGCATACTCCACATTTTATGCAGTGAGTGCAATATTTTCTTTTTCTTTTCATTTCATTTACGCTCTTATGGTGGCGCCCTCCTCTGCTTGCTTTTTTATAGGTGCACTAGGTGAACTCGGGACCTGTGTAAAGGGAGCAGCAGCCATCTTCAGCATTCATTTTTAACCATTTATTGGCCCAATCCCATTTATCTCTGTGGGTGACAGATCGTGTCATTGCCTTTAAAACTTTTTTGTCTTATAATCTGCATTTGCTTGCTAGAAAGTTACTTAGAACCCCTAATCATTGTATGTTTTAGAAAAACGGAGGCTCTGGAAAATTGAATGGTGGTTGTTGCACATTATGTCGCATGATATTTGTACAGCCTTTTAGCAAATGCAGATTTTTAGGAAAGAATATACTTTAATGAATTTTAGTGCACACAAACACAATATAATAGCCGATTTTAGTAAAAAAATAAAAGTTGCGACGAGTAAATAAGATTCAAATGTCAAGATTGCATGTGAAATGGTGGCAAACTATCGTACATAAATATCTTCATAGGTGTTGCTTTAACCCTTTCACTGCCAAGTCCATACACCGTACTGACCTACAGAAGTGCCCATGGGTGGCCAAGTCAGTACAGCCTACGGACCTCCTTTCTCCCACTTCTATAAGCTTATGGTCACTTCAATGACCATAAGCTTATATTAGAATTGTGTAGCAGACTCTGCTGAACAATTCTATAACTCTGATCAGCGGATTACAACCCTGCCCCCTGCCTCTCCACCTTCGCTGTACCCTTCCATCCAAAACTGCCCCCCCCCCCACTCTCCTCTCCTATCCCCTTCACCCCCAGCACAGATTACCCCCCTCCACCCGATCCGACCACTCCCCTGCAAACCTGCTCCCTGCAGCAACCATCATTAGCTTGCATCCCTCCTCTTCCACTCCCTGCTGGCTTCAGGTGCTGCATGGGGCTTGGGGGGTCCAGATGAGTCCCCCCCGCCAGTCAGATCACCCCCCCAAATGCCCCCGATCCATGGCCGCTCCGAGCGGCATCTCTCCTTCCCCTACCTCCGCCTGCAGCTTCTCCCAGCACAGATCTCCTATGATCTGTCGGACTGGGGAGCGCGGCGGGAGGGGAGAGCGGTGCGGGTGGGCGTGAAGTTGGGGATTGGGGAGGCTTAGTTAACATATGTTTATTAAACTCCCCCTGTAGAAGAGTGACCCCATGCAGGGATCACTACTGACAGCTGATATATTGTAACCGCGAGTGTTAGTGTATCAGACTGTCATTTCCTGAATGAATGAAATCTCTATACAGATTTTTTATTCATTCAAGTAAAGTGATACAAAGAAAAGGGACTATCTTTCTCTGTCTCAAAAAAAAGAGATATGGGGGTTTGTTTAGACCTCTGATATCTCTCCAAAGACCCCCCCCCCCCCAAAAAAAAAGCTAAATATAAAAAAATGTAAAAAAAAAAAAAAAGTCAAATAAATAAAAAAAAAAAGACCCCCCCGGTCCCCCTGCACTCACCCCTCCACGGTGACGGTCCCACCCCCCCGCACTCACCCCTCCACGGATACCTCAGCTTCTCCTCCCCGCCAACAAGATCTGTCCTGATTGGCCAGGAGGAGAAACCGGAAGACGATAGCGAATATTAATTCTCTATTGTCACAAGTGGGTGGATTTGGGGTGCAATGCTCTGTGCTCCAAGCCCAACCTTTTTCAAGCAAATTAGAGCCTCAGGCTCTGATCATGTGACTTGAAAAAAAACAAACTAGTACAAGCGTATGAGTCCGGCGCCCTGCAGGGGGGCAGCGCCCCTAATGGACCCGCTGCTCCTGGTAAGACCCCTTTCACATGGAGCCGACTCTGTTAAGCAGATCTGCCTGCTCAGCGGGGGATCTGTCTGCTAATCCCCGTTGAGCAGGCGGATGACAGGTCATTAGGGATGTAGCAACTGCACAAATGAGCCGTTTCTCCCAATTTTACATCCACGTAGGTCTGCATGCATGTCCCTGAGCTCACACTGTCTGTGTTCAGGGTCCTGTACCCACACGAATGTCAGATTGAGAACAGCAGCTATGCCTATGCAGCAGTTGAATCCCAATTGACATAAATGGAACTGCCTTACGGGGATCCACGGAACACCTGTGCATCCTCATGCGGGTAAACGTGCCCCCCATGGGCGTACACTTTAGTATGCCACATGTGAACGATGCTTTAGTACTAATTTAGAAGGAATTTTGTAAGTTACGTTGTGTTTATGTGCAATATTAATGATTTTAGTGTATTTTTAGTGAAAATAGCGATATGATGAGCATTTGCGCAACTATTGCAGGGCCCAAAAAATCAGTAGCACTTTTTTTATTCTACAGGTCATGTGCTTTTAGAAAATGTCTAGTTTGAGCGGTCTTTTCAAATTCTAAAAGCTGTAAGTGAAAAATGAAAACCTCCAGTTTTTTAGAACATTTTTTGGGCACGTTCGATTTTCACCATTTTGCAAAAAGGCGCAATTTAAAATGTACAAATATTTGTTATTTATTACCTCCATACAGGTTAAGCTTTTATATTTAGTAGGGATTTAGCAGGAATTTTGTAAAATGAGCTGTGTTTTTATCTGCTAATAATGGTTTTAGTGTATTTTTTCCCATTTATATTGGTTCGATAAACATTTGTGCAAATACCGCGGGGTCTAAAAAATCTGTAGCACCTTCTTTTTATTCTAGAGGTCATATGCTTTCAGAAAATTATATGGTTTTGGGGGTCTTTCACAAATTCTGAAAGCTGTAAGGGAAAAATAAAAATGCAAAGGAAAAATTGCAAAAATGGTCTGGCCACCTGAGTGTACAAAATGGAGCACAGGGCCTGGCAGTGAAAGGGTTAAAAGCCTTTACAGGTTACCAGTTTGGCGTTAATTGTGAGCTCTGGCACTAGAATTATTATTCTATACAGGGCAATACCTCACGTGTGTGGTGCAATCACTGTTTACATTTGTGGGACCCATGTGCACGTTTACATTTGCGTGTTAGCATGGGAAACGGATGCTTTAAAAAAAAAATTTTTATTTTTCTCAGGTAATAAAAAATTATTTTTCAAAACACACTGCACTGCAGCTCTGAGATGGGAGCAAACACAAATGTTATTATGATGAACCCCAACACAGGTTTTAGCATGTCGGAAAAGTGTGTTTAAAACAGTGTAGATGAGCCCTTAGATTACACACTGTAAGCTGTCAGAATGAACTTTCTCTGCACTTCTTCATCATCAGATATTCCCAGTTGTCCCCTGCTTCTACAGAATGTAGCACTCCATACCTGAGCCACCAATTACCAGGCTTTAGTACTGTCATCTGCGGCCATTCGCAAGGCTATATAAAGTACAAATTTGCTGTTTAAAAAAATCCCCCGAACCCCCTTCCCTTTCCTTTCCTTTTTCTAGCCACTCAATGCATTTTGGTGTGCCACCCCCGAAGGTAGATGTATACATTATGGTAATTTTTATTTGTTGCTGTGACAATTGAATAAAGAGCTCACACAAATGCAATGCTTTTTGTAGAATAACAGAGGAACTTGCCTACATTGATTTTTTTTTTTTTTTTCGTTTTCTTATTTAGAGGGCAGAAGTGGTCTCTAGCAAAAGTCTAGGGTGCAAGGCAAGCTTGTTAATTGCTGTGTTTTCTGATTTTGTGAGGTTTTCATATTATGAAAACATATGTGTTATAATCTAGATTATTTTTGGAGTAAATTTATTATCATGTTTGTAATATATTATCTCACTCAAACAAGGATACTTTTTTGATGTGGTTAAGGGCATTTTATATTGGTGCAGCACCAAATTTGACCACTAGAGGGTGGTGTTTACAAAATAATGCATGTTTGCATAGTAAATCTGATGCTGTTTATTACCACTTTTGTCCACTGCATCTGATTTGAAGAATTTCCCCTCAAAGTGTTGCTTATCAGAATAATGGACTTTTTAAGCTGTTGTATAGCAGCTTATTTCAGGACCTATCAAAGTGGTCCTTTTTTCCTTTATTGATGTCTGCCAACAGTTAAAGTAGGAGAAAAGCCTCTGTATCTATTTGTGACAGGAGTCACTTTGGACAGGGGGTCTTGTGGAACCCAGCTTACCTTGGAGAGCTCTGGAAACTCCTTGTCCAGCTCCCCTGGTCCCTCGTATGTGTAGGTCACCCTGTGTCTATTAGGGGCACAGGGTGACTGAGAACCCCAGTTGGGTCTAGCTCACTCAGCCCTCCCGGGGGAGACCGAGGAGCACTCCCTTCAGAGCGCTCCCGGACCCCCCCCTCTCTCTGGCAGTCTGTGTCATGGATCTCCATGACAACGGGCACGCTAGCTCTGCGCTGCGGGACTTCTAGACGCATGGGGGAATCCTCCACGTTGCGCTGGCTCCGCCCCCCGCCGAGCACAGCGCTGTTATACATGTCCATCCCCTCCCTGCTGTGGATGCTTTCACTCCAGGGAGTGTTTCGTGGGGATGACGCTATGCGTCGCTCTGCCCGGGGGATATCCTAGACAGACATCTCACGTCTCCCCTAAAAACAAAAAACAAAAACAAAAAGAAAACAAAAACAAAAAAAAAACTTGTGACCGCCCCATACTCATGGTTCAGCCAATCAGGCTGCTGATTGGACATCTCCACCCACTGCAATTACACACATTTAAACTCCTCCAGCACTGCTTTAATCAGCTGCTACTGACACCACACAGACGTGCTTGGAAGAAGCTGAGACAGGCAGGTAAATGCATGGACCCCCTCTGGTTGGGACGTTTGTAAATTTTACAGACGGTTAACCGTTTACTTACCTATAATATTTCCCTGATGTGTTTTATAATCTGCAGACTTATGCGTACTCACACCCAACCAGGGAACCTGCATATTTCCTTGGACTCCTGCCCATTTTGATTCTGGGGTATTATTCAAATACTTCCTGCTGCTGAAATTGGGACCCATGATCTGGTTCCTTTTATCCTCAGTTTTTAGGTACGTGTTATATATGTTCTATATTTACAATCTCGGGTGAATCTGCTAACCCCAATACTCCTTACAATTCTGAGAATAGTATTGTATTTATACTAGGCTCTCTTTTTAAGACTCTCATTGAAATATTTTCATTGCAGCAGGATTGTACCCCCCACCCTCTAACTCCATCAAACAGGCTGTCTCAAGCCTTCGCAGTGAGGGGAGGACTGTGTCTGTTCTTATTTTGGGGATATCCTTTGTGAAGCAACCTCAGTCCACCCTGGTTCTTTTTCCTGTGATTCACCTGGTATCTTCCCTATCTTCTTGAGCCTCGGTTCTGTGATCCCTGTGTGGCCTTGACGGGCGGCAAATTCTTGATTCCCATTGGATGCTGATAATGTCCCTGGGAGTGTTTTTTATGAATCTTAAGGGGTCAGTATGAAATCTCTGCATGTATATGCCTGGAACTTACTAAAGATGTAACATATGTTAGTGTCTATTGACCTTTATAATGTAAACTAGATGCTCTCTACTGCCTCCTGCTGTGAATGCCTGAGATATTCATCCATTTATGTTTGCTCTGCTTTTTGTTAATTTTCTAGATGAAATATCCATTTTGACCAATTGTCTTTACCCCTGAAGAAGAGGTCAACCCCTTTTGCTTACCTCGAAACGTCGGGTTCTATGATCATTGGTTCTTTACTACCTGTAACATTGCATTTGGTCATTTATTTGTAGAATTACTTTTTCCCATTTACATGCATCCATTTTATTGTATATATGGTTAGGTCATATGTAATGATTTTTAGATGCTAAATTAATAAACTACAATACTTTTATACAAAAACTATAAACTTCTACTACTTTCTACTTTATTAGAGGTAACCCCGTGAAAAAAGTCCCGCTAGAGGAATCGCACTCCTTCAGGGGGTGCTTAGGTTTGGCAGTTGGGTCTGCACAAACCAGACTCCATGGTACAACCACACCGTCTCAGCATTTTGTGTTATCCCCTGTTATCCAGGGTTCTATATATGTGGTTTGTGTTGAAAGAATGAAGGGGCTCTTTCACTTGGGACAGTAATAGTTCTGAACAATATCCCTCAAGAAATATATAAAGATAAATTCATTCCACCTTTCAAACTGCTGGAATATTGTATGAGCTTAGTCTCATAAACTGTTCTATATGTTTTACGCAATCGTTTGAGGTGTGGCTGTATCCCATTGTTCTGTTATTTTTGTTTGCCTTGGGAGCAAAGTATTATGGGATGTATATATGGATTAGCTGGGTGAGGGGAGGGGGGATTTCTTCAGTAGCCCCTCCTGTCTGTGTGTCTCTTGTTACTGAATGTAGTTTACCCCGCCCTGTGTCATTATGCAAAGAAGAGGGGATTGTCCCCTGAGTGTATATCTCTTTGTACCTGTGTTTGAATAAACAGTCTTATGCTTCTCTTCACCCTACACTGATGTCATGCCAAGTGACTGGGTGAGCTAAGGGACCTTGGATTGTGCTGGTACCGGGCAAAGGAAGCTTATACGGTGGAGGTACTCCTCTTGAGTACGGGGAGTCCGTCATACTATTGTTAAAAATGTTTTTCTCCCTCCACCTACCTATCCTGCCTAACCTATAACTTAACCTGTGTACTTACCTGTTTTTAATCTTCAGTCAGATCACGTGATCTCGCAGCTCCAGCCCCCCCCATCAGTGAGTAGCTGCTGCAGGGGAGAGGAGGGAGTGCCAAAAATAGCTGAGCTTTGGGAGCCTATGAGTGGCTTTGCGGCTCCTGGAATTAATAGCCGTTGTTGAGTGTGCCCTTACACAAAGCTGTGTAACCGGATCGAAGTGGATGCAGCTGGTAAACGTAGACCTGCACACAAATACAGGGGCTCACATTCGTACCTGTATGCATATTTATGGTCAGATCTACTTTTACCAGGAACTAGATATTTGGACTTATTTATTGTGTAAAATACCTCAAATATTAAGCAATATGCAAAATAAATTTGGAAATGACATACTATTATTTGACAGCTCAACCTGTTTCTGCTGGCCCTATGCATACATGTGGCTGCTGGATGGGTGGGCTTTAACACTGAGCATTCACAGGGAACGGCTTTTCTGCTCATGCTCACTGGGTGCTCTCAACACAGTAAATAAGGTGTCACGGACAGCCAATCACAGTGGTCACAAGATTGAAATCCTTTTAAAGGGCCAGGGGGAGGGGACGTGGTGGCAACAGAATAATATTTCTTTTTCATACATCATGGGACACAGAGTCAGGCTAATATTTATTACCTGCTGGGTTATACTCCATCATTAGGTGAATGGACACTGGTAGACCAAAGGTCTTGAGACAGGAAATGATCCCCTATATAACCCCTCCCATACAGGAAAGTACTTTAGTTTTTTACTAGTGTCTGCAAGGTGGATGGCACTTTTTGTTTGCGCTCTCTGAGCTCCAGGTCTCTAGTCCCACAAACGGTTCCAAAAATGAATCAAGGGATTGATCAATCAGATCCATTTGACACAGGCTTCAATGCCTAGATAAATGGTACCCGATCCTCGCAAAGAAGACTCAAGATCCTGCGAGGGTTTGCCTGTAATGTGGCCTCCGGGGTCTGGACCCTGCGGAGTGGAAATCCTGGACACTACAGCGCTAAGGCATTTCCTGCAGGGTGCTGTACAGGTCCAAGGGAGTGGACCCAAAACATGAAAGGGTACCCAGTCATTGAAGGTCCAAATGACAGTAACCCGCTGTGAAGGGTGAAGATTGGGCCCTTAGCTTCTAAGTGGCCCTGCTCCTGGATGGGTAAGTGAAACCCCTTTATTTTATTATTGTGGGGTGTTCCAGTGATTGTAACAATCATTCAAGCGAGCTAAAGGCTGGACACCTGTGTGCGGTGACCATACGGGGGAGTTCTGGGCTAGCTGTAGGTGTTTGCAAAGTGTACATTTTTTGCTTGTGTCTGGATGATTTTTACCTGTATGATGGCGCACAACGGTGTGCCATTTTGCCTTGGTTCGCCATGGCGCACGGGCGTTCGCAAGAGCGCTGCTGGGCTCAGTAGATTGGCGGCCATGGCGCACGCGGTTTCACCGCAGCCTTTATCTGGGCGCACGAAGATTCGCATTGTACGCAAATACAGTCACGCCTGCTTGCCAGGATCGTGCACTTGCGTGTGCACACACACATAGAATGTTCCGGCACACACCCAGCTTAGTTAAGCTGTGCAGACCAAGCATGTGGTGCTTCCAGAAGGCAGCTGTGGGACATAGAGCAGGTTCTGAACAGACACTTGCAGTGGTTCATTTTTCCTTACCCGGGTCACATGGGTCACCAGGTGTTGCTTGGCAGGCTAAAGGTGCTTAGGAGGATTGTTGCATAGGGGCTTGGTGAGCCCTATCAAAGGGTCGCCCTTCTGAGGTGTTTTAACTACACCCAAGTACTCTTTGTGACATTGAATGTCTTCCAAAAAATAGGAGTGGGACTAACACCATAGGGACAGGCACACCTATGTCATCAGTAGTTCTTGATGAACCTAGTCGTATCCCTATTGTTGTATCACCTGAAAGACCAGAGGCTCCCAGGCAATCTGAGCCGCTGCGCCTATCTGATATTGTGCCTGTGCCTACAGTCAACGCTGCTGCTTCACCCTTTATCACTAAGGATGAACTGTCCTCAGCCCCAGCCGGGTTAGAGCACAGGATTGCCGGCATGATTGCCTCCATCCCGCAGGGTGGCAGGAAGCGTGACAGATCCCCCTTCACGGAGTCTCCTAGTCTGGAGCAGGAATGAGTTGAGAATGGGGAAGAGCTGAAAGCTCAGGATCCTGTGGAGTGCCCGGCAGATGAGTCTGCTTCCGAGCAATCCATCTAAGAAGATATCTAGTCAACGTCTGCCTCTCAGTCGCAGAGGCTTTTGATCCTGGCTCTGACCAAAATGGTTTGTTCTGCCTTTAAGTTGCCTCTTGCAGAGGTGACTGATCCTCTTTGGGATCTCTGAGACCTTTTCAGGTCACACAGACTGGAAACATCCTGACAGGACTTTTTTGCCTCCTAAAAGGTTTTCCCTTTTATATTCCATGGATGAAAAGTTTTTTAAAAATGGAGCATGCCAGCTGTAGATGCAGCGGTCTCTTCCTTAAACAAGAACTTAACTTGTTCGGTAGATAACGCACAGGGCTGGAAAGACCCTGTTGACATGACATTTTTTAAAGTTAAGGAAGTTATTATTAAAGGCTTCCTTTTCTTTGGCCAGTTCAGCTATTCAGCCAGCTGTTGCAACAATTGGTATTTACCAGTCCGTAAAGGATCAGGTCAAACGGCCAGATAGGCCTAACCCGGAGGATGATCTGCCTGAAAATAAGACAGATATTTCTCGAGTGCTGTGTTTTGCTGTTGATGTTTTAAAGGATGAAATACAGCAGGTTTCTCGCCTGGCTCTCTTGTCTGTACATATGTGCAGACATTTATGGCTTAGGAACTGGTCAGCCGAGCTTCATTGTAAAAAGTTATTGGTAGGTTTCCCGTTTTATGGGGAACGTTTATTCGATGATCACTTGGACAAATATATTCAAAAGATTTCCGGAGGGAAAAGTTCCCAGCACCAAGCCCTCCTTTTGAGGGGATGCCCCCACTCTATCGGGTGGGGGGAAGGCTGCTGCACATTTGGAAAACAATAATTCAGGACGAGTGGGTGACCTCAATTATATCTCTACATCATCTAGTGCATCAAGGAGTGATTGTAAAGATTCCTTTATTCGAAAGGGGCACAGGGGTTTTACTCAAACCTGTTTACGGTTCAGAAACCAAACAGGGACACAAGGCCCATTTTGGACCTAAGGACCCTGAACAAGTATCTATTGATACAGTCCTTTCGGATGGAGTCTGTGCGCTCAGTAGTAACCTCACTCCAGAGGGGAGACTTTTTAGCCTCCATTGATATAAAGGACGCGTACTTACACATACCTATCTTTCAGCCTCATCAGCGGTTCCTACGTTTTGCAGTAGAGGAACGTCATTTTCAGTTTGTGGCTTTACCCTTTGGGCTTGCTACAGCTCCCCGAGTGTTCACAAAGGTCCTAGCACTAGTATTGGGTGTTTTAAAGGCCCAAGGGATCCTGGTGCTCGGGTATCTGGACGACCTCCTGCTCAGAGATCACTCAGTACAGGCTCTAGAACAGAGCATAATATACACAGTGAGGTATTTGAAAAGCTTAGGCTGGATCATAAATACCGAAAAGTCAGCCTTGAGACCAGCTCAAAGTCTAGATATTTAGGTCTGATTCTAAACACGGTATTCTTGCCACCCATAAGGATCTGTGCCCTGAAGGATCAAGTGCGTCAGATAAGGCGCACCAGACAACCCTGGATTATCCAATGTGCTTATCTCCCTGAGGCATGCTTAAGCCTAAACTGGTGGTTGCAGGATCAGAACTCGTGAAAGGGAAAATCCTTTCTCCCGGTAACTTGGAGAGTACTGACTACAGATGCCAGTCTCTCGGGCTGGGGAGCGACCCTAGACGGGCTCATAGTTCAGGGTAAATGGTCAGGGACAGAGCAGACCCTGCCCATCAATGTCCTAGAATTACGGGTAGTACGTCTGGTTCTGCGGTCCTGGACAGTGGAGCTTCAGGACTGCCCCATCAGGGTTCAGTCCAACAATGCCACGGCAGTGGCCTATATAAACTACCAAGGCAGTACCGGGAGTCGTCAGCTCTGAAGGAGGTGAACTACATACTAGCCTGGGCAGAGGGACATGTGCCAATGATATCGGCAGTCCATATACCGGGAGTAGAGAACTGGAAGGCAGATTATCTCAGCTGCCAGCAGATCTGCCTGCAGGAATAGTCTCTACACCCAGAGGTGTTCCAGGAAATTTGCCAACGTTGGAGATAGCCAGGGGTCAACCTACTGGCATCCAGGTTCAACAGCAAGCTACAGCAGTTTGTGTCTCAAACAAGAGATCCTCTGGAAATTGGAGCAGATGCTCTGATAGTTCCATGGAGCCAGTACTCCCTGGTTTATGCTTTCCCTTCGATCCCTCTCCTTCCACATTTGTTGCGCAGGATTCAGAGAGAGGGGGTTCCAGTCATTCTGGTGGCACCAGCCTGGACCAGAAGGCCCTGGTTTCCGGAGATTGTGAGACTGACTATAGACGGGCTATGGACGCTTCCACATTGTCCCGTTCTACTGTCTCAAGGTCCTATATTCCACCCCAATTCACAATCTCTAAATTTGACAGTGTGGCTATTGAAGCCAGGGTGTTAAAGTATCGTGGCATCTCGGGACCAGTGGTGTCTACTCTAGTGAATGCTAGAAAAGCTGTCACTAGGAAGATTTATCATAAGGTCTGGAAGACTTATATTGCTTGGTGTGAAGCCAGAAAATGGCATCCTCAGAAATATGTGATTGGGAGAATTCTCTTTTCTACAGTCAGCTGTGAAAATCAAATTGGCTTTGAGTACAATCAGAGGTCAGGTTTCTGCCCTATCAGTATTCTTCCAAAGGCTTTTAGCCTCCTATTCACTGATCCGAACCTTTATGTAAGGGGCAACTCTCTTGCTTCCCCCCATTAGGTTACCTATGTGTCCTTGGGACTTGAACTTGGTGCTGTCTGTGTTACAGAAACAACCATTTGAATCTATTAAGAAAATTCCATTACTTGCTGACACCTCGGCTAGAAGGATGTCGGAGTTGGCGGCCCTTTCATGCAGGGAACAGTATTTGATCCTTCACCATGACAGAGTCGTGTTACAACCTGTTCCGGAATTTCCGACACACAAAGTTTGAGAGCAGGCTATGAAATTTTCCAACAACAAAATCCGTTGTCGGAAATTCTGTGTACACAAATCCGACGCACAAAGTGCCCCGCATGCTCAGAATAAATTAAGAGACGAAAGCTATTGGCTACTGCCCTGTTTATAGCCCTGACGTACGTGTTTTACGTCACCGTGTTCAGAACGATCGGATTTTCAACTTTGTGTGACCGTGTGTATGCAAGACAAGTTTGAGCCAACATCCGTCGGAAAAAATCCATGGATTTTGTTGTCGGAATGTCTGATCAATGTCCGACCGTGTGTACAGGGCATAAGAGTTTCAATTTGTATTCAATTAGGCAGGCCCTTGCACTACATGGTTTTGGTAAATCTGAAGACAAAAATCTGCAGAAAATCTAATAGTGTACATGAGGTCTTAATCTGCTTGGATTGATAAGAATGGCATTGATTACCCTCAAACCTATTTAAAATGTAAAAAAAAAACAAAAAAAAAAACATTCAGGTTAAGGTGCACAGGTTAGGTGAAGGCAATGGTAATTCAACAATGTAGTCACTGCACAACAGAGTTTGTGTAATTAAATAAAATTAATTTATAAGAAGAGAAGCCCATACAGCGAAGGGGAGTGACATGACCACTTGACCCCAGGGAGATTTTACCGCCTTTATGACCAGAGCATTTTTTGCTATTCAGCACTCGGCTACATTAATTGGCAAATGCGCAGTCATGCAACACTATACACAAGTGACATTTCTATAATTTTTTTCTCACTCAAATAAAGCTTTATTTTAGTGGTATTTGATCACTACTGAGTTATTTTTTTCCATATAAACGAAAAAAGACAGAAAATTTTGAAATAAAACCCCAAAAACCTATATTTTTATTTTTCTGCTATAAAACATAACCAATAAAAAAATTTGACCCAATGATTATTATAAATAAATTGTAATTATTTTTGATGTTTTGGAAATTCTATTCATATTTATATTTTGTTCTTAGAATCCACTTGTGTGATCCTGTACATTTAAGAGGTCCTGAAGAAGCGGTCATTTCTGCAAAACGCGTTTCCCTAATTCCTCATCTTGACAAACAGCTATACATGTTTGTAGTGGATAATGTTTTGCTGTTATCAGTATGCAAACTATCACAATTTGACGCGTTTATTGTTAAAATAAAGATTTTGTACATATTTTTTCTCACATAAGTGTTCTTGTGTTATCACTGGAGGGGTATTTAAAATCCTACTACCTACCCTTTGTTGCAATATGCTTGTCTTTGGAAAGTGCACGCAGCTAAGACAAGCATGGACATGGGACAAAGTCATGCAATGTACATTGTCTCATGGGGGACATAACCGTTAAATACAAGTTATAAGGATAGATGTTCTTTAAAATTCAAAAGGGAAAAGATTTCCTCCCACACTCTGCTAAGCAAGTTGTGCTCCTGGCATTGAAAGATGCAGTAATTGGACGGGTCATGCATTCAACATGGGTGCTACCACCTCTGTTATCAATGTGCTGTCAACAGGAAAAAAAGCTGAATTTATCTTTCACTGCACTACACTGGATTGAGGCCCAAGTAAGCTTGAACTAGAAATGGGGTGAAGATGTTAGATGGAATTATTACATTTCAGTGCCAAGTGTCTGAGGCAAGGGAAACATCTTTCCTTTTAGTAGAAACAATGCAGGCTCTGCACAGAGTGCACGTACCTGAATAAAATATACATGTCTGGAAAGAATCATTCAAGATAATGAGTTGCCAGACAGCCAGGTATACACAGTTTTTTACTTCACATTTATCTGGTCCTATTATTTTCTTTACACAGACTATGAATTTATCAAAAATGTATTTTATATCTGACACAAAAATAAGAAAAATATCTATGTACCTGAACCTTAAAGAAGAGCTGTAGTGGAAAAGCTGATAGCCGACAGCTATTCTTATATTATATAAAACATATTTCCACCCGGTCATTGGACATTGGCCTTATGCCTATCATTACAACCACATTTCTAGATATATCTAGTATCTGTGATTGTACCTAATGTCTGTTTTTTTAATATATATAATAACAATCTCTTGTACTCCACAAACTTTACTTCATTGTTCAAAGCAGTGGTGGTCAAACTTCTTGATATAGAGGGGTATCAAGTGTGGCCCTTGGCGTCATCAAAGGGCTTCACATAAAATTTAGTGAACATTCATTATCAGAGACAGCAGACGCACAACAGAATGTAGTAAAAGACTATAGGCAGGATACAAGAAATAGTCAGAGACTGTGTACATCGTAAAGGAGATGGTCAGTGATTGTGGACATGATACAAAAGATGGTCAGAGATTGCAGACATGATACATGATATGGTCCGAGATTTCAGACATGATAGAAGATATGGTCAGAGATTGCCGACATGATACAAGATATGGTCAGAGATTGCCGACATGATACAAGATATGGTCAGAGATTGCAAACATAATACAAGAAATGGTCCGAAACTGTGGACATAGTAAAGGAGATGATCAGTGATTACAGACATGATGCAAGAGATGGTCAGAAACTGTGGCCATAGTAAAGGAGATGGTCAGTGAATGTAGATAGGATACAAGAGATGGTTGAAGACTGAAGACATGATGCAAGAGATGACCAGAGACTGAACATAATACAGGAGATGGTCAGAGATAGCAGACATCATGCAAGAGATGGTCTGAGACTGAAATCACTACTATAACATGGCTGCAGGGAAACCCAAATGTCTGTGGGGCCCTAAGGGTCGCACAGAAAGTGCCAAAGGTCTTCGTGTGGCCCCTGGGTCGCAGGTTGGACACCAGGGACCTAAAATCTAAGTTCACCTATCCAAAAAAAAAAGGTTTGCAATCAAGCATCCCCAGTAGATTAAAAAAGAGCTTCCTTTAAACGTCATACTTGTATAACAACCTCTCACAAGCCTATCAAAAGAAGCATATGTTGGGTGTGCATCCCCGGCACTGCAAGAATCCCTGCTCTTCTAGGTTCAAATCCCATGCAAGCCTAGTGCGGGTTCCCTCCCTCTTTCACATAACGCTGAGCTCAGTCACTGCTGAAGAAGGAGAGAGCATGCATTGCACATGCGCAGGCTTTGAACCTGTTAGAGCGCTTGTTCCCCCAACGCACACCCAACATACAGTTCGTCTTGGTATGACGGGGAGGGTTGCTTACACTGACAGGCTTGGGAGAGTGCATTCACATGCATTTTTAATGCGTTGGCGGTGCTTTTGCAGTGCATCTTGTCATGTTTACTGTGCATTTGCGGTATTTTGTAGGCATTAATTATATTCTTTTATTGAGTTGCATTTACATGCATTTGTGGTGCGTTCATGTGCATTCTGTTTTTTTATGTGCAAAAAAAAAGAAATGAAGCATGCTCTGCTTTTTTTTAAACGCACGTCAAAAGCTTTGTAATGATGTAAACCAGGCTCATTGAAATACATTCATTTTTCGTTTGACTGCATCTGGAGTAAACAAGTCCTTGATCTTTCGGGGACACTTGAATGCTGGAAAGGTGAACTTGACCTTTAAGGCTATGCTACAGGCCAGTTTTATACACAGTGTTATCAGTATTCTGCTATGTTGTCTTCCTAGAAAAACACTGAAGCATGTAGCAGAACATAAGCTTTTTGAAAACGAGACACATAAAATTTTGCCTTTCAGAAAATAACATTTGTGCATACAGAGAAAATGAAAATGGATTCCCTGGGGCGTGGATGCTACAATGTGCAGAGACTGCAATCTCTCTGCTGTGTGCACGTTGCCCAGCTGGGACCTCTACTGTTTAATGGCCAGTTTACTGTACAACTAAAACCCTTTTAGTATATAACCCCCTAGGCTTTTGTAAATAAATTTCATCCTGCAAAATGAAACGTCTTATTCATACAGCTATAAACCTCTACACAGTTGTATGTCAGAAACACCTCTATCCACCTCAAGATAAAGCGTTACTTTACCCATAAAAACTTAATGAAAGAAATAATGTTCTTTTGCAAGGAACATACATTCCACATTAATAATTTTGCTACCAAAATTAGTGTGTGCTGTAAATTGCCTCCAAGATTGTTCCTATTTCTTTATGGTGGAGGCTACCATTTTGCTGAAGCTCAGAGCCCCTGAGCAGCAGTAAATCTTTAAGCTGTCAGCAGACAGACCTCTAGTGCCTCTGATTTTTGGCACAGTGCCAAAATCATGTGCAGAGTAGGGTCAGACATTGTATTACTGGATTATAAACAGTTTAGGCATTTATTTGTAGCCTGAAGTGATCTAGCAGGACTTAATTTTCTGACTAAAGTTCCACTTCCGCTTGTTTGACCAATACTGCAACCTCATTCTGGAGTTGCTAGTTGCCAGGCTGGTAACCTGTCCCGACAGTTTCAATACTTTATAAGTTAAGGAACTGGAACAAATATGTAGCTGAGGAATCCCGGTATCTGCATACTCTGAGCCAGTTACTTACAGTATTGGAGAAAGAGGTTCTGCATGACAGCCATGTTAATGGAAAGAGGTTAACCCCAACCTCCATGTTTCTTTTACAATCTTTGCTGAACCCTCCATGAAAATGTTAGTTGCCTGGCAGTTGATCTAGCTTCAGTAACATCTGAGTCCAAGACACAAAATTAGAAAACAGTTATGACTCTAGGTTACACTAGACCAGTAAATCAGAAAGAAGTGAAATGAGAGACAGATGGGCAATTTGCATTTTCAGAAGGTCACAGGTTAAAGCAGATCTTCACTGCATTTGAGCACTGTTTTGATTTTTAATATTCAAAGCAAACTCCCCCATCCATGTCCCCATGCTTTATTTTGTTGAGAAATCACTTTGAAAAACACCCCATAGCATTTTTGGCTGTGGCCATCTTAAGTAAGGGCAAATTATTTATGTAGTCTTCACTTCCTGGAATCCATCTGCTGTTAACTCAAGCATGCACGCAGGAGGGTGTGCTTAGCTGAGAGAACCCCTCCTCCTCTCCTCCCCTCCTGAAGACTCCTGGGATGTATGAAATGATTTGCCTAGGCAAGAAACCAGAAAGTAACTGAAGAAGTATAAAAAAAGTTTAAAACAAGTGAATATGATATACCGTATTTATCGGCGTATAACATGCACCCCAAGTTTAGGAGGGAAGTTTAAGGAAAAAAACTTGCATTTAAATGCCCATCAATGCAGCCTTTTCAGTGTCAGTGTAGCCTTGTCAGTGTCCATCTGTAGCCTTGTCCATCATTGCAGCCTTGTCAGTGTCTAGCTGTAGCCTTGTCAGTGTCTAGCTGTAGCCTTGTCAGCGTCCAGCTGTAGCCTTGTCAGCGTCCAGCTGTAGCCTTGTCAGTGTCCAGCTGTAGCCTTGTTCATCATTGCAGCCTTGTCAGTGTCTAGCTGTAGCCTTGTCAGTGTCTAGCTGTAGCCTTGTCAGTGTCTAGCTGTAGCCTTGTCAGCGTCCAGCTGTAGCCTTGTCAGTGTCTAGCTGTAGCCTTGTCAGCGTCCAGCTGTGGCCTTGTCAGTGTCCAGCTGTGGCCTTGTCAGCGTCCAGCTGTAGCCTTGTCAGTGTCCAGCTGTAGCCTTGTCCATCATTGTAGCCTTGTCAGTGTCTATCTGCAGCCTTGCCCCTGTGTCATTTACTTGTCAGTACACTCCGGTTTAAAAATGGCGCCGCAGTTCTCGGCAGCTCTCGGCGCCTTTTTGCTGCTCTTGGCCGTTCTTCGTCGTTCTCGGCGGCTCTCGGCCGTTCTCGTCGGCTTTCTGCCACTCTTGGTGGCTTTTGGCGGCTCACGTAGGACTGTGACCTGCCAAAAGCGGCCGAAAGTCGCAGAGAGAACGGTCGAAAGCCGCCGAGAGACTCACAATCGGCGTACAACATGCACCCACGATTTTCTCCTAATTTTAAGGGGAAAAAAGTGTGTGTTATATGCCGATAAATACGGTACTTTCCTATCTTTGTACTAATGTTAGCAGCATGAGGATTAAAAATAATCAATGTTGATTGAAAGGGTAAACTTCCACTTTAGCTTTCAGAAAGTCAGTTGCTTACTTTTCTAAGATTCACAAGTTTCCTATAGAGCCAAAAGAGCTGTTTTTCCTTTGATATTTAGCATCACAAACAAAATCGTATTAGGTTGCAAACTCCCTCAATCACTTGACCCCGCCTCACCCCATTGATTTATAAAGGATTCAGATTGTCTAGCCATCACAATTCAGGATGGTGTGGAATACATATTTGTAATAGATTTTGTGAATGTAGGAAAATTACTATAGTTTGGGCCCTGTAAGGTCCATGCAGCATTTGTGCGTGTTAATTTCTAAGCAGTTGAGGGTGAAAGTAGCACTTCCATCACTCTCCCTGCCCTAGGGTTGGATAACTAGCTGTATGCTAGAAATAAATTTTTTAACCATTTTACTTTATAGATTATTTCTATGCATCAACCCCTGAAGAGTGAGACTAAACTCACGAAACGCGTTGGGTCACCATAGATGCTGTGACTATTTGATCACTGTATGTAACTGTGTAATAGATTTATATATTTGGGCCAACTGTTTGGCATTATGACACCTTTTACCAGTTCTGTTGCTGGCATATATGCAAAAAACTGTACTATGTTTTTATTACTGGCTATTACTAGCACAACCCCAAAATAACCCTCCCAGCACAAAACCCCCTTCTAGCACATCCCCCCCCCCACCCAAATCCTCCTCCTAGCACAACCCCCTCCCTAATTTCCCCTTCCAGGCACAACCCCTCTACCGAATCACCCTCCCAGCACAACCCCCCCCCCCCCCCCCAAAATTATCACCTCCTAGCACAACCCCCTCAACCCCCCCCAGCACGTAGCACAACCACCCACATGGCACAATTACCCCCCATAATCCACCCTCCTAGGACAGCCCCCATCTGCTCCCAAATCCCCCACATAGCACAGATCCCCCCTCTTCCTAGCACAGATTCTGTCCCTACAGTAGTGACAGCAGCCAAGAGGGGAGAGAGCCAGGAGGAGGTGTGGGTTGTGCTTTCTATCCCCCCCTCCACTCCCACTCCCACTTCCACTCCACTTCCTGAGATCTGAGCGATCCTCTGTTAACTGTTAACAGGAGGGAGCGCGCAATGTTAACTCCTGTGTACAGAGGAGGCAGGGAGCTGCACCTGCACCTCCCCCACTCTCTGCTTCTCTCTGTACTCTTGCCTGCAAGTCCTTAGCAACCGATGACGTCATTGGTTGGCAGGCTGCAGTCGGGCGTGCAGCTCAGCGTTCTCTTTTTTGCCAGCAAGTGTACAGAAAAGAGCAGAAAGTGGAGGTGGTGTGGGCACAGCTCTCTGCCTCCTCTGTAAACAGGTGTTAACCATGTGCTCTTCCTCCTGTAGCACAGGAGCTTACAGAGGATCGCTCAGATTGGGCTGTTGCCGTGGAACCCCTAAGGACTCCTCGTGACACGCCAGGGTGCCGCGAAACACTGCCATAGAGGTCTTCTTTTCTAGTGAAGATAGATCAAAGGCAGTGAATTATGAAAAGAGACCAGCTCCATCTTGTGCTTCCACCTGCAGAAATCACCTCAGGGAATTATGAAAAGAGACCAGCTCCATCTTGTGCTTCCACCTGCAGAAATCACCTCAGGGAAGTCATATTTTCTCATCAGTGGCAATTCCACCCTTCCCGATCTTTGTAAGGTGGACCAGATTTAACAAAGTAGGCTGCACACTTAGCTCTAACATTATAAACTCGATCCCTGCTTCAGTTTAGCCACATTAAGGCCTGGTTCACACTAGTGCGACTTGAGTCACATAAAATCGCATGACAATGGAAATCACATTGTTTTCAATGGTACCTCTTCACATACATGCAGCGCAGTATGATTTTGGAAAAGGATCCTGTGCTACTTTGGTGCAGTTTCATCATGATTCTGGCCCCATAGAATATGCAAACATGTTTTAGCTAAGGAGCCGTCATCTGGGGCTCATTCACCCCAGATGACGCCTCCTTAGCTGAAACATGTCGGGTGGACCCCTCACGATCGCCGCTATTTGATATTTGAGCTCTGTTTCGTTCTTCCAAATGTGAGTTTGTTTTTTATTATTTTAATAAACTAGTGTTTTAAAACGTTATTACGCTATGTGAGTTTTGTTTGCTCCTTGCATGGCATATGAAACTACACGTTTGGCTTATGCTGGATTACCTACGGGAGAGGATGCGGACCCCCCCTTTTTCTTCCCACCATCTGTTGATGACATCTGACAAGACGCATTTCCCCGAACCAGTGGTTATTATGCTTATTTGACTTGTCTGGCGTACGCCATTTCAGGTCAATTTTTTCCGGTAAGCCTCCTCTACTCCTGGTGTTGGCCCCGGCACTGATGTACAATCTATGCACACTTGTGGTTTCCCTTCTGCCCACTCGCCAGATTTGGTGCGACTTTGGTGCGACTTCTGCCCACTCGCCAGATTTGGTGCGACTAAAATTCTGTGAATACCATCTGGCCATGCATCACCCCCTTTGAACTCTGTTGATGTTTTCTTCACTGTTTTTTTCTACACATTTTTTATGGACTTTTTTATGTTTGGTGTCTGGCTCATGGAACCAGCACGGGTTTCTACTAATCACTGGCACATCTGATGATTAAGCATTATTGTGTATTTACTTTATATGTGATCAACACTGATTAATTATTTGACACTATCCATTTTATGATCATACATTTTTTGGTAGTATTCACTATTTTTGTATGTCTCTTATTGTAATACACACGGCTGTGGATGTGATATATAGCGCCACACTTTTGTTTCTTTTGTTTTTTTTCTGCCTTGAGTCTATAGGTGTGTTGGCTGCTTTTCACTTTCTTTCTAAACGTAGCACTGTACTTAATTTTTATTTTTGCATAAAAAAAAAAATTAAATGCACATCTTTTTGCAGGTAAAAAAATTGTGCCTTAATTACCGTATATACTCGAGTATAAGTCGAATTTTTCAGCACATTTTTTGTGCTGAAAGTGCCCCCATCGACTTATACTCGAGTCAAGCACTTTTCTGCAGCAAAAAATTTCATTTTCCGAACCGACTTTGGGGCCCCGTATCTCAGGGCCACTTAGAAACCCCAAATTTGGTGTGCAATCCCAGTGGACCTGGTACCAGAACATATCCAAAGCTGGGATTCCTAGCACCAAGTGGCCCTGAGATATGGGGCCCCAAAACCGGTTCGGAAAATGTCATTCTCTGCTGCAGAAAAGTGCTTGACATTTTCTGAACTGAATTTTGGGGCCCTGTATCTCGGGGCCACTTAGTGCTAGAAACACCAGCTTTGGAAATTTTATGGTGCTAGTTCCACTGGGTTTGCACACCTAATTTGGGGTTCTTAGCACTAAGTGGCCGTAAGATACAGGGCCCCAAATTCGGTCAACTGTGTCCATCTGCAGCAATGTCATTTCGGGACCCTTTGGATTCAGAGACCCCAAATTTTGGCTGCAGCTAGGGGGCATCTAGGAACCCTTAACTACCGAGTTTGAAGTTCAGGGGACCTATGGCTGCAAATGGGCACAGTGATGCTGCAAATGGGCATTCTTGACCCTCTTTTCCACTTACAGTAGCTGTGCATTTCTCACCCTCGTCTTATACTCGGGTCAATAAGTTTTTCCCATTTTTTTGTGGTAAATTAGGGCCTCGACTTATACTCGGAACGACTTATACTCGAGTATATACGGTATTTTTTTTACATTGAAGTCTGTAAAGCTTTGCACCCGCGATCAGGCAATGCCAGGATCCTACAGACCTCTGATATAGACGGACAGTTGCTGAATTGCAGGAAGAATCAATGAACTATGAGAGTGCTCACTGAGAACTACAAGTCGTCGGCCACGGTGGCAAACAGCACTTGTAGTTCATTCATTCACAGAACTCTGTATATTAATGATGCAGCTGCGTGGGGGGAGGCCTGCACAGCCTCTCTGTTTTTAAATTTTGACAGCGAGAAGGATCATCTGCCAGCTGTCACAGGTAGGTGGGGATTAGGGTGAGAGAAGGCGGGAGCTGGAACATGTTACATGTTTCACCTTAAATGGGGGTAGAACATGTGACATGTTCCAAAGGTGAACTTAGCCTTTAAAGAAAGCAGGCCAGCACTATTAGCCTTCATGCAGGCTTGACTTTCCTGCAAAGCCCCCTACTAATTTTAATAATAATAATAATTATTATTATAATAATTTTTATTTTTTTGTAGTTTTGGATACAGAACGATTCGCCTTTCAGGTTTTTATTTCTTCGCTGTTTCCATTGGACAGATAAACCCTCTCTTTGTCCTGTAAAACATTGTCCAACGGTCTACAAATTGCCCTCACTTGTAGAAATTTAACTCACTTGTTGCTGTGTTTTTTGTTCGTGAAAAGTTAAAAAGAAAATTAACAGTGGTTCTAAGGCAGGCCATACATGGTGCAACTTTCTTTCCTGCAACCATAGGTCGCAGGGAATAAATTCACACAATTCCCGCATCAACACAGACAGTGCTGACAGGGGAATCCCTCTTGCCGGGAGAAGACAGTGATAATCGTAAGAGAATCCGACAGGCTGGTTGTACCAAAGTCGATCAATCAACTTTGTACATTCAGCCTGCTCATTAACTGTTCGAATCTTGACTGGTTCCTGCTGAACCGGCCAAGATTTGAACTGTGTATGACCGGTCTAACTCTCTTCTCTACGCTATCCATTTATTTTTTGGCTAGAAATACACCTTATAATCCCAGATGCTGCATTAGGCTAAAACAACAATGGCCTCCATGGTTGCTGTGTAATCCTCCCCGTTCTGCTCCTCTCTCTTTATTGGTCAGTAAGAATGCCTGGTACACTTGTAGCCAACAAGGATTAGGTTACTTTTTTACTTAGTTCAGCACCTTGGATGTTATGCTAAGTGGGACTTTCAGACATCAAGTATTCACTAAAGACACCATTTTATTCCATCTTGGCCAAGGGTTCTTAATAACCATGTTCTGTACAGCGTATTGATTCTTTAGAGAGAAAAGCACTATAAAAAATACTACTATTATTATCTTTAGGAAAGAAACAACCATGTGTCTGGCCAGCTTGTCTCTCGTAATGTGCTATAAGCAAAAGCACTTTCCTGACCTGAAGCCTTTGTTCTGAATTATTTGCTGCTTTAAGTGTTTCCTGAAAATCACTGCTAAAAATAAGCACAAGCGTTGCTGGATTAGCATATGTCAGTGGTTTTGTATTTACTAATTAGTCTGTATAGGTCTTCATTGATCTGCAAGCGTTGCATATGTCACAGTAAGTAACCTTAAAATAAAATAGTGTGCTTTTAAAAAAAATCATTAGGTAGTTAGAGAAAGCATCAGATTTGTCTGCTGTGCCATCCAATGGAAATTGGGCTAATTACGGCACAGTGATTTCCTCCTACAGGCTCTTCGTTATCAGTCTTCATAAAAGTACCAATATGGGCTTATTTAAAGTGTACCTGTGGATTCCTTTTACTAGGCAAAGTAACAGCTATGCAGACACCTTAGAGCAGTTTACTGTTCTCCCATACCACCCCAGTTCACCACCAGTGTCAAAGTTTGACACTGTGAAAGCCATAATATGTCCATAACTAATCATTGCTTATTTAACAGTGTTCAGGCCTGGTGATAGGTAGCTGAGAAACAGAATTCCAGAATATAGGAAGAAATTAGGGATGCCCACATGTGGCCAGTATGTGAAATTACATGGTTTTTAGTTACCAACAGGCAAATACAGTTGTAAGAGTTCACCTATTTTAAAATTTTTACATGTCCCATACATAAAGAGTCATGGAACACCCCAATTGTTCTAGTTTTTATTGAATGTTTAATGTCTCAATGTACTCTGAAATTAAAACATGGGACATATAAACATTGGAAGATAAAACAAAGTCATGGATTCAACTTAATCTTTTACACGTGAAAACACTTTTTTTGGCATTCTTTCTTCAATGGAAATAAAATATTTTCCAGATCATGATTCCGTTGACTGTTCTTACAAATGTTGTGTTTTTTCTAGGTCACTTTACTTTCACCCTTCTGTCCAATTCATTCCAAACCAGCTTGATTGAGCTCAGGTCTGGAGGTTTTGCCGGCCGTTCCAAAATTAGAAGCCTTGTGTCTTGTTCTTGTCTTCCAAGGGTGTTGTGACAAATCCTTGAGATGTGTTTTGGGTCATTATCTTGCTTGACCAACTAGGCATAGTCCAGAATGCCTTGCATGGTGCTGGAAAGTACTCTTTTAGACATATTTGATTCAAGCTGCAAAATAACTCGCCGACACTGGATCCAGTAAATGAGCCCCAGGACCATCACGCTTCCTACTCCACCAGTTTGTGCCACACACTAAGGAACAATCCTTTTACCTACCTGAAGATATACAAAACCCTGCGTGATGAGCTAAGGATTTCACGTTTTTGATTTCTCAGTTCATAAGAACTTCATTCAGTCTTTATTCATTCAGTGGTGGTTGGTCCAGGTCAAGGCAAGACACTCTTTCTTATTTTGACTTTTTTTTAGCTATTGTTTTTTTACTGCCCCTTGACCTGTCAAACCTGCAGCTCAGAGTTTTCCCACGTACTCCTTTTTTTTCAGTTTCTCTTGGGAAATAGATATACTTTTAAATATTACCTCTGAAAATAAATCAATTTTCAATTTTGGTTAACCTTTAACTATGTTATCAATCCTGTTTTTAAAAAAGTTGGCTTTCTTTTGCCTCATACTGTGTATGTGAAAGCATTTGTATTCGCTACTAATATCCTTGTAATGACTGCATATTGTCTTGCTACCTTGTTATGAGCAGTTTAAACTTAATAAACAAGATTAAGCAAAAAAAAATTTGCTTCCAATTGGGCTAATGAGTCTGAAGCTAACATACTTGAATTGTAGTGTTGCATGTTTGATGCTACAAGATGGCATTTCATTTGATTGGTATGTCACAAATGCTTCATCTGCTTTACGTCTTTGTAAGCAGAGTGTGTGAACAAAAATCATAATGAAAAAATATTGTTGTGCTGTGTGTTTTTAAAATGTTAACAACAAACATAGTTTAAGTGTTTTCATGGTGGTTTTGTTTGGTAAAATGATGGGTAACCAATCAAGCAAACTATAAAACTCCATCTAGTCAAGGCTATTTTGTTGCTTGCATGGGCACAATCCCTTTTTAGTTTGACTATTGTAATATTGATATATTAACAATAGCTGTGGGGGATAAGCTGATGGAGAAAATAAAAGTACAGATGGGGGCAGGATAGGCTTCTCTGAGGAGAAGGGTTTCAAGGGATCGTTTTAAAAGCAAACAGAGTAGGAGATAGACCGATTTGGGTAGGGAGTTCCAAAGGATGGGAGAGGCTCAGGAAAAGTCCTGGAGGTGAGCATGGAAGGAGGCGACGAGAGACCTAGAGAGCAGGAGGTCTTGGGAGGAACTAAGAGAACAATTAGGTTTGTATTTTGAGACTAGGTTAGTGATCTAGCTGGGGGCCAGGTTGTGGATGGCTTTGTAAGTAGTTAGTATTTTTAATTTAATTTGTTGGGTGAGCAGAAGCCAGTGAAGGGATTGACAGAGAGGAGTAGCAGACACTGAATGGTTAGTAAAGTGGATGAGCCTAGCAGCATTCATGATGAACTGAATAGGGGATCACCTATGTAAAGGTAAGCCAAAGAGGAGGGATTTGCAGTAGTCGGAGTGAGAGATAACCAGGGAGTGAACTAGGAGCTTTGTGGTGTCATTGGTTAGGAAGGTAGCATATCTTGGAGATGTTGCCTATGCTGAGGCGGCAAGCTTTGGAAAGTGATTGGATGTGGGGTTGAAAGAAGATCAGAGTCCATGATTACACCTAGAACCTTGGCATGCGGGGACGGGTTGATAGTTGTACCATTGATCTTGTCAAAGATGTCGGGGGAAGAGGCATGTGAGGGAGGAAATATGAGCTTGGTTTTGGATAGATTGAGTTTGAGCAAGTGGTGAGTTATACAGTGGCGCTAAAACAGCCTCCAACTTCCTGGAAGAGCTCAAATTATTATTTTGTATTTGACTGAATTTGCCAGGAAAATTAGATATACATTCGATGAGAGAAATGTGAGCTGCTAATTTCACATCTCCTTCCAAAAATGTAGCTTACAGTACCTTCTGAACTGATTGAAAAAATATTCAGCCAGTAAAATCAGAATGCTGAATCTGTATACTTTTCACAGGATGGTGAGTCATGGAGTATTGAAGCTGTTGGATCAGCATGACAGCTGGGCATCTAGCATTTTCAAAAGCAAAAGCATGCAATAGCAGACTATGCACTTTTCTCAGCACAGGTGTCCTTTAACTTGCTTACGTACTGTTTACTTACTGTTTATACGGTTAACTGTTTATGTAATGGGCCATGTTCCATCCATTATTTTAAAAGCATTGCTAGCAAAAAAGATTAGTTCTGCATCAGTTAACAGATTGCTTGTGATTGAAACAGAGATAAGAAATGTTTGAGACTTGCATAAAATGTGTTTAAGTTAATGGACCTTCTTTGTAAAAACCTTAAGAAAGAAAACTGTCTTAGACACCCAAAGTGCTCACTTTTCAAGTTTCAGCAGTAATCAGGTTTCTTTCTGTGTAAAGCGTTGACGTAGACGTGAATGCAAACATTCGTGATTTGCAATGTTTGGACCCAGGCACATGGACATCAAAATACATGCATCCTGGTGCGTTTGAAGGTAATTCCTAAATGTACCTGGAGGCATGCAATGCTTTTCTATGACTGTTTGCACACCTAGTAGTGTCTAAATGTAGTTATACACTCATAGATGTGCGTAAACACAACTACACTTAGATACAGGAGACATGGATCCAGGAGTTATAAGATTTGTTTAAACTTCCCAGAGCAAATTCCCTTTGGTATATGCAAGAAGTCCATGTGCATGGGGCCTATAGGGAAAGGCTAGAAACATTATTTGTGCCTAAACCTTATTCTGAAAAATGTAAAATTAGAAGTGTACTCCTTGGTATGTGATTGTGCCTAGGCACTCTTGTGTCCATAGCCTCATAGCTCTGTATCAGTGGTCTCCAAACTGTGGCCCGGGGCCAAATGAGGCCCTTTGTCTTGCCTCTATCCGGCCCTTGGGACACTATTCCTCCAACTGACATTAATGATGAGGCTTCATTCCTCCCACTGACACCATTAATGGGGCACTCTTCTTCCCACTGACATCATCGATGGGGCACTATTCCTCCTGCTAAGACCGATGATGGGCACTATTCCTCCGACTGACACCGTTGATGGGGCACTATTCCTCCCACTGATTCCAACCATGGGGCTCTATTCATCCAGCTAAACTCAACAATGGGGCACTATTCCTTCTGTTATAACCAATGATGGGTCACTGTTTACTCCCACTGATGCCAGGACATTTTCTACTGACACCGGCCACAGTCTGCCCCCCCTAAAGCCTAAAGGACAGTAAACTGGCCCTTTGTTCAAAAAGTTTGGAGATCCCTGTTCTATATCTACAGTGTCAGATGAAGGCATTGCTGCCTCTGACTGCTAGTCTCAGGAGATTTGCAGTGAGATTTGGTGATGTCACTTTTGTGCTGCTCACTGTTCTTACTTGAGGTTCTGACATGAGGAAGCAAAAGCCCTGCTGCTATAAAGATGGCACTTTCCACAAAGACAAACAATGCAGAACAGGGCATGGTAAGGCGGTACTGGGGAAAGATCAGATTCAGGACGACCACAGGCAATACTGGTCTTAGCACAGCTTCCAGAGTTCAGTTTCTCTATAAGTTTCTAAAGGCTAAGTTTGTTGCTAAAAAAAAAAAAAATACACATATTTTTTGCAGGTAAAAAAAAAAAAAAAAAAAAAAAAAAAATATATATATATATATATATATATATATATATATATATATATATATATATATATATATATATATATATATATATATATATATATTTTATCTGGAGCTTTCAGAGCATTGCAATGTCGGGATCCTGCAGAATCTCTGTATAGCTGTCTGCCCGTGCCTCCCATAGGAGAAAACAGCTACTGGAGATCAGGAAAATTAATGAACTGTTAGAGCGCTCACCAGTGTAAAAAGACAATGACTTTCCTAAGCCCTGTCTCTGTGAATATCTATCACTGACTGAGGAAATATGAAAGAAGAGGAGAAAGTCTAGCTAGGACTAAAGCAACTAGCACTAAACAGGAGGACAGAGGAAGATATTAATATCACATTGTAAGCAAATTCCAGTTGCCCAAACCAGCCACTAGATGTTGGCATACTACAAAAAAATAATATTACTGAAAAATGTGTTGCACTATCAATATAAAGTGCATAAATTCATAACAATCAATCAGGTAAAATATTGTTTTATATCAAAAACCGTGAATAAGAATGTGTTAAAAAAAACATTCATACATAACCTAGTAAAATCCATCAGAAAAAAGAAGAAAAGCGCTCTTGTGCAAAATGTTCTTGTATACTTCTATACCCCATGGGATGGATAGATATCAGGAGCCAAGATTCCAGGATGGGTTACCATACAACCAGGATGTTCAACAGTGGGCTCAGCAAAAGGAAGAGACAAAGGAGGAACTCATGAAGTTTATTAAGTTCCTCCTTTGTCTCTCCCTTTTGCTGAGCCCACTGTTGAATATCCTGGTTATATGGTAACCCATCCTGGAATCTTGGCTCCTAATATTCATCCCATTGGGAATAAAGTGCAGCCAGACCCCCATCTTGGGGTCAGAGTAGCTGGTAAGCGGCTTGAGTTAGTTGGGTGTGCACTTTTGGGTGTGAAGATTTTGCTATCCACACTGAAATATGGATTTTTGTTGATATACAAGTATAAATTAACTTTTTGCACAAGAGCACTTCTCTTCTTTTTTTCTGATGGACTTTACTGGATTATTTATGATTTTTTTTAAAACACAATCTTATTTACATAATATTATTTACAGTTTTTGATATATATTAATGTTTTACTTGATTAATTGTTATGAATTTATGCACGTCATATTGATAGCGCAACACGTTTTTCTGGAATATTAATATGTATAATGTTTTATGTGGACAATTTGTGAGTGCAGCTGTCCCTGAGAAATTATTTTTTATTTTTATTTTTTTTTACTATTTGGTGACCCTTTTTGTGCAACTTATTATTTTTATTTTTTTGTTTGTTTACAAACAATAACAACCTAATGCACTTCAATATAAAACATAAAAAATACATGAAAGTCAGGTAGAACAATATTGCTTACCAAGCGAAAGTGATATATTCAGATAAGATCAAAATGGAATTCCAAAAGAACATATCCAAAAGTTGCAGGGACTTCAAAACGTATTCGCTCATTAAAATGGTGAAAAGAATATATCTCAACAAGCTCACTGGTTTTGGTATGGCTGCTCAGGTGACGCAAGTCTTCCTTTTAGTGTGTATCCAGAACGTGATTCAAAGTATAAACATACAAAAGGAGTACTCAACCAAATGATAAGACCAAATCACATTTATTATTCATGATATAATTACATAAAACATCCAACACGTCTTGGGGGCCAACAACACTGCCTCTTTATCACTGCTATAAAATAAATATATAAAAAAATGTATATCCATATTCCCTATAGTATATACTTACATACAGTACAGACATCTAAGACTAGTTTAAAAATCCATAAACTTAAAAACATGATAATATTAATGTTTAAATATCAAAACCACACTGTATAAGAACATATGATCTGATCTGCATGCTTTGGCCAATCACAGGGTGCTCTGCTGAGAGAGCCATAATCGGCCAAAGGCAGGGTGCCTTTGGCCAATTATGGCTCAGGGGGACTAAGTCCATGCCCAACACTATATAAGGCTGCTTACACGGCGGCCGTGTGTAGTGTTGTTGGCGTGGACAGAGAGATAGCTTAAGTTAGATTAAGCAGGCAGGTTATTCAGTTAGTGGCAGTGTATTTGATTATATATCATATATATATACACAGTCAGTCTAGTGTGTGTGTATATATGTGTATATATATATATATATAATCTCCTTTTCTCACTCTATACCTCTACCCTGGGCCAGTTGATAACTTCCCATGGCTTCCAATACCACCTCTATGCCGATGACACACAGATCTATCTCTCCACTCCTCAACTCACCCCCACTATCTCCTCACGGATCTCAAACTTGCTGAATGACATATCGGTATGGATTTCACACCACTTCTCAGGTGGCGTCATGGTGGTGGAATGCGGAAGTGAGGAGCCACGCTGTGTGCACGTTGGGAACATGGAGCGCCGGAGCCGGAGCTTGTGGTGGCTGGAGCTGTCCCTGCTGATAAGAGTGGCGGCCACAGCCGGCTTCTGGAGCAGAGTGTGGAGCCATCAGTGCTTTTGGTCCCGGAAGGGATCAGAGCGGCCGCGGCATATCCAGCTGGAGGTGTGATGGATGAGGCAGAGCTAGGGGGGAGCCAGAAGAGCGGTAGAGCCAAGTGAGGGGGCCGCGGGGAGGACACTGAGAACTAAAGACTGACATGGTAAGGGAGGTGCCAGACTGTATGCAAAATGCAGATAGGGCAATAAAACCAAAAATGGTGTGCAGTGCTTTGTAGTGACAAATGCACAAAAGAGTCTTTATTAAGTAGTGAACAAATATATCTATATCTATATCTATATATATATATATATATATATATATATATATATATATATATATATTATAAATCTGTGATCTGATTGAAAGAAATCTTCTGTGTATTCAAAGTAATTCCGGTGCTGAGTGTGCTCTGCTGTGTTCAAATCATTCACCAGAAATCAGGAATGATTTGAACACAGCAGAGCACACTCATTTGGAATTTCTTTATTTCTTTGAATACACAGAAGATTTCTTTCAATCAGATCACAGATATATATATATATATATATATATTATATATATATATATATATATATATATATATATATATATATATATATATATATATATATATATATATATATATATATATATATATATATATATCAGGACTATATTTGCTCACTACTTAATAACACTCTTTTGTACATTTGTCACTGCAAAGCACTGCACATCATTTTTGGTTTTATGGTCTATTAAAGGTTGTATATTCACTATCACCGTGTGCTAGCTACCAACTAATCATACAGCGCCCACTTTATTTTGTTTTTAACGCAGCTATGACAACATGTTCCCCAGCTGGCTGTCAAACTGCCTAATGTCCTTCACAACCCCTTCCTCCCCCGCAGGTCCCACTATCTCTCGCCCACCCCCCCACCTTTTATATATGTCTCAAACCCAAACTACACATCAGACGGATATGGCTCCCAGCCCATTCCGCTTCCACCTCCCCATTCAAACCAATGGCCACCGCATAGCCCTCACCCAACTCACCTCCATTAACAGGCTCCAACCCCCACCCCATGCAGCCCTGAACAATCTGAGGTCCCACCCATTCTTATCTTTGGACCGACCCCTCCATCCTTCAGTTCCTATCACCCCCCCAGACTCTTCCAGCCTTCCATTCCTATCCTTCGATTCTTCCATCCTTTTTTCCTTATTCATGGATTCCTATTTGCCTATCCCCGGACTCTTCCATTATCTCTCCATGGATTTCACCATCTTTCAATTCTTATCCCTTGACCCCTCCATCCTTCAGTTCTATCCCCGGACTCTTCCATCCTTTAGTTCCCATCTCCAGACTACTCTATTCTTCCTTTCCTATTCATGGATTCCTCCTTCCCTATCTCTAGACTCCTCCATCTTTCTAATCATGATGCATCGTGGAATTGAATCGAATCGAAACGCTGACATGATAATCGTAATCTAATCGCAAGACCACCGAAGATGCGCACCCCTAATAAATATATATATATATATATATATATATATATATATATATATATATATATATATATATATATATATATGTGTGTGTGTATGTATGTGTGTGTGTGTGTGTGTGTGTGTGTATATATATGTATGTATATATATATATATATATATATATCAGTCAGTAGTGCAGGCAGTGTGTATGTATATGTGTGTGTGTGTGTATATATATATATATATATATATATATATATATATATATATATATATTATATATTTATAAAGTATTGGCAGGGCATTGCAGAGTATTGGCACTGCTGCCATCTGATCTCTCCCCTCCACTGTACAGATCAGTACACAGAGGGGAGAGAGGAACCGGCATCATGACATGACGCCGGTTTGTTTACAAGTGATCGCTCCGTCATTTGACGGAGCGATCACGTGGTAAATGGCCGCCGGGTGTACCAAGATGGCCGCCACTCCGGAGCTAGGCCGAAGCCGCGGCCTTTCCTAAGGCGGAGGCGGCGGCGCGCTCCGCGGAGCGCATGTGTGCCGATCCGAACAGGCTGAACTGTTCGGATCACGGATCGGTCACGATCCGTTGCACCCCTACTTTCTTGGCTGACTTTCCTTCTGGCTCCAGATCCTGCTTGCTTGCCACTACACTGATGTCTGGCTTCGTGACTTTCTGGTTTGTCTGACTATCCGTTCTGATTACCGAACTTTGGCTATGTTTTGACTACATTTGTTCAATTTACTCTTATTATTAAACAATGTGATTTAACTGTACTTCTGTCTCAGTCTGATTCATGGTTTCTGACAGTAGGTGAAGGCAATGAATTCAGAGGATGCAGTCAATCCACTTGTTGGTAATATTTTTTCCAGATTGGATGAGCAGGATCACTGCATGGATCAGTTTGCTGTGACGTTACAAACGCTCCTGAGTCGCACGGCTCACCTGGAATCTCCCACTGTGGCTGCTCCGGTACAACCAGTGTTGCAGGCCATCCCTGCTGCTGCTCCAGTCTCTGTGCAGGCACCCACCTCAAGTATTACCTCTATAAGAGGTATGTCTGGTTCCGCTCTGCTTCCCCAGCGATTTGGGGGCGATCCAGTCCAATGCAGAGGGTTTCTAAACCAGGTTGAGATATAATTTTAGATGCTGCCCCAGGCGTTTCCCATGGACAGGAGCAAAGTAGGTTTCATGTTATCTTTGCTTTCTGAGAGAGCCTTGGCCTTGGCAAACCCTCTATGGTAGACGCAAAAACCTGTTGTCTTGAGTTACTCTGAGTTCGTGGCTTCTTTCAAAATGGTATTTGACATTCTTGCACGCTCCGCTTCTGCTGCCAAGTGCTTTATGTCCATCAGAGTGCGAGAACTGCTGCCTATTACGCCATTGAATTCCGTACTCTGGCAGCAGAGGTTGCTTGGAACAATGAGGCGCTTGTAGCTGCTTTTTCTCATGGTCTCTTGGATACCATCAAGGATGAGATAGCAGCCCGAGATATACCCACTGAGTTGGAGAAGTTGATCACGTTTGCCATCCTCATTGACTGCATACTCAGAGAAAGACTTTTAAGGAGCGCTTGCGGAAGCCTCCCGCTACATTTGTCACCGAGCTTTGCAGTCCCACCCTCACCTCCCATGCCTCCTGGTACCGAGTCGGTCAGTGAAGGTGAACCCATGCACTTAGGCTTCATGCGTCTCTTTGCGGATGAGAGAACCCTTGGGAGGAGGGAGAGATTGTGTCTTTATTGTATCCAGGTAGGTCACTTCTTGAAGTATTGTCCTACCGGTCCAGGGAATGCCCCAAACTTGAGGCAGGGACAGACCTTAGGTGGCGTTGTTTCGTCCCCAATTATCCAGAAGGATAAGCCCCTGGTTTCGGTCACCCTTTCTTAGGCTGAGTTGTCTGTTGAGATACAGGCTCTAATCGACTCTGGGGCTGCAGGCCTGTTCATTGATGCTGCCTTTGTATCAAAGCACTCGATTCTGCTGCAGCTGCGTGACACTCCACTTGCCATTGAGGCTCTTGATGGGAGACCTCTACAGCCTGCCTATGTGACTCATGAGACTGTTCCGTTGTCCATGGCTGTAAGGGCTCTTCACCATGAGATAATCCAATTCCAAGTTATTTCCTCACCTAAGTTTCCGCTAGTTATTGGTTATCCTTGGTTACACAGGCACAACCCCTCTTTTGATTTGCTCCATGCTGAGGTTCTCTTTTGGTCACCACAATGCAGTAAGATATGCTTCCAGAAGGTAGCCAGGGTCCTGTGCACTTCTTCACTCTCCTCCCTGCCGGAGGAGTACTGCGATTTTAGCGATGTCTTTGACAAAGGTCAAGCCGGTAGTTTGCCTCCACACCGGTTGTATAATAGCGCAATTGACTTTCAAGCTGGTACCATACCCCCAAAAATTTCCGAAACTGGGTAATAAGAGGTCAAAATTCGGAACCAAGTCCCATTAAAACAATAGAGTGAACAGGGAAAGGCAAGCATGACTTTTAAGGTACCAAAGGAATATAGTAATCAATCAAAGTAGAAAAATATAAATTTTATTTAAACACAATTTCTTTAAAATAGTGAGCGTTTACACAAATCACTTAACGTTTCTATTGACATGTACAACCACTTCTTACTCTACATGTTTCACTCATAAGAGCTTCTTCAGGAGCTTTTTAAAGTGTTGCATGAAGTTATGAATACTACAAGAAAAACAACAATAGTGAATAATTGTACTTGAAAATTGCCATGAGTGAAATCGCATCACATGTCATAAGTCATACCTATATACATTTTGGAAAAAAACAAAATATATATATATACAAATTACATTTTATGCAGAATAATGATGAGCTGAAGATGCATGCCTACCGGATTCTTGCGTTCATGAGATATAGACTTTTAATTCCTAGATTGGAGCCAGGATTTACAGAGTGGAGAGAGAGAGGATAAAAACTGGAGAGAGAGGATAAAAAAAACAACATATTGTTTCTCAATAAAAATACAAATGAATGTTAATTGATAGACAATAGGAAAAAAATGTACCTCAAGTGTGGATAATAGAGTAGAATAGAACCAATTTAGTCTTTCCTCCCTAAATTAAGGGGGTGATCTATTGGTTAGGATATTTGACAAAGGGACAGCAGGTACAAATGCTACACCCAGAGATAGACCCACAGCACTCCTGCTGTTAGGTTTTACTATTCATGAAAGCAGCCTGTAATATCCTATCAAAAAGAAAAACGATTTCCTTTTTAATAATAGTCTTTGTATAAATGTAATATAACTTTTAAACATAAAATGTTTCCAATCAGTGGGGGCAAATATCCAAGTAGTTTTGGTTATCTTAGTTGGCTTTCTAGCTGCTTAGAATACAGAAGAACTTCAGGCACATGGCTTATGTGTTTGCCCCTTGATATACTCTGAGATATAATGTCTATAACAGCTGGAGGACCAGATTTCAGTTTACTTTCATGATGTCTTCTCGGTCAAGCACTTACCAAGTCATTTTTACGCACTATTCTACATTTCCCAAGCTGTGTTAATTGAGATATCATGAACAGCTGCAATTTGTGCATATTATATTTCTTTAGCTGCTCCACAATCTTTTGTGACACAGCTTTCATTACTATTAAGGCATGCTTGTCTTCAGCATGGGTTTTAGAGCATTTTCCATTGTAACCCAGGATTCAAATTAATTGATCCATGTATAATGGGTTTGTTTATTTTGATTTGTCATTAGACGCATATATGAAAATGTTAGTTTTGGTTGGGAACATGGCTTTTATACATTTCAGGATAAAGTTTCAGATTTGCAGACTTACACACTTCATTGAGCTTTCATTCATAATCTGTATCTGTTATGTGAAACAACCTATACGCCTTGACATATACGTAATAAGTGCTGTGTAATCTAGATAAGTGGTCTCCAAACTGTGGCCCGATGGCTGGATGCAGTCCTTTGTTAGCCTTTATCCGGCCCTTGGGGCACTTTTCCTGCCAATGATAAGAGGCACTATTCCTCCCACTGACAGCAACAGTGGGGCATAATGCCTGCCATTGACACTAATGATCGGGCACTATTCACTCTACTAATACCAATGATGGGGCATTATTCCTCCCACTGATACCAACGATGAAGCACTACGCCTCATTCTACTGACCACCAACCCCGAGGCCATGTTTATTCTCACGGATGCTGGGCCCAGTGACTTTTCTATCCCCACTGGACACAATTAGGACCCCCTAAAGTCTGAAGAACCATAAACTGGCCCTTTTGTTTGAAAATTTTGGAGACCCCTGATCTCGACTTTGGAATGTGGGTTGTGACACTTTTGGGATACTATCATGGCTACATTAATATTGTATTGGAAAGTCATTTTATTCAATATTGCCAATTCTTATAAGTAATATGTTATCATTGTTGTACCTAGAATGTCTGTCTGCAGTTCACTTTTAACAGATTGTTCAAGAGTAATATAAGTTATAAGTAATATGTTATCATTGTTGTACCTAGAATGTCTGTCTGCAGTTCACTTTTAACAGATTGTTCAAGAACCCATTGTATGGCACCCTATCATACAACCTTTCTGCATCCTGTGTCATTTATTAACAGGGGACTTATTGAAAGCTATAGTAACGATTTGTTCTAATGAAAAATGCAAAACAGTTGTTGAGTCCTGATGTCATGCAAATTAATTGTTATAATAGTTAATAGTCCACCCTGAGATGTCCTAGTTCATTAATTTGCTGTAGATTCTTGGCACCCCCACTCCATTTTAATTACTTTTGCAATGTTAAATAAGCAATGGATAAGCCAAATATAGTAGAGAATATAAAATAATTTGGTTAAAAGGATCAAAATCAAATAAGTAATTAAAAAAAGTATAAACAAATCATAGATTGTCTTAATTTAATAAACTAAAGAAAAGACACAGGCATATAATTTATTTGTCATTGCACTACCTGAACTGAAGGACAAAATCTGGCTAATGCATAAAGATGTTGGGTCCTAGCCAGTAAAACGGACTGCTGTTGCCTAAACAAGGAGTCCTTCAAAATTGTATTCATATCAACCCCACTTAGAGCTCTGCTGTAACACTTGGGCATTACAATTTTACGTATATTGTTATTGTATAATTTTCTATCAAGGGCATCTAAAGTCTCCCTGAATAACCAGCTACAGGATTCAAATTACTTAGAAGTTCAGTTAATGATGTAGAAACACAAAACCCTGCTCTCTGTACATAGCGCACCCCTGAACTATTCACTCTGTACATAGCGCACATTGGAACTCTGCAGTCTGTACGTAGCGCACGTTGGAACTATGCACTCCGTACATACCGCACCCCTGAACTCTATACATAGTGCACCATTGAACTCTGCCCTCTGTACGTAGTGCACCTCTGAACTCTGCACTCTGTACATAGCGCACCTCTGACCTCTGAACTCTGCACTCTATGTAGCGCACCTCTGAACTCTGCCCCCTGTACGTAGCATACCCCTGAACCCCTGCACTCTGTACATACCGCACCCCTGAACTCTGCACATAACGCACCCCTGGTATTTATTGCCCCTTTAAGATCCTCCCTATGTTGGCGCAGTTTGATGCGGTTCGGTGGAGGGCATGGTTGAGCTCCTGCACCTATTCTATGAGAAAAAAAGCCCTGCATAAATTTATATAGTCTTACAGATACAACCAGCCCTTTGAGGGCAACCATAATGCTGATGCAGCCCACAATGAAATTGAATTTGACACCTCTGCTGTAGAAGGTGGAAAGAGGCACTGCTGCCACCTCTTTGTGACATGGCAACATCAGAAGAAAGGTGGGTGGGGTTGGGACAGAGGAGGCGCCGGATATGGCATAAATATCCGCAGATATTGTGGCTATCTATGCTAGGAAGTGGGAGCAAATACCTGGATTATACAGGTATCTGCTCCCCCCTGAAAGGTGCCAAATGTGACACCGGAGGGGGGGTGATAGGAGACGTGCGCGACCGCAACGCTGGAACCAATGAGCGTGGCCGGCGGCTGCGCTATTCGCCGGTCACCTGCGATTACTCCACAGAGAGCCAGAATGGGGATCTGTCAGTGTATACAAACAGATCCCCATTCTGACAGGGGAGGAGAGAGATCTGATGTTCCTTGTGATCAGGAACAGCAATCTCACTGTACTCTCAGACAGTAGACTCCCTCACAGTTAGAAACACCTCCCTAGGGAACACTTAACCCCTTGATTGCCCCTTGTGTTAACCCCTTCCCTGCCAGTGTCATTTATACAGTAATCAGTGACTATTTTTAGCACTGATCGCTGTATAAATGTCACTGGTCCCAAAAAAGGTGTCAAAAGTGTCTGATCTGTCCGCTGCAATGTCGCAGTCCCACAAAAAAATTGCTGATCACCGCCATTACTAGTAAAAAAAAAAAAAAAAATTTGAATAAAAATGCCATAAGTATATATATATATATATATATATATATATATATATATATATATATATATATATATATATATATATATATATATATATACTTAATTTTTATTTGCCAAAAATATGTAGAAGAATACATATTGGCCTAAACTGATGAAGAGTTATTTTTTTTAATATTTATTATAGCAAAAAGTTACAAATATTGTTTTCTTTTTCTTTAAATTGTTGCTCTCAGTGCGATACTCAGTGCCGTATCGCACAAAATGGCCTGGCCATTAAGGGGGTAAATCCTTCCGGGCTGAAGTGGTTAATGTAAAAAATGTCCCAGAATTTGTATCGCCCCCTAGAGCTGCACGATACTGGCTAAAATGAGAATCACAATTTTTTTGCTTAGAAGATAGATCACGATTCTCTCGCGATTCTCACAGCGTAACATCATCTTTCACATTAAACAAAATAATTGGGCTAACTTTACTGTTTCATTTTTTTTTTTATTCATTGAAGTGCATTTTTCCAAAACAATTGCGTTTGAAAGACCACTGTGCAAATACAGTGTGACATAAAATATTGCAACAATCGCCATTTTATTCCCTAGGGCCTCTGCTGAAAAATATATATAATGTTTGGGGGTTCCAAGTAATTTTCTAGCAAAAAAATCTGATTTTAACTGTACGAAACAAGTGTCAGAAAAAGGTTTAGACTTTAAGTGGTTAAACTTCCTGCATATTCAGACTCCATGGCATTTGTATTATAATTTTTTTTTTTTTATTAGTAATGGCGGCGATCTGCGATTTTTATCGTGACTTCGACATTATGGCGGACACATCGGACACTTTTGACACTTTTTTGGGACCACTGTCATTTATACAACGATCAGTGCTATAAAAATGCAGTGATTACTGTATAAATGACACTGGCAGGGAAGGGGTTAAACACTAGGGGGCAATCAAGGGGTTAAGTGTGTCCTAGGGAGTGATTCTATCTGTGGGGGGGGATGGGCTACCACTGACATGACAGCGATCACTGCTCCCCATGACAGGGAGCATTAGATCTGTCATGTCATTAGGCAGCACAGGAAAATGTCTTGTTTACATAGGCATCTCCTCGTTCTGCTGCTCCATGACACGATCGCTGGACACCTGCGAACACCGAGTCCGCACGGTCACGGAGCACACAGTGGGCGCGCCCATAATGCTGCATCTTAAAGGGGACGTACCTGTACGCCCATTTGCGCAGCCGTGCCATTGTGCCAACGTATATCGTCGTGCACAGGTCAGCAAGCGGTTAAAGGGTCAATAAACCCTTAAAAGCAAAGTATGAGATTTTTTGGGGGGGAATCCTACTTACCTAGGTGGATGAAGCATTGGTCCAACCTCAAGTGAAAAGTGGATGGAATATACAGTGGGGCAAAAAAGTATTTAGTCAGCCACCAATTGTGCAAGTTCTTCCACTTAAAAAGATGAGAGAGGCCTATAATTGTCATCATAGGTATACCTCAACTATGAGAGACAAAATGTGGAAACAAATCCAGACAATCACATTGTCTGATTTTTTGAAAGAATTTATTTGCAAATTATGGTGGAAAATAAGTATTTGGTCACCTACAAACAAGCAAGATTTCTGGCTCTCACAGACCTGTATCTTCTTCGTTAAGAGGCTCCTCTGTCCTCCACTCATTACCTGTATTAATGGCACCTGTTTGAACTTGTTATCGGTATAAAAGACACCTGTCCACAACCTCAAACAGTCACACTCCAAACTCCACTATGGTGAAGACCAAAGAGCTGTTGCAGGACACCAGAAACAAAATTGTAGACCTGCACCAGGCTGGGAAGACTGAATCTGCAATAGGCAAGCAGCTTGGTGTGAATAAATCAACTGTGCGAGCAATAATTAGAAAATGGAAGACATACAAGACTACTGATAATCTCCCTCGATCTGGGGCTCCACGCAAGATCTCACCCCGTGGGGTCAAAATGATCACAAGAACGGTGAGCAAAAATCCCAGAACCACACAGGGGGACCTAGTGAATTACCTGCAGAGTGCTGGGACCAACGTAACAAAGGCTACCATCAGTAACACACTACGCCGCCAGGGACTCAGATCCTGCAGTGCCAGATGTGTCCCCCTGCTTAAGCCAGCACATGTCCGGGCCCGTCTGAGGTTTGCTAGAGAGCATTTGGATGATCCAGAAGAGGATTGGGAGAATGTCATATGGTCCGATGAAACCAAAGTCGAACTGTTTGGTGGAAACACAACTCGTCGTGTTTGGAGGAGAGAGAATGCTGAGTTGCAACCAAAGAACACCATACCTACTGTGAAGCATGGGGGTAGCAACATCATGCTTTGGGGCGGTCTCTCTGCAAAGGGAACAGGACGACTGATCTGTGTACATAAAAGAATGAATGGGGCCATGTATCGTGAGATTTTGAGTGCAAACCTCCCATCAGCAAGGGCATTAAAGATGAAACGTGCCTGGGTCTTTCAGCATGACAATGATCCCAAACACACCTCCCGGGCAACGAAGGAGTGGCTTTGTAAGAAGCATTTCAAGGTCCTGGAGTGGCCTAGTCGGTTTCCAGATCTCAACCCCATAGAAAACCTGTGGAAGGAGTTGAAAGTCCGTGTTGTCCAGCGACAGCCCCAAAACATCACTGCTCTAGAGGAGATCTGCATGGAGGAACGGGCCAACATACCAGCAACAGTGTGTGACAACCTTGTGAAGACTTACAGAAAACATTTGACCTCTGTCATTGCCAAATACTTATTTTCCACCATAATTTGCAAATAATTTTTTTCAAAAATCAGACAATGTGACTGTCTGGATTTGCTTCCACATTTTGTCTCTCATGGTTGAGGTATACCTATGATGACAATTACAGGCCTCTCTCATCTTTTTAAGTGGGAGAACTTGCACAATTGGTGACTGACTAAATACTTTTTTGCCCCACTGTATTAGAACCTACCAAAAGTGGTCCAAGGAAGGAAAACTGGCAAACTAGCGACAGTGTTATGGGCAGCTCTATGATGCATGTGGGAAGCAAAGGCTGGTCCATGTAGTCCAATCCAATAAAAAAGCTACTGTAGCTTAAATTGCTGAAAAAGTTAATGTTGGTTCCCTTAGCTGTCAGAACACAGTTTGTTGTAACAATATATGTGGCTGTGTAGCCGCAGACTGGCCAGGGTACCCATCCTGACCTGTATCCATAGCAAGAAAGTGCCTACAAAAGGCACATGAGCATCAGAACTAAACCACAGAGCAATGGAAGAAGGTGGACTGGTCTGATGAATTCAAGAATGGTTTAACCACTTCAATACCGGGCACTTCCCCCCTTCCTGACAGGCATTGATAAGGCGGCACCAATGAGGTGGCACTGATAGGCGGCACTGATGGGCCCTCATAGGTGGCACTGATGAGCACTGATAGGCTTCACAGGTGGGCACTGATAGGCAGCACTGATGGGTGGCATTGATAGAGGGCACTGATGAAACTGGCAGGCATTGCTGATGGGCACTGATTGGCATCTGCCTGGGCACTGATTGGCATATCCCTGGTGATCCTGGCGGCATCCCTTGTGGTCCTGGGCGGGCATCTGCCGGGGGGGGAGGGGGCTGCGCTGATAAACAATCAGCGCAGGCCCCCCCCCTGTTAGGAGAGCTGCTGATAGTCTCTCCTCTACTCGCGTCTGTCAGACGCGAGTGTGGAAAAGCCGATAAACGGCTCTTCCTGTTTACACTGTGATCAGCCGTGATTGGACACGGCTGATCACATGATAAAGAGCCTCCGTCAGAGGCTCTTTACCGAGATTGGTGTTGCAGTGTGTCAGACTGATGCACCACACCACTGATCACCACGCTGCACGGCCCCCAGGGCGTGCGATCGCGGCTTATCTTGCTGGACGTCATATGATGCCCAGTCAGGATAACTGAACCACCACCCGCCGTCATTTTGCTATAGGCCAGGCAGGAAGTGGTTAAGGAACGCAACAATGAATGAGCTGTTAACTTGGCCTACAAATTCTCCATATCTCAATCCAAGCATCTCTAGGATGTGCTGGAAAAACAAGTCTGATCCATGGAGCCCCCCCCCTTACAACTTACAGGACTCAAAGTATCTTGGTGCCGGAAACCGCAGCATACCTTCAGAGGTGTGCGTGTGATATATATATATATATATATATATATATATTATATTTATTTTTTTTTCTATCCATTGGGGTTTAATGACACTTTAGTTCTTGCCGATCTAATTTGCAGAATATAGATTTTAGTGTACTGTAAATGTGGTGGTTTCCAAAAAGAGTGTAAATTGTACCTTTACTGAAGATAATGGTGTTGACCTTTTTGCTTCAAGATCCGCTACTTCAGCTTCTTTCAGATCATCCTGGGAGCTCTGGAACCTGGGCACTTTATTATGCTAATTTTGACTTCTTCTTTGAAGTTACTGTTTAGTCGTTCCTGTTGGTCAGTAAGGCCACCCATCATATTAATGGGCCAAAAGAGAGGAGCAGGTGGTTTGGGCCAAGTTCTCATTATCTGGAGGCAGATTTGCATAAAAGAATGCCTATTTTTAGAACCCCCAAGAACACAGTGTGCATATACCTGGAGATGCTTTCTACTATAACATTTGACGGGTTAGTACATTTATCTTTAGTAGAGGTTAGCGTTAAATCTCTAGATAGCATGAGATCAAAATCCCCCTTGTACTTTAGACCTAAGGGTGATAATAAATCACTGTGATACCTAAGGTAGAATTCCAGATGTATGGTAGTTTAATGAATGTATCATTAATTATAGTGAGCCCACCTGACATGGAACCCTAGAAGAAAAGAGATTTGGGATGCACCTAAAGTATTTCTTTTTTAAAGAAATTACAATTCTAAAAACTGCTGCAAAATGAAATGTGATTTTTCAAGTGAATGCAGCGGGTATTGTGATTTTATGTGGGTGATTAGTTTTATATGACCATCTGCTTTCCCCAGGTGTTTCCTGTAATGATGTGGAGCATTTCAGCTTCATTTCAATATTAAAAATGACAGGCTTATTAAAATCATTTTTTTTCTCTGTATGTAAATTGCGGATTTAAGACAGACAGTCGTTTAAACAGCCAACAACCTAAAATAAGAGAGTGAAATTGCATTTGATTGCTTACACCTGTGCAATGCCAAGTATATTTTTATTCAATTTACATGTGTATGTTGATGTTGGTTCCAGACCGTTCGCCATACATTTCAGCAGTCAGTTTGGTTTTTACAGGTCCTTCCTATTCTGAACCTATTATTCCATATCGCTCTCTGAAACAATAGTAAAGACTGTGCTTTTATTAAATGGGCTGTGAAATAGACTGACGCACCCTTTCCAGTTGAGTAAAGAGTGTGTTTAGAATTTTTCATCTTGCAGTTTGTTTTATTGCTTTATATAGCTTTTGGAATAACAATACGGATATTTGTAGTAGCAACAGCAGAATAACATTTCTAAAATACAACTGCCCTTCATATATTGTTCAAACTTAAAGTGAACCAATCTCATCTAACATGTCTCAAAAACAGTTTTGAAAAACCAAAGGTACATCAAATGAATTTCTGTACACTCAATAAGACCTGTTGGTCTGGTGCATTTAGGACATCTATTCAGGAATGATTGGGTCGTAGTTCAAGCATGGCACTATTTGCATGTTAAAAACAGAAAAATGATGGCAAAAAAAGATTGAGTAATCCATCTGGTCTGCCAATTTTTTAGTATTTTTTTTTTGTATGTTTTTTTTTTTTTTTTTGCTAACTTTTTTTGTCTGAGTATAGATCTATGTTTGTCCCAAGCATGTTTAAAGCCATTCACTGTTGACTGGCTCACTACCTCTACTTGTGCCTGCATGGGTTTCTTCCAGTTACTTCGGTTTCCTCCCACACTCCAAAGACATGCTGGTAGGATTATAAGCTCCTGTCTAAATAGGCCCTAGTATGTGTATGTATGAATGTGAGTTAGAGACCTTAGATTGTAAGCTTCTTGAGGCAGGGACTGATGTGAATGTGCATGGTTCCACTGTGTTTGATGAAAAAAAAAAAGATTTTTTTCTAAAGAGACTGCTAAAATAAACATTGGAACTCAACTTTGGGCAAACAAGTATCCCCTCCCACTCTCTTTTAGCTTATGGCTGACATAGAAACAAGTAACTATTTAAACACCTTTTTTTTTACTACCTAAAGCCACAGTTATGACATTAGAGCCTTGGGTCCTTCTTTGGGTGTCCACATCACTCCCGGTGTGACACACCACTTCCTATTGGTAGCAGTGACACTTCCAGCAGTGGGATCCTTTCACAGGCATGAGTACTACATGGGCGATGAGATGACCCCACAAAAACAAGGCCTAGGAGATGATTACAGAAGAGGAAGCGGGTACCAATGCATATCTGTACTCCCACCCCCCAAAAACACAAAACGAACTTAGTTACAAGCTGGAGAGAGTGAGTGGATGAGCGTGACTTCACTTTTTGAGTGAAATTCCACTTTAAGTGCAGACTTAGCCTGTCCTTAGACTCACTCTGAGATTTTTCAGAAATTCTTGCAGTTAGCCATTAGACCTTCTCTTGAGAAACATCTAAAAGCTAAACAATATTTTTTACATTTTTCTTTTTTTTTGAATACTTTGTGAATAGGAACACATACCAAACATATAGTGGGGTTGCAGAAGTCGAAATACATTTAAAAAAATGGCACCTTCTGAAAAAAAATAGTCCACTTACTCTTTAGCCGATCACCACAGTAATAAAGAAACACCTCCAGCTGAAGATTGTGCAGAATCTGACGCTCCCAGGATTGTTGACTTCCTGGTCCCACTTTGTTCACTGCAAGTTCCTCCTACTAGGAGCCAACACATCAAACTGCAAAGCACAGCAGGGGACCAGGATTCCCACACACCCAACTGAAGTCTGATTCTTGCACAGTCTTCAGTTGGAAGTTTTTCTTTATTACTGCAGTGATCAGTGGCAGGAGGCAACCGGAGAGGTTTGTATTCTGTTTTCTTTGCTGAGGACACTTTATTTTTGTTTCGTTATTTTAGCAACAAAGTCACTTTAACTCTCATCTGTCCAGTCTTTCACATACTACTCAGAAACCTAAATCAATGCAAATATTTTATTAATTCTAACAGAATTTAAAAAATAAAAAGAGGAAAACGCATTCATAGAAGGTAAAAATTTGAAAAACAGAATGAAACCTTGTTCTCCAAAGGCGTTCGGGGCTCACCGAGATGTTTAAATCCATGCGTCCCAATATCAAAAGGTGTTTTTCAGCTTTATCAAGTCACTTTAATATTACGAATAACAAAGTCATGAATAAAAAAAAAACGCTTTTTCCAAGCACGTACAAGCTCTCAGCCTAGGCAGTTTAGATCACATGTTTTCTGGCTAGTAGTCATTACTGAAGAGAGATAGCCTAGAGATTTTGTTTTCAATCAGCAGGTGGATATGAGGGTCAAAGAGGCTGCCCTCATGTACATACATAGTTAGAAAACTAAAGAGCCACCTTTCACAACCTTTTTACGCTAGAGGAACCATTGAAAATTTTTCAGGTCTCAGGGAACCTCTGCTGAAAATTGTTATATATGCAGCTTATGGTACATTACCTTGATCAGTAACTTGTAGAAAGTTTTAAACAAAAGAACGTTGTATGTCTAAAGTATTTGACACCCAAAGGCGGTCAATTTACAACAGCGCTTACTGTATGAGACAGTAACAATCATAATATAACCTGACTAATAATAATTGTCTTAAAAGAAATACAGATTGTAAAAATTGTAATGGCCCCTTACATTGGCACTTACAGTGGCATTACGTTGTTGGTCAGTGGAAAATTACTCACTAACATATCAGGAACCATGAATCAGACCGAGACAGAAATAAAGTTAAATCACACTTGTTTAATAATAATAATAATAAGGTAAACAGAGTAAGCGTAGTCAAAACAAGCCAGAGTTCAGTAACCGGATCGGGTAGTCAGCCAAGCAAATCAGAGAGCCAGAGATAAACGTAGTAGTACAGCAAGCAGAATCAGGAGCCAGAAGGAACGTCAGCCGAGCAAGTCTTCAACAGGAACGCAGGAGAAAGTCTCTGATCTTGACAAAGACGAAGGCAGAGATCAAGTGAGCTGGACGACTTTAAGTAGGCAGGCCTGACGAGCAGAATCAACAACAGCTGGGTAACTGTGGAGAGAGATGGGAGCTGGCAATTAGCCGACAGCTGAGAGGCCAGCTCAGAGAAGGAAGGACTGAGCCCAGCCCTGACACATTAATGGTCATTATAGGCAGAAGTCACCAAGCAATCTATTTCCATCACTAAAACATGCTCCCCTTGGAAGTATCAGCTACATACCTTTATACAGTGCTGTGTTCCAGCAGCAGTACGAATACTTTTTCCCACAACAACGCTGCTCAGCCATTCACGATAAGCTTTGTATTTTTAATTAGTACAAGGTTTCCTCTGATTGTCTGAGGTTGAGAGGTGGGCAGATGACATCAGGACCTCCACCTTTGCCTCAGTTTATACAACACTCCCAGCTGGTGCCTGTATTAGTGAAGAAAATAGTTTGGACCAAGGTGGTCCAAGCAAACTATTTAAAGTTAAATAAAATCAGTTAGGCTTAAATATTAGGTGATACTTTTATATGTGGTGTACTTCCAGAGAGCACTCTTATAAGAGCTCCTCTCTCTGTGTTTTTTACAGTGATTCCTCTGCTATTGGATCAGATTGGGTCTAGTTGCTACCGAGATCCCTCATGCTATGCTACTATAGACATTCCAGACAAGTGGACATTTGCTCTCTTGGCTGATTATAGGTGGGGGAGCAATCTGCCAAGAGGAAACCCGTAGCAACTGCTGGACCTTAATTTTTTTTTTGGAACCCTGGTTTAGAGAGCCTGCTACATAGAAGGCTTTCTAAACCTACTGTAAATACAGACTAATTATAAGAGTGTCTATTTCACAAGTTCATCTAAAAAAACCAAACAAAAAAAACCAACTTAGATCATAGTTCTTCTCGTGACAGTGCAAGGCCATGCCACGGTGTAAAAAGGCAAACTGAGCCATGTTTTATAGACAAGCGACACAGTAATGGTGCAGGTGTGTTCTAGGGTTATCAGAACTAGGGTTCTGGGCTCCACCTTCCTAAAGAATGTGTGTGTGTTGTTGCAATGGAGCAGCCAGAGAGGTGTGCATGTCTGCACCATGCTGTTTGGGACAGGAGAGACAGAGGCCTGAGTCTGAGAGATGGAGCAGCAGGGAGGAAAGTGACAGAGAGCTGACAGAGGTAAAGCCTTTGTGCACGAACTCTGGGATTTTGTGTTAGTCAGGAGGCCCAAGGCAACAGGCCTCAGCAGCTGTGCTTTTAAAGAGAGCCAGGAGGATGAATATTGTTTGTTTTGTGTTGATGATGGAAACCCCTGCGAGGGATACTGACTGCTGTAAATTGTTTTCTTTCTTTTTTTTTTTTTTTAAACTAAAAGTGGGCAGAAAAAAGCCCTGAAAAGGCATATCTGGTGTGGACTGGACTCATTGGGGAGTGCTACATATTGTCACACATCAAAGTCAACCTGTGGCTACCTGTTACTCTGAGGATGCAGAGCCTGAAAAACGCAGCCATAGATCCCAATTTGACAGGTGTGCAAGTGTGGATGAGTGGCCCCAAATGCACACTGTCTGTGTTTGGGGATGTACACCTGCACCTACCTGTCAAATTAGGAGCTAAAGGCTGTTGTGTTCATACAACTGTTACATCCCCATAGCATAACAAAGCCTGCCTACACACAGCTTCAGCCACATAAAAAACACTGTGCAAGACACCACACCCATATATGAATGAGCCCAAGACCTCATTCTTCTACAGTACACACCGCTTTATTTATTAACTCAGTTTTATCTTTCAAATTTAGCAGGAATATTATAAATGCTGTTGTGTTTGTGGGTATTGATGATTTTAGTGCATGTTTTGTAAAAAAATATTGTTTTGATATTGGGGGGGTTGGGGTTGCGGCTGTCAGGAAGGCTGTACAGAGCCCTATGATTTCTAACAGCAGCCCTGTTCATAATATATGAATGAGTTAGAGGAGAGAAACTGCTAGCTCATATAGTTAAATCAGAGGTAAAGTCACATCTGTCGGCGGAAATGTCAACCTGAATAAACTATTTTGAATGTTGTCTCTATTTTTAAGTCCCCATGGGGGCACCTATTTATAGATTATTTTTTTTTTTTTTTGTGCATACTTTATTTGAATTGCGCCTGGGCTTTTGTTGGAGTGTTCAGTAGTCACGTCTGTCTTGATTGATCTCTCTCTCTATATCTATCTATATATAGATCTATATCTATATATAGATATATCTATCTAGCTATCTATATAGATATATATCTCAATCTATCTATATATAGATATATACCTTTTATTATATACTATTATGGACTTGCATAGTATATTTAAAAATACATTATATTTTGCTAGGTAAATATGAAATGTTGCACAAAAATACTTTATATTTGCCACTAGCAGCCAACAGGTGGCATGCTTAAGGTTATTCTCTACATTAGCCTAAATCAATGATCAATTCATAACACATAGCTAAATGAGTCAGAGAGGCACACATAGGTGTGTGTGTTACCGATTCCCCCTACTTCTTGGGCCTCCCCCCCACCCTGCAGTGCTGCTGGCTTTCCTCCCCTCCTCTCCCCCTGGCTGCTGCAGGGGATGTTTCGGGATGGCAAGCAGGGGAAGGGGTTAGTAAATAGTTCCTTTTCTAAATCAACACTGTGGAGACAATCGCTCACTGTGTCCATTCATAGATGAAGCATTCTAAATTGTGCTTACTATGCTTCAGTTTGTAAATGAACAGGAAGCCGCTCAGCACAGAGCACGTCCCTTTCATTCTCTCCCCTATGCAGCTGAGGCTGCAGAGAAAGGCATGTGTGTTTGAGATTTGGGGGTGCACACCCTAATGCAATAGGCTGCGCACACCTATGGAGGCACAGCTAGCTCACACCAGTAGAGGCAGTGATAAAGTGAGCTGCCAGTGCTGGACTTTCTTTTTGGAGATTCCAGTATGCTCTGCAAGTCAATGATTTGTGGAGTGACACGAAAGAGCACTTGTTGAATGAAAATGATTACCTTACTTTAATTTGGACATATATTTTTTTAACTTGGATTTATGTGTAGATCAGCTAACTAAAGTGAAAATCACTATTTTTTAAAAAGCAATACTGCTAATACCTTGGTGCCCAAGGTATTGCATAATGCCACCTGGAATAATATGAATAAAAAAATATAGGGCATGAATTTAAAAATAAAATGACTATGATTTTTTGCCAAAAGCATTAGCAAACTACTTGAGTATTAATAGAATTTCTACAAATGCAAAGTTGGCTTGCAATGAAGAATGTAGGATATTTGATAGTTATGTTTTTAGAAAGCGCCATAGGGAGTAAATTAAAACAACAAATGAGGGATAATCTAAATTACATTGAATGTAAATTATTTTAAAATAGAATTAGCTAGACTTTCTTTAGGATATGATGGCACTGCTTGTAAATGGTTTTCCTTGATGGATGTTGAAAAAGCCAGATCTAATGCGAGTATGGATCTGTTTCTAAAGTGTGTATTCTTATAGCACTAAAGTGGATTTACATGCTTTGAACACTTAAAGCACAACCCACCCTTTCAGTGGTGCTGCGCCCATACTGGAGGGATTAACTGCATGTTTCTTTATTGGGGAAGGGAAAAGCAGTTTCACTTACCACTGCAAGGGAGAATTTTGCCCTGGAGTTCAGCTTTAAAGAGTAACTCCACTCTCAATTTCACCTCGTGTTGCTACAGAAAATAATTTTTGTGGCTGGCAATCTTCTTTCCTTTCCGGGAATGTTCTTTTCTTTTCTTGCACATGCGCATTTCTTTTTTGATTACCCTTCTCCCACGATTCTCCCATTATTAATTAGAAAATCGTTTGTTTTTCAAAACATTTCCAACATGCCTGATTACTCAAATTTGATGGCTGCATGAAAATTGGCTCTTGCTGCAGCCCACTAATGGTGCAAAATTTGAACGAAAATTATTAGATAAGATTTTCGAAAAAAAATCCTTTCAAGATTCGACCCATGTATGGCCTGCCTTAGGGCAGACTTCTGAGAAAATTAGTGAGCCAATCACACAAACAGGAAATTATGATTCTGGGGGCGTTATATGTGTACAGAACTCCTCCAGGTAGCCATATTGCAATGCATTTTACAGAAAATTACAGAGCTGCAGATTGAAAACGAAAGGTAGTTTTTAATAACATTCAACTACAATATGACTTGTGTCGCAATTGTATACGCTATATTATTTTTTCTTTATTTACTATTTTTTTCCCCAAAAAAATGGAGTTACCCTTTTAAGCCTTTTGGTCCAGTAAGTGAAGGTAAACTGAGCTTTACTTACATTAAAACAGTGATAAAACTATTCTGCTTTAGATGTATAGTTGTAAAATAAAAGATTTTTTATAAGTAGTTACAAAATGATATGAAAATTTAAAAACCTTTGAACATTAGAAAATGAAAAATACATTGACAAAATCTATTATAATTTCCATTTAATAAGTTCTTTGGTCTATGCAATTCATTAGTTAAAAAGAAAAAGCTGGTTAAATGTTACTAGAATTGATTACATAAAAGTAGTTGTACGCTTTGAGTTTCACCAATGGATTTTCCCACCAGTGGTTACCAAACAAAGCAATGATGAGGTAAAAGTCAACTGTAGATTTTCTTCTGCATCCTGATCGCAGCAGCCACAGGGTAAATATAACTTTGCGACAGCTTATTATGGGTAATGAGTACACAATTATAATGTTCAACTTTTTCAATTTTTTTTTTTTTATATTCTCTCTTTTATTATGCAAAAGATATTAACAAGTATACATTGTATATCACATTTCTATATTTAAATTCCTTGTTACATCAGTTCATTTATTCCTCCCATATCCCTATTCCTCCCCCCCAAAAAAAGGGGAAAAAAAGAAACCGGACCTACCACTCCCGAACACCTCCCTTTTCCCCGCAATGGTTGTGGTAGTGATTATGTAAAGTGCTGCAATTGTGTGTACCTCCATTTATCTAGTGGCTTATTTCCCCATTTATGTGTATTTCCTCTTTTTTTTGCCCCTCTAGTGAAACATACGTGTTCTTCTTTCCCTGGCTTAAAGTAGTTTGTGCCTAATATGGACGTTAGTGGTGAATTTTAATCCCAATGGTGTAGTCTACCCAAACCATCCCATATCTTAAAAGTATTTCTAGTTAGTGGGTTTGTGCTAGGGGCTATATCTCAGTGTTGCCGTGGTATCCAAACATCTTCCCTAAATCAACTTTACTTTGTGATATCTCTATTTACCCAGCTTTTCCCTTCTTTGTTGTGAATCCAATCTGTGATCCTGCAGATAGAGATCGCCTGATAGTATGTTTTAAAAACCGGTGCTGCTAACCCCCCTGTCTTTTTTTTTTTTCCTTCACCAGTGTTGCATATGCGATCCCAGGATGTTTATGTGCCCATATATATTTTAGTACCATTGATTTTAATTTCCTAAAACAATCCTGAGGTAGCGTTATTGGAATCATTTGAAAAATGTATATCATCCTTGGCAAGATATTCATTTTTAATGCGTTTATTCTACCTATCCACGAGAGGGGTTTGTCTCAGATTGTTCAATTGTTCCTTAATCTTATTAAGCATTGGGATATAATTAGCCTTAAACATAGTCCCCAGAGATACAGTCAGCTTCATTCCCAAATATCCCAATTCCTCTCTGCACCATATAAAGGGGAATTTAGGTTGGATTGCCTGCTGTTCCTCCCTTGGGGTTATATTTCAAGATCTCAGATTTAGACATATTTATTTTAAAGTCAGTCAGCTTTCTGTATCGACTCAACTCCTCTAATACTATTGGGGTTGTTGTCCTGGGATTGTAAATATAAAAAAGCAAATCATCCGCATAAGCGGCCACGCTATACTCCCTTTCCCCCACTCTCACCCCTCTAATATCTGGGATTTTACAGGTTGCAGCTAGTAGGGGTTCCAGAGCTATTACAAACAGCATTGGTGAGAGGAGCACCCCTGCCTCATCCCGTTAAATAGTTCAAGGGGAGAAGATAAATTCCCATTAATTCTAATTTTACTGTTGGGTGGTGGTAGAAGGCTGATATCCATGGCATCATCCTCTCCCCCACGCCCAGATGTCTCAATGTTCCGAACAAAAAACCCCAGTCCACCCTGTCGAAGGCCTTTTCGGCATCAATTGATTGACTAGGGTCTCCCTCCCTCTCACATCATGTATCAAGAACATAGACTTCAGGCAGTTATCCCTCTCTCCCTGTCACAAACACTACCTGATCATTGTGGATCCAGCTTGGTAGCAACGGTTTTAATCTTTCTAAGATTATTTTGGCAAAAATCGTAATATCTGTATTTAACAGATATTGGCCTATAACTCGCTGGGGCTGCTGGATCCTTCCCCTCTTTTAGAATAAGAGTTATATAGGCCATCAATGATTCCTCCCACAGAGTCCTTCTGCTAATGTATTCAAGTAATACAACCTACCCTGTCCACCTTTAGGAGATCCTTGAAAACTCATTTATTCAGGGAAGCCTATCCCACACCCACATAACTGTCCCTGAGCCACCCCCATCAAATCATTCTTTGCAGCTATTACCTTTTGTACCACCACCCCCTCCCTTTAGAATGTAAGCTCTACGAGCAGGGCCCTCCTGTACCTTTTGTATTGAACTGTACTGTAATTGTGTTGTCCCCCTTATACATTGTAAAGCGCTGAGTAAACTGTTGGCGCTATATAAATCTCGTATAATAATAATAATAATAATAATAATAATAAAAGTAATCACATAATTTAGGGACCAGAAGCTTTTGGAATCTTTTATAGTATAGAATAGAGTACCCGTCGGGGCCCAGGCTCTTTCCCAGGGCCATATTCTTTATTGCTCTCCCCACTTCATGCGTAATCTGAGCTTCAAGTTGTTCAAGCTCCTCCTTAGGCACCGTGGGAAGGTCTAGGTCCCGCAAGTACTCTTGGGCTTCCACGTCTCGTTTCCCTCTATTTTTCCCTCTCTGACTCACATTATACAACAAACTATATTATGAGTGGAATATGTTCGCTATTTCAGGGGATGAGTACACCATCTCTCCCTTATCGTCTTTAATTTTAGGGATAAAAGATATGGGTTTTTTTTTCCCTTACTGTTCTGGCCAGCCATTTCCCAGATTTATTACCGCATTGATACCTCTCCGTATTTACTATATGAAAAGCACATTTTTTCTCCTGTTCTAACAATTCTACTAACTCCTCACTTTTTACCATTAATTCTTGTCTCTCTGGGATGCCTTTGGGTCTCGTTATTTGATCTAAATCCTGTATCTCTCTATATAAAGTGCTAATTTTCTCCCCCCTCTCTCTCTTCTTCCCTGCTCCGATTCCTATTAATATTCCCCTTATGAAAGCCTTATGTGATTCCCACAGAATTGACGGGGGGGTTTCTAATGTGTCATTAACAGCAAAGAAGGCCTCCAGCTCCTGCTCAATCTTCTTAATTATCCTAGGGTCCTGGATAAGAGAATTGTTTAATTTCTAGTTCTTTCCCACCGGGAGACCTCCTGATATTTCTGATTGGATCACTACTGGGGCATGGTCAGAAAGAGTAATTGTTTTAATGTCAGCACCTTTAAGAGACTGTGCCAATTGTTTTTTTATTAGCACATAATCAATCCTTGAGAATGACCCATGGACTGGGGAGTAAAAAGTATAATCCTGACTCCCTGGGTGTATAATCCACCACGCATCTACTAGCTCATAATCCAATAACAGTTTTTTTAATTACTTTCTGCCTTTGAGCTGTATAGCAAGAGAGGCCCCCTGTAGTATCTACCCGTGGATCTATGCTCTGGCGAACACCATCTAGATGTCGCCTTATCTCCATATCTTCAAGGGGCCAGTTACTCCTGACACCTCCAGCTCATCTGCCGGTACCCCAAACCCCCCCCCCCCGCTCCCCCCTCCCCATGCCTGTCATTCTCACTCATTATTCTCTAATTCCCTCCAAGTCCACCAGATGTTCCGGGAATCTCAGGACTGCAGTTCGGCCATCTTTCTTCCCTTTAAGACAGGCTGGAAATCCCCACTGATATGGTACATTAAGTGTCCTCATTTGCTCAGTCAGTGGTTTAAGGAGTCTCCTTCTTGTTAAAGTCTCTGTAGATAAGTCTGAAAAAATCTGTAACTTAACTCTTTCATAGGAGATTCCTGCTGATTTCCGCATTTTTTCCATAATTTTAGATTTCTCTTCAGCATAGTGAAATATAACTATTGCATCTCTTAGGTTTTCAGTCCCCTGAGTGTAATACCTTGTAACCCTATGTACTCTGTCAATTTTCAGTGTCTGTCATTTCTCTCTCCAAGGGGGGGTTAAATAGTTACTGCATCACTTTTGTTAATTCATCACTACTATGCTTTTCTGGCAGGCCTCTTATGCGCAGATTTTTACGTCGACTTCGATTCTCTTGATCCTCCATTTTGTATAAGAGGGATTTCATCTATTCACTTATTTCCTCCAATCTTTGATCGTGGGTATACAGCCTTTCCTCCATCCCCTCTACCCTACCTAGAACTTGCCCGATATCTGACCGTATTGCGGAAATGTCTACTTGGATATCTCCATTTTTTCCAACATCTCGGCCAACATCTCTTTGTATTGAGGGGCCCCCGTCGGAGCTCCCCATTTTGAATTTTAAAGTCTCCCTGAGGATTATTCCCAGTACTTCTTGGTCGAGTAGAGACTGAGTCATTGCCTTATTCTCCTCTTCCACCGTTCTTTGTCTGCTAGTCCCTGGTGTCAGCTGAAATGTAACGCTGGATACCTCCTGGGCTGGGGGCTGGCGGGCTCCTTTACCAGCTTTGTTTGCCTTACCCTTATTTTCATCAGTTGTTCACCAGCGCAAAATACAAAGCAATTTTCCAAGTTCTGAATTAAAGTTTCAGAGATACTTGAATGGAGGAGGAAAGGGAAAGATTCATGGAATGTTAGGTTCCTTGGGGGGCCTCGGCAGGCCTTCACACCTTTCCAGAGATGTTTAGGGATCAGCACCACTACTTCTGGGTACTGCAGGGATTCGTCAGGCTACTCCTGATAGCCACCTCTTCGATGGGGGAAAGCAGTGCACTGAGAAAAGCTAGTTCAAAACAAAAAATTCAAGTAGATACCTAAAAGTAGTTAAGCGGCTCCTGGGTACCCCTGGGGTCCCCTGATAGTGTCCGTCAGCATACAAGGGGAATATATTTATGCATATATTTTAGGCGTGTGTTTATTCTTCACTTTAATATAATCAGTAATGCAGAGTAGAGAGTTCATTCCCTGCTTAAGGCCGTTTACTAAAGCATTTGTTTAACACCCCCTATCCTTTTTTACTTCCTTTTCCCCTTCTCTCCTTTTTTTTTCTTCCTTCCTTTCTCCTCTTCTTTCTTCTACCCTCCTCTCTTTTCTCTCCTCCCTTTTCTTCCTTTCCCTTCCTTTAGAAAATATTTGAAGGCCTTGGAGGAGAGGCAGGCAACACCTTCAGTTGTTTGGTAGAAAGGGGCTTGTTCAGGACTAAGCACAAGTACATAGCTGAAAATGAATAGCCAGCTCCTGAATAGACAAAAGGTCTGCGAATAGCCTCCACCGACCTGCAGGGAAGAAGTTTGTTGACCTATTTATACGTATATTTGTATGTGTATTTAAACTTCTGTTAGTCACAGTCAATAACACAAGTTAGAGAGTTCATTTTAGCCTTAGAGCCATTCAGTGAAGCATTTGTTTAGCTCTCCTTATATCTCCCATTTTATAAGGTAAAAAAAAAAGGGGGCTCATTCAGAGCTAAGCACAGGTGGGTAGCTGAGAGAGTAGGCGGCTCCTGGGTACACATAAGATCTCCTAGTGCCAGTCAGTATTGCAAAGAAATAAGTTCATTTCAAGTTTAGAAACATTCACTGAGGCATTATTTTAGAACGCATTTTCCTACCACTATCCTTTTGGCATTTTTCCAGCTTCCGTTGGTTGGATCTGCAGCGATGGTCTCTCTCAAAAAGGCTGTGATTCACTCATCAATAGTCCCCTCTTCTATCTTAATAAGGGGTTCCTGCGGTTCAGTCAGCTGAGGATGGTGTGGGTAACCCCCACTAGGAGACCTCAAATCCAACGGTCTCAGACAGCATCAGCAACAGCCGCCAGCTCACAACCACGGGATCGGTATACCGCTCTGCCGTTCAAAGAAGCTCGTCCTTGGGTATATGGGTGGAGGAGCAGGCAGCAATGCGGCGTTTGAAGCGGGGAAGGAGAGGAAAGGGTCCCGAGTGGAATGTGCCGGGAATCGGGCTCCGGAAGCCAGGTCCACAGAGCAGTTTGAGTCAGGCGTGGGGTTGGGCGGCAGACGCGAGGGCATTGACCGACACTTCAGCGTCTCAGCATGTCAGCGCCTGGAGGGGCGGGAATCACGGGCAGAGTCAGGGCCTCCGCCATGAGCCTACGTGTCAGCGCTCCACCCCCACATGACGGCCCATCTCCGGCAACTTTTCAAATTCTTACCTTTTGTGTATAATACAACTGACAGCTGTAGAGTTTGTTATGTGAGTAAGATATTTAAATGTTTGCTGCAGAAATGTATTCAATCCCTTTGAGCAAAAGTAATAGACTCTATATTAAGCAGTCCTATACTGTATATATTTATTGCTTAGTATTGAAGCAATGTATTCATACTGGAACATCTCAGCTGAGCTGCATTGATTGACAAAGACATTTCCTGCCATTTCCTTTCTGAATTTGGAGTAGCGATTTCATTTCATCTCTATAAATTGTCTTGAATATGCAGAAAGCAATAGTGCAGGCACTTGAGCGGCTCACAATGAGAATGAAGACATCATGCAGCAGTGTGAATAGCATTATAAAATTGTAAATCATTTCTAAATCTAAAATAGATAACTGGAAACTTAGCTAGAGTTTCTTCCTCTACTGGTAAAGCTTGTGATTTTGGATAGCACTGAAAAGGGTTAAAACCTCTGTCAGGTTTTACATTGCTGCCTGTGCCCCTGTTCAGGCATTTTTACCTCACTTCCTGCCTCAAACAGGGGGCCAGAGGGACAGTAAGTAATGCCGTGTACACGCGACCGGACTTTCCGTCAGAGTAGACTGACGGTCTTTCTGACGGAGTTCCGACAGAGTTCCTCTGAGACAGACTTGCCTACACACGATCACACCAAAGTCCGTTCGTTTAGAATGCAGTGACGTACGACGGGACTAGAAAAATGAAGTTCAATAGCCAGTAGCCAATAGCTGCCCTTGCGGCGTTTTTGGTCCATCGGACTAGCATACAGACAAACGGTTTTCCCGATAGGAATTGAGTCCGTCGGAAAGATTTGAAACATGTTCTATTTCTAGGTCCGTCAGAATTTTAGAAAGAAAAAGTCAGATGAAGCCCACACACGATCGGAATGTCAGACGGAATGATTCCGTCGGACCTTTTCTGCCGGAAAATCCGGTCATGTGTACGCGGCATTAGGGAAATGTTGATAAACCAACAAAAACAAACACTTTCATAAAGTGGCTGTAAACTTGAAAAAAATGTTTTTTAATGAAGATTTCTACCTGGTAAGTAGAGGATGTCAGTTCATCTGTGCCCAGTCTTGCCACAAAGAGTTAATCCAGCTCTGAGCAATCCACTTGTATTTTTTTAGTAGGATAAAAAAACGACACACCAATAAGTTTGTGTCGCCACATCCCCCACTGCTGTGACTGACATCTGATTTCTTTATCTCATGAACGAGCATGAGAGCAGAGAGAGTGTCTACGATTCCAGCTTCACATCCCTCCTCCTTTCTTCTCCAGCTCTCTCAGGATTGGCTGCTCCACACCTTAGCATGATTGGGCATGTGGTGCCTTCCCTGAGTTTTGACTGGATGTTACTCATCATGGGGCGTGATCCTTGAGATCGGCAGAAGATCAGTATGACTGAGGAGGATATTCATGGTGCAGTCAGCTCCCAGAGCCAGCAGAAAGAGTGGGAGAGTGTAAAAATGGCTGGGGAGTCTTGTGACATCACGACTCCTCCCACCGAGCTCCGGCAAAGAGACCCATCCACCAATTCCAGAGTTTTGCAGGACTCCAACTTTTGCAGGAGGCTTGCATGTATACAGTGGGGACAGAAAGTATTCAGACCCCCTTAAATTTTTCACTCTTTGTTATATTGCAGCCATTTGCTAAAATCATTTAAGTTCATTTTTTTCCTCATTAATGTACACACAGCCCCCCATAGTGACAGAAAAACACAGAATTTTTGCAGATTTATTAAAAAAGAAAAACGGAATCCCCACTGTATATACATTATTACTGTGCCATTACTTTATACTGGGTGAGTGGTGGGTTTAAATCCACTTTAAGGCCTCATTTACACTTCTGAATGGGGCCATTTGCGATTAGATGCAAGAGACCCAGCAGGGGTCCTCTGCAATTAGCTGTGGGCCGGAAGCCTCATAAAAAAGCAATAGGAGGCTGACAGCTCCTGTAGCTATTTGCAGCCACTTGCATTTAATTGCACATGGAGGAATTACTTGTGAATGATCAGGCCTGGATGCAGACTCTCTGCATTCAGGAGCGATCATTGCAGGTCATCGCTCCATGAACGATTACATGTGAGGGGACGAAAATAGCTGTAGGAGCTGTCAGCCTCCTATTGCTTTCAATGGGGTGTCCCACCTGCAACTAATTACAGAGAATCCCCACTGGGTCCACTACATCTAATTGCAAACTGCCCCATTCACAAACTGTGACGGGGACCTCAGTTGAGATGGAAAACTTTGTTGAGATTTTTATTAGTCTGTGCCTTCCTGTCCCACTGACAACTATCTTACTGTCTTGACTTGACAAGTCCTGATGTTCCAGAGATAAAAAGATGCCTGAAATATCCCCAAGGGATACACAAACAGCAAAAAAAAAAAAAAAAAAAAAACTCACTAATGCTAATTTTGGTTGACATTTAACAACTTTAATTAGATTAGATTAAACCTCTTCCCTCTACTGATGCTACTGCAGTCTAAGGATGACAGTCTGCCTCTGTATAAGGTCTCACACACACTGGACGATTTACAGCTGCTGTTTTTGGCTTCAGGTGTTTTTTCTGCAGCTAGTAAACACCCTAGCATGTTATCCTATGTGTCCATGCACACATACTGTAGGCTGTTATCAGTGTTTTTTGGCAGGGGTGTTTTCTTGCTGGAAAAAGCCCCAGAACTAGTGGGTTTTGAGAGGAGTTTTTCAGCTGTAAAAACGCTTAGGCCCCTTTCACACGGACGGATAGAATGGTGCTTTTAGCTGCGGATTTTCTAATTTTCTAGCGCAGCTAAAAGCACACAATGCTTTCCTATGGCCCCATTCACACACTGCGTTTAGCTGCGAATTTGTTACATGCGGTTCTGTGCGGATAGAAAAAATATAATTGCCTGCGTCCAGGAGCGATTTAGCGCAGCTATCCACACATAACCGCAGGTATTCGCAGTGCACTGTGTCAGCTGTGGATAACCGCGCCGAGCTGCTCTTCGGGAAAGGAAAAATGATTTTTCCTTTCCCAATGAGCGACAAGCACGGGGATCTGACTCGGATCCCCGCCAATGTTTGGTATGAATCTTGAGGGGGAACTCCACGCCAAATTTGGTATGGCATAAGGGGGCGGGGTCTCCGCCTATATAAGTCAGAGCGGAGCGCACAGAGAGCATTCTAGCCGGAGAGAGCATCGTATCAACATCGGAACAAGAGAAGAGGGAAGAAGCCAGAAGTCCAGACCTCCGTTAGCAAAAGAGCGGCAGGAAGACAGCGGAGGAGCCGGCAGAAGAACTGGAACACCAGTAGAAGAGGCCAGAGACAGCGGAGAAGAACCAACCGGACGCCGGGAGAAGAGGAACCGGAGGGACCCCTGAAGTCGGAGGGCGCCCCCTCCCCCAAAGCACCCACCCCCCATGTTGAGGGCATGCGGCCTGGTACGGTTCGGGGGGGGGGGGGGCGCTCGCTCGTCCCCATCCCCTTTCCTGACCGGCAGGGCTGCGTGCTCGGATTGGGGTTTGTTATGGATTTTGGGGGGGCCCCACGCCGTTTTTCGGCGTAGGGGGTTCCCCTTAACAACCATACCAGATCCATGTCCTGTCAGGGGAGAGGAGACCGATCGTGTGTTGCTAGTATATAGGAACACATGATCAGTCTCCTTCCCGAGTCAGTCCCCTCCCCCCACAGTTAGAATCACTCCCTAGGTAACACAGTTACCCCTTGATCGCCCCCTAGTGTTAACCCCTTCCCTGCCAGTGACATTTACACCATAATCCATGCATATTTATAGCACTGATCGCTGTATAATTGTCATTGCTCCCAAAATAGTGTCAAAAGTGTCCGATGTGTCCGCCGCAATGTCGCACTTCCGATTAAAAATCGCCGCCATTACTAGTAAAAAAAAAAAATAAATAAATAAAAATGCCATAAATCAAAAACCTTTTGTAGGTGCTATAACTTTTGCGCAATCCAATTAATATACGCTTATTGCGATTTTTTTTTTTTTCTTACCAAAAATATGTAGAAGAATACATATCGGCCTAAACTGAGGAAAAAATTAGCTTTTTTTTTTTTTTTAAATTGAGATATTTACTATAGCAAAAAGTAAAAAATATTGTGTGTTTTCAAAATTGACGGTCTTTTTTTGTTTATAGCGCAAAAAATAAAAACCGCAGAGGTGATCAAATACCACCAAAAGAAAGCTCTATGTGGGGGAAAAAAATGACCAAAATTTTATTTGGATACAACGTTGCACAACCACGCAATTATCATTCAAAAATTTACAGCGCTGAAAGCTGAAAATTGGCCTGGGCGGGAAGGGGGTGAAATATGCCCTGTATTGAAGTGGTTAAAGCGGGATTCCAGCCGTAAAAAAAATAAATAAAAGTCAGCAGCTACAAACACTGTAGCTGCTGACTTTAAATAAGTACTTACCTGTCCTGGGTGCCCGTGATGTCGGCTGCCTGAGGCCGACCCGTCCCTCGGCTCCTGGCACCGCCATCCTAGGAAAGGGAAACAGGCAGTGGAGCCTTGCGGCTTCACTGCCTGTTTCCTACTGCCCACGCGCGAGCGGCGCTCTGTGAATGGCCCTGTGGTGTTCTGGGAACACACACAGTTCCCAGAAGACAACGGGACCGCTCACAAAGGAGCAGAAGCCGCTGCGGAAAAGGAAGAGGCAGATTAGGAAGACTGCCTAGCAACAAGGGTTTAGGTAAGTTAAAAAAAAATTTTCTTTAAATGTTTTTTTTTAATTTTTTTAGGATTTTTGGTGAATTTTTTTTTTCAGGGTGGCCCTCCACTTTAAGTTGACCTTCCACAGGAGTTTATGCATTCAAATGTTGTTTTGAATAGTAAAATAATTTTCTGTCACTAAGGAAGTTTCTTCACTATAAAGCATGTCCATAACTGAGAAGGCTTCCAAATGCAAGAATGAATTCAATAGTCAAATGGGTATTTAAATGTTAACATAAAATGTTATGTTAATAAATGACAGCTTAACTATACGACTTTTGTTAAGGTGTGCTTGAAAGTCAATGACTGGTGTCATGGCGTAAGAGGCTGGAAGCAGGTTATGCCATAGGTTAAAACTGTGGGAGAGGAAATGTTTCTTTATCAATACTATCTGTTAACCTATATTATGGAGAGTAATAAAGATTATACTTGGATGCTGATGGGTGCAATAAATCATTCCTTTCAGGAGTGGAGGTAGAGCACTACAGCCCAGTGTAGTTATTTATTTTCTGTTTGCCAAAATACATTGTCATGTCCAACGCATTGTAAGGTCCCAAAATTCATGGATCGCTTTATAAAAGCAATAAGCATATAAAACAGGGGTCTCCAAACTTTTCAGTCCGAGAGCTACAATGTGTGTTTGTGTTGCTGATAAAAAAAATCAGTTTAAAAATAATCAAAGTCCCCATCAGAGGCTGAGACCAAATGATCTGAATCCCCAGTCTGTGCACCTGACCTTAGCTGTGGACTGGATAAAATCTGGTAGTGGGCTGAATGTGGCCCACAGGACCCCTGCTATAAGGAAAAAAAAAACACATTCTTTTTTCCTGCCTTTTTTTTCCTTTATTTTTTACCTGGTAACCTGTTATTTTATACATTTCTAATCCTAGGATTGCAGTGCTCACTTGCTGTGCTGTATCTAGGTAGTCGAGCCATGGATGTCACCCAGGCTGGACTTCAAAAATGTCTGCCATATGCGTTCCACAGGTGGGGGGATTGTAGTTTATAGTAGGAAGATAAGATTGTTTGGGCTTTCAGTTTATCTCACAGAAAGTGACAAGGACACTGCATTGCTGACAAGATCAAACTGTCTGTATTTTCTGTATTTGATAAAAATTAATTAGCCTGAAGAAGAAAAACAATGCAGCCACATCTAAAGATTGGTAAGCTACAATACAGCGTGTCACAATTTTCTTGGGTTTAGATATCCTTTAAATCCCTGAAAACGCTCTTGGTGACTCAATTCTCTGACTAGAAAGGACAGGTATTTTATTTTTCTAAGAAAATATCTTACTGTTGACACTACAAAGGGATTGAAACAAGTTATAAAAACTCTAATCAAAAAAGTTGCAGACTTTGTAGGCATAACATGAGACAGTTATTTGTAAAAAAATATATCTTTAATACATATAATAAAATTACATGTAAACAGAGAAAAAAACACCCTTACTAACTGACAAGGTCAACAAATACCCAATAGGAAGGACATGGAAGGGAAAAAGGAAAACTAAAATGTATAATATAGGATCAGCAATGGACCAGGTATTCCATGCCTTCTTGTCAACGCGTTTCACAACTTTAATAGCTTCCTCAGGACATACTGGCCAGGTGCTAATACAGAATTAAAATACAAGAAAAAATAAATAAATATTCGCAATATTGTAATGTATATTGCATATCAAGCAATGTATATTAGTCTTGGAAGAAACACAGGGACAAACTGGCTTACAAAACATGAAATTATATGCTTGCCTGATAAGCCGTGAGACCAGATGAAGGAGACACCACACAGAACAATTCACAAACCAAATGTTTACTGTGCTGCGGAGGGGAATAGTGACAGGCAGACAGGGGAGTGAAGTGAACAGAAACAGGCAGGCTGACCGTGGGAGACTGTAGGCACTGACAAGCCCAGCAAGTGTCAGATTGCAGGGGTGTTTTTAGCAGGTACAGAGCGGTGAAGTCATAACTAATAGAAAAGGCTGACTATGTGTAGTGGGGACGCTGTGTATTGTTGAGTATTGTGAGTACCTGAGTATTGTGTGTACCTGAGTATTGTGTGTACCTGTGTAGTATGTACCTGAGTTGTGACTACCTGAGTATTTTGTGTATTGTGAGTACCTGAGTATTGTGAGTACCTGAGTATTGTGTGTGTATTGTGACTTCCTGAGCACCTGTGTCATGAGAGTATTGTGAGTGCACGTGGGCTGTGAGTACTCATAGGCTGTGAGTGCACGTGGGCTGCGGAGTACCTGTGTATTGAGTATTAGTGTCAGGAAGCTAGTTGTTAATTTGGACAGGGTATAATCCTCAGTCCCCATCAAATTAGTAGGTACGATGCCCGGCGGGTATGGAGATGCGAATTGGTGTACATCTTGCGGCATGTTTGCGTTCCTTGATTATACGATGGAGGGCAAATACTGCTGTGCAAAATGTAAGCACATTGTTTCCCTGGAAGCCCAGGTTCTGAATCTAGGGAAGCAACTGTCAACACTGAGAAGTCCCTCCATACTAAAGGAGATTGTACCCGGCAGGGGCCAGCACAGAGGCGGGTGGAGATAAAGAGAGGCAGGCACCAGAGCAGAGTAGATGGGTGACAGTCAGGAAAGGTAAAGGGGAAAGAATCAGGGAGGCTCCCCTAGCTGCCAGGGAAATAACTCCTCCAGTGAGGGTGGGAAAAAAGACAAAGGAAAGAGTTTCTGGTGGTTGGGGACTCAGTTCTTAGAAGGACAGAGAGGGCAATCTGTCACAAAGACCTGAAGCATCCGAACTGTATGTTGTCCACCCAGCGCTCGGGTTCTGGTGGACAGATTTCTGGGAGGGGCTGGTGCACGTTGGCACCAATGACAAAGTCAAAGGAAGATGGAGTGTCCTAAAAAACGATTTTAGGGACTTAGGAGATAAATTGAGGATAAGGACCTCCAAGGTAAAATTCTCAGAAATACTACCGGTTCTTTGAGTCACACCAGAAAGGCAGAGGGAGATTAGGGAAGTAAACAAGTGGCTGAGAAGCTAGTGTAGAAAGGAGGGATTTGGATTCCTGGAGAACTGGGCCGACTTCTCAGTCAGTTACTAGCTCCATAGAAGGGACGGACTGCACCCAAATGAGGAGGGTGCAGATCTGCTGGGAGTGAAGATGGCCGAAAAGTTAGAGGGGCTTTTAAACTAGGTGACGGGGGAGGGTCCAGAGGTAGAGATAGCCAGGGCGGAACATATTCCAGAGAGTAGTATGTGGAAATACGGGGCAATTTAGGAAACGGCGATCATAGGTCAATTAGTTTTAGTAAAAATCACACAAATAGGAAACATAAGGGGAATACAAAGACACTAAATTTCAAAAGAGCCAACTTCCCTAAACTACGATCCTTGCTGGAGGATAATAATTGGGATAAAATCTTAGCCTCAAAGAACACTGAAATATCCAGTGGAAAACTGGGTATGCTTAAAGAGCATATTAAATAAGGGCACTAGCCCTTAGTGTTTACTTCCTCTTTAAGTCTGGCTTTTGCCTGCAACACTCCACAGAAACTGCCCTTCCAAAACTCACATATTCCTACTCCTATACATTTCTGCTGCCTTTGATACAGTTGACCACTTTCTCCTCAAAAAAGCTCTACTTCCTTGGCCTTCAGGACTTTGCTTTTTTGCTGGTTCTCCTCTTTCCTATTTTGCTGCACCATTAGTGTCACTTACAACCCCACTTCCTCTTCTCATTTTCCTCTTTCCATAGGGGTCCCTCAAGGTTCTGTCCTCGGGCTGCTTCTATTCTCTATCTACATCTCCTTTTTGGGTCATGGTTTCCAATAGCATTTCTGTGCTAACGACACTCAAATCCATCTCTCTACTTCTCTGCTTATCCCATTAGTCTTCCTGTGCACCACTAATTTATATCTAAGGTTGTCACACCACTTCCTCACTCAAATTTTTCAAATCTGAGCTCACAATTTTCCCTCCAAATTGTACCTTCTCTCCACGTCTCCATCAAAATCAATGTTACAACTATCAGTCCCTCCCCTTGTGCCAGAGTGCTAGGTGTAATCCTAAACTCTGACCTCTGCTTTCGGCCCCACAATTATTTGCTGTCAAAATCTTGCCTCATTAATCTCCATAACATCTCTAAAATACACCCCTTCTTAACCAATGACACCACAAAGCTACTCATTCACTCCCTTGTTATCTTTAACCTCCAATTATTGCAACTCCCTCTTAGTTGGCCCACTTTTGAGTCCAGCATAATTGTAGCTGCCAGACCCAGTCACCTTACCAACCATTCATTGTTTGCCACCCCTCTCTGCCAATCATTTCACTGACTTCTGCTCACCCAACGAATGGTTAAAATACTAACAACACCATTCAAAGCCATCCATAACTCAGGCCCGAGCTACATCACCAACCTCATCTGAAAATATCACACAATCCTTCCTTTTCACCCCTACAAACACCACCTGCTTCACTCTACAGAAAACACCCAATCACGTGCAGGGAAAAAAACAAAAAACAAAAACATTTTTGCTTCCACACGATTGGAAGATGGAAGTCAGCAGAGTTTACCCTCATTTACCAAGGTCTGGAGCAACTGCACTTCTAAAGTACAGTCTTTTTAGCTTTAGTAAATCAACCCCATGGCTGCAAAAAAACATTCTTGCCTGCTTGCAAACTTCTTTTTTGAATATACACTGAGCTGTGCATATATTTGTACATTTTTGGCATTTCTTTGTGTCAAAACAAATTAATATCCTATCTAGATGCTAAACTCAGAAAACTTGGCACAGATGTTGGTGTTGACGAGGGAGCTTGTAGATGTTTCGCAACTGGAAAAGAGATAAGTATAAGGTTCGGGTCACACTGTCGTGACTTGGGATCTGACTTGTGAGACCCCAAGTCTCGCGACATGTGAAATCCCATTTTAGTCAATGAGAGCTGTCTTAATTAGCACTAGTGAAGTCGCTCCGACTTTAGAAAAGGTTCCTGTACAAGTCGACTTCTATCCGAATTGATGATTAAATCACATCTTAATTGATGTGATTTAGATCCGACATTACAGGAAGATTACAGCGTTCCCTTAAGTTGCTTAATAGTGGCTTGGCTAAGTCGCACAAATTTTAGATTGTGGCAGTGTGACCTGAGCCATAGCAGGTTTGGTTCTGCTTTAATACTAGAACATACCATACACTACTCTTCAAAAAAAATACTTTGCAGTAGACAAATGTTTTAATTTTTTTCCTCAGCTTTCAGTTATGACCTGCTGACATAGCTCAGCCATCCATGGATAACCATTCCAGCTTACCGGGAATTACTTTTACAATATATTCCTCACGTGAAATACTGAAAGCCCAACTGAACATTCAGCCCAGTTTTTAGATAACTACAGTCGAGCTGCATCAGACTAATGGGTCTACAAAGTCTTTTTTCTTTAGAAAGCAGCTGCAGCCTAAGTAAAAAAGCTGCCCCAGATAGCATCTGCAGAGAAGGACCCATGCTCTCTGTTTTGGAAGTAGTAGGCTCTCTGCAGAGATGATGACAACTTCAGTCAGTAGAGCTCATTTGAAAACTTAGCAGGGGACATATTCAACTTTTGCAGAAGGACTATGTCTTTAACGCAAAAAAGCAAGGGTCCTTTATTTCAACATGCTGGTAGTGGGCTGACTTTTTACTTGGGCCGTAGCCGCTTTCCAAAGAGAGACTAACTGTAAGACCTTTTGTTTTAATGCATCTGATGTAAACTTAAAGTTCGCTTGGAAAATGTATGGTGTTTTGGTATATATTTATTATGATCAGGACTAAGAATAAGTGTTAAATATTTTCAATTTTCTATCCAGGTAGATATGATGTGTCATATATTTTTTTCACATGTACATAATCAACCATCAATGGAGCTGTAGGCTCTTTTTTTTTCACGATTACCAGGATTACCACGATTCTTGCTGCTCTGCTGAAAATAAGCTTGGAATGACACATTCTCCCCCTTCCTGCCTCCTCTGTTCATAGGAGCCTTACATTTTTTTTTACCTTCGAGACAGTCTGAACCTGTACAGTATGGACTCTCTAACATTAGTTTCTTTCAGCAACCTGAAAGTCCACTCTATATTAAATGTTTATTTAAATAGAAATTCAAATAATAATCTTTCAAAGTTAAAATAAAAAATTGTAACTTAAAAAGTTACTATAAAGTATTTTCAAAGCCAATATTATTTTTTATTTAATTTTTATTTAATATTGGATAAGATAGGCGGGGTTGTTTTTATATATATATATATATATATATATATATATATATATATATATATATATATATATATATATCCACTCTATCCAAAACCAAAAAAAAAAATGTTGGTGTTAGATGTACAGAATGTACATACAGATACATACAGGTGTATTGAACAGAAAGCCATTAGAATTCATTTAGGTGGGTGGTGGTTTTTACCGCCCCTCTAAAGAAAAGCTATCTGTGGTGGGCTGTTTTTCAAGGGCATTTTGACATGCAGCTTGGAGACAATGGGGTTGATTTACTAAAGGCAAATAAACTTTTCACTTTGAAAAGTGCAGTAATCCTCTGCACGAGCAGTTGCTCCAGAGCTTAGTAAATGAGGGAAAGCTCTGCTGACTTCCATCATCCAATCATGTGCAAGCAAAAATTCTGTTTTTTTATTTTCCTTGCACGTGATTGGCTCTTTAGAAAGCGAGGCCTTACCTCACCTAAGCTTTGGAGCAACTACACTTGCAGAGTACAATTGCACTTTGCAAAGTGTACAGTCTATTTGGCTTTAGTAAATCAACTCCAAGTGTCACCCATTGAACACCTGTTTCAACTAGTTAAAGGCCACAACACCACACTGTTGACACTGTTAACCACTGGCACAATTTTAAGTGCCCATGGAACTCTGGTGGTGTGTGTTTACTTAAATCATTTCACATATGTGAACTAAGGCCTGATTCACACCTATGCATGTTTAGTGCTTTTTGCATTTTGCGGATTTGCACTAACTTGTTGCATAGGAAACCATGTTAAATGGACTGTAGTGCAAATCTGCAAGATGCAAAAAGCACTAAAGATGCATTGGTGTGAATCAGGCCTAAGTCCACATATGGGCAACAACACACAGGACACTCCTCATGACATCAGTGCCCTTTTTGGACTTAATTCAGATATGAGCAATTATGTCAGGGGAACCCTTTCTTTAAAGTTCCTTGGACATTTAAAACAGCCTATAACCCAAAAGCAAACATTTATTATATTGCAGCTTACCAATTCTTAGATGTGATGGCTGTATTAATTTCCTTTTTTTTTTAGGCTTTTATTTTCATCTGGTGATCCAGCCAGTAAGTCTGTTTTTCACAAGCTCCAGCTCTCCAGCATAATGTATTAATTTACATGGATGAAACAGAGATCGTCTTACGGAGAGGAAGAACGGGAAATGCTGATGTAAACAAGCATTTCCTTGTTCTGCCTAGTGACATTGACACTGATCACAGCTCCCTGTAATCGGGAACGGTGATCAGTGACCTGTCACACATAGCCCAGCCCCCCCACAATTAGAATCACTCCCTAGGACACACTTAACCCCTACAGCACCCCCTAGTAGTTAACCCCTTCACTGCCAGTCACATTTACACAGTAATCAATGCATTTTTAATCGCACTGATCGCTGTATAAATGTGAATGGTCCCAAAATAGCGCCAAAAGTGTCCGATCTGTCCACCATAATGTTGCAGTCACGATAAAAATTGCTGATCATCGCCATTACTAGTAAAAAAAAAGAAAAATAATAAAAATGCCATAAAACTATCCCCTATTTTATAGACGCTATAACTTTTGCACATACCAATCAATAAACACTTATTGGCAATTTTTTTTACCAAAAATATGTAGAAGAAGAATACGTATCGACCTAAACTGGGGAAAAAAAAGTTTTTTTGTATATTTTTTGGGGATATTTATTATAGCAAAAAGTAAAAAAAAAAATGCGTTTTTTTTTTCAAAATTGTCGCTATTTTTTTATTTATAGCACAAAAAATAAAAACCGCAGAGGTGATCAAATACCACCAAAAGAAAGCTCTGTTTGTGGGGAAAAAAGGACGTCAATTTTGTTTGGGAGCCATGTTGTACAACCGCGCAATTGTCAGTTAAAGCGACGCAGTGCCGAATCGCAAAAGTGCTCTGGTCTTTTGCCAGCCAAATGGTCCGGGGCTTTTTTTTTACTGATCTAAAATGCAGCCCATTGTTTACAATAAGCCTGTATACACAGGCGCATAAACAAGCGCTGCGTATTCTTGAGTAAAAAAATAGAAAAATCTGTGTTCCCAGGCAGTATTTTGCCACGGTATGCACAAATACACTCATATGAGCATAATTATTCGTTCATTTTCCCTAGGAATATATTGTGCACGCAGATGCGTGAACATGCATAAATATGCGTGACTGCGTGCAAAACAAATGCCTGAAATTCCATACAAAAAAGCAGGTGCTTAAACATCAGTACCGTGTGCAAGAGGCCTTTGAGTTCTCCCCGTGTTGGTATCCCCTCCTGGGCATCCCCTGGTCAAATGGGCTCAGTACTGGCCAGCTTCAGGCTGGGATGCTTTGGGGTAACCCCTCAAAGCACTCCCATAATGCTGAAGGGAATATGGGCCGGTGTCAACATAGCTGGGGAACTGCACGCCCACTGTTCCCCTGCTTATGGGATATCCAGCCTGCATGTCTAGCATGCTGTGCTGGTTCATTCTGGGAGGGATCCTCCCAGAATGAACTGTTTAAAACTTTTATTTACAGTTTAAAAGAAATTTAAAAAAAAGGTCCAGCACTCTCCATAAGCAAAAAAAAAATCCACAGCTACAAAAAAAGAAGCAATTTAAAATATACATTCCCCACTTTTTATCAAGGAGTAGTTTCAACGCTGTGCAAGGCAAATGTTGGGTGAATTTCAGAACAGTTTGACAATCACTGAGTGATATAGGTTGATTAATCCTGTAAAGCACTTACCCATTAAAGAACAGATGTTGGTTCTTGTTTGAAGATATTTTCACATGGCTGAATCTTGTTTGATGCTCTTTCCGATGTTTGAAAATGGGAGAAGACCACTGTAATAGAGGGAATGTGAAATATTGAAACTTGGTCTAAAAATGAAGAAATGTTGGATGATTTTTTTGTTGAATCATTAAATACACCCTAAAAATTCTTCAAAGGTGATAAACTAAAGGCAACAAATTGTTCCTGAACTCATAACTGTAAAGACAATTCTCAATAAACCATCTTTATTCTATACTTGTATATAATCAACACAACCAAGCCCACCTATAAAAGCAAAAATGCTAAAATAAAAAGAACAGCTTATCAATTAATATGTAATACAATTTTGAAAAGTACTATCATAACATACATTTCATAAATGTGGCCCCCATTCTAGAAACCAAATAGTGATAGGGCATAATTAAGGCATTGTAAATGCACATACAAGAAATATTAATAGGAAGAGAAAACAAGGCAAACACAATGACACATTAAAAAGGAGGATAGTAAGCTAATAAAGCTGGGAAGAGCAATATGCCCTAAGGCACGCAAACACGATCAGAAAATCGTACGAAAAATACTGTTTTTGAAGCGATCGTACGATAATTGGATCGTTAGTACAGAACTTACGAGAGATGATCACGACAATTTATCCAATATTATCCGATCGGACAAGCACGAAAAAATTCTCGTACGATACCCGATTAATCAGTACAGTTGTCATTCGAAAATACAATAAAAATACACTACAACACATTACATCACTTCCAAATTGTTATTCTGTCGAGCAAGAATTTTCGTAACTTTAGTACATTTTTCATTTTTGATATGAGATTAGCATGCAAAAAAAAAATAGGGCGATCATTCATCTGATAATCTCATTGCGTGTACCAGGCATTACATGGGATATCTGCTTAAAGAGGAACTGCGGCCCACCTCCCCATTTCCCCCCCCCCACTTACCTGATGGTGGTATCTGCACATTTCAGATACTCGCCCATCCAATGGATCCAGCAGCGTTGACCTGCTGAGATCATCTCACGCACAGCCACAGCTCTGTCCCAGGCTGCCATCTCTATCTGACGTCATCGAGAAGCCCGCAGGCTCTTCTGGGTTCAGCGGGCGGGCCTCTAGATGACACACCGATAGGCACGCCCCCTCCTCCTGTTCTTCAATGAAAGCCTATGCCTCCTGGCATATGTTAGGTACATATCTCAGGAGGCACCACGAGTAGTGTGCACATCATTCGCCCAAGGCGAGGCGGAACTTTCATTAGAAAAAAAAAAACGTAAAGAAGAGAAAAAAAATTGCCCTATTCTGCCAGAGGATGGGAGGAGGGGTGGTGAAGCGGGATCTTCCTCGGGAGGGTGAAGGTCCACTTTAACCAATAGCAAAAACACACCTCCACCTCCTTTAAGACTAACTACAGGCTGATATAAATAATGCAATTGTTCCCACCCCCCTAATAGATAATGATTACAAAATTCTTTTGTGTAGGTGATGAGTAATGCTTACCCCTATTCAGGCTCCTGCGGTCTTCCTCCCTGCCCATTCCAGTTGTGCTAACCCAGCTTCCTGCAGCCTCTTTTCTTGGGAGTCTCTGACTAGTGCTTTTGCAATCTCTTAAGCCGCGTACACACGAGCGGAATGTTCAGCAGAAAAAGTCAGACGGAAGCTTTTCATCGTCTATTCCGATTGTGTGTGTGCCTCATCTGACATTTTTTTCGAAAATTCTGATGGACCTAGAAATAGAACATGTTCTAAATATTTCCGACGGAACCAATTCCTATCAGGAAAACCGCTCGTTTGTATGCTGTTCCGACGGACCAAAAACAAAGCTTGCTCTGATGCAAGTACGAGACAGAAACTATTGGCTACTGACTATTGAACTTCCTTTTTCTAGTGCCGTAGTACCTGCTGTACGTCACTATGTTCTGGACAGTAGGACTTTGGTCGGACTTTGGTTTGGCCATGTGTAGGCAAGACCACTTGAATGGAATTCCGTCTGAGTTCTGTCAGAGAAACCTTCGGAGTTTATTCTGATGGCAAAACCGGTCGTGTGTACGCGGCATAACACTAGTGTGATCAAATACTATGCAGGACCAGCAACAATTACTGGACCTACATTGTATGTGATGGTGTAGGAGTGGCATTCTAGATCAAAGGACAGGAGCGCTGGCTGGAACAAATTATAATAAAGAATATGCTGTTTTATCTTGTCCCCTAGAAAAATGAGCAGTATAGTCTTCTTATTCTGGGGTGGGGAACTTTCTGTTTAAATTGGCTAAATACTGTACATTCCAGGTGCATCAAAACAAAAGGTTTGCAAAGTGTCGCATTTTGTTTTGTTTACCAAGCAACCACAGCTTGGGTAGAAAAGCCTGTCCCCTGCCAGCATGCCGCAGATAAGGATTGCTGTCTGTGTTGAAGTAGTAGTCTTTCTGTAGAGGTCTGAAACACCCCCTAATAATCGGGGTAAGTATGCATCTAGACGGGGGTAGGGTAGGCTAGGTTAGGCAAAAGTGCACTTTCGATTTTAAAAGACAACTTGTTTCAGCAACATGTGTTGTACGTATGAGGTGCCATAGCTACAGATTTACTAGATAACACAATATAAGCCACATAAAAGACCCCACAACATGGAAAACAAACATGTGACTTTTGTTATCACTCTTCTCAATAATTTGCATTCATTTTATGCGTTCGAATAAACCCATTGAGATTTTTTTTTGTATGAAGTAATTGCATCTCACATGTCTCAATTGAACAGCTAGAAAGCAAACTTGTCCTTAGGGGGTTTGATTGACAACTGTTATATGCTTGATGGTTCAGGCGCATATGAACCAGTTCATAGAAGCACTGGAATGTAACAATATGAAATTATCCCATTGAATCTTAGAAGGTTTTCATGCCTCCATTTTTTCTTTTTGTTCATCCTGAATACATGTTTGATTACCTGCACAGAAACAGCATTAACATTACAGCCAGGACTCTCCTTTGTGATTGTCTGCCTTTTCTCTTGGCGGTACAATCGATATTGTGAAAGTGCATTTGCTGAGCTTGTTCAACTAACCATGACAGGGTAATGCTCATGATATGCTTTCACACTGAGTTGTGTCAGAGATCGTGAAAGCAAGAGGCTTGTCAAGATCATTTTTACAATTATTTTATATGTTGTAAAATTTCTTCTCTACAATAGAAAATAAAAGTAATTTTTTTGGTCAGTGAAAAACGCACAGACACATTTCAGGTTCATCCTTTGGAAAATATCTGTAATGTTGTAATAGTTTGGCAGAAGTAATAAGGGGGGGGTGAGAAGATGAGCATGATGCAACTATTCTTTTATGAGCAATGTTAGGATCATCAAAATGTTCAGTCTACGTTTGACATCTCCAGACAGCATGACATTTTAAAGAAATCATTTGGGATATTAATGTAATTTTTATTTACAAGTTTTATTAAAACTAAAAGATGTTGCTTTAAAATGTATCTAAAACAAGAACTAATATACTATACATACAGTAGCACAAACCTAGTTAGTTGGCACTGTTCATGTGAGATAATAAAAAGAGGACAAGGATTTGTCTGTCACAAGAATTCCAATCAAGAAATTATAGGCAGCTACAATTAAACAGCCAGAACACATGAACAGTTACCCAATAGTCTCTGCTTCTGGTCTGGATAAATACAGTATTGCAGTGTCTCTCTCTCTTTTTTTCTCTCTCTCTCGCTCTCTCTCAAAATGTAATAAATCAGAAAAATTATTATCATTTGACAAAAAACATCATAAAATGTAACCAAGTTGTAACTTCCTCCCATTAAAAAAAGGAATTCCACGCCCAGCAAAAAAACACTTAACGGAAAACAGCATACATACCATAATAAATACATACTGTAACTCCCAATCCGTTTATTCCACAAGACCCCTAGCTTTCCAGAGCCGCACAGATCGTCCCTCCATGCCATTTGTGTTTGCCACCCTACTGGGTTGCCTTTGCTTCCCTGGGTCCCTGTGCGGTAGCACAAGTTTCATAAGTAGTTTTACTGCCTGTGCTCAGATCTGCATTTAGCTAAAGTATGGTGGGAATAGTAACTTTGAGAAAAAATAATATTTTAACACTGTTACATGGTCAACTCCTTATAATAGTAATTAAATACTGAACACATACAGCACATGCCTATATATTTAAAAACTTGAATAGGATGTGTCCATATTGACATCTTGTGATCCTTACTGATATTACATTTTTTTTCTTGCTTTTCACAGTCATTGAGCTTGTTTAAAAGTAACAGGAAGGGATATTTTATAATTTACATGCTCATTATGTATACATTTCACTTGGAGTGTGAATTTTAGCCATTTTGACAGATTCACCACTGGTGCCACAGGTGATTGATATGTTATCTTTAAAACACTTGCACAGTCACATTCTTCTGAAGAGGCTCAAAGGTTTGAAGTATAAATTCCGAAGGCTTAAAAATGGGCAGAGGATATTGCACACCTTGCTAGGCCATGAAAATAACTTTCCTGTGCTTGCATAAATGTGATGGATTCATCTGATGGATAACAGGGAGGAGAGGGGTAATTGCCCTGCTTTAGATTTCATAAATAATGAAAGGACGATATTAAAAATTCATTTTTTTGGGATTATGATGGACCGTGTTGTTAGGTATGGCAGCAATCTTAAATTCTTTAAAGCTGGTGAACAGTGATGAAATGTCTATTAAAGAACTCCACTTAAACAAAATATTCCTTCTTTGCTTGGTAACTTATTCATTTAAATGGCAACAACCCCTAACAGAATTCCCTTCAACCCAAGTACCGCAGCCATCATAAAGGAAAATAATGCTATTGTGCTCAGCAGCTTTTATTTTGTAAGGTTTGCAGTATGCGTTAAAATAAGATTATTTTTTTTTTCTTTTTACAAGAAACAAAGTAGTTCATTAATTAATGCTTGATTGCTAGGCATCATAATATTCCATTCTATATGACTTACCAGAAAAACCAGCATTCACATTTTGGAAGCCCTCCAACTCTAGTGCCTGCTGTATGCCTGTCAGTGTTTGCAAAGGCTGGCCGTAAAAAATACCTTTTTAAATAGGACATTTTAACAACACCCACCAGTGCATAGTATTATGAGCATATCCTTAGATGTCATCTGTAGTAAAAGATTTGTTTTAACCCATATTGTAACCCTAACCAGCAAACTAAAGTAGCCTTAGGGACTCGAGATCCTGTGACTTTTCTAAGCATTGGCACGTACAGGTTCACTTTAACACTATGTACAGTTGTGCTCATAAGTTTACATACCCTGACAGAATTTATGATTTCTTGGCCATTTTTCAGAGAAAAGGAATGATAACACAAAAACCTCTTTTCACTCATGGTTAGTGTTTGGCTGAAGCCATTTACTATCAATCAACTGTGTTTACACTTTTTAAATCCTAATGGCAACAGAAACTACCCAAATGACCCTGATCAAAAGTTTACATACCCTGGTGATTTTGGCCACACAACTTGACACAAAGGGGTTTGAATGGCTATTAAAGGTAACCATCCTCACCTGTTATCTGTTTGCTTGTAATTAATGTATTAATGTGTGTATAAAAGGTCAATGAGTTTCTGGACACCTGACCTACCCTTGCATCATTCATCCAGTGCTGCACTGATGTTTCTGGATTCTGAGTCATGGGGAAAGCAAAAAAAATGTCAAAGGATCTGTGGGAAAAGGTAGTTGAACTGTATAAAACAGGAAATGGATATAAAAAGATATCCAAGGAATTGAAAATGCCAATCAGCAGTGTTCAAACTCGAATCAAGTGGAAAACGAGGGGTTCTGTTGAAACCAAACCACGGTCTGGTAGACCAACTAGAATTTCAGCCACAACTGCTGGAAAAATTGTTTGGGATGCAAAGAAAAACCCACAAATAACTTCAGGTGAAATACAGGACTCTCTGAAAAAATGTGGTGTGGCTGTTTCAAGATGCACAATAAGGAGGCACTTGAAGAAAGATGGGCTGCATGGTCGAGTCGCCAGAAGAAAGCCATTACTACGCAAATGACACAAAGTATCCCGCTTACAATACGCCAAACAGCACAGAGACAAGCCTTAAACCTTTGGGCACAAAGTCATTTGGAGCGATGAGACCAAAATTAAGCTTTTTGGCCACAACCATAAATGCTACATTTGGAGAGGAGTCAACAAGACCTATGATGAAAGGTACGGAGGTGAATTGCTGATGTTTTGGGGATGTGTGAGGTATAAAGGCACATTAAATTTGGTCAAAATTGATGGCAAGATGAATGCACCATGTTATCAAAAATGACTGGAGGAACATTTGCATTCATCAGCCAGGAAGCTGCGCATGGGACGTACTTAGACACTCCAACATGACAATGATCCAGAACACAAGGCCAAGTCGACCTGTCCTTGGCTACAGCAGAATAAAGTGAAGGTTCTGGAGTGGCCATCTGAGTCTCCTGACCTCAATATCATTGAGTGATTCTGGGGAGATCTCAAATGTTCAGTTCATACAAGACAGCTCAAATATTTACAGGACCTGGAGGCTTTTTGCCAAGGAGAATGGGCAGCTTTACCATCTGAGAAGATAAAGAGCCTCATCCACAAATGCCACAAAAGACTTCAAGCTATCATTGATGTTAAAGGGGGCAATACGCGGTATTAAGTACTGGGGTATGTAAACTTTTGATCAGGGTCATTTTGGGAAGTTTTTGTTGTCATTATGATTTAAAAAGAGTAAACACAGTTAATTGATGATAAGTGGCTTCAGCCAAACTAACTACTAACTAAACTAAACACGAGTGAAAGAAAAGTTTTTGTGTTATCATTCATTTTCTCTGAAAAATGGCCACGAAATCATTAATTCTGCCAGGGTATGTAAACTTATGAGCACCACTGTATCTCTGAAGCCCAGCTGCGGTATAGCCTTTTGGCCTATTTGAAGCCAATATTAGAAAACAGATAAGGATAAAGACAAATATAGTGATCATGTGTGTGTAATTTTTTTTGCATAACAAGTGATATGTGATGTACAGTATGTAACTACAAATTTTGTAACTATTACGTGTACTGGCAAGACTTGTGCTTCATTGATTCCACCAGACTGCATGAATGGGTGCTAAACTCACAAATTTACATCTTTACTGCTTTTTGATACGGAAAAATTGGTTTATCGTTTTAGAATGCAAAAAAATATTTTTTTTTGTCCTTTACAGATATTTTATACTGGACTTTGAGTCTGGGATCCTGCAGTATTTTGTCACAGAGGCAAGCAAAAACCAGAAACCCCGAGGGTCCTTGTCTCTAGCTGGATCGCTGGTTTCCCAGAGCGATGAGGCTCCCTTCATGATAGTTGTATATTCTGCCAATGGCGAAGTCTATAAATTGAAAGGTATGTTTTTTTAAAGAAAAGTTCCACTAAGCAGGAATTCATTGAGTGGTATAAGATTAGGGCAGTGTGAAAATTTCTCTCAATTCTACCTCTCTGTTTCTATCATATACACCCAGTTTGCATCATTTTGCGATCTGTTGACCTATGCTTTGAGCTGCCTTGGTATTTGGGGTTTTCCATAGACTTTTGTGGACTTGCCAATCAGAGGTAGTCAAAGAGTAGCAACCTGATGCAGCTCAGAAGTTCTAATACCGGCCCTAGAACCACCAGAACTGTTGAAACTGGGTTATGTTGCAGATTGTTTGTTCAGCACAGTCATTTATCTCTCCCTGCCAATGATAAGGAAGGTTCTTTAGCCACTTGACCTCTGAAAGATTTACCCCCTTCATGACGAGGCCATTTTTTGTGATACGGCACTGCGTTATTTAAACTGAAAATTGCTAGGACGTGCGAAACTGTACCCAAATAAAATTTACGTCATTTTTTCCCCCACAAATAGAGCTTTCTTTCGGTGGTATTTGATCACAACTGCGCTTTCTTATTTTTTGCGCTATAAACAAAAAAAGACCAAATATTTTGAAAAAAAACTCCAATATTTTTTACTTGCTGCTATTAACCATAAAACAATTAAAAAAAACAAATTTCTTCATAAATTTAGGCCAATATGTATTCTGCTACATGTTTTTTGGTAAAAAAAATCCCAATAAGGATATATTGATTGGTTTACGCGAACGTTATAGTGTCTACAAACTATGGGATATATTTATGGAATTTTTATTTATTTTTTCCAATCCTAGTAATGGCGGCCATCAGCGACTTATAGCGGGACTGCAATACTGCGGCGAACATTCTGACACTAAATGACACTTTTGACAGTTTGCCTGGGACCAGTGACAATAATGCAGTGATCAGGGCTAAAAATATGCACCATCACTGTACTAATGTCACTGGCTACGAAGGGGTTAACATCTAGGGCAATCGAGGGGTTAACTGTGTACATAACCAGTGTTTGTGTATTAACTGTGTGTTGCTTTTACTAGGGGAAGTAATGGATTCTAGTCCATTCTAATGGATTCTAGGAACACAATATCTATTCCTTCCCCCTTTTCAGAACTGAGATATGCCTTGTTTATATAGGCATGTCTTAGTTCTCTGTGTATTGCCAGCGATCGGTGGGGGCTGCAGGACATTGATTGCCTGGGACCTGCGGATCGGCTATTGCTGTGAATTATCACAGCAGAAGTGGCCCACTGGCAGTGCGCGCCCCCTGCAGGTGGAAGTCTGGAATCGCGTATATATACTCGTGATCCTGCACACAGCTGATGCACTGTAGCAGTAAACCCTGTCAACTCTCTGTCCTTACAGCTTCAAAGTGTGCATAACGGTATCATATAAAAGAAAGAGTTGTTTGCATTTTCCTAAAATTGGTCTTCACTGCCATGAATGATAACTGCCACAGTTGCTTGGGCTCTCAACCCAAGTGTCAAACCATCAAATGGCAGGTATCATAACTGATCGCATGACAACAGCAGATCAAGGCACGGATGGTTTTCTTGGGTGTAAAGAATTAGGAGGGTTTAGTTCCACTGTACTAGACCAACAGTGGCACATAATTGTGAAGTGGAAGGAAAATGATAAATGGTTTTCAATTTTTTTACAAATAAATATCTGAAAAGTATTGAGTGCATTCGTATTCAACCCCCTTTACTTGGATACCCCTAACTAAAATCTAGTGGAACCAATTGCTTTCAGAAGTCACCTAATTAGTAAATAGAGTCCACCTGTGTGTAACTTAATCTCAGTATAAATACAGCTGTTCTGTGAAGCCCTCAGAGGTTTGTTAGAGAACCTTAGTGAACAAACAGCAACATGAAAGCCCAAGAACACACCAGACAGGTCAGGGATAAAGTTTCAGAAAAGTTTATAGCAGGGTTAGGTTATAAAAAAAAAATATCCCAAGCTTTGAACATCTCATGGAGCACTGTTCAATCCATCATCCGAAAATGGAAAGAGTATGGCACAACTGCAAACCTACCAAGACATGGCTGTCCACCTAAACTGACAGGCCGGGCAAAGAGAGCATTAATCAGAGAAGCAGCCAAGAGGTAACTTTGGATGAGCTGCAGAGATCCACAGCTCAGGTGGGAGAACCTGTCCACAGGACAACTATTAGTTGTGCACTCCACAAATCTGGCCTTTATGGAAGAGTGGAAAGAAGAAAGCCATTGTTGAAAGAAAGCCATAAGAAGCCCTGTTTTGCGAGAAGCCATGTGTGACAGAAATCTAAAACCGCACATCACCCTGAACACACCATCCCCACTGTGAAACGTGGTAGTGGCAGCTTCATGTTGTGGGGATGCATTTCTTCAGCAAGGACAGGGAAACTGGTCAGAGTTGATGGGAAGTTGGATGGAGCCAAATACAGGGCAGTCTTATAAGAAAACATGTTGGAGTCTGCAAAGGACTTGAGACTGGGGTGGAGGTTCACCCAACAGCAGGGCAACGACCATAAACATACAGCCAGAGCTACAATGGAATAGTTTAGATCAAGGCATATTGTTGTGTTAGAATGGCCCGGTCAAAATCCAGACCTAAATCCAATTGCAAATCTGTGGCAAGACTTGAACATTGCTGTTCAGACGCTCTCCATCCAATCTGACAGAGCTTTAGCTATTTTACAAAGAAGAATGGGCAAAAATGTCACTCTCCTAGATGTGCAAAGCTGGTAGAGACATCCCCAAAAAGACTTGCAGCTGTAATTGCAGTGAAAGGTGGTTCTACAAAGTATTGACTCAGGGGGGCTGAATACAAATGCATGCCACACTTTTCACATATTTGTAAACAATTTTTAAAACCATTTATCATTTTCCTTCCAATTTTACTATTTTTTAATGTGCCACTTTGTGTTGGTCTATGACATAAAATCCCAATAAAATACATTTACGTTTTTGGTTGTAAAACATGACAAAATGTGGAAAATTTCAAGGTGTATGAATACTTTTTCAAGGAACTGTAGAACCACTAACAAATTGAAGCCAAACTCCAGCTCACACTTAGGCCCCATTCACACCTGAGCTTGGCGTTTTCAGGCAGAAAATCGTGCAATTTTACGGCATCTTTTGCTGCGTTTTTTACCGCCATTTGCCACGATTTTGTGCAGGGCAAAAGGTCACCAATGTAAAAAGCAGAAAAACGCCCAAATTCGCGCGACAAAAAAGGGTCCAGAACTTGTTTTGAGCTTCAGGCGTAGGGCTTCAGGTGTTTTGGAGTGGAGATGTGAACCATCTCCATAGAGAATAATTGATTTTTTCCCCTCCAGCGTTTTGTAGCTTGAGGCTTCAGGCTACAAAACGCTCAGGTGTGAATGGAGCCTTAAAATCTGTAAACCGTTTACCGTTTTTTTTTTCCTTTTGGAATAATAGTTTTGCATAAATAAATAAAAGCTAATCATTTTAATTACCGCTGCCAGTGTTAAGTGGTTTGTCTCATTCATGTAAACTGATACATTCTGATGGAGAACTAAAAAAAAGCTGTGCTTTTGAAAAACAGACTTGCTGGCGTATGTCATTTCGTGCATAGGTCACTGTGGACGCGCGCGCCCGCTGCACAGCGGGGGAGCAGATGCGCGGGTCCAACGGCCGTGATGTCCGCCTGCCACCCACGATCGCTCCTCAGAGAGGTAGAACGGGGATCTGTTTAGAGTTAACTATCTTTTTAGCTAATAGAGATATTTAGTTTAGTGAGATAATTTGTTCCTAGTGATCAGGAACAGCGATCTCTCTGTACTCCATGTCAGTCCACTCCCCCCACAGTTCCCTAGGACACACTTAACCCTTTGATCGCTCCCTAGTGTTAACCCCTTCCCTGCCAGTGACATGTATGCAGTAATCATGGCAATTTTTCGCTCTGATCACTGTAATGATGTCACTGGTCCCAAAAAAGTGTCAAAAGTGTCTTATCTGTCCGCCGCAATGTCGCAGTTCCGCTAAAAACCGCTGATCACCGCCATTACTAGTAAAAAAATTAAAATGCCATAAATCTTTCCCCTATTTTGTAGACGCTGTAGACTTTTGCGCAAACCAATCAATATACGCTTATTGACTTTTTCTTGCTTTTTTACCAAAAATATGTAGAAGAATACATATTGGCCTAAACTAATGAAGAAATTCGTTTTTTTTTTTTTTAGATTTTTTTGGGGGATATTTATTATAGCAAAAATATTGTTTTTTTTTCTTCAAAATTGTCAGTCTATTTCTTGGTTATATAGCACAAAAAATAAAAACCGTAGAGGTGATGAAATACCACCAAAAGAAAGCTCTATTTGTAGGGAAAAAGGGTAATCAATTTTGTTTGTGTACAGCGTCTCACGACCGTGCAATTGTCAGTTAAAGCGACGCAGTGCCGTATCGCAAAAAATGGTCTGGTCATTAACGGGGTAAATCCTTCCGGTCCTTAAGTGGTTAAGCCAGGAATCGTAATATATTGTTTGATGCAAATTTTACCTGTATAGCTTTTTTATGAGTTTTATATACTGCTTGCTTTCTTATGTATTGTACATTGTGAAAATCCATATTTGGAATGTTTGTTGCACTGTTCTTCCCCTGACCTATTTTTATAGTCTGAACCTTTTGTCTCTGTTTTGGCATGAAAGATGCTGTGTTTTTATCTCCAATCACAGGATTCTGCACAGTTTAGGCTGAGATGAGCAGTCCCTGTGTATTTCTTGGCTCCCTAGAGAGAGATTATTTGCTCTAGCATGGTCCAAACTGTCAGCAGTTCATGGTAGAAAGAGCTGTACTTGTTCTCTCATCCCTATTACCTTTTGGAAGTGATCCCACTGTCACTGTGACTGAGAGTTATTATGCAACCATAGAAAAGCCTTTTTTCAGTTTAATAACGTACATTTTTTTTTCCTATTCTGCCAGAATCTTATATTGGGGAATTTTTGCATATTAATTGTAATTGTTTGCCAAAGTACTTCAGATAATATTATTGTTATAATTATAATTTGTATTTATTCTGAACTGTGATTGTAGTTTCTACTTTGCTTGTTGCTAATATTCGGCTTCTATCATAGGGACATGCTGGAAACCAGCATTCGATCAGTGCTTGCAGCCAATGGCTTAGAGCGCTGATCAGTGTATTCTGGCCGGACGGGAGAGTTCCTCCTGTCAAAATACAATGTCTCAGCAGGAGAGATCCCTACATCACCATGGCTTGTGTTGATGTAGGGATCTGTCAGTTTTTTTCATTCAATGCACTGGTTGAATGAAAAAAATTGTAGGTGTGCCCACATCTGCGATTTTTTTTTTTTTTTTTTTACCAAACATATGTAGAAGAATACATATTGGCCTTAACTGATGAAGAAATTTAGTTTTTTAAAAGAAGTTTGGTGGATATTATTGCAAATAAAAATTGTTTTTGTTTCTTTATAGCGCAAAAAATAAAAACCGCAGAGGTGATCAAATACCACCAAAAGAAAGCTCTATTTGTAGGAAAAAAAGGACACAAATTTTGTTTGGGTACAGCATTGTATGACTGCGCAATTGTCAGTTAAAGCAACGCAGTTCCAAATTGTAAAAAGTGCTTTGGTCAGGAAGGAGGTAAAATCTTCCAGGGCTGAAGTGATTAATCACTTCTTGACCGCACTATAGCCAAATGATGGCTACAGCGCGGTTGTCCAGTTCTGGAAGGGCATCTATTGATGTCCTCCCAAAACCGTGCAACCGCTTCGGCACGCATCCGGCAGGCTCTGTGCTCGCTGTGTCCTTCGGATACAGCTGATCACAGATCGGGATAAAAGGACAATGACACAATCACATTACCATGTGATCAGCTGTGTCCAATCACAATGTAAACACACTTGCTGGTTATCGGCATTACTTTTCTCGCGCACTGTCACAGCATGAGGAGAAGAGAGCCAGTAACCAGCAGGTGTGACAGGGAACATCCGCACTGATTATCAGTATAGCCCCAACAGTGCCAATCAGTGCCCATAATGCCGTATCTCAGTGCAGCCTCATTGGTGCATCCTCATCAGCGCACATCTACGAAGGAGAAAAATAATTTATTTCTTATTTGCAAAATTTTATAACAGAAATTAAGAAAAACTTTTTTTTTTCTTTAAATAAATTGGAGTACAGTGTTACATGACTGCACAATTGTCATTCAAAGTGCAACAGTACTGAAAGCTGAATATTGGCCTGGGCAGGCAGGGGGTGAAAGTGTCCAATTTGCAAGTGGTTAAGAATCGCAGCCATCTTTTTTAATAGGAACCATGTCATTATTTCACCTGGGCAATCTTGGGTGTGGAGGACCATCATGCTTTGGAAAGGACCTGTTTGGTCACTGTAAAAAGAAATGTTAAGAGATTAAATTATGAGTTGGTATATTTTATAGATTTTAGTTTGTGAAAAAAAAAGATTTTAGATTTAATAGGACCTCTTTGAGATTTTTCAGAATGCTGATATACATTGGTCAAAAAACTCTTATTTTGGGGCACTCCCAAAAGTGGGAGAATGCTAGTTTTCATATATTTATTGTATATTTTTATCCAGTCTCAGGACTGGATAGATAGACATACAAATCCTTTGGTAGGTTTAACAACTACCATATATCTGTTTAATCTGTGTGTTTAGCAGTTTCAGTTCAGCTTTAAAGTGGATGTAAACCTGATTTTTTTTTTTAACGAAGACTTCTACCTGGTACAGTAGAGGATGTCAAGTCATCTGTGCCCAGTCTTGCCACGAAGAGCTAATCCAGCTCTGAGCAATCCTCTTGTCTTTTTTTACTAAGATAAAAAACACACAGATAAGTTTGTGTTGCCACATCCCCCACTGCTGTGACTGACATCTTATTTCTTTATCTCCTGCACAGCTTGAGAGAGAGAGTGTTATGATTCCAGCTTCACATCCCTCCTCCAGTCATGTGGTGCCTTTCCTTAGCTTTGACTGGATGTTACACAAAACTCAGGAATAGGAGAGCGTAGAGGTGGGCAGGGTGTCTTGTGACATCACGACTCTAGCCACCGAGCTCCAGCAAAGAGACCCACCCACTGATTCCAGAGTTTTGCGGGACTCCTACTGCTGAAGGGGTGGCATTTGCAAGGTAGGGATACATGCAGGAGGCTTGCATGTACAGTATCTCATAAAAGTGAGTACACCCCTCACATTTTTGTAAATATTTTATTATATCTTTTCATGTGACAACACTGAAGAAATTACACTTTGCTACAATGTAAATTAGTGAGTGTACAGCTTGTATAACAGAGTAAATTTGCTGTTCCCTCAAAATAACTCGCACAGCCATTAATGTTTAAACAGCTGGCAACAAAAGTGAGTACACCCCTAAGTGAAAATGTCCAAATGGGGCCCAATTAGCCATTTTCCCTCCCCGATGTCATGTGACTTGTTAGTGTTGCAAGGGCTCAGGTGTGAATGGGGAGCAGGTGTGTTAAATGTGGTGTTATCGCTCTCATACTGGTCACTGGAAGTTCAACATGGCATCTCATGGCAAAGAACTTTCTGAGGATCTAAAAAAAAGAATTGTTGCTCTACATAAAGATGGCCTAAGCTATAAGAAGATTGCCAAGACCCTAAAACTGAGCTGTAGAACAGTGGCCAAGACCCTACAGTGGTTTAACAGGACAAGTTCCACTCAGAACAGGCCTCGCCATGATCGACCAAAGTAGTTGAGTGCACGTGCTCAGCGTCATAGCCAGAGGTTGTCTTTGGAAAATAGACGTATGAGTGCTGCCAGCATTGCTGCAGAGGTTGAAGGGGTGGGGGGTCAGCCTGTCAGTGCTCAGACCATACGCCGCACACTGCATCAAATTGGTCTGCATGACTATCGTCCCAGAAGGAAGCCTCTTCTAAAGATGATGTACAAGAAAGCCGCAAACAGTTTGCACTAGACAAGCAGACTAAGGACATGAATTACTGGAACCATGTCCTGTGATCTGATGAGACCAAGAGGAACTTATTTAGTTCAGATGGTATCAAGCGTGTGTGGCTGCAACCAGGTGCGGAGTACAAAGACAAGTGTGTCTTGGCTACAGTCAAGCATGGTGCTGGGAGTGTCACGGTCTGGGGCTGCATGAGTGCTGCCAGCACTGGGGAGCTACAGTTCATTGAGGGAACCATGAATGCCAACATGTACTTTGACAAACTGAAGCAGAGCATGATCCCCCTCCCTTCGGAGACTGGGCCGCAGGGCAGTATTCCAACATAATAACCCCAAACACACTTCCAAGACGACCACTGCCTTGCTAAAGAAGCTGAAGGTAAAGGTGATGGACTGGCCAAGCATGTCTCCAGACCTAAACCCTATTGAGCAGCTGTGAGGCTCCGTGATGTCGTCATGGAGGAGTAGAAGAGGACTCCAGTGGCAACATGTGAAGCTCTGGTGAACTCCATGCTCAAGAGGGTTAAGGCAGTGCTGGGAAATAATAGTGGCCACACAAAATATCGACACTTTGGGCCCAATTTGGACATTTTCACTTAGGGGTGTACACACTTTTGTTGCCAGCATTTAGACATTAAAATAGAAGTATGTTTTTTCTTTTTTTAAATTCATATTTACCTAGGATGGAGCATCAGACCGATGCTGCAGCTGTCCCCGGTTGTCTCTGCACTGAGAACCGAGCCACAGAACATCTCTCGGGGATCTGTGAGAACCAAACCATCGGCGAAAAGCTGCTGACAGTCAGCGTCTCTCCTGTCTGCTTCTCCACGCTCACTGGAGCGCTGACCTGTGGAGGGGCGGGGAGAGGCTGTCTCAGCGGCTCGCTGAGACTGCCATCAATCAAGGCAGTTGACGGATCCAGACCTGGAAGTCGGGATGACGCGCTGCTTCGGACTTCAGATCGCTCTCGGCTGAAAACGGGTCACAGGAGTGCAAAACTCCTGTGACCCATAGGAGAAGCCCAGCCTAAAAAGCTCAGGCTGATCTTCTCCTTTTAATGGCTGTGTGTTGAGTTATTTTGAGGGGACACCACATTTACACTGTTATACAAGCTGTACACTCACTACTTTACATTGTAGCAAAGTGTCATTTCTTCAGTGTTGTCACATGAAAAGATAGAATAAAATATTTACAAAAATGTGAGGGGTGTACTCACTTTTGTAAGATACTGTGTGTGTGTATATATATATATATATATATATATATATATATATATATATATATATATATATATATATATACACACATTAATACTGTACCATTAGTTTATACTGGGTGAGTGGTGCATTTACACCCACTTTAATCCTCTATTTAAAGTAAGAGGCTTGAGAGAATGTTCCCCTGAAGACATGTGAATCTTGCTGTAAGATGATTTAGGGCCCATTCACACTAGCCTGTACACTACACTGAAGCAGTTTAATGTGTGGGCAGCAGGCATTTTGGGCTGCAGTTCCATGTGTCAGGGGGCCGTGTGATGCATGTTTTAATGTAATGCATCACACAGCTCTTTTTTTTTTTTTTTTTTTAACTTTATGCTCAAAATGACAGTTCATTTATGTCACTACCAGCAGCCTGGTGACAAATATGTTGCATATTATCGTACAGCTTTGGAACACAGAGAAACACTACATTCTGGTGTGAACATGTGACACACAGAAAACCACATCCAATACGCACTAGTGTTAACCCAGCCTAAAAGATCTATGTCACAGACCTGTGAGTTCAATCGGTGGTTTAAAAGGGTTACAAATTAGAGTTCAAAACTTTACCCCCTCACTACTTTCTCCACTTAAATCGATACCAAAATCTAACCAAGGAAAGTCCGATTGGCAGAATGCACTGAAGCATCTCCTTTTCCAGGAAGTACTTGTGCCAATACCTCTAGAGGAGAGTTTCCAAGGTATTTTTCAAACCTGTTCATGGTATTAAAGCCCAGAAGGGGTATTTGTCCTATTCTGGACTTAAAATCCTTTAACAAATACCAAATTATGCATGGAATCCCCAAGGTCAGTTATTGCCTGTTTTAGACAAGGGGAAAACCTGGCATCTGTAGACTTCCGAGATGCCTGTCTGCATATTCCCTTTTATCCACCTCATCAGTGCTTTCTACGCTTTGCAATAGGTGAAAATCACTTCTAGTTTTTCACACTGCCTTTTGGCCTTTTCTCTGCTCCCACCTCTTTATACTCTTCTGATCCTGAACACATCCCAAGCAAGAGTTTTCCTTCTGAAGAAGAAAATGCTCTCTCCCTGAACTTACACTTGGGAATTGAGAGACATCACTTGATGAGATATTCCATGGATGTTCTGGTCCTCATGGGAGCTTCCGTTGAGACTTTTTCTTGGCCTGCTCATGCTCCTGTTCAGCCAAGCAAGGAATTCCCTAGCTTGGTGGATTTTAAGCTCACCCATAACTATGAGGAAGTCATTCCCTCCTTATCACTGGAAAGTCATAACAGACGCCAGTCTTTCAGGCTTGGGAAACGTGTTCAGTCCCTGATGGTCCAGGGAACATGGACATTGGTGGAAGCCAAGCTTCCCATCAACATCCTGGAGCTCAGAGAAAAAAGGGTGGCTCTGCAACACTTGACCCTCCTTCTGCAAAGACCCCTCCCCCCAATCGGGGTGCAATCAGACAATGCTGTTGCCTACATCAACCTTCAAGGGGGAACCAGGACTCATGCAGCCTTAAAGAAAGCAAGATCATCTCACGGAAGGAGACTCCCTATCCACTGTCAGGAGTTGAAAACTAGTTGGGTTACCTCAGCCATCACTGTCTGGACCAGGGGAAATAGGTCCTTCACCCCGACATCTACAACCTGATATGTTAGAGGTGTGGATATCCTGGTCTCCATATTTAACAACAAGCTAACTCTGTTTGTGGCCAGGACCAAGGATCCTCTAGCACTGGCTTTTGATGCCATAATAATTCTCTGGTTTCAGTTCAGGTTAAATTATGCCTTCCGCCCAGTGCAAATTCAACCTCATCTGCTCCACACAAAAGTGCAGGAGAAGAAACCAGTGATTCTCATTGCACCAAAGTGGCAGAGATGAACCTGGTACAGTACATAAACATAATCAGACTACTAGACGATGACCCCTGGCCCCTCCCTAACAGGCCACAACTGCTGTCTCTGGACCCTCTTTTCCATTCTACTTCTCAATCACTAGCTATATTGATATGGCTGTTGAGGCCAAAGTCTTAAGGGACAAAGATCTGAATCCATCATTGCTATCTTGCTAAAAGCATGAAAAGCCACTTGCAGAAAGATGGATTTCCTTCTTTGCCTGGTGTAAGCACGGGAACTTCAGTCCCAGTAAGATTACTTGATGTCTTGCATTTTGGCTTTGCAACAGTCAGGACTTGACCAGCACTTGGCCTTAAGCACTCTGAAAGGACAGGTTTTGGTCAATTCTTTTTCAAAAACCTCTGGCCTCTGTCCCTTGTCAAATCCTTTATTTGAAGTGTTTTTCAGATCACCCCCTGCCCCTTAAAGCATTCCCTGCTTTCTTGGGTACTCAACTTTGTTCTTTCTTCCTCTCAAAGATCACTGTTTGCACCCATCGGGGATATCCCCTTAGATGACCTATTCTGCAAAGTAGCCTTTTTGGTTGCTGTCAGACATGTCTCTGAACTGAAGGATCTCTGTTTCTCATTCTTTACAAAGACAAGGTAGCCTTATGTGCAAGACTTTTTCTTTTTTTCCAAAGGTGGTATCATCCTTCCACCTCAGTTAGGACATTGGGAACTGCCCCCTTGTCGGTCCCTTTTGTTTCCTGCTTCTAGTTCCTCTAGTTCCTAATTTACTCCTAATTTCTGGAGATATTGCCTCAAATCCTGACCCTACACCATTTAACTCTCACCCCCAGGCAGTCACTCTTCTCTGGCAGCAGCCGCAACCCTCACTCTGTTATTTCAGTTCCTCTGCTTCCACAAGTCAGCCCCCCCTTCCTTTTGTGCCCTTTGGCATGCCTGCTTAGTCGCTAACAAACTTGCTTCTGTCAATGACCTTTTCCTTTCAAACTCCCTAAACATGCTTGCTGTTACTGAAACCAGTCTCCAGGAATCCAACTTTGCCTCTCCAGCTGCCCTTTCCCATGGTGGCCTCCACTGGACTCAACCAGACCCAATGGATGAAAAGGATGTGGAGTTGGTCTTTTTTCCCCACAAAGCACCTTCCAGGTTCTTCCTACACCTCCATCCCTGTCCCTCTGCTCTTTTGAAGCACACTGTATTTATCCATTTTCTCCAGTTTGTCTGAGTGTTTCAATCATTTATAGACCAGTGTCACACTATCTTAATGAGTTCTCTACATTGCTACCCTACTTTCTCTCCTTTGAAGTACCCACCTTCATCCTCGGTTACAGTACTTTAACATCCCAGTCAATAATAAGACCTCAGCCACCTCTCAAATACTCATCCTAGCCTCCTCTTTTAACCTAACACAATGGATGCATACCGCCACACATTCCAATTGCTACACCCTCAAACTTGTATTCCCCCCACTTCTGCACTCCCTGCAACCTCTCTATTGCCCCTTTTCCTCTCTCAGATCACATCCGTATTAGTTTAACACTCTCACTGTCTCCAACCCTCCTACACCTCCACCCAACAAACCATTACCCATAGAAACCTTTGCCACCTCAACCCTTCCTTCTTCCCTTTGCTACTAACTGCCTTTATGACAAAACCGCACCCCTGTCCTGTCCAGACCTGACTACTTTTGTTTACAACAACTTATTCTCATCCTCCCGGGGCACACATGTTCCCCTGTCTGCACGCAGAAGCAAGTCTTGCCTGCTACAACCCTGGCAAACAGAAGACACCAGATGTTTTGAGACACAGCCGTGCTCTTGAGTGAGTGCGGTGTAAAACTAGGTGCCTACAAGACCTCACCCTCTACAAATCTGCCTTTCTCAAATTCAACTCCATCCTCCACACTGCTAAACCAACCTACTACACTCTCATCAAAACCCTCTCATCCAGTTCTCGTCAACACTTTTCTACCCTTAATTTCCTACTCCCCCCCCCCCCCACACACACAGTTCACCCATTTACTTACTGCCCAGGAGATTGCCAATTATTTCAAAAACAAGATCAATATAACTTATGGTAAGGTCTTCAGTGTCCTGCTTTTTACTCCAACTGACATACTAGGTTCAACACCATACTTTCCTCCTTTTGACACTGTCACCAAACTCCTTTCTGAGGCCCACCTCACCACTTGTCCCCTCACAACTACTTTGCCCCCCTTCCTGATGTCATCTTCACTCTCTAGCCCACATCAATCTCTCCCTCTCCACTGGCATCTTTCCCTCCCTTCTCAAACATGCACTGATTACCCCCCCCCCCCAAAAAAAATACCCTCACTGGACCCCACCCGTTTGAACAACTTATGACCCATTTCTCTGCTCCAGTTTGCCTCCAAGTTTCTTGAATACCTTGTTCACAACTGTATGAGTTGCTACCTCACTGATAACCTTCTCGACCCCTCTACAGTCTGGTTTCTACCTGCAACATTCCACTGAAACTGCCCTTCTAAAACTCACTAATGACCTACTAACACCAACAGCAGTTACTCTATACTTATACTCTTAGACCTTTCCGCTGACGTTGGCCACCCACTCCTCCTCAATAAACTCCACTCTCGTGGCCTCTGCGACCTAGTTTTCCTCCTACCTATCTCAGCGCACCTTCAGTGTCACATGCAACTCTATCTCGTCTGCTCATCTTCCTCTTTCTGTTGGGGTACCCCAATGCTCTGTCCTTGGGTAAGCTGTTCCCTGAGCCAGTTTATAACATGCCATGGCTTCCAATACCACCTCTACACCTCCATCAGATCATTGCCTGCAGCTATTACCTTCTGTACCACCTCCCCCTCACTTTATATTGTAAACTTCATGAGCAGGGCCCGAATTCCCTCTGTATTGAACTGTATTTTAATCTAACTGTCCCCCTTTATATTGTAAAGTGCTCCACAAACTGTTGGCGCTATACAAATCCTGTATAATAATACTAATCAATGGTACAATTACTCACAAGTAATTCTCAACATTAAACTCTTTGTTTTCTTTTTCATTTAGTTGAAGTAGAATGATCATACATATGAAAAGAGCTGGTCTACAGGCAGATTTGGACGAAAGAGGCCTTTTTGAGCCAGATTTCCAACATTATTTCTGGCCAACTCAAATGACTTGTGTCAATGATTTTCTCAGTCCCTCCATAAAAATATGGCCACAGTACTTCCAGCTTCTTTATAGGATTCATACTAGGGTTTGGCTAATCAGCTGTTCAGGCTTCCTTTACACAAATGGAACCCATTTTTTTCCTTGATCTAGATATAATGGTTTGACACAAGACAAGAGTTTTCAGGGGAAACACATGATCTTATGGTCTGACCCAACATGCCCCACGTATTCTCACCCAACATGTCCCACTTGGTCAACCTACAACTTAAAACTATATACAAATATGAGGATGCAACATAGTGGCCACTGGTTAAAGTGGTGGTAAGCACCAGTAGCGAAGTCGCCAAGAAAAAAAAAAGGGACCCCTGCAGGTTTATCCAATAATTTGCTAGTATGCACTATTCTGTATTCCATGGCATACTGTATTCCCTGAATGTAGTGCGTAACTGCACATGCGCGGGTGATGTCATCAGCTTTTGCCAATGTGAATATCTCCTAAATGGTGCACGTTTAGGAGATCTTCATCGTACCTACAGGTAAGCCTGTTTGTAAGCTTACCTGTAGGCACAAGATAAGATAGGGGACGGTACTACCACTCTAAAGTATGTTCTTCAGGTGTATGATCACTTGTAACTTTTGATCACTTGCAAAATTCCCTTATTTACATAAAGTGCCTTGCAAAAGTATTCACCCCCCTGGCTTTTTACCTATTTTGTTACATTACGGCCTTTAGTTCAATGTTTTTTTTTAATCTGAATTATATGTGATAAATCAGAACACAATTGTCTAAGTTGGTGAAGTAAAATTAGAAAAATATATACATAAAATTATTTTTCAGAAATAAAAAACTGATAATTGACATGTGCCTATGTATTCACCCCCTTTGTTATGAATCCCATAAAAATCTCTGGTGCAACCAATTACCTTCGGAAGTCACATAATTAGTGAAATGATGTCCACCTGTGTGCAATCTAAGTGTCACATGATCTGTCATTACATATACACATTTTTTTGAAAGACCCCAGAAGCTACAACACCTAAACAAGAGGCACCACTAACCAAACACTGCCATGAAGACCAAGGAACTCTACAAACATGTAAGGGACAGTGCTGTTGAGAAGTACAAGTCAGGGTTAGGTTATAAAAAAATATTCAAATCTTTGATGATCCCTAGGAGCACCATCAAATCTATCATAACCAAATGGGAAGAACATGGCACAACAGCAAACCTACCAAGAGACGGCCCTGCACCAAAACTCACGGACCGGGCAAGGAGGGCATTAATCAGAGAGGCAGCACAAGAGACCTAAGGTAACCCTGGAGGAGCTTCAGAGTTCCACTGCAGAGACTGGAGTATCTGTACATAGGACGACAATAAGCCGTACACTCCATACAGTTGGGCTTTATGGCAGAGTGGCCAATAGAAAGCCATTACTTTTAGCAAAAAACAAAATGGCACGTTCTGAGTTTGCGAAAAGGCATGTGGGAGACTCCCAAAATGTATGGAGGAAGGTGCTGTGGTCTTATGAGACTAAAAGTGAACTTTTTGGCCATCAAAGAAAACGCTATGTCTGGCACAAACCCAACACATCACCCAAAGAACACCATCCTCACAGTGAAACATGGTGGTGGCAGCATCATGCTGTGGGGATGTTTTTCAGCAGTCGGGACTGGGAAACTGGTCAAAGTTGAGAGTAAGATGGATGGTGCTAAATACAGGGATATTCTTGAGCAAAACCTGTACCACTCAGTGTGTGATTTGAGGCTAGAACGGAGGTTCACCTTCCAGCAGGACAATGACCCCAAACACACTGCTAAAGCAACACTTAAGTGGTTTAAGGGGAAACATGTAAATGTGTTGGAATGGCCTAGTTAAAGCCCAGACCTAAATCCAATAGAAAATCTGTGGTCAGACTAAGATTGCTGTTCACAAGCACAAACCATTCAACTCGAAGAAGCTGGAGCAGTTTTGCAAGGAGGAATGGGCAAAAATCCCAGTGGTAAGATGTGGCAAGCTCATAGAGACTTATCCAAAGTGACTTGGAGCTGTGATAGCCGCAAAAGGGTGTTCTACAAAGTATTGACTTTAGGGGGGTGAATAGTTATGCACATTGACTTTTTCTGTTATTTTGTCCTGTTTGTTGTTTGCTTCACAATAAAAAAAAAAAATAAAAATCTTCAAAGTTGTGGGCATGTTCTGTAAATTAAATGATGCAAATCCTCAAACAATCCATGTTAATTTCAGTTTGTGAGGCAACAAAACACGAAAAATACTTTTGCAAGGCACTGTAATTGTTACTTCTATAGATAACTTACACTCGACATGCCATAAAAGAACAACTTGAATTAATACAGATAAATGTATGTCTATCCTCTCGAAAAACTACTATGTTTACTATCTCCGAAAAACAGGTGATGAGTTTATACTATTTTGTACAAATGCAGGCTTCCAGACCCTTTCAAAAAAGGCCTTAACCACTTCAGCCCTGGAAGAATTTACCCCCTTCCTGACCACGCCATTTTTGCCAGGCCATTTTTTGCGATACAGCACTGCGTCGCTTTAACTGACAATTGCGCGGCCATGCAATGCTATACCCAAACAAAATGTATGTCCTTTTTTTTCCCCACAAATAGAGTTTTCTTTTGGTGGTGTTTGACCATCTCTGCAGTTTTTATTTTTTGCGCTATAAACAAAAGAAGAGCAATAATTTTGAAAAAAACAACTTACTTTTTGCTATAATAAATATCCAAATTAAAAAAAAAATAAAAAATTTGCTCAGTTTAGGCCGATATGTATTCTACATATTTTTGGTTAAAAAAAAAAAAAATGGCAATAAGCATATATTGTTTGGTTTGCGCAAAAGTTATAGCGTCTACAAAATACGGGATAGATTTATGGCATTTTTATTATTATTTTTTCACTAGTAATGCCAGCAATCAGCAATTTTTATCAGGACTTCGATTATTGCGGCGGGGAAATCAGACACTTTTGACACATTTTTGGGACCATGACATGGTCCAGAGTCATACCTTCATTAACAAAAGAATACTTTGAGGAAGAGGAGAAAACTTTCTTTTCTAAAGTCGTTAGTACACAAGATCTCCACTCTCAGTCCTTTCCATTCACCATCTGTATTGTATGTTTTATAAACTGCACAAAATGAGCCATTGCTATAGATGTACTTCAGCACGAGCAAATGCCGTCCATGTTTTTTGGACCTGCCCCAAAGTTGAACTTTTTTGGTATCGATGAAAACGCTATTTATTCCAGAAATCTACTCATCCTGGAAAACTACATAGTAAGCACATTGTCAAAACTGTTAGTATGGCTGTTATGGTTTTATGCCAGGAAAGTAATATTGCTGTAATAGAAAAGCTACTCTATATTTGATCTTACAGCTTTCTGCCCGATTTGTGATAATATCCAGCTAAATGCAAACCAGTTTTTATTGGCAGAGTTTGTCCCGCCAAGTTTGATAAACTTTGGAGGCCATAGTTGGACTCTCTTCCAACTTATAAACCTACGTCCTGGCACTCCAGCATGTAGGTTTTTGTGTACTAACCCCTCATATACTAAAGGGTTGTGGGGGAAAAGAGAGTGGGTGATGTGTGTGTATGTGTATAGTGAATGTGAGTTATAATTGAAGCATGAACCATCCAAGAAAAAGGGGTAAAAAGTTGGACTTTTAAGGCACCACATAGACCATATACTGAAGTTTCATTAAAACCTTATTTTATCTCAATATTTAATAATCTCTAGATATGCATCAAATACCCATAAAACAACCATGGGATATCTTTGCTACACATTGATGTTAAGTACTGTAAGCATGAATAACCTTCATTCATTTGACCTCCCCATTCTTCTGATCCAGCTTTAATATCGCATGCAAATGTATTAAACCTATCACTCTGTAGATATATCACAGAAAGTCAAGTTGCTGGTTTTGTGATCAAATGGGCATAGCTTTCACAGTCTAATAATTCTGCTTTGTCAGGATTCTAATTGGAGGTGAGATCTGTGATAAGTCATAAAACATAATGAGAACTCCTATTTCACTTAGCACATCAGCCTGTCCATTAAACGTTACAATGCAATTGTACAGATAATGCATTACTTATTACTATATAATTACAAAACTATTAGCAACTGTCCTTTCAAAAAAGTTTATCTCACTAGGTGTGCAGCCGGATGTCTCCCTATGGGACACTTATGGGTAGAAGGGGAGGTATTCCCCAAGTAACAGATGAAAGGAGTGAAGAATTAAAGAAAATAAATCAACTCAAGTATAGATTATTATGAATACTCGATCTTGCAAAACAAGCAGCTTCCTAAATATGGACTAAATATAGTTAGGATGTCAATTCATTTTACCTTGCTGCCATGTCTTGAAGCACCCTAATGTGGTAGCTTGCAGCTCCGCTTGTACCAGGCCAAAGAGACTAATGGGGTCACCAGGATGAGTATAAGTAGAAGTCCACATTTGCTGCTTGCCACTAGGGGTTATATCGCTGCAATTATGTGAACCAATCATAAGTCATTGCCCAATGGTGTTAATGATCCTGCCTCTGTTGATTATTCAGTCCCTGGAGCTAATAGATAAGTGCTGAATACTACAGTAGCAAATACACAGGATGTGTCCCAGAGTGTGGCATTCTAGAAAAAGCTTGGCATTTTCCAAGGCACTGTGGTAGATCCAGTCCCCATAGGAGGAGGGCCAAAAGACCCACCTCCTTGATGTCCGTATGCCCGCTAATAACCTGAGGACAGTGGCCACGATTAGCATCCAAAAATAAGATTATAGTCAGCCACTAAACGAGTCAACATCCCTTAATCACAATGTATAAAAAAAAATAACAGAGATACTCTATCTAGTAAAGCCTAGGGACAATGCTGTATATTCAAACATATTTAAACAGTCATGGAAGGAGTTGACCAGCTGATTTCATTAGCACACACCCTACATCATCCACCCTCAGCTGGTCAACTCCTTCCTGTGTCATGACCTAAAGTCTGACCAGGAAGTAAGGCAGAAGTAACCAAGCAGTGTGTTTAAACAGCTATGAAGAGAGTTAGGTACGCCTGTGTAGAATTAATGGAAAGCTGTTTTATTTTTGCAAAAGAAGTACAAAAGTGAACTTAGCCTTTAAAGCAGCATTAAACCCAAAACCAAAAATGTAATATATGCAACTTACCAATCATTAAATGTGGTCCTGCATTCGTTTTATTTCAGGCTTTTTTCCCCTCTGTTTTCACCTGATGATCTGGCCAGTAACACAACTCCTGTAGCATTGTCAGTCTAGTGGGAGGGTGGTGTTGGATGCACTAGCAGATTTAGATACACAAATAAATTGAAGCCAAACCCCAGCTAACACTTTACAGCAACAGTTACAGCAACAGTTTTGTTTCTTTTGGGATAAGAGGTTTTATAAGAATAAAAGCTGATCATCATAAGCACCCCTGTCAATGTTAGATTGTTTCTCTCAACCCTCTAGCAGCTACACCTGCAGGACAGCTTGTTCTGTTGAAAAAGCAAGAGACTTAATGGCAGGATCACCAGATAAAAATAAAAGCCTAGAAAAGAAAACCAATGCAGCCACCAAATCTAAGAAACAGGTAAGCTGCATTATAATAAATGTTTGCTTTTGGGTTTAATATCGCTTTAACTTTTGCCCACTCTGTCTAAAAAAAAAAATAAAAAAAAAAATACTGGTTTGAAATGGAGGCTTTAAAGTTCAACTTAGGGAACCTATAAAGATGATGTGGCATCCGTAGATGCAGAATATATTGCTTGCTTTGTCAAAGGGAAAATCTAGGACTAAATCTCAGACTAAACACGGTCCCGCAGACCACTTCCAGCAGTGAAGACTGCTCCCATGCCTCATTTCTTGCCAGTCTCTGACCAGTTGTGTTGTTGCCTTTTTCACTGGTGTCATTGGAGGACAAGGGGCCACCACTGGTCCTGCATTGTATGTTGTAACTTTGGAGTGCCTGTCCATATTCTGGTGTGATATCGAATATAGGACCAAAGTGCCTGCCACAGAGGGAATTATACTTTTGGCTAAAATCTATCATAAGGTCTCTAGATAACATGTAGCATATTAACTCATTTGAAAAATGGCCTACAGGAGTGCTGCAGAATCAATTTAAGCAAGTTAAAACTTGTAATCTTTTACATAGTTTCCTATACAAAACAAGCAAGGTATTCTGCATCGACTTGGAAAGGTACAACATTTAGAATTTATGGAGTGACCAGAAATCTGTGGCAACTCTCTATTCTGAGTTGCAACTAATAAAAATTAGGCTACAGTTTTATAACAGTAATCATAACGCATGCTCTTACCTTTTCATTTTTTCCTCGAGAGCAAGTTGTCAGACACCCTGAAAATCGCTAGTGTGATATGGGGTGATTAAGCTCTTGTGGTAGATGAGTTTGTCAGTCCAAACTGTTTTTAAAAGGCTTGGCAGCCCACTTTTTGTAAAAAAGGACAAAGCAAAAGACCAACACAACATACAGTTCACATAAAGTTTCCCACATAGGGATTTTCCAGCTTTGTCAATACAACAGATAACTGAAAATGCTAGCCCACCTGGCTATGCTTCAGCAGCTCCACTGCTATTGGCATTTAGTCTTCCAGACCATGGGTTCTTCAGGTCCGCTTAAACCTGGTACACACTGCTAGTTTTTTTTTCATTCAACCCAACTCAGGTCGGAGCCGCTGTAATGCTGCTCTAATGTTGGTACAGCAATCTCCCCTGCTCTATTGTGTTCTAACAGGGAGGACAGCCCCCCGCCAGAGGGCTGACCGGGAGCCCTCTGTCCCTTTATTGGTCATGCCCCGTCGACAGAAGCCCGCCGAAAATGGGTCAAACGGCTGCAGTACACACGGGCTGAACGTCGGACAGTTTCTATTGAACCGGCCAATGCTGCCCGACGTTTGGCCCGTGTGTACAGGGCTTTAGGCCCCTTCCACATGGGACAGATTTCAGCTGTGATGCGCTTACTCAGCGGGAGATCTGTATGCTGATCCCATCTGAGCAGGTTGATGGCTGGTCTGTGTCCGCTTCGCTTATGCAGGCAGGCGGACATGATCAGCCCACCTATGTGAAAGATGCCTAGCCTTTATCACAGCAACTTGTTGTACATGCCAACTCCTGGATGCCTGATAGGGTTCTCCCAGCACCCCGGGTTCTAACACACTTCTGGGGAACTCAGACTCGCTCTAGCTGCCCTGCACTCACTAGTCACCTCAGCTTTATCAGTCTTTTCGAACCCACATAGCTGTCTTGACTTTCCCAGTCCAATGGACAAGAAGTCCCTCTTCCCAACATGAGTTCCCGTCTCTTAAACAAGTCAATCCTCCTGGCTGGAGCACAGCACTATCATCACACAAAGGCTGTCTCTCCCAATGGCAGCATCTGCCCTAGCTACTCTCAGACTTGGTTTATAATGACCCTGCACACCTGTGTACTCATACAGGCTGCTGGCGTCCAGCAAAACCTGGACACAGGATTGAAAGTTCCGTCCTGCCCAAGACACTTTGAAACCTTCAAGCTTCAGGCCCTGATCTGGAACTACCAAACCTGGACAAAACCTAAAACACAGCTTTCTCTGATCATAACAAACACTCTGCAGCTTTGCATTAAGCCTTAATACAAATCCTGTGTAATTTTTACCTTCATGACTTAATTTTACATTATGGGCGGTACTTGCACTGTCACACTAGTTCAGGGGTAGGCAACCTTTTGAGCATAGTGTACCGAAATTTTTTTCTCAAACAAATTGAGAGTGCTGGCTACATAAAACAATGTCAACTTCACACTCTCAATCACGAAAAGGACATTTAAAAAAGTAATTTCTGGAAACAAATTTCTCACAAACCCTGGTATAGGGCATGTCTCACAAAGTCTGGTATGCGGCATGTCTCACAAAGCCTGGTATACAGCATGTCTCACAAATCCTGGTATAGGGCATGTCTCACAAAGCCTGGTATACGGCATGTCTCACAAATCCTGGTATAGGGCATGTCTCACAAAGCCTGGTATACGGCATGTCTCACAAAGTCTGGTATACGGCATGTCTCACACATCCTGGTATACGGCATGTCTCACACATCCTGGTATACGGCATGTCTCACACATCCTGGTATACGGCATGTCTCACAAAGTCTGGTATACGGCATGTCTCATGCCCCGTACACACGAGCGGAATGTCCGACAGAAAAGGTCCAACGGGAGCTTTTCATCGTATATTCCAATCGTGTGTATGCCTCATCAGACTTTTTACGTTGAAAATTCTGACGGACCTAGAAAGAGAACATGTTCTAAATATTTCCGACAAAACCAATTCCTATCGGGAAAACCGCTCATCTCTATGCTGTTCCGACGTACCAAAAACGATGCATGCTCTGAAGCAAGTACGAGACGGAAGCTACTGACTATTGAACTTCCTTTTTCTAGTCTCGTCGTACGTGTTGTACGGCACCGCGTTTGACTTTGGTGTGATCGTGTGTATGCAAGACAGTTTCAGCGGAATTCCGTCGGAAAGACCTTCAGAGTTTATTCCGATGGGAAAACTGGTCGTGTGTACAGGGCATCACACATCCTGGTATACGGCATTTCTCACACATCCTGGTATACGGCATATCTCACACATCCTGGTATACGGCATTTCTCACACATCCTGGTAAACGGCATATCTCACAAAGCCTGGTATATAGCATTTCTCACAAAGCCTGGTATACGACATTTCTCACACATCCTGGTATACGGCATATCTCACACATCCTTGTATACGGCATATCTCACACATCCTTGTATACGGCATATCTCACACATCCTTGTATACGGCATTTCTCACACATATTGGTATACGGCATTTCTCACAAAGCCTGGTATATAGCATTTCTCACAAAGCCTGGTATATACGGCATTTCTCACACATCCTGGTATACGGCATATCTCACACATCCTTGTATACAGCATTTCTCACACATCCTGGTATACGGCATTTCTCACAAAGCCTGGTATATAGCATTTCTCACACATCCTGGTATACGGCATGTCTCACAAAGCCTGGTATAAGGCATTTCTCACACATCCTGGTATACAGCTGATTTCTCACACATCCTGGTATACAGCTGATTTCTCGCACATCCTGGTATAGGGCATTTCTCATACATCCTGGTATACAGCTGATTTCTCGCACATCCTGGTATAGGGCATTTCTCGCACATCCTGGTATACGGCATTTCACGCACATCCTGGTATACGGCATTTCTCGCACATCTTGGTATATAGCATTTCTCTCACATCCTGGTATAAAGACGCACTGCTTTATATTTGGCTTTCACAAAAGAAGCTTTATAACAGGTTATGTGAGTAATGCTAATTACAAGTACCTACAAAGCCTGTAATATTCTTATGCAGCCTGTTAAATACCTAGTCCACAGTTAACATGGCCTCCCCTTCTACTTGAGTTTGTCACATGGCTACTTCAGCAGAGGAGGGTTCAGAGACAGCAGATGCACATCTGTAAAAGCCCAGCCATAAGCCTGCTGATTAGGAGACTGCCACATAGGAAATAAAAAGGTGCATATTTACCACCATGAGCAGCGCTGCTGGCCCCAGGGCACCCGACTCCCTCACTGCACAGTTGGAAAAAATCAATGTAAAGTGATCACTGATGCCAGCGGGAAGAGAGGTGGGCAGGGACCATCCCCACTGCTAAATATCCTCTATACTGCCACTGACTGGCTGACTAGTTTTTCACTTGTGGGAGGTGGGTCTCCTACGATCGTTCTCACATGCCACTCCAGCTGTCTATTTGCGCACTGCTTCTCCTCTAAACAGCTGCTCAACTAGACCAACTTTTGTGTGTGGGAGGTGGGTCTCCCAGGATCGCTCTCGCGTGCCACCCGAAGTGTGTCCACATGCCATGTCTGCCACGCGTGGTGGGGGTTGCCAAGTTTTACAAGGTCCCACTGTCTCTACGTGATGATGCCAAATGGCTGTACCAAGCACTGAAGTGTAAAAGGCAAAGGGAGAGTCATGTGTTCCTCCTATCCTAAATGTTCTTTGGTATCTAAAGGGCAGCAGTAGTTCATTTTATGTGTTTTTTGATAATTTTACTCTGGCTCCCGTAATGGCTTGGCAGTGGGGGCACTGAAAATGTAAGGTTAGCCACCTTATGGTGCTTGTTAGCACATTTCAGCCTTCTCTTTTTTAGATGCAACTTGGTGCAGACTAGGGTTGCCACCTGTCCGGGTTTCACCCGGACAGTCTGGGTTTTGAATCATGTGTCTGAGTTTCAGGCGGACTGAAACCCGGACACATTATTCAGACTGGGCTGTGGCTCCCCAAGTAACTGAGTCACTCACAAATCTGTTGCTGTCTGGGAGCTGCGGGCAGCCATCTGGGGGCAGGTTTGGCATTGCTGGGGGGCGGGCAGGGTGATGTCAGCAAGAGCAATTTTGCTACACCCACCGTTTGCTACGGCACGCTATACGCACTGCATTACTATACTCTCCTTGGGTCACACAAAGGTGTCCCAGGCTGCTAAAGTGTTCGGGTTTGGCTTGAAGAAAAGGTGGCAACCCTAGTGCAGACTAGCTTTAGGCCTTGAGAGCTGATAACTAATCCCAGTTATTTGTCTTTTTTTCTTGTACATATTATAAAATGTACTGTATGTTTCGCCTTTAACAAGAAAAGCAAGATTTTGTAATGAGAGTTAGTGGGGAATTTATACTTCTGGCTGAAATCCTTCATAAAGTCTCCGGTTAACGCGTAGCATATTAACGGATTTGGAAAATGGCCTATAGAAGTGCTGCAGAACCAGCTTCCCCTGAGAGCTCACGCTGCCTTTTTATCAACCTTAAGCTTGAAAACCATAAGAGGTTGGTAATTGACAGTGTAATTTTGTTTTAGTTTCATGATATTATGGAGAATTGTGCAGCTAGAATGCCTTCTGAGTGCAATTGTGGTCACTTCTTTTACAGTTCTTTCATAAAAAAGAAACACTTGTTGACTTGCAATTAATCTGCAAGGTCTTTTGTTCCTCTCATTTGTGTTGTGAAAAGCTTTGAGTTCCTAAAGTATCTTAGCTAAAATAGATGTTTACACACTCTGCTTTTTTTAAATACCGGTATATTTTCATTCCAATTTTGAGGGTTAGGAAGCCCCCAGCACCCATTTATTAAAGCCATATTAGCTAGGTAATTTTCCTGTGCTTGTCGAGCACTGACATTTCTCAACCAGAATCACAAATGTGAATGAGTGTTTGACATGTATATGGTCAGACGTAGAACATGTATTGATGTGCACATATGTCAGCGATGCACACCACTGAATTATAAAATGATGGATTTATTAACCACTTTAAGACCGGACCTATTTTTCAAACTTGTTTTTAAAGTTAAAATTTTTTTTTTTTGCTAGAAAATTACTTGGAACCCCCAAACATACATACATACATATATATATATATATATATATATATATATATATATATATATATATATATATATATATATATATATATATATATAATTTATTTTTTTTTTTCTAACACCCTAGAGAATAAAATGGCGGTCGTTGCAATACTTTCTGTCACACTGTATTTTCACAGCGGTCTTACAAGCGCACTTTGGAAATATTACATTTTTTGAATTAGAAAAGAAAGACAACAGTAAAGTTAGCCGAAAAAGTATGCTACCGGCGCAAACAAGCCTCTTGCTCTATTAGTTCTCATAAAGACATATGGATAGCCATCATAGTGTAGTATGTAACTATTATTTTATTTTAAAAAGTTTGCGTCATCAGGAAGCTTCCTGATGACGCTGTGAGGAGACACAGGGATAGAGTGGGAGATAGATCGAGACTCCCCTCTCCATATACACGGCTGGATCAGCTTGGTGCCGGCTTAAAGGCACTACAGCATGTGAGTTTAACTGTGTTTTTTAACTTTTTAATAAAATAATAGTTACATACTACACTATGATGGCTATCCACATGTCTTTATGAGAACTAATAGAGCAAGAGGCACTAGTATACTGCTTGGAAAGGCTGCTACCGGATCCATCACAAATGGAGTGGTTATCCTAAATAAATGAACCAAAGGCGCATATTCTGTTATATCTGGTGAGTGGCCATTGCACTAGGTAGTGGTGAAGTCACGTTAAGCGGCGGAAGTAGAAGCACTAAATATTGAGAAGGAACGTCACTATCGCACAAAAGTGATCACTCACTGAGGACATTCATTGTACTGTGGTGTATACATATATGTTGGGGACATTCATTGTGTTGTACACATATATGTTGATAATTTAAGATCTAATGGTTAGAGAGTAATATTGGCACATATTTTATTTTTATTATTTATTTTTTAGCACTTGCACTTTAAATAGCTGTTGGCAGTATCGTAAGGTATTTTCATCAGTGGTATTGCTTTCACAAGGATTGTGATGTGGTATAAAAATTTGGACACATAAATAGTTGGCACAGAAAAGCACGTTATTAAGGACATTTATATATGTTTTTTATTTGCATATTTTGTTTCATGTTTTAGGAGTGGTAATATATTTTATAGAAGTTAGTGCAATCCATCTACTACATTAAACAGTAAAGTTAGCCCCCCCCTTTTTTTTATTTAGTGAAAATTTATGTTACGCCGAGTAAATTGATACCCAACATGTCACGCTTCAGAATTGCGCCCGCCGTGGAATGGCGACAAACTTTTACCCTTAAAAATCTCCATATGCGACGTTTAAAAAATTCCAAAAGATGCATGTTTTGAGTTACAGAAGTCTAAAGCTAGAATTATTGCTTTCGCTGTAACGATCGTGGTGATACCTCACATATGTGGTTTAAACACCGTTTTCATATGCAGGCGCTGCTCACATATGCGTTCGCTTCTGCAAGCTCGGCGGGACGGGGCGCGTTTAAAAAATTTTTTTTTTAATTTATTTTACCTTTTATTTTTTATTTTTACACTGTTCTTTTTTTTTAAAAAATTGTCACTTTTTTTCCTATTACAAGGAATGTAAACATCCCTTGTAATAGATAAAAAGCATGACAGAACCTCTTAAATATAAGATCTGGGGTCAAAAAGACCTCAGATCTCATATTTACACTAAAATGCAATTTAAAAAAAAAAAAAAATCGTTTGAAAAAATTTTTTAAAAAAATGTTGCTTTAAGAGCTATGGGCGGAAGTGACGTTTTGACGTTGCTTCTGCCCTCCATTGGTATGGAGCCGGGTCGGGGCCATCTTCCCCTCACTCAGCTCCATACCACAGAGGACACGAACAACCGAGGTATAACGATGGCGGTCGGTCCATAAGTGTTTAAGTAATCCATAATTTGTTGGACATTTCTACAGTAGGGCATGGATATACTGTATGCTTCATTAATCCTAAGTTTATAGTTTTTTCTTTAGCGTACATCTCAGGACACAGAGTCGGCTATTATAATAATAACCACTTTGATTATACGCCACCTATAGGTGAATGGACACTGGTAGATTAACCAGAACATTCAAACAGGAAGTCCTGTCCTATGTAACCCGTTCTACACAGGAAGCACTTCAGTTTTTTGCCAGTGTCTGCAAGGTGGTGGTCACTGATGTAATACATGTGCTCTGGGAGCATGCCTGGTGGTCTTGAGGGTTCTGTTTAGAGTCTTGGACTTCATTCGGATCCATTTGAAAGAGCTGTCAGCCAAAATGGATGGTACCTGAGCCTCATTGGAAGGAGAGAAGATCTCTCAAGGTTTTGCCTGTAATGCAGCTTTCCTGCAGGGTGCTATACAGCTCCAGGGGAGTGGACCCCACATTAAGGGGGACCCAGTCCCTGAAGGTCTTTTATGACAAAGCTTGCCGTGATGGGTGAAGATTGGACTCCTGTTATGTTCAGCTTCCTGCAGCGGGAATGGTAAGTCTGCATTTGTTTGCAGTTTCTCTTTATAAAAAAGATCTGGTGTTCTCTCAGTTGCCCCTAGGGGCACTGTACTGTTTAAAAAACATGCTCTGTATACGTCTTGGGAGTATTAGCTGCTGTTTCTCCTCCAGCCACTAGAGGGCGCAGGGGCCTATTTCTATATAGGCGGGAAGGGGGGAGGTGGCCAAGTTGGCCATGTGCTCGGCAGATTCAGCTGGGCTTCTTGAGACATAACGGCAGCCCATGGATACTAATGAAGTGTGATTACTTACTATGGGAGAACTGTGTGGCTAGACAAGTCATAATTATAAACTGCATACTTACTGCTTAATCCAGTGGTAACACTAATATTAATGTTGACCGAATTAGCCAAGGAGGGCTTGGTACACTGACATAGCGAGTCTTGTGGGGGTTGCTCCTTGGACACACCCAGTCCAGCGGGACCTAATGGTCTTGAGTCCTCTATCCCAGCATTGTTGAGCCCCTGGAAACCAGCTTTGGAGAACTTCAGTTACAGGACTTGAAAATATTTTTTTGCCTGGGGTGAAGCCAGGAAGTGGCACCCACAGAAATATGTGAGTGGGAGATTTTATTTTTCTCTTTCTCCAATCGGTAGGGGAAAGATTGGCATTAAGTACCGTTAAGGGTCAGAGTTCGTCCCTATCCAGTTTTTCCAGAGGCTGTTGTTTTTCACTCCTTGATTCATACAGCGTTTAACTTGGACAACTGCCTGTTGGGCCACTCTTGTGTCCTTGGGACTTGAATTTGATCTGGACTGTCCTTGCAGAGGCCACTTTTTGAACCAATTGCGAGATTCTGTTAGTCCTTTATTTCGGAAGGGGTCTTCTTTGGTTGCTATCACTTCACTAAGTGGAGTGTCAGAGTTGGTGGCTCTTTCATGCAAGGAGCCGTTCTTGGCCTCGCATCATAAGGTGATGTTGCGTCCTCATCCATTTTTATTGCCTAAAGTGGTTTCTAGTTTTCACTTGAAACAGGACAGTTTTGCCTTTTATTTTTCTCCTAATCCACAGTTGGCAGGAGAGAGCGCTCTAGGGGTAGTTTAGGTGCTCAGGATCTACTTGAGTTGTTGGCACAGGTCAGGAATCCTGGTTTTTGCTGCCAGAAGTGCCCAGGAAGAGCAGGCGGCATCCAGTTTGTCATTGATGCCTATGGGTTAAAGGGAAAAATCCAATTTTATTTCTCTGGAGAGATTCTCTACCAGGTGTGTGTGGGAGTATCTTGGACCATCCATCATCAGGTGACAGTGGCCCAGGTGTGCAAGACCACTATTTGGACTTTGGTTTATACATCCACTAGATTTTTACCGGGTGGATGTCAATAACTTGGAGGATACTGCCTTTTGCCTCAGCGTATTACAAATAGCAGAGTAGGTCCTTCTCTGGTGGCAGTTTATGTGATGGTGTCTCCCTCCCCTCAAGGATATTGCTTTGGACATCCCAAGTAGTTATTATTATAATAACCGGTTCTGTGTCCTGTGATATACGATAAAGAAAATAGGATTTTTTCTACAGCTTACCTGTGAAATCCTTTTCTTGAAGTACATCACAGTACACAGAGGTCCCTCCCCTCTTTTGGGAATGTATTGCTTACTACAATACTGAAGTGCTTCCTGTGTAGTAGGGGTTTTATAGGGGAGGACTTCCTGTTTTGATTTACCAGTGTCCATTCACCTATAGGTGACGTATAACCCAAGTAGTTATTATAACTGTCCTGTGATGTACTCCAAGAAAAAGATTTTACAGGTAAGCTGTAGAAAAAGTCCTATGTTTGTGGGTGCACACGTGTAGATGCACACATTTGTATGCCTAGGTGTGCATGAAAATTTGAGTTGACTAACTGCTGCTTTGGGCATCCAAATCAAACTGGGTCTCCATTATCTTCAACGGGTTAGTGGCTTGTAGAAGACTATACCTAGAATTCAGAATATCGTGAAGGCTGGAGCCTTTCGAGATGTAATAGAACCTATAGGCATCTCTGATCGTTCGCCCCTGTTGCTTACTACTGCTTTGTGGTGCCCTGAGTTTAACATCCAGTGACAATTGAATCGTTTTCAGCTGGATCTGTTCCCCCAGGAAGACTCTTTACCATCCTTTCTTGAGATCTTTCTTTCTCAGAATGATGGCTCTGCCTCATCAAGCATTGTATCAGATGCCTTTAAGGCTTACCTTCAGGGCCTTTTTAATTCAACAGGTCAGCGCCAATAAAACCTCTACTCCTAGAGAGTTAGAACATGCCAAGGTGGGTACCTCTGCGGTTGAAGCCAAGAACATCCTGTACCCTACTACACCTAATAAATCAGCATGGGTGCTTTCTCAAACCTCACTGAGGGGAAAAAAGTATTTGATCCCCTGGTGATTTTGTACGTTTGTCCACTGACAAAGAACTGATCGGTCTATAATTTTAATGATAGGTTTATTTTAACAGTGAGAGACAGAATAACAACTAAAATATCCAGAAAAACGCATTTCAAAAAAGTTATGAATTGATTTGCATTTTAATGATTGAAATAAGTATTTATTCCACTATCAATCAGCAAGATTTCTGGTTCCCTGGTGTCTTCTATACAAGTAACAAGCTGAGATTAGGAGCACACTCTTAAAGGGAGTGCTCATAATCTCAGTTTGTTACCTGTATAAAAGACACTTGTCAACAGAAGCAATCAATCAGATTCCAATCTCTCCACCATGGCCAAGACCAAAGAGCGGTCCAAGGATGTCAGTGTAATGTCCTTAGCCCTCCACTGGAGGCTCCGACATCTCTCCTGTAATGTCTTTATCCCTCCACTGGAGGCTCCAAATTTTTCTCCTGTAATGTCTTTATCCCTCCACTAGAGGCTCCGACATTTCTCCTGCAATAATCTTATCTTTCCGCTGGGAGCTCTGATATCCCCACAAACTCCGTCGCAGATTGATGACATCATAACGACATCACCCGGCTCCTCCTCTTGTCCCTACTTAAACAGCCAACGCCATTTACTTGATGTTCATGCTAAGAACCTGATGCCAGGTAAAGATCTCCAACAGAAGACTGCCGTCATCTCTCTCTATTGGGCCGGTTAGAGCCCCGACTATCATCTCTCTTTTGGGCCGGACAGAGCCCCAACTACCATCTTTCTTTTGGGCCGTTCAAAGCCCCGACTATCATCTCACTTTTGGGCTGGATAGAGCCCCATCTTCCACCTCACTTTTGGGCCATACAGAGCCCCTTCAACTTCCAGATGTTGGGCCGGACAGAGCCCCTTCCTCTCTAGTAGTCAGAGACTCTCCTCTGCCCTACCCACAGTCTACTTACTTTGCCCGAATAAAACCTTACCTGTTCCTTTCCACACAAGCTCTTTGGCACCAACTCAACTCGCTGTGTTTGGAGGAGGAGGAATGCTGCCTATGAACCCAAGAACACCATCCCTACTGTCAAATATGGAGGTTGAAACATTATGCTTTGGGCGTGTTTTTCTGCTAAGGGGACAGGACAACTTCACTGCATCAAAGGGATGATGGACAGGGCCATGTATCATCAAATCTTGGGTGATAACCTCCTTCCCTCAGCCAGGGCATTGAAAATGGGTCGTGGATAGGTATTCCAGCATGACAATGACCCAAAACACACGGCCAAGGCTCAAGAAGAAGCACAATAAAGTCCTGGAGTAGCCTAGCCAGTCTCCAATCCTTAATCCCATAGAAAATATGTGGAGGGAGCTGAAGGTTCGAGTTACCAAACGTCAGCCTCAAAACCTTAATGACTTGGAGAGGATCTGCAAAGAGGTGTGGGGCAAAATCTCCCCTGAGATGTGTGCAAACCTGGTGGCCAACTACAAGAAACGTCTGACCTCTGTGATTGCCAACAAGGGTTTTGCCACCAAGTACTGTCATGTCATGTTTTGCGAAGGGGTCAAATACCTATTTCACTCATTAAAATGGAAATCAATTTATAACTTTTTTGAAATGCGTTTTTCTGTTGTTGTTCTGTCTCTCACTGTTAAAATAAACCTACCATTAAAATTACAGACTGATCATTTCTTTTCAGTGGGCAAACATACAAAATCAGCAGGGGATCAAAGACTTTTTTCCCTCACAGATAGATTAAATTCACTGTTGGCGGACAGGGCCCGAAATAAACAATTTTTCCAGAAAAGACTGACCTGGGCTGAAGAGGAGGTAACTGGCAGACTATTGGCTCAAATAGTTAATTCCTAATATAATCCTATATCTGTTTCGGCTTTGAAAGACCAAACGGGGCATATGTTTTCTTAGGTAGGATCTATTGTGTCTATTCTACACTCTTTTTATCAGGACCTGTACACCTCCAGGGGGGATTATACTCCAACAGAATTGACCGCCTATCTTGATACTATTCCCCCTCCTATTTTATCACAGGCAGATCAACAACTTCTCAATGCTCCTCTAACCTTACATAAATTGGAAGTGGCGGTTGCTAGTTTCCCCAAATGGTAAAGCACAAGAGGGTAGATGGTATTCTGATGGAAATATACAAAAGATAAAATTTAGAAATTTAGCTGCTAAAATTTAGACACACCACTTGGATTGTCTTGTCTACGGTCTGACTACTGCTTGCCTTCAGTGACAACGTCAACTCCGGGTACCTATAGCTCACTCTTCACAAATTTGCTCTGCTTTGTGAGTATGTGAGGCCTTACCTTTATTTGGGCCTAGCTATTTGCCGCAACAGCCTACAGGTGCATTATGTTTTTAAGACTTTTAGGGAATAATCCTGTTATATCAAGCAGACTCTAGATTTTTTACTTTTTGTTGTTCTTGATCTAACAGATCTCATTTTCTTATTCTGGTCTCTGGATAGAATGAGATTTCTTCCTTTCCCATTCCTTAATTTAGAAACCTTGTCCTTCTGGATGTATTAGTCTTTACATTGACTTAACTTGCACTTCAATTGAGGGGGAATGACCCTTCTTCTAAGACTTCAAACAAAGGGGTAGGACCTGTGTCCCTCAATGGACTGTAAGTGCAAAAATCTTTTTTTATCTGATAGTCAGAATATGATCGTACTTTCCTTTATAAAAAATATAGCTATTTTCCTTCTCATCCCCAGTCTTGCTGTTATCCTTGACATGGTTCAGATTAAAATAGAAGTATGGATTTGAAATGATGCTGCATCTGTCCCCCACACCTCTACACTGAGAACTGAGCAATCAGACACCACTAATCACTCAGTTCTCGCACTCTGCTATGAGCAGAGAGCCATAACTGTCAATCACTGGCCCTTTGCTCTGTCCCTCCAGTGCTCACTGGAGCACTGGGCTGTGTGTGTGTGTGTGTGTGTGTGTGTGTGTGTGTGTGGGGGGGGGGGGGGGGCAGTTGGTTCAGGCTCTTAGTGGATCGCTGAGAGGCTGAGCCAGCTGCCGGTCCAGGCATCTGGGTGGATTCCGACCAAATGGTTGGATTCTTTTCAGCGCCTGGACCGGCTCTGTGACATCAGCCAACAGCAGGCTTTAGCAGTGTTGCACTTTATAGACTTAAAATCACAAGCAATATTGAGCAGTTTAATTACAATTATGTATGGATCTCCCTACTAAAGACAAATATTTTTTTGTTAATTTATGTAATCAATACACAATAAAGCATTCCACTGGTCAAAAAATTTGTGTGTGTGTGTGTATCCATTCTTCCTACAAAACACATAAAAATGCGGATAGTGTATGGTTCCCAGTATGGAAAACTGTAGATCATCAGTAGATCACAGATATTCATGAGCCTAACACTGTGATACAAACCAGATTCAATACACTGAAACTGATTGATTTTTTGGTTTACTATGCATCATTGCTCTTATTATATTCTATTTTTAAGAAAATTGTACTAGATGGAATTTAGGAGTTGTCATCCTTAACCTTTTTTCTGAAAATGCTAACTGCCTGGTGGTGACCAACCTTCTCACTTTGAGTGGCTGACCTAGAACAAGTATTAAGCAAAGTAAGAGTAAAAACAGAGCTTGAGATTTTCATTGTTGCCCCAGATCAACCATTCAGGAAAGTGCTGAAACCTTTGGATTAGGACAACAGCCAGGCAACTTCTCAATAGGAAAGGTCAGCTGTGGCAGCTTAAACATAGGAGTACCTCAGGGTTTTACTTATTGACAATAAGTTGGGAAGATCTTGGCAAATGAGTTTTACTTCCTAACAGTTACGTTTCTTTATATTTATAGCTGCTGATGCCAAGGAGCTACAGTTCTGGTTGATTCCGCTTCAAGCATGTGCCAAATATCATACTGAGACTAAGGTAATTAGCCTTTATTAAAAAAATATAATTCAGATATTTATACTAATACCTTTTAGTAAGAATGCAGCTAATGTGAGCAGAATTAAAAGAAAATGTAACGGTTTGAGAATGATTAAGGCTGGGTGCACACCGGTGTGCTGCCGTTTGGGTGCAGCTCAATTGTAAGGGTGTTTTACATATGGTTTTAAGTGCACTCCCATTGATTTCTATTAGACCGTGCATTTTCACGAAAGCACGTCAAAGTCCTGCATGCTGCATCTTTGATAGGCTTTCAGAAAACGTACGGTCTAATGCCGCATACACACGATCGGAAATGCCGCCAGCAATACTCCGATGAGAGCTTTTTGTCGGAAAATGCGACCGTGTGTATGCTCCATCGGTCTTTTGCTGGCGGAATTCCTGCCAGCAAAAGATTGAGAGCATGTTCTCTATTTTTTGGTCGGGAAAAGTTCCAATCCGAAAATGCGTTCATCTGTATGCAATTCGGACGCGCAAAAAATCATGCATGCTTGGAAACAATTTGACGCATGCTCAGAAGCATTGAACTTCATTTTCTCAGCTCGTCTTAGTGTTGTACGTCACCGCGTTCTAGACGGTTGAAACTTCAGAGAACTTTTATGTGACCGTGTGTATGCAAGGCAAGCTTGAGCGAAATTCCGTCGGAAAAACCATCCATAAGTTTTTTCTGACGGAAATTCCGATCATGTGTACGCAGCATAATAGAAGTCAATGGGAGTTCTTCAAAGGCCTCATGCATGCTGGATGTTATAAAAATGGCAGTAGCTTTAGCTGTAGAATGCTGCGTTAAAAACACAAGGTTTCTTTTTTATACATCATGGGACACAGAGTCAGGCTAATATTCATTACCTGCTGGGTTATACTCCATCTCCAGGTGAATGGACACTGGTAGGTCAAAGGTCTTTAGACAGGAAGTGATCCCCTATATAACCACTCCAATAGAGGAAGTACTTCATTTTTTTACCAGTGTCTGCAAGGTGGATGGCACTACACAGGCTTTCCCCCTACACCCCCTGTTGAAACAGGCGGTGTATGCTGATTGGAAACATCCTGACAGGATTTTTGTTCCTCCTAAGAAGTTTTCCTTTTTATATCCCATGGATGAAAAGTTTGTTAAAAAATGGAGCATGCCAGCCGTAGATGCAGCAGTCTCTTCCTTAAAGAAGAATTGAACTTGTCCGGTAGATAACGCACAGGGCTTGAAAGACCCTGTTGACAAGAGATTGGAGTCATTATTAAAGGCTTCCTTTTCTTTGGCCAGTTCAGCTATTCAGCCAGCTGTTGCAGCAATTGGTATCTGCCAGTCCGCAAAGGATCAGGTCAAACGGCCTGATAGGCCTAACCAGGAGGATGATCTGCCTTAAAGTAAGAGAGATATTCCTTGAGCTCTGTGTTTTGCTGTTGACGCCTTAAAGGATTCAATACAGCAGGTTTCTCATTTGGCTCTCTTGTCTGTACATATGCGAGCCGAGCTTCCTTGTAAAAAGTTAAAAAGTTATTGGCAGGTTTCCCTTTTCACGAGGAACATTTATTTGGTGATCATTTGGACAAATATATCCAAAATATTTCTGAAGGGAAGAGTTCTCTACTTCCTGTGAAGAAAAGCACCAGACGTCCCTCATTTAAAACCTCAGGGACTGCTTCCTCAAATGTCTGTGTCATGGTGGTTCCGCCACCAACAGGGTGGTCGGGCCAGGGGCAGAAGAAGCCCTGGGTCCAAAGATCCTTTAAACCCAGCATCAAGCCCTCCTTATGAGGGAACGCCCCCACTCCATCGAGTGGGGGGAAGGCTGCTGAACTTTTCGGACATTTGGAGAACAATAATTCAGGATAAGTGGGTCACCTCAATTATATCTCACGGTTACAAGCTGGAGTTGCAGGGGATTCCTCCTCAGAGCTTTTTAAGATCCAGCGTTCCCTCCAAAAAGAAATTTATTTCTATAACCTGTAGAGGTTCCTGTATCCGAAAGGGGCACAGGGTTTTTCTCAAACCTGCTTACGGTTCAGAAACCAAATGGGGTCACCAGGCCCATTTTGGACCTAAGTTCCCTGAACAAGTATCTACTGATGCAGTCCTTTCGGATGGAGTCTGTCCGCTCATTAGTAGCCTCACTCCAGAGGGGAGACTTTCTAGCTTTCATTGATGTAAAAGGCGTGTATTTACACATACCTTTCAGCCTCATCAGAGGTTCCTATGTTTTGCAGTAGAGGAACATCATTTTCAGTTTGTAGTTCTACCCTTCGGGCTTGCTACAGCTCCCCAGGTGTTCACAAAGGTCCTAGCACCAGTACTGGTTCTTTTAAGGGCCCAAGGGATCCTGGTGCTCGGGTATCTGGACAACCTCCCACTCAGAGATCACTCATTACAGGCTCTAGAACAGAGCATATGCACAGTGTTGTATTTGAAAAGCTTAGGCTGGATCATAAATACCAAAAAGTCAGCCTTGAAACCAGCTCAAAGTCTAAAATATTTAGGTCTGATCCTAGATACGGTATTCGTGCCACCTGTAAGGATCTGTGCCCTGAAGGTTCAGTTGTGTCAGATAAGGGGCACCAGACAACCCTCCATACGGCTCTGTATGAGTCTTCTAGAAAGGATGGTATCCTCCTTCGAGGCAGTGCCCTATGCCCAGTTCCATTCCAGGCCTTTACAACAAGACATCTTGATGGCTTAGAACAGAAGAGGACAAGCCCTGGGTTATCCAATGTGCTTATCTCATCAGGAAATCTCCTTTCTCCCGGTAACTTGGAGAGTACTGACCACAAATTTGAGTCTCTCAGGCTGGGGAGCGACCCTAGAAGGGCTCACAGCTCAGGGGAAATGATCAGGGATGGAACAGATCCTACGGTCCTGGATAGTGGAACTTCAGGACTGCCCTATCAGGGTTCAGTCCGACAATGACATTGCAGTGGCCTAAATAAACCACCAAGGTGGTACCAGGAGTCGTTCAGCTTTGAAGGAGGTGAACCACATACTAGCCAGGGCAGAGGAACATGTGTCGATTCTATCCGCAGTCCATATCCCGGGAGTAGAGAACTGGAAGGCAGATTATCTCAGCAGCCAGCAGATCTGTCCGGGGCAATGGTCCCTACACCCAGAGGTGTTCCAGGAAATTTGCCAACATTGGGCATGGCCAGAGGTCGACTTACTGGCATCCAGGTTCAACAACAAACTACAGCAGTTTGTTCCTCGAACAAGAGATCCTCTGGCAATTGCTCTGGTAGTTCCATGGAGCCAGTGCTCCCTGGTTTATGCTTTCCCTCCAATCTCTCTCCTTCCACATTCGTTGCACAGGATTCGGAGAGAGGGGCTTCCAGTCATTCTGGTGGCACCAGCCTGGCCCAGAAGGCCCTGGTTCCCGGAGATTGTGAGACTGACAATAGACGGGCCATGAGCGCTTCCACGTTACCCCGATCTACTGTCTCAAGGTCCTATATTCCACCCCAATTTACAGTCTCTAAATTTGATGGCATGGCTATTGAAGCCAGGGTGTTAAAGTACCATGGAATCTCGGGACCAGTGGTGTCTACTCTAGTGAGTGCTAGAAAAGCTGTCACTAGGAAGATCTATCATAAGGTCTGGAAGACTTATTGCTTGGTGTGAAGGCAAAAATGGAATCCTTGGAAATACGTGATTGGGAGAATTCTCTCTTTTCTACAGTCAGCTGTGGAAATCAAATTGGCTTTGAGTACAATCAGAGGTCAAGTTTCGGCCCTATCAATATTCTTTCAAAGGCCTTTAGCCTCCCATTCACTGATCCGAACCTTTATGCAGGGGGCAACTCGCTTGCTTCCCCCCATTAGGTCACCTATGTGTCCTTGGGACTTGAACTTGGTGCTGTCTGTGTTACAGAGACAACCATTTGAACCTATCAAGGAAATTCTATTAGACTTGCTGTCACGCAAGCTAGTCTTCCTGATGGCCATCACCTCGGCTAAAAGGATGTCGGAGTTGGTGGCCCTTTCGAGCAGGGCATTATTTTGCCTTCTTTTTTCTCTCGGCCTCGCTTGGTGAAAGAGAGACGACTGCATTCATTGGACAATGTCCGGGCAGTCAAGGTTTAATTGTCTAGATCTGCAGAGATCCGAGGATTAGACTCCTTTTTTGTTTTATCAAAAGGACCCAAGAAGGGGCAGGCAGCTTCCAAGGCTTCGATCGCCAATTGGGTCCGTCAATTGATCATTCAGGCCTATGGTCTGAAACATAAAGCTCCTCCCTTTAGGGTGAGAGCTCATTCTACCAGGGGTGTAGGAACCTCCTGGGCTTTTCACCATCAGGTATCTGTGGCTCAGAGTTGTAAGGCTGCTACCTGGTCTTCAGTGCATACGTTCACAAAATTTTATCAAGTGGATGTTCGAGCAGCCGAGGATTCGTCTTTCGGCTGCAGTGTACTGCGAACTGCCGTCAAGGCTATTGCTCTGGGACCTCCCAGCAGAATATTAGCCTGACTCTGTGTCCCATGATGTATAAAAAAGAAAATAGGATTTTTTCGTCATACTTACCTATAAAATCATTTCTTTTGAGTACATCATGGGACACAGAAATCCCTCCCCTCTTTTTTGAGGATTCAGTGCTTGCTACAAAACTGAAGTACTTCCTGTATGGGAGGAGTTATATAGGGGATCACTTCCTGTCTAAAGACCTTCGGGGTCTACCATTCACCTGGAGATGGAGTATAACCTAGCAGGTAATGAATATTAGCCTGACTCTGTGTCCCATGATGTACTCAAAGAAAATAATTTTATAGGTATGGGGAAAAAATCCTATTTTTTTTAGCATTTTGCAGCATTTTTGCATTAGGGTTTTTTTTTAAGCAAAACTATTCTCCCACAAAAGCTTATCGCTCAAAATGCTCATAAATGCAGAATAGCTGCGTTTTTAAGCTTTTTTTCAGTGTTTTTCAGAGTTAGAGCATTTTTATAGCTGAAACTCCTCTTCAAAGCCACTAGTTCTGGGTTTTTTTCCAACCAAAAAACGCTGATAACAGCCTATGTGTGCATGGATAAATAGGATAACATGCTGGGGAGTTTAATGACTGCAGAAATAAACATTGGAAGCCAAAAACAGCAGCTGTAAAAACGTCCAGTGTGTACGAGGCCTCATGCCGTGTGTAAAATGCACATGTGATTGTGCTACACCAAAATGAATGAATGAATGAATGAATGAATGAATGCACACTGGTGTAAACCAGGCCTTAAATTCAACTACAGTCATCAAGAGCTGTTGATTTAACATGCCTTTGACATGCAGACATGTGAGTTCAGTCTCCATACAGGGATATGAGGCCAAGTGCTTTCTGATGTCTGCTGCAGAAAGAAAATACTGAGCTCAATTGCTTCAGCTTCATATCACATTACAATACAAAAACCTTTGTAAGTTGAATTATTACTGGATGGAAATGTGTGAGAGCTGGCACAGTATTTCTCCTCTCTAGTGCTTCTAATGTGATTTGAAAACATTGTGAGTGCGGACACACTGCGGGAGGCCTGAGAAGGCCAGATAGACTTTGTACTAATTTCAGATATTCATTTTGCAATGTTGTTGTGTTTTATCAAGGGTCGTATGGGCATCTCTATTAAAGTTCTATAGAACCTCCTTTCAGACTGTTATATGTTGCTCTATTATATGTGTACTTATACTTTAAAGCTGAACTCCAGGTATGATCTTTATTATTTACTTACATTGATCTAGCTTGGCACAGTGTAAGTATGCATATCTTATACCTGTTGGGAAGCTGACAATCACTATAGTAGTAGGTGGTATTACAGTGATAGCTGTGAAGTTTCAGGTCCGGCGCTTCCCCAGCACTGCCACCATTTATAGAACACCTTGTATTTATTTAAAGCGGTTGTAAACCACTGCAAGTTTTTTTTCTTACCTGCAAGGCAAAGGCAGAATGTTCTAGTATGCGATGCGATGCATACTAGCACATTATGTGAAACTTATCTGAAAACGAAGCCTTCCAGCAATGAGATGTCATCGCTGGAGACAGCTTCCATCTTCATCTGTCTTGCTTCCGAGTTCGCAGACTCCGGCTTTAGGAGATATTTACACTTCCTACAGGTTAAGCCTTATTATAGGCTTACCTATAGGTAAAATTTAAAGATGGTAGATTATTTCCTCTTTAAATGAAGGCATGCTCTGATTGTGGGAGGTGGAGATCATGCTGTGGCCTCTGAAATGGTTCAGATTAAAAGGTTAGTTCACCTATACTGATGTATGCCAACAACATCCCCAAGCCTTAGACCCCTTTTACACTGGGGCAGTTTGTAGGCGATATTGCGCTAAAAATAGCACCTGCAAACTGACCTGAAAGTGCTGCTGCTGTGTCTTCAGTGTGAAAGCCCCGAGGGCTTTCACACTGGAGCAGTGCGCTAGCAGGACGGGAAAAAAAGTCCTGCTAGCAGCATCTTTGGAGCGGTGAAGGAGCGGTGTGTATACCGCTCCTGGCTATTGAAATTAATGGGGCGCCACGGCTATACGCCGGCAAAGTGCCTCTGCAGAGGTATAGCCGCGGTGCCCCATTGATTTTAATAGGCAGGAGCGGTGAAGGAGTGGTATACACACCGCTCCTTCACCGCTCCGAAGATGCTGCTAGCAGGACTGCTAGCGCACCGCTCCAGTGTGAAAGCCCTCGGGGCTTTCACATTGGAGACACACAAGCAGCACTTTCAGGTCGGTTTGCAGTCGCTATTTTTAGCGCAATAGCGCCTGCAAACCGCCCCAGTGTGAAAGGGGTCTTACAGATCATGGAGATTGTTACAATACTGTCCCTTCTCACCAACTCATCCATCAGAGAGCATCTTGTATTCATTGAAAAAAAATACAAAAGCTATCTGTGAATGACGGCAGTACTGTGCATGTCGCACCCTGTGTCAGTGTGTAGAGGATAAGCCCTCAGGTATAAGATATGAATACCTACATTGGTCTAAGCTGTATTCCTAATATGTATTTAACCTGTCGCTATGTTAATTAGTAAATTATCATATTGCCAGTCTAACTATGTGTACATGGTTGCTTTAACTCTACAGAGGCAAATTTACATAATTTGAATCTGTTTTTATAGGTCCTTATTTTTTGAAAAACAATCCTGCATTTATTTTTGATCCTTTTGTAAAAGAAAAAAAAAAGCAGAGTTGATTGAAAACATGTTCACATTATGTTGACAAACTGGTCAATAAGAAAGTCTCATGAACTGATGAAATGTCCTTCCAGCTAGTAGAAGGCTCTTTTTAATAAGTTTTCCAGTTTTTATTTTGGTTGTAAAAAAAAACTGTTTACAGAGCTCAATGCTCAAATATGTAAAAAAAATCAGTTTAAAGACATATCTTTTCTTTTGTTTTAGAATTAAGAAATTCTTGAAACACTGATCTATTTTTTTTGTGTCTACATAGTGCTTGGAAGGGTTTGTTTCACTTCCCATCTTAGGAATATCTTAGTTAGAGGTGACCCAATCACAGGGAAAATCTCTTCTTAGACAAGTGTCATTGGTGTCATAGACAAGGGCCGCCAGGACAAATACATAAAAAACAATGGTTTTAAATATTCTACACTCTATCAAAAAGTAAATAAATAAATAAAATGTTTGACTAGAAATCACTTTAGACCTTTTGCTATCAGAGCCATATTTGCTTTTTTCTTTTTTTTTTAAGCACTAAAGAGTGCTTAAAATTGCCAAACATATATATGTGTGTATATGTATATATATGCGTGTTTGTGTGTGTTTGTGTATGTATGTATATTATATATATATCTATATCTATATCTATATCTATATATATATATATATATATATATATATATATATATATAATATTGAAAACCGAGAATAAAAAAGTTGGAAGTTCCAATTTTTTATGTCAAATGATATTAGCATATATCAGCAGATATTAGGTTTTCAAAGCTGTATATTCAGAAAAAAAATCACTAAAGTTAATTTTAGTGCACAGAAACGCAATATATTACCCATTTTTTTGTGAAGTATAAAAGATGGCCTCAACATGTCAAACCTTATTATGCTCATGAAATAGCAATACATTTTGGTACCTCACATTTTCCATTGGCGATGCTGTAAGGACTCATGCACACATGCTTATTAAAATAACCGGCATTTTTTTCTGCACGAATTTGTCAGAAAAAAACACTTCTAACGTTACAATATGTAAGCACCTTTATGCTTGCATTTTTTCTGCCCAAAAAATCCTCTCAGAACATGCCTTTGGTGGTTTTTTTTGTCTGTCTATAAATGCTCCTCTTCAAATAAGGCTGTAAACATCTATATCTGCATGGCTAATTGCCTTTTTAAGCTGCATTTTTTTAAAGCTCCCTGTGTATGAGGCCTTAAAGGGGTTGTAAACCCTCATGTTTTTTCACCTTAATGCATCATATACATTAGGGGAAAAAACTTCTGTCACTGACTGGCCCCCCAGCCCCCCGTTTTACTCCACTTGAGTCCTGTGATTCACACGCTGGAGACGCTCTCTTTCCCTCTGACTGTTGTCTCGGCTCTTTTATTTTTATTTATTTCAGGTACTTATATAGCGCCGTCAATTTACGCAGCGCTTTACATATACATTGTACATTCACATCAGTCCCTACCCTCAAGGAGCTTACAATCTAAGGTCCCTAACTCACATTCATACATAATAGGGACAATTTAGACAGGATCCAATTAACCTACCAGCATGTCTTTGGAGTGTGGGAGGAAACCGGAGTACCCGGAGGAAACCGACGCAGGCACAGAGAGAAAATGCAAACTCCAAGCAGGTAGTGTCATGGTTGGGATTCGAGCCAGAGACCCTTCTTACTGCTAGGCGAAAGTGCTATCCACTACACCACTGTGCCACCCATAACGCTTGATTGGATAGATTGATAGCAGCGCAGCCATTGGCTCCCGCTGCTGTCAATCAAATCCAATGACGTAGGCGCCGGGGGGGCGGGGGCGAGTCCGGCATTCTACATCTATGGACGCAAATGCTGGACTTGGGAGCGCGCCCGCAAGGTAACCCCCCCAGGAGGGTGCTTCTCCTATGGGGTTATATGATGCTAGGAGGAGATACCAGCGCCGCCGGGGGACCCCAGAAGTTGAGGATTGGGCCACTCTGTGCAAAACGCACTGCACAGTGGAGGTAAGCATGACATATTTGTTATTTAATAATAATAATAAAAAAAAAAAAGGAAGCCTTACAATCACTTTAAAGCCAATACTGGTCATCACTTTAGAGTTACCCATAAATGTTGGCCCTAAAATTGTTGATCTCACTCTGGCATGCACGATGATACCTATTACATGTATTATAATCAACTATTTGGTACGTAGGCACCCTCTACTCATGCATTTAAATTCGCATGTGTATGTACTCGGGGGCATGGGAGGGCTTTCCATTTTTAGAAAGTTTAGGTGCTTAGGTGTAACTTTATAATTTTTTAGATGTTTTTTCAGTTAACTGACAAGCCCCCTCAATGATAGCATTTTGCTTTGACAGGGTCGCTTTATGCTTAAGGTTTCCCTGATGCTTCACTGAAGCTAATAGAGCGTAGATCATGCTCTGTTTAGTTTTTCCCTGGCTACAGTGGCTATGGAAAGTAACAGCGAAAAAAGTACTTGTTGCTACTAGGGGTCGACCGATATCATTTTTTCAGGGCCAATACCGATACTGATTTTTCGGCTGCCTTTAAGGCCGATAGCCGATATCAGGTACCAATAATCTGTAGATTTAGTTTTTATTTTTACACTTTCCTATTACTTTTTTTTTATCACTTTTTTTCTGTCACAAGAAATGTAAACATCCCTTGTGACAGTATTAGGCCCCTTTCACACTTATACGACTTCAAAGTCGCACGATTTTACCGCGATTTCGCGGCCGCGATTTTGCCGCGATTTTACCGCGATTTGGGAGCAGTACTACTTTGCCACGTTTTTGGCATTAACAAATGAAAACATACAGTAGTTGGTATGAATCATAAGGGGGAACTCCGTGCCAAGTTTTAAATAAAAAAACCGGCGTGGGTCCCCCCCCGGGGGCATACCAGGCCCTTAGGTCTGGTATGGATCTAAGGGGAACCCCCTACGCCGAAAAATCGGCGTGGGGTCCCCCCCAGAATCCATACCAGACCCTTATCCGAGCACGCAGCCCGGCCGGTCAGGAATGGGGGTGGGGACGAGCGAGCGCCCCCCCCTCCTGAACCGTACCAGGCCGCATGCCCTCAACATGGGGGGGTGGGTGCTTTGGGGCATGGGGGGGGCGCAGTGCGGCCCCCCCACCCCAAAGCACCTTGTCCCCATGTTGATGAGGACAAGGGCCTCTTCCCGACAACCCTGGCCGTTGGTTGTCGGGGTCTGCGGGCGGGGGGCTTATCGGAATCTGGGAGCCCCCTTTAATAAGGGGGCCCCCAGATCCCGGCCCCCCACCCTATGTGAATAAGTATGGGGTACATGGTACCCCTACCCATTCACCTAGGGAAAAAAGCGTCAATAAAAAACACAGTACACAGGTTTTTAAAATAATTTATTAGGCAGCTCCGGGGTCTTCTTCCGACTTCGGGGGTCCTCTTCCGACTTCGGGGGTCTCTCCGCCGTCTCCTCCCGGTGTCCGCATCTTCTGCCGGCTCCTCCGCTATCTTCTGTAGCTCAATTGCTAGCGGTGGTCCGGACTTCTGCCTTCTTCTTTTCTTCCAGAGATGTTGACACGACGCTCTCTCCAGCCAGAATGGTCTCTGTGCGCTTCGCAAGGGACTTATATAGGCGGTGGCCCCGCCCCCTTATGCCGTCACAGTCCCTGGGCATGCTGGGTCTGTGACGTTTTAGGAGGCGTGGTCACCGGGTGATGACCACGCCCCCTTATGACGGCACAGTCCCAGCATGCCCCGGGACAGTGATCTCATAAGGGGGCGGGGCCACCGCCTATATAAGTCCCTTGCGAAGCGCACAGAGACCATTCTGGCTGGAGAGAGCGTCGTGTCAACATCTCTGGAAGAAAAGAAGAAGGCAGAAGTCCAGACCACCGCTAACAATTGAGCTGCAGAAGATAGCGGAGGAGCCGGCAGAAGATGCGGACACCGGGAGGAGACGGCGGAGAGACCCCCGAAGTCGGAAGAGGACCCCCAAAGTCGGAAGAAGACCCCGGAGCTGCCTAATAAATTATTTTAAAAACCTGTGTACTGTGTTTTTTATGACGCTTTTTTCCCTAGGTGAATGGGTAGGGGTACCATGTACCCCATACTTATTCACATAGGGTGGGGGGCCGGGATCTGGGGGCCCCCTTATTAAAGGGGGCTCCCAGATTCCGATAAGCCCCCCGCCCGCAGACCCCGACAACCAACGGCCAGGGTTGTCGGGAAGAGGCCCTTGTCCTAATCAACATGGGGACAAGGTGCTTTGGGGTGGGGGGGCCGCACTGCGCCCCCCCATGCCCCAAAGCACCCACCCCCCCATGTTGAGGGCATGCGGCCTGGTACGGTCCAGGAGGTGGGGGGGCGCTCGCTCGTCCCCACCCCCATTCCTGACCGGCCGGGCTGCGTGCTCGGATAAGGGTCTGGTATGGATTTTGGGGGGGACCCCACGCCGATTTTTCGGCGTAGGGGGTTCCCCTTAGATCCATACCAGACCTAAGGGCCTGGTATGCCCCTGGGGGGGAACCCACGCCGGTTTTTTTATTTAAAACTTGGCACGGAGTTCCCCCTCTGGATTCATACCAGACAGCTGTCAGCACTGCCTGTCGCTCATCGGGAAAGGAAAGAAAAGTTTTCCTTTCCCGAATAGCGAGGTCAGGCTTGTGTTTACAAAGTCGTGCTGAAGTCGTGTCTATATTATTCAGGCAGGACTTGCATGCTACTTCAGGGTTTAACATTGAGGTCTATGGAGTACAACTCGCATAGAAGTTGGACCAAAGTAGTGCAGGGACTACTTTCAAGTCGGCACGACTTAAAGTCGTGCCAATATGAATGGTAGTCATTGAAAATCATGGAGAATGACTTGTCATACGATTTTGCAGTACAAAATCGTGGGACAAGTCGTATAAGTGTGAAAGGGGCCTTAGGCAGTGTTGCCTAGTTTCTGTGATTAAGTGCATACACCTCAATCATTGTAGTAGTATGGACATATACATATCTAGATCTGAGAGATCTTACACAAAACAGGTAGTTCCATCTGCAATACACATTTATTGATAGGGTTACATAATATATACAAATTACACACCAGACTGTATTTACAACGCAATGTACAGTGTAGGCCCCCTGGCTTGCATGATATTTACAAATTACCCACAACAACCATATTTACAATACAATATAAGATGCAAGTATAGCGTTAGATTACCTGTTAACTTCTGGTTGGCCCATTGTGAGTGTCCTCTGTCCCCACACCAAAGAGGGACTTAGCTTGGCCCCCACCTTTCTGTACTGTGGCTAATATAATTCTCCCTAATTGGTACCTGTACCAAATGTATATTGACCACAGCCTGATTGGATGAGTCAAAGAAAGCTGTTGTTTACTACTAGGTGAGCTGTTATCAGGGAAAACAAAAGGCCAACTTTTGAAGTTAAACTAGTTACTGTAACACCAACACAACACTCAATACTTTAAATATATTTCCTTCTAACTGAAATATATTTCTAATTGCAATATTATTTACAGCTGTTAATGGAGATTTCACATAAACCCATTATGTAACAGCAGTGACAGGTACTCTTTATGGGGGGATCTGGGGTCTATAAGACCCCAAACCCCACCACTGCACTCAAAAGTACTCAAAACACCAAGATTGGTGTTTTTGAATACTTTCTATTTTTTAAAACGTAAGTCTTTAGGATGCCAGTAATTGTTATTAAAAGAAAGCCGACCGTCCGCTCTAAAGTATGGTACCAGGGTGATGCCTGCAGCTGCATACATCACTCCGGTACAACCACTTGAAGCAATATCGGTAAGTTTGTTACCAATACCGATTCTTCAAAATAAGTGAATATCGACCGCAACGATAATCGGTCAACCCCTACTTGCTACCAGATTCATAATAGCTAGGGGAGGTCAGTGAATGGACATTCGCTGGTATCCCTCTCTTCTACCTGGTGGCACTTGCTATGCCGACCCCGGTCTGCAGGTGGAAAGGTGGAGCTCAGGAAATATGGCAGGGTGGTGCGGGGTCCAAACCGGTGGTCTGATGAGCCGATAAGGTGGCTGAGGAGCGATATATTGCCTCCTTGCCACTGTCAAATTCTCTCTGAGGAGTAATTTAATATAATTAGCTCTTTAGAGACCAAAGCTAGTGTTAACAAGCTCTAAGAAGCGATTTCATGAAAAAAAAAGAATACAGAATCAATTAGTGAATGTGTATGGATTATGTTACCAATCATAATTATAGGGATATTATTTAGTGTCCCTTTAACCAGTTGCAGACCAGCCACCGCAGTTATACTGCGGCAAGGTGGCTCGGCTGCGCGAATGGCCATACTGGTATGTCGGTTTAGTCACTAGCTTTTGCAGGTGCGCCCGCTGGCCCACGGGACCGGCAGACTCGATGTCTCCTGGCCACTTGCAATCGCGTTGAAGAGAGGCAGAACAGGGATCTGCCTATGTAAACAAGGCGGATCCCCGTTCTGACAGGGGAGGAGAGAGAGAGAGATCAGCTTTTCCTAGTGATCAGGAACCGCGATCTCTCTCTATCTACTCCCTGTCAGTTTGTCCCCCTGACAGTTAGAAAGCACCTCCCTAGGGAACACTTAACCCTTTGATCACCACTAGTGTTAACCCCTTCCCTGCTAGTGCCATTTATACAGTGATAAGCGCATTTTTATAGCACTGATCACTGTATTGGTGTCACTGATCACCAAAAAGTGTCACTTGGGGTCAGATTTGTCCGCCGCAATGTCGCAGTCCCACTAAAAATCGCAGATCGCCGCCATTACTAGTAAAAACAATAATAATAAAAAAAGTCCCTAAATCTTTCCCCTATTTTGTAGACGCTATAACTTTTTGTGCAAACCAATCAATATACGCTTATTGCGATTTTTTTATTTTTTTTTTTACCAAAAATATGTAGCAGACTACATATTGGCCTAAACTGATGAATAAATTATTTTTTTATATATATATTTTTGGATATGTATTATAGCAGAAAGTAAAAAATATATTTCTTTTTTTTTCCAAAATTGTCGGTCTTTTTTTGTTTATAGCGCAAAAAAAACAATAAAACACAGAGGTGATCAAATACCACCAAAAGAAAGCTCTATTTGTGGGAAAAAAAGGACGTCAATTTTGCTTGGGTACAGTGTTGCGCAGTTGTCAGCTAAAATAAGGCATTGCCTTATCGTGAAAAATGGGCTGGTCAGGAAGTGGGTAAATCCTTCTGAAGTGGTTAAAGAAACCATCTGAAACCATTAAAGCAGTGGTTCTCAACCTTACTAGTGCCGTGACCCCTTGATAAAATTTCCCAAGTTGTGGGGACCCCTAACAGTAAAATTATTTTCGTAGCGTGGGTTGTCAGCACCCAAGGCAAGACAAGTAATTTGCACCCCTAACCCATGGACATTTAGCGCTCCCTGAGTCCCTTGCCACTCATACAGTATTAGGATCAAACACAAGCCTTCACCCCAGATGAAGGCTCGTAAGCCGAAACATGTTGGGTGGACCCCCTATGATCACCGCGTTTGATATTATTTGAACTATTTACGATCTTATATCATGTGAGTGTTCCTTTTTTTATTATTCTAATAAATGCATGCTTTTTAAACGTTATCATGCCATGTGAGTTTCTTTCTCTCATGGTCTTCAATTAAACATCCGGTTGGCCTGTTGATACGTCTGGACGGTTGAAGCTGTTGACAGATCTTCCCTCCCCCCAATTTGAAGTTGTGGATACCCGATGATCCATCCTGCCAGCCCCGGCGGCTAAATAAGCTTTTTGAGACTTGTAAGACGTACCGTATATACTCGAGTATAAGTCGAATTTTTCAGCACATTTTTTTGTGCTGAAAGTGCCCCCCTCGACTTATACTCGAGTCAAGCACTTTTCTGCAGCAAAAAATTTCATTTTCCGAACCGACTTTGGGGCCCCATATCTCAGGGCCACTTAGTGCTAGGAACCCCAAATTTGGTATGCAAACACAGGGGAACTGGTACCACAACATATCCAAAGCTGGGGTTCCTAGCACTAAGTGGCCCTGAGATACGGGGCCCCAAAACCGATTCGGAAAATGTCATTTTCTGCTGAAGAAAAGTGCTTGACATTTTCTGAACCGATTTTGGGGCCCCATATCTCAGGGCCACTTGGTGCTAGAAACCCCAAATTTGGTGTGCAAACCCACTAGAACCGGTACCATAACATATCCAAAGCTGGGGTTCCTAGCACTAAGTGGCCCTGAGATACGGGGCCCCAAAACCGATTCGGAAAATGTCATTTTCTGCTGCAGAAAAGTGCTTGACATTTTCTGAACTGATTTTTGGGGCCCTGTATCTCGGGGCCACTTGGTGCTAGTAACCCCAGCTTTGGAAATTTTATGGTGCTAGTTCCACTGGGTTTGCACACCAAATTTGGGGTTCCTAGCACTAAGTGGCCCCGAGATACAGGGCCCCAAATTTGGTCAACTGTGTCCATCTGCAGCAATGTCATTTCAGGACCCTTTGGGTTCAGAGACCCCAAATTGTGGCTGCAGCTAGGGGGCATCTAGGAACCCTTAACTACCGAGTTTGAAGTTCAGGGGACCTATGGCTGCAAATGGGCACAGTGAGGCATGCAAATGGGCACAGTGATGCTGCAAATGGGCATTGTTGACCCTCTTTTCCACTTACAGTAGCTGTGCATTTCTCACCCTCGTCTTATACTCGGGTCAATAAGTTTTTCCCATTTTTTTTGTAGTAAATTAGGGCCTCGACTTATACTCGGAACGACTTATACTCGAGTATATACGGTATGTCTTCTCAAGTCCCCTGCTTCCGGTAAGCCTCCTCAGATGCTATGGTGATGGTCCTGTCGCATACTCAGACGTCACATTTTATTTGGTGTTCTACCTTCTCACCCCAGAAATATTCCGCTGTTATTTTCATCAGCTAATCCTCAGAGACTGTTGGTGGTGGTTTTTTGTTTTTTGATTTTTATTAGGAACATATTTCCTAAACATCTATGGACTTTTTTGGTTGATTTTATATTCATTTATAATTTAGTTTTGTTCTTATGTCTCACTGGTGTATGGTCATTATTATATTTTACACGTTATTTTGTAACATATAGTGCACCTTTTGTATTGAGCCATTTATTATCAAATTTTGTAATATTCCTTGTTTATTTTCTGGCCATTGAAAGATGGCTCGAACTTAATTCTTTGTTTTCACAGTTTTATTTATACACATAGCGCTACACTATATATATATATTTTTTCACTCATACAGTATTAAAACCCCTTATGGTACATTTTACATTTTTTCTTTCCCCTTTATCGCTCTATTCTAATTTCTTGTTTTTACTTATCATGCCTCTCTCTAGCTGTTTTTCTTGTTCTTTCTCTTATTATTTCTCTCCCTTTTTCTTTGTTCCTTCCCCTCTTTTCCTCTCCCTTCCATGAATTTTCTATTTTTATTCCTTCTCTTACTCATTGGTGGGGGGAATGGGATGAGTGGCAATGCTGGGGGGAGTTCTGATCAGCCAACTTAGGTGCTCTCTTGATCGAGGTCATCTGCTGATCTGAGAACTGTAGTGGGGACATTTAATGGTAACTTTAATCACAGGTAGTGTTACGGTGTCTCCGGTTTCACTGTGTCTCCAACTTTGTGGTGTCTCGTAGCAGTGACAGCTATTCCGAAATCAGGAGATAGGGTCTCCTCCAGCCCCTCTTACTTCACATTCCTCACCAGTCAGCTGACCTCTAGTCTCTGCCCCCCCAGCCATGCACTGAATGGGTGGCGGCGAAGAGGCTGAGTGGGCAACCGCGGGCTCCAGGTACAGCCCAGCTGGGAAGCCAAAGGCTCCAGGGACAGCCCTGCCGAGTGGCCGCAAAAAAGCCTGAGAGAGCAGTGTGGGCCTCAGGAACAGCCCAGGGTTCTGTGACCCCTGGCAAATCATCAATCGACCCCCGAGGGGGTCCTGACCCCAGGTTGAGAACCACTGCGATAGAGTTACCTAAAGTGGCGTTCCACCCTAAAAAAAAAAATACATGAATGTGCCTAAAAAAAAATTAAAAAAAACATTTGGAATTTTTTTTTTTTTAACTTACCTCTAAATGCCTGTTGCTAGGGGGTCCCTCATAGTCTGCCTCTTTCAGTGCCTGGGCTGGTGACATCACTTCCCCTTGGCACAGGAAGGGCTCAGTTCTGCTCCCTCCCTCTTGTCAATCATCTGGGACCCATTACAGGTTCTAAATGACTGAGCGGCCAATCATGGAGGGGGAGACGAGCGGGGCTTCGATCCCCCGCATCGCTGGACCCTGGGACAGGTAAGTGTCCGATTAAAAGTCAGCAGCTGCAGTATTTGTAGCTGCTGAATTTTATATATATATATTTTTTTTAATGGGAATTCCTCTTTAAGAATAAAGGCAGATTGATTACAGATTTATTAATTGCTGTGTCTCCAGGTTAATAAGTACAGTTTCTATAGTTAATACAATTACACAAATACTGAGGCACAAACATAAAAAATTCAAATTATTAATAATTACAATGATAACTGAAGAATGGCTCAGTACAAATACTCCAAACTTCCCCTCGAAATGTGGCATTTTATTGGATAGTGTAGACTTCTTCCAGGCTGACAGCAGTTCAATGTGGGCCAGGAACTCCCTGTATACTTACCCTTATTTGACAGTTGATTGATTAAATACTGTTGAGCTTTCTGGAATCTTAGAAGCTCAAGAGGTGACAGAGATTAATGTGATGTTTGGTAAGATGTTTTCATCTTTTTGAAATTAAAGTTGTACTTAAAAAACATTAAGAAACTTAAAGCAACTTTATTGAGTCACATAAGTTGCTGTTTCATTGAAGATGATGTTAAAGTAGATTTCAACTCTAATTGGATGACATTTACTTTGTTCTGTGCACTGTATATCATATACAATTACCTCTTTTCCTTTAGAAAATGCATGTTTTTACTTTTTTTCATTTTTTTTGAATCTCCGTATTGCTGCTCACCTCTGGATCTTTCAGCCCCTTCCTGTCTTTATACACTTGCTCCAGCGGAGGCTGAATGTTAGTGCCCAGGGTGGGTGACAAGGTGACAGTGCAATAGCACATTTAGTAGAAGGGGACAAGGCATTATCATGCTATAACAGGAAGTGCATGAACAATGACCTTCATGGCAGGTTGACCAGGAATTATTTTAATGAAAGCTATACATTTATCAATATTATCAATATTGAAAAGCAGGGCTTTTTTCATCAGGAACGTGGGGGGAAAGCAGTTCCAGCATCTCCAGCACTGAATGTATGTAATGGCAAGGGGTGCTGTGGGTGTGCTGGAGGTTCTACTGATGCTGACTGCTGGGGAATCTATTGTTGCTAGGGTGATCTATTTTTGCAAGGGGGGGGGTCTATTTATTGTTGCTGGGGGGATCTATTTTTGCAGGGGGGGGGTCTATTTATTGTTGCTGGCGAAGATCTGTTGTTGCTGCGATGGGTCTTATGTTACTGGGGGGAGGAGGTCAGTCGTTGCTGGGAGGGATCTACTGTTGAGGGAGGGGGTCTATTGATGCTGGGATGAATCTATAGTTTTTGGGTGGTCCATTGTTGCTGGCTACAGGGAATAAATTTTATGGTCTTGCTGTCATTAACAAATTCCATACAAATAACTTAGCACCAAAAAATAATACTTGGTTCTGTATTATTATCTAAAAGAGGCTATACTGGGCGGTGGGGAGGGAGTGGGACCAAGGAACAGTGCTCGGAGGTGGGTAGGGGGCAGAGACAAGGGGTGACTCCGAAGGGGGGAGTTCTTGCACCTATTCTCTGAGGAAAAAAAAACCCTGTTGAAAATTATTTTTGAAATTACATTTACATGCTAAAGATTATATTACATATTCTTGATCTTGTTTACTTCTACTATGCCGATCAGCTGGAGGAATCAGTCAAAGTTGTAACTTTGCATAGTGAAACATTTCTTTCTGCCAATAAATACCTTATACAGCCCATTTCCTGTTTCTTGTCTGGTAAAAAGCCTAGGCTTATGACATCATGCAGAGCTCACTCTCTAACTCTTGTGAGAGTTTGACAGGAAGTGAGGGGGGATGAGTCATAAGAGGGCTAATGAGAGCTGCAGAGATGGAGGTGTGTGTCTGTGTAAATCCAGGAAGTGAACAGGCAGCAGCTTCAGCTGCCCACAGTTAAAATGGTTGCAGCTAGACTCAGTGGAGGGAGATTTCTGCAGCATATTTGACAAGTACAGAATCACAGTATAAATAAAATAATATACAAAGTGGTTAAAGGAAAGCTTCAGAATGGCAAAGAGATTTTTATTACAATTTATGTGAGCTGACTGCAGTTCCTCTTTAAGTATTCACTTGTGTATTGTTACATGCTTCGGTTTTTTTGTGTTTATGGCAGGGTAAATTTAAAGTGTACCCCCCCCTTCCCAAATCTAAAACTTTTCAGTGCATGCTAACCTTAACCACTTGCCGACCGCCGTACGCCGATGTACGTCCAAACTTTGGCGGCGGATATTGTTGTTATGGCAGCAGCTAGCTGCCAAAACCCTGGTATCCCCATTTTCGTGCGGCGGTCGGCTTTAAGATAAAAGTGGTCCCTGTGGCGTATTCGCAGCAAGATCACTTTTATCGGTGGCGGGAGAGGGGCCCCCCCTCCCGCCGCGATCCGGTGCCCTCCGCCGCTTACCAGAGCCGTCGGTAGCTGCGGAGGCGATCGCGTCCTTCTCCCTTCTGTGCCTGGAGACGAGTGAGTCTAAGATGGCACCCACTCGTCTCCATGACACTGCTGGGTGGAAGCGACGTTGAAACGTCACTTCCGCCCACGCCTCTTAAAGGCACATCTTTTTAATGTCATTTTTTTAAATGACTTTTTTTTTTTTTTTTTATTGCATTTTAGTGTAAATATGAGATCTGGGGTCTTTTTGACCCCAGATCTCATATTTAAGAGGTCCTGTCATGCTTTTTTCTATTACAAGGGATGTTTACATTTCTTGTAATAGGAATAAAAGTGACACTTTTTTTTTTTTCAAAACAGTGTAAAAATAAATAAAATCATGGAAAATAAATAATAAAAAAATGTCCTAGTAGCGCCCGCATATGAAAATGGTGGTCAAACCACACATGTGAGGTGTCGCCGTGACCGGTAGAGCGAGAGCAATAATTCTAGCCCTAGACCTCCTCTGTAACGCAAAACATGCAACCTGTAGAATTTTTTTAAACGTCGCCTATGGAGATTTTTGAGGGTAAAAGTTTGACGCCATTCCACGAGCGGGCACTTATCTTTTTATTCAAAAAAGTGAATTTTTTCCAAAAAAAGCTGCGCAAATACGGTGCAAAAAAAAAGTATTGCATCAACTGCCATTTTATTCTCTAGGGTGTTAGAAAAAAAACAATATATAATGTTTGGGGGTTCTAAGTAATTTTCTAGCAAAAAAACCTGTTTTAAACATGTAAACACCTAAAATCCAAAACGAGGCTGGTCCTTAAGTGGTTAAAACATTTTTAGGTTTGCTGTTTAACGACTTTTTTATTAACTTACGTTTGTGTTCTTTTAACTTCCTGGCTCGCCAAGGCACAGGTCACGTAGTCTAGGCCGCACAGGTGCCTTGCAAGCTGTAGAGCGGTTTGTAAATGTTCATTAAAGGGTTTGTTCACCTTTCCTAAAAAAAAAAAAACTGCCTATGGAGTTAAGGGGCAGCTGTAGATGAAAACAAACTGTGTAGCTTTAGTCAAAGTTGATAAATGCCCCTGCTATAGATGTAGGTTATTGATGTACCTCCTACAGCCTGACTGAAAAACTCCTAGAGATGGCACTCCCATCTTGCCTTGTTGCTAGGACACTCCCAGTCATTACTGCTCACCCCACCATCAGAGGAGTGAGCTCTTTCTCTGAATGGGCAGCACAGTGGCTAAGTGGTTAGCACTTCTGCCCAGCAGCATTGGGGTCGTCAGTTCAGATCTCAACCATAGCACTACCTGCATGGAGTTTGCATGTTCTCTCTGTTTCTGCGTGGATTTCCTCCAGGTACTCCAGTTTTCTCCCAAACTTCAAAAAAATGCTGTTAGGTTAATTGGCTCCTGCCTATATTGGTCCTAGTATGGGTATGTATGAATGTGAGTTAGGGACCTTAGATTGTAAGCTCCTTGGAAGCAGGGACTGAAGTGAATGTACAGTATTTATTAAAAGCACTGCATAAGTTGATGGCAATATATAAGTACCTGAAATAAATAAATCAACCACCCTGGCCTGCGCTTCTTTATCCCATCACATTACCTTTGAGGTCAGCAATGCTGTGACAAAGGAGATGTGTACCCCACATATTGGGATTTAGGGGCTTGCTCCTGTGATGGTGGAGTTTAGCAGTAACAACTGGCAGTGTCCATTTCTGGGACTTTTTTAGCAAGGTTTTGGAGGTAGGTAGATGGCTTACACCTATAGCAAGGGCATTATTCAATATAGGACAAAGCTGCACGGTCTGTCTTTATCTACAGGCGCCACTTTGCCTGCATAGACGGTCTTTGGGTAAAGGTGAAATTACCCTTTATTAAACTGCTCCACAGCTTGTACCGAGCATCTGCCAGATCAGATGAGAAATCATTGGCTAGTTGGCTTAGGATAAGGAAGGAGAAGCCGGCAGCTGATGACGGTATTTTTAAAAATGGCGGCGTGGTTTCCCACCTGCCAAGGGGGGAGGATGGACCATCATGGCTGCACATTCATAGAAGAAGGTAATTCTAAGTATATTGCTCTTCACATAAAGATTGCATTGCTGTTGACAGTTTCATTTTAGGAAAGGTGAGTCCACTTTAGAGGAAAACCCGCCTTCTCTGTTAGGAGAAGCAAGTTGTAGTTTTATTTTCCCTAATCTCCCAATGCACTTTATTAAGGTAGCCCATAGGTCTGACCTTGCCCACTTTGGATGTTTTGCTTCTGATGAAAGAGCAAATAATGTACATAACTTTCTTCAACGAAAAAGTAAAAAAAAATGGTCTCAGTGTGCTATAGCAGTAAAATAAACTCTGCTCGTAGCTTTTATAGCAAATACATAACAGCATGAGGGAATAGAGCAGAGAAAGTGATCTATAAATATAATGGAAGCTTGTGAAAAGGGAAGAGAAGCAAGAAAGTCGTATGTGGTTGTATTGTTGAAGTAATTGCTGCTGTTGAGCTATTAGACATATGAAAAGATGCAGGCTAGGTACTGTTAAATGAGTATGTAATTGTTTTAACATTTAAAAGAGCACCAAAACCTTATTAATTTTGGCTGATGAAAAGTCCCAACTGAAAAAAATGTGTAAAACATCCATTACATCGGTAACCAATGAAAATATACCAATTACATAGTTAGGTTGAAAAAAAGACACAAGTCCATCTAGTTCAACCAATTAAAAAAAAAAATTACATTAATGATAAGTTTTAATGCCCCTTCTACTTTGGTAGATAGTGTCTACATTGCATTGGTGGCCAGTGTATATGCCACCTTACATTGGTGGTCAGTGTAAGTGTCCCTCTTTACATTGATGGTCAGTGTAAATGGTCCCTTTTACATTGGAGGATGCATTTGTAGTGCAAATGTCATTGGTGACCAGTATAAATGCCCTTGTTAAATATCAGTGGAAAGCTGCCCACTTACACAGGTGGTCAGTGGAGAAGGTCCTTTCTTATATTTGTGGCCAGTGGGGAAAAAACCCTTTTATAATGACGATAAGTGGAAAAGCTCCTTCTTGCAATGGTGTTTAGTGGTAAAATACCCTTTTACTGGTGGTCAGTGGAAATGTACCCCCTGCTGGTCAGCAGTGCAGTGTGCCTTTATATTGCTGCTCATTGAAGTAGAGCCTACTTACATTAGTGATAAGCTGGAGACTAAAACTTATGGTAACAGTGGTGTGAAAACACCTTATTTAATAGAGAGGAGCTGGGTTCAGCCAAGTGACAATGGCCAAATAAAACAGATACCACTTAAATGCCCCAATTTGTTATCCCAGCTAACTGACCACAACGTTTGCTGGTGTTGGTCAGGTTGAATACTGGCTTGTCAGACATATCAAGGACTAAAACAAAATAACGCTTGTCTGCACACTGCCTCAGCATATAGTAGTCTCCTCTTAGTACAAAATGGCTTCAGCTTGATCCCCTGCCCATAAGAGAACTCCCTCTAACATATTTTGCCCAGTAGGGACCTCCACGATTAAGCCCTTACCGGGTGAAACATGTTAGAGGGAATTCTCCCATGGGTAGGAGATCAAGCTGAAGCCATTTTTTTTTACTAAGAGGAGTCCATTATATGCTGAGGCTGTGTGCAGACGGGCACAATTTTGTTGTAGTCCTTCAAGTGACAATGGCGTCACAACTATGCAAGCAGTGATGGGAGATCAATCCACACACAAAGTAATCTGATGTTTAGAAGCCTGAACACTGGCCCGGTGCCATTTGATTTGTGTTTTTTGTGGGGACAGAATGGGTAGATATAGAGACATTGTTGCAGTAAGTCTACCAGCCTTGCCTAGGAAAGTTACAGAACAGAGAATTACTTTGGAACAAGGAGAAATGCATGGCAATACATCAAAAACACATCTGAGAAGTAAGACTGCAATTTCATAACAATTCAAATTTGAAGGTCCAGATTATTCACATTACAGATGTTACTGACCTTTGCTTTTTTTCTGTTAAAAAGAATATTTTTTAAATAAGAATTCAGTGAGCAATATGGAGAATACCATTTCCTTGTTCTGACTGCTCTGAGCTGATAGAGGGTGAAATTTGTTTTGCTGTTCTTCAGCACGTCATTGTTCTTTGCCTTGCCCTATAAGCTTGTAATTAATCATTGCACAGAACCATGTTGGATTTACATGATACACACTTTTCCTTATTAACCACTTGCCGACCAGCCGCCATCATTATACTGCGGCAGGTCAGGTCGTTCCCGCAAATCGCCGTAGGTGTACGTCAGCTCTTTTAAGAGCTATAGTAGGCGCGTGCTCGCTGCATGGCTGGGGAGCCGATGTGCATGTCCATCGGCCACCCGCAATCGCTCCGCAGAGAGCCAGAATGGGGATCTGTCAATGTAAACAAACAGATCCCCATTCTGACGGGAGTAGAAAGTGGTCGTCTGTTCCTAGTGATCAGGAACAGCGATCCCTCTCCTCCACCAGTCAGTACACCGCCCCCCCCAGTTAGAAACACCTCCCAGGGACTGCATTTAACCCCTTGATCACCACTAGTGTTAACCCCTTCCCTGGCAGTGTCATTTATACAGTAATGTCGCAGTCCCGCTAAAAATCACTGATCACCACCATTACTAGTAAAAAAAAAAAAAAAAAAATTATAATAAAAATGCCATAAATCTAGCCCCTATTTTGTAGGCGCTATAACTTTTGCGCAAACCAATCAATATACGCTTATTGGGATTTTTTTATTTTTCCCAAAAATATTTAGAAGAATATATATTGGCCTAAACTGATGAAGAAATTTAGTTTTTTGTTTTTTTTGGATATTTATTATAGCAAAAAGTAAAAAATATCGTTTTTTTCAAAATTGTCGGCCTTTTTTTATTTATAGCGCAAAAAATAAAAAAGCAGAGGTGATCAAATACCACCAAAAAAAAGCTCTATTTGTGGGACATCAGTTTTGTTTGGGTACAGCATCACACGATCACACAATTGTCAGTTAAAGCGACGCAGTGCCGTATCGCAAAAAATGGCCTGATCATTAATGGGGAAAATCTTCTGTCCTTAAGTGGTTAAAATAGAAGCATTTAGGCCTCTTTCAAATGGGCGGCTGTCCTGCCGCTGTTGAAAGCATGCTTTATTTTGGAATTCCAAGACTTCAGGCACAGTGATCACTTGCAGTTGTAAACTGCGATTAGCAGCGATTACATGCGGCTGCGTTTAGCTACGGTGTAACATTCTTGCCATTTCTGATGTGCATCCTGTTTTTTTCTTTCCTGGTTGCCGCTGCTATCCACAGGTGAAATAGTACACTGCAATTACCTGCGGTTATGTACAGATGGCTGCGATAAATTGGTCCTGTATGCAGTCAAATTTATTTTTTCTAATCGCACAAATCCCCAGGTAACAAAACCGTCGCTAAACACAGTGTGTGAATAGGGCCATAGGAAAGCATTGTCTGATTTTAGCTGCGGTAGATAACTTGATCTATCCGCAGCTAAAAGCTGAATTCTATCCACCTGTATGAAAGGGTTCTTACAATATTTTACCTAATATACAAAATTTGAGTAATTAAATATGAATAGCATAGCCAAGTTCAGGTCTAACTACATCTAGTGCTATGCAGAAGAATTATGAGAAATGTCTTCTGCACAGAAGCCCCTTCTGTGTCATAAAAGCCCTAAACACTGTAACTGTCATTCCATTCATAACTGTAGGAAGCCTAAAATTGTCAAATTAACAGAAATTTGGAAACCATGGGAAAAAACTATTTTAACAGCTCGGCTGTCTTCTTCAGGACAAAAAAAAAAAAAACTAGTAGTGTGTACCAGGCTTTGGTATGTGTCTGGTAATTTTACTATAACTCTTTTATTTAGTACACTGTTACAATTCTTACAATTACAGTATTAAACAGGTATTCCGTTTTCATAAGCCTGAAGTGGCATCTGCAGGCAGAAGGCTATTTTTTTTTTGCGAGAGAACCTCTAGTCTGTACGTAATCACTGTGTGATAGCTGACATTGATCACGTGTTCAAGAATCACTGTGATTGGTTGCCTTGTTCTTGATGGGGACTGGAGCTGTCAGCGAGAACTGAGTCTGACAGGTATTGTAGGTAAAGGTTCCCAGTTTGCATGGGAATTTGTACAAGAGATTTTGATCTTCTAATTGCTGGCAGTTACAGTGGTTTTAAACCCTCGCATATACCCATATATACGATCGGAAATTCGGCCAACAAAAGACCGATGAGAGCTTTAGGTCGGAAAATGCGACCGTGTGTATGCTCCATCGGACTTTTGCTGGCCGAATTCCAGCCAGCAAAAGATTGAGAGCATGTTCTCAATTTTTCGGTCGGAAAAAGTTCCTATCCGAAAATGCGATCGTCTGTAGCAATTCCGACGCGCAAAATTCCTACGCATGCTCGGAAACAATTCGACGCATGCTCGGAAACAATTTGATGCATGCTAGGAAGCATTGAACTTCATTTTCAGGGCTTGTCATAGTGTTGTACATCACCGGTTCTTGATGGTTGAAAGTTCAGTGAATTTTGTGTGACCGTGTGTATGCAAGCCAAGCTTGAGCGGAATTCCGTCGGAAAAACCATCCAAAATTTTTCTGACGGAAAATCCGCTCGTGTGTACGCGGCATTAGAGTTCACAAAAAAGGGGGTGGAGAGATAAAATTACACTGTGCAGAGCTCAGTGGGGAGAGCTTTGCGAGCTGATTGGAGGGGAGAGACACACACTATTTCACAGAGCTCACAGGAACAGAGCTGAGGCTGTCAATTTGCTGGAGATCCCTCCACTGTCACCTTTTTTCTCTTGGTGTCGGTAAAAATTGTCAGTAGTGACTCTTGCTGTTAGCAGAAGAGTGAAACAGCAGAAAAAAATTACGCTTTTAATTGAGACAAGCACATACTATAGAGGGATATGCTTTGTTCATATTTCATGCCTGAGGTTTACAACCACTTTAAAGCATAACTGCGATTATATTAATGTGTGAAAATTTAACGTCAAGTATTTAATAATAATTATAAGTAAATGTGTGATGCAGTATAAATGCCAAAATAAAACCAGCAAGTTTGCAGTGTCCAGACCCCCTAGCAACCGGACTAATAAAGAGCAGCAGCTCAGCTCAGGTGCCCCCATAGCAAGCAGTTTGCTGTGGGGGGACTCGGCAGGAGGGAGGGGCCAAAAACAGGGGACCCGAGAAGAGGAGGATCTGGGCTGCTCTGTGCAAAACCACTGCACAGAGCAGGTAAGTATAACATGTTTGTTCATTTTAAACCAAAAAAAACAAGACTTTAATATCACTTTAAAGTTATCTGCTGCAGAATTTATTCCAATGTACCCTTGCAAAGAATCTGTTTAGCTGTCACATGAATCAACTCTCAGTAAACTTATGCAAAAAGTTTAGATCCCCACTTTGTGACTAGTGTCAGAAAAAAAAATGTCAGCATTAATCTTTGTGTCTATTTTGTGGCCAAAGCGAGTCTTAGTTTTATATGATAATGCAGCCAAATAGTGACAAACTTATTTTCAACATTGTGAAGCAAATGCAATTATTTGGTGATGAATTTTGACCTCTGAACATTTGCAGAATTTAGAAGTACTGAAGAGCAAATTCCCCCAGCTGCCTTGCTATTTCAGCAAATATAATTTCCTAGGGAGAGTCTGCTTAGACCAGGATAGGCAACCTTTAAGAGGTGGAGCTCTACCTGAACAACATGGGAGAAGTCAAAGATCACCAGGCACAGTGTAGCTTCTTCACACCTGATTTAAACCTCTAATTGCCGTACTGCTGCGTCGCAATTGCATGCATTGCATGGCAAACATGGGTGGTTAGCAGGCAGCATATTGCCTGCTCACTACCTGCCAAACACACTCGCATCGATTTTCAGAAGAGCAGCAGTGCCTGCTGCACTTGTGAATGAGCCCTTAGTTGCATTCGACAGTGGCACCCTTTGGGCTCATTCACACCTAAAGTTGGGGGTTGGTAAAATCCTGTGGTTGAGTCACTGTTTTAACGTACCCAAACCTTACCTCCTTTAGCTGCTGAAGCAGCAGCCAAAAGTGAACACATGCCACAGCAAGAATTAAGCCCTCTGTTGCTCTTGGAGGGTGCTACCGCCTGCCAATCGTGACCCATTAAATTAAATGGGGCCACTCTGCAAGTGCCCCACAACTGCATGCTTCTGCGGGGTCCAAGGTGTTAAAGCAGGTGGTAAGAAGGCAGCACAATGCTGCCTGCTTTAACCCCTTGTTTGTTGTATTGCACAAGGTTGCAGGGCACTTGCAGGATGGCCTCATTCACTTAAATCGGTCATGCTTGGTAGGTGCTACAGCCACCAATCATGATGGGGCATATAATTCCTGCTGCGGCTGCGACATGTGTATACACTCCTGGCCACTGCAGCTGAAGGGGGTGTGGTTGGGGCGGGGGTGATAAAAACATCTTAACTATGAGGTTTTTATCATCTTTCAAACTGCAAATGTAAATTAACGCTTACTGTTCTGGGCCCCCTTTAAGGCTGCTTTCACTGATGTGCTGCGGTTTACCTGCACCGTGGGTGCAGCACTGTGCATCTATGGTTCTCCTGGGTTAGCTGCACTTTGCCATAGACTTCTATTATATCCTGCAGGTGTTGTGCACTTTCTGAAAGCACACCAAAGATCCTGCATTTAGAAAGTGCAACAAACCGCACGATATACCAGAAGTCTGTGGCGAAGGATGCCTTTGGAGCAAGGGAATCTTTTAAAAGAATAACTGAAAGTTGTTTTACCTGCAATTACCCTTTATGAGATAGTTCCTTGCTCTTCGCGATACTTGTTTGTCAACAGAACATGTGATACGCCAATGGGAAAAGGTAGGCATTGGCAAACATTATAAACAGAAGGGATAAACATAGCTTGCATAGCATGCTCCACAAGTGTGTATTTGTATTGCAAATAACGTTTTATTGCTCCAAAAAAAATCTATTTCTCTGTAAGAACACCAATTCTGTAATCGGTGTTTAGCTCTAATTATTCCCACAATTAGTCGTTCGGTTACTGAGCAGTCTAAAAAGAAACAATATATTGGTTTGACTTTGTTTAATAACCCATACCAGAATTTTTATTATTTTTAATAGTAGTAGAAACCCCAATGAGATTGATCTGGGTATGGCAAATAGACTCATATAATTTTAAAGGAACAATAGTTTTATAAATCCACAAGGTACCATTATTGCAGCGCTGAAGATTAAAATTATTGCTTTGCATCAGTGCAGTGTAAATATATCCATCTGGGCTGATGCTGTGCTGAAATATATGAAAAATAAAGCAATAAAAATATAAATTTAAGTACCAGTAAAACGCTAAGGGAGTTTCTGTAATACACCGTATTTATCGGCGTATAACACGCTCAGGCGTATAACACGCACATTCATTTTAAGAGGGAGGTTTCAGGAAAAAAAACCTACATTTTAAATAAGAAACTTTGAAGCAAATTAAGAGTCAGTGCCCATCTGCAGCCTAACCATTGCCATCAATGCAGCCTGATCAATGCCCATCTGCAGGCTCACAAGTGCCATCAATGCAGCCTCACAAGTGCCATCAATGCAGCAGCCTCACCATTGCCATCAATGCAGCAGCCTCGCCATTGTCATCAATGCAGCAGCCTCGCCATTGTCATCAATGCAGCAGCCTCACCATTGTCATTAATGCAGCAGCCTCACCACTGCCATCAATGCAGCAGCCTCACCATTGCCTTCAATGCAGCAGCTTCACCATTGCCATCAGTGCAGCCTGATCAAACAGAACAGTGGTCCAATGGTGGCCCAGAAGACGGGGCTTCCTATTACAGAGTCCGCCAAGTAAACAGGAGATTCTCACTGAATGTAATCTGACGGCGCTCGTCCCGCCCCGCTCCCTGTCCCCTCCGAGGCAGCTAAAATTGAAGTATTGGCATATAACACGCACACGCTATTTGCACCCGATTTTTATGGTGAAAAAGTGATTGTTATGCGCCAATAAATACAGTAATTAAATTGGAAAATTTAAAGGACAGTTGTTTAAAAATATATATATATGTAATGTCTGCATCGTGGCAAGGTATTAGGGGAAAAAAAAACACTGATAAGACGAGGAGCAAAGCAATATAATTAAAGTGTATTTTTTTTTAGTTTTGCAAATTGTAGGGAAAAGATAAAAGCCCTGTTCATTTTTGTGCTGTCTGTTTCCCCTTGGTGAGTTTTCACTTCGTATTCTGTAGAAGCAACAAGAAGTAAGTAGAAATCTCTACGAAGTGTATTAAAACAGATGTCCCCATTGGAAGATTTAGGCTGGGTTCACACTATTGCGAATTGGATGCGGGTTTCCCCCGCATGTCAGGAGATTGTGACCGGCTCTCAATGGAGCCAGTTCACACATCCCCGGAGTGGCTCCGGAGCAAGTTGCACAGGAACCTTGTGCGTCTTCTGGTTCGTTCCAGGTCCGAGTTCAGCCAAAAATTCAGATCGAAATCGGGCCTGAAACGGTAAACAGGGACGCACCGAACTGCTGTGAGCCGCTCTGTACTGCAGTATGAATCCATCCTTAGGCTAGCTACAACCTATTCGAAACAAGCATTCGTAGGAATATCCGTAGAAACATTTGTATGAAAATTCTTTGTACATTTAACGACTGGATGAATGTCATTTGAATGTAGATCTTGAATAATAAATACCTGTGCTACCCTATACTATCTTAATAGTGCAAATCCCAGTACAAGGTGCATAATCCAAATAATACTCATACAATACAAAATATGTTCATAATATCAAGTGCAAATATATATGTGCTTCTTTACAAACAATTCTTCAAAAAGGTGCTTTCACTCCTCCAAAGTGCTATTCACGCTGTAAATAACGTGCAATACAAATCCTTGAAAGTGACCTGTGCTCTGTGTAGAAGAGTATAGTCCTGTTTCTCACACCACCCAAGCTTCCGCCTGGGACTGAACTCGCCAATGATTGAGGTAAGCCAGTCGCTTTCCACGGGATCGTTAAACTCCACACCATCATTAAACATAGGAAAGGAATCGGAGAAAGCTCATAGCACAACACTGTTTATTAAAAACATCCTCATAAAAATACATAGTGCACTCCCAATATATGGTGTCCCCCTGGAATGATCTGCCAACAACTAGTCTGAGATCTCTGCTCCTCCAATCCACTCTGGAGCCAGCGTGCGTTCCACCCGGCGAAAGTGGTGTGGTATCAAAAGTGTCCACCGCTACATGTTTCATCACCAGGACATCATCAGGAGGCGTAGTTACCTCCGTCTCTTTCGGAGTTGTTATACCCCTATTTAATTTTTTTTTTATTTGATTTGAATGTAGTTAAAAATATTGTTTGGATTTTACATTTAATGCTGAAATGAATGCAGTTTGCTGAGCGAAAACTACATTTACAAACATCAGTTTAACCCCACTAACAACTAGAAAATCAAACAGTAAAATTAAACATTTCAAACAAAATTCTACTAGTGTATACCCAGCTTTATCCTTACTTCTTATGACAACTTGTCAGTGTTCACCAAGACAAATAGAGGGGGTGAATCTCTGCAATACAAACCTGAAAGGCATACTTCTTTGCTTTGCAAAACATACATATCAAGCAAAATTTAATTTAATAAATCACTTAAAATATACCTTAAGCCAAAACCTTTTTTTTATATATATCATTTTGTATTGAGTGAGGATTGGCTAAAACCCTTGTCAGGTATTTTTTCCATCTTCGCCCCAATGGGGACATTTCCCTTTACTTTCAGTCCTGTAGGCACAACAGGAAGTAAGAGAAAATCTCTCCACAGTTGTCACCAGAACACGTGTTCCCATTGCAAGATTTCGACTCACATCCTGTTCTAGTGAAAACTCAAAAATGTTGTAGTTTCCCTCAGTACCGGAGACGATGGTCATTGGGACAAATAGAAAGGACACAGGCAGCAATAACAACCTGAGAGGGGGGTTTGGCATATACACTTTTATGTACATTTAAATACATTTTTTCTCTTGGGTTTTGGTGGGGAACAGTTAAAACCCCTGTAAGGGCCTCTGATGGAAGAACAATCCCCTGTGGATTGCTTTTCAGAGGGTTAACTCTGGTGGAAATAAGCCTTTATATAGTCTTCCTGTATGCAACTCAGCATTAGTACAGAAAGATAAACAAACTGCTCTTCACAGTATACAGGGCTGAGCGCCTCTATGAATAAACCTGTAGATACACTTTCAGCAGATATAAGAATAAGTAGCCAAATTCTGTTTGTTCAGTTGTAACATAACATTCTTTAAACATTCTTGTATTACCTGCTGTTCATACTTAGTCACTATGAGATTTGTTTTTCTGTATTCTTCAAAAAACTTGGTTGATCCTGCGGCTCTCTATCTCCCCCTTCTGTCCAAGTCCTCAGCACAACTAGTGATTTTGCAGAGCAGTGTTGGCAGCTCTGCACATGCTCGGTTTATCACCGAGTTTCTGAGCATTTCCCCCATCACATCTGAGCAGCCCCTGTGACTATAGATGTCAGTGTATACACAGTGGTAAATGATAGCCCACTCCCTCCCTCCTCCTCCATGCCCACTAACCAGCTAAACACAGTTTGGTGGTATATTGCATGTAGATTGATGGAGGCTTCACCTCTCAGTTATTCTCAGACACAGGCTGGAGGGGTGTGACGCCCACATAATGTTCTTACCAAAAAATAATAAAGATTTGATTTCAAATATACACTCACCGGTCATGCTCAAGTCACTACCTACTAAAAGCCCTGCACACACCTGTGCAATCAGTGTGCTGGCTGTTCATAAAACCTGGAACCAGGATTGGAGAATTCATCTCACCCGAACCTCTTATAAATCTCCAGGTCCCAAAATGGACTTTAGAAAACAATGAGGAAACTGAAAAGCCAGTTTCCTCTGCATTAGGGCAACCCCCCCTGGAGACCTTAACCTGCCTGGTTGAGAATCCTGGGCTATAATCTTCATATATATATATATATATATATATATCTATATATATATCTATATATCTATCTTTATATATATCTATATCTATACACAGTGCCTTGAAAAGGTAAACTTTGAAATTTTCCACATTTTGTCATGTTATAACCAAAAACATAAATGTATTTTATTGGGATTTTATGTGATAAACCAACACAAAGTGGCACATAATTGTGAAGTAGAAGGAAAATGATAAATGGTTTTCAAAATTGTTTACAAATAAATATGTGAAAAGTGTGGCATGCATTTGTATTCAGCCCAGCTGAGTCAATACTTTGTAGAACCACCTTTCGCTGCAATTACAGCTGCAAGTCTTTTTGGGGATGTTTCTACCAGCTTTGCACATCTAGAGAGTGACATTTTTGCTCATTCTTCTTTGCAAAATAGCTCAAGCTCTGTCAGATTGGATGGAGAGGATCTGTGTACAGCAATTTTCAAGTCTTGCCACATATCCTCAATTGGATTTAGGTCTGGACTTTGGTCATTTTAACACTTGAATATGCTTTGATCTAAACCATTCCATTGTAGCTCTGGCTGTATGTTTATGGTCGTTGTCCTGCTGGAAGGTGAACCTCCACCCAATCTCAAGTCTTTTGCAGACTCTAACAGGTTTTCTTCTAAGATTGCCCTGTATTTGGCTCCATCCATCTTCTCATCAACTCAGACCAGTTTCCCTGCCCCTGCTGGAGAAACACATCTCCACCTCATAATGCTGCCACCACCATGTTTCACAGTGGGGATGGTGTGTTCAGGGTGATGTGCAGTGTTAGTTTTCTGCCACATATAGCGTTTTGCTTTTAAGCCAAAAAGTAAAATTGTGGTCTCATCTGACCAGAGCACCTTCTTCCACATGTTTGCTGTGTCCCCCACGTGGCTTCTCGCAAACTGAAAATGGGACTTCTTATGGCTTTCTTTCAACAATGGCTTTCTTCTTGCCACTCTTCCATAAAGGCCAGATTTGTGGAGTGCACGACTAATAGTTGTCCTGTGTACAGTTTCTCCCACCTGAGCTGTAGATCTCTGCAGCTCCTCCAGAGTTACCTCTTGGCTACCTCTTGGCTGCTTCTCTGATTAATGATCTTCTTGCCTGGCCTGTCAGTTTAGGTGGACGGCATGTCTTGTTAGGTTTGCAGTAGAGCTGCACGATTCTTCATAAAATGAGAATCACAATTTTTTTGGTTAGAATAAAGATCACGATTCTTGCGGCGTAACATCATCTTTCACATTATACAAAAAAATTGGGCTAACTTTACTGCTTATTTTTTTAATTCTTTGATGTGTATTTTTTTCCAAAAAAATGCGTTTGAAAGACTGCTGCTCAAATACAGTGTGACATAAAATAGTGCAAAGACTGCGATTTTATTCTCTAGAGTCTCTGCTAAAAAAAAATATATACAGTGGGGACGGAAAGTATTCAGACCCGTTAAATATTCCACTCTTTGTTATATTGCAGCCATTTGCTAAAATTATTTACGTTTTTTTTTCCTCATTAATGTACACACAGCACCCCATATTGACAGAAAAACACAGAATTGTTGACATTTTTGCAGATTTCTTAAAAAAGAAAAACTGAAATATCCTAATCCTAAGTATTCAGACCCTTTCCTGTCCAGCTATGTTTAATTATACTTATTGGACTTGATTAAGAAAGCCACACACCTGTCTATATAAGACCTTACAGCTCACAATGCATGTCAGAGCAAATGAGAATCATGAGGTCAAAGGAACTGCCTGAAGAGCTCAGAGACAGAATTGTGGCAAGACACAGATCTGGCCAAGGTTGCAAAAAAAATTCTGCTGCACTTAAAGTTCCTAAGAGCACAGTATCCTCCATAACCCTTAAATGGAAGACATTTGGGACGACCAGAACCCTTCCTAGAGCTGGCCGTCCGGCCAAACTGAGCTATCGGGGGAGAAGAGCCTTGGTGAGAGAGGTAAAGAAGAACCCAAAGATCACTGTGGCTGAGCTCCAGAGATGCAATCGGGAGATGGGAGAAAGTTGTAAAAAGTCAACCATCACTGCAGCCCTTCACTAGTCGGGGCTTTACGCCACGGAAGCCTCTCCTCAGTGCAAGACACATGAAAGCCCGCATGGAGTTTTCTAAAAAAAAAAAAAACACCTGAAGGACTCCAAGATGGTGAGAAATAAGATTCTTTGGTTTGATGAGACCAAGATAGAACTTTTTGGCCTTAATTCTAAGTGGCATGTGTGGCGAAAACCAGGCACTGCTCATCACCTGTCCAATACAGTCCCAACAGTGAAGCATGGTGATGACAGCATCATGCTGTGGGGGTGTTTTTCAGCTGCAGGGACAGGACGACTGGTTGCAATCTAGGGAAAGGTGATTGCGGCCAAGTACAGGGATATCCTGGACGAAAACCTTCTCCAAAGTGCTCAGGACCTCAGACTGGGCCGAAGGTTTACCTTCCAACAAGACAATGACCCTAAGCACACAGCTAAAATAACGAAGGAGTGGCTTCACAACAACTCCATGACTGTTCTTGAATGGCCCAGCCAGAGCCCTGACTTAAACCCAATTAAGCATCTCTGGAGAGACCTAAAAATAGCTGTCCATCAACGTTTACCAGCCGACCTGACAGAACTGGAGAGGATCTGCAAGGAGGAATGGCAGAGGATCCCCAAATTCAGGTGTGAAAAACTTGTTGCATCTTTCCCAAAAAGACTCATGGCTGTATTAGATCAAAAGGGTGCTTCTACTAAATACTGAGCAAAGGGTCTGAATACTTAGGACCATGTGATATTTCAGTTTTTCTTTTTTAATAAATCAGCAAAAATGTCAACAATTCTGTGTTTTTCTGTCAATATAGGGTGCTGTGTGTACATTAATGAGGAAAAAAATGAACTTAAATGATTTTAGCAAATGGCTGCAATAATATAATAAATATAATAACAAAGAGTGAAAAATGTAGGGGGGTCTGAATACTTTCCGTCCCCACTGTATACTGTTTGGGGTTCTATATAATTTTCTAGCAAAAAAATACAGATTTTAACTTGTAAGCAACAAGTGTCAAAATAGGTTTAGTCTTTAAGTGGTTAAACTGACCTCATTTACAGACCAAAATCATTCCTTTGATTTCTAAAAGAACTAAAAGATACTTTGTATCTCTTCTCTATCCCTCCTGATGAATGTTGATAAACCTATGTCTCTTTTTTTTTTTTGATAGCTCGGCTCTGCACTGTTTACATAGAATCAAGGAAATGGCTGATTAGGATTGTGAGTGGGGTTGAATCAAGATATCGATTTTTTAGTGATTAATTGTGCAGCTCTAGTTTGCAGTTGTGCCATACTCTTTCCATTTTCGGATGATGGATTGAACAGTGCTCTGTGAAGTGTTCAAAGCTTGGGATATTTTTTTATAACCTAACCCTGCTTTAAAGTTCTCCACAATATCCCTGACCTGTCTGGTATGTTCCTTGGCCTTCATGATGGGTTTTGTTCTCTAACAAACTTCTGAGGGCTTCACAGCTGTAGTTATACTGAGATTAAATTACACACAGGTGGACTCTATTTACGAATTAGGTGATTTCTGAAGGCAATCGGTTCCACTAGATTTTAGTTGGGGTTATCAGAGAAAAGGGGGCTGAATACAAATCCACGCCACACTTTTCACATATTTATTTGTAAAAAAATGTTGAAAAACGTTTATCATTTTCCTTCCACTTCACAATTATGTGCTACTTTGTGTTGGTCTATCACATAAAATCCCAATAAAACACATTTACGTTTTTGGTTGTAATCTGCCAAAATGTGGAAAATTTCAAGAGGTATGAATACTTTTTCAGTATATTTGTATGACAGTTTATTGATATTATTTTTACTCTGTATTCCAAATGCTGTTTTTTTTTTTAAATTTTGAACATGTGACCAGCAGCCGAGGACGAGAAGCTCTTTCTGCCACTGTTTCCCTTCAGACAGGCTGGGGAAGAGCTGGGTCATGTGACAGCTGTATATCGATTAGGAAAATGGTACTTAGATTTTTCTTTTTATATAATTACAATGCCGTCATCCACATACAGAAATAGAAGGGGCAATGTAAATTAAACAGCGTGTGTTTAGTATCACTTTAATTCTGCAGTCATCTTTTTTTTCAGTGGGTGATATTTAGCCAGTACAACGCAAAATCTTTGGCGTTGTCACTGATTTTTTTTTTTTTTTTTCTTTTCAATTCCTATGCCAAGTTCTGCGAGGAGGGAATTTAGCCTGTAACTTCTTCACATTGCAACGAGACAATGAAAAAATGTTTTATTTATGATGGCTTGTTGATACAACGCACGCTGCCTGTTCAAAATATCTGCAATCAACTATATTTCACAGGCAATCACAGCCAAGATGGATTCTCTGCAGTTTGTTTCTGCTTCATAGCAGGCCCAATTCTTTTCCTTGCTAATGTCCAGATTGAGATGGTTTATCTCAGGGGCTTGAATTATGATTGCGAATAAAGTACAAGTCAGTATAGTAGAAACACCATGGTGCCATGTGTCTGCCTTTTGAGCCATTTAGCTTAATCAGATCATAGATTGTTTCAAAGGCCTGTTGAAATGAACTGTCATGTTAAGTTTACCTCTTTGTCAGCATGTTTCTGCCTTTTTTTAAAGTGGACCTATCATTTAAATGTACTCTTAACCACCTCAGTACCAGACACTTTTACCCCCTTCCTGCCCAGGCCAATTTTTAAATTCCAGCGCTGTTACACCTTGAATGGTAATTGCACTGTCATACAACACTGTACCCATATGAAATTTTTATCATTTTTTTCACACAAATAGAGCTTTCTTTTGGTGGCGTTTAATCACCACTGAGTTTATTTTTTATTTTTTTGCTAAATAAAGGAAAAAGGCCGAAAATTTTGAAATAAAGCGTTTTTCCTTGTTTCTGTTATAACATTTTGCAAATAAATAATTTTCTTCATAAATTTATGCCAAAATGTATTCTGCGTCATTTCTTTGGTGAAAATAACCCAAATCAGTGTATTTTATTTAGTCTGTAGGAAGGTTATAGAGTCCACAAACTGTGGTATATACAGTTTTGCTCATAAGTTTACAGACCCTAGCAGAATTTATGATTTCTTGGCCATTTTTCAGAGAATATGAATGATAACACAAATACTTTACTTTCACTCATGGTTAGTGTTTGGATGAAGCCATTTATTATCAATCAACTGTGTTTACTCTTTTTAAATCATAATGACAACAAAAACTTCCCAAATGACCCTGATCAAAAGTTTACATACCCCGGTTCTTAATACCGTGTATTGCCCCCTTTAACATCAATGACAGCTTGAAGTCTTTTTTGTGGTATTTGTGGATGAGGCTACTTATCTTCTCCGATGGTAAGACTGCCCATTCCACTTGAAAAAAAGCCTCCAGTTCCTGTAAATTCTTGGGCTGTCTTGCATGAACTGAACTTTTGAGATCTCCCCAGAGTGGCTTAATGATATTGAGGTCAGAAGAATGAGATGGACACTCCAGAACCTTCACTTTATTCTGCTGTAGCCAATGACAGGTCAACTTGGCCTTGTGTTTTGGATCATTGTCATGTTGAAATGTCCAAGTACGTCCCATGCAGAGCTTCCTGGCTGATGAATGCAAATTTTCCTCCAGTATTTTTTGATAACGTACTGCATTCATCTCGCCATCAATTTTGACCAAATTTCCTGTGCCTTTTGTAGCTCACACATCCCCAAAACATCAGCGATCCACCTCCATGTTTCACAGTAGGAATGGTGTACCTTTCATCATAGGCCTTGTTGACTCCTCTCCAAATGTAGCATTTAGGATGGTGGCCAAAAAAGCTAAATTTTGGTCTTATTACTCCAAATGACTTTGTGCCAGAAGGTTTGAGGCTTGTCTCTGTGCTGTTTGGCGTATTGTAAGTGGGATACTTTGTGGCAATTGCATAGTATTGGCTTTCTTCTGGCGACTCGACCATGCAGCCTATCTTTTTTCAAGTGCCTCCTTATTTTGCATCTGGAAACGGCCACACTACATGTTTTCAGAGAGTCCTATATTTCACCTGAAGTTATTTGTGTGTGTTTCTTTGCATCCTGAACAATTTTTCCTGGAAGTTGTGGCTGAAATTTTTGTTGGTCTACCTGCCCTTGGTTTCGTTTCAATAGAACCCTTGGATATCTTTTTATATCCCTTTCCTGTTTTATACAGTTCAACTACATTTTCCCGCAGATCCTTTGACAATTCTTTTGCTTTCCCCATGACTCAGAAACCAGAAATGTCAGTGCAGCACTGGATGAAGGATGCAAGGGTCTGTCAGGAGTCCAGAAACTTATATACCTTTTATACACACACACTAATTACAAGCAAACGGATCACAGATGAGGATGGTTACCTTTTTAATAGCCATTCAAACCTCTTTGTGTCAGCTTGTGTGCATGTTATCATGCCAAAATCACCAGGGTATGTACACTTTTGATCAGGGTCATTTCAGTAGTTTCTGTTGTCATTATGATTTAACTGGTTCCCGACCGGCGCACGCCGATGTACATTGACAGAATGGCACGGCTGGGCAAATGGGCGTACCTGTACGTCCCTTTGATTTTGCCGCCGTGCCATTGCGTCCCCTCCAGGAGCTCCCTGAGTCAGATCGCGGGTCCCACGGTCTCGATCGCCGCGGAGATACCCGCGATCGCCTCATGGAGAGGACGAACAGGGAGATGCTAATGTAAACAAGCATTTCCCCGTTCTTTCTAGTGACAGTGTCACTGATCTCTGCTCCCCTGTGATCGGGAGCAGAGATCAGTGACGTGTCACACGTAGCCACGCCCCCCCACAGTTAGTAACACTCCCCAGAACATACTTAACCCCTCCCTAGCCCCCTAGTGGTTAACCCCTTCACGGCCATTGTCATTTACACAGGAATCCCTGCATTTGTATAGCACTGTCCACCATATTGTCGTAGTCACGATTAAAATCGCTGATCGCCGCCATTACTAGTAAAAAAAAAAAAAAAAAAGTAATAAAAATGCCATAAATCTATCCCCTATTTTGTAAACGCTATAACTTTTGTGCAAACCAATCAATAAACGCTTATTGCGATTTTTATTTTTTTACCAAAAATATGTAGAAGAATACGTATAGGCCTAAACTGAGGGAAAAAAAAGGTTTTTTTAAATATTTTTTGGGGATATTTATTATAGCAAAAAGTAAAAAATAATGCATTTTTTCAAAATTGTCGCTATTTTTTTGTTTATAGCGCAAAAAATAAAAACGCATAGGCGATCAAATACCACCAAAAGAAAGCTCTATTTGTGGGGAAAAAGGACGTCAATTTTGTTGTGGAGCCACGTCGCACGACCGTGCAATTGTCAGTTAAAGCGACGCAGTGCCGAATCGCAAAAAGTGCTCTGGTCAGGAAGGGGGTAAATTCTTCCGGGGATGAAGTGGTTAAAAATAGTAAACACAGTTGATTGATAATAAATGGCTTCAGCCAAACACTAACCATGAATGAAAGAAACGTTTTTGTGTTATCATTCATATTCTCTGAAATCATAAATTCTGCCAGGGTATGTAAACTTATGAGCACAACTATATATATGAAAATTGATCAATCCTGATGTACTGACAGCGCTCATTACATTTCTTGTCTTGAGGCCCGAAAATGCCAGAACAGTACAAATATCCTCCATATGATCCCTTTTTCGTAAGTAGACAGTTCAAGGTATTTAGTTCCCCCTCATCATGTTGACCCAAGTGGCTGATCTATATTGGGCTGTGTCCCTCCTATGGATCACTGATAGCTCCATGTGCAATCCTACTGATGTGTGTCCATCTATCTATAGATTTAGCAATACTTCTTAGTACCCTGGTGATATTGTATGCAGTACTTCACAAGTCTCCTGAAGAAGCCAGTGATTGGTGAAACATGTCGAGCTGAAGTTACTGTACATACCTTATGGCCACATGGATGTTTTGTGATGGTTTTATAAAATGATGGTTTTTAAATATTTGTACATTACAATAAAATACAGAAGTATTCTGTGGTTGAACAGAAGATAATCTACCGATTGACCTCTGTTAAACCATTCTGTTGGAAAAATTCCATTCGATTATAGCCTGCTATAGCCTGCACCGCTGATCAGTGTATTCTGATGTCACACAGACACTCAGCCCTGCAGAGCCATGCTTTTACTTTTCTCTGCTACCACTGAGCTGCGAGCAGGACAGGGAATGGGGACATACAGCTGAATTTGATGGGCAAACAGGACAGGTACATGGGAGTTACCTTGTGCGCGCACTAGAGCCGCACGATTAATCCTTAAAAATCGTGATCTCTATTCAACCCCCCTTACGATCTCTATGCAGAATTTCCCGATTCATTCATGTAATAAGTGTAGAAAGTTCTCTGCCCACTGAGCTGCCAAAAGAAAAAAACAGGTAGCCTGCCAAGTTTTTCACAACATTGTGTCTACGCTTTTAGATAACTATAAATATTGTAACTTTTCGTTCTTAGATCAAAGAATGAACTTCGGTCTCTAAATGAGGGAAGTTTAACCACTTAACTGCTTGCCGACCGCCGGCTGTCAATTGACGGCCAGGCGGTGCGGCTCTCGTTGCGGGCGGGCGTCATATAACGGACTCCCATTTAAACAGGGAATGCACGAGATTGTGCGCGCGCATCCCTGTTCCTTCGGTGGCGGCGTGTCACAGAGACACTGCTCGCCACCGAGGGGGGTGAACAGCCATTGGACATGGCTGTTTACCACGTGATCGGCCATGATGAAGTCACGGCTGATCACAGATAGGTCCACCCCAATGTGCACACCGCATGCGCGGGATCGTGAGCGCGCCGCGCGTGCACGTCGGTGGCGGTGTGTTCCCGGGAACACTGCTCATCACCGACGCCGGTAAACAGCCATTGGCTGGCTGTTTAGCCACATGATCGGCTGTGATTCTTTCACAGCCGATCATAAATGTAAACACAGAGTGGTAACTAGCTGTTACCAGCTCTTCTCTCCTCATACACCGTTTCCAGTGTGAGGAGAGAAGAGCCAGAAGCAGTGAGTTACTGATCTGTGTTCTGTAGTGTCTGCACCAACACCACAGCTGTCCCATCGCCCCCCAGATTGTCATCTTTCCCCCAACAGTCACCACAGTCACCCAATAAAGTGCACCTGTCACATAAGGGACTGCCATCAGTGACCGTCAGCGGTGCACCTGTCACACGTCACCCATCAGTGACCGTCAGCGGTGCACCTGTCACCCATCAGTGACCATCAGCGATGCACCTGTCACCCATCAGTGACCGTCAGCGGTGCACCTGTCACCCATCAGTGACCATCAGCGGTGCACCTGTCACCCATCAGTGACCATCAACGGTGCACCTCTCACCCGTCACCCATCAGTGATTGTCAGTGGTGCACCTAGAAGCCATCACCTATCAGCCATCACCCGTCCCCCATCAGTGACCGCCAGCCGTCACCCGTCAGTGACCGCCAGCTGTCACCCATCACCTGTCACTCATCGGTGACCGTCAGCCATCACCCATCACCTGTCACCCTTCAGTGACCACCAGCCGTCACCCATCACCCATCAGTGACCATCACCCATCACTATCCGTTGCCTGTCACCCATCAGTGACCATCGCCTGTCACACCGTCATCACCTATCAGTGAACGTCAGCTGCCACCCATCGCACAGCCTATCAGTGACCGTCACCTGCTACCTGCCACACAGCATCATGTCCAAAAGAGTATACAACAGTGAGGAGGCGTTCCAGATCCTCTCCATGACCGATGAGAGCAACAGGGAGTTCTCATCAGATTCCAATTCTGTTTCTGAATCAAATTCGGCATTTGAACCGAATAGTGAATCGGCAAATGATTCGGAGGAAGAATAGGTCCCTCCTAAAAGTGCATGGCCCTCTGGAAACCAGGATTATATTCCCAGGCCCAGTACCAGTGCTTCCACCAGCAATAGGCCCCAGGAACAAATTCCCAGGCCCAGTACCAGTGCTGCCGCCAGCGTTAGGCCCCGGAAACAAATGCCCAGTACCAGCGCTGCCGCCGGCGATAGGCCCCATGAACAAATGGCCAGACCCAGTACCAGTGCTGCCACATCACGCCTGAGTATCAGCACAGGAAATTCAAATCCAACTACTGGAGTGTCACACCCCCCAAGAGCCAGGTCCTCTACATATATGCCAGATGGTCTTGCCCACCCAACATGGCTGCCTTCCAACTCGGCATCACCAATTATTCCCCCTTTCACAGCACTGCCAGGTGTGCAGACCAACACCCCAAATTTCTCAGAGATTGATTGCTTTCACCTATTTTTGCCCGACATTATGCTGCAATTTATTGTGGACCAGACAAATTTATATGCCCAGCAATATATTGCCAACAACCCCCAATCTTCATATGCCCGTCTGTTTGAGTGGAGAGATCTGAATTTGGAGGAGTTCAAATTGTTTATGGGCCTCACCCTGTGGATTACAAAAAAAAAAAATTGAAGGACATGCCTATTGGTCCACCAACCCTATCCACAACATGCCCATTTATTCTGCCGTAATGTCCAGGTCCCGATACAAGATGATAATGCGCTTTCTTCACCTCAGCGACAACACCCAGTGCCCTCCCCACAATCATCCAAATTACGACAAGTTATACAAGATTCGTCCACTGAAATTTCTTTTCCCAACAATTTGCAGAACTCTATGTCCCCGATCAGAATATATGTGTCGATGAGTCCCTGGTACCCTTTTCAGGCCGGCTAGGAATAAAGCAATATATTCCTAGCAAAAGGGCCAGATATGGAGTGAAATTATACAAGCTCTGTGAGAGAGCCACGGGATATCTGTATGCGTTCCGCATATATAAAGGAAGAGATTCCCAGCTCCAGCCCCCTGAATGCCCGGCCTACATGGACACAACTGGAAAGATTGTATTGGACCTGGCATACCCACTTCTGAACAAAGGATATCACATATACCTTGACAACTTCTACACAAGCCTGCCCCACTAATGCCGTGTACACACGAGCGGACTTTACGGCAGACTTTGCCCGGCGGACGGGATTTCGTCGGACAATTCGATTGTGTGTTGGCTCCAGCGGACTTTGTTTTTTCAAAAGTTGGACGGACTTAGATTTGAAACATGTTTTAAATCAATCCGTCAAAATCGAGTCCGGTCGAAAAGTCAGCTCGTCTGTATGCTAGTTCGACGGACAAAAAGCCACACTAGGGCAGCTATTGGCTACTGGCTATGAACTTCCTAGTTTTAGTCCGATCGTACGTCATCACGTACAAATTCGACGGACTTTGGTGGATTGTGTTTAGGCAAGTCCGTTCATTCAAAAAGTTCGTCGTAAAGTCTGTCAAAGTCCGCCGGGCAAAGTCTGCCGTAAAGTCCGACCGTGTGTACGCGGCATTATACATTGCAAAAACCCTGGCCTGTGGAACCTCCAGAAAAAATAGGAAGGGCTTCCCACAATCTCTAGCGAACAAAAAGCTGCGAAGGGGGGAAAGAGCATCATTGAGATGCAACGAAGTGCTGGCCTTGAGGTGGAAGGATAAAAAGGGACATGCACATGATGTCCACCATCCATGACGACACTACAATTGAGGTACAAAGAAGACGAGATCCCATTGAAAAGCCAACGTGTCCAAGATTATAATCTCTACATGGGGGGGTGGATTTCAATGATCAAATGATTCAGCCCTATTTGTCAATAAGGAGGTCCCGATTCTGGTACAAGAAGGTAGCAATTTATCTCATCCATTTGCCATTTACAATTCCTACGTAGTCTACACCAAATCCATTGAAAGCCCCGCCCCCTTCCTAAAATTCATAGAAGTTGTCGTCACGTCCCTCATCTATCACCAAAGACCCCCCCAGAAGACCTTCGCTCTGAGGCTGTTTGCCGACTTCATGAGCGCCACTTCCCCTTCAGCATTCCACCATCTGAAGCAGGCCGAAGACGGCAAAAAAAATGTTGCGTGTGCACCAAAAGAGCATTTAGAAAAGATACCAGCTACCATTGTCCCCAATGTCTCTCCCAACCTGGCCTTTGCATTGGTGAATGCTTCCAACTTTATCATACATCCCTAAAATATTAGCCCATATTTTTAACCATTTCCATCATCTGTGCTGACCATTTTCCATTCTTCCTCAAATAACCATGCCACTGTCTTCCACGTGAACTGACCCTTGCCTGTTTTTGACTATGCCTCTGCCTATCGTTTGGACTGCTTCCACGTGAACTGACCCTGGCCTGTTTTGAGACTATGCCTCTGCCTACCGTTTGGACTGCTTCCACGTGAACTGACCCTGGCCTGTTTTATTAACTACGCTACTGCCTACCGCTTGGACTGCTTGCATGTGAACTGACCCTGGCCTGTTTTATGGACTATGCTTTTGCCTACCGCTTGGACTGATCTGTTGCCCTGCTACTGTAGTACACAGGGATCTCACATATGTGAGGGGCTCCAGAATTGTTTTTCCCCGGGTTTCGGAATTTCCTGATTAGGGTCTGGAGTCCAGAGGCTTCATAGAGATTTGGGTGGGTCGAAGCCTCTACCCCTATGCCCCTGTGCACAGGTCTTACCTGATTGCGGCCCTCAGCCTGCTGCTGACTTACTGCCACCATGCCTCTGCCTGTCGCATGAATGGACCACACCACTACCTGGACTATGCAAATAATTAGCTGTAGCAAGAGGCAGTATGTTTATGAAGGGCTGGAGAGCGGTACAATAATGAGTGTCTGCAGGTAACAGTGTACCAGGACCAATATTATGGCTATACTGGCTCTCTCTGCCTGGACAATTTCTATGGACTGTGCTGTGCTGACAATATCTTTGTGCTGACTATAAGCAATAGTCCTGCCTTCTGCCTGGATAATTACTATTGCTGTCGCTAAGCACATCCCTAACTGCTGCCTGGACCAGTGCACTCCTTTGTGGATACTACTAAAAGCACAGGTAATGCTTTTTTTTTACCCTTTCCGCAAAAGAATTTATTTTGGATTGTAATTCTTGGTATGTGCATGCTATGATTTAGAAATATGAAGAGTTTTCAAAAATGATAGGTTGCCAGGAAATTATATATGTCATTTATGCTCCTAGAACGCCTGATGGTGCTACTTGGATGTTGGGCCTCTGTATGTGGCCAGGCTGTGTAAAAGTCTCACACATGTGGTATCGTCATACTCAGGAGGAGTAGCAGAATGTATTTTGGGGTGTCATCTTTGCTGTGTACATGCTATGTGTTGGAAATATCTGATAAATTGACAACTTTGTGTAAAAAAAAAAAATGTGGTTTCATTTTTTTCCACATTTTCCAAAAACTTCTGGAAAAAATGAACCATTCAAAAGACTCACTGTGCCTCATAGATTATACGTTGTGGTGTTTCCTTTCCAAAATGGGGTCACTTTGGGGGTCACTTTGGGGGCAATTCCATTGTCCTGGTGCTCCAGGGCCTTCAAAAGTGTAATAGGTGGTTGAGAAATGAGATGTGTCATTTATGCTCGCATGAAGATGCTACTTCAATGTTGGGCCTTTGTATGTGGCCAGGCTGTGTAAAAGTCTCACACATGTGGTATCACCATACTTGGAAATATCTGATAAATGGACAACTTTGTGTAAAAAAAAAATGCGTTTTCATTTTTTTTCCATATTTTCCAAAAACTTCTGGAAAAAAATGAGTGTAAAGACTGCCTAGCAACAAGGGTTTAGGCAAGTTTAAAAATTTTTTTTTTTTCAATTTTTTTTTAGGATTTTTAGTGAATTTTTTTTTCAGGGTGGCCCGCTATTTTAATACCTTGGAATGTCTACTTTCTATAAAGGGGTCATTTAGGGGGTATTTGTACTTTCCTGACTTGTTAGGCCCCTTTCACACTAGGCGGACTCCGTTTCTACGGAGCCCGCCTCGGTCCGCCAGCTCAGCGGGAGATCTGTCCGTTGATCTCCGCTGAGCCGGCGGATGACAGGTCCCTCTCTGCTCACTGAGCAGGGAGGGGCTCGTCAGGCGCCGCTGCCGCCTATGGAGGGATCGGATGAAAACGGACAGCATGTCCATTTTCATCAGATCTCACCCGATCCGCCAGCGATGGACCTGGACGTAGAGCCATCCGTCTGCTTTTTGCGGATCGGACTGGATCGGATGTCAGCGGACATGTCTCCGCTGACATCCGACGCTCCATAGACTAACATGGAGTGCCCGTTCAGGTCTGCCGTCAAAACTGACAGGCGGACCTGAACGGTCCGATCATGTGAAAGGGGCCTTAGTGTCCTAAGAAATGAGATAGACCGTCAGTACATCAGGTGTGATCAATTTTCAGTGATTGGCACCATAGTTTGTAGACTCTATAACTTTCACAAAGACCAAATAATTGACACTAATTTGGGTTATTTTTACCAAAGATATGTAGCAGTATAAATTTTGGCCAAAATTTATGAAGAAAAATTATTAATTTGTAAAATTTTATGACAAACAAACAAAAAGGCATTTTTTTCACAAAATTTACGGCCTTTTTTAGTTATAGCACAAAAAATAAAAAAACCCACTATTGATTATATACCACCAAAAGAAAGCTCTATTTGTGTGCAAAAAAGGACGCAAATTTCATATTGGTACAGTGTTGCATGACTGAGTAATTGTCATTCAAAGTATGAGAGTGCTGAAAGCTGAAAATTGGTCTGGGCAGGAAGGGAGGTGCATGTGCACTGTATTGAAGTGGTTAAAGACTAAACCTTTTTCTGACACTTGTTTCTTACAAAGATAAAATCAGTATTTTTTGCTAGAAAAGTTACTTAGAACCCCCAAACATTATATATATTTTTTTAGCAGAGACCCTAGGGAATAAAATGGCGATTGTTGCAATATTTTATGTCACACTGTATTTGAATTGAATTGCAATTTTTTGGGAAAAAATACACTTCAATGACTAAAAAAAAAAACTAAACAGTAAAGTCAGCCCAATTATTTTTGTATAATGTGAAAGATGATGTTACGCCAAGAGAATCGTCTAAGCAAAAAAATTGTGATTCTCATTTTAGCCAGAATAGTGCAGCTTTACCAAAACTGCACACTGAGCTGTGAATGTGTTGCTCAATGTACAATTAGAAAGAAGTGATAGAAGACAGGCAAGAGGCTTTTATTGCAAAAGAGAAATAGAGTCTCTTCTGCATTAAAAACCTACCTGCTAGCAATTTTTCCTCAAACTTCTGTAGCTCTGCTTTGATGTGGAATGATTTGCTCACTGATGAATAATTTCCCTGCTGTATAACACCAGCAGTAAGGATTGCTTGACTTCACTTTTGTGTGTGCTAAGCATTTCAACCCTTTAGTGAATCAGACCGATAGACTTAAAAGTAATGTAGAACAGTCATCCTATTTGCTGTATTGTAGAGCTTTATTATTTAAATGAAGAAAAATATTAATATAAAGAAATAGCACATATGCAAAACACTGACTGTGTATATATCAATTCGCCTGCATGTTTACCTTTGTACTGTGAGTTTTAAGCCTGAAAGACTTTCATTGCTACAAACTGCCTTGTAGGGGTTATGCATTTTTATGTCTGTCCCTGTCACATAAAGAGTTCACAATTTAAAGTAGAACTAAAGGTAAAAATGTTTTTTTTTTCATATTAGAGTAGGGGAGGGTTATAGCCCCTTTTAGGGTGGTTTTTTTGTGTCTTATTGGGGGATTTCCCTTTCATTTCCTGTCCCAAATGCAAAACAGAAACTTAGAAGAAAATCCCTGGTATTGACCAGAACCAGTTTCCCCGTTGGAAGATTTCCCTTCTATTTTTTTTCTAGTGACCACTGAAAATGTGAGGTTTTTTTTTGGTAATAAGTCACCAGGAAAGATGGGACAAATCTCCCTATCGGGGACATCGAAAAACACCTGAAAAGTGATCCTTCTCCATTCTGTAAGTTTAATTTATTATATATTGCATACCCACAAATAATACAGCATTTTTTTAGGACCAAGACAATTTTTTGAATTGTGGGAGTACACTGGAGCCCTCCTGAAAATAATCACTGCAAATACACGAAGAACAGGCAAACTCAAAGCAGATAATGTTTTGGGGGAAATTCAAACACAGGGTCCATAGGTGAGGCAAAAGTGCTAATTCTGGAAATAAATATAAGTTTACACTACAGATCCAGAGTATCACTTTCTAAAGCCTTGTACACACGATCAGATTTTCGGACGAACATTCATGCATTTTTTGTTGCTTTCTCGTCTCATGTCAAAAGTGAAGAGGTTACACACCAATACGAAAATTCTCGTACAACAGAATTTAACTTCAGAAGTGATGTCGTGGTGAATAGTTTTGTATGTATTCTTTCATTTTTCTGAGCATGCATAGTCTTGCTCTTACAATTTTTTTCGTACAAAACTGTACTAATTAAACCAAAAATCGGACGTTGTGGTCACATCCGACAAAAATTTTATAGTCTGAACATCCAGCTTTTGTCATATGAAAAATTGGAATATGCTGTCGAAAGCACCATACTAACGATTCGAAAATCAGCAGATCGTTCGTCAGACCAAATTTTACTTCCAACGTGTGTACGGGCCTTAAGTAGTATGAATTCACAAGTGACTAATCTGCTTCAGTTTTGTGCATAACAGTTTAGAATATCTGGTAAAGAGGTTTGGGATTTAAAGCGGAAAAAAACCCATTCATTTAATGGGTTTTGAAAAAAACTGTTACAGTACAATGCCGGTATGCCAGGGTTTCTAACTGAAACACATGCTTGTGCTTTCAACCAAACTTTCAAATCATCAAAGGTCTGGTGTCAAAATTGATCACGTGCAGCACCATGGCGGTTGCAGATCAAAAAGATGGCAGCTTCCTTCCTTCCTTCCTGGGTTTAGTTCCACTTTAAGGTAAAGGTATGACTGCATTAACAGGTTTTAACCGTTTGCTGACCGCCGCATGTACAGTTACGTTGGCAGAATGGCACGGTTGCGCAAATGGGCGTACCTGTATGTCCCTTTGAATATGCCGCCGTGCCGGGGCGCCCCCGCCGTGTGCTTCATGAGCACGCTCGTGGGTCCTGTGGACTCGATGTCCGCCGGGTGCCTGCGATCGCCTCACGGAGAGGCAGAACGGGGACATGCCTATGTAAACAAGGCATTTCTCTTTCATTCATTGACGGACACAGAGCTTTCAGTCTTGACCTTAGGGTTATATTTCCACCTTCAGGAGTAGGACTAGGCAGAAAATAAAAAAAGAAAACAAGCACAGCACCGCCCAGGGGCAGTCCTTACTGGCAGTATCCCCCCACTCTGCTACAGGCAGCTCAGTTTTTTTTCTGCCTAGTCTAGGAGAAGGACCTGGCTCCCAGCTGGGACCTGTGGTTCTTTAGATTTTGTTTTATTTCTTTTATTTTTGTTTTCCTGGTGATGCATCTGCAATCAACTGCCGGGCTGGGTGACAGGCTGGATATTATAGATCCTGGTAGTCTCCCCAGCCTGGCCATCGAGCGCGCGCAAACCTCCGCACTGGGTCGGCCGCGACAAGCCCCATTGTGGACCAGAGCGGCCGTGGTGATGGAAGTCTCGCAGGGACACATATGACCAGACACCTGCCGTCTGGGTCACAGTGTCACCATGGCCGACAGCCACTCTGTGTAGGTGGAGGTGGATCTGTCTGTGGAGTGCGACCAGCAATCCCTGCAGGAGGCATAAGTAAGGGCTCCACCAGTCCAGGCATGGTGGAGCAGCTGGGTACTCCCTGGGGGGGGTTCGATTTGGGAGATGGTTTCAATGCTCTCCCCTTCTTCCCCCCTCTCCCCCTCCTCTCCTTCCCTATCCTCCTTCCCGGGGGCGCTGGCATTTGCTGGGCGCAGGGAGGTTGTGAGGTATCTAAAAACAAAGAAAGAGACAAGAGAGCGCACCAGCCTAGCGCATTATCCTTGGCAAATTTTAATGAATTAAAAACAAGGTAAAAAGCTACTCACAAAAGTCGCAGGTAAATTAGCATATCAAACGCACAAAGGCAATAGTTCCAGTGGTAGGCAGCTGTCCAGATCCCAGGAGGGAGGCACACGGACCGCCGCTGGCTTACGCGTTTCTCTCTAAGGCTCTGAGGAAGAAGGTCAAACCTTCGAAACGCGTAAGCCAGCGGCGGTCCGTGTGCCTCCCTCCTGGGATCTGGACAGCTGCCTACCACTGGAACTATTGCCTTTGTGCGTTTGATATGCTAATTTACCTGCGACTTTTGTGAGTAGCTTTTTACCTTGTTTTTAATTCATTAAAATTTGCCAAGGATAATGCGCTAGGCTGGTGCGCTCTCTTGTCTCTTTCTTTGTTTTTCACTATTAGGATAATCCCATCCTTCGAGAGCAGCAAAGCCGAAGCCCATAGCCCCTCTTAAATTTCTTTAGCTAACACACCAGTGCGCAAGAGTACTTTTTTCGTGTTTCTATACAAGTTGTGAGGTATCTACCTGGCCTAGTGGGGCTCCTCCAGGTGGTCTCCGGGCGTCCTGGTACAGGGGGGGATAGCTGGCGTTGTCTCTCCTCGTGCCATCAATTTGGGGACGGGAGACGTGGCCATTTTCTCAGAGCCACGGCCTGTTTCTGGGAGCGTGGCAGCCATTTTCCCGGAGTCCCCAGGCACTTGTGTTGTTTCTGGGACACGGCCAGCGGCCATTTTCAGGTGGCCGCGGGAGGGGTATTCTGCTGGGCCTCAAGCGCTGGATTCAGCAATTGAAGCCAGGAAGAACGCGAACAGCACACAGATCTCCTCGTGGCTTCGCGCATCTGCCGGAGGACGGACGGCGCAGCACTGCTCCTTGATCAGAGTTGCGAGTCCTTCTGGGGAGCCCCTCAGTCTGTGGCAGCTAGGAGGGTGGTCTTCTCTCCTTCTCTCTCCTTAGTGGGCGTTTCGGTCCCGGGTAGTGACAGGCAACGGGGGCACAATGGCGTCTGTCACATTCTACCAGGGTGGTTAGTGCTTCCTGGGCCTTCCGGCATCCAGCGTCCATTTCTCAAGTGTGTAAGGCGGCTACCTGGTACAAACGTTCACCAAATTTTACAAGGTGAATGTTGGGGCATCTTCAAATGTGTATTTCGGCGGCAAAGTTTTGCAAGCAGCCGTCTGATGTTGTAACTCCTTATGGGGAGTTTTTTTTGTTTTGTGTGGAGTTTATTTTTTTTTTTCTGTGTTCCCACCCCTCGTTGTGGCACTAGGACGTCCCTAAGGTCAAGACTGTCAATGAACGAAAGAGAAAATGGAATTGTTTTCTACTTACCGTAAAATCCCTTTCTCTGAAGTTCATTGACGGACACAGCACCGACCCCTCCTGTTTGTGTTTGTGCTGCTTTATAACGAACTGAGCTGCCTGTAGCAGAGTGGGGGGTTACTGCCAGTAAGGACCACCCCTGGGTGGTGCTGTGCTTGTTTTTTTTTTTATTTTCTGTCTAGTCCTACTCCTGAAGGTAGCGATATAACCCTAAGGTCAAGACTGAAAGTTCTGTGTCCGTCAATGAACTTCAGAGAAAGGGATTTTACGGTAAGTAGAAAAATCCCATTTTCCCCGTTCTGCCTTGTGACAGGACAGAGATCTACTGCTCCCTGTCATCTGGAGCAGTGATCACTGTTGTGTTACTTGTAGCCCAGCCCCCCCACAGTTAGAAGCACTCCCTAGGACACACCTAACCCCTCCATCTCCCCCTAGTGGTTAACCCCTTTCCTGCCGAGGTCATTTACACAGTAAGCAGTGCATTTTTATAGCACTGATCGCTGTATAAATGACAATGGTCCCAAAATAGTGTCAGAAGTGTCCTATCTATCCGCCATAATGTCGCAGTCAAGATAAAAATCGCAGATCGCTGCCATTACTAATAAAAAAAAAAAATATTAAAAATGCCATAGAACTATGCCCTATTTTGTAGACGCTATAACTTTTGCGCAAACCAATCAATATACGCTTAATGCAATTTTTTTTACCAAAAATATGTAGAAGAATACATATCGGCCTAAACTGAGGAAAAAATTTGTTTTTTGTATATATTTTTGGGGGAGATTTATTATAGCAAAAAGTAAAAAATATTCCTTTTTTTTCAAAATTGTTGCTCTTTTTTTGTTTATAGCGCAAAAAATAAAAACCGCAGTGGTGATCAAATACCACCAAAAGAAAGCTCTATTTGTGGGAAAAAAGGACGCCGTTTGGGTACAACGTTGTGCGACTGCGCAATTGTCAGTTAAAGCGATGCAGTGCCGAATCGCAAAAAATGGCCCGGTCATCAGCAGCCAAATCTTCTGGGGCTGAAGTGGTTAATCATATGAACATTCAGCCCAGGTTCACACTGGAACCGGCTGCAGATCGCACAGGAGCAATGTGCGTCCCTGATTCCCGTTTCACGGACGAATCAGGGCAGAATCTAAGCCTGAATTCGGCCCTGAAACGAAGCGTTTCTGTGCAGCGCGCTCTGCAGCCGCAACGGAGATGTGTGAACCTGCTCCATAGGGAGCCAGTCACATTCTCCTGCTATGCAAATTGGATGCAGAGAAACCCCCATCTAATTCGCATAGGTGTGAACCCGGCCTTAATTTCTGAAGCCAAGTGGTGTCAGGAACAATTGGGCTTGTGTTTTCCTTCCTTGCATTGGGCTTGTGTTTTCCCCGCCTTGCAGTGCTGCTATAGTAATTTGCCCTTTAAAATGTACAAAAAAAAATTTGCTTAGAGAGCTACCCCTGTGAATAAGTTAAAACTTAGATGCACATGTAGAGTAAATTATAACCATTCTTTACTGTTCTTTTCTGTTACTTTTGGGTTACATTTTTTCAACAAATAGTGGTAAAAATTTAAAAGCTGGCAGAATATAGGTTGCCAATTTCTGCAGGTCTGGATTGGCATTTTGGTAGATTCTTTAGTGCAGGGGTAGGCAACCTTTTGAGCATAGTGTGCCAATTTTTTTTTCAAACAAATTGAGAGTTCCGGTTACATAAAACAATGTCAACTTCACACTCCCAGTCACAAAAAGGACATTTTAAAAAGTAATTTCTGGAAACAACTTCAATAATAGTAATAAATGAACATTGAGCTTTAAGGTATACAAAATGGTAACTTACCTTTGTGTCACAAAAGGTGTGCTATGAGGTAAATCTTAAAAACTCCAAATTCATATGACAGTGGAGGAATTCAGTAGAATCTACAGTTGGGAAAAAAAAAGTGTGAGATGATATTGGTCATCCTAATAAAGATCTTTCAGATCAGTGCCAGTTTTTGCCCCTTCACATTTCAGATCAGTCCCAATTCTTGGCCCTTCACACCTCTGATCACCCCCGTTTCCTGCCCTTTCACACCTCCGATCAGTCCCTATTCCTGCCCTTCACATCTCAGATCAGTCCCAATTCCTCCACATCTCAGATCAGTCCCAATTCCTGCCCCTGAACACCTCTGATCACCCCAGTTCCTGCCCCTTCACACCTCCGATCAGTCCCTATTCCTGCCCTTCGCATCTCAGATCAGTCCCTATTCCTGCCCTTCACATCTCAGATCAGTCCCAATTCCTCCACATCTCAGATCAGTCCCAATTCCTTCCCCTTCACACTTCATATCACCCCAGTTCCTGCCCCATGCATTTCTCACACATCCTGGTATGCGGTATTTCTCACAAAGCCTGGTATATAGCATTTCTCACACATCCAGGTATATGGCATTTCTCACAAAGCCTGGTATATAGCATTCTCGCATACATCCTGGTATACGGCATGTCTCACAAAGCCTGGTATACGGCATGTCTCGCCCACATCCTGGTGTACGGCATTTCTCACAAAGCCTTGTATACGCCATTTCTCACAAAGCCTGGTATTAGGGATGAGCTTCGAGTTCGAGTCGAACTCATGTTCGACTCGAACATGGGCTTTTCGCAAGTTCGCCGAATAGCGAACAATTTGGGGTGTTTGCGGCAAATTCGAATGCCGTGGAACACCCTTTAAAAGTCTATGGGAGAAATCAAAAGTGCTAATTTTAAAGGCTTATATTCATGGTATTGTCATAAAAAGTGTTTGGGGACCTGGGTCCTGCCCCAGGGGACATGGATCAATGCAAAAAAAAGTTTTAAAAACGGCTGTTTTTTCGGGAGCAGTGATTTTAATAATGCTTAAAGTGAAACAATAAAAGTGTTAAAATGTTAAAAATGTTAAAAATGTTAAAAATGACAAGAGAAAGTTTTTGACAATCCCTTTATTTAAATGCTTCTTCTTTCTTCTATCTTCCTTCGGTTTCTTCCTCCATCTTCTTCTTCTGGTTCTTCTTCCGGTGTTCTCGTCCAACATCTTCCTCCGCGGCGTCGGCGTCTGCTTCCCTTCTTCTCCTCGGGCCGCTCCGCATCCATGATGGCATGGAGGGAGGCTCCCGCTCTTCTCTTCATCTTCTTCTCTTCATCTTCTTTTTGGGCCGCTCCGCATCCATGATGGCATGGAGGGAGGCTCCCGCTGTGTGATGCTTCTCCTCTTCTGACAGTTCTTAAATAACGGGGGGCGGGGCCACCCGGTGACCCCGCCACCTTTGACGCACGGGGACATGATGGGACTTCCCTGTGGCATTCCCCGTGACGCCACAGGGAAGTCCCGCCAAGTCACCGTGCGTCAGAGGGGGCGGGGTCATCGGGTGGCCCTGCCCCCCCATTATTTAAGTACCGTCAGAAGAGGAGAAGCGTCACACAGCGGGAGCCTCCCTCCATGCCATCATGGATGCGGAGCGGCCCGAGGAGAATAAGGGAAGAAGACACCGATGCCGCGGAGGAAGATGCTGGACGAGAACACCGGAGGAAGAACCAGAAGAAGAAGATGGAGGAAGAAACCGAAGGAAGATAGAAGAAAGAAGAAGCATTTAAATAAAGGAATTGTCAAAAACTGTCTCTTGTCATTTTTAACATTTTTGAAAGTTTTTTAGTGAAATGGTAGGGGTACTTTTGTACCCCCTTACCATTTCACACAGGGGGGAGGGCCGGGATCTGGGGGTCCCCTTGTTAAATGGGGCTTCCAGATTCCGATAAGCCCCCCGCCCGCAGACCCCCACAACCACCGGCCAGGGTTGTGGGGATGAGGCCCTTGTCCTCATCAACATGGAGACAAGGTGTTTTGGGGGGCTACCCCAAAGCACCCTCCCAATATTTAGGGCATGTGGCCTGGTACGGTTCAGGAGGGGGGGTTTGTCCCCCCCCTCTTTTCCTGCGGCCTGCCAGGTTGCATGCTCGGATAAGGGTCTGGTATGGATTCCTAGAGGGACCCCACGCCGTTTTGTTTTTTTTTCAATTTTGGCACGGGGTTCCCCTTAAAATCCACACCAGACCTGAAGGGTCTGGTATAGATTTTGAGGGGGACCCTACGCCTTTTTTAAAAAAAATTTTGGCCGGCGTTCCCCTTATTATCCATACCAGACCTGAAGGGCCTGGTATGGAATTTAGGGGGACCCCCACGTCATTTAAAAAAAAAAAATTTTGGTTCGGGGGTTCCCCTGTGGGGAATTCCTATGCCGTTTTTATCAATGAACTTCTATGTGTATTGTCGGACCGGCAATGCATTAGTAGTAGTTTTAAATGGCTTTTTTTCCTTTGAAATATCATTTTGCTGTCAGACTGTTCTAAACACGGGAAACATGCGCCCCTTTACAGGCATAATATAGACACCCCCCAGGTACGAAATTTAAAGGGATATTACACTTTTATTGTTTCACTTTAAGCATTTTAAAACTTTTTTTTGCATTGATCCATGTCCCCTGGGGCAGCACCCAGGTCCCCAAACACTTTTTATGACAATAACTTGCATATACAGTGGGGACAGAAAGTATTCAGACCCCCTTAAATTTTTCACTCTTTGTTATATTGCAGCCATTTTCTAAAATCATTTAAGTTCTTTTTTTTCCTCATTAAAGTACACACAGCACCCCATATTGACAGAAAAACACAGAATTGTTGACATTTTTGCAGATTTATTAAAAAAGAAAAACTGAAATATCACACGGTCCTAAGTATTCAGACCCTTTGCTCGGTATTTAGTAGGAAGCACCCTTTTGATCTAATACAGCCATGAGTCTTTTTGGGAAAGATGCAACAAGTTTTTCACACCTAGATTTGGGGATCCTCTGCCATTCCTCCTTGCCGATCCTCTCCAGTTCTGTCAGGTTGGATGGTAAACATTGGTGGACAGCCATTTTTAGGTCTCTCCAGAGATGCTCAATTGGGTTTAAGTCAGGGCTCTGGCTGGGCCATTCAAGAACAGTCACGGAGTTGTTGTGAAGCCACTCCTTCGTTATTTTAGCTGTTTGCTTAAGGTCATTGTCTTGTTGGAAGGTAAACCTTTGGCCCAGTCTGAGGTCCTGAGCACTCTGGAGAAGGTTTTCGTCCAGGATATCCCTGTATTTGGCCCTATTCATCTTTCCCTTGATTGCAACCAGTCGTCCTGTCCCCGCAGCTGAAAAACACCCCCACAGCATGATGCTGCCACCACCATGCTTCACTGTTGGGACTGTATTGGACAGGTGATGAGCAGTGCCTGGTTTTCTCCACACATACCACTTAGAATTAAGGCCAAAAAGTTCTATCTTGGTCTCATCAGACCAAAGAATCTTATTTCTCACCATCTTGGAGTCCTTCAGGTGTTTTTTATCAAACTCCATGTGGGTTTTCATGTGTCTTGCACTGAGGAGAGGCTTCCATCGGGCCACTCTGCCATAAAGCTCCGACTGGTGGAGGGCTGTAGTGATGGTTGACTTTCTACAACTTTCTCCCATCTCCCAACTGCATCTCTGAAGCTCAGCCACAGTGATCTTTGGGTTATTCTTCTCTCTCACCAAGGCTCTTCTCCCCCGATAGCTCAGTTTGGCCGGACGTCCAGCTCTAGGAAGGGTTCTGGTTGTTCCAAACGTCTTCCATTTAGGGATTATGGAGGCCACTGTGCTCCTAAGCCTTAAGTGCAGCAAAAATGTTTTTGTAACCTTGGCCAGATCTGTGCCTTGCCACAATTCTGTCTCTGAGCTCTTCAGGCAGTTCCTTTGACCTCATGATTCTCATTTGCTCTGACATGCACTGTGAGCTGTAAGGTCTTATATAGACAGGTGTGTGGCTTTCCTAATCAAGTTCAATCAGTATAATCAAACACAGCTGGATTCAAATGAAGGTGTAGAACCATCTCAAGGATGATCAGAAGAAATGGACAGCACCTGAGTTAAATATATGAGTGTCACAGCAAAGGGTCTAAATTCTTAGGACCATGTGATATTTCAGTTTTTCTTTTTTAATAAATCTGCAAAAATGTCAACAATTCTGTGTTTTTCTGTCAATATGGGGTGCTGTGTGTACATTTAATGAGGAAAAAAAATGAACTTACCGTATATACTCGAGTATAAGTCGAATTTTTCAGCACATTTTTTTGTGCTGAAAGTGCCCCCCTCGACTTATACTGGAGTCAAGCACTTTTCTGCAGCAAAAAAATTCATTTTCCGAACCGATTTTGGGGCCCCATATCTCAGGGCCACTTGATGCTAGAAACCCCAAATTTAGTATGCAAACCCAGTGGACCTAGTACCACAACATATCCAAAGCTGAAGTTCCTAGCACTAAGTGGCCCCGAGATACGGGGCCCCAAAATCGGTTCAGAAAATGTCATTCTCTGCTCCAGAAAAGTGCTTGACATTTTCTGAACCGACTTTGGGGCCCCATATCTCAGGGCCACTTGGTGCTAGAAACCCCAAATGTGGTGTGCAAACCCAGTGGAACTGGTACCATAACATATCCAAAGCTGGGGTTCCTAGCACCAAGTGGTCCTGAGATACGGGGCCCCAAAATCGGTTCAGAAAATGTCATTCTCTGCTGCAGAAAAGTGCTTGACATTTTCTGAACCGATTTTGGGGCCCCATATCTCAGGGCCACTTGGTGCTAGGAACCCCAAATGTGGTGTGCAAACCCAGTGGAACTGGTACCATAACATATCCAAAGCTGGGGTTCCTAGCACCAAGTGGTCCTGAGATACGGGGCCCCAAATCTGGTTCGGAAAATGTTATTCTCTGCTGCAGAAAAGTGCTTGACATTTTCTGAACTGATTTTTGGGGCCCCGTATCTCGGGGCCACTTGGTGCTAGAAACCCCAGCTTTGGAAATTTTATGGTGCTTGTTCCACTGGGTTTGCACACCAAATTTGGGGTTCTTAGCACTAAGTGGCCCCGAGATACGGGGCCCCAAATTCGGTCAACTGTGTCTATCTGCAGCAATGTCATTTCGGGACCCTTTGGGTTCAGAGACCCCAAATTTTGGCTGCAGCTAGGGGGAATCTAGGAACCCTTAACTACCAAGTTTGAAGTTCAGGGGACCTATGGCTGCAAATGGGCACAGTGAGGCATGCAAATGGGCACAGTGATGCTGCAAATGAGCATTGTTGACCCTCTTTTCCACTTACAGTAGCTGTGCATTTCTCACCCTCGTCTTATACTCGGGTCAATAAGTTTTTCCCATTTTTTTTGTGTTAAATTAGGGCCTCGACTTATACTCGGAACGACTTATACTCGAGTATATACGGTAAATGATTTTAGCAAATGGCTGCAATATAACAAAGAGTGAAAAAATTTAAGGGGGTCTGAATACTTTCTGTCCCCACTGTAAGCCTTTAAAATTAGCACTTTTGATTATTCATGTTCATGTACCATAGACTTTAACGGTGTTCGCGTGTTCGAACAAATTTTTTGCCTGTTCGCATGTTCTGGTGCGAACCGAACAGGGGGGTGTTTGACTCATCCCTACCTGGTATACAGCATTTCTCACAAAGCCTGGTATACAGCATTTCTCACAAAGCCTGGTATACAGCATTTCTCACACATCCTGGTATACGGCATTTCTCACAAAGCCTGATATATATATAGCATTTCTCACAAATCCTGGTATATGGCATGTCTCACACATCCTGGTATACAGCATTTCTCACACATCCTGGTATACAGCATTTCTCACACATCCTGATATATGGCTGATTTCTCACAAAGCCTGGTATATAGCATGTCTCACACATCCTGGTATACGGCATTTCTCACAAAGCCTGGTATATAGCATTTCTCACACATCCTGGTATACGGCATTTCTCACAAATCCTGGTATACGGCATTTCTCACAAATCCTGGTATACGGCATTTCTCACACATCCTGGTATACGGCATTTCTCACACATCCTGGTATACGGCATTTCTCGCAAAGTCTGGTATATAGCATTTCTCAGACATCCTGGTATAAAGAAGCACTGCTTTTTATTTGGCTTTCACAAAAAAGCTTTATAACAGGTTATGTGAGTAATACTAACTACAAGTACCTACAAAGCCTGTAATATTCTTATGCAGCCTGCTAAATACCTAGTCCACAGTTAACATGACCTCCCCTTCTACTTGAGTCTGTCACATGGCTACTTCAGTAGAGGAGGGTTCTTAGACAGCAGGTGCATATCTGGAAAAGCCCAGCCATAAGCCTGCTGATTAGGAGACTGCCACATAGGAAATAAAAAGGTGCATATTTACCACCATGAGCAGCGCTGCTGGCCCCAGGGCACCCGACTCCCTCACTGCACAGTTGGAAAAAAATCAATGTAAAGTGATCACTGATGCCAGCGGGAAGAGAGGTGGGCAGGGACCATCCCCACTGCTAAATCCCCTCTATACTGTCACTGACTGTTTTTCACTTGTGGGAGGTGGGTCTCCTAGGATCGTTCTCACATGCCACTCCAACTGTCTATTTGTGCACTGCTTCTCCTCTAAACAACCGCTCAACTAGACCAACTTTCGCGTGTGGGAGGTGGGTCTCCTAGGATCGCTCTTGCGTGCCACCCAAAGGGTGTCCGCGTGCCATGTCTGACACGTGTGTCGGGGGTTGCCGACCCCTGCCTTAGTGTATCTACAGGCTTATGTGAGCTCCTGTTACTGATTTATATTTTGGCTCATTTCCTATGCCTCTGTCTTTTATAAGAGAAGTATGTTTTTCTTTTTTTATTTGTGATTCATACTTACCTAGGTGGATGGAGCATCAGACCGATGCTGCAGCTGACCCCCACCGTCTCTGCACTGAGAACCAAGCCACCGAACATCACTGATGGCTCGGTTCTCACAGATCCCCGAGAGGAGAGCAGCTGCCTATCGGTCAGCATCTCTCCTCTCTGCTTCTCCACGCTCATTGGAGCGCTGAGCTGTGGAGGGTCGGTGAGTGGCCGTCTCAGTGGCTCGTTGAGCCTGCCATCAATCAAGGCAGCTGATGAGTTCTGATTTGGGAAGTCAGGATAACGCGCTGCCTCGATTAATAGCAGTGACGTCAGCGGAGAGTGGACTTTAGACTGCTCTCCACTGAAAATGGGTCACAGGAGTGCAAAACAAATTGCACTCCTGTGACCCAGAGGAGAAGCCCAGCCTCAAAAGCTCAGGTTGGGCTTCTTCTTTAATACTTTACTGCATCCATACCAACACCAGCACATTAACATAATTGCATAATGGGCGATAGTAAAAACCAGACTCTGCATTCAGGAAGGGGAGGACTATATTACTACTACTTCACCTACAACATCTAAAGCATACCTACAATAAACCCAAAAACAAAAATTGTATATATTGCAGCTTACCAGCCTTTGGATGATGTGGCTGCATTGGTTTTCTTATTCTGGCCTTTTATTTTCACCTAGTAACTCTAGCGAATAACATATTTACTGTTCCATTGTGGCTACACTCTTGGAAGAGGTGGTACGTTTGCATTAGTTCCAAGGATGCTTTTTTTTTCCTGTTCACTGGTCTTAGCAAAGCATAGGGCAGAAATATAGACTGACGTGCTTTTCTCTGCTAGAGAAACTTTTTGTTCCTAGTCTAATCTTACAGCAGAATTTAGCAATATAGAGCTTATTTAGGTCTTTTTTTTTCACCAAATTTCTATCATCTACATTTTTTTTTACTGCTTAATTAGGTATGTAATGATGTAACTAATGTTGTTGGGGAGTGCTGCTGGTCCTCTCTAGTCCACAAGGATGAATGGTGCTGAAGTTGCATATTTGGAAAGCTGTATATATTAATCCTCTGTTTAAAGATGTGTCTTTTTAAAGGAATGTATAATAGTTTCAGATCAATTTTATTTAACCCATTTTTTTAAGTTCATATGTTTTAAAACAGTTTTTAGATGTTCTTAAAAAAATAATAATAATAATATATATATATATATATATATATATATATATATATATATATATATATATATATATATATATATATATATATATATACATACATGTGTGTATATATATATATATATATATATATATATATATATATTTGTGACAGCAGGCCGGTAAAATCACCTGGTTGCATCCAGGATGGAAAATATGTATGCTCTAGATTCAGGCTTTATGCCAACTTCTACCACTAGGGGGAGTACTGGGAGTCCTGCAGAGGAAGAGTTAATGAGCCCAGCTGAAGTAAGTGGGCTCATTAAGACCTATATAAAAAACCCCAGCATGTTTAGGGAGATGCTCCACCCTGGAACCAGTTTTGTGTTTGTGCAGACTGGGGAGTGTGGTATCTGTCCTGTCCTGTCCTATCCTGTCCTGTCCTGTCCGGAAAACTTCTAAAACAGGGAGATAGGGACTGGGGCAGCACAAGGCTGCACCTAGTTGTTAGATAGGGAATCTACGTGTGTAGTAAGCGGTCAAGCTGACCAAGATTTCTTTTCATGTTTCTTTTTGTTTTGCTGTTATATTTTTCACTGCATATAGTATAAATAAACCACACCTTTTGTTTTTTTCACCTGTAACGCTGCCTGCTGTGCCTGATTTTGTGTGGTGAACACATCCAGGGGGTCACACACACCCGCTGCCTCAGCTAACCCCCTCACAGTTGGTGGAGAAGCCAGGGCATTTTTCTTTTTAGGCCAGCATGGAGGAGATACTGAGACAGCTGGCTCTAGCAAATGCAAATCAGCAGCAGACAAATGCAAAAGACCCTTGCAGCTAAACAGCAGACAAATGCAACTTTGCAGCAGAGCCTCGCAGCTCAGCAGCAAGCTCACCAGCAGGGTCTGGAAGGCCAGCAACAAGCCCAGCAGCAACCTGAGGCCCACTTCATAGACCTGTTGCAGAAGCAAGAGCAGAGGCTCCAACAACAAATGGAGACATTAATGCAGCAATGTCCGCAGACCAGTGAGGCAAGTGGTTCCACTAATACCGCATCCTTTGGTGTGAGCTGGTTACTGACAAAAATGACTGAAGAGGATGATCTGGAGGTGTTTTTGACCACATTTGAAAGGACTGCTGAAAGGGAAAAGTGGCCTAAGGAGCAGTGGACTGGACTGGTGGCCCCTCTGTTAACTGGGGAATCGCAGAAAGCTTATAACGACCTAGAGCCTGACTAAGCAAAAGACTATGTGGTGCTAAAAACAGAAATATTGGCACGGCTGGGTGTCGCCCTGGCCGTCCGGGCTCAGTGTGTACATACCGTATATACTCGATAAGTCGAGTTTTTCAGCACATTTTTTTGTGCTGAAAGTGCCCCCTTGACTTATACTGGAGTCAAGCACTTTTCTGCAGCAAAAAATTTCATTTTCCGAACCGATTTTGGGGCCCCGTATCTCAGGGCCACTTGATGCTAGGAACCCCAAATTTGGTGTGCAAACATATCCAAAGCTGGAGTTCCTAGCACCAAGTGGCCCTGAGATAAGGGGCCCCAAAGCCGGTTCGGAAAATGTCATTCTCTGCTGCAGAAAAGTGCTTGACATTTTCTGAGCCGATTTTTGGGGCCCTGTATCTCGGGGCCACTTGATGCTAGAAACCCCAGCTATTGGATATTTTATGGTGCTAGTTCCACTGGGTTTGCACACCAAATTTGGGGTTTCTAGCACTAAGTGGCCCCAAGATACGGGGCCCCAAAGTCGGTCAACTGTGTCTATCTGCAGCAATGTCATTTCGGGACCCTTTGGGTTCAGAGACCCCAAATTTTGGCTGCAGCTAGGGGGCATCTAGGAACCCTTAACTACCGAGTTTGAAGTTCGGGGGACCTATGGCTGCAAATGGGCACAGTGAGGCATGCAAATAGGCACAGTGAGGCTGCAAATGGGCATTGTTGACCTTCCTTTCCATTTACAGTAGCTGTGTATTTCTCACCCTCGTCTTATACTCGGGTCAATAAGTTTTTCCCATTTTTTTTTTGTGGTAAATTAGGGCCTCGACTTATACTAGGATCAAATTATACTTGAGTATATACGGTAACTGGACTTAACTGTTTTAAAAGATATACAGTTTCATTGATTAAAGTGACTTTGTGCTTCAAACTGTGTTTAATGACTGTTCAGGTTTAGTGCTGATTATTTTCTCTCAGGTGACAACAGTGCCAAGTGACGTTTCCATGCTGGTAATGTATTGCACTCATCAGATAGCATTACCCTCCCGGGGTATTAGACATTCACAGTTTTAGCCACTGTGTAGCTCTCTGGGGCGTGCTGGATGGTCTGCACGTCAAAAAACTGGCTTTCTCCCAAGTTGTCACATGCAGGAGAGAGGAATGCCCATAGCGTGATATTGTTTGATAAAAGCCTTTATTTATAATAAAAATATGTAGATATATAGTCACATTGAGTCAGAATTTTACATGCAGCAGTGAGATAGAATAAAAATGGAGCCGGCGCTGTATACAAACAATCGCCGCTCTGACCGGAAGTGATGCAAAGACGTATGTTACCGCCCTACGCATTTCATCAAGACGTCATCTGGAGCCTTAATATTTCTGACACCTTAATATTTCTGTACATTACTAATGTTAAGTCAAAGGTACAGGTAAACTGTTAGGCACTCCTTTTTTAACATATTAAAAGTAGAATAGCGCCAATTCTACACTTCATCATTCATTTGTATACTCCACCTAGGTGGTAGTATTATGTAGAGAGATAAAAGGATTTCGCGCATAAAATCTATCATAAAAAAAATATTCACATCTAACAATAATGATATATAAATAGGTGGGTGTGAGAGATGGCAAGTCTTAAATAAAGTGCATCAATAAAAATAACTGTGCTGAAAATTCATCTGTCACAATAAGAAATCAAAAACCAAATCAAATAGATGTGCAAAAATGCAAAACATGTGCAACAGGTGTGCAAAACTGCAAACAACGTAGTGTAGGATACTTCCAATAGATGAATATATCAAAAAAAAATGTTCATAGAAATGACAATAAAAAGTTCATAAACAATGGTGGTCGCAGAAAAAAATGAATATGGAGATGAAGTGTTGGTAATACTAATGATAATCTTCATAAAACGACTGGCGGCTCAAACAGGCTCTCTAATCTCTCACCTCAGAGAAGGAAAAAGCAGGCATCAATATATATCTTTCCTTGTTGTAAATGGTCAAATAATGGCTGCGTTCCCCTCTGCTTACTGTCAGGCACCTATAAAAATAAACTGGAAATTTTTTCCACCTAGGCTGTGACAGCCCGGTGGGAGGAGGGGGAGGAGAGAGGAGGCCTCTGATGGTGTAGTATTTCGAATAATAGATTTATTGGGTATAAAAACAAGTGGTCTCTTACATAAAAACAGATAAAATTCACATGAAAAGGAAGGAGCGGCGTCCGAGGCGCCTCCTTACGTGACTTCCGGTATAGTCAGCTCTCTTTCCTACACACTTTTCTTATATATTTTTATATATATATATATATATATATATATATATATATAAAAATATACACACACACACATTTCTTTATTTATCTCCTACTACTTTTTTATTTTTTGATAACTGTGGCATCCATTTACTGGACCTTAATACTAGGGCCACTTTCTTTTAGCTTGATAGATACCGTAGCGCAGGGTCACCTATTACTTCAGCCTGGTGACATTGATAAAAGCTGAATTAGTTACTACAGAAGTCTCTGGGAATAACAAGGTGGCTGTTATATGTGTGCATGGGGACACCCGAGAGTATCCTGTGACTTCAGTGTTTTTTGGGACCCCCAAAGGTACCTCTCTCATCAGGTGGGGTTAGTGTCTCACTTACCACATGATGCCATTGTGGGAAGGGACTTTCCAAAGTTCTGGGAACTCTGGGATTGTCCTGAGCCCCCCACTGGTGCCCCTATAGACCAGGAAGGTGATGACCAGAATTCCTCAGAGTGGTGAGGACTCTCCAGAATTTCCCTTGTCGGTATTGGCGGGGGAAACTCGGGAAACTGGGGAGGAGCCAGCATCCTCAGACGAAAACATGTCGTCTGTGCAGTTTTCAGATCTCGAGGTTCGCAGGGAAAATTTTTCCACAGAACAGTTAAAAGACCCCACACTAATAAAGGCACGGGAAAATGTGGTGAAAATAGATGGAGAGTTGGTGAATCCAGATAAGACTTGCACCTACCCGTACTTCATTGTGGAAAGGGACCTGCTGTATCAAGTGGCTCAAAGGGCAGAAGAAACCATTGAGCAACTTGTGGTGCCCAAACCTTACAGGAAGTTGGTGTTAGAATTGGCCCATGGGGACATTCTTGGAGGTCATCTGGGGACAGAGAAAACCAGAGAGAGAGTATTGCAGAGATTCTATTGGCCTGGGGTCATGAAGGAAACAGAAAATTATTGTTCCTCCTGCCCTGTGTGTCAGAAGTCGGCACCTATGCCACATTTCCGTAACCCGCTGGTACATCTTCCTATCATTGAGGTCCCCTTTGAGGGGATCGCAATGGATTTGGTAGGTCCGATAATGAAGTCTGCTAGGGAGCATCAGTACATTTTTGGTTATATTGGACTATGTCACTCGCTATCCGGAAGCGATTCCTCTTCGGAGTGCCAAAACCATAGCCAAAGAGATATCTCTTGTTTTTAGCCATACAAAATAATTGAAAAAGTGAGTGAGGTAAACTACAGGGTCAGACAGCCAGGAAGGCGAAAGCCGGAACAGATATATCACCTCAATCTGCTGAAAACCTGGAGGGATAGGGAATCCCTAGTCGCAGTGACTTTGCCACTGGTCCAGTCTGATACTTCGCAACAAAGAGATTTTCTCTGAGCTGCTGGGAGAAACATCTGCGTAGAGCAGGACATTATCAACCCACCAGGAGAAAGGGTAAAACTAAAACCTTATAGAATACCAGAGGCCCGACGGGAGGCAATATGTGGGAAGGTTCAAAGGAATGCTGGAATTGGGTGTGATAGAGGAGTCCCAGAGTGACTGGTCCAGTCCTATCGTACTAGTGCCCAAACCTGATGGGAGCTAGTGATTTTGTAACGAATTTAGACAATTGAATAAAGTTACAAAATTTGACACCTACCCCATGCCGCGTATAGACGAGTTGATTGACTGGCTGGGAACAGCCCGATACATGACAACTCTCGATCTCACCAAAGGGTATTGGCAAATTCCCCTGGCCGATCCGGCCAAGGAGAAAAAAGTGTTTGTAACCCCAGGTGGGGCGTTCCAATATAAGAGAATGCCGTTTGGGTTACAGAATGCACCGGCAACATTCCAGCGGAAAATGGACAAGATTCTGGATGATGTGATTATCCATAGCACAGATTGGGTCTCACATCTGTCAAAAGTGCAAGCAGTCTTAGACTCTATCCGGGAAGCTGGGTTTATGGATAATCCAAAGAAGTGTACCATTGGACAGGAGGAGGCCAAATATCTTGGGTACACTATTGGGAGGGGAGTGATAAAACCCCAAGTCAATAAAATCGAGGCCATAAAGATGTTGGCCACGTCCCAACAGCAAGTAGAAGGTACGAGCCTTTCTGGGAATCGCTGGCTATTATCGGCGATTAATTCCCCATTTTGCTTCTCAGGCTGTGCCCCTCACCAACCTGACAAAAGGGAAAGAGTTTGTCATGGTTAAATGGTCCCCAGAGGCTGAAGCAGCATTCCAGTCCTTAAAAACAGCCTTATGTAGCCAGCCAGTGTTGTACTCGCCAAACTTCTCTAAGGACTTTGTTGTGCAAACTGATGCATCAGACATTGGGTTAGGAGCAGTGTTGTCTCAGGTCTGGAACGGGGAAGAGCACCCAGTCATTTACCTCAGCAGGAAATTGAAGTCCCATGAGGTAAATTACGCCGCGATTGAGGAGTGTTTAGCCGTGAAGTGGACTCTAGATTCCCTTCGGTACTGATAGGTAGGTACTTTGACCTGGTTACTGATCATGCCCCTTTAAAGTGGATGGCTCAAAATAAGGAGACCAATAGAAGGATAAATAGGTGGTTCCTGGCCCTACAGTAATTCAACTTTACAGTAAAGCATCGCCCTGGCATTAAAATGGGGAATGTGGATGCTTTGTCTCGGGTACATGCATGCCTGACTGTGTGTGTTCCAACCCCAAGGTTGAAACAAGAGGGGGGGGTGTTATGTGACAGCAGGCAGGTAAAACCGCCTGGTTGCATCCAGGATGAAAAATATGTATGCCCTAGATTCAGGCTTTATGTCGATTTATATCACTAGGGGGGAGTACTGGGAGTCCTGCAGGGGAAGAGTTAATGAGCCTAGCTGAATAAGTGGGCTCATTAAGATCTATATAAAAAACCCCAGCATGCTTACGGAGATGCTCCACCCTGGAACCAGTTCTGTGTTTGTGTAGACTGGGGAGTGTGGTATCTGTCCTGTGCGGTGAGTTAACGCCTGTGTGACAAACTTCTAAAACAGGGAGATAGGGACTGGGGCAGCACAAGTCTGCACCTAGTTGTTAGATAGGAAATCTAGGGAAGCTGGGGACTCCCTTCTCTAGGACATGCTCAACCGCATCCCCCTAGTAGGTTAGCACTTAAAGTATAAGGAATTTAGGTCGAGTGCATAAAGCTGATTTGCTTTAGATCCCCCTGGGGAGAGGTGCCCTCTCTAGGAGGATTTAGTTGGCAGGGCTTTTTTACCTCCTGTTCAGACCTGTTGGGGAATTTTTTTTTCTCAGTGTTAGGCCCTCTGCGGGGGTGTTTTTTAAATTTTTTCCTTTTTTTTAATTTTTTTTTTTGTAAGGCCCTCTGTGGTTTTTTTTCTTCGTGTTAGGCCCCCTGCGGGTTTTTTTTGTTTTTTCTTTTTTTTTTCCTCTCCCTCCCCATCTCCTCTCTCCCCCTCTCTCCTGCCTGGGTTCCTCCTGAGTTTAGAGATTTCCCCCCTAGTTGGGGTGAGAGGTAAAAGAAATGGGTACCATTTCAATAATGTCAATTAATGCTAAGGGACTAAACATCCCTGAAAAGCGATGTATACTTCTTCAGGATTTGAAAAGATCAAGGATTGACATAGCATTTGTCCAGGAAACGCATTTTAAAGAGAATAGCCTCCCTTTTCTTAGGAACAGATCTTTTCCAATAGGTTACCACGCTACTAATCCTGTTGCTAAGACAAGGGGGGTGTCTATACTGATTTCGAACAAGATTCCATGGTCATGTGCAGAAACTTTGTTGAATGCCGGGGGGGGCAATACCTACTCCTGAAGGGTAAGATTGGGGGGACAAGAGTAACCTTGGCTGCTTTTTATGCCCCTAATATACAAGAAGACACCTTTTTTAAGAAATTTTTGGATAAAACTATGAGATTTACGGAGGGTCAATTGATTATGGGGGGAGATTTGAATGCATCTCTAGCTCCAGGTGAGGATACTTCTTCAGGGGTCTCAGCTGTATCCTTGGGTGTTCGGAAGCGAATTGTTAGGTCACTCTACGGAGCAAGATTAGTGGATACATGGCGCCTCTTCCATTCTGGAGAAAGAGATTTTTTTCTCAGCCCCACACAAGACATACTCTTGTATAGATTATTTTTTTACTCCGCACAGTCAATTGCATGCAATAGAGGAAGTAAATATTGGGAAGATAACCTGGACAGACCTTGCACCAATTTTTTTGAAGTATAATCTTTCAGATATTCAACTACCCGGTCATGCTATCTGGAAACTGAATGAAAGCCTCCTACAAGACCCCTCTGTGATAGAGGAGGTACGTAAAGAGTCAAGGTGGTATTTTCAGACTAACGACACTCCCGAATGTAATTCGGGAGTGATTTGGGAAGCCCACAAAGCAGTGATGCGGGGAGTTTTGATCAAGCATGGGGCTAGGATTAAAAAAGAGAGAGAAGCCAAGATAACATCGCTAATGGCAGATATACATCGCCTGGAGATGCTGCATAAACGAACCCCTACTTTAACCCTGGAACGGGATCTTTTGACGACACACAGACAGATCATAGATTTACTTCGGTATAAAGCTAAAAGAGCAATACAAGTAGGAAAAAAGCAGAGCTATGAGTATGGAAATAAATGCGGTAAACAACTTGCTGACTCTCTGAGGGAACAGCAATTAAAGACCTATGTCCCAATAATTATGGGAACTGAGGGTGAAAGATATCTGCTGCCAAGAGAAATAGTGCAAATTCGGGGACTTTTATTCAGCTTTGTACAATTTACACCCGAACCTCCAAAATCAAACTGCGGTAGAGGAATATGTGTCAACTTCTGGTTTGCCTAGCCTGGCGTCTATTGCACAGCAGGAATTGGAAAAACCAATCACATTGGAGCAAGTTCATGAAGCGGTGAATTTGGCAAAGATGGGGAAGGCCCCGGGCCCAGAAGGTTTTACCGCCCAATATTATAGGCTGCTCTTTCCTATTTTAGGACCTTATTTAGTTAAAATGTATAATGGATTGGGAGATTTAGGTTTGTTCCAGATAGAATCCCTGAAAGCGTTAATCACGATCTTACTTAAGGAAGGTAAAGACCCATCACAATGCGGGAGTTATAGACCGATATCCCTTTTAAATGCGGATCTGAAGCTTTTCTCTAAGATCTTAGCGATGCGGCTCCATTAGTTTCTACCCTCCCTGGTCCATTTGGACCAGGTAGGGTTTGTCCAGACACGGGAAGCACGAGATAATACGATTAGGACTTTGAATTTAATTCATATAGCTAATGCTTCCAAAATTCCATTCTTTTTTCTGGGAACAGATGCAGAGAAAGCTTTCGATCGCATTAATTGGCAGTTTGTTTGCGGTGTTAGGGACAAGTAGGGATGGGTAACAATATGATTAGATGGATTTCGAGTATCTATACACAACCATCAACTCAGGTTAAGGTGAACGGGGTGCTATCTCAGCCTTTTAGTGTCACGAATGGAACGAGGCAGGGATGCCCACTGTCCCTAATATTATTTGTTTTGTCGTTGGGCCCTTAATGTGTAGGATCCTGTCAAATCCAGATAAAGGGGGTATATCAATAGGAGGTATGCAGTATAAAGCTTCAGCGTATGCAGATGATATGTTGTTTTCATTGACTAATCCGATTGTATCATTACCTAACCTTCTTCAAGAAACATATAGCTCCTTATCAGACTTTAAGATTAACGTATTAATATCCGAGGCAATGGGAGTTGGGATATCTAGCAACATATTAGGAACTCTGAAGGCAAGTTACAAATTTAAATGGTCATATCAAGCCTTGAAATACCTGGGAACTTTTATCCCAGCAAATCTTTCCCATACATACAATCTTAATTTCCTACCAATATTACATAGAGTGCGAGTCCTCCTGGAAAGGTGGCAGAGAGGGTTCCACTCCTGGTTTGGGAGGTGTAATATTATTAAAATGAATATCCTGCCGAAGTTTTTGTATTTATTTCAAGCATTACCTATCGCTATACCCAAATATTATTTCAAACAGATACATTCCCTTCTTGTTAGATTTATCTGGGCAAATAAACACCCAAGGATTAGCAGAGCCCTGTTGACTATACCCAAACAAAAGGGTGGACTAGCTGTACCAGACATGTACAGATACTATCAGGCGGCTTTATTAAGCCACTTGATCAATTGGAGTAGACATGGAGATGGGAAGTTATGGCCGGGCCTGGAGCAGGCTCAGAGCAGTGCTTTACTGCAACGAGCTGCTTGGTGTTATAAAGACCTTCCGACTATTACGAAGGCACACCCTGTGATAGGACCCACCCTAAAGATAGATCTTGAGCTTTTTTCTAAGGGTAAACTTTCGGCAATAATCTCACCGTTGTTTCCAATACTGGGGAATCCCGAGTTTGAGCCAGGTCTGAGGAAGGGAAATTTTACGGCATTGATGTAACAGTGGATCTTCCAGGCCTCCCATTTTTTAACAGGGGAAGCATGGCCTACGATATTTTCATTGACAACAGGATCTTTATCATACTGTTTGGATTTTTGGCGTGCGGTACAGCTGAGACATTTTTTGAACACTTTAATCCTGCCAAGTAGTTATGGGCACACTCTAACAATCTTTGAGGAATATTGTAACGGAAGCGGTGTATTCCACCAAACCCTTTCTAAAACATAAGCGTTGCTGGTAGCACCCTCGGAGGACTTTAGGTTGCCCTTTTTAGGGGGTGGGAGAGAGATCTGGGTCGAACCTTTACGGAAGAGCAGTGTACTAATATGATACACAATATATTTGAGTCATCAATCTGCATAAGAATGCAGGAGACAAATTTTAAGATTCTGTCCCGGTGGTGCCACACCCCAGCATTCCTAAACAGATGCTACCTGGAGGTATCAGATAATTGCTGGCGTTGCGGGGGGAAGGAGGGGACGATAATGCATATTTTTTGGTCCTGCCCCAGAATAGAGAACTTTTGGAAGGAAGTCCGGAGAATCAGGAGATTCCGGAGGATCCATCTTTCTTCATTTTACAAGATACTAAAATCACAGTTAAATCATATAAGAAATCTATTCTATGTCATCTGCTGAATGCAGCTAGAGCATGTATTCCACTCACTTGGAAGCAGGCACAACCACCAACGGTGGGATTGTGGCTTAAAAGAGTAGAAAAATTTAACCTTATGGAAGATTTGGTTTGGACATCCCGGCAAAAAAGCGGGACATATGTAAAAACATGGTCTCCATGGAATCTTTTCATTAATACAGAAGAGGGAAAAAACCTTATAGATGTAAGTTCTAATGACTGAAAACAGAAGATGTGGCCATTGGATTCTTGGCAGGGGAGGGGGATGTGGGGGAGAGGGGGAGGAGGCGGGAGGGGGAGAGGCGGGAGATGGGCTCTGCCCCTTCCTCCCCTTAGGGGTTTTATTTATTTATTTTTTGGTGTTTTGTGTGTTTTTTTTTGTTGTAAATATAGAGGTAAGAGAGAGTTAGACACTTAAGGAAAATATAGATAGAACCCCCCAGGACGGAGTTGGAGATATATTTTGATTAGGGACGGGAGAGGATCTCTGCCTTAATGCGTTTGGGGGATTGTAATGAGTTTTTGACTTTGTTGTAATTTGAGAGCATGGTCTTGGCTTTAGAAAAAAATAAATTTATTTTTTATATTAGATTAGCATATAGACATGCATAATATGTTATATTTGATGTTTGTAAAGTGTATGCCTTTCTTCCTCTTAAACCAGTAATAATAAAAATATTAAATATAAAAAAAAAGATCGGGAATCTACGTGTGTAGTAAGCGGTCAAGCTGACCAGGATTTCTTTTCATGTTTCTTTTTTTGCTGTTATATTTTTCACTGCATATAGTATAAATAAACTGCATCTTTGTTTTTTTTTTCACCTATAACGCTGTCTGCTGTGCCTGATTTTGTGTGGTGGACCTATCCAGGGGTCACACACACCCGCTGCCGAGCTAACCCCCTCACAATATATATATATATATATATATATATATATATATATATATATATATATATATATATATATATATATATATAATCAGTGAGAACAAACATCAAAAGGTAGAGCTTTAAGAACTCAGCCATTCACTTTCTTCTTTTTAAGGGATTTTCTTACCCAATTTTATTAAAAGAGAGTTCAGAAACACACCCTAACATGAGTTTCCCTCGCAGGGGTATTCAGCATTTATCTACCTCCAAAAAACAAAAACAAACATTCAGACTCCTGCCCTTTACTCTGGTCCCACAGACGCTTACACAGTACCACTCCGTACCTTGATCCATAAACTTGGCAGGACCCTTGTTGCTCTGGCTCCCATCTGTACTCCCGGACAGAGACCTCCTTCGTCTGCTGGGGTGGAGGCTTCCTGACTCATGGGCAAGGACCTTCTCTATCTGCTGGGGTGGAGCCCAGACCCATGGTCGGGTCACTACTATAAGGCCTGCACACACCTGTGCAATCAGTGTGCTGGCTGCTCACAAAACCTGGACCCAGGATTGTAGATTTCATCCCACCTGGAACTCTTACAAATCACTAGGTACCAAATGGACTTTAGAAAACTGTAATAATGTGCAAAAAATCTGCACTGTGTGAAATATGTAATGGCAAAGGCAGCTAACATATAGGTTGTATATTAGACCTCAAAAACATATAAATAAAAGCATAGGTATGCACTGGGCACACCCTAATCAATATGTTTGGTGCCAATTCCCCCTACTGCCTGGGCACCCCCCCATTGTTGCCCCCCCCCTCCCTGCCCTGCGGTGCTGCTAGTTTCCCTCCTCTACTCCCCCCCCCAGCTGCTGCAGGGGATGTTGTTCACTGTGTCCATTCATAACTGAAGCATTCATAACTGAAGCATAGTAAACTGTGTTTACTATGCTAAAGTTTGTGAATGAACAGGAAGCCACTCAGCATAGACCAATTTATTCACTGCCCTTTGCTGCTGAGGCTGCAGGGAAAGCCATGTGTGTTTGAATTTTGGGATGCACACCCTAATGCAGTAGGCTGACAGCTTAATGGGGCCAGGGATACAGTATTGTGTAAGAAGCTGTCACATACATGACAGCTTTGCAACACATGCCTCACTCTGAGTACTGGCATACCTAATCAGAGGACTGGAAGTAATTTTTTAGGAATCTGCTGCAACCATAGCGACAGGTGCCTAAAGTGGTGATAGTAAAAACTAGTTTGTTGCCCATGTCAGTAATGTTGCCAACATTAGGGCCAATGTTTGCCTGAAATAGCCACAAATAATTCAAGTAGATGTGAACCCTTAGGGCCGGTTCACACTGCTGCGATGCGAAAACTCGTGCCAATCCAGTATGGGTTCCCTTATCGCATGCCACCCACTGGCGGTTCACACTGCCCTATGCGAACCGCTGTGGGTGTCAATAGAAAGTTAATGACACCCCCAGATCGGTTCGCACATCGCAGTGCAAACTGTCAATGTGGACAGAAATCAGATTGCATGGGTGTGAACACCCATGCGATACGATTCTGGTGCAAACCAAAAAAAGGATCCTGCATGATGGTCCAAATGCGATGTGAATTCAGCCATACAATCTGTATGGCTGAATTTGCATCGCACAGACATCTCATGTGATTTGCACAGCAGTGCGGTGCGAATCACATGTGATGTCTGACTTCCAGCAGTGTGAACCAGCCCTTACCTTGTAATACAACCCATTCAGTTTAAAATACATGGAAGGCAAAAGTCTGTGTTTATATTTGAAAAAGAAACTATTTCAATACTACTTTTTTTTTGTGATCACACAACCTTTGCTCTCAGCTGCATAAGGGACTTAGAGATGTAGGGGAGGAGACTGCGGGGGGGGGGGGGGCGGGTGGTATCAGCAGGTGGCAAAGAAACAAGAGTATAATGATCTACCCAGTAAAGAACTGCACAAGTCTTACCATTGAGTTACAGATGGGCTGTACTCACAAGCAGAATGCAAAGTAGCAAACTGACCACATGAGGGTGGGAGTGCTCCCATGCCCTGGCGTGGTCAGTTTGAAATAGGAAAGTCTGGTTAGATCAGAAGGTATTTCACATAATAGAAGCAATGCATAGAGAACAGGATACTATTTAATAAAAGTACATGCTAACACTGACACATATCAGAAATATGAAATGTTGGGGTAATATACACTTTAAGGAAAATACCACCATTAAATTGTTATTAGGACTTTATTGAATTCCCCTGGCAGAATACAGCACTTTCTGGTATTTATATGGATTGTGGCAACATGGACCCTGCATACTGCTTGCAACCAGCCCAAAAGTAATCTGACATGTGCAGCTCACCTCTTTACTATGGGGTATACAGTATATAATGTATATATATATATATATGTCTATAAATCTAAGACCCATTCATTTGTGTGTGTAAATTTAATCCTCAGCTGCTGAGCTCTGTAAATGGGTCTTTTACAGCAGCAAAGATAAGATAAAACCAGAAAGCATGAGAGAAAGATTTGAGAGCACCATCTGCTTGTCTACATATTGTCTACAAAATATGTATATTCAGTATATAATATTACATTACATTTTTATTCTCTTAATCAATGACTTTCAGACTTCAGAGTTATCACTGGTAAAAAAAATATATGCAAAAAAGAAAATTGTCACAGGTGGTGTTGTCCTTAACATTTAATCAAAAGTTGAACCTGGACGACATCCCTCAGCACCATTATTACTTTGGTTATTCAACCCAAGTATTTTAAATTAGATTAATGTTGCCATATTGTGTCCACCTCTTCTTTTACATGGATCCAAGTAGAAGATTGTACATTTCAGGACAGTTTTCTATGCATGTAGACAGATGCATCTATAACTTGCTGTAACCTGTACTTAGAAAATATGTAGATATGTAGACTTCTTTCAAAAACACTACTTTTCTCTCTGTTATGCTGACGCAGTCACTTCAGTACATTGAGTCATAAATGCAGAATAGGTATGGGGATTAATAGTTAAAACCACATTCTGATTTGTGTGATTTAAAGTGGTTGTAAACCCTCCAATATACCCAGTGAAGTGAACAGGCTCAAATGATGGTACATAAAAAAAGAGGTTTGGACTTTAAATGAGCAAAGTATATTGTGGCTAATCAGATGGATCAATGTAAAGAGTAAAAAACATGAATTTTTATTGTCTCCCATAACTTTGCAAGCACAAAGTAATCAATACATGAACGTGTAAGGACTCTTCATGTCATATTCCTCCCAGTATTAGTTTTACTTTATAAATCCCTTCAGATACAAAGTGATCTTGGCCTGACCTGTGAAATTCCTGTATATCTTGTGGTTCTCTTTTATTCCCTGGCTGACTCTTCTGGGTCAGTGAGTTGGATTTTCCAAGTCAACTGCTGTTATTTACTTTGGAAAAGCCACTGCCATAGCTGTCTTTCTGCTGTCCCACTCACCCTCTCCCTTGGAATGAAATGTGCACACTCGCTCAATTTGAAAATGCATTGTTAAAGTATATATGAAACCAAAACCTTTTCTTACCTTTTGAATAGTTATGAATAGTGAAAACCTCTTTACATTACCTTTTATTTTTTGGGGTTTTTTTTTGCTGTTTGTGTTGCATTGGATAATTTTCCCATTCACTTGTCTTGGAGACAAAATATGAAGTAAGGAAATCTCTTCAAAATAAGGGAAATGTCACTTGTCACTGAAACAAGTGCCCCCATTGGAAGAATTCCCCTCTATTTTTCTCGTGACAACTCCACATTTTGGACTTTCCCTCAATTTTACTCTCAGCAACAATTGTACCTAATAAAAATTGTGTGAAACGCCCTGGTAGGGACACAGATGATATCAAACATGTGGCAAACATTTTCTTTTCTATCCACAATGGAAAATAAAGCTTTAGACCTACTTTGTGGAAAGATATTTTTACAGAAAGATTTTTCAGTGGTCAGTTCAAGTCCTTATTTCTAGTCGTAACTTTATGTCTTTAGGTTATCTTAAAGCAGAGCTCCACCCAAAAGGGGAAGTTCCGCTCTAAGGACTCGTCCCCCTCTTCTCTTGAAGAATCGACACTTTAAAGGAGTGGATACCCGATTTTGACAGGTACCCGCTCCCACTTCCACTACAACCGCCCCTAGAGCGGAAGTCCCCCCCCTGCAGTCTTCTGGGACACGTAACAGGTCCCAGAAGGCTGCAGCCACCATTCACGATGCACAGTGGGCACCCGATTGTGAAGCTGCAAGCTATCACAGCCGGGTGCCCATAGTGAAGATGGTAGCGCCGAGGAAAGAAGACAGCGGGTGAAACCAACTGGGGTGAGCTATCTTTCTTACCCCCCTACCCCCACCTCTCTATTGCTGTCAGTCAAACTCCTGTGAAGGTGTGGCTTACCGACACTGTGGTTTTTTTCGGATGCACACAAGCATGCCTTTGAATTGTGTGCACAAGGATGCCCCCATAGCACAAGGCTTACTAAGGAGGCACCTGGAAAAATAAGAAGCAGTTAGTGTCAGTGGGGGCCTGACAAATAGGAGGTAAGAGACTGCTTTGTGGAATATCGCTGCACAGTATGACCTCCTTTTTATTTTATTTTTTAACTGTAATAAAAAAAAAACAACCACCTGGATTGACACTTGTGTGATGTTAGCACCGCTGTGCAGATCACATGCGATGTTTGTGCAATGCGAATTCAGCCATATAGACTGTATGGCTGAATTTGCATCGCATTTGCACCATAATGGTGCAGGACTCTTTTTTTTTTTGGTCCGCACTGGAATCGGATCACATGGGTGTTTGACAGTAAGCATTGCGATATGCGAACCGATCTGGGGGTGTCATTAACTTTCTGTTGACACCTGCAGCGGTTCGCATAGGGCAGTGTGAACTGCCTGCGAGTCCTATGCGATGCAGGAACCGGCACTGGAATCGCGCTGGTTACCGCATCGCGCTAGTGTGAACTGGCACTGAATGTCACTTTAAGCCTGGTGCACACAGTTAGGTTTTTTTTGTTAAAACAGTGGGCTGAACAAAAAAAATTAGATTCCTGCATTCACATGAGTGAGATGGATGTAGTAAACCCCCATGCTGTGCTATTGTATTCTTAAAGCAGGGACTTCTCCTCTATAAGAATACACGGATTAGTGCCGCAGCTGATGATCACAGGAGGTTTTCCAGCAGGACTGCTCCACAGAAGCCGATCTAACGATCGGCTTCTGTCAAAGTGGGAGGGCTACACACAGATTGGATTTTAGCCAGTCTCTTCTGAACCTGCCGATCTGCATGTGACTAGCTGTGGTCTATGGAAAATGTGTCAGTACCGAATGAAAAAAATGCTCTACTGCTACCAGTCCACAGCCATATTGTGATCAAGGATCTATTCAGCTTTTCAGTTTTAAAAGTCTGTTAAAGGACCTGTCAGATCTTATTGTGAAAAAATATATATTTTTATATAATCATTGGCACATAAATATGCATGCTTGTTTTGGCCAGTTATGCATGGTTATGCACTGACTTATTGTGTTGCTATGGAGCAGTGATTTCGACTCCAGTCCTCAAGGCACCCCAGCAGGTCATGTTTTCAGGCCTTCCATTATTTTGCACAGGTGATTTGATCTGTTTCACCACCTTAGTAATTACAACAACCGTTTCATCTGAGGGAAATCCAGAAAACATGACCTGTTGGGGGCGCCTTGAGGACTTGGAGTTGAGAAACGCTGCTATGGAGTACCCAGCACAGTGGTTTGAGGATAAGGGAGTTTAACATAGTGATTGATGGAGGTTGAAGGAGGAACCCAACCCAAGCAAATCTGAATTTGGTTCTTTTAATTCTCATCTTTAGTAATTGTCTTTGTTTGGCCACTGGCATCCATAATAATTATGAAATAGTTATATGCTCATGGCCATTATGAGTATATAGCTTTAGATTATTTTTTTTTAACGTGAAGGACAATTTTGACTTATAAAACCATAGCAGTAGTAAAGAGATTCCATGCTAAAATGGAACACACAGTCCTGGACTGAAAAGTTATACGTCAGCTGTCATGATTCTGAATACCACTGATTTCAAATCTATAAGAATTGTATTAATGTGACACATATTCCATAGAAATTACATCACACAGTTATGAATCATCTGCAAATCAAGGAAATATGGCAATTATTTCATTTGACCTGTCAAAGCACTGCTGCAGTTTTAGATAACAACTTTTCCTTTGGTTATTATCTTACAAAAATGGAGCACTGTTTAGAATCAAGACTATACTAGACAAAAACACCGGTATACTTTTATTTTATTTTATGTTACTTTGTTGTTGTGAGCGAAAGTAATACCTGCAGTGAATGTTAAAGTGTTTTTACTGGAAGACTCATCAAAAAGAGGTACCGACAACACATGCTGTTGAAAATCATTTAACTTTTTCAGAGCCAATTTTAGTAACAGAAGTACATTTAAGCTGGAATGCTTTTTTTGAAGGCTTTTTAGTGTTTAGCTGTTAGTCTGGTATAACTAAAAAATAGGATACTGTTTTAAAATGAGAAAAAAATTGATGTAATCAGAAATATTCAAATGAGTTTTGATGGCATAGCTGATTACATCTCCAAATCTCTATAGCTGACAAATTAGACTTAATTTCCTAAACAGAGAGCTGCTAATAAGCAAATAAGATGTTAGCTAAGATACAAAATAATTAGTAGCGTGTGCCTGACCAGTTTTTAAAGCCTTGTACACACGGTACGAAAATCAGAAGGGGGTTGTTGTTTGACAGGCTGTTGTCCGAAGTTCTTACCGTTAGTACGCTCCTTTCAACAATTGTTTTCCAATTTTTCGGCCAACAAATGTTGGCTGACATGCTAGTGTGTCTGTGGTAATTTGTGCCCATTCAGCCAAAAGAGTATGTATAAGGTGAGCTATTTGTTGTGGATGCGAAGACCTGGCAAATCCCAAAGGTCCCAAAGGTGTTTAACACAGATCAGCTGGATTTGTATCTAAACTCAGTAGGAACTCCATATGAATCCAATTCACCTGAACCCTCAGGAAGCTGTCACATGACCACATTCTCACTGGCCAATGGGCTGCAGGCAGGAGATTCCCTGCCCCGCAGCTACATATAAAAAATGGGGGGGAGATGCTCTTGACATTGTTGATCTACTGCCACCTGGCTATATTAAGTCAACAACAGCAACTGTATGAACAAGCCCGCAGGAGCAGGTGCACTGCCCAAAAGGTACACTGTCCACATTTAGGGACATACACCTATCCCTGTGTATCTGTCAAACATGGATGTGTGGTTAAGTCCGTACAGCCGCTATATTTCCACTCACTAACATAGGCCACCTGAACTTCAGGTGGAGCTTGATTTAAGCTGTACGTACCACATTGCTTATGTGAAAGAGGCCTTAACTACTTTCCGCCAAATAAAGTACCTGGCACATCATTTGAATTCAAGTGGTTGTACGAGGATTAAGCCTGCAGATTCCAGAATTGCCCCAGTACTGTTTTTTAGAGCCAACCATTGGCCCTCTTGTAATAACATCTGGAGCAGCTAATCAGCCACTCGGTTATTACAAGCAGCGAGTGGGGACCCCCCCCCCCATTGCTTGCTCTGGATTTTCCATCCCACCAGGACACCCAAGCTACTAGCCAGCATGTCGGAGACCCGAAGAAAGACTGAATCTGCTTTAATCGGGTCTCCTGTATGGTAATCCGGAAGCGATGACAAGACATCACTTCCGGTTTGCCGGCATGTTAACAGCTCCATTTTGTTTAAACTGAAAGCATTCAAAAATGCCGATCTTGGCATTTTGAATGCTTTCAAGTGCAAAGGAGGGATTTGGGTTTTAGGACCCCAGATCCCTCCATAAAGAGTACCTGTCATGTGCCTACAGCTGTCACAAGGCTGTGTATATTTCTTGAGACAGCAATAAAAGTGATAAAAAATAAAAAATACAACAGTGTTAAAATAAATAATCAAAAGTGCCCCAGTGCTAGAATGCAAAGGTGAATGGGTGCGTTGGTCCTGCACACTCACAAACAGCGATCGTCCCACACATGTGAGGTATCACCGCAAACATTGGATCATGGCCAGTAATTCTAGGACTAACACTCCTCTGTTGTGTTGTTTTCTTTTTTGCAATAAAGTTTAAAAAATATTTTTTTTCCCAAAAATTGCGCTTGAAAACATGCTGTACAAATATCATGTGACATAAAAAATTGCAAAACCCACCAATTTATTCTCTAGGGCCTCCGCTTTAACTACTTTAGTTTTGGAAGGTTCACCCCCTTCATGACCAGGCCATTTTTTGCGATACGGCACTGCGTTGCTTTAACGGACAATTGCGTGTATGTGCGACACTGTACCCAAATAAAATCATTGTCCTTCTTTTCCCACAAATAGAGCTTTCTTTTGGTGGTATTTGATCACCTCTGCGGTTTTAATTTTTTGCGCTATAAACAAAAAGTCAGTCAATTTTGAAAAAAACAAACAAACATTTTTACTTTCTTCTATAAAATATATCCAATAAAAAAATGTAGCAAATCAAATTTCTTCATCAATTTCGGCCAATATGTATTCTGCTAAATGTTTTTGGTAAAAAAAATCCAAAGCAGCGTATATTGATTGGTTTGCACAAAAGTTATAGCGTCTACAAACTTTGGGAAAGATTTATGGAATTTTAATTTTTTTTTCAATTATTTTTACTAGCAATGGTGGCAATCAATGATTTTTAGTGCGGCTGCTACATTGCGGCAGACAAATCTGACACTAAGTGACACTTTTTGGCGACCAGTGACACTAATACAATGATCAGTGCCTAAAAAAATGCACTGTCACTGTACTAATGACACTGGCAGGGAAGGGGTTAACAGGGGTGATCAAAGGGTTAAATGTGTTCCCTGGGAGTGCTTGCTAACTGGGCTGACTGGGTGAAGACAGAGATCCGTGTTCCTGCTTATCAGAAACACAAGATCTCCTTGTTCCCCTCTGACAGAACAGCAATCTGCCTTGCTTACATAGGCAGGCCGCCGTTCTGTCTGCCTTGGGAATGATCGGCGGGTCTCAGCGGACATCGGGCCCACCGGACCTACTGATTGGCTCCCGCTGTGTCCAATCACAGTGGGAGCAGGTCGCCGGCGGCGCGTCCCCCAGACCTGGCTTTTGAAATCACGTACAGGTACGTGATTTCGCACTTAAGGGCCGCCGTGCTGCAGTATATGTACGTAGGGCGGTCCTTAAGTGGTTAAAAAATATATTGTTTGGGGTTTCTAACTTATTTTCTACCAAAAAAAAAAAAAAGGATTTTTACATGTAAACAAAAAGTGGCAGAAAATGCCTGGTCTTCAAGTGTTTAAAGTGATTGTAAACGATCACCTTGTAAAACAACCCATTCAGTTTAAAATTTAATTGAAAGGCAAAACGTTTTTGTATAAATGTAAAAAAATATTCTAAATACCCTTTCCCCCCTTTTTCATAAAAGATCTGGGGGAGGAGATGCAACAGCACACTGAGCTCCCCAGTGAATGGCAGTCCAGCGGGGGGCATGTCAGAACAAGTCTGATCATTGGAGGAGAGCAGGCTAAATTCCCAGCATAGCTAGAGAACTGACCACAGTGTGCTCTCCTGCTTGGTGTGGTCAGTTTTTGATAGGAAAGCAGAGGGACTAGCAAGAACACCAGGGATTTCACATCAAGGAAGCAATAAAAAGAAAACAGGAGACTTTCTCATACAAGTACATGGTATAGCAGGCACATATCAGGAATATGAAGTGTCTGGGTAACAAACAATTTAATCATTTTTGGATTTGTTTTACATTTCCGAAGAGCTTACAGAGATACAATTACTAAATGCTAAATGAAGACCATCATAAAACTCTGCACAATCAGAGATTTTACTAGTATACCAGTGCCTGAATGCAGAGCGATTAAATATAGATGCAATGTGTGTATTAGAAGTCATACTGAGCCCTTATCTGGGGATATGTTTATCTCAGCATCACATCAGAAGTGATATACCTGCTGCTTTGAAGTCTATTAGACTGATCATAGGTGGGCGAGTGTCCCCAGGACTCACTAGGATTGATATTTTGGATCCTCCACTAAGGATTGAAGGGGCCCCATTCACAGGAAGATTTCTAAAGAATTGAAAAATCTCTTTAAATGCCTCTGGCAGTTCATTATTGCTCTTTAACGGTTCAGAAAGTACCTGGTAATCAAATAGGAAACAAAATTAGGTGTAATTATTCAACTGTCTATGGCCAGCCTTGGTTAATTAAAAGTTGCTTTTTATTGTAAAGGATAATAGATGTTAGTTTTGCAATTTCTGTCTCTTGTATAAAAAAACTGTCCAGGCTATTCATTAAAAGTAAGGGGTGGGAGTAATCGGGGATAATTAGTAAGGTGGGCATGGCTAAGGCCCCTTTCACACTGCCGCGACTTGAAAGTAGCGCTATTTTACTGTGATTTCATGGCCGCGATTTTGATGCGATTTTGCCATGATTTCAGGTAATGCCTGTGTAAACTTGAGGTCTATGGACTGTGGACCTCAACTCCCTTCAAAGGAGACAAGACCAGTCACTCTGCACAAAGAAAAAGAGAAGCAGTGACTGGTGTTTATTACATGAATCTTTTGCACAGAGGTAACATTGCAGTGCAAATCACATGCGATGTCTGTGCAATGCAAACTCAGCCATACAGATAGTATGGCTGAATTTGCATCGCATTCGGACCTTCAAACCTTTTTTTGGTCCCCTGCAGAATTGAATCGCATGGGTGTGAACACCCATGTGATCCCATTCCTGCCTGAATTTGCAGTTCGCTCTGCGATATGTGAATTAATTTGAGGGTGTTATTAGCTTTTTATTGACACTTCCAGCAGTTCGCAAATGGCAGTGTGAACTGCCTGCGAGTTGTATGCGATGCGGGAACCAGCACTGCATTTGCAGGGTTCCCGCATCCCTTCAGTGTGATCCAGCTCTTAGGTTAGTTTGCTAAAGGCTAATACGCTGTGCAGTTTGCAGGTGAGGTGCTCCAGAGCTTAGTAAATGAGATGACGCTTCACTTTGCAAAGAATACCCAATCACATGCAAGGGGAAAAAAAAAACACACATTTTGCTTGCACATGATTGGATAATGGAAGTCATCAGAGCTTTCCCTCATTTACTAAGCTCTGGAGCAACTGCACTTGCAAAGTGCACAGTCTATTTGCCTTTAGTTATTCAGCCCCAATATTTTCTTATACTAGTGTTCAAAAATATTGTAAAGTGTATATTTCAGTTTCCATTGTCTTCTTTCCTCCTTGACTGTTTTTCTTTTGAAGATTCTATTTCTTATCTTGCTTTTCTCTCACACAAATTAACAGTTTTTGAAAATCGTAACTCTACTTCCACATCTAGAGGATATAAATTTAACATCTATACTTTGGACCCCTGGTCAAATCTGTAAGAATTGGCTGTAAACTCTGTCTTAGTCTATCCTATACTTTATAGTATCATGTGAGCACTGAAAACATCAAGTCACTGGGCTTATCTTTCATGTTTTTGTAATGACATTTCCTTGCTTTATTCCTTTCTTAGAACTCATTGTCTCAGAGAGCCAGAAGTGTTTCATTGCTTCCCCATGGAACATCCAATTCTTCATCCCCTGGGAGCCAGAGGCATGTCGCACCGAGCGGCCCCAGTGTTGTCACCATCACACATCACAAGTCCCCTGCAGCTGCCAGAAGATCCAAGAACCAGAATCCTACCCATCTTCATGAAGTCAAAGAGGTCAGACAACTACTGATTTTCATGTTTTCTAAGAAACATAATTTTTGTTAAAACAGCTACTGATTATAGTGATATCATTACAACTTTTTCATAACCATTCATTATGTTCATTGTCATCACTAAGTCAAACAGAAAGTCAAAGACCCAGTATCTCCATTGCACCAGTTGAGTTTTGATTTAATTTGTCATCAGATCTCACAAATTGGCATAAACCTAGATTACAATTTCACTAAGACATCTGTACATGGGCCAGCTGTCCATGTTCCAAAAAACAAATTAGAGCAAGAAAATGTAGCAGATTGCAACGTTCTGGAGCCACGCAAGACCCCTTCATCATGCATGTGACCCTGCATGGCTCCGAAACATTGCAATTTGCTGTAACGATGTGATCGCTGATTAAAGCTTTGGACTCGTTCTGGAGATCCTTGGTTTGCTGGTGACATTTTCTTACTCTGACTTGACACAGTTCCAGTCGGCGATCACTTCGGCCTGAACTTATATGCATTGCCATTTCTACAGGAATGTGTGCGTTGAGAATAGTGCATTGAAAAAACAAATTGTCTCCTTTTTTGTGGTCTGTTAGTGTAGGTGAAATATGACCTCCTAGACAATGGAAAATACCTGACTTATGCAATATCGTGAATTAAACTTTTTTTGAATAGTTTTCCAAATAACTTAGATGGAATAATTTTCATTCACTGAGGTATTTTAAGGGACGCAATGCTGTGTTACTGGGTGAATGGGTTGGAAGGACTACAGTTATTACATCATACATGCCTATTCTTCTCAATGTTGACAAATTAATTTATTTGAAAGTAAGGTGAGCGAGCTATCTCTCCTGGTCAACAACAAGAGAAGTTTAGTTTAAGCGTGGAATATAAATCTAATCCTAAATGTGTGCAATTAATTAGGTACTGCAAAAGACAGAGCTACCTGGCAAACATCTGTATTAACAGGTACCACAAGGTGTTGATACATATCTCTCGTTTACCAAAGGTCCCCTATTGCACACATCAACAACCCCAAACCTCCCTTCTCCACATCCCAGTGCAATTTGCATGTCTTAGCAGAATTGTGGGATGAGGACATGGCACAACCAAGCTCTTACCTGGAGCTGAACTTGAGATTTGCATACATCTAGAAGAGCCTGGGTCTGCTCTGCAGGAGAGAAAATTAGAAAGTCATCAGTATGTACTGGCATTCTGTGGTATCTTCAAATGTGTTGCTCTTCACTGGTTTCCAGCAAAATAACTGCTAATCCTTGCAGGTTTTGTAGATATCCAAAGACCAGATACCTAGATATAAACAAAACACTGGATAGTCCATATAGGATTACCTTTAATTGATGAAAAGTAAAATTTTGGATCAAAACATATCAACAGAAGCACTGCTTCATATGGAGCATTATGTCAGCTCAAAAGAGCTCTGTCCGTCCTCACAGTCATAAAGAGAGTGTGGAAGGCCAGGTGAAAAAGCAACCGGAGAGAACACTAACTAGATAATTCCAAGGAAAAAAACAAAGTGTCAACAAAGTGTCCCTCTATAGTGAAGGATGTAGGAACTGACATTGCAACTTGCAGATGTGAAGCACCTCCACTGACATGTTTATTGGTTGATTCTTCCCCGCCCAGCCCTCCACTGTCTCCTCATTGTGGCTACCCGGTGAGAGCAGACGGAGATCTTTGAAGGTGACCTGATTTTCCATATGAAGAGGTTCTTCTGTTGATATGTCTGGATCCACATTTTTGGTTTGCAACTGCAAGTTTTACGTTTCGTCAATTTAGTTTAGTGGTATCTGCACTATCCCACACTCTTTATGGTATTTTATGGTATCTTGGAATTACACTTTTTATATCTTATTAATGACAGGTTTTCTTTAGTCAATATTTTTTTTAGGTTAAATGGTATATTGATGAACTGTAGTTGCCTGAAAAGGACAAAGTAAGCTTGGGAGAATAGGGTAACATAAGACATCAGGCTAGGGGAAAGAAGACAGAAACATATGACTGTATCCCATTAGGATACATTATTCTACCTTATTGATGACAAATTATCTTTTTATGTATGAATGTATGTATACAATACTGTAAATTTACCTAGTTATTACTGGTAAAATTAGGAAGTGTTAAAACTTTTGATGATGTTTTTGTTGCTGGCCGTGCCCTTTTATCCTGATGAGATCTGCACCCTACATGTCCTGTGTGGGCATCACATTGACAGAAATTGAGGAAAAATATTCCTAATGGAGGGGAAAACAGAAATGAAAATCTGACCAATAACGTAACTCTTTCCATTTAAACAATGGTCAGAGTTGGCCTTCAACCTTTTCTTAAAGTTTTCAGCAGATATTGTAACTTGAGATTTTGTTTAATAAAACACATTACAAAAGGTAGTTTGAAACCATTCTAGATAAGTGTGGTATTTTTGATGGATCATCTTTATGTTGCTTTTACATTTCTATTGATACATGCTTGTATTACACAGATCTCCTCTAAATTATAAAGTGTATTAGCTAGTAGCTAATGTACTTTATAATTTAGAGGAGTGCTGTGTGTTATAAGCATATATTTATCAAACATGCATTGGGTTTGATTTACTAAAAGTTGAGAGTGCAAAATCTGATGCAGCTGTGTATGGTAGCCAATCGGCTTCTAACTTCAGCTTGTTCAATTAAGCTTTGACAAAAAAAAATAAAAAAATGGAAGCTGATTGGTGTCAATGCAGAGTTGCACAAGATTTTGCACTCTCAACTTTTAGTAAATCAACCCCACTGTGTTTTACACAGCAGCTAAGCAAGTGTGTTTGGTTTGGTTTAAGCACGGTTGATTGGGTAATGCCTTTCCTGATTGAGTGGCATGGTTTTAGTGGTAACACATGATCCTTCTTGATTTTGAAGATACTTATGAGAACAGTTCACTGGCTATGTTGTCAAGACAAATTCTAATTTAAAGGTTTGTTTGCATATTTTAGTCAGTAATCTCATTCTACATACTATACCTCCAACTATACAACTGAACACACATTTACCCTATTGGCAGAGGCTTCACTTGTAAGTAAAGACAGAAAGGCTATCCATTTAGAGTTCCTAATACCAACAACTGTGCATTGTACATTGCTATTATTACTTAAAGTGGAACTTCAGTCATTTTTTCATCTTTTTATCTATTAAATCCTCTGCCCTTGTTGTTTTAACTTTGGATAGTAAAACTTTTTTTTCTGCCAGTAAATACCTTATACAGCCCACTTTCTGTTTCTTGTCTGGAAAAATGCTTAGGCTTATGACATCATGCACAGCTCTCTCTCTCTCTCACTCCCCTGAGAGTTTGCCAAGAAGGGAGGGGAGATGAGTCATAAGAGGGTCAGTGAGAGCTGCAGAGCTGGAGGTGTGTCTGTGTGAATCCAGGAAGTGAACAGGCAGAAGCTTCAGCTGCCCACAGTTAAAATGATTGCAGCCAAACTCAGTGAAGGTAGATTTCTGCAGCATATTTGGCAAGTACACAATCATAGTATATATAAAATGATATGTAAAGTGGTTGGAGGGAAGCTTCAGAATGGCAAAGATTTTTTTAATACAAATTATGTGAGCGGACTGCAGTTCCTTTTGAAGCATTGTAGATGCTTGGTAAAACATATAATACACTGGGGATTGCCTTTGGCTGTGTTACCAGAAACTGTTAAAATAAACTTTGCACCTAGTCCTGTGTTCTGTACTGTCAAGATCAAATACATAAAGGAGTAATTACAGGGTAAATTCAGGTACTTGCACTAATTGTGTTTAAAAATATTTTTAATGATGTATTAATGAATACAGAGCTGCATTAGCTTTTGTCTTTTATATCTACTTGGATCCTCACCATGGTTTAGCGTCACGTTTCACATCCTCTTCCAGTCATTCAATCTACTTTCTATGAGCTCAGGGCATAAAGAATAGCTAAAGGCAAAACCTTTTTTTAAATGTATTTTAGATAAAGGGGAGGGAGGTATCTTCCATTAGGGACACTAGTTCTGGTGAGCATGGTAAATGCAAGTAATTTCCTCACTTTGGAAGGATTTCCACTCACTTCCTGTTGTGGCTTCAGGACAGGAAGTGAAGGTAAGGCTCCCCAGTGGGACACAATTGACAGAAAAAAAAATGACAGAGGTTATAGCTCTTTTCCTACTCTATCCAAAGTGCAAAAAATAAAGCTTTGCCATCAGTTGTACTTTAAAGTCAAGTACAGCTAAAGCTCATTTGGCTGTACTCCTCCTGCAGTTCGTTGTGCACTCCTGTGATCTGTTTTCAGCAGACTGAAGCCCGCTGTAGGGCTTCAGTCTGCTGGGCAGGATCGGGAAAGATTGCAACAATGATGTCGGGATCCGCCCACATGCCTGGACCGGCATCTGGCTCAGCCTCTGAGCTGTCCGCTTATGCCCACTCCACAGCCCAGTGCTCCAATGACCACAGGGGGCAGAGCAGGGAGCTGACGATTGACAGTCACCAGCTCTCTGCTCAGAGAGCACTGAGAACCAAGTGATCGGTGGTGTTATATCGCTTGGTTCTCAGTATTAGAGCCGGCGAGGGACAGATGCAGCATAGGATCGAAAAAAAAGTAAAAAGAAAAGTAAAACAAAGAAACCTGGGTGGTTGGCTAGTACTGTCATCACTTGTGAATGTGTTGTAGGGAACGCTTAACCACTTGCCAACCGCCGCACGCCGATGTACGTCCAAACGTTGGTAGCGGATATTGTTGTTATGGCAGCAGCTAGCTGCCATAACCCCGGTATCCTCGCTTTCGTACGACGGTCGGCTTTCAGATAAAAGTGGTCTCTGCGGCGGATTCGCCACAAGATCACTTTTATCTGTGGCAGGAGAGGGCTCCCAGGATCCGGTGCCCTCCGCCGCTTACCGGAGCCGTCTGGAGTGGCGGAGGCGATCGTGTCTGTCTCCCTGCTGTGCCTGGAGATGAGTGAGGCGCTAGATGGCGCTCCCACTCGTCTCCATGACACTCAAAACGTCACTTCCGCCCATACGTCTTAAAGGCACATTTTTTTCAATGTCATTTTTTTTAATGACTTTTTTTTTTTTTTTTTTAATTGCATTTTAGTGTAAATATGAGATCTGAGGTCTTTTTGACCCCAGATCTCATATTTAAGAGGTCCTGTCATGCTTTTTTCTGTTACAAGGGATGTTTACATTCCTTGTAATAGGAATAAAAGTAACACAATTTTTTTTTTTTTAAACAGTGTAAATAAAATCATGTAAAAAAAAAATATTAAAAATAATTTTTTTTTTTTAAAAACCCCCGTCCCCATGAGCTCACGCGCAGAAGCAAACGCATACGTGAGTAGCGCCCGCATATGAAAACGGTGGTCAAACCACACATGTGAGGTATCGCCGCAATCGTTACAGCGAGAGCATTAATTCTAGCTCTAGACCTCCTCTGTAACGCAAAGCATTCAAACTGTAGAATTTTTTTAACGTCGCCTATGGAGATTTTTGAGGGTAAAAGTTTGACGCCATTCCATGAGTGGGCGCAATTATGAAGCGTGACATGTTGGGTATCAATTTACTCGGCATAACATTATCTTTCACAATATAAAAAAAAATTGGGCTAACTTTACTATTGTCTTATTTTTTTTTTATTAAAAAAAGTGAATTTTTTTCAAATTGTAAGACCGCTGCGCAAATACGGTGTGAAAAAAAGTATTGCAATGACCGCCATTTTAATCTCTAGGGGTGTTAGAAAAAAAAAACAATATATAATGTTTGGGAGTTCTAAGTAATTTTCTAGCAAAAAAAAAAAAATGTTTTAAACATGTTAACACCTAAAATCCAAAACGAGGCCGGTCCTTAAAGCGGTTGTATGCCCGCAAAAATTTTTTTTTTTTCTTTTTAACCCTGTAAAGCAAAAGGCATAATGAGCTAGTATGCACCGCATACTAGCTCATTATGAAATACTTACCTTAGAACGAGGTGTCGGTATCTTACCTGGTCCACGCCGAGGGAGCTGTCATGTTGCCTCGGCGTGTCTTCCGAGTATCGCAGTTCCAGCGCTGTGAGTGGCTGGAGCCGCGATGTCATCACTCCCGCGCATGCGCGCGGGAGATTTTTTACCCGGCAAGGTCCGGCAGTTGCCGGGCTTCAGCCGAGAATCCCCTGTTCGCATGCGCCGCTGCAGACAGCGGCTCATAGCAAGGGGAATATCTCCTAAACCGCAAAGGTTTAGGAGATATTTTTTTTACCTACAGGTAAGCCTTTTTTTAAGCTTACCTGTAGGTAAAAGTAAAAAAAAAGACTATACAACCACTTTAAGTGGTTAAATCAGAACATTAAAAACACAAAAACAATTAATAAATGGTAATCATGGTAACTACAGTTATATTATGTAAAACACTGTTTAAACTTACATTTCGAAACTACAAAACATCCATCATTTTTAAAAGCTCCCCAGATTTTACAAAATAATTTGCAAGGTAGGCATCACACAGTAACAAGCATAATTACATAATTAAAGTGAAAAGACAATAGCACTAATTCACAAACGCATGATGCATGCAGTGTTTTTATTACCATGCTTTTTTAAAACGAATTTTAACAGTCGTATTTTCTTCTCATTTAACTAAAGGCTTTTATGACATGGATTTTCTGCATTTACTGAACACGCATTATGATCAAATTTTGCAGTATTTGTGCATATAAAAGACAATCACAAAGATTATGGTTTCGATCTTTGCTAACTAAATAACGCTATCTTCTCGTTAGGATAAGCAGGTAGTTTCTATGAGATGTTTAATGTGGAGAGCAGAAAAAAGGAGCCATTCCAGGTGGAATGACCTGTGAAATAAAATACCAGGTAATGAAAGATAGAGTCTACCAAACCAAAAGATAACTGTTAGTTTAATGTGGAAAAATAATGATTCCACACCATTGTGATATCTATTGGTGTGAGTTGAACATTTTGATAAGAAAATTATCATGGCTTATAATAACAAATGCCTGTAAAAGATTGAATGCGGCTTTGTGAATTGACACTCTTGTGTCCTACAACTACTCCATAAAATTAGTTTCTGTGAATATTGATATTGGGGAAGCATCTAAGGAAAATCAAAACCTAGCTTTTAGGCTGGATTCACACCTATGCATTTTTAGTGCTTTTTGCATTTTGCAGATTTTCACTACAGAACATGTTCCATAGGAAACAATGTTAAATGGACTGTAGTGCAAATCTGCAAAATGCAAAAAGCACTAAAACTGCATTGATGTGAATCCAGCCTTAGGGCCCATACACATGTTTTTAGTGTACTGCATGCCTTACTAAATGTAACATGCATTAAAGCTAGGTTCACATCTACAGGTAGGGCTGGTTCACACCTATGCAGGTTGCAGTTTGCATATTCCAGGTGCAGTTTGCATTTTTTAATACACATTTTTGATCCATTGAAGTCTATGGAACCAAAAACCAGAAAAAAGTCCCTGGCCCTTTCCATAAAATGCACAGGTGTGAACGTGACCCATAGAAAACCATGTTAAAGTGGGGTTCCACCCAAAAAAACAAACATACATGAAAAATCCTAAAAAAAAAAAAAAAAAAAAAAAATTTGGATATTTTTTTTTTTAAACTTACCTCTAAATGCCTGTTGCTAGGGGGTCCCTCGTAGTCTGCCCCTTCCAGTGCCTGGGCTGGTGACATCACTTCCCCCTCGGCACAGGAAGGGCTCCGCTCTGCTCCCTCCCTCCTGTCAATCATCTGGGACCCATTACAGGTCCCAGGTGACTGAGCGGCCAATCACGGGGCGTGGCGCCGCTCGCGCATGTGCAGTGGGTGCCAGGCTGTGAAGCCACAGCCCGGCGCCCACAGTTGCAATGCCGGCGCCGCTGAACGGAGGGGGAGACGAGCGTGGCTTCGATCCCCCGCATCGCTGGAACCCAGGGACAGGTAAGTGTCCAATTAAAAGTCAGCAGCTGCAGTATTTGTAGCTGCTGACTTTTATTTATTTATTTTTTTATACTGGACACCCTGGGTGGAACTCCTCTTTAAATAAACTGCGGTGTGTTTCTGCAAAACTGAAAATGCACTAAAAAATGCGTAGGTGTGAACAAGGCCATATACCCTGTTGAAAAATTGCACAAAAAGGTGCAGGTACATTTTTTTTTTTTTAACGCAACACACCACAACCCACTGCAGTGCATTACAATACATTGTGGTTCACTGTAACACACATGTGGTGGCAAGATGTGATGAGGCGCCATTAAGAATGAACGGCACTGCAGTGCACCAAAACATGTGTTGCAGTAACTTGCACGCTAATGTGCATTGATGTGAACGGAGCCTAGTTGCACTGGTGTGAAGCAATACCATTCATTCTGAATGGAACTCCAACCCACCTTTCAATGGATATGTGTTGGAGCACATTGTAATGTGTGACAACGCACTAATGTGTGTTGTGCTGCCAAGAAATGGTGTATGCAGTTGTCAACCTTATGCAGAATGTGAAACCTTGTTTCTGGCTAATTATTATATCAAAGCAGAGTGATAAAGACTACAGCCCTGGCCAAAAGTTTTGAGAATGACACAAAAATAATAATTTTCACAAATTCTGCTGCTTCAGTGTTTTTAGATATTTTTGTCAGATGTTACTATGGTATACTGAAGTATAATTACAAGTATTTCATAACTAGCAAAGGCTGTTATTGACAATGACATTACGTTTATACAAACAGTCAATATATGCAGTGTTGACCTTTCTTTTTCAAGACCTTTGCAATTCGCCCTGGCATGCTGTCAATCATCTTCTGGGCCACATCCTGACTAGTGCCAGCCCATTCATGTATAATCAATGCTTGGAATTTGTAAGAATTTGTGGGGTTTTTTTTTTCATCTGCCTCTTCAGGATTGACCACAAGTTCTCAATGGGATTAAGGTCTGGGGAGTTTCCTGGCCACGGACCAAAAATTTTGATCTTTTGTTCCCCAAGCCACATAGTTTTCACTTTTGTCTTATGGCAAGGTGCTCCATTATCCTGGAAAAGGCATTGCTCATCACCAAAACTGTTCTTGGATGGAACTGTGGGAGACGTTCCTGGTACTTGCTGGATTTTCTTAAGCGCCCTGAAGCCTTCTTCACAACAATTGAACCTCTCTCCTTGAAGTTCTTATTGATCCAATAAATGCTTGATTTAGGCGCAATCTTAGTAGCAGTAATATCCTTGCCTGTGAATCCCTTTTTGTGCAACGCAATGACTACATGTGTTTCCTTGCAGATAACCATGGTTAACAGAGGAAGAACAATGATTTCAAGCACCACCCTCCTTTTAAAGCTTCCAGTTTGTTATTCTAACACAATCACCATAAGTGATTTCCAGCCTTGTCATCGTCAACACTGACACCCGTGTTAACAAGAGAATCACTGATATGATGTCAGATGATCCTTTTGTGGTAGGACTGAAATTACAGAAATGTTTTTTTACTGGAATTAAGTTCACTTTTATTGGAAAGAGGGACTTTGAAATTAATTGCAATTCACCTGATCACTCTTCATAATGTTCTGGAGTATATGCAAATTTCCATCATAAAAACTGAGGCAGCGGACTTTGTGAAAATGTATATTGGTCATTCTCAAAACTTTTGGTCAGGGCTGTACTTGTAAGTATTATTTAGCTTGAAGACATTCTTTTGGGTCCTAAGGCCTATCGGTCAAACTTCCTTGAAGCTGACCTTTAGGCAAATGAAAAGGCTCCTCTCCTTTAAAATAACTAGCAAAATTGTCCTTTTTCAGTACAGGTTTGTGGTGTGGAGCTGATTGAGCAGAGTGAAGGGTTTTCATTGGTGAGGAAAATAGACAGGAGCCTTTGTAAAGCAGGACTGATTGCCATAGTGAAGTACAATGTGCGGGGGGCAAGACTGTATTGAGTTCATGGAGAGGGGTGCAGTGTGAGTGGGAGGTGAGGTCGTTGGGGGCAGAGACCTGTGATCAGTGGCTGAATTGGGTGGGTGGGAGGGAGGCACTGTGAGTGGTGGTGAAGGGCATACTGATTTATTAGTACATTGCTTCCTCTTCATTGTCCCATAAGTAGACTGTGAGTGGAGGAAATTACATCTCTGGATTGCCTAATTATGACAGAGTAAGTGGTTTACCCCCTAATTATGCTGCTGGTAGAAGCGAATGAACCACAGAAACGGCTGTACAGTTTGACTAATCATTGCGTAGAGAAGACTGTTGTCATATACGGTAAGTTTTTCAGCTGTGTATTAAACTGTTTAAAGGGAATTTCTGTGCCATTTGGATAGTAATTGGGTCTTTGACTCAGGGAAAAAACTAGCAGATGCAGACATTACTCAGGTCTTATTAAAATCAACTTTATGTACAGATTGGAACAAATGTGCACAAACTGGTGGAACAGACCTGCTGCCCAAAGAAGCTATTCATTATTGTTTAGATGGTTTTGGTGTACTGCAGCATGTTGTATCTGCTGGTAGGAAGATTGCAAGGAGCATGAAATAAGGGTCAGTTATGTTATTGATGTGGTTTACATTCAATAAACCAGAACAATTTTCTCTGCTAAGGATTGGATTTCAAGGGGCATCTGTTCCAGGTATTCATGCTACAGTACATAGAAAGCTGACCTAATGTTTTTTTATCATTTTTTTTATTGTCGTTGAACTGTATGTGCTCTTTGTTCTTGCTTTTACTGTATATACATTGGAGAGTTCTAATTGATGGACAATGAACTCTAAGATCCTATTCACACTAGGGGTTGACCGATTATATTCCCTTTTTTTGAAGAAGCGGTATTGGTAACAAACTTACCGATATTACCAATATTACTTCAAGTGGTTGTACTGCAGGCATCACCCTGGTACCATTCTTTAGAGGGGAAGGTCAGAGATGGTCAGAATTCTTGTAACAACAACCGATGTGGCTAAGCAGCCGCTTGGCTGTTATCACAAGTAGCGGGAGTACCGCCACTTTCCAATGATCTGCCCGGGTCTCCCATCCCACCGGGAGGCCCAAGCGGCGTTAGCCGGCTGGTCAGAGACCCAAACAAAGCTGATTGCTTTGTTTGGGTCTTGGATCTAGTAACCCGGAAGCAATGTCATAACATCACTTGTGGATTACTCTCATCCTAAAGGCGCCAGTTTTAAAAAATAGAAAGTATTCAAAAACGCAGATCATTAAGTGCAGTATAGGGGTTTGGGGTCTTATAGACCCCAGATCCTTCCATAAAGTCACTGTCACTGCCTATTACTGTGACAGCAAAAAAGTGATAAAAAAAATCTAAAAGGACAGTGTAAAAAGAAAAACTTTAAATTTACAGAATATTGGCACCTGATATCGGCTATCGGCCTTGCTGTCAAAAATGCTAGCTCAGCATTCAAAGCATCAAGCAAAATGAGACAAAACACTGCATGTACTTTGTACCTTGATGGATACAAAGAATAAAAGTTCTTTTTTTTGTGAGACTTCTGTAACATCTTTAAACTTGACCCTAAACATAACCTTCACCCTAAAATTCCACCTATTCCCTAAAGTAATCTGCATCCTTTAAGCCTATCCCCTAAGAGTTAAACTGACTTAATCCCTGACTAAGCACCTAAGCACCACTTCTGCTGTGATTTGTCACAGCAGAAGCCGATCAGCGGGTGCCAGTAATTAGATGTCCTATGTAAATAAGGCAGAGCTCGGTTCTGACAGGGGGAAGTGATGGATTTGCAGGGAAAACAAATCCATCACTTCCCTTAAGAAGAGCACCTCACTGTGTACACATAAACAATGGTTAGACACACATTTTAACCCCTTGATCACCCTGGATATTTAACCCCTTCCCAGCCAGTGTCATTAGTATAGTGACAGGGCATATTTTTAGCACTGATCACTGTATTAGTGTCACTGGTTCTCACAAAGTGTCAGTCAGTGTCTGATTGTCTGCTGCAATATTGCAGTCCTGCTATAAGTCGATGATCGGCGCTATTACTAGTATAAAAAATAAATAAATAAAACTCCAGTGTATGTCCCATAGTTTGTAGATGCTATAACTTTTGCGCAAACCAATCAATATACACTTATTGGGATATTGGGATTTTATCAAAGACATGTAGCAGAATACGTATTGGTCTAAATTTATGAAGAAATTTGATTTTTTTATTGGATATGTTTTATAGCAGAAAGTAAAACATTTTTTTTTTTCCAAAATTGTCAGTTCTTTTTTCATTTATAGCGAAAAAACGAAAAAGACGCAGGGGTGATCAAATACCACCAAAAGAAAGCTCTATTTGTGGGAAAACAATAACATAGATATTATTTGGGTACAGTGTTGCATGAGCGCAAAATTTTCAGTTAAAGTAATGCAGTGACGTATTGCAAACAATGTCCTGGTCATGAAGGGGGGGGGGCAAATTTTTCAGATGTAAAGTGGTTAAAGTGGAAGAAAAGCCTTATACATAACCCTGTCCAAAATCATTAATGTCACAAGAAGTTGGCCATATGCTGCAAAATGTAAAAATCGCCGTTCTACCTTTTTTTTTGTGTGCAGTTGCCTGCCTGTCATGTGATCGTAATCCTCTTCTATTCTGATTCTAAGAGCTGCCAGTGGGCATGTAGTGAAAGCTAGTGAGGGCAGAACTTGACCTGCAAGTTCAGAGTTCTCTCGTGATTTGAGGATGATTTGTGACGTCATGGAAGAGGCAGGGCTGGGCGGGCTGTTAGGAGCACGGAGTGGTTGTGTGGCTCTGTTAGTACAGGGACCGACAACGGTATTAAAAAGTGCCTTTTAGCAGCCTGTTGTTTGTTCTTTGAGTTTTCTTTGAAGAAATAAAGGGTAGATTTTAGTAAGCCCTTCTTCATACTTTGTTCACTCTGGTGTGAATGTCTCAGAACCGAACAGTCTTGTCTGTGCCAAAAAACATAACGTTCCAGACTACCCGCACTAATGGTAACTACCGTACTTTGATGCACTGTATGCAAGCGGCAAATGTTTGTTTGTGTTCTAATATAATACTAAAACCTACTGGTGTATCATATGTTGGATTGCTTGCAGTAGTGCATAACCTGCTATCAACTGGGATAAACTTACAGAATTGCAAAATCCCTTCCCCTAGCCGACTGATAATAGCTGATCCATGACAGCAGCTTGTTTTGGCTGTGAGCACTTTCCTGAGGCATGCAATGGCAAAGGAAATGTAGAGGCTATCGTCTTCTTTAACTCCTTCATGCCTATGGGTAAAACCATCTTAATGCCTAAGCCCAATGTTACAAAATGTGTTAGTAAAACCGTACATATTATCACAACTGCTTTGTGCATCCAGGTGGGTTATACTTTTTTTTTTTTTTTTTTTGAGGACAAATTGGGCTTTTATTTTTTTGTTTTATTATCAAAGGAAAAATGGCCCACAAGAGTAAAAAGTATTTATTTATTTTTTAAATTTAGCTGTATATTTCTTGCTGCTACCATAACCTACCACGGAAGAACAACCCAAAATAAGGTTCTCCTGCTCCTGGCGATCGCAGTGATACCACATATGTGTATGCTAGTGTTTGTACCTGTAGTACAGCCCAGAAACAATAGTGCACATTTTGCTTTTTTTATCATACCCAAAACACACAGACACTGACAGTGATACTAATTAAAAAAAAAAAAAAATCTAAACCCGTCCAAAAAATACTAACCCTGACTTTTGACTTTGATTATTGATCCTCACATTGACACAAACACTAACCCTGGCACTGACCTAGAGCAAACCTTGATCTAGGTATTAAAAAACAAAATGATTTAATTTTTATAAATATTATTATTATGTTTTTATTTTTCTACACACACTTTTTTTTCTCTCTCTTTGTAAGGACAGAGAAAGATGCAATGAATCTCTCTCGTCCATTAACAGAGACAGAAAACAGGGGAGAACTTCACAGTGACTGATTACTGTGATAGCCAATCAGAGGCTATCACAACGCTCAGGGGACCTGGAATTGGATGTTCTGAGTCCCGATTGTTAGAATGTGGCCTGGGGCTCTCTGAGGGAGATCCCTGTCTCTGTGCTGGGAGGGCAAGATACACAAATATGCGCCCCACACGGAAAAAAGCCCAGGCCAGTGGGGCCGCATATTTGTGTTACATCAGCGTCAAGGGGTTGGGCATGCTCTTTGTCACAGTACATGTTGGCATTCATGGTTCCCCCAATGAACTGTAGCTCCCCAGTGCCGGCAGCATTCATGCAGCCCCAGACCATGACACTCCCGCCACCATCAGTAGTTTGGCGGTTTAGACATTAATGGCTGTGTGTTGAGTTATTTTGAGGGGACAGCAAATTTACACTGTTATACAAGCTGTACACTCACTACTTTACATTGTAGCAAAGTGTCATTTCTTCAGTGTTGTCACATGAAAATATATAATAAAATATTTACAAAAATGTGAGGGGTGTAAGGGGTGTACTCACTTTTGTGAGATACTGTTTGTATGAATATATATATATATATATATATATATATATATATATATATATATATATATATATATATATATATTGACTATATGTAAACCGAATTCACCAAAAGGAAATTATGGATGAAATAGTGGCGCTGATCCCCAGGTGGGGAGATGCCAGACACTCTTATCCAGCCAGTGAGCTGAATACAGACGTGACTAGAAAAAAAGTGAAAAAAATATATATTGCTAAATACCCCAAAAAAATCTGATTTGCTTAGGGAACTGGGCAGCTCCCATTAGTCTCTGCAGTTAAACCAACGCTAGAAGCACATTGCTTGGGTTTCACAGAAATATCATGAGGTCATGCTACCAACCTGAGAAAAGCGGTGCTCCTATGGAGCAGTGGAGGTGTATGCTCGCATGTTAACCCCCATGTAAGTGGGTTAGAGGCTCTGTCAGGCCAAACACGAGAGTGAGAGGCCTTAACAGCTGGTGAGTTTGAACTTCAGCAGGGAGTGGATTCACGTCACAGAGCTGTGGTGGATGTTTGAAAACACAGCTGAGCAGTTTTGGAGTCACCCTCACTCTTCTTTGGACTTTCTTCAAATATTTTCACGTTTAATTTTTTCACGATTGATTGGTTTCTGGACTTTATAGATATTTACTTTTTTCAATTTTTACATTTTTTTCTTGGATTTATATATTTGTATATCACCTTCACTGAGTGTTATAATTTTTACTAGCTCATATTGAATTTATTGAATAATTTATTTAATATTCATTTTCATTTTTTGGGGTATTTAGCAATATATATTTTTTTCACTTTTTTTCTAGTCACGTCTGTATTCAGCTCACTGGCTGGATAAGAGTGTCTGGCATCTCCCCACCTGGGGATCAGCGCCACTATTTCATCCATAATTTCCTTTTGGTGAATTCGGTTTACATATATTCTATTGTTAAGTGGCAGCTTTGGTAGGGTTTTGGCATTTATAAACATAGCGCGGAGGTGGTAATACAGGTCAGGGGTGGCGTAATTTGTACCTGGTTACCTTTAGTTTCCAATATAATATGACTACAGAGCTGTATTCATTTGTGTCTGACTAGAGTTCAGCATTATTGATGTCCAGTTACTTATTATTTAGATATTTAAATCAGTATAAACTGTTGGTAACACAGTTATAGAACTGGGCTCGTGGCAGTGATTATTTTGTGAATGTTCAAATCATAAATGTTAGCTTTGTTGTACTAGTTTGCCTGAACATTGTTCAGTGCCATACAGAGTAAGATGTTCTGTATTCCAATTTACAATACTTTCTCTTCCAGATATTGATTTTGGACATACAGTTTTCTTAATGTCTAAATAAGAAGATTTGGAAAGATCTATTCTGCCTCTAAACAGGTTTAAATAAAAAGACAATGGCTGTAATTTGTCTTTTTACATAATTGCCTGTATGCCTTGCAAGTAAAATTCTGACAGTTGAGAATTTATGTGCATCTCAATGCTTTAAAATTGTCTTGAGTTGTTTATGTTATGCCAGTAGTACAATTTTAGACTGACATTTCTAGAGCATAAACTAGCCTTGATATAAATCAGCATGGTAAGTCGTAGAAAATGCAAGAATGACAGACAAAATGTATTATCTTCTAAAAGAGAAGGTCACAGTTCAGCAGTTTCATATTTATATGTCAGAATATTTCAGAAGAACTATTCATATACACCAGAATGGTATGTAAATCAAATTACAAGCTGACATTGATAATTGCCTGCTAAATGGAATGATACATCATACAGTATTTCCCATCTTCTCCAGTATTGCACAGGTTAAACTGTCAAAGGTTGCTTATTCATCCAAAGCACAAATGTAAACAGAATAAAATGAAGGATCAGGTTTAAAGGAATAATTTCACTGAAATTCACCACTTAACTTTCTTGCGGGAGGCATATCAGTTGGCAAAGAAGTCCATTTTCTCAACCATGTTTTTATACACCATTTTCTAACACTAGCATGATGGTGAACCCTTATGCTAAATTGGAATTGCTGAAAGTAGACCCGCACAGAGCCCTCAAGAGCTGGAGTCTTTAGACCAGCCTTTTTCAACCAGGGTGCAGCTGGTTGAAAAAGGGTGAACCATTGTGCAGCACTACAACCTTCTAGCGGCATCCTAACGACCAATGGCATCATCAGTTGATAAGGATGATGTCAGTAACCTGCATAGCATCCTTGTTTGACCTTCCCCTGCCCCACTCCATCAGCAGTAGGGTCACATTAGCTGAGTGATGGAGAAACATTGAAATACTAGTCAGCACCAGCTTGCAAAAGTGTAATTTCTTTGGAAGAATAAATCACTTCTAACGTTTGGTGTCCTACTTGGACTTGTGGATGTTGCTGCATTATGTAAAACTATTAGAATAGTTTTTCCATTTTAGCATGGTGTGCCTCGAGACTGTCCTTAATTTTAAAAGGGTGCCTTGTAGGAGTCGACCGATTATTGGAGCGGTCGATTATCGGGGGCCGATATTTACATTTTTTAATTATCGGTATCGGTCAGAAATGTACCAGTATTGCCGATATTGGTCAGGCCTTCTCCCCCTGTCCCCACACGGCGCTCGCTGCAGTCTCTGCCAATCTCGGTTAGTGGTGCGGTGGGCAGCAGAGAGATGACATCATCTCACTGCCAGCCTTGCATCACCACTGTTCTGCTCCTACAGCAGGGGCGCGAAGGCTGTTCTTGACAGAGCTGCAGCCGTGGCTGGGCAGAAAGATAGTTACGTCATCTCTCACTGCCTGCATGTGGAAGTTTACCCGCTCAGACACCGCTGGGGAGAGGCTGCCAGAAGTAGCTGCATATGGATGGCAGGTGACAGTGGCGAGTGACATGCTGCATCTGGTGGCAGGTGACGGTGATGTACAGAATATCAGCATCTGATATCGGCTATCTGCCTGAAAGGCGGCCAAAAAATCAGTATCGGCCCTGAAAGAACTATATTGGTTGACCCCTAGTGCCTTGACTTAAAAAAGGTTGAGAAACACTGCTTTAGACCATATAGCTGATATTTGGGTGGGAGGGTCATCTCTATACTAGGCTTCTCTGCCATCTTGATCTACCACTAAATTAGTTGTTGGATCTTTTGTAGAAACTATAGTAGTGCAGCGTGAGAGGATCACTGCCGCTAATCACTTACATACTTAATGATGGTGCAGTATACAGTAGCACATTCAAGGGTGAATTCATAAATCTTAAACAGAAGATGAAGACATTTATTTACTTGCTCTGTATGTAAAATATCAGAACAGAAAACTCTCCAATTCAAGTGGACACTTCTGGCTGGAGAGAGTTTCAAACAAAATGACCATCTAAAATGGAACATATATATTGGTGATAAATTGGTCAAGTTTAGCTGTGATGGTTTTTAGTCAGTTTTACTTAAGTTTTTAAGTAGAAGGGTTACTTTTTTTGTATAAAATATTCATGCTCAATATAAGTATGCAATACAGGGTGTATAAAAGTTATTTTGTCTACAAAACATGTTGGGCTTTCTGAAAGTAAAACACAGAAATTCTATTATGCTTTCTGTCAAACGGAGTTAATCTGTTAGTTTTGAAAAACAGCGTATTATGGGCAAAAGAGGAAACCAGAGGCACCACATCCCAGTAATATATAGACAAAAAATCTAATTTGTGGGATTTTTAAGGTGCCAAATTATCACAGATTCAAGAACTGTTAAAAAAATAACAATTTTCTGGTGTGGTACTCAAGGCTCTTAGACCCTTGATGCAACCCTTTATATATGATTGAAGCGTGACACAATAGCATCTCACTGTGCTTGTTGAATTGTTAAATTGTTCTTACGTTACTATACTTATTTTCTCTCCACTACCTTTTTCATATTATTACCTTGAGCAGGCTCTTATGAGAAAATTGTTTACTGAAAATTGAGCTCATGTAGCAGGTTGTACACAGAGTAATAAGTGCCTTAACACTACTGTTTTCTCATATCTATTGTGAAACCATTATGTTACTTATGCGTTTGTATGTGTTTTCTATAAAATCCAATAAAAAAATATTGAAAGGAAAAAATAAAAATTTTATTCAGTACTTTATTACTTTAGTAATACAATTGTCTAAAAAGTTTGAAATGTGTATTATTGAAATGATGTAATACAGAATTTTTATCACAAGTATTTTGCTTGAAGAGGGAGTCTCGACATGTTTCACCTTTTTATACGTCTTTTTCAGGAGCGTGTATTGGAACATACAAGTAGCTTAAAATTAATTGTCTAAATGCAGGAAAACACAAATACTGTCATGTATGTGTTTTCCTGCATGTATTTATTTAGATAATTAATTTGATACTACTTGTATGTTCTAATACACTCTCCTGAAGAAGCTGCACAAATGTTGAAACATGTCGAGGCTCCCTGTTCAAGCAACATACTTCTGATAACATTACTGTATTTTTTTTTACATCATTTCAGTGATGATACACGTGATTCAAACCTTTTCGACATCTTTATTGTTTTTATGGAAGTGCTAAATTGTTAATTTTTCATCATTTAAGAATCTGTGATTAATTTTGGTACCTTAAAAATTCCATAGATTTGATTTTTTTTTGTCTATCTATTAGTTTTGAAGATGGTAGAGGAGGTGGTTAGGGGGATTGCCCCTTATCCGTGTAAGTCTCTGTTTAGCGAAGCAGCTGCCTTTTGGGACTTTAGCTACTATCTAAGACTTATGTAGAGCTCCACCAAATGGTAAATAATAAGTTAAAAATAACATTTTTTGTTTACTTGCTTTGAGAGAATTATAAAATGAAAATGCTTCATAATAATAAAATAGGAAAATGCTAGAAAAAAAACACTAGAGTCCCTTTAGAGGTGGTGTCCACTTTTTCATAAGCGTTGGATAGTGCTACCTTTTTAAGATGATTAAAAAAAAAAAAATAATATACACAATGTCCAGGGGCTCTGGTTCATATACACATCTATAGATTGTAAATGTTTTTATGATTTGTGCTTTTATACCAACCCATATGCATAAGTTGCAAGACTTTTAGTAGTAATTATATTTTCAGATTTACGAATAGTGGAAATTGGCTCCATATACTTTGTAGTTCTTGTATTTCTTGAAGTGTTTAGAGGATGTAGTATAATTTGAAGTTCCAGCATGTTCATAATAATTCTGGCATGAGCAGACCACAGAGAAGAATATCCCATTAGACTATGGTTATTTGCGCGGCTTGGCATAATGTATAGCCAGTACCATTAGCTTCTTAATCTGGTGTTAATGGACTCATTTGTATTGATTTACTTAATGCTATGCCAGAAAGGAATTTGTCATACGGTAATATGAATGTGTGCACACTGCACTTGGCAGCCAAAAAACAGCTGTGTCAAAAGAACGCAGCAATACAAATCCTTCTTAAAAATCACTCAGGCTTAGCATGCTGCAAATGCTACCATTCTCCAGCAAGAAGCATAAACACATATTAATAGGCCATTACAACATAAATATAGAACCATTGTCATTGTACTTGCTCTGTGCTGGCTGACCATACTGCTTTACTGTTTGTAATAATCTAAAGAGCAATTTACTTGGCACGCCAACACAAACAAAAGCACCCATTTTATATAGTAGAATATTATATTATCCTAAAACATTGTGGTTTTATATGTTTGCTAAATATGATTTTTTTTGTCTTGATGACATTTTCATTCTTGATACGTAGTTCAGATTTATTTTGTGAATATTTTACAGGACATTTAAAACAGTTACACAAAGTGTGTAAATACAGTAAATATTGTGCTCAATAAGGTCCCTTTCACACAGGGCAGATTCGCTGGATGGACTCCGCCAGCTCAGCCGGATATCGCTCCGTTGATCCCTGCTGAGCAGGCGGATGACCGATCTGTCTCCGCCCACTGTCAGAGCCCTGCTGTTCTCTCTGTGGAAATCGGATGAAAACGGACAGGCTGGACGGATGGCGAAGGTATCGCCATCTGTCTGTTTTGAGTGGATCTTGTCAGATCGCATGGCAGGTGAGTGTCAGCGGACACATCTCCGCTGACATCCGTCTGCCCATAGAAGTCAATGGGTGGCCCGCTTGGATCTGCCTGAAAAACTGATGAGCGTATCCGAGCAAGCTGATCGCGTGAAAAGGGCCTAAAAGCTGTATCAGGATGACGATGTATGGTTTACGCATCACTGGTATCTGCTTGGGGTAGAAGAGTTAACATAGTGAATAGAGTGCTTTGCAGTGTAATGTATGTTTGATACATTAAAGTGTTAGTAAACCCAGGACCCTCCATTTACTATATCTGGTCTCCCACAGTACACAGAACATGAAAATGCAATTATTTTTGTAAATATAAACTACTAAATACCTTTTCTCATCAGCAGTATATAGCAGTCTTGTGACTTCTATCAGTGTCTGGTTAAAGCTTGCAGGAGGAGTTTTCATTCTACTCTGACTGTCCTATGAGGCTGCAGGACCCCTGGCCCTCTGGACAGTGCTGATTGGCCCTGTGCTGATCACATGCACCCTCCCAAGAAAAAAAAAAAACTCTCAAGCAATACACACCAAACTGAGTATGTGCAGAGTGACTCCAAAGGCTATGTCTTATCAGGAGATGGATTGGGGACAGTGAAACAAGGGGAGGATTAGAGACAGGATCAAACAGCCTTTTTACACAATGCGGAGGATTAACCCCTTTGATTCCACGGTGAGTATACCAATCATGCTTTACTACATTTCCAGACTGATTTTACTGTTGTGGGTTTAGTAACACTTTAACAGTGCCTCTGGACCCCTTTACATTACACAGACCCCTGCATCTCTGGACCCCTTTACAAAGCACCCTGCATCTCTGGGCCCCTTTACACAGCACCCTGCACCTCTGGACCCCTTTACATTACACAGCACCCTGCACCTCTGGACCCCTTTACATTACACAGCACCCTGCACCTCTGGACCCCTATACATTACACAGCACCCTGCACCTCTGGACCCCTATACATTACACAGCACCCTACACCTCTGGACCCCTTTACATTACACAGCACCCTGCATGTAACACAGACACACTTCCCCACACACAAACACAGCTCTGGACCCCCTGCATGTTACACAGACCGTAATACAAGAATTGTCCCAAACAGAGGGGGGAACAAAGGAAAGTGGGGCTCAAAGGAAAGGCAAACCAGTTAAATATATATCCAAACTAATGTTTATTGGGGTACAGTGACATATAATACGTGAGGACAGAAGAGCGTAGACCGATAATCAATAGGCCCTAATAAAAATTGATCGGTGACGTTAAACCGACCAATGCAATTGCACAGACAGAGGGGACATGAAACATATAGACAAACAAAACAATACAAAGCGTCCGGACATCTAGGTAATTGATGTCTGTGCAGCCTGCTAACAATGAGGAGTATTCAGCTATGCTGAGTGAGGCTGCTGAACTGACATCAATCCTCCCGGGGGATGGCTCGCGACCTGGGTGGATAGGGGGGTGGGAAAAGGGGGGGGAGGACCCGAGGGAAGGGGGTGGAATGGAGTGATGGTGGAGGGGGATGGGGTAGGACAAATGAGAGAGTATGGAGCCGTGGCGTGGGGCGCTGTGAGTGGGTCCTGTGATAAACCCTTCTCAACCTAGATGGAGAAAGTGTGACCATGGATGTCTGAGGGTCAAGCTGGAATGGCAGAAAGTCCAGATGCGTGTGCAGCAAGAGGTAACTTCAGTGTGCCAGATTATGTTCTGGATGTGGTCAGGTATGTACTGATACAGCAGATGGACTAGTGGCGGGCGTGTAATGTGCTAAGCAGAGAAGGTGATCATGTACATTACCACTTCCGGGTCCTGTATGGAAGTCCTCAGGTACTACCGAAGTGTGTGTCACCTGTGCTGTGATCTGCGCCGTTCGCCACTGCATATGGAATCGGGTACTTTCTGCGGAGTTTCCGTGCTCTGAGGAGCACTCCTCAAGTAGATGGATGGCCGGCCATCTAGATGCGCCTCTTTTCTCCTACGCGGTGGTTCCATACACAGTCGGAACGCTCCCTCAGTGTATGAGCCGGCTAGCCCCTACGGGGGATGACAGCGGGCGTGACGTCCGGACGGAGTGGCATTTCACAAGACAAAATTGTGTAGCTTCTTCTGGACATCTAGGTGGCGTGCAAGGACTCCTTCTTATTGCCGTCCATTCCTCAGACACACCCACCCAGCTGATCTGTGTGAAGGAGATTTTCTCCGTCTGTGTGTGTCCACACTATCGCCCGCGGTTGGTTTGCTGCTTAGTGTGTATAGCAAGATACAGTTTTATATATCCGTAAAGTCCACGATCTCTTAACTATGCAGCCCATGTAGATGGAGCTTTGATGAGAAAGCACATGCAAATATTGAGTACAGTTGGCTTCCCTATTTCCTGCAATGTAACAACTGATCGGTGTAGGTAACATTTCAGTATGTCCTTATTTATATTTTTTCATTGTATAATAGACATCACAGTGATTATAAAATCGGGAATACATTCTGAACATCAATCAGCTCCAATGGGAAAGCAAAAGAGGAGGGGGGAGGAGGGGAAAAGAAGGAATTTGGAAAAGGAATAAAAGGGAAGAGAATAAGAAAGGGGGGGAAGGAAGAGAAGGAACGGGGGGGGGGGGGGAGAGAGATGAAAGTATGCATCCACATAGTAATTGATCTTTATAAGGCCATCCCTAGTTATAATTTATCTGTGATGGCTTGTATTGGACTAATACATTTTGAAAAAAACGGGCGTGACCAGGAGGTACCATCTATAACCTATGGTACATGTCTTATACCTTAAAACTAGATAGAAGAGAGTGAATAGTGATGGTAATGCTCAAGTATGGTCCCATGGTAGTGAAGGGGAGTATTGCGAGGACAGAGGGATGAATAATTGACAAAATCTTCATAAAGTAAATGATCCTATTATTCATGTTGTCAAGAAGGGCTGTAAATTCAGTTCCGTGTTTAGGCCTGACGGAACCAGGGACCCCAAGCGGAAAATCCATCTTTTTTCTTTTTGTTGCAGGATTTGGTTGAAGTCCCCTCTTCTAGAGGAAAGATTCAGGGCATAAATCCCCTTCACAAGCATGCCAGACAGTTTGCCCTGATGGTATTGGGCAAAGTGTCTGGCCACCGGTTTCTCAGGATTTTTCTCCAGGATTTCCCTCATGTGTTCTCCTAGACGAATCCTAAACTGGCGTTTAGTCTTGGCGATGTAAATTTTTTTACATGGGCAGGTCAACATATATATGACCCTTGTAGTTGCACAGTTAATAAGGCTTTTGATCTCAAAGCTCTTTTTATTGAGAGAATCACTGAAGGTAGTTGTCCTATGTACATACGGACATACCTGACAGTGTCCGCAGGGGAACATGCCCTTGCTTCTGGGGAATTGGGATAGCCAGGAACTATCCATGCTCCTAACATGTTCAGAGTGAACTAGGCAGTCACCTAGATTTCCGGCCCTCTTTGCCACCATTTTTGGGGCAGGTCCAACTATTTGAGCTATGCCTGGGGTATTCGTGAGGATGTCCCAGTGTTTAGTCAGTATGGATCTGACCGTATCCCACTGGGTCCCAAACTCGGTGATAATTCTCACCGGGTCTGGAGCAGTGGGAGAAGGGGGAGCATATTGAGAACTTTTAGTTGTTTTTTTACCATCTAGAAGAGAAGGACGATCACGTCCTGCTGCCTTCCGCTTTGCTCTCCTTAATTGTTTATGGGAGTATCCGCGTTCCCGGAAGCGTTGATATAAATCGTCGCTTTCACATCTATAGTCTTCTCTGCTGGAACAATTCCGCCTAATTCGGAGGAATTGGCCAACAGGGATGCTGTCCTTAAGCCATTTTGGGTGGTAACTGTCTACCCTCAACAATGTATTTGCGGAGGTCTCCTTCCGGAAGGTATGGGTCACCAGAGATAGGTCCCCTCTGCCAATTGATAGGTCCAGAAAGGAAATTCTCTCTCGGTCCCATATGTAAGTCAGTTTAATGTTTCGGTCGTTAAGGTTCAGTCTATAAATAGCGCCAGTGCATCCTGATCCCCCTTCCAGACAACAAACACGTCATCGATGTACCTGAGCCACGTTTGTACATGACTCAGGTACATCGGCGAGGTGTAGACCACATCCTCCTCCCACAGTCCTAAGTGAAGGCAGGCATATGCCGGAGCCCAGGGTGCCCCCATGGATGTACCATTGATTTGCTGGTAGTTGGTTGACAGAAATTGAAAGAAGTTATTTTTGAGGGCAAAAGTCAACAGGTCCACTAGGAATTCATTCTGTGGTCCGTAGTTGGGAAAGTGTCTTTCTAGAAAGATATCAACCGCTCTGATCCCCCAGTCGTGTGGGATCGACGTGTACAAGGATTCCACGTCGATCCCCACTAGGAGGAGCTCTCCCTGCATGTTAATCTTAGACATTTGTCTCAGAACATCACCCGTGTCCTTCACATAGGACTTCAGGTCCGTAACCATCTCCTTTAGTAAATTGTCTAAGTATTTCCCAACTCTCTCTAGGGGACCCTTTATCGCTGAGACAATAGGTCTCCCCGGGGGATTCTCCAACGACTTGTGTACTTTGGGGATGATATAGAATACAGGTACATTGTATTCATTGACTACAAGGTAATTTTATTCCCATTTACTTAGTAGTCCTGCCTCCCCAGCTAGTTTGAGTTTACCGTTCAAGTTGGCGACAAGGTTAGGGAAGGGGTTATTGAGTAATTTTGTATAAGTTGTGGTATCGCCTAGCAGGTGAAACACCTCCTTCTCATAATCTTTTTCATTAAGGAGCACTACGTTCCCACCTTTGTCACTCCTTTTTATCACTAGCTGTGGGGCTTCTGACAGTTCACGAATAGCTTTACGTTCTTCTGGGGAGAGGTTATCCTTGCTTTTTAAGTTCCAGTCTACTTTGGAAAGGTCAGTCTGTACCATATCCAAAAATAGGCTCAACCACCTATTTTTATTGAGTGGGGGCATCTTGGTGGATCTAATGTTGAGTTTCGACTGCCTTTTATAGGGGCCATACTCAGTTTCCTCTCTATCATTTTCCTCAAGAAGGGAATTGAGAATGGCCAGCATTTCCTCATCCTGATTTTTAAAAGTATTCCTACCTGTGTCAGATGTAGGACTATTCGTGTGAATAAAGCGAAGAAAAACCTTCCGTAAAAAAAAGGTGACATCCTTGAATACTGTGAACTCATCCATCTGGTTCGTAGGTGAGAAGGACAACCCTTTTTGTAATAGTTCAATATGTCTCTTACTAAGTTCAAATTGGGACAGGTTTATGACTTTCATATCATTCCTCTCTACTTTATCTGTCATAGAGTTACCTATTTCCGCTGACTTCTGGTGCGTGTTCCCCCTTTGATTGTCTGTCTTTGGGGGCCGGGGGCTGGTTGTTTGTGTGTGTTTAAGTTGTCCTCTGGTCGGCTTTCCTTGTCCTTGCCTACCGCCCCCTCCTCCTCTAAAAAAGTCACCGTCCTGGTCAGGTTATCCTCCTCAGTATCACTTGAGGGTCTTTTACCTCTCGAGGATGATCTCTGATTCCCTCTTCTAGATCTACTGCGACTGCGGCGGGGGGTTAAATCAAAGATGTCTCCCTTTTCCCAGTCACTCAAATCCCGTCTAAATTTAGATTGTTTTGTTGTTTTTAATGATTGTGTTTTTTCAACTTCTTTTTTAAGGGCCTCGTTCAGTTTCTGAAATTCCTCTAATTCCTTATATGGCTCTAATCCCTGGGAGCTCTCAGTGATCGCTGTCACTACCTCTTCTAACTGGATTTTTTCTTCTTCTACTATTAGTTTCATAACTGAGACTCCATGATCTATACAGAGTTCCTTCCACTTTTCCAAAAATCTAGGACTGTGGAGATGTTCGGCGGGTATCACCTTATCTCTTAGACCTCTGGGCACTATTCTGTTGGCTATGTAGGTTTCCAGGAAGGACACGTCCCACTTTCTGTTAAAATGTTTGATAAGTAATTTTTTATGTTATTTGAACCGAAATTTTACCTCCTCTTCTTGAGAGGGCACTGAAGCTGTGTCCTTCCTAAAAGCCTGACTGATTTCGCGATCGATATCCTCCCCGATCACAAAGGCCATGCTTTGTTAGCAATACTAAGGCAGCAAAAATACCAAACAGCAAACACAAAATGGGACACCTGGGACTATGATCGGTGTGGCTACAAATATCCCAAAATGCCTCAGGAACGGATCACCTGTAATCCCTATATCACAGTTAAATCAAGTTAAATGTAATGAAGGCTTGTATAATCATGTAAAAATGCAACTGGTACCATAGAATTGTGGTTGCCCTTCAGCCCCTGACATGTCTGTAATACAAGAATTGTCCCAAACAGAGGGGGGACCAAAGGAAAGTGGGGCTCAAAGGAAAGGCAAACCAGTTAAATATATATCCAAACTAATGTTTATTGGGGTACAGTGACATATAATACATGAGGACAGAAGAGGGTAGACCGATAATCAATAGGCCCTAATAAAAATTGATCGGTGACGTTAAACCGACCAATACAAATGCAGGCTGCACAGACATCAATTGCCTAGATGTCCGGACGCTTTGTATTGTTTTGTTTGTCTATATGTTTCATGTCCCCTTTGTCTGTGCAATTGCATTGGTCGGTTTAACGTCACTGATCAATTTTTATTAGGGCCTATTGATTATCGGTCTACGCTCTTCTGTCCTCATGTATTATATGTCACTGTACCCCAATAAACATTAGTTTGGATATATATTTAACTGGTTTGCCTTTCCTTTGAGCCCCACTTTCCCTTGGTCCCCCCTCTGTTTGGGACAATTCTTGTATTACAGACGTGTCAGGGGCTGAAGGGCAACCACGATTCTATGGTACCAGTTGCATTTTTACATGATTATACAAGCCTCATTACATTTAACTTGATTTAAATGTTACACAGACCCCCCCGTCCCATTCCTACCTTAATCATGCAGCCAGATGGGCAGACACAGCAGTGCTGAACAGAGGGCGGGAACCACTGGAGTTAATTTTTCATATTAACAAGCTAATGATTGGTTGCTAGGACCACCTAACTCCAGCAGTTCCTCTGTTCAGCGCTGCTCACTTCTCTCTCTCCTCCTGTGGTATAGGAGGAGAGAGAGTGTCTTCTTTCTCCTGCACCGCTCAGCCAGCTCTGGGTGTCACCCAGGTAGTGGTACGTTCCACACCCGGCTTGGGCACCTCCGCACCCTGTCACAGCTCGGCTCTCCTGGCTCTCCCTGACTGCCCTGTCACCGCACTGCTGCACTGCCTGAGCCCGCCCCGCTGTCACCGCTTCACTCATGGGGGGGATGTCGGCCTGACACCACCCGCAGTGTGTGGCACCCGGGGCGGACTGCCCCCCTGTTGGTACGCCACTGAATGATAAATCATGCCTGACCAATATATGTTGGCACAGCTGCTTGAAGTCACCACCAGAGGCTCACATACCAGGGTGATAGCACAGGAGCAGAGTTGGAATTGTCATCCCGTAACAGATTTATTTATTATATTTATTTATTTAAATGAAAGGTGAAAATTTGAAAAAAAATGAAAACAACTTTTGAAATGAGAAAATAACATACTAAAGCTTATATGAGATTTAATGATTGGGGTTACATCAATTTTGCATCTATGTTCTTTCTTGTGAAGCCTTTTGATGACAGGAATAACATGGGATACACGCAAAGGAAATGCACAAACCTTCAACTTGAATTTCGTTTTCTTAGAGTATGAAGGAGCTCCTTTCAATTATTGTTCAAACAGAGGTTTGGTGCTCAGAAGACACACACTTCTATGAATTAAAAAAAATAAATAAACAGTAAAGTTAGCCCAATTTTTTGTACAATGTGAAAGATGATGTTACGCCGCAGGAATCGTGATCTTTATTCTAAGTAAAAAAATCGTAATTCTCATTTTATTCAGAATCGTGCAGCTCTACTTAGTGTGAGGCCACAGAAGTTTCAAAACTCTGCATAGATTTTCTGGGATTGATTTACTAGGGATAAATAGATTGTTCACTTTGCAAGGCTTGGCAAATAAGGTGAAGCTTTGCCGAGTTCCCCCATCAAATCATGTGCAAGCAAAATACTTTTTTTATTCTTATTTTCTTTCACATGATTGGGTACTCTTTGAGCATTTAATTTTCACCACATTTACTAAGGAAAAATTCCCTTGCAAAGTGCACAGCCTATTACCCTTTAGTTAACTAACCACTTTTAATGCTTTTGCATTAAAAATCATTAACCCCCTCTTCTACTTCTAAGCATGATACAGGAAGAAGTAGATAAAACCAGTATCTATCTACTGTAAATGACTATATTAAATTCTAAAAAAAAATAAATAAATAAAAATGTCCCAGCCAGTGCAAGATCTTGAAACTGATATTTTCTCTGAACATGAAGGTGTAAAGAACACCCTTGGATTTGAAATGGTTGTTGAACTATTACACCGTTTTTTTCAAATACACATCAACTACTCCATTAGGTTTCAGACATCAAGGCTGACATAGACATTATCAGGCAGATTGATGAAATTAATGTCATAAATCCAGCGTCCAGAAAGTTGCACTATAAATTTAAATCAACGGCAGAGATAATATTTTCACCTCTGTTCTTTGGAACATGCTGCTTGAGGCAATATCTGTGTCATTTTGTATTGATGGGCCCATAATGCATCCCATTTGTTAGGTTGATTTCTGTTACTGTAATTTAGGAGCATACAATACAGAAATCAAATATAGCAGTTTTTAAATCAAACTCCCAGCTCCTTGTACTATTCTCTCTGCTTTAAGGAAGACATGCACAGTCATTTCCAGAATTCATTGGAAAAGCATAAAAAGAGCCTTTGCTGGACAGCAGTTGATGTTGCCTGCAGTAAGATGAATAATGCTGCAGTGAATTGAGCCATAAATTGTAATCTCTGTGCTGCCTGGCTTGTAAAGGTAAAAATGGAAGCTGATAAGAAGAATAGGTTTAGGATAATGCTATACTATGGGAGAATTCTGTACTATGCATTTACATTACAACTCTCTAAAGGCCAACTCTCCCAAAAAAGAATATGGATGTGATTTATTGTATTGATACTGAAAATTTAATGACCTACTCAGTTGTAATCCTGTATATCTAGTGAGAGATAACCCCATCGGATAGTTCTGCCCAACTGCTACAGAAGTTACAAAGCAAATGATGATGTCATGTTCCCTTGGTTATTGCCTAGTACAGGAATCTTTAAACTTTTGCCCATGGGCCAGATGTGACCCTTTGGTTAACTTTAGCTGGCCCTTGGGGCACTACTTCTTCCACTGATACCAATAACTGGACACTATTCCTCCCACTGACACCAACATGGGAGTACTATTCCTCCCACTGACACCAGAGATGGGGAACTAATTCTCCCACTGACGCCAATGACGGGGCACTATTCTTCCCACTGACACCAATGATGGGGCACTATTCTTCCCACTGACACCACTGCTTTATTCCTCCCAGTGACACCAATGATGTAATATATACACCCACTGACTGCCAAGCCTATAGAATTGTTTACTCCCTCTGATGCCAGGGCATTTTCTACTTCCACTGGCCAAAGTCCGGTGCCTCTGAAGTTTGAAGGACAGTAAACTGCCTTTGTTTCGAAAGTTTGGAGACGCCTGGCCTAGTAGGAGGGGTGGTGACGCAAACTACTACTGGGAAATCTTACCAGTAAAATCTCTGAGATGTACAAAAAGTCTGAATGCTAGTTAGGAAAATATCTGCATGGGGTTTGCATATTCTTTCTGTACTTGTCTGAGTTTCCTCCCATACTCCGAAGACATGCTGGTAGATTGACTGGCTTCAGTCTAAATTGGCCTTAGTATGTGTGTGTGTGTGTATATGTGATAGTGACTTTAGATTGTAAGCTCCGTTTGGGCGAGGACTGTTGTGATTGTACAGAATGTAAAAGCACTGTGTAAATTGTCGGCACTGTATAAATACCTGTTGTAGTAAATAGTAGAGGTCGACCGATATATCGGCCGATATTTGGTGTTTTTTACTTAATCGGCATCGGCCGATTGTGCTGATAAAAAAGCCGATATAACTTCAGCGCGACTTGCAAATAACTTCTGTAATAGAAGTCAGTGCAAGTTGCCTGAAATCTTCTGTGAAGCGACTTCTCCCTCTTCTGGGCAGCCTGCCAAATGTGATAAAAAGAACCTGAAGGATACAATGTTTACACTTATGAATGAACTGAGCTCCTTGTGTAGAAGCTCTCAGTTTAACCATTTAAAGACTCAATCTTTTTCTGACATTTGTTGCTTACAAGTAAAAATCCTGTATTTTCTGCTAGAAAATCACTTAGAACCCCCAAACATTATATATATATTTTTTTTAGCAGAGACCCTAGGGAATAAAATAGCGGTTGTTGCAATATTTTATGTCACACGGTATTTGCGCAGCGGTCTTTCAAACGCAATTTTTTTTGAAAAAATACATTAATAAATAAAAAAAAAACTAAGCAGTAAAGTTAGCCCATTTTTTTTCGTCCAAAAGTTTTGATTACCTGTTTTTGTACATTTAATATTTAAGATATAGTTTTGTTTTTTTTTCTAAATTCTACATACAAGTGAACTGATTGGAGGTTTGTTTTGTTTAATAAATGTTTAAATGTAAAAAAATTTCTGTATCACTTAAGGTTGGCTACACACTGGAGCGGGCATGCGTTGACGGTAAAATGCTGCTAGTTTTAGCGGCGCTTTACCGTCATTTTATTTGGCTGCTAGCGGGGCGCTTATAACCCAGCTAGCAGCCGAGGAAGGGGTTAAATGCGCCCATGAAGTGCTGCGGTGCGCATTCTTTTCCAATGGGCAGGAGTGGTGGTATACACTGCTCCAAAGATGTTGCTTGCAGGACTTTTTTTTAACATCCTGCCATCGCATCGCCTCGCCTCAGTGTGAAAGCACTCGGGCTTTCACACTGAGACTGCAGGGGAGCCATTTTACAGGCACTTTACAGGCGCTATTTTTAGCCCAAAAGCGCCTGAAAAACGCCCCAGTGTGAAAGGGGTCTAACTGTTAGATTTTATGAGATGAAGGGGGAAAAAAAAAAAGAAAAAAGAAAAAAAAAAAATCGGCCTAATATATCGGTCCAAAAAAATCGGCATCACATATCGGCCATCGGCCACCGAGATTTCTAAATATCGGCATCGGCCAGAGAAAAACCCATATCGGTCGACCTCTAGTAAATAGCATACAAAAAATATTGGAAAAAGATTCCAGACAGCAGTTCTTCAATGAGGACCCACTGATATATTTTAGTTAACTCTCTTTATTAATAAACCCTTAAGTATAAATATACATATATAAACAAAGTAACTACAAATGAAAAAAGAATATTCCTCCCTCCAGCCAATGATTAAAATAAGACAGACGTCTTAAAGGGAACATGGGTGGCCACCCTACCTTATACACACACCTCCCGATCACTCGCCTTGCATACGCATACAGACAAAAGTCTTAGTCCCAGGTCTGATGGATAAATTTAGCCAAAGTTTCTCAGATGTCAGGTTCAGAGTCATCCGACTGGGCAATGTCCAAAGGCTATGTAAAAGATGATATAACAAGCCAGATCCAAGGGACGATAGAAGGAAGGGATCACTTTTTGAATTGGTGGTTATGGTCTATCCCAAAAGGTGGAGGTATAGGGGGTAGTTCCAGGCATTGGTGGACATCCAGAGGTCCCGGCCACCACTAACGTGGTCCCACTGGTAGTTATCTCGTCCATTAATGCAGATTCAATACAGACAAGTGTTCTAACCATAAGCCCATGGATTTCTAGTCTATTCTTATTACATCTGAGCAACTTTGGCTAAATTTATCCATCAGACCCGGGTCTAAGACTTTTGCGTATGCAAGGCGAGTGATCGGGAGGTGTGTGTATAAGGTAGGGTGGCCACCCATGTTCCCTGTAAGACGTCTGTCTTATTTTAATCATTGGCTGGAGGGAGGAATATTCTTTTTTCATTTTGTAGTTATTTATCTAGTCTATAATAAGAATAGACTAGAAATCCATGGGCTTATGGTTAGAACACTTGTCTGTATTGAATCTGCATTAATGGACGAGATAACTACCAGTGGGACCGCGTTAGTGGTGGCCGGGACCTCTGGATGTCCACCAATGCCTGGAACTACCCCCTATACCTCCACCTTTTGGGATAGACCATAACCACCAATTCAAATAGTGATCCCTTCCTTCTATCGTCCCTTGGATCTGGCTTGTTATATCATCTTTTACATAGCCTTTGGACATTGCCCAGTCGGATGACTCTGAACCTGACATCTGAGCAACTTTGGCTAAATTTATCCATCAGACCCGGGTCTAAGACTTTTGTCTGTATGCGTATGCAAGGCGAGTGATCGGGAGGTGTGTGTATAAGGTAGGGTGGCCACCCATGTTCCCTGTAAGACGTCTGTCTTATTTTAATCATTGGCTGGAGGGAGGAATATTCTTTTTTCATTTGTAGTTACTTTGTTTATATATGTATATTTATACTTAAGGGTTTATTAATAAAGAGAGTTAACTAAAATATATCAGTGGGTCCTCATTGAAGAACTGCTGTCTGGAATCTTTTTCCAATATTTTTTGTATGCTGTTAGTGTAGTTCAGAGGACTCTCACCCCGTGATGAGTGATATTATTACCACTCACAATCAGGGATGAGGATATAGACAGGTGTATTATTTGAGCAGGTAGGAGGTAAACCTTTCAGACGCTCATATCCACCTGTGTTAATTAGGCAGTTTCATTGGTCTTTTTCTTATTTTCATTGTAGTAGTAAATAGACTAGTCTATTTTATATCAACATACAACCATTGTTTAAAAAAAAACAGGTTGTACCCATGCCAAAGGAACACTATGGTGTTCATTTGCTAAAAGCAGAGAGTACAAAATTTGGTGCAGCTCTGCATAGACACCAATTGGCTTCAGGGTTTTTTTGTTAAAGCTTAAATGAACAAGCTGAAGTTAGAATCTGATTGGTTACTATGCACAGCTGCACCAGATTTAGCATTTTCCAGTTTTAGAAAATCAAACCCTATGCCTTTCTAAAGAGAGAGTACCACGGAAACTGTTTGCATAGACACCAATCAACTTCCAGCTTTTTTTTTTTTGTCAAAGCTTAATTGAACAAGCTGAAGTTAGAAGCTGATTGACTACCATGCACAACTGCACCAGAGTTTGCACTCTCCAGTTTTTAGTAAATCAACTCCATACATTCTTTGGTTAAAACTTCAGATGGAGCCATATGGAGACACAGATTGAGAGAAGAGGATAAATCACTGCACCACCTTTTTAATGCATATGAAACTACAAAGTAGGCATATGCAATATTTCATATTTTACAGACTGAAAAAAGTAACAATATAAAAGATAATAAAGAAAAAATATATAAAAACACCTTAAAATTCATTTTGAAAACTACCTGTCACTAACACCTGAATAACACTTTTTGATATGACTGATATTCAAGGAGTTAGAATTGCAAAGGGTTGTAAACAATTACTAGCTATCATTTCTTTGGTCACTAAGAAAACTCTACTCAGATCTACTCATAACCTTCATTGATAAAATTGCTTTCTAGAAAAACTATTTTGTCTTTCACAGGGAGTGAATGGACAACCAGGGGTGTTGCTAGGTCTACAAAAGATCTGGGGCTAGAGTCTATAGCAGTGAAATTAAGAAAGTCATATGCTTGGGCAGGTATATAGAGATATATATATATATATATATATATATATATATATATATATATATATATATATATATATATATATATATACGGTGTGTATATATACGGTGTGTATATATATATATATATATATATATATATATATATATATATATATATATGTATAAAACTCCCAATTGTCCTTGACTTAGAGGGACTGTCCCTGATTTGGAAAAATGTCCCTCTGTCACTCTTTCCTCCCCATTTGTCCCTCATTTTGGTCTGATCTATATAGTTGTATATAAAATGCACTATTTATCTTTCAAAAAGTGTTTCCCAGTGCTAAACCTTTCATCCAAATTCTAAATTGCTGCATTTGTAAATACCAAAAGCCAATATAAAGGAATAGTAGTGGTAAAAAGCACTAGTGGGTTTAACCAATCATTTTTTATTTATACAATCTCCTTTAAGGGGGGTGTGGCAGGGGGTATGACCTATGCCTACATACTTTTGCTAATATGTGTCCCTCATTCCCATTTCAGAAAGTTGGGAGGTATGTGTGTGTATACTGTGTGTGTGTGTGTGTGTATATACACACACCAATATTTGGTGTGACCACTCTTTGACTTTAGAACAGCATGAGTTCTACTAGGAATTCAGCAGGTAGGTTGTTCCAAACATCTTGGAGAAATAGCCACAGATCTTCTGTGGATATAGGCTGCCTCAAATCCTTCTGCCTCTTCATGTAATCCCAGACAGACTCGATATTGAGATCAGGGCTCTGTGACGTCCAAACCTTTACTTGCAAGACTCCTTGTTCTTCTTTACACTGAAGATAGTTTTTAATGTCTTTGGCTGTATGTTTGGGGTGGTTATCTCGCTGCAGAATTAACTTGGGGCTATTCACACACCTCCCTGATGGTAGGACATGGTGGATAAGTATCTGCCTGTATTTCTCAGCATTGAGAACACAATTGATTGGGCAATCTTGAGGACCGCAGACACAGTCGACCAAGGAAACTTTATGAAACATATGAAAGACATATGCTTACTTCCCTTCAACATTGGAAGATGTCCAGCAGTGTCATCAGCACAGACTCAAGAGGAGAGGGACCTTCTGGCTTGTTATCAGCCTGGTTACAATAGGCCTGACAACACCTTGACACGTCTTACCAGGCTTTTTGTAGCATTGGCGCAGTAAAGGCTTCTTTCTGGCAACTTGACCATGCAGCTAATTTTTGTTCAAGTATCGTCGTATTGTGCTGCTTGAAACAACCATACCCTCTTCTTCCAGAGCAGCCTGTATGTCTCTTGAGGTTACCGATGAATTTTTCTTTGTATCCCAAACAATTCTTCTGGCAGTTGTGACTACAATATTTCTTGGTTTGCCTGATCTTGGCTTGGTATCAAGAGAACCGTGAATTTTCCACTTCTTAAAAAGTGATCAAACAGTACTGACCTACATATTCAAGGTTTTGGATATTTCTTTTATATCCTTTTCTATTTTTTTACAGTTCCGTTATCTTGTTACTCAGGTCTTCTGCTCCATATGGCTCTGTATCTTGCCTGCTCAGTGCATCCATGTGAGAGCTAATAAACTCATTGACTATTTATACAGAGACATTAATTGCAATTTAAAAAGCCACAGATGTGGGAAATGAACCTTTTAATTGCCATTTTAACCTGTGTGTGTCACCTTATGTGCCTGTGCCAAGGCCAAACATTCCAGGGTATGTAAACTTTTAAAAAAAAGGAGCCAAACAACTATGTGATAATAAATGGCTTCATATGATCACTATTAAATAAATGACAGTTTTTTGGCATGATCAGTCATATTTTTAATTTCAATACCACAATTTCACAATTCCTGCCAGGGTATGCACAGGTTTGAGCAGAATTGTATATATATATAGCCACCTCTCTCCCGCAGAAGTGAATTTTTTTATGAAATGCATCAAGATTATTTATAGTCTCCCCATCACAAGTTAATTAACATTACCATACTCTGTTGTTTCTAAAAGATGACATTATGATTGATGTGTGGTAAGCAAAAAGGTGTAGATGAAAACTGTACTAAAATGTTTTTGAAAAAATCTTTAATAAATTGTAATAATTATTAAAAAATTGTACAGTGACTTTTATTAGCATTCAGTATATAGTTTGTACCTTAAAAATCCCATTTTGCTTGTTTGTCGTGCTTTTGATTGCAGTGTATTGGAGATGCGGTACATGAATCAATAGAGGAGTTCCCATTTTAACAAAAAAATTAAGTCAGCAGCTACAAATACTGCAGCTGCTGACTTTTAATAATCGGACACTTACCTGTCCCAGGGTCCAGCGATGCGGGGGATAGAAGCTCCGCTCGTCTCCCCTTTCGTTCGGCGGCGCCGGCATTGCAACTGTGGGCGCCCGGCTGTGGCTTCACAGCCGGGCACCCAATGAGCATGCGCGAGCAGCGCCGTGATTGGCCGCTCAGTCATCTGGGACCTGTAATGTGTCATAGATGATTGACAAGAGGGAGGGGTCAGAGCTGAGCCCTTCCTGCGCCGAGGGGAAGTGATGTCACCAGCCCAGGCACTGAAGGAGGCAGACTAGGAGGGACCCCCTAGCAACAGCCATTTAGAGGCGAGTAAAAAATTTTTTTTTTCCCAAATGTTTTAATTTTTTTAATTTATTTATTTTTTTTAGGAACATTCATGCTTTTTTTTTTATTTCGGTGGAACACCACTTTAACTTGCATCCATTGTTTATATGTTTGTATAATCTTTTATACAACTTTTTTCAATTCCAATCAGACAAAATATAATTAAATGTTTTGGTCAAAATTATTGATATACAACTATACTAGCTTCAAGCTTTGACAAGTCTGCATTTCAAGAAAACCAGTTATTTCTTCACCACAGAAAATAGAGGAAATACTCAACCACCACCTACATATGTGCCAATGTCCAATAACCTAATTTTATAATTACCTTCTAACCCTCTTACATTCTACGTCTATATTTTTCAAGTTTACTTATTGCAATGTGCAATATTTTTAGGGCTTTAAAATGAAGAACATTAATGCAAATTATTACAATAAACGTATTTACTATTTTTTCTAAAGCTAATTTTACAAAACTAACTTATTCCTAGATATTCACCTGAAGTATGCAATTTTTACATATTGTGAGGGAGGGGCATACTCTATTGAAAATAAAAATCTTGAATCTATTTTAAATACATATATTTTTTCATATGCGACAAAGACTTCTTTCAAATGTGTGCAATTTATACTATAATTATATTAAATATGATAATGTTTAATCCTGGCTAATATTTTCCTTTGATCATTTCCCTCCCTGAGGGAGCTAATGTCCCATCAATTTTCTCCCCCACAACTCCAAATGAATTAAGACTTTCTTCCTATTCATTCATTTTTTTGTTTATTACTGAGTATACAGTATCTCCATTTTTAATTCTTATGTTTTATTTTGTCCTATCCCATCCTCCCAACACGTCTCCAAGGAGTTGGAGACGTGTGACGTGACTCGTATGCCGGGAAGCAACGGCCTTTTTGTGGGTTTGAAAAGCTGGACGTTTCTTTCAATGCAAGTTTGTGCCTCTGCAAATGTGAGTGCAGACTTTTTTGGATTTCATCAAATAAATCATTTACTTGGATGTCTGCACTATGAGGAGTTTCTTTTCTTTTTAAACGGAGAATTGGGTGTTGCGGTGGAACTGCTGAGTATATCCCCTTGCTTCTCTGAGCTGTCATTTGATACCTATGCTTACTACTATCTACCTGAGGGTAAGAGGCAGTGTGTTTGGGTGATGGTGGCAGTTTCTTCACACCTGTGATATTTGAATTCCACTCCAGCAATCATTCATCTGATTCACTTATGGACTTTGTTCATGAAATTGATATATCCATGTAGTTAGCGCTACATCACTTTTTATATACCTGTATATGTGTATTGAACCAACTCCAGTAATCAATCATCTGGTTTACATATGAACTTTATAGAAATGGGATTTCAACATGTCAGAACAGTGTGTTGTTGCCACATCCCTGTGTAGGAAAAAAGAAGAAACCCCCTTGATTGGGACTTTTTAGGCAACAACAACACACAAGAGTAAAGTAGAAAAAATTTATTTTAGTTCGTAAAATAGATCATTCACAAATATGATTGTTAAAAACATATCATTTTGAAAAGACAAAATGAAAACTAGATTAAAAAAAAGACAAATTGCATAGCAAGCATGGAACAGTATTGAATATACTCTCCAGTGATTGAGTATTCTCTCCGGTACCCAACACGTTTCCGGTTCAAGCCCTTCGTCAGGGGTATGGGATAGGAGAATATGTAGTCACAAATTTGTCTAATAAAATACAAAATAGAAAATTAAAAGAACATATCATAGCAAAAGAACATAGATATTGGCAACCATAAGAGTAATATGGACATGAGATAATTTGAGGGACACCCACCATGTGGTATGTTCTACTATGCAACTAAGAAAAAGATTAATAGAGCACTGCAGGAGCTGGCATCAGTGGGAGCCCACCAAGCGACCCCACAAAGTAAAATGATTCCCCAAGTGGAAGAACTCTCTTCTTTACCGGGTGGTCAAAGAGAAAATTCATCTCATATGGAGAGCATAGCCAGGAGGGGGTGACATAAAAAGAGAAGGACAGGTCAAAAAAAGTATGAATAATGAAAATAAGAAAAAAGGGAATAAGAGAAAAAAGAAAAGAAAGAAAGGAAGGGGGAGTGGGGAGGGAGGAAGGGAAGGAAAGAGAGAGGGGGGGGGAGGGGGAAGAAAGGATGTGGAGATGGGTGGTATATATATGTCTACTGCTGTGACTAGTCTTGTTTGTTTGAAAAGATCTAAGCATTTCATCAAAAAGAGGGAAAAGATTACCAAAGTTTTTCAAGTCGTGAGGAGATGCTGTAGAAAGCCTCAGTATAGCCTCTTATCATCCATATATAGCATACTCCAAGTCACTTGAAGAAACCTCTTCCTACAGAAAAGCCATTGTAAAAAGCTGTATTATATGCCTTGCATATAAGCCAGGTCTGAGTTTACAATCTTAGTGTAAGTATCAAAGGGAGTGCTACTAAATACTCACTGTTTGTATTCAGATCTGTACCTCTGTATGTGGTGTCCATCCAGCTCTGGCGTGCTCCAGAGCTGTGTTTGACGGAGGATCTACTTAACCAATGGCGCCGGACGCCTGCACAGTATGTCAGAGCGATCACGCAGGTGCAATACAAAGGTGCGATCGCGCCTGTGCGATGGGCATCATTGACCACAGTGTGTGGAACGCATAGCGCCGCCCCTGTGTCCGAGAGGGCGGTGCCATGCACTCCAAGCCCAGCGTGTCAGTGTGTAGGGACAGCCCGATCAAAAAGGGAAGGATAGGGACGGGGTGGAAGAAAGGGGGTAAAGACAAAAAACGAAGAAAAGGAAAAAAATCAAACCCAAAGGTGGAGAGGGACAAAAAATAAGAAAAAGTGAACCTAGGTCCAAGGGGCTAAAAAGTATATTGTAACCCAGCAAAGAGGGAGGATCATAGAAACTGAGCTGGAATCATTCGTGAGCAGCATCCGCAGTGTCCCAGAGAGGATGCCATCTAGTGTCCAAAAATTAAATTGAAAAGTTAGAACACCACATAGGGAAAAACAAATATTCTTGGAAAACGGAATAGTAGAGCAACATTGCCAATGGCATTTGTATAACATGGGCACAGTGCCTAGGCACCCTCACATACCAGGATATTTACTGCTATTTATAAGAAGTAATTCCAGACAAAATATACATTTTTCAGGGTACACCTAAGCTACAATTACCATTTCTAGATGATTACTTCACTTTTTATGTTCAGGTCAACTGTAACAGAATTCTGTTTTAGAGAATAAGTATGTTTTTTACAGTATTCAGTTCCTGATGGCCTGATGAGACCAGGTACATGTAGTACTTTGTCCCATCTTTCTAGGTGCCCTGTAATTCTAGCTGTAATTTTGGGCAGGGTGGTGCAGCCCTGCCCCCCCCCCCCCCTTGGTGCTTGGCCACTCAACACCACAGATAACAAAGCTGCTTTGCTGGTGAGTGCCTGTCTCCGGGTCCCTGCACCGGCAAGAGGAATGCATGTGGAGGTGAGGCATGTCGGCTTAAAAAAAAGTGATAATACTTCTTCAAACTGCTCATACACTAATAGTTTAGGTTGCCTGAGACATGGGCTTTGGGTTGCCCAATCTATAGCAGATTTAACTTCCCCTCTTCCTCTTCCAGTTTTTAAATGATACTAAAGTCTTGTTATTTTTATTGGTTAAAAATAACAAACATGTTATACTTACCTGCTCTGTGTAGTGCTTTTGGATAGAGCAGCCCCAATCCTCCTCTTCTCGGGTCCCTAACCGGCGCTGCTGGCCCCTCCTTCCTGCCGAATGCCCCCACAGCAAGCAGTTTGCTATGGGGGCACCAAAGCCGAGCCACTGTTCTGCTTCCATTCAGACACGGAGCTGCAACTTGGCCCCGCCCCCTCTCTCCTCATTGGCTGACTGACTTTGATTGACAGCAGTGGGGACCAATCAGGAGGGGGAGTCCCGGACAGCCAAATCTCTCGTGTGCAACATCGCTGGATCTAGATGGGGCTCAGGTAAGTATTAGGGGGGCTGCTGCACACAAAAGGTTTTTTTATCTTAATGCACAGAATGTATTTCGATAAAAAAACATTCTGCCTCTAGCCCTGGTTCACATTGGAGCGATTTGGCATGCAATTTGAGATGTCAAATCACATGCCAAATCGGCAGCAATGGCACTGTCCAAATGGGAATCGGTGTGGCGCTGCTAATGCGGCGTCACACCGTTTCGGACAACCTGCACAGATGTCTCTGAAATTGCCCCCGAAGTCGGGACTGACATGCAGGAATGAAATTGTGCGAGTTCAGCTGAACTTGCATAATTTCATTTCTGCTGTCAGTGTGGACCTGGGCTTAGAACCAGTTTAAAAATGCTCAGTGAGCAAAAATTAAAATGCTCTGTATTTTCTGTGCAAAACACAATGGATTTGATTTCCAAAAACTGGAGAGTGCAAAATTGGGTGCAGCTCTGCAGAGAAACCAATCAGCTTCCAGTTTTTTTCTTTGTCAAAGCTTAATTTAACAAGCTGAATTTAGAAGCTGATTGATTATCATGCACAGCTGTACCAGATTTTGCACTCTCCAGATTTAGTCCATAGATCCCAAGATTACACAGAAATTGCTTCAAATCACATCAAAATCGTGACAAAATCACACGTCTTTTTAGTTCACACAAGTGTGAAAGGGGCCTTAATCAACCTCAATGTGTATAGGATAAATATTTTTTCCTCAGGCCCCTTTCAGACATATGCGACTTTTACTCCGACTTTGGACATCAGAGTCGCATGACCATTCATACCCCATGATTCCCAATGATAACCATTCATATCTGTGCGACTTCAAAGTAGTCCCTGTACTACTTTGGTCTGACTTTGATGAGAGTTGAGGTCCTCCAGTTTACACAGGCATTCCCTGAAATCGTGGCAAAATTTCACGACTTTCAAGTCGTGGCAGTGTGAAAGGGGCTTTAATGAGAGCTTTCCTGCTATAGATAAGGAATTTTATTTTTTATTTAGCATAATACAGTTCATATAAAATTCTGTTGTAAGTAAAGTTCTCCTGCATTGTCGCAAATTCTGCATAAAAACATTTTTTAAATACATTAGCAAGTATTAACCACTTGCCGACCGCTGCACGCCGATATACGTCGGCACAATGGCAGCGGTGGGCAAATGGGTGTACCTGTACGTTCCCTTTAAGAGGCGGGGTTAGCCCGCTGCGTAAAGCGTGACTGTGCCCGCGGGACCGGCGGACTCGATATCCGCCGGTCTCCCGGCGATCGTATCACGGAGCCTCAGAACGGGGAAGTGCCTATGTAAACAAGGCGTTTCCCCATTCTGCCTTGTGATATGACAGAGATCACTGCTCCCTGTCATCAGGAGCAGTGAGCACTGTCATGTGACTAGTAGCCCATCCCCCCACAGTTAGAATCACTCCCTAGGACACACTTAACCCCTTCATCGCCCCCTAGTGGTTAACCCTTTTGCTGCCAGTGTCATTTACACAGTAATCAGTACATTTTTATAGCACTGATCGCTGTATAAATGACAATGGTCTCAAAATAGTGTCAAAAGTGTCCAATCTATCCGCCATAATGTCGCAGTCTTGATAAAAATCGCAGATCGCCGCCATTACTAATAAAAAAAGAAATTAATAATAAAAATGCCATAAAACGATCCCCTATTTTGTAGACGCTATAAGTTTTGCGCAAACCAATCAATTTTTTTTAATCAAAAATATGTGGAAGAGTACATATCGGCCTAAACTGAGGAAAAAAAAATTGTTTTTATTTATTTTTGGGGGATATTTATTATAGCAAAAAGTAAAAAATATTGCATTTTTTTTCAAAATTGACGCTCTTTTTTTGTTTTTAGCGCAAAAAATAAAAACCACAGAGGTGATCAAATACCACCAAAAGAAAGCTCTATTTGTGGGATAAAAAAGGACGTCAGTTTTGTTTGGGTGCAACGTCGCACAACTGCGCAATTGTCAGTTAAAGCAACGCAGTGCCGAATCGCAAAAAGTGCTCTGGTCAGGAAGGTAAAATCTTCCGGGGCTAAAGCGGTTAATAATGGGTAAGGATTCCATTAGCTAGTTTAAACAGTTCAGTTTTCCCCATGCTTTCTTTCTTCCCCATTTATATTAACAGGGTGATTGATCTGTACAGTTTCATTTACTGTGCTTAGACTTTAGGACCTGGAAAAGCAAAGAGAAAAGTCCACATCTTCATAGTAATTGCATTGCCTCAGTATACAGCAGCTCATTCAAAAGCTGAGAATGTTGGTGATGTTTTTGACCTTGTATACATAACATACATTATTTACGTGCACACTGAATGCTGATAATCGCATCTCTTAGGTTTTTATCAAGGCTATTTTATGTATTATTTAAAAAAGTGAGTGTGATTTTGATTTTGTTACATGAACCAATTTTTCATCAAACCTAAAAAACAACATTTGTATGAAAACACATTTATATTTAAAGTAACCCTGTAAGTAGACTACAAAAAAAAACTGTAAAAATTCCAACTGGCACATAATTTATGATTATAAAAAGGGTGGTGAGAGCAGAGTATGTACAGAGGGGCCAATATCCTATGAAGTTATACTAGAAGAAGAAATATGCACTATAAGTGCATTAAGGTCGCCCTTGAAGGATATTTATACTGGCCAAGAATGAGTATTTAATCTCATAGATTGTTTTATATAAAAGTGCACTACAGTGCCATCTTTATTAAACATATAGAACATATCTGTATATAAAAAGGTAACAATGGAAAATACAAATATACAAAGTGCAAATACAAACACTGTACATCCAATTGCATACAGAGGATATGACACCCGTGTGCCTACAGCCCGCAGCCTGTATGTAGAGGATCAGGCGGATGAGGTATATAGCACGTAACCCGACATGTTTCGGAAATAGGTATGTATTACTCCTTCATCAAGGGATTTACAATTGGGTGCTCAAGTCTATATGTAATGTAAATTTTAAAAAAATAGAAAAATAGTAAAGAATATTTATATCGTCATAAATTGTATGCAACTGCAATTTTGCGATATATGCGATTTTGTGGTTATGTAGGGAAAAAAGTACAAAGTCTAATAAAAAACTAGTCGTACTTACATCAATCTGATTCATAAAAACAAACCGAAAATAACAAAAAACAGCGGTTGAACAGCAGAGCTAGAAGCAAGCTGGTTTTTGTAGTTCACAGAGCACAAGATGGGCGGCCAGGGATGCAATGCAAGGCGCTGCAGCACTTTCACAAGGGATGGCTGATAGAGATCTGTGTATTTAAAGTATGGTGTCATGAGTGTACAGGGCATATAATTAAGCCAATACTTCGCTGAAGAGACGAACAGTCATTCAGCTATAGTAGGGAAACATGTAAAGTAAAATTCAATATTCTAGTATAAGAGTATTATTCAAATTACCTTGTGCTTGTTTAGTAATCTCCTGAGACGCAGACCTCCAGGCAGCAGTTCAAAAACTGACAGGTGCCCAAGGAGTGTCTGCGTCTCAAGTAGGACAGCTGATTGGACATCAGCCAATCAGTGTCCACTCCACATAATCAGCTGCATAACAAGCAGCTGTGTGTGGAGATCAGGCATCCCCCAGACGTCAAGGCGCGCGGTGTAGCCACGCCCCTAGGGGCGTGATGACGCCACACGCCTCAACGTCACCGGCGGGTATGCGGTCCCGATGCGAGCCAGAGCAAGAGGTTACTAAAGTTACAAAAATTCTCACATGACAGAATATAACTTGGGAACTGTTGGACTACGTTGTATTGTAATGTATTCTTTCATTTCCGAGCATGTGTGGTCTTGATCTTTTTTTCGGACGAATACTGTACTGATTAAACGAAAACCGTACGATCTGGTAAAAAGTTTCGTGCTTGACCGATCAGAATTGTTGGATGAACTGTCGTGATCGTCTCTTGAAAACTATGTACAGTGGAACCTCGGATTACGAGCATAATCCGTTCCAGGAGTATGCTCGTAACACAAAGTACTCGCATATCAAAGCGAGTTTTCCCATTGAAGTCAATGTAAACGAAAATAATTTGTTCCGCATTGACTTCAGTGAGATGCAATAACGCATGCGGCCAGAGGCGGGGGGGGGGGGGGGGGGCATCGGAGAGCCTCGGAAACGGCCGAAAAGGACTGAATACACTTTGGCTGACCTCAGCAAACCTCGGAAAGACGTCCTACCCGAGATTTGCCAAGGTCAGCCGTGCTGTACTCGGGTCTTTCCATGCATTTCTGAACATGAGGTTCGGCTCTGCTCGGCTCTGGTGCCCCCCCACCACATGCCAAAAGCGGTACTTCACACCGCCTTGGCCTGAATAGTGCTAGTTTTGCGAGACAACACACGCAAACCGAGTTATGATTTTTAAAAATACAGTGCTCGTATTGCGAAGCGCTCGTTAACCGCGTTACTCGCAATCCGAGGTTCCACTGCACTAACGATCAGACTATCGTAAGATCGCTCTGAAAGTGTTTTTTTGTCATCCGATTTTCTGATCGTGTGTACTAGGCATTAGTTACAATCCTATCTACTGTTAGATAATCTCTGTCCAGCAACCTACAGTACCTGTAGCCTGCCCTTTTGTTCCTTGTGTGGTAGGATTCTACCTAAATCCAGCCATAGATGGTTCAAATCTCGGCTGGTTCAGCAAGCAATAGATGATTTTCTTTCCTGCAGCCACTGGTTGCAGGAAAGAGAATTGCGCGATTTCCCCATCAACACAGTCAGTGTTGCTGGGGGAATCCCTCCTGCGGGGGGGGGGGGGTTGGGAGGAGCCGTTCCTGCCAGGAGAACACAGTGATTATTGTCAGCAGCTGGCAAGAATCGCATGTACAAATTCGACATGCTGCTTGTACCCAGGTCGGTCGACTTGGGTACAATCAGCCTGCCCATAGATGGTTCAAATCTTGAACCATGAAATCTTGAACCATCTATGGGTGGCTTTAGACTACTGTGGGGCCAGTAAATTAGATATAAAATGATTTCTTATCAGGATTAGAGGTGTTGTAGTATGAGTGGTTTCTCAACTCTACCCAAATGGTGAAAAGTGTCTAATTGATTGTTCATTCAGATTGTAATACTTGCATAGATTTTTTCAGTTACATGGACTTTACCTACATGATCTGGTAGTCCATTTCCCTCAAACAAATGCATGGAGCTTCAGATGGTTTTTGCTAATTAGCCCACAAAACATCATCTAAGTTTATACAATTTTTTAATAAACCAAAGCTAGCTGACAATGTGTTTTTTATAACTAGAAAATGTTTTTCTGCAGTGCAGTATAAGAGGTGATCAAACAAAACATATGCACTTTTTATTATTTAGGTGCTGATGTGCAAGGTTTTATGATGGAAAGATCACATTTACAATACTACATTGTATACTCCAGCAATTCCCATGTCTATTCAAATCCTCTAAAGCCCTATGCACACTGGTGAACTAGAAAGTTTTTTAGACTGTAAGCTTTCAAGAGCAGACCCCCTCTAACCCTCTTGTCTTAAATTGTATTGTAACTGTACCCTCTCCCTTTATATTGTAAAGCACAACACACATTTTTGGTGCTATATAAATCCTGTATAAAAAAAGTAATAATAATGAGACCTAGATTGATGCTTTCAAGAGACACTGTTATCCAAGTAATGAAAGAGTACACACAGTAACCAATCAAAAGGTTGCTTTACCAGACCTACTGTACATGTCTGTTTCAATAAAAATCAGCTTTAACCGGTATATTTATCATATAGCTCTGAGCATGTAATAGCAGTAAATGTCTGATTAACTCACTCTCATAAATGTATCCCTTTTATACTAAAAGACAAGTCAATTCAGAGCTACCGAAGAATAAAGCCTGGTACACACTATTCGGTTTATTTTCTGTTAAAAAAAAAAGAACATGTCAGCTCCGGTTGCTGTACTAACGATTCAACGTTAGTACAGCAATCTCCTCTGCTAAGCTGTTGTGTTCTGACAGGGGGATGCGAACGCTGATCAAGAGCCGGTCGGCTGCTGCTTTTCCAGCATGCTTGTCCTTTATTGAATCAGCCGATGTCGGCCGGCATTCAGCCTGTGTGTACTGGACTTAAGACCATTTGGCTGTTTACTTAACCTGATTGGATTGATTGCCACTTGGTACAATATAAAGCTGGCCATAGATGGATCAAAATTTGGCTGGTTCACCAGGGACCACCCGAATTTTGATCCATCTATGTGTAGGCTGGTTGTAAAGAAAGAAAGAAAATGAATCATGTATGACCAGCCTTAAATTTAACTTAAAGTGATTGTAAAGGATCGTTTTTTTTTTCTTTTTAAATAACAAATATGTCATACTTATCTCCACTGTGCAGCTCGTTTTGCACAGAGTGGCCCCGAACATCTTCTTCTGGGGTCCCCTGCCAGGTCTCACGGCTCCTCCCAGCATTAGATATCTCCCTAGGAGAAGCGCTCTCCCGAGGGGGAGCATTCATTCTGTTGAATATTGCTCACCCTGGCAAACCATTGAGACACATTAGGTGGGGATTGTTGTTTCCACGAGCTGGGGATTCATGCCTTGGCAGCATTCAGAGTATGATTCAGCAAAGACCTACAGTTTCTCTTACTAGACATAGGGGTTAAGTTAACCACTAAGTTAACCACTTGAGCCCCGGACCATTATGCTGCCTAAGGACCAGAGGTCTTTTTCCAATTTGGCACTGCGTCGCTTTAACTGCTAATCGGCTTCGGCTGCCGACATCGCTGGCTCCCTGTACACGTAAGTGTCCATATATTAACCACTTCAGCCCCGGAAGGATTTACCCCCTTCCTGACCAGAGCACTTTTTACAATTTGGCACTGCGTCGCTTTAACTGCTAATTGCGCGGTCATGCAATGCTGTACCCAAACGAAATTTGCGTCCTTTTCTTCCCACAAATAGAGCTTTCTTTTGATGGTATTTGATCACCTCTGCGGTTTTTATTTTTTGCGCTATAAACGGAAAAAGACCGAAAATTTTGAAAAAAAATGATATTTTCTACTTTTTGTTCTAAAAAAAATCCAATAAACTCAATTTTAGTCATACATTTAGGCCAAATGTATTCGGCCACATGTCTTTGGTAAAAAAAATGTCAATAAGCGTATACTTATTTGTTTGCGCAAAAGTTATAGCGTCTACAAACTAGGGTACATTTTCTGTAATTTACACAGCTTTTAGTTTATGACTGCCTATGTCATTTCTTTTTTTTTTTTTCAAATAACATTTTTTATTAAACGTATAGACATACATATACATTGAGCAATAGTGTTGCTTATAATTAAGTGCAATAGATAAACAGTCAGTGCTATAGACATTGAGCTTCTGATGATAATCATCCAGGTGCGTTAGTGGTATAATATCTTCCATACCATCTGAAGTTTTCAACCAGCAAATAACATTATTAAACTGAGAATGTATTAGCATTTTACAGAGAGAAGGAAAATAAAGTAGGAAAAGAGAAAAGAGGGATGGAAGGGGGAAGGGGAAGTGGGGGGGGGGTCTAGCCGCAGACCTAGGGCGGGTCCTCCCGTTTATGCCATTCCTCCCAGACCATGTCATGGGCCTCCATTCTGTTTTGTATCCTGGCTGTCATTTTCTCCATTAGCTCTATGTCCTTTATTCTGGTATAGAGGTCTGCTCGGGAGGGTGGAATCTGTTTCTTCCAATAGAGGGCTACCAGGCATCTCGCTGCTGTGAGAACATGACCTAATAGTTTCCTAGAGTGTCGGGATATACGTAGCCCAGACACACCAAGAAGAAACAGTTTCGGGACTTTGGGGACCTGGACGCCCAGTAGGCGATTCAGCAATAATTGTGTTTCCGTCCAAAAGGGAGTTATTTTGGGACATGTCCAGTAAATGTGAAATAAGGTCCCCCTGTCCTTCATACACCGCCAGCATCTATCCGAGCTAGATGGGAAAATGGTGTGGAGGACATCAGGTGTCATATACCAGAAGAAAAGGACCTTGTATGCATTCTCTTTGTACAGAGTGCATAATGAGCTTTTAGCCGCCTGGGACCAAGTCGTCTTCCAGGTAGCTTCCGAGATCTCCTCCCCTAGGAACTTCTCCCAGCGGGTCATGTACGAGTGCTTACCCTGATCTGTAAAGTTATAGGAGTTCAGTATCTGATAAATATCAGATATTAGCCCGCGTCTAGTTGAACCCTCTAATATCAAACCCTCAAAGGGTGATGGGGTCGAGAACTGTAAGTTCGGGGCAATTGATTGAGCGTAGTGCCTAATCTGCAAGTATCCAAAGAACACTTGCCTTGGTAAATCAAATTTTCTCTGTAACTCTGTAAAGGACAGTAATCTGCGCGTGCATGGGTGTACCAAATGGCCAAAGTGGAATAAATTCCTCGTCGCCCATGGATAAGACATCTGATGAGTAAGGCCTACAGGCAGCTTGGGGTTGTAGAGGAACGATGTGAGGAGTGATCTTTCTGAGCATAGCTTATAGAGCCGTGATACTTTACGCCAAAGTGTACTAATGTGGAGCATGGGGCCCAAGAGTTGAGTGGACTCCACCTTCACCTCCGCATTCCACAGCATGCTATTTGGATGGATTGGGGCCATCCAAAGTTTTTCTATTTCTGTCCACTTATTATATGAGCGTTGGGTGAACCAAGAGGCCAGGGTTCGCAGTTGAGTGGCTTGGTAGTATTTAGTTAGGTCAGGGAATGATAGACCGCCGTCTGATCGTGCCGCTGTCATGACTGATTGTGGAATTCTATGTCTTTTGTAATTCCAAACAAATCGTACTAAATCCGCCTGGAGTTTTTTCAGCTCTGATAGGGGTATTGGGATGGGGAGAGTCTGGAATAAATACAGCAACTTTGGTAGGATAACCATCTTAACAGAGGCTATCCTCCCTAGTAGGGAGATATGATGAGCCTTCCATTTCAGTAGAAGGTCCCTTATAGTTTTAAAGAGAGGGGGGTAATTGGCTCGGTATAGGGTGGAATAAGAGGGAGTTAGCTGTACTCCCAGGTATTTCAATGATGATGCCTGCCAGTGGTAGGGGAAGTAATGTTGTAGGTGTTGTGTTTCCTGTGTTGGGATATTAATGGGTAGGGCTTCTGATTTAGTTGCATTTATCTTGTATCCTGATAGGGATCTGTATAGGTCAAGTTCGGCGTGTAGGTTAGGAAGTGACATTCTGGGTTGGGTTAGGGTGAGGATGATATCATCAGCAAACAGGGCTAGTTTGAATTCCCTGTCCCTCAGCGGTATGCCGTGGATGTTCGGGTTTTTTCGGATGGAAGCCGCCAGAGGCTCGACACACAGCGCGAAAAGTAGCGGTGAGAGTGGGCACCCCTGGCGGGTCCCATTCGTGATTGGAAAGGCCCGTGATAGAGCGAAGGGAGTTTTTACTTGGGATGAGGGATTAGTGTACAGATGTCTAATTGCTTGGAGAAATGGGCCCTGAAATCCCATGCAATTCAACGTGGCGAAGAGGAAGGACCAGCCGAGGCGGTCAAAGGCCTTTTCCGCGTCCAAGCCAAGGACTAACGCCTGCTGCTTATTCCTGTTCGCCACGTCTATTAGGTCAATAATTCTTCTCGTATTATCCCCCGCCTGACGTAGGGGGACGAATCCCACCTGATCCTTGTGTATTAGCGAGGGAAGTATCAGGTTTAGTCGCATTGAAAGGAGTTTAGTAAAAATTTTTAGATCAGAGTTTAGGAGTGCGATTGGCCTGTAGCTGGCACATACAGAAGGATCCTTGCCAGGCTTAGGAATTAACGTGAGGAACGACCTCTGCATATCAGTGGGAATGGGGGTTTTCTGAAAGAAGGCGTTAAACATCCTGCACATATATGGTAGTAGAATCGGGAGAAATGCCTTATAATACTCATAGGGAAGGCCATCTGGGCCAGGTGATTTATGAGAGGGCAGAGTTTTGATGGTGGCCGTTAGCTCTTCCTCTGTAATCGGTGCATTAAGTGACATCAGATCCGTCTTAAGTAATTTGGGGAGTCCACTGTTCTCCAAGTATTGCTTCATACGATCTTTTATTTCAGGTGGGGGCGGGTCTCTGGGAATTTCAGGGTTATTATATAGTGTTGTGTAAAATTCTCCGAAGATCCGGGCTATGTCTTGGGGGTGTGACATGAGGGTCCCCTTTTTATCTTTAATTTGGTGGGGTGTGGACATGTGAGAGCGCTCCGAGAGTTTACGTGCCAGGATAGTATGGGCCTTATTCCCCTTGTCATAGTATGTTTGTCTTAATCGAGTAAGTGCCTTCTCTACCTGTCCTAACGCTAAATCTCGAAGGGTGTTTCTGAGGCATATTATTTTTTTGAGAAGGTTTAGGGATGGTGATACTTGCAGTCGGAGTTCTAGAGTCTTAAGGTCTCTTTCGGCTTGAATTTTAGATGCCATCGCGTTTTTCTTCATGGCCGAAGAAATCGCTATACACCGTCCCCGTAGGACTGCCTTGTGGGCTTCCCAGAGGGTGGTTAAGGAGACTTCGGGGGTGTTATTTTCTAGGAAGTAATTCTGCAGGGTTGTCTCTAGTTCCGATCTGGACGGAATATGTTGTAAGAGGAAGTTATTTAGCTGCCAATTACTAGGTTTACGGGTTGGGGTACCTATGTCTAGTGACATAAGGACTGGGGCATGGTCAGACCATGAGATGGGGAGGATCTGGGCAGTTTTGATGGCGCGTAGGGTATTGTTATTAACGAAGATATAGTCTATGCGGGAATGCATGAGGTGGGGGGCAGAATAGAATGTGAATTGCTTATCCCCTGGGTGTAATGCTCTCCATGCATCGAATAAAGCATGTCGCCTAGTCAGCTGACGAAATAACTTGGAATCACGGACGGCCCGAGCCTGATGGGCTGCAGGATTAATCACGTGACGGTCTAAACCCACTGAGTGCACCAGGTTAAAATCTCCGCCAACGATTAAATAATCATTGGGTTGTCTAAACAGGCGAGCGAGGACCCTAGATAGGAAATGTATTTGATGGGTATTGGGTGCGTAGATATTACAGAAAGTTACCGCCTGTGTTTGCCACTGACCTCTTAGAATTATATAGTGTCCCCCCGGGTCTATGAGGGAGTCGGTGCATTTAAATGGAGAGCCTTTTTTAAACAGAATGGCAACACCCGCACGCTTACGAGGACTAAAGGCCTGATAAATTTGGGGGTACTGTTTGGATGCGAAGGCGAAAGCATTCCCTCTATTGAAGTGTGTCTCCTGCAGCATAGCTACATCTGCCCCAATCTGCCTGAGTTCCCTCAATGCGAGATGTCTTTTTTTGTTTGAGTTCAAGCCATGGACATTAAACGATAAGATCTTAGCCATGGTCGATGGTGTGTGCGTGCATCAGATTACTTAGCTTATCCAGTCGTGGACCTTCCAGGAAGTCCAAGGTGTGACGGGAATCAGGCGTGAGAGGAAGCCGAGTGGTTGCTCCAGACCTGCGGCGAGCCATAAGAGGAAAAAGAATTGGGGTGGGGGGGGGATAGAAGAAGTAGAATAAGTGGAGGGGAGAAAAGAAAAAGAGAAAAATAGTTAGTAGCAAATCATTTAGTAATAAACATTTTGTTGTTGTCTCGGGCAGTAGAGACCGCCCGGATTCTAAGAGGTTCCAGTAGGTCCCCTCGGCCGGGGCCCCCAACGAGGGTTCAGGCCGGGGGGGCATAGCGAACAAGCAAAATCAACTGTGTTCAAGTCCTCAAAACAGAGTAACAATAGGGAACTCTAGTGGGATTAACCTCTAGGGGGGGATCAGCGACCAAAAGTTCCACCGCTGAGCTGTCTCCAGCAAGAGAGGGGGGGGGTGCCCTGTGTTGCTAATAAAATGACAGGTGGGGAAGGCCTATGGGGATAGCCTATAATTGTATTGGGAGGGGCAGGAGAGGGGGGAGATATAGTCATCCTTTTTTAGGCTTTGTTTTGGTGGATCCGCTGGGAGAGTCCCGATCTCTGGGTCGTTTAGTTGGTGGGACCTTCTGCCACACCACTGGAGGAGGTGTGGGCAAGTCTACTAAGTCCCATTCAGGCAAGCGGGGTGGTGGGATTTCCATGGTGTCACAGAAGTTTTCCACGTCTTCTGGAAAGCGTAGCACTGCGGTTTTTCCCTGCCTTCGGGCAGTGAGGCTGAAGGGGAATCCCCAGCGGTAGGTGATGTCGTTTTCTTGGAGCAGGATAAGTAGGGGTTGGAGCAGTCTGCGTTTCTGTAACGTTATCCAGGAAAGGTCTGGAAAAAGTTGGACCTGCGTGTTTTCAAAGAGAATCTTTTTTGTGGTGCGGGCTTTGCGCATGATGTCCTCTTTCAGGGGAAATGAATGGACCCTGCATATGACATCTCGGGGTCTGGAGATGGGCCCTTTGGGGCGGAGGGCACGGTGGGCACGGTCCATCTCAATGGGTTTGTTTGGGGGGTCCCCCAGAAGGTTGTTAAACAGGAGTTGCAGAGTTTCGTGAAGGTCTTCGGGACCCTCTGACTCAGGTAGACCTCGGACACGAATGTTGTTTCGACGTCCTCGGTTATCCAAATCTTCGAGGTGACGTTGCATGTTCCGGAGCATTATATGATGGTCGGCCCCCTGTACTTGGGTGCGATGTACTGCCAGCTTGGTCTCCTGAATTTCCTCTTCCGCCATCTCCACCCTGTCAGATAGGTGTTTAAGGTTAGCATGTATCACTTGAATTTCTGCTCGGCATGCTGACTTGACTTCCTCAATAAGGAGTCTAAAGTCCTTCTTAGTGGGAATAGCCTGGAGACAGTCCTGCCATGAGGTGGGGTGCTGGAGGTGGTGATCGTGTTCCATATGGCTTTGTGGGCTATGTGATGGGGATGGTTCCCTTGCGACTTGGAAGGATGCTGATCCCCTGGGGTCCCATTGTTGTGGTTGGGGGACCGTCCTGTCCCCCCATGTGAGTCTCTGTGAGTGAGAGGGGAGACTCCCGTCTCTACCCTCCATAGGGATCAGGGACGGCGAGCTTGTTACCTGGGCATATGATTTCGTCTGATTTGTTCCTTGCTCTGTGGACCTGGAGGCATTATGACGGGTCTGTCTTTGTGGCTGAGGGGAGACCGGAGGGGGGCCAAAGTATGGTTGGAGGGTGTCACCATCAAAGTTCATTTCTGATAACTGCCCCATGTCCCCTGTGTTCCCTGGTCCTGGTAGTGGGGGAAAGTCACTGGGTTGCAGGGATGGTGTGGGGGTCGCCGTTCCTCCCATGGACAGGGATGGATCAGACATGGTGCGCAGCAGCTGCGGGAAGGCCTGTGAGCACTGCGTGTAGGAGTTATTGAGGCCTAGTAAGGGGTCCTGTGGCGGGCCGGGATGCTTCCCTTGTGCTGGGAGTGGAGGGGGGGGACTCACCGCAGTTGATCCCCTGCTTCTCCGGTCCCCTGTCTCCCGTTCCAGGTCCGCTGTGCTCTGGAGTAGTGGAGGGGATGCCGAGCTCCGCCGCGGTGGCTGCCTCGTGGATGAGGCAGGAGCCGTCGGCGCCATCTTGTCCCTGCCGTCCTCGGACATAGAGGGATGTTTAAAGTACCCGTGGAGGGTTGTTGTGGAGCCGGACGGCGGTTGGGATGATCCCCTGGGTTTGGAGGATCTGGTTCTCCTGCTGCCTCCCATAAAATGTAGCTGAAAATCCCCTTTTCAGGCCTTAATGCTGCGGGCTGGTGGAGAGCTGAAGGCTCAGGCGTCCATGCAGGGCAACTTCCGGTCCCGCCCCCCTATGTCATTTCTTGAGGTGCTAAAATGGCAGGGCAGTACAACCCCCCCCCCCCAAATGACCCCATTTTGGAAAGTAGACACCCAAAGGAAATTGCTGAGAGGCATGTTGAACCCATTGAATATTTATTTTTTTTTGTCCCAAGTGATTGAATAATGACAAAAAAAAAAAAAAAAATTTACAAAAAGTTGTCACTAAATGATATATTGCTCACACAGGCCATGGGCCTAAGTGGAATTGCACCCCAAAATACATTCTGCTGCTTCTCCTGAGTATGGGGATACCACATGTGTGGGACTTTTTGGGAGCCTAGCCGCGTACGGGGCCCCGAAAACCAATCACCGCCTTCAGGATTTCTAAGGGTGTAAATTTATGATTTCACTCTTCACTGCCTATCACAGTTTCGGAGGCCATGGAATGCCCAGGTGGCACAAAACCCCCCCAAATGACCCCATTTTGGAAAGTAGACACCCCAAGCTATTTGCTGAGAGACATATTGAGTCCATGGAATATTTTATATTTTGACACAAGTTGCGGGAAAGTGACACATTTTTTTTTTTTTTTTGCACAAAGTTGTCACTAAATGATATATTGCTCACACAGGCCATGGGCATATGTGGAATTGCACCACAAAATACATTTAGCTACTTCTCCTGAGTACGGGAATACCACATGTGTGGGACTTTTTGGGAGCCTAGCCGTGCACGGGACCCTGAAAACCAATCACCGCCTTCAGGATTTCTAAGGGTGAAAATTTTTGATTTCACTCTTCACTGCCTATCACAGTTTCGGAGGCCATGGAATGCCCAGGTGGCACAAACCCCCCCAAATGACCCCATTTTGGAAAGTAGACACCCCAAGCTATTTGCTGAGAGGCATGGTGAGTATTTTGCAGCTCTCATTTGTTTTTGAAAATGAAGAAAGACAAGAAAAAACTTTTTTTTTTTCTTTTTTCAATTTTCTAAACTTTGTGACAAAAAGTGAGCTCTGCAAAATACTCACTATACCTCTCAGCAAATAGCTTGGGGTGTCTACTTTCCAAAATGGGGTCATTTGGGGGGGGTTTGTGCCACCTGGGCATTCCATGGCCTCCGAAACTGTGATAGGCAGTCAAGAGTGAAATCAAAAATTCACACCCTTAGAAAGCCTGAAGGCGGTGCTTGGTTTTCGGGGTTCCGTACGCGGCTAGGCTCCCAAAAAGTCTCACACATGTGGTATCCCCGTACTCAGGAGAAGCAGCAGAATGTATTTTGGGGTGTAATTTCACATATTCCCATGGCATGTTTGAGCAATATATCATTTAGTGACCACTTTGTGCAAAAAAAAAAAAAAAATTTGTCTCTTTCCCGCAACTTGTGTCGCAATATAAAATATTCCATGGACTCGACATGCCTCTCAGCAAATAGCTTGGGGTGTCTACTTTCCAAAATGGGATCATTTGGGGGGGTTTTGAACTGTCCTGGCATTTTATGCACAACATTTAGAAGCTTATGTCACACATCACCCACTCTTCTAACCACTTGAAGACAAAGCCCTTTCTGACACGTATTGTTTACATGAAAAAGTTATTTTTTTTTTGCAAGAAAATTACTTTGAACCCCCAAACATTATATATTTTTTTAAAGCAAATGCCCTATAGATTAAAATGGTGGGTGTTTCATTTTTTTTTTCACACAGTATTTGCGCAGCGATTTTTCAAACGCATTTTTTGGGGAAAAAACACACTTTTTTAAATTTTAATGCACTAAAACACACTATATTGCCCAAATGTTTGATGAAATAAAAAAGATGATCTTAGACCGAGTACATGGATACCAAACATGACATGCTTTACAATTGCGCACAAACGTGCAGTGGCAACAAAATAAATACATTCTTAAAAGCCTTTAAAAACCTTTACAGGTTACCACTTTAGATTTACAGAGGAGGTCTACTGCAAAAATTACTGCCCTCGATCTACCCTTCGCGGTGATACTTCACATGCATGGTACAATTGCTGTTTACATTTGACGACAGACCGCCGCTAGCGTTCGCCTTAGCGCGAGAGCAGGGGGCGACAGGGGTGCTTTTTTTTTTTTTTTTTTTTTTTATTATTTTTTTGCTTTTTTATCTTATTTTTAAACTGTTCCTTTCATTTTTTTTTTTCTAATCATTTTTATTATCTCGGGGAATGTAAATATCCCCTATGATAGCAATAGGTAGTGACAGGTACTCTTTTTTGAAAAAATTGGGGTCTATTAGACCCTAGATCTCTCCTCTGCCCTCAAAGCATCTGACCACACCAAGATCGGTGTGATAAAATGCTTCCCCAATTTCCCAATGGCGCTATTTACATCCGGCGAAATCTAAGTCATAAAATGCTCGTAGCTTCCGGTTTCTTAGGCCATAGAGTTGTTTGGAGCCACTCTGGTCTCTGATCAGCTCTATGGTCAGCTGGCTGAATCACCGGCTGCATTTTCAGGTTCCCTGTTGAGACAGGAGAGCCAGAGAAAAACACGGAAGACGGTGGGGGGGGGGGCATTCCCTCCCACGGCTTGTAAAAGCAGTCTAGAGGCTAATTAGCCGCTAGGATTGCTTTTACATGAAAGCCGACCGCTGGCTGAAAAGAATGATACCAAGATGATACCTAAACCTGCAGGCATCATTCTGGTATAACCACTCAAAGTTGTGAATGGCGTACCTGAGGACAAAAAAATGGTTAACAATAAAGCACAGTAAACGGTAAAGTATAAAAAATTGCATACCTGAAAAGCAAACATGATAAAACATAATAACAATAAAACATTGCAGAATAGAATACAGTAAATAAGAGCAGAACAATAGAGAGAATATAGAGAGAGAGAACAATAAAACGACAACTATTTTTTTTAATTTTATATATATATATATTTTTTTTTTTACACTTTTTTTGTAACTAACTTTCATAACTGTAACCGGTTCCAGGTTCGGGTCTCTCAAAATGCGATGGCATCTTGGGAGACCCTGTGAAAGTGTGCCTAGTCTGTGGAATGCTGTACCCTACGCTAATACTCAACTAGTGCATAGTAGCGTTCAAAACACTCACCAATGCAAAGACCAGGATTGTCAGGACAGGAGGGACAATAATAGCGGGTGTCACGCCTATATCCGCGCTTGCTGCAGACACGACATCTTTTTTGGGGGGGTTTGTTGGGTAGGGGTACTCGGGAGGACATAAAGAAAATGCCTCTCATGCAGCCAACTGCATTTGGTTGGGGATGTGAATGGGGGAAGTACGGGCGCTGCAGAAGCGGTGGGTTCCCAATTAGGATTGGCGAATGCAGCAGGAAGGGCATTATGGACACGACGAGCCTGTGTTTGTCTTTTTGGTGGCAGCGGGACACTACTTGTGCTTGCCACCTCACCAGCTTGAACTGCACTTATGGGACTCGCCACGTCACCAAGTGTTACTGCAGTGCTGGTTTGACTACGACCGGGGTGTACTAGGCCGCTGGCGCTTGCCAGTTCACCAAAACGCTACCAAAAAAACTGTTAGGGATCAGGCCTGACTCTGCGAACGCTGCAGTTATGCGTTTAGTGTTTTGTAAGTGACAGTGATCGATCGATACTGCACTTGGGTGGGCTGGGCTGGGCCGGGCGGAGGGGCAAAATGCAGGTGCTAGCAGGTATCTGTGCTGATCCCGCTAACACTGCGTTTTTGGGAACCCTAAACTGCTGGGGACGCTAGTATAGATATGATCGGATCAGATATTGATCCGTTCAGATACTATACCACTAAGGGAGGTGTATGCTGCGTGCATGGGCGTTAGTGCTACTGGCGCTAACCTGACGCTGCTTGGGGCTGGTGCTTGCCAGTTCACCAAAATACTACCAAAAAACTGTTAGCGATCGCAGGGATCAGGCCTGACTCTGCGAACGCTGCAGTTATGCATTTAGTGTTTTGTAAGTGTCAGTGATCGATCGATACTGCACTTGGGTGGGCTGGGCTGGGCCGGGCGGAGGGGCAAAACGCAGGTGCTAGCAGGTATCTGGGCTGATTCCGCTAACACTGCGTTTTTGGGAACCCTAAACTGCTGGGGACGCTAGTATAGATCTGATCGGATCAGATATTGATCCGTACAGATACTATACCACTAAGGGAGGCGTATGCTGCGTGCGTGGGTGTTAGTGCTACTAGCGCTAACCTGACGCTGCCTGGGGCTGGTGCTTGCCAGTTCACCAAAATACTACCAAAAAAAATGTTAGCGATCGCAGGGATCAGGCCTGACTCTGCGAACGTTGCAGTTATGCTTTTAGTGTTTTGTAAGTGACAGTGATCGATCGATACTGCACTTGGGTGGGCTGGGCGGAGGGGCAAAACGCAGGTGCTAGCAGGTATCTGGGCTGATCCCGCTAACACTGCGTTTTTGGGAACCCTAAACTGCTGGGGACACTAGTATAGATCTGATCGGATCAGATATTGATCCGATCAGATACTATACCACTAAGGGCGGCGTATGCTGCGTGCGTGGGTGTTAGCGGTACTGGCACTAATCTGACGCTGCCTGGGGCGACGCATATCACCGCCGGCCGATCAGGGGGCCAAACCTTTATTCGGTAATAAACGGTGGGTGCCCTGACACTATAAAAAAATAAACGAACTAACCAGCGTCACCCGTAACGGTTATACGGTGATCAGTGGTGAAAGGGTTAACTAGGGGGCCATCAAGGGGTTAAAACACTTATTCGGTAGTATATGGGGGTCCCTGACGCTATAAAACGCTGACGGCGAACCTAAATATTTACGTCCCTAACTAGCGTCACCAGCGACACTAATACAGCGATCAGAAAAATGATCGCTTATCGACACTGGTGACAGGGGGTGATCAAGGGGTTAAAACTTTATTAGGGGGGGTTAGGGGGGTACCCTAGACCTAAAGGGGGGTAATACTAACTGTCCTAACACTGTAACTGTCACAAACTGACACTATGCAGTAATCAGAAAAAAAAAAAAAAAACTGCTTGGTGTCAGTTTGTGACAGGGGGGGTGATCGGGGGGGGATCGGGGGGGGGATCGGGGTGTTTTGTGTGCCTGGCATGTTCTACTGTGTGTGTGTGTTGGTGCACTCACTCACATGTCGTCTCTCCTCGGGCGGGAACGGAAATTACCGAGCCGAGGAGAGATCACATCATTTCCTTTGCTGCTGTTTAGCATACAGCAGCAAAGGAATGATTCGATTGGCTGGCGGCGATCGCGAGGGGGGGGCCACGAACGGATGGTCTCCCCCTCACCTCTGATCGCCGCTGGACAAAAGACGACCGCCTCGGGCACCGGGGGGGGGGGGTCCGATCGGACCCCCCACCCGTGGAAGGCAAATCACGTACATGTACGTGATTTTGCTTGTCCGTGCCACCTTGCCGACGTACATCGGCGTGAGGCGGTCGTCAAGTGGTTAAGGAGCACTGCAGCTGGCTTGTCAAAAACAGAAATTTCCGAAAGTTTGTTAACAACCTGTAGGACCTAAAAATATGTAGAAAATGGGATTTTAAAGGTACCCCTGATATAGGAAAAGACATTATGTACTAAAAATATATCAAATATTTATTAAAGCAGTTTTACAAAAAAAATGTACGATAAAATGTGAGAACAGTTTTACATTCACAGTCAAAGGTATACATCCTCAACCTAATATTGACAATGAAAAAAACTGTGGTCACCAAGAGTTCAAAGCATAACCACGTTCACATAATTTCAACATGTTTCGCCCAGAAGGCTTCATCAGGAAAATGGACGAGGCTTTTCAATTATTCAACAACAATATTCACGATAAAAACAACCTTAGATGTTCAAAAGAGAAAGAGAAAAAAAGGTAAATACACAAAAAATATACATAAAACATTCACATTTATGTAGCTTGAAAGCTCTTTAGCTTGTGCAACCATAACTCCACCAAAACCACCCTCCAGAAACAAAAACAAAAACAGGAACAAAAACCATCCCACCCCCCCCCCCCCCCACCCCCACAAAAAAACACCCAAACACCCTCCATCACACAGGCTCACACCCAACCCTCCCCTAGTACTCCCACCCAACACAACCACCGCGTCAACTCCATACCTCTGTTATAGAGTTCTGGGAAAGTCGCAGGATACGAGGCGTCAACTGAGAGAAGAGGGGAGGAGGGGTGCCCCTAGAAATGACTCCCCCCGTGTAGTCCAGATAGATGCCTGATCACCCGTAGGGAGGGATTATATTCTCATGGATGAAGATCATCATAAGCAAAAAGGATGATTACGGTATCTGTAACAGATATCATAGATTTCACACATATTGCGGGTGAAGAGAGAGGTAGACCACAAGACAAACTAGACAGTGGACACCACTCACCAACCCCCCGAAGAGTAGAAGAGTATTTGTATTGGGAGCTCATGAGGACTGAATGGCACAATATCAATTGTAAAAAAGTGTTTTTTACAACGTCTGGTCGAAAGGAAAACTCGTTTATTTTGGCACAAGGAATATTTTGGAAAATATGTGACAAACCAGATCATACCATGGGGTCTGCGTATCCAAATTTTCCCAAATATAAAAAGGTTGAACCAAATGTAAAAAAAGCATGGAAAGCAAACCTACAGGCTTGTTCCCTACAAATGATGCAAATACTTAGTGACCAATATAAAACGGACATTGGTGAATTAGACAAAGAAATTTTGAAATGGCAGGAGGATCATAGCCACTTGTCTTCTCATAATTGTTTTCTGGGCAAAGGCAAGATTTTGAAAGAGCATTTAACAAAATATGCCACAAATTTAATTAAAACCAAAGAAAACAAATTTATGAGAGATAAAAAAGCGTACGATCAGGATCAAGCATATAAATGGCACCAACAGGGCCATCACTCCCGTCGGAGGCCCACATACAATCGGGCTCCTCAGACCCACAATGTGAACCTGATTGAATCCGATAGTTCATCCATGTCCTCAGCATCATATGTCCCGATAGCTACACACTATAGCGATTCTAGTGGAGCTTCTAGAAAGAGAAAAAAAGATAGTGAAACTAGCTCACAGGAACGCCCCAAGTCAACTCATGACAAAAATAATGACAAGAAAACACGTGTACAACATTCACGTGGCGGTGTAACTCCCAGTACCTCAAGAAATGGTAATATACAAAACCATTCACTTGTGACGTTAACCACTCCAACAGTAAATTTAAATCCGGTCTCAACTCCGGCGGGACCCATGTCCCAACAAATGTTGGAACAACACCCAGTTACAACTGCCTTTTTCCACGGATTCTCGAATGGCACCCATTTTTAGTTCCAATACTTTGGACTCTAGGCGCAGTTCCCTACCCACACCTACTCCCGTAGGAACAATGAGTCAACCGTTAAAGTAGAGGGTCCCAGTTCCATTTTGGATGGGAACTGGGACAAATTTGACATTATCAACTTGTCCTCACATCCTTTGACAGAGGATGAGACCACTTTGTTAGAGCTAGGTCTCACTTTCTGTCCGGATGAGGAGCCAAACAAATTTGAACTGATCAAGGATTTGCACCTCTTTGCCAGACGCCTCATGTACAAAGTCCTATATGATAAAAACCCTAATGATGTTGAGATAACGAATTCAGACAATGCCAATTTAGAAGGTGTTACCTACAAGCCCTTCAGGATTTGATGGATTTGTGGGAGGAGAGCAATCCCGAGGAGGCGGGTTGGATATTCAACCCACCTGGATTAGAGACCTCCCAACCTGCAAATCAGGGGGCTGGCCCATCTAACAACCCCCTTTACTCCTATAATCCTTTTTCCATATCTTCTGCTGGAATAACTTTTGAGACACCAAAGACATATAAACCCAAATCCAAGTCCTTCCCTGTCCTACAGGGAAACTCTAACTTGTGGGCCTTTGTGATCCAGGTCACTAAAGAGATTGAAGCTACCAACTGGCTAACTGGCCCTCCGGGCAATTTATCTAAACATTTAAAAAAGACATTACAGAACTTGAGGTCTAATAAAAACATCGTAATAAAACCATCCGACAAAGGTGGCAACCTCGTTCTCATGGATACAAAACAATATGAGCAAATGTGTTTTGATATCATACGTAATACTGACTGGTACAGACCAGTACCCAAATCTCACGTTAATTATTACATGAAACTTTATAAGGACATTCTGGCTAAGGCGCACTACAGGGGGGTCATTGACTCTAACACACTAAAATTCTTGGACTCTACCAATCCGGTGACTCCAACATTCTACGCATTGCTTAAAGTGCACAAAAACTTACAGAATCCCCCAGGCCGACCGATTATTTCGGGGTGCGGATCCCTGACAGAAAAGGCCAGCCAACTAGTGGACGAGTATCTATACCCCCACGTAAAGGGACTTTTTTCCTTTGTTAAGGATACTATTGAGCTATTGAAAACATTGGATGGATTACAGCTACCTCAGGGATGTTGGCTAGTTGCGATCGATATAGAGGCCTTGTACAACTCCATACCTCATACCAGAGGTGTGGAGGTTGTGCGAGAATTCTTGAATGAACGAGATCTTGACTCGTGGAAGTATAACGAATTTGTGATTGAAATTCTCAATTTTATACTTACACACAATATTTTTGTGTTTAAGGGTTCCCACTACCTCCAGGTACAGGGCGTGGCAATGGGGGCAAAATGTGCCCCCTCCTACGCAAACCTGTACCTGGGGGGGTGGGAACGAGACCTTTTCTTTGATGAATCCAAAGCAGAGTTTATTGGTAAGATTGTATCATGGCATCGATACATAGATGATGTTTTTATGGTGTGGGCAGGATCAAAAGAACAACTACTAGAGTTCCTGGTGGGTCTACAGGTGAACACATACAATCTTAAGTTTACTTACACATTCGACCAGTCAAAAATTACTTTCTTAGATGTAGAGATCTTTATAAACGAAACAGGAATGCTCTGTTCCACACTATATCGCAAACTGTCAGCAGGCAACAGCTTACTGCATGCCAGCAGTTCGCACCCTGAAAATCTAATCAAAAGCATCCCTTTCAGTCAATTCTTGCGCCTGAAACGCAATTGCACATTGGATACAGACTTCCAAAAGGAGGCAAACCTGCTACGTGATCGCCTCCTAGCTAGAGGATATAGTAAAACATGTCTGAAAAAAGCATTTAACAGGGTAAAAAACGAGAATAGACAACTTTTGCTGTATAAACCCAGACAAGATAAAGTATCAACATCAACAAGAGTGATTACCAAATATAATAGACAACATGCAAAGGTGTGACATATCTATAAAAAGTTCTGGCAGCTGATCAAAAAATTTCCAAATTCGTTAGACCCTATCCAGAGATCACCTTCAAACGCTCTCGTTCCTTGAGGGATACTCTAGTGAGTAGCCACTATCGCAATCAGACTACACTCAAGTCTAAATTACCAGGCACCTGGCAGATGCAACTATTGTCCCTTCATTTTATTCCCAACAATAACGTCTGGACCCCCAAACATAGAACAAACTGTCAATCGGTTGGTTCCGTATACCTAATGAAATGTCATTGCGGGGCATTTTACGTGGAAAAAACTAAGCGCCCACTTTTTTGTAGAATCAGGGACCATGTGTCCCTTATCTCCAAACATAGGATGGAAACACCTATTAGCCGTCATGTGGGGCTATGCCACAATTTCGATTTAAAAGTTATCGGCTTTTTCAGCCTTGAACACATACCAGAACATGAACGAGGAGGTGATATAGACAATAAACTTCTCCAATTGGAGACGAGATGGATCTATTGTTTACAGGCCGCTCGGTCCCCCGGCCTCAATGAGGGGATTAGCTATAAGCCTTTTCTATAAACATCACCCCCCTTTTGTGATCTGGTCACTCCTGTCTCCTTGGGAGTATGTGCCCCATTGAGTGTCTTCCCTTCCTTTGTTTTGTTAACATTTACTGCTTTTGAATATCATGAGATCACCAGACGTTTACGATTCCTCTCGCGACTAATTCTGGATTGGTTGTCTAGGCCAGAATTGCCCCTATTAGAAACAATACATCTTTTATAAAAGGGATACTAACATATATTGAGTCAGCTGCAATGATGTGCATATTGATACAGCTTTTCATATGTGGATGTAAATTAGTGGTACAATGTTGTAGACGAATTATTGTAATGTGCAATCATGACCACACCCAAAACTTTGGGGAACCCCTCTTCCCGTTTTTTTTTTTTACCCCTCCCCAGGCTCTATTTTCCCTCGTTTTTACCCCCCTCCAGTTCAGTGCCATTTGATCCCCGTATGGACGCCCAAGGGTGTATACTAGGTTGGACACACATCCCCCTTGAGCTTTTCTTTCCTGGGGGTTGCCAACCCGGTATACGCCCGCCTTGAGGTCTCCTATAGTCCTTGGCATACCGGTATAACCGTATCCTACAGCCATTTTTCCAACTGTCCAAGTTTTCCTTCTTGGCTCAGCACTGTCTCCAAAGGGAGTCTTAGTGCTGTTTTGGGCACACAGGAAGTAGTTTAACTTCCTGTCTGTCGTTTCCGGTTCCGGGTCATCAGTCCTTGGACCAGGAACTTCCCTTTTGCGCCCGCTTGGCTCCAGGTGCAATGTGATGACACGCACAGCATTTTGGTGCCATGGGGAGGGATATTTAAACCCCACACATTCAGATGCTTGCTAGCAGTCAGGGAGCTCATGCTAAACATGGACGCCGGCACCAGGTAAAACTAAACATTGACCGTTAATCGGTCTAGCACTATGTGATATGTTTAATTGTAAACTAAAGCACCACTTTTGGTGCTCTATTTCCTTTTAAACAAACCCCTTTTTTTTTCTCTCTCTCTAAATATAGGAAGTGATTATCTTTTGTGGCCCACTGCTTTAGGGTGCCCTTTCAGCAGCACCAATAGAAATGTGACGTAGCTTTTTACATAACGATATGATATCTTTTCAAGGTGAGCAGGTGCTCTTGAAGATTTAAAACTGCAGCGTACATATGTTCCTCGTTGGATTGAAGTTTAACATAGCTACATGCATTTTATATACTTTTTCAGAAACTGTGGAGCAGCTTTGTCTTCACCTGCACAGGTGCTTTTTTACAATTGATATTGTGCCATTCAGTCCTCATGAGCTCCCAATACAAATACTCTTCTACTCTTCGGGGGGTTGGTGAGTGGTGTCCACTGTCTAGTTTGTCTTGTGGTCTACCTCTCTCTTCACCCGCAATATGTGTGAAATTTTATTATCTATGATATCTGTTACAGATACCGTAATCATCCTTTTTGCTTGTGATGATCTTCATCCATGAGAATTTACAAACCTCCCTACAGGTGATCAGGCATCCATCTGGACTACACAGGGGGGAGTCATTTCTAGGGGCACCCCTCCTCCCCTCTTCTCGCAGTTGACCCCTCGTATCCTGCGACTTCCCCAGAACTCTATAACAGAGGTATAGAGTTGACGCGGTGGTTGTGTTGGGTGGGAGTACTAGGGGAGGGTTGGGTGTGAGCCTGTGTGATGGGGGGTGTTTGGGTGTTTTTTTGTGGGGGGTGGGTGGGATGGGGGGTGGGATGGTTTTTGTTCCTGTTTTTGTTTTTGTTTCTGGAGGGTGGTTTTGGTGGAGTTATGGTTGCACAAGCTAAAGAGCTTTCAAGCTACATAAATGTGAATGTTTTATGTATATTTTTTCTGTGTATTTACCTTTTTTTCTCTTTCTCTTTTGAACATCCAAGGTTGTTTTTATCGTGAATATTGTTGTTGAATAATTGAAAAGCCTTGTCCATTTTCCTGATGAAGCCTTCTGGGCGAAACATGTTGAAATTATGTGGACGTGGTTATGCTTTGAACTCTTGGTGACCACAGTTTTTTTCATTGTCAATATTAGGTTGAGGATGTATACCTTTGACTGTGAATGTAAAACTGTTCTCACATTTTATCGTACATTTTTTTTTGGAAAACTGCTTTAATAAATATTTGATATATATTTAGTAGATAATGTCTTTTCCTATATCAGGGGTACCTTTAAAATCCCATTTTCTACATATTTTTTGGTTTACTACTTTAGGGATATTGGTACACACATAAAAAACGTTTGTAAACACTGATCTCTACCCATATAGCCTATAACCTGTAGGACCTGTTGCCAGAAAGGGCGGAGCTTTGGACAGTCCTAGAAGATATGGGAACCACATCGGCAAAACAACGTGCTGTGAAGACTTGTGAGCAAATAGAAGTACCCGGTTCTTTTGGTCCTCTGAGAACGTAGTATTAAGGTCTCCTTCCCATTTGCGAAAATATGAAGGATCGTGCTGGGATGTAACTGCAAGTAAGATACCGTAGAAGGAGGAGAGAGATTTCCATAAGGGTTCATCTCCGTGACAGAGGTCTTCAAACGATGTAGGCTGTCTGCGGAAACAGTTGTGACTTTGAAGGGACCGGAGGAACTGAGACAGTTGCAGAATTTTTCACCAGCCCAGACCAGAGGAATTCAATGGTCCATATAAAACCGATGGACTGACCCATCCTGAAGGACCAAGAAATGCAGAAGCTGTAATCAGGCTCTGGTCCGGAAATTTATTTTTCTACGCTAAAGTTCCACTCAAAACTTTCTGACTTTTTCTATCAGTAGTAAAGCTCAATTTCAGTTGTATAATTAGAATAAGGAACAAAGATTCATGTACATGGTCTTAAACATGCTTTTCGGTATGGCAGTATATGCTATGCTGCTCTCTCTAGCTATGGAGGCCAAGAAGTGTTTGGCTTTCCACTGGTGGAAGGAGGTTTTGGTGTTGTCGTCTGATTTTTGCAGGCACTATCCACCAAGTTAGCCCCACTGCCAACAAGGGGGTAATCCTCCTAACAAGCTGTTAACATCATTAATCACAGCTCATATAACTGATATTCCACAAGGAACCAAGAGGAACCTTATTGCTTAGGCACTGTTTTAATACAACATTTACTCCCTGACGTTTTAGGTATGAACATGACTTGCTACAATCTTGAGTTAAAGCAGTATTAAACCTAAAACCAAAAATTTAATATATTGCAAGTTACCCTGGTAATCTGGCCATTAACACACCTTCTGTATTAGGGCCCTTTGACACTGGGGCGGGAGCGGCGTCGGCGGTAAAACGCCACTATTTTAAGCGGCGCTTTACCGTCGGTATTTGGCCGCTAGCGGGGCGGTTTTACCCCCGCTAGCGGGCGAGAAAGGGTTAAAAACCACCGTAAAGCGCCTCTGGTATAGCCACACTGTCCCATTGATTTCAATTGGCAGGAGCGGTGAAGGAGTGGTATACACACCGCTCCTTCACCGCTCCAAAGATGCTGCTAGCAGGACTTTTTTTCCCGTCCTGTTAGCGCACCGCTCCAGTGTGAAAGCCCTCGGGGCTTTCACACTGGAGAGACAGTAGTGGCTGTTTCGGGTCGGATTGCAGGCGCTATTATTAGCGCAATAGCGCCTACAAACCGCCCCAGTGTGAAAGGGCCCTTAGAGTGCCCCCACTCTAATTAAGGAGCACAGAGGCACCTGTCATTATCAGTCTGGGGGAAGGGAGTATTATATGTACTAGCAGATTTAGTTACACTAACAAATTGAATCCAAACTCCAGCTCACACTGTAGTTACAGCACCCATCTATTTTCTTTTGGGATAAAGATTTTACATTAATAAATACATAAAATCTGATGATTGTAGGCACCCCTGTCAGTAGCAAATGGTTTGTTTGTCTGTAAGAGAGCTTGTTTTGTTGAAAAACAGACTTACTAGCTGCATCACTAAGTGAAAATATAGGAAAAAACGCCTAAAAAAGAAACCTAATGCAGTCATCACATTTAGAGCCCTTTCACACTGGGGTCACCCTTGTTGCAGCGCTTCCGAATCTCTCTGCAGGTGCTTTGCAAGTACTGCACATTCATTGCAATGAGCAGGGGCGTTTTGGGAGCGATGTATACAGCGCTCCCAAACCGTCCCAAACATGCTGCTTGCAGGACTTTTTATAACGTCCCAGAAGTGCCCTGCCGGGGTGTGAAAGCACCCATTGCAATGAATGGGAGGCAGTTTTCAGGCGCTTTACCGGCGCTATTACTAGCGCTAAAATGTCTGAAACCTGCCTCAGAGTGAAAGGGGTCTAAAGAATTGGCAAGATGCTATGTTTGCTTTCTGGACTTAATACCATTTTAAGCAACTAGATGGCGTAGGACAGCCTGAGAAGAGGAATACTGACCATAGTGCCAAGTAGTGGAACAAGGTGGCTGCAGGAGGTGAGCAGGAGATGGTGATTCCTTATCATTCTGACCCAAATATTAACCTAAATATAAATATAAATATAACCCTTTTGTGTTAGATGGCATTCTAGTCTTTCATGAAAAATTACAGACAATATTCCTCTTGTCACTTAGAAAAAAAGTCTAGTTTTTATTTATGAGTGCTGTAAGCTGGGGCACAGAAAACCAGTCATTTCCATATAAACTGGATATGCGCTCAGATTTTGAAAATGGATAAACTTGAATCTGGATAAAAAGCCATTCTGGTAGGCATGATAAAAGGGAATCATGATGGATTTATTGCTTGCACACATTTACATTTTATCTTAGTATATATATATATATATATATATATATATATATATATATATATGTGTGCGTGTGTGTATGTGTGTATATATGTGTGTGTGTATGTATGTGTATATATATATACACACACACGGTGCTGTTAAAAATGATTTGCCTCTTCGTGATTTTTTTATTTTTTTTGCATGTTTCTCACACTTAGATGATTCAGATCATCAAACAAATTTTATTATTACACAAAGATCACCCGAGTAAATCCACGATGCAGTTTCTTAATTATTATTTCATTTATTAAGGGAAAAAACCTGATTATCCCCAAGACTTTTAGGCAAATATTCTGTGGACTGATGAGACAAAAATTTTACTTTTTGGAAGATGTGCGTCCTGTTACATCTGGCATAAAACTAATACAGCATTTCATAACAAGAACATCATAGCAACAGACATGGTGGTGGTAGCGTGAGGGGCTGCTTTGCAGCTTCAGGACCTGGATGACTTGCCATAATTAATGGAACCATGAATTCAGAGCTCTACCAGAAAATCCTAAAGAAGAATGTCCGGCTATCAGTTTGTTACCTCAAGCTCAAGTGCACTTGGGTTTTGCAGCAGGACAATGATCTGAAACACAACAGAAAGTCCACCTCCAAATGGTTCAAACAAAGCAAAATGTAGGTATTGGAGTGGCCTAGTCAAAGCCCGGACTTAAATACAATTGAGATGCTGTATCATGACCTTACACAGGCTGTTCATGCTGGAAAACCCTCCAATGTGGCTGAATTAAAACAATTCTGCAAATAATAGTGGGCCAAAATTGCTCCATAGCAATGTGAAAGATTCATTGCCAGTTATCGCAAACGCTTGATTGCAGTTGTTGCCGCCAAGGGTGGCACAACCAGTTATTCGGTTTAGCGGGCAATTACTTTTTCACATAAAGCTAAGCAAGTTTGGACAGCTTTTTTGCCTTCATTTAAAAACTGCAAAAAAATAACTGGGGTTATTTTTGTGTAATAATACAATTTGTTTGATGATCTGAGTCATTTAAGTGTGACAAATATGCAAAAAAAATCAGAAAGAGGCAAATACTTTTTCACACATTGTATGTACATATATATATAATTTTGATTTTATTTTTTTAAGTTAACCTGTCAGTAGTTTAAAAATACTAAACTGTTAGTGTACAAGAAAAAGAGAGCGCACGGCTGCCCTAGTGTAATACCGATTTAATGATACAAATACAGATTTAAATAATAGAGGATTGCACTCACAAACATGGAACTTGGATCACATGTACAGCAAGATGTATGTCTCCCTTCCTGCCTGTATGGCTGGGTTGGCTCCCAAAAACCAGTGGTAATGATGTGGGATGTCACTGCAGACTCTGCTTCCTCATCTCACCAGGCTGTGTCTGCTGTGGAACACGTGCACGTTCCAGCCGGCGCTGCATGACGTCACTCGTGGCTGGAGAGGAAAGACAAGGTGTCTTTATATGAACCCTCCAGCCCCTCCCTCAATGCCGTTCAACAGACCAGGAGCACGGAGTTCACAACAGGAAATTTATTCAGAGAGAGGAGGGCCTGATATTTAGCAACAACGTCCTAAGAAAAGTTTAAAACAGATGTATATACATTAATTATATTTACTTTAATAAAATTTAATAAAAAAATAGAAATAGTGTTTACCTATACTATTTAAAATATGATATGTTACATATTATGTATACATATATAAGATCAGATTTATTATTATTAACAGAAAACATGCTTTGAGAACATTAACAATTGTCGTATATCTACTAGAATTCATCCTTGGTCTATTAGAATCATCATTTTAGTCTATAATTAATTGATCGTCTTTAATAATTTTTAAAAGAGAATCATGATTTAGTTATCCGCATAGCGGACAAAGGAGTATGATCTGACAAATCAGATCATATTAACCGCATTCAATCTGAGTTCATTTGTCAATGTACTCGATTCGCCCTGGAGAGGAATTTTTTTTCTTTCCAGGGTCCGTTCTATAGACAGGTATCTGGCACTGCCATGGGTGCACATTTTGCACCCTGCTATGCCAACCTGTGACATCCCACATCATTGCCACTAGTTTTTGGGAGCCAACCCAGCCATACAGGCCAGGAAGGGAGACATACATCTTGCTGTACATGTGATCCTAGTTCCATGTTTGTGAGTGCAATCCTCCATTATTTGAATCTGTATTTGTATCATTAAAACGGTATTACACTAGGGCAGCCGTGCGCTCTCTTTTTCTTGTATATTTTAGATTAAGTCCACCACCCAGTGGATTCCTGAGAGAGCTGCAGCACCTAGAGCAAGAGAACTTTTTTTATATAGACTGTGAACATTTGAGAATTGTTTGTGGGGTCAGCGCTGAGTTTGTTTTTTTTTGTGTTTGGACTCTTAAAGAGGAGTTCCCATTAAAAAAAAAAAAAAAATTAAAAGTCAGCAGCTACAAATACTGCAGCTGCTGACTTTTAATCGTACACTTACCTATCCCAGGGTCCAGCGATACGGGGGATCGAAGCCCCTCTCGTCCCCCCCCCACTGCTCGGCGGCGCCGGCATTTTAACTGTGGGCGCCCGGCTGTGGCTTCACAGCCGGGCACCCACTGCATATGCGCGAGCCGCTCCGCGCGCCGTCACTGGCCCCGTAATCATCTGGGACCGCTCACGTGTCCCAAATGATTGACAAGAGGGAGGGGAGAGAGGCGATCTCCCTTCCTGCGCCGACGGAAGTGATGTCACCAGCCCAGGCACCGAAGAAGGCAGACTACGAGGGACCCCCTAGCAACAGGCATTTAGAGGTGAGTAAAAAAAAAAAAAATTCTCCAAATGTTTTTTTTTATTTTTTTTTTATTTTTTGGGGTGGAACTCCACTTTAAACTGTTAGTGTAAATGAGAATGCAAAAGTGTACAGGTGATGCATGTATTGTCACTGACGTTGAAAGCTTGGCATGTGCAGAGAAACTGGAGCATTACAAGGATGTAGACACTACCCGATCCTGAACAGAGAGAAGTCTTATTTTTCTTCATTTGAGTCCAGTAATCATACTGATGAATTTGGCGGGTAGAATAGTGAAGAGAGAGAGCCCAATTCTTTTTTTCCACATGATACATTTACCCTTTAAACTAGCATAATTGAAGTTAAACATTTCAGGTAATTTCAGAAAAAAAATTGTGTCTCTGTACACTTTAACCAAGGTCAAAGTGTCAACAGACTGTTAAAGGACAACTATGCTTTTGGTCCAAGTTTTCCTTTAAAGTGGTTGTAAACCCACTTTAAAAAACAAAACAAAAAACTAACACCTGTAAGACAAAGGCATAATGAGCTAGTATGCATAGCATAGCATACTGAGATTGAAGCCCTCGCTGCGGTGCCCGTACACCGCTCTGGCGGCCGACATCACTCCCGAGGGTTACTTAAGGTATCACGGCTCCGGTACTGTGATTGGCCAGAGCCGCGATTACGTCACTCACGTGCCGTGCGTGCGCGCGGTAGCGGTAAACACTCGCTGAAGCAACGGCACATACGTGCCATTGCTTCAGTTTTTGTCAGTGCGCATGTGCCAATGACGTCGGCACATGCAAATACAGGGGATATCTCCTAAACCGTGCAGGTTTAGGAGATATCCTGGGTAGCTACAGGTAAGCCTTATTATAGGTTTACCTGTAGCACAAAGTGGTCTGTAAGGCTTTACAACCACTTTAAGTGTGACCCTGTCCCTCTGAATGGCTCCCACCTGGTCTGATACCCTTACTCCTGCTTCTGATCAGAATAGCACAGCCTTAAATCAGAAACCATCCTTGGATACTGTTCATCCTCTGCATACACACCATGGCCCTATGCATTCCTGTGTAGAGCAGTATTTATGGCATCTAATAATCCTGCAGATTATGGATCTCTCGATACAAATAAATAGTACCATAGCATGCATGTGAAGATCACTGGAATTGATGGAAGAGGTAATTATCAGACTGGTGGGATGCTTTCAGTGGGTGGGGGCATGCCTTTCAGGCATCCCTAACAATTAACTTTTCTTATTTGCTCCCTTTTGGTCTGTTAAATTTACCATTAACATCATTGTTATATGTGTTTGATAAGTGGTTTGATAAGTGCAAAAAAACCCTATTGAACCTGGCAGAAATTGGACAGGAGTGGGGGCAGCATTTACTGGAACTGATCAAAGTAAGAATAACTATAAGCGCATATACAGAAAAAAAGCATACAATAATCGGAGTATATTAGATTAGCCAGGCGTATAGTCCATGGCTATATTATTGGCAGTCCAGGGGTTAATTAGGATCTGACAGTTCATTTTAAATAGGTTAGTGGAGTGGTAGATCTAGGAGGCATCTGCTGTCCTCAGAGAGCTGGCTCTGTGGTAGGCAAGAGGGGGTGAAGAAAGGAAGCGCCACCTGAGTGCAGTATTAGTGGGTATGTTTAATGACACATAGTAATAGAAACACTTACAGTAAAAACATGATTAAAAAGGCTCATCTGTAAATGGGCCGTCCTTGTGGATTCCTCGAGCTCCAGTCCGGAAGGTATACCAGCGGTGTAGGGCTGCAGGTGGAAGCTATTCAGCAGGTGGTTCTTCCTGTGGCCATCATGGAGAAGCTGGGGCCGGCGTGGAGTGCACGAAGGATGTGCGTGACGTCGCGGTTCGTCCAGCGGCTTCCGGGTACACTTCGGGTCACCAACCCCCGGCAAGCCAATTTCATACTTGAAGCCCTAGTTTTCTGCCTCAAACACAACTATCTTGAGTCAGAGGGGACACACTACCTTCAGACCAATGGTACAGCCATGGGGGCAAACTTTGCCCCCAGCTACGCTAATCTCATCATGGGATATTGGAAATACACGTACCTTGCAGCCGAACACCCCTTTGCCGCACATGTTATATACTATGGTCGATACATCGATGACATAGTGATCATCTGGGAAGGTACACTCGACGGCATTCTCTCCTTCGTTCAGTATTGCAACACCAACACCCTGGGGGCCTATCGATCACCTACGTGGCTGACCTCGATACCCTGGCATTCTTAGATTTTGAACTTTGCCATGACAATGAAACCATATATGCCAAGAACTTTATTAAACCCACTGCAGGCAATTCCTTCATACACTATACCAGCTGCCACCATCCCAGATGGGTGAATAATATCCCCCAGAGCCAGTTTTGCCGTCTTCGGAGGAACTGTACCAGAGACTCTGACTATGAAGTCCATGTCCAACTTTTATCTAAAAAATTCCAAGATAAAGGATACCCTGCTCCACTCAAAGACGCAGCCTTTAACAACTATTACTATGCGCCCTTAAACATACCCACTAATACTGCGCTTCCTTTCTTCACCCCCTCTTACTGGAACTGATGCCCTGTGTGACAGACCGCCTGGGTGCTTCCACCAAGTTCACACCTAGGAGGCATACAATGGGGGGAGAGACACACATTTTATGAACAGATTTACACAATGCAGCAGGAGACACCAGCATCAGGTTGTTTGAATTGATTATAACCTTCTGCTGTGTGTCTCTCAGTCTAGGAAGGGAATTGAAGCAGTCAAGACTAGCTTGGGCTGCTGATTCCATACCCCAAAAAAACACAGGGGCCCCAAATCTGTATCCAGGTCCTAGGTTCCAAGAGTCTGTGTGTTTCGGAAAGACATGAACCCGAATCCAAAGCAAAACCACTCCAAAGGTCCTTCAGGCAAACACCTCCCAAAGAATATAGCCCCCTTTAAAAGCCAGGCCCTATAATCAGTAAGCAAAGGCCAGCCTGCAGTCCCCTCCAAAACTCCTTGTCCCATGCGAGTCTGTCACATCTGGTATTTTTATACTCCAGCAGGTAAAAAAAACAGCTTCTCCTACTCTCCCTCCCACCGGCATTCAGCTGCTGGAGGAGGAAAATACAGGGATCAGTTCCAGTAAATGCCGCCTCCGCTCCTGTCCAGGTTCTGGAAGGGGCAAAATCTACCTGTCACCCGCCCTTGATTGATGGGTAGTTAACAAATGTCAAGTTGCTGACCCCTGCTCTAGATAGCTATTAAAAGGTAAATGCCCCCTCCCTTTAGAATGTAAGCTGTACGAGCAGGGCCCTCCTGTACCTTTTGTATTGAACCGTACTGTAATTGTGTTGTCCCCTCTATACATTGTGTATAATAATAAAATGCAGATAGGTGTTCATTCTTCAGTGAAGCATAATAAATTGTGCTTACTATGCTTTAGTTTGTGATTGAACTGGGAGACTGTACAGAGCTCTTCCTGTTCATTTTGTGAGGACTGTGTCTGCCATTTTCTTTCTCTGTCTTAAAAGTAAGCCATTGGGGGGACCTTTTTAGACCCCCTGATATTTCACCAAAGCCCCCAACAGAGCTGCCAAAAATAAATGTAAAAAATATTTTAAAAAAACAATAAAGATAAAAAACTACTAACACTATCAACTGCCCTTCTGACGCCAACCTCTGCTCTACTGGCATCATCCTCTGCCCTACTGGCAAAGTCCACTCACCCTACTGATAATGCAATGTCCACTTAGGTAAGGTAAGCTTAGTTTATATTTTTACAGTGATATTTGTTTTATTATATCTGCTGAGTTTTATTTAGGGCTTGCTAGTTAATTTCTTAAAAAGAAAAAAAAAAGTGCTGAACCCCAGTGATGTTTGATCTCTTTCATGCGGTTCAGGTAGATTTCCACCTCTCAAAGGTTGCCTACGAGCCCTGAAATGATGAATGCTCTGCTATGCAAATACAGACCATGTCTTCATACAACTACTGTAAAGTAGCTCTGGATTTTTGTAAAGCTGGAGTCAGTTATTGCAGACATCAAGAACTAAATTTTAATGAATATTTACTATGCGCAGTTTTTATTCAGATGACACGCTATAATCTTAGATGACAGTACAGATGCCCTTTAACTTTCTATCTACGTATGATTGCAAATCACCTACTTACCTTATGGGTGCCATAAATCTTCTTAATGGAAGGTTCCTGCACATCTACTACAGAACAAGCTGTGTCAGCTCAGCATAAATTTGATTGGAGGTCTATATAGTATTGAAAACTGTGCGTCTCAATGCACATGATGTTCATGGCACATGATGTTCTATTGAGAACAAATGAATTGATCTAGGTCTTATATCTATTCCTGGATTCTAAAGAAATTTAGTAGATAGCAAACATTCAAAGCACAGTGGTTTATATATTACAATGAATCTCTAAGCATTGTACTAAATATATATTTATATATATATATATATATATATATATATATATATATATATATATATATATATATATATATATATATATATATATATATATATATATATATATATAATATGGCAAAAGAAGGGGTTCTAACCTGACACTAGAAAGGTGTACCTAATAAAGTGGCCGGTTAGTGTGTGTGTGTGTGATATATATATTATATTATTATTATTTTATTTTTTTTTTCTTATTCTTCTTACATGTTACCAGTTTAAATAACAAGTATGCGATCATCTGTTTCTGTTACGGAAAAATGATTATGTACTGTTGTTTTGTAGGTTATATGTGTCCTTGTTAGACATAGAAGAGCCTTGATGTATATTTAATGTGCCATTAAATAATACGTATAATAACATACATTCAAAGTAATGGAATTAACTAAGCATGGGCTATAAAAGCTGTTAGGCTACATTTAACTTGTATTAGCTTCTAAAGTATTATAAATAAACACACACAATCATACATACTAACTAGACTATAAATGTGAAATGTATGCAAAAATGTGGAACTTCTGAAAAGGAAGAAAATAACATAATTTTTTCTCGACAGAGAAGCTGCGTGGTCGTTTACAGTCTATACAATTCAGTATAAAATGTCTTTCCGTTTTATCTGTATTGCCTGGGCACCACTCTATGTTAAATAGTCATGATAAAGGGCTACAATTTCTCTTAATATATAATTGAAATGTGCCCATTTCTTGCTGAGCTGCATTGGCACAGATTTAAATGGAGATTGACCTCCCTATGTGTATCAAAGCATTGAGCAGAAGGAAGCACTCCTAGAAGTGCTACATGGGGGGAAATGACCCCCATCCAAATCTTTACTGAGAAATTCCAGACATTGCTAACAAAAAATTGCAGTGTTTGTACTTTCTACCAAGCTGCATTAAATTCAGAATAGAATTGAATATTTTTCAGTTGTCTTCTTTTCACGTTACATGTATCACCTTTTAAATCAATGCTGAGCCCATTTCAGACACCAAACACAATCTATTCATTTTTTTTTCTACTTTTTTTAGTGTTACTCCAGTCTACATTTAAAAATACCCACCAACTCAATAAATAGTAATAATAATAGTGCTAGAAGGGGGCGCGGTTTCGACATGCAGCAGTAAGGACGTGCTTGTCTCGAGCTCCGGGGCCGACACTGATTTTAGCGAAGCAAACCAATTATCCTCACCGATCTTTGCCCTGCACAACATGTGGAGGAGGACTGGAAAATCTCTGCCTAAGAAAGGACCATCTACGGGGTCCATAAAGCGATTTCTAGCGGAACCAGAGGACACTTTAACCATGGATGGATTAGGCCGCTCTCCACGAGGCTCAGGCTCTGCCCCTCGTACTCGGCCTGATCCCAGACGCCGCTCTCCAGCTTTATCAGCCGGCTCAGAAGGTGACGACGGTGCATCCAGACACTCTGAGGTAGCGTCGCTGGTGAATGATTTGCCCACTAAATCTGAGCTGACCGCCTTGTTTATGGGACTAGAATGCTCCATTAAATAGGAGATCTCAGCGGTCTGCTCAGATCTGTCGCAAGTGTTGGAGCGGGTGGAAGAGTCGGAACAGAGGCTTGACCGACACGCGGACGCTATAAAAAGCCTATAAACCGCCATTCGCAACCTCGCCATATCACACAGAATGGCGCTTTATAAGATCGAGGATCAAGAAAACCGCAACAGGCGGAACAATATCAGGGTAAGAGGCCTCCCGGAAGCTACCGGTGATGATGACCTTCTCCCATCCCTTCGCAGTATTTTTAATGGCCTATTAGGCCGTGCGGCTGACAGCCCCTTGAAAATTGACAGAGCACATAGAGCTTTGCGCCCTCGCAACCTATCCTCTGAGTTCCCACGGGACATTATTTGCAGGATCCATTACTATGATGAGAAAGAACTCATAATGCATAATTCCCGCGAAAAGGCCCCGATGGATTTTGATGGAGCCACCTTGCAATTCTTCCCGGACCTAGCGAGGGAGACGCTGGAACGTCGCAGGGCTCTGCGACCCCTGACTGAGCTACTTCGATCATCATCTATTAAGTACCGCTGGGGCTTTCCAGCTTCCCTCATCGCCAACAAGGATGGCAAGACGGCGATTCTGCGTTTCCCAGAGGATCTTGGAAAGTTCTGCTTGGATATTACCATATCCCCCCCGGAGTTACCTGGATGGCAGGATGCTATCTCGTTGCTCCCCAACGATGCAGAACCGCGGTGGCAAAAAGTAGACCGCAAACATCAGTCCAATACTACAAGCTCTTCCCCTCAGCTCGGATGAAATAATGGACAAGGCTCCAGCAGATGGTTCGAGCTGCGGATGTTTCCACATGTTTGCAAGTATTTCTGAGCCTTTATGTAATACAGTCAAGTTACCTGGTTGAGATATTGCATACAGTTTGGTTGCTTGAGTTACTCGATAATTAAGGAGATAATGGTGTATTAATCTGGATAGCTATTAGAGGGTAATAACGTTAGGCTTAGATACTTACTGAATATTTTATTCTAGTATTGGTTTTTCTGTTTTTAGCTTGTTAAGATGTTGGCCCCTGGGCATCGAGACAGTGCCCACACTGAACACTAATATGTATCTCAATAGGGATTGAGCAGCTATTGTCAACATTGCCTAACATTACAAGTTTTCCAGGTCTTGTCATTTTTATAAAGACTAACAGAAACAAGAAAAAGTAAAGAAAAGACAGAAGGAAAAAGAAATATAGGAGGGAAAAGGGGGGGGGTTGGGGAGGAGGGGGGGTGTCCGTCTCAGACCTGTCTCTTACACTAAAAGATTCTGACAATAATACTTTATGCCTTTGAGGCCATGATTTCCGCGTAAGCGGAAGTGCATTTAAGGGCAACCCAACAGGACCATATATTCTTTATTAATTCGGTTTTATTTCTAAGAGAATATGTTAAGTCTTCCATATAGTATATTTGGTCTACCGCCATCAACAATTGGCGCAGCGTAGGTGCCATGGGTTTTTTACAATACTGCTAACAAGTTTCATCTAATCTTGGCCTTATGCCGCGTACACACGGTCAGACTTCCCGGCATACTTGGTCCTGGCAGACCAGAGTCCGCCACACAATCCGACCGTGTGTAGGCTCCGGCGGACTTTTTTTCCCCAAAAGTCCGCCGTACCTAGATTTAAAGCATGCTTTAAATCTTAGTCCGCTGGACTCAGTTCCTGACGGAAAGCCCGTTCGTCTGCATGCGTCTGTATGCTGGTCCGACGGACCAGATACGACGCAAGGGCAGAGTACTGCATCTCGTGCTCGCTGCAATAGGAAAAACAAATTTCTGGGCCCCCAACCCCAAAGCACCTTGTCCCCATGTTGATGAGGACAAGGGCCTCTTCCCAGGCCGTTGGTTGTTGGGGTCTGCGGGCGGGGGGCTTATCAGAATCCTATAATAAGAGGGCCCCCAGATCCCGGCCCCCCACCCCATGTGAATGAGTGTGGGGTACATGGAACCCTACCCATTCACCTAGAGAAAAAGTGTCAATAATAATACACAGGTTTTTAAAGTAATTTATTAGACAGCTCTGGGGGGTCTTCTTCCGGCTTTGGGGGTCCCTCCGGTTCCTCTTCTCCCCGTGTTCCAGTTCTTCAGCCGGCTCCTCCGCTATCTTCATGCCGCTCTCTTGCCAGCGGAGGTCCGGACTTTTTTTTTTTATTATTGACACTTTTTCCCTAGGTGAATGGGTAGGGGTACCATGTACCCCATACTCATTCACATAGGGTGGGGGACCGGGATCTGGGGGCCCTCTTATTATAAGGGGCTCCCGGATTCGGATAAGCCCCCGGCCTGCAGACCCCGACAACCAACGGCCAGGGTTGTCGAGAAGAGGCCCTTGTCCTCATCAAGATGGGGACAAGTTGCTTTGGGGTGGGGGGGGCCCGCTCGTCCCCACCCCCTTTCCTAACCGGCCGAGCTGCGTGCTCGGATCGGGGTCTGGTATGGATTTTGGAGGGGACCCCACGCCGATTTTTCGGTGTAGGGGGTTCTCCTTAAAATCAATGCCAGACCTAAGGGCCTGGTATGCCCCACGACAGGGCTTGCAAGGTGTCAATCTCGCCGCTTTTATCGGCGAGATTGGCTTCCTTTTCTAGTCCCGTCGTACCCGAGTCGCGTTCTAAATGAACAGACTTGTCCGTGTGTGGGCATGTCCGTTCATTCTGAAAGTCCGCCGTAACTCCGGCTAAAGTCCGTCGGAAAGACGGGCGATCCTAGCCTGCCGGAAAGTCCGGTCGTGTGTAGGCAAGTCCGTCCATTCAGAAAGTCCGGCGGTAGGTCGCCGGACAGTCCGGCGGGAAGAACGTCGGACCAAGTATGCCAGAAAGTCCGCTCGTGTGTACGCGGCATTAGTTGTAACTAAAGGTGTCTGGTTCATCTACTCTCATAAATACTCTCCCAAGTTAATAGAAGAGCATCTGGAAAAGGCGGGCAAGAATACCAATGCCCGAGAGCCAGAAATAAATATTATTGATCACACATAGACCAAGTTAAAACCCTAATGCACAATATGCTGTACACTAAAGTTTTTTTCTACTTGCCCTCCGGAAGATTTTACCCCCTTCATGAACAGGCCATTCTTTGCTATTGCACTGCGCTACTTTCACTGACATTTGCCCGGTCATCCACACTGTACCAAAATTAAATTTATATATTTTTATCACACAAATGGCTTTCTTTTGGTGGTATTTGATCACCACTGAGTTTTTTTATTATACAAAAAGGAAAAAAGACAGAAATATTTGAAAAAAAACAAATGTTTTTTGTTTACTTTCTGCTATGAAACATATCCAATAAAAAATATAAAAAATGTTTTTTCTTAATGAATTTAGGCCAAAATGTAATCGGCTACATGTCTTTGGTAAAAAAAAAAAAAAAGTGTATATTATTTGGTTTGCATAAATGGTATAGCGTTTACAAACTATGAGATATATACTGGAGTCTTTATGTATTTATTTTCTTATACTAGTAATGATGGTGATCAGCAACTTATAGTGGGACTTTGATAATATGGCGGGCAATCTGACACTAGCTGACGCTGGCTTGGGGGGGTACACTAACTGACTCTGATATCAGTAGTGTGTGCCTAACAATGTGTAATGTGTCTAATACAGTATGTGCTGATTTTACTCTGCTTTGCAGAGAATGAAAAAAGCAAGATCGCATGCCAGTGTACAAAGCTCCGTGTTGTTTACAAGAGCTCTCTTCCATGAATGATGGAGCTGATCAGTAGGTCCCAGTGATCAATCATTGGCCAGGAGCCAGTAATCGGCTTGTGCTGTAACAAATCACTGTACAACTGGGGCGGCGGGCGCGCACCTTACCCGGAAGCACTGATCATGTACCAGATACATGATCCAGTGCACAGTGGCTGCCCTTCAACAGTAAATGAAAGAAGATCACAAAATCTATAGGTTGCTTTACTTTCTCATAAAGGCTTTTGTTCAGGGTATAGCTTACATCTCCCCTCCTGCCGATCCCCTCTTTCCCCCTGAGACCTCAACCTGGTTATCTAGGCTCTGTAGAAACCGCCTTTTAAATCTATCCAGGATATTCTGTTGTAAGACCTTTCACACAAGATGGCCATTCTGATTGCTATTATGCTATATTATTAGGCCAAGTCCTAATTTCTCTCCAAGGTGGTCTCAGGCCTTCCACCAAAGGATAAGTTCACCTTTTAACAAAAAATAATAAATGCACATTTTTTTGCAGGTAAAAAAACGTGCATTTATTATTTTTTGTTTCTGGAGCCTCTAAAGCAGGGGTAGGCAACCATGGCCCTCTAGCTGTGGTGAAACTACAAATCCCATCATGCCTCTTCCTCTAGGAGTCATGCCTGTGGTTGTTAGGGACTTGCAGTGTCTCATGGGACTTATAGTTTCAAAACAGCTGGAGAGCCGAGGTTGCCTACCCCTGCTCTAAAGCATTGCACTAGCTATCAGCAGTTCGCTGATGCCATGCAGGTTTCCTGCAGATCTGTCAGTGTATCTGTGTTCAAGCCTCTTCTAAGGCCAGTCTCAGGCGTAAGGTGCTGCAAGGCTACTCTCTGGGCTTTTGAACCTTTTTTTAATTACTGGGTTGTTATATGGGCCTGATGGTGGTGTTTGCTATTTTGCCCAACCCTCTTGTGAACTGCTTTTGGGTGTCCCATTTGTAAAGACTGAGAAGTCTGTGTCCCGTACTATACGAGCAGGAAAATAAGATTTTTGACTCCCCAGTAAAATTAATTTCCCTGAGTACAAGTACAGGACACAGGACCCGCTGTCTGTTTTTATAATCCCCCTATTTCTTGTTACAAAACTGAGGTTAGCTGGGAGTGGGATGGGTTATATGGGGGATGTCTAGACTTGCCACCTCATCCCTTTAAACCCGAACACATATTGATTACACAGGTTCTGTGGCTGATTAAGGGGGTAATTAAACTCACTTGGTGCCTTATGTGCAGTAAAATAAGCCTCAGAACATGTGTAATTCATATGTGTTCGGGTTTAAAGGGATGAGGTGGCAACCCTAGGGATGTCCTAGCAGATTTTTTTCCAGTGTCCAATTACCTGATGGTAGCTGCATAGAACTCAGTTCTAAAGACTAAGAAGCCTGTGTGCCATACTATACTCCAGGAAACTGATTTTCCTAGTAAGTCAAAAATCCTATTTTACGGTAGTAGATGTATCAGACACCTTTGGTTACGACTAAGGCCAGTTAGCAGGGGACGCCATTCTTTTACCTGTTATGTGCAAATACAGGTGAGTACTGGCATTATTGATTTTTCTGTGTTTTGTGCACTTTGTGGGGAACACCACCTGCTGCTGTGGGGGCAATTACTGCTGCCAAGTAAGCTAATCATTTGATGTTTCCCATCTTAAAAGGAGACTCAAACTTTACTAGTTTATTTCTTGCTTAGAACTTGGAAAATCAAAGTGACCTGTCCATATCTGCAGAATAGTTTAATGTCTTTACGTCCTGCTGTTCAACTTGTAAAAGCCTGCTGAATGCACTTTTCAGGAGTAAGATGTCTTGTGGTTTTCATTCTGTTTATAGTACTAACCTGTCCCTCAGAATCCCCCCAGTCCTCAGTAAGAGATGTGACATGGCTGTCATGTTGGAATCAAGCAATGCTACACTGACGTTGCTCAGCATGTAGCTAGTAACCTGAGCTTTAGTTGCTGTGCCGCCTTGTCTTACAGCCCTTCAAATGAGATGTTATTTTGTCACAAAGAGGTGCAAAGTAGCGGGAAGTGTTCATTAGTGTCACGGGCCTGGTGTCTGCAATGAGAGCAGCTTTGTCCAGGAAAACACTGTGTCCTCATTATTAAGTTCCACTCTGCAGGATCTCATAGGACGAAACTGTTTCCTTAATGTGCTTTTGTAATAATGAGGTCGAAGATCACAACCATCCTTTCATCATAGTCATTTCCAGCTTTTGCTTCTGCTGTATGCCTGCTGCTGCATCACATTGCTTGCATGGGCATAAGATCAAAGTGAATGGGTGCAGGACAGAGGAAAGACTGCTCTATGAATTCACTAATGGGAGCTTTCATCTTATTGAGAAGCATCAATGCCACTTTACCATCTATCCTCAAGCACAGTGTTACAGGCTGTGTAACAGCATTTCTCTTTTATTGTTTTTATTCCTCTACCCATTTGTGGCTGGCTCTACAAAATTATTAAACTTGTTAACTTAAAATATTTTTTTTGATAACATTGTTTTTTAACAATTTAACAATTTAAACTTAACTTACATACAGTATATGCATCCTGGTGCCAAAAAAGTGAATAATTGCTAAAATATTTCCAAATGTGTGCAGACACACTCTAGAATGGCACTCCTAATGTATATAATTTTGTCTTTGATAAATATGTGTGAACCATTCAAACCGAGAAGGTATTATGTATTTTAATTACTGTGCTGATGGCTTAAAGACACTTGGATTAGATTTTAGCAATGGGTAGAAATGGTATGAAGACCATTTTGTATTTTTTTTCTCTACGGGCTGCCCCACCCCTGCATTTTTCTTGTTTCCTCTGTCTGTCTACTCCATAGGAATTCGGGAAAAATACAAAGGTGGATTGTCTGCAAAGAAGGATGCAGTGATGGAAAGTTAATCAACCACTTGTCGGGAGTTTTCTACTTTCTTTGATGGAGCATGTAGGGTGCAAGAATACTGCTTCTGAGCTGCAAACAATACTACACATTTTTTTCAGTATGACAAAGCCACTTTGAAGAGCAATGAGATTCAAAGCATGTGTAGCATGTGGTAGACTCACCTTCCAGAGTATAACATTAATTCTTTCTTATTGTTTGGGTTCTGTATGGATGTTTTAAAATCTAAGACATGTAACCATGATTAATTGTTTTTCCGTTTCATCTATCAGGTCATGGCTGATGTGGAAGGGCAGCAGAAAAATCTGGTACATGCCATTGAATCCCTGTCAGGCAGCGGCCCGCTATCTGCCTTGGATCAGGACTTACTCCTCCTGAAAGCTACCTCAGCTGCCACACTTGGCTGCCTTGGCGAGTGTCTACATTTACTACAGCAGAGTGTATATCAAGCTGGGCAGAACAGCAAAACTGTGATGACAGGTGGGATTATAGAAAATTAGAGTCTTCTTATGTGGTTTACAAAGTTTAAGGAAATTAATGAATTGCTGGAATAGAAGAGATGAGTGGCTTACACTTCAGACCACAACTGTTAAATCTTAAAGAGATTGTACCATCAGAAGGTTTTTTATCTTAATGCATTCTATGCATTAAGATAAAAAGCCTTCTGTGTGCAGCAGCCTTCCTCAGCCCCTCTAACACTTACCTGAGGTTCCTCTCTGTCCAACGATGTCAATGAGTGTCTCAGCCATCCCTCTCCTGATTGGCTGTGACACAGCAGTGGCACCATTGGTTCCTGCTGCTTTCAATCAAATTCAGGTAGCCAATCAGGGAGAAAGGGGACGGGTCAGGGTGATAGGAGGCACCGGTGTCCTCCCTTGGAGTGAACCGCATTTTTGACGTTTCTCTAGAACTGATTGCGAGTTTGTCGCTTTACATACTTCCCTGTGTACTTCCGCCCTCTGGGGGTGTTTAATTGCCTGGACTCCCTGGTCTCCCTGATTGGCTGTGACACAGCAGCGGCACCATTGGTTCCTGCTGCTGTCAATCAAATTCAGCTGGCCAATCAGGGAGAAAGGGGACGGGTCAGGGTGATAGGAGGCACCGGTGTCCTACCTTGGAGTGAACTGCATTTTTGACGTTTCTCTAGAACTGATTGTGAGTTTGTCGCTTTACATACTTCCCTGTGTACTTCCGCCCTCTGGGGGTGTTTAATTGCCTGGTCTCCCTGGTCTTCACTGAGGCATTACCAACATTGTGAGCACCATCCTTTCTTGGATCCTTGGATGGACATCACTGATTGTTTTTTACATACTCTGTGGCTGTTGTTTGTGTTTTTACAACCTTTGTCAACATAATTAACCTGCTCTATTAATGTACGCACCCCTGATGATAGAAGGATTTTCTGAAACCCGTCGGGTGTTGTCCTTGGGCATCTGCTATGGTGATCTCATCACGGTAGTCCAAAGACTATATAGAATTGTTTTCTCTGCTTCTCTTCATTATTGTGTTGACTTATATTCCTATTAGCCACTACTGCTTTTTTTAATCAATTGTTTAATAAAAAAAATTGTATATATTTATATATATTTTTTTGCTTTTGGATTCTCTATTTTTCTACAACAACTATATAAACTAGTTGGACCATTAAAGTCTTTTTAGGGGGAATTTTTTCCTACTTTCTTTGCTATTTGGGATTAGGGCCCACTTTGTTGATCAACCATGCCTCAATTTTTCCTAGCTAGACAATCAGGGGAGAGAGGGGGCGGGCCCGGCTCAGGGCTCAATGTCTGAATAGACACAGGGAGCTGTGACTCGGCTTGGGTGGTGCCCCCATAGCAAGCTGCTTGCTGTGGGGGCACTCGACAGGAGGGCGGGGCCATGATCACAGAAGAGGACGATCCAGGCTGCTCTGTGCATAACCACTGCAACAGAGCAGGTAAGTATAACATGTTTGTTATTTTTATAGGAAAAAAACAAGACTTTACAATCACTTTAACTTTTATTTAAACCTATAAAAAATAAAATTACTTAACACACAACCTCATACTTTCACTCATGTCATATCTTTCCGTCTTTATTTTTTAGACAGACTATAGTGAGGGATAAAAGTTTAGCAGGGTTCTCTGCCTCCTCACGAGAGAAGTCAGGGATGGGAAGGGAGAGAAGTTTTAGGAGAATCCCATAATTGTCCCTTTCCACTGGCCCTCACTATGCTCACGAGCCTTGAATGAGCTTAGCAACAATCTTTTTAAAGCAGTAGTGCTAAAAAAAAAAAATCTGGGCTCCCTTCAAGGTAATTGCATAATGTGCCAGTATGCATCATACCGCTGACAGGGCTTCAGTCGGCAATGATGTCATTCCTGTGCATGTGTACAGGAGCCACAATCGTGGCACAGCTGGAGCATGTTATATGTTACACCCTAAATGTCAGTGTAAAGTGTAACATGCTCCCAGAGGTGAACTTTTCCTACAATGATCCCTTATAAGACCAAAATCTACCCCATAAATTTAACCTGTTTTCAGTGGGATTATGTTGCCGTATTGAGCGCAGCTGGGATGGGTGTAACTTCCTTCCTAAGGAGTAACATGTTAACATAAGTTGAATCATATGTATTGTATTGAAATAAAGTGCAGCTCTTCCTTAAAATGAGTAAACATTTTCTTCACAATAGTCCATTAAGAATCCATTTAATCCAGGAAGAGAGAAGGCACCCCAGGTGTATATAAAACATCACAGGATAGGGGCAAAAAGAAAAGGAGGACCTCTCTCTTCACCATGGCACATAGAGCCTCTTACCCTAAATCGTGGACCACCTGAAGTATAAGTGGTCAAACAGTGCTCAAATTACCATTGAACTCCATCAGATTTCAGATAACTTCTATGTGGACAGTGGCTTGTAGGGAGTCTTCACTCACAGATAATCGCTCTAAAACTCAGGCCACCAACTCATACCAGTAAGTTTGCTCCTCTGATCTTTAGATGCTTTCAACAACAGGAAGCCGGGACACCCTGAACTCACTGCAAATCAGTTGAAGAAAGCCATGCTCATGGAATACCTGCTAAAAAAATTTATATCTACAACTCATGCTACATTAGTGTGATGGTCAGGGAGAAGAATGCTCCTTACACTTGTGGATATTGGCAGAAATGCCCCCTAAAATTATCAGTGGTGTCAGTGGGAACTTATCTGAGAGGCAGAAATTGTTCATTGCTCTAGGAACCCCTAGCAACCTCTGAAGGAACCCTGGTTGAGAAACCCCGATCTCAACCATAAAATGTAAACCATAAAAAAAACATTTGCTCATAAGCAATTAACAAATCAATCAAGAAATATTTAGGAATGTGTGCTTGGCTTATCAAAATACTGTTATGTGAATAATGTTGATAATAAATCAGTGTTGGTTTGTAGATTGTGCGTTAAAGTTGAGAACAGAATAGATTATTTAGTAACGAGAGTGTTTCTATTGTGCTAAAACAGAATCCTGGAAAATGGGGAGTTCTGTGATCTGCAAGTAGCTTTATCACAACCTTAAAGATTTTGCACACTAGTGACTTAGTGACTGGCAGGTTGAACCACACTAGTCTACATGTAGCATTGCTCTGCAAGATTGTTAAAGTGTTACTAAGCCCAGGAGCCTGCATTCACTATATCTGGTCTCACACAGTACACAGAACATGGAAATGCAATAGTTTTAGTAAATATGAACCGCTAAATACCTTTTCTCATCAGCAGTATACAACAATCTTGTAACTTCTTAAAGGGGCTGGTTAAAGCCTGTAGCAGGAGTTTTCATAATGCACTGGCTGTCCTATTAGAATGCAGGACCCCTGGCCCTTTGTGTGGGCAGTGCTGATCATATGCACCCTCCCAAAATAAAAAACCTCTAGCAATACACACCAAACTGAGCAGGTGCAGCCTAAAGCAGGCCATACATGGTCGAATTTCGAACAAATTTTCTTTTAAAAATCAGAAAGTTTAGTTTTTTTTGTGATCCCATGATGCCACCATTGATTTTCGAAATTCGGCCGACCAAGCCTTCAATTTCATCTCATGTTGCTACAGAAAATAATTTTCGTGGCTGGGAATCTTCTATTCTCTCTGTAAATTTTCTTTTGTTTTTACATGTCTCACACGATTCTCCCATCATTGATTAGAAAATTGTTAGTTTTTCTAAAAATTTCCAACATGTCCATGTTTTTAACTTAAAGTGTACGTAAACCCCCCTATCGTTTTTAGCCAAGGAAACTGCCATCTTTGCCTCTGTTTAATCTACAGCTGCCATGATGATGCACATGTGATCAGTTTTGACACCAGCCATTGGATGGTTTGACAGTTTGGTTGAGAGCACAACCAATGGGAGTGTTACATTTCTGGCATGTGCCAGAAATGAAACCGTTTTATGGATGGGTTTACTTCCGCTTTAAACGATAAAACAAACCCCAAACTTTTTGCTTTAACCACTTGCCGAGCGCTGCACGCCGATATACGTCGGCACAATGGCAGGGCAAATGTACGTACCCTTTAAGAGGCGGGGATAGCAGACGTGCGCTGCGTACATCGTGACTGTGCCCGCGGGACCGGCGGACTTGATGTCCGCTGGTCTCATGGCGATCGTGTCACGGAGCCACAGAACGGGGAAGTGCCTATGTAAACAAGGCATTTCCCCATTCTGCCTTGTGTCATGACAGAGATCACTGCTCCCTGTCATTGAGAGCAGTGATCGCTGTCATGTGAGTTAAAGGCCATCCCCCCACAGTTAGAATCACTCCTTAGGACACACTTAACACCTTCATGGCCCCCTAGGGGTTAACCCCTTCCCTGCCAGTGTCATTTACACAGTAATCAGAGCATTTTATTACACTGATTGCTGTATAAACGACAATGGTCCCAAAATAGTGCCAAAAGTGTCCGATGTGTCCACCATAATGTCGCAGTCCTGATAAAAATCGCAGATCGACGCCATTACTAATAAAAATAATAATAATAATAAAAATGCCATAAAACTATCCCCTATTTTGTAGATGCTATAACTTTTGCGCAAACCAATCAATATATGCTTATTGCAATTTTTTTTGTTTACCAAAAATATGTAAAAGAATACATATTGGCCTAAACTGAGGAAAAATTTTTTTATATATTTTTGGGGGATATTTATTATAGCAAAAAGCAAAAAATATTGTGTTTTTTTTCAAAATTATCGCTCTTTTTTTTGTTTTGTTTATAGCGTAAAAAATAAAAACCGTAGAGGTGATCAAATACCACCAAAAGAGAACTCTATTTGTGGGAAGAATAGGACGTCAATTTTGTTTGGGTGCAACGCCACACGACTGCGCAATTGTTAGTTAAAGCGACGCAGTGCCGAATCGCAAAAAGTGCTCTCGTCAGGAATGGCGTAAAATCTTCCGGGGCTGAAGCGTTTAATAGAACAGCGAAGGGTTAGGACTTCTCTAGTTTTTGTTTGCTGGAGAGGTTTCCTCCCACTTCCTGTGTGGCCACCTGGACAGGAAGTGAGGGGAACAGAGAGCAATAATCAAATGACATAAACACGATGATAATCCTAAAATATCTCAACCCAAATATTATTTTGGCTGAAATTTAAGGCTAAACTTTTATATACTTAAATGGGTGCAATCGTGTTGGATTGTAAACGTGTTTCTGCGCAAACCACATCTATGGGCAAACTGCTAAATGCAAAATAATCCCAGCTGGGATAACACAATTTAAACAAATATAAGGTGAAAGTCCATAAAAAACGTGCTTCAAGGTGACTAGAAGTGTTCATAACATCATATAAATCATGAAATCATAAAGCAAAACACTTGTGATTAGTGAGTGAACATGCGTTGCTTGGTGATCTGGTGACTTTTCGTGGAAAGGAGGACACCCACTCAGGGCTCCCAGAACTCTCACCTTCCTGGCACAATATAAGTGCCTGTAGTTTTCAATAGGTAGGATGTTGCTCTGGTCCGGTGGTTGTAGTGGCGTCCTGGACCTTCTTTGGGGTGGTATCCCTTCCTCTAATGGATAAGCTCCATAGAGTGGTAATGGGAAACAAAAAGGCTCCAATAGTGTAGTAGGTTTAGGCCAAGAAATTTAATATGTGTAATAAAATGGCTGCTTACATCAAAGAAAACGAAAAAACGCCAAACAACAGTGGGGACAGCTAAGTTTGCGATACTCGCTACGTCACTTCCGGTCCGCGTTAGTGTATTTCCGGTTGCGTGCCTACGCGTTGCGTCATATCACGTGACTTCTTCAGGGCACCTGAAACTTTTATATATATATATATATATTAGGCTGAACACACTGGGATATGCAGCTTCTGAAAACAAAAACATAAAAATAACATTTCCTGTCGCATCATGGCAGCATACACGTTGGGGGGTTGTGACTCCGCCTCCACAACCTGATAGGACCACATAGCTATAAATTAGAGAGTAGACACCTGCCCCAGTATTCTCTTATTTTTCCTCACCTGTCAGGACGCACGGATCAGCACCCCCTTACCGCTTCGCCCCAGCCAGGTTCTAGCCTCTCCTGGATGGAAGTCCTTCTTGTACAGCCTCTAAATGAGCTAAATGGAAGGAGCCCCACTCTGGTGATCTCAGGGGCATACTCTCATCTCATTCAGCTGTCTGACCACAAGTAAAAGCCTTAAACAGGCTTCAAGTGCAGCAGCCCACAAAAGCCTTAAACAGGCTTGCTGGAGGAATGGCCAGGAAAACTTCATTGTGGCCTCATGAAATAAGCCTTAAACAGGCTTAGTTGTGTGCAGCGGTCTCCCCCCCTCTTTCCCCCCCTCCTACCAGTGCCTCTGCCCGTCTGCTGGGCTCTGTGGTTCCCCTGATTTGCTCTCCGGAGCGCCGAGCGTTCTCGGCGTCCTCGCGCATGCGCGGTACGTCGTTTTGGGCACCGCTGGGCTGCTTTCCAGCTTCCAAGATGGCGCCGGGTGTCTCGCGGCGCTACTGCGCATGCGCGAGCGTCCGACGCTGATGGCGGCGGATTTAAAAGCCCAGCAGTAGCTGTATTTGCTGCTGCTGATTGTCTATGCATGACAGATTGTCTGTTTGGACTCCAAAGCGCTCTACAAAGGTAAGTGGCCTTCCTTTATACTGCTTTTTAAGTCAGGATTCCTGCTCCCTCTGAAGCCTCCTCTGCATAGCGCTGTTTATTGTTTCTCACTGCAGGTTTCCAGTCCGCTTTCTCTCCATGGAGACCGCTGCCCCAGCAGATCACCGTCAGCCTATTAGGTAAGGGGGGGGAAGACAAATGTAAGTATTGAAGATCGAAAAAGAGAGCACTACTAACGCTGCCTAAATTGGTCAGCCCTACCAGGTCTTCAAGAACGTCTGCCTCAAAACAAAGAGAGTCCTCACGCAGGAGAAGTCGCTCCAGACATAGAAGGAGCCGTTCCTATCACAGAAGAAGCCGCTCGAGAGGAAGCCGCAGAAGAAGCCGCTCCCGGTCGCGCTCTAGACACGGCCGATCCCGCCACAGAAGATCGCCTTCACGCAGGCATCGTTCCCCCGCACGCCACTCCCGTCCTGCCGGGAACGCATGCTGGGTTTGCGGCGCAGCGGCTCTTCCAGGAAAACTGGTCTGTCAGACATGCCGGGAAGAGGCCGCAAGAGAGAGAATCTCGGAGGTCGGAGATTCAGCTGGGGCCGTAGCCCCCCAGGCCTCGGTATCCGAGGTGGATTTCTCTACCACTACCTCTCCAGCCCGGGCTAGCACATCGAAGGAGCAAGACTCCCTGTCGGATAATGAGGGTCTGGAGGTATCGGCCGGATTCGACTTCAGTCTGGTAGAGCCGTTTATAAAATCGGTTAAGGAAGCGATAGGTTGGGAGGAACCCCAGCAAGCCCAACCGAAACAGAAGAAGTATTTTCCTCAGCTTAGAAAGGATCCGGAATCCTTCCCGTTCATTGAAGAACTTGAGGACCTGATCAAAGAAGAATGGCAGAGACCAGAAAAGAAGTCTAGTCTGAATAACAGACTGCTGAAGTTATACCCACTCAAGGAGCCTAAGGTGAACCCTCTGGTGTCCCCTCCGGTAGTGGATGCATCCCTGATGCGCCTAGCCAGGCATGTTACCCTCCCGTTAGAAGACGCGGTAACGTTTAGAGATGTCCTCGACAGAAAGATCGACACGGATCTCAAGCGGGCTTACCTGTCGGCTGGAGGCGCCTGCAGGCCTGCAATAGCACTTGCTGCAGTAGGAAGAGCCATCTCGAGCTGGTCCACAAGCACGGAAAAGCTTGTATCAGAGGGGGCAGACCGAGAATCAATAGTAAAGGCGTTGCAAGAGTTAAGCCTGGCGGGTGACTTCGTGGCTGAAGCTTCAGTCGACACTATCAGGTCTGCATCTAAATCTATGCTGGCTTCAGTAACAGCCAGAAGAGCATTATGGCTAAAGCCCTGGACGGCGGATCCAGCTTCCAAATCCAACTGGTGTCGTATTCCGTTTGATGGTGAGCACCTCTTCGAAACAAAACTAGACACAGCCATCTCCAAAGTAACCGACGGAAAGTCCGGGCTCATCCCCTCAGACAGGAGACCCAAGCAACAGAGACCTCCTCCCTTTAAGCGGAACCTCCCAGAGAGGTATAGGGATGCGAGAGCATACAGACCAGGCAAGGAGTATAGAAGGAGCTGGAAGAACCCTCAAACCTCCTTCATGAAGTTTCAGAAGCCTAAGGCGCCTGCTTCCAGTGACCAGAAGCCCTTTTGAAGGTGCGCCCGTCCGACCAGCGGTAGTGGGAGCAAGACTCTCCAGTTTCAAGCTGGTCTGGGCGGAAACCATAAGGGATACCTGGACCCTGGCCACTATCACCTTCGGCCACAGGTGGTCCTTCAAAAACCGGCCCCCAGGGGATCAGTTCTACCCAACCCGTATTCCCCCATCTCGAGAAAAAAGGTTGTCGTTACTGAACTACATCCAAGATCTTCTCCAAAAACGAGCAATAGTAGAGGTTCCACTGGCACAACGAGGCAGAGGATTCTACTCTCCATTATTTCTCGTCAAGAAGAAGTCAGGAGACCTTCGTCCGGTTCTAGACCTAAAGAACCTCAACAGGTCCATCAGAGTGGAGTCATTCAGGATGGAGAGCTTGCAGTCTATCCTGCAGGCCATAAATCTGGGGGACTGGATGCTCTCCATAGATCTCCAGGACGCCTACCTGCATATTCCGATCCATGGGGCATTCCAGAAATTCCTACGATTCTCGGTGGGTCAGGGGCACTTCCAGTTTCGAAGCCTTCCCTTTGGCATCTCAACAGCCCCCAGAACATTCACGAAGGTGCTACTACCAGCAATAGCTTTTTTGAGGGAGAAAGGTCTAAGGGTCCACCATTACCTGGACGACATCCTCCTCCTCTCAAGCAGCCAGGAATCACTCGTCCAACATCGCGAGATCCTGGTTTCCACCCTAACGAGTTTAGGATGGATAATCAATTGGCAGAAAAGCAACACCCAACCTACCCAAAGGATGGTCTTCCTGGGAGCCGAACTGGACACCCGAGCGAACACAGTGGAATTACCAAGGGAGAAATCGTCCCTACTCATTCAGAAAGTGAAAGAGGCTATCCCAGCGTCATGTCTGCCGGCCAGAGCATACCTCAGCCTCCTAGGTTCCCTATCAGCAACCATTCCAATGGTCAGATGGGCGCAATGGAATACCAGACCCCTACAAGCCTCCTTCCTGCGCCAGTGGGACGGATGGTCCATGTCCCAATTGATTCGCATCCCAGAGGAAGCCAGGCTATCTTTACGGTGGTGGACCCACCCCGACAACCTCAGCAGGTGCAAGCAGATAGTCATCCTCCACCAGGAGGTAGTAACTTCAGACGCCAGTCTGGAAGGATGGGGGGCACACTACCTACACTATGCAGCTCAGGGCCGCTGGCCCTTCAAAACCAAGGATGTAGTATCAAACGTCCTAGAGATGAAGGCAGCCTTCCAAGCCCTCTTGGCATTCAGTTCACTCCTGAGAGGGAAACAAGTCCTCATTCAAATGGACAACCGAGTGGCGGTAGCCTATATCAACAGGCAGGGGGGTACCAAGAGCATCTCCATGATGCGGGAAGTCGGTCCGGTGATGCAATGGGCTCAACTGAACCTGTGGGACCTGAAGGCGACCTATATTCCGGGGGTTCAGAACTTACTGGCGGACTCCCTCAGCAGAACATTTGTTTCCAACAACGAGTGGTGTCTAAGCCCACAGGCCTTTGCCCTCATATGCCAGACATGGGGTCATCCAGACATAGACCTCGCAGCAACACCAGAGAACAAGAAGTGTCAGAGGTTTCTGTCGAGGAATCCCTTCCCCACAGCGGAGGGTACGGATTGTCTCCAGCACGCCTGGAACTTTCACCTAGGCTACATTTTTCCACCAACCCCACTGATAGCCAAGTTCCTTCTGAGGCTCAAACACTCAACAGCTCTAGTACTGGCCGTGATTCCCTTTTGGCCACGGAGGCCTTGGTTCACCACCCTCCTGCAACTGAGCACAGCGGATCCACTTCCACTCCCGGTAACAACTGATCTACTAACCCAGGGCCAGCTACTACATCCGAATCCAGAGAGATTGCACCTAGCGGCCTGGAGACTGAAAGGTCTAGGTTCCTAGAGCAAGGATGTTCTCAGAAGGTAGTCGATACCCTGCTTCAAGCCAGGAAATCCTCCACGAATAGCACCTACGAGAGAATCTGGGAAAGATTCTCTTCCTTTGCTCAGGAACAAGGTTGGGACTCGTCTTCCCCATCAGCAGTACAAGTGCTTGAGTTCCTTCAGTCAGGTCTAGACAAAGGCCTTAGGTCTAACACCCTGAAAGTCCAAGTCTCTGCCATCTCTGCCTTGACAGGGGTCAGATGGGCACTTAACCCTCTGGTGGTGCAATTTCAAAAAGCCTGCCTGAAGCTAAGACCACCCAGGAAACCTTCATTTCCAACATGGGACCTATCAACTGTCCTAGAGGTTTTATCCGGAGAACCATTCTTCCCCCTTGAGAATACCTCCCTCTGGGACCTGACTCTAAAGGTATCTTTCCTAATTGCCATCACATCAGCGAAGAGGGTCTCAGAAATGCAAGCCTTGCTGATCAAAGAACCGTATCTGATGGTTTACCCAGACAGACTAACCCTGAAGCCTTCAGACAGGTTTATCCCAAAGGTCTCCTCTGCGTTCCACTTTAACCAGGAGATTGACCTCCCGGCTTTGATCACGGATCAGGGCGTCCCTCATCCCTTGGATGTCAAGGGCAACATTCTCCATTACCTTTCGGTAACCAAGCCATTCAGGAAATGCGAGAACCTTTTAGTCATCCCACATGGGTTCAGGAAGGGCCAGGCAGCTTCTGCCCGTACCATCGCCTCATGGCTCGTGAAAGCTATCAAGAAGGCCTACTCCTTAAGCACCTTGCAGATTCCGGGAGATCTAAGAGCGCATTCCACCAGGGCAATGGCTACTTCATGGGCAGCTTACTGTAAAGTCTCAGCGGAAACCATTTGTAGAGCGGCCACTTGGTCTTCGAGGAATACCTTCATTTCTCATTATAGAATAGACGCTGCACGTTTAGCAGCAGTTGAATTTGGGAGGGCCATTATACAGGCCAATTCTTCTGTTTCTTGTCAATAAATTTTGATTTTGCATTCTCACCCAGTTTGGCGAGTTACTCCCCAACGTGTATGCTGCCATGATGCGACAGGAAAACGGAAAATTGTATACTCACCTTTCCGTAATTTTCCTTTCCTGTCGCATCTTCATGGCAGCATACAATCACCCACCCTCTAAGGTGACATGTGTATATATTTACAGAGAATACTGAGGCAGGTGTCTACTCTCTAATTTATAGCTATGTGGTCCTATCAGGTTGTGGAGGCGGAGTCACAACCCCCCAACGTGTATGCTGCCATGAAGATGCGACAGGAAAGGAAAATTACGGAAAGGTGAGTATACAATTTTCCGTTATTTATACAGCTAATTACTTCTAAAACATGCTGTTTTTCCATCCAGTTGTTTTCTTTTTTTGTGAACTTAGCCTTTGAATGGTTACAGTAGCTGCCCTGTGAAAAGCACTGTGACAACAGCAATATCAGATCCCAGCCATTTTCATCAATATCTGACAAACACCAGGTCAGATCTCACTGTGCTGCCACCAATATGTGAAGATGACGCTCTCAGCCCCCCCCCCCCCCTCCCCCCCCCTGTACAAAGATTTTGCAGCTTGTGGGACCATAATCTAGGTGCCAGCAGACTGAGCGACTGACACTAGGTTTAGTTAACTACGTATTTAATCTGTTAGACACAAAACATCTGCCACTATGTGTTTTATCAAAAACACAAACTGTTCACAATATCGGTGATGACAATTATGACTTTTTTTTAGATATGTCTGTAATACACATTGTCACAACATACAGGAATATTTCAAAGATTTACAATATAGTAGTGCTCTTCAAAGAGACAGGGATTTTTCAAGTTCTTGTTTAGTGCATTAGAGATAATTTTAACAGTTTTACAATTTTTACAGAGTGCTGGCTCTCATAAAAAAAGACTCTTGGCTGATGTTTGATGGTAAAAGCCAGTTCCAGACTGCTGATGCAGCTACTCTCTTTGGGTGCTGGAGATAACAAAAGTGTAGTGCAATTATAAAGTTGTTAATCAGTAAATGGACAGTCTGATATCATCAAACAATTCATAAAATATGTGCACAAAAATATAAATAAATTAAAATCAATCAACCTAAATGTCCATATTAAAAATTGTGATCATTCGTCTTCTCAATCACTAACCAAATTAAGTGATATATCCGCAAAATCGATAACAAATCCACCATGTGATGCTTCCAATCAAGTGACAGTGCCAACCCAACACCTGTGTACTCTAGCCTCTTACCTTACTGTTATGATCCCTGCATTACCAGTATGGTCATAACTCACTGAGATTCCCTTTAAGGGGAATAGAGATAAAGGTCTGATATTCCAACTTGTCAGTATCTCCTATAGCCCAAAATCAGCCTCCGAGCTCATGATCATATATATAAAATGGGAACAGAATACACCACATCTAGTGTTCTCCATTTAAAACATTTAATTTGTGAAATAAAAGTATTACACTTACATTACAAAGCACTTAAGCAGTGCTAGCTGAGAATGCATAACATCGGATAATATTCACTGTATGAGATGGCTGCAGGATGACGTCACACTCCAAACTCCGCCCCCATTTGCCTTACATCCGGGGGGGGGGGGGACTTCATCAGTAGTGGACAGAGATGACTCGACCAATCAATTGGTCTGTTTATTGTCATGCAGTTGCCAATTCTTCAGATACAGTTTTTTAAATGCATTAATATTTCTAGTGTACCATATGTTACAATCTGGTAAACCACATATTGTGCAGCTTTCTATAAAGACTTCAAATAAGATACCTCAGATAGCCTATACCCCCTGTATATAGACTAGTTGTGTTTGACATTGAATTGTTAATTCTCCAGCTTCTGATCTGTAGTCTTTATTAATGATTTTATGAGTTGTGTGTAGATATTGAAACTGTGAATTTGAGAGGGGATCACTTGCAGGTCAGTAAACTCGCTTTTAGTATTCAGTATATTATCAAGCCTAAATGGCTTTTACAGTATCAAGTAACCCTGTATAAGGCATTTTATTGCATGTCAAGTATCCCTAATGGGCTTAATTACCCTGAGGTTTAGAGTATGACAAACCTGGAACGCGCTTAACACATTTATGATAGGGCTTATTTGATCGATCAACTTGGGTATATTCAGCCTTCCCATACATGGTTCAAATCTTGGCCGGTTCCTGCTGAACCGGCCAAGATTTGAACTGTCTATGGCTGGCTTAAGTAGGATTTATGATCCGACTTGAAAAGTTGATCACTATAGGCCATGGAGATGCATTTCTGGGGTTATATGTTTTGGGGGGGATCACTGGTTGCTTTGTGGATGTAAGCTGGCTCTGTGTTTCATATTTTAAAATCTGTCTCTGCTGGCTTGTGAATTTTAAAACAAGACTACCCTGTGTCTTTTCAGATACTTTTGGGGTGCACTGTAAAAAAGTCTTTCAGACTACATTTTGGTGCATGCTTTATGGAGAATGCATAGTGTGCTTCTATATGTTTTTTTTATATTGGTCAGGACTAAAAAAATACACACATTAAAATAGTTTTACATATATTACCTATGTATTTTGTTTATTTCCTGCCAGCAGGTGTAGCGCTAAGATAATTGTGCCTATTTATCCTTAGCTGCTCTGTTGGGGAAAAAAGCCTGTTTACAGGCCTCAAATGCTCAAGCAGCAACTTGCACAAGCAAATTGGGTTTCCTAGTAGAAGACAGACTAAGCAATAGCATGCAATGCCAAGATGCAGCAAGCAAAGCTAGCAGACTATTAGCGTGCATTAAAAAGGCAATTTACTCCATAAATAAAACAATAATCCTACCACTTTTTAAAAGTTCTAGTTCAGCCATATCTGGACTATTCTCTCCAATTCTGGTCACCAATCCTCAGGAAGGATGTGCTAGAACTGGAGAGAGTTCAGAGAAGGGCAAAAAAATTAATAAGGGGACTGGGGGACCTTAATTACGAGGAACAACTATAAGCAATAAATTTGTTTTTTCCTGGAGAAGGGGATGCTTGAGAGGAGATATGATAGCAATATGCAAATACCTCAATGGTGATTCCAGCTTAGGTAGGAAACCATTTAGTCTCAGGGAGTGTAAGAAGACACAGGGCCACACAATGAGATTGGAGGAAAAGTGGTTTAACTTTAAGCTGTGTAGGGTTTTTTTTCACTGTCAGGGCGGTGAGGCTGTGGAATTTCTTCCACAATCAGTGGTGTCAGCAGTAAATATTAATAGTTTTAAAAGACTCTTGGACAGGCATCTTAGTGAACACAATATACAAGGATATGGGAATTGATTATCGACATGAGCACACACCAATTACACAGGTCGAACTAAATGGACTTGTGTCTTTATTCAGTCTTACCAACTATGTAATGAATCATCCTGAGGTGTGGCTCTTCCCACATCCTTTTCCTTCTCTGCATTCTGGTTGAGGTCACATAGGGGGTTATTTACGAAAGGCAAATCCACTTTGCACTACAAGCGCAAACTGTGCAAAGTGCACTTGAAATTGCACTGAAAGTGCACTTGGAAGTGCAGTCACTGTAAACCTGAGGGGTAGATCTGAAATGAGGGGAAGCTCTGCTGATTTTATCATCCAATCATGTGCAAGCTAAAATGCTGTTTTCTTATTTTCCTTGTATGTCCACCTCGGATCTACAGTGACTGCACTTCCAAGTGCACTTTCAGTGCAATTTCAAGTGCACTTTGCACTTGTAGTTTGAACTTGTAGTGCAAAGTAGATTTGCCTTTCGTAAATAACCCCCATAGAGTTTCAGTTTGACAAAGTGACAGAAACTGAAAGGAGCACGTTTTTGCTGTGTTCTCTCTTCTAAATATTTTATATTATTATATATTTATTAAATATTAAATATTTATGTGTTAAATAAATATGTTTAATATTAAAAAAAATAGTAGAAAGATGAATAGCATTCATAAATATTTACATGTGTGAATGAGCTCTTAGTTGTAGAGTAATTCTTTTAACATGTAATGATAAGTGTTACAGTTTGTACATGGTTTAGTACATACTGTTAGCTTATATTATAATGTGGTAAGAATATGCATTAAATGTACATTAAAAACTGACAAACGTTTATGTTCTTAGAAAGCATTCTGGGCTGGCATGGACCAAAGTCTCATTCTACAGAAAATCTTAGAAATGGAACTTTCAGCTCCTTACCAACTACTGCCTCAAACCTCACTTGGCCCATACTCTCAAGCATGCCTAAGGACTACCAAATAGATCAGGATGATGAGGTAAGCCTGATTAGTAAACATGGATCGATCAATGTGGCATACATTCACAGCTAACTCAATTTTTCAAATAAATTGTTCATAGACCTCAAAATAAAAAACTCTCTCAATTTGCTAAAGAGGTGAACAGAACATAATATTTAATGCTGTGCTAAATTGATTTGGACATGTTCCATTGATTTTTACTTCTGAAAACAGTACTGCAAGTAGTACATTAGTTTAATAGTAAACAATGAAACTTTATAGGTTGTTCTAAAATGTAAGAACTGACCTTCCACATTTTGCATTCTGCAAACACATTAAGGCACCAAATAAAATTTTGTACATTTTAGGTATATTAGTGGCTTATACAACTGAAAATATGGAAATGATAACCCATAGAAGAATAATTGTTATTTCTAGAATTAGCACCCCAGCATCTTTACGTTACTAAACTTCAAAAGGCAAATTATGGGCCTGAGGCTTGCATGAGGAATATATGAACTATTTATGGGTTAGTCTGTAGTCAACCTATGGGAAATGAGGAGACGTGTGACAAAAAATAGTTCTACTCAGATGATCAAATGTTTGTTAAACTGGCATTTTGTCACTGAAAAACAATGAACAATTCTTTCTTTGAAGCAAGACTTTGATCGTGTATCCTAACTTAAACCTATGACCACTAAAGAGAACAGTTAAACTGGACAATTGCATGACAAATTTCTGTGATGCATCCAGGTTCTGTTTGGCCCAGTCTTAGGGTTTTGTCAGAAGGCCAGCAGAAATGGCTGACTTATAGATGATTCCAGGGTACCATACATTGCTTACCTTTGGGATGATGGTTTGTGGGCCAGTAAGTATGAGACATAGCCTCAACTGGTTGCTGACTTGTTCTCATGTCCTTCATTAACAAAACTAAAAATTGTATTTTTCAAGAACATTACAATAACTGTCTAAATATCTCATTACTGTATCCCAGAGATTAATTTTTTCACTTTCCAAAAGAATGTAGAGCTCACCCTTAGGGACCCCAACCCCTAATTTTTTTGTGCATTCACATTTAGACATGTCCTGGCACGTGTAATTTATAGCTTGATAGTATTATCCCCATTATAGTTTCTATCAACATCAGAATGTACTTTTTATCATGATAGCTTTTTTAGCTTGAGGTTAGGCTTAGTGTAAAGGGTTCGATTCAGGCACTGTAGGCTGCTATTGTTTTCTTTCCCCACTTTTTTTTATTACATTTGATAGATAGGGTTATCAGTGCTGCAGCCTAGAAATGAGGTGTGTGCAGTTTCTAATGCACACAGTGAGAAGCTCACAGCGTGCAGTGTAATCAGAAAAAGCATTTTCGTAATAGGAGAGGAGCCTGTTTAACTGTGCAACATTGAAGGTAGGACTGAAGTTTAGCTTTAAAGCTGACATTGAAGTGCAATGCAGGGTTTGCATATTCTGTCTGAGCCACTTCTCCCTGTATATATTGCCTGCTAATAGTAGGTACAAGGTTTACCTGTAAATAAACATTCTTTTATATTTACCTTACCATCGTATTCCATCCACAGTTCCAAAAAAAGAATGCACACAGGCCATCTTTTTATACATCAACCTTCCATTCATAGAAGGGCACGGAAAGGAACCTTTTTTGTAAGCAAAATACTGTGTAGGCAAAGCAAGTCTCCGGCACAGAATAATCCTACGAATCCTTCCTTTATTGTAACAGCAATAGCCATCCTCTTAACACATTTCTGCCGCAAAGGGCCTTAATCACGCTTCTTCTGGTGAGATCCTGTGGAATACAAAGCACCCAAAAATGGAACTTCCGCTTTAAGTGTTGGTGACCCCCTGACATGCCACATTTGGCATGTAATTTTTTTTGGGGGGGAGAGGGTACCCTGTTTATAGAGGCACTCAGCTCCCACTTCCTTCCCTGGCGCCGAAGGAAGATAACCTCTTCCCCCTCCCTCCCTGCAACCTTCTGGGACACGTCACAGGTCCCAGAAGATTGCCCGCCCATTCATGGGTGGAACTCTGAGTTAACTCTCAAGAGAAGACAAGGACAGGTGTGTCTTCTCATGATATTTGGCCTGCTCTACACACAAGAATCCTTCTGGAAGGATGGTGACGTCACACCCAGCAATGCGTAAAATGGTGGTATGATACATATACCATATAACTATTTTTTCTTTTCAGATAACCTTTGGTCTTACTATTAGCAGGCAATGTATAGAGGGGAAGGGGATTGGAAAATCATATGCAGCTCTTGCATTGCATTTCAAAATTCGCTCAAATGATTTATGATGATTTTCTACTATCCTCTACACAAATCATGGGCAGTAAGAGGCTGTAACAGAAAGTCAAACCTTACTGTATAGGGCTAAAGTGGTTGTTTCATATATACATCATTTGCTTTCTATAAATATGAACGGTATAGTTAATAAACAAAAAAGGTTAAAAGGGAATGTCAGAGTTTCTTGAATACTGGCCAACTGTACAATATGGCTTGTTACTTGGATACCAGAATTTTTGTGTTTTATGTCCTGTAGAGCCTACTGTAAACCATAATTTTCAGTTAGCAGTATGTCTGCATTAATTGCATTCAGCTGCTACGAGCAGTGTTTATTCCTAAATTTACATCATTACATTCACTGTTGGTATCTCCTTCACTTACCAGAGTAAATTTCTATTTGCATTCTGTAGTCCATTTGGCACATATTACTTATGCATTTAGATAAAGTAAATGGACTGGAAATGCCAACGGGAAGCTTATATTCTTTTTTTTTTCAAAACATCTTAACAGTGTAATGTGTATGGCCCTTTTCATATTACTTTATTATTATACAATATTGAAAGGCCACTTTACCAAGCACACAGTGTCAGTATATGCATAAGTGTTTCAAATCAAGACTTTGAGGTCATAGCATCAGTTATCCAGTCCTGTGTATATACTTTTTCATAAAGGGCTTCACTGAGTTTGGATACAAATACACACATATTCCCAAATGTTTGGCCTTGTGTGATTCAACATATAAGGGGCCCAGTCTGACAGACAAATACGTTCTGTTCATTTCTCATTAATCTGTCATTAAAGTTTGACAATTTCAGGATGTTTGCTGTGTTTTTTTTAACTGTATACACTACCATATAGCCAAGATTTTGTGGTCACTTAACTATCACTTCCATATAAGCTTACACAAACATTATGTAGTTAGGGATTGTCCAGGTAAAACTGTTTTTATTCCAAATTCATATTAAAATCCATAATAAATTACTTAAGAGTGTATTTTTCACCATCCTATGGTTTTAATTAACTTATTAAGGTCGTTTATGCATGTTCTTCTACAAGTTTTGCTGCTTGGCTGCTTCAGGAAATATACATAGAGATATTAGCAAAATATACACATATATTAGTAAGATTTACAGCTTTCATTCATTAAGATAAATACATCACATGGGAAGATCACTTTATTAATTAATTAATAAATGCTGTATATCTTATCAATTTATATTTTTCTAGTATCCTATATGCATATTTCCTGAAAAAAGGCAAGCAGCAAAACAAGTAGAAGAACATGCATAAAGGACCTTAATAACTTCATTAAATCCATAGGATGATAAAATATAAACCCTTTAGTAATTTATTATGGATTTTAAAATGAATTCGTAATAAATGCTATAATTGTAACACTTTTGTCTGGACAATTTATATAGCACCTTGAAAATCCCTATCCTGTTCAATGTTTGTGTAAGCTTATATGGAACTAATGGTTAAGTGACCACATTATCTTGGCTATATGGTAGTGTATGCAGTTAAAAAAAACACAGCAAACATCCATGCTGACAAAACCCTTTCTCTTCATCCGCACATATATATCTATGACTTCCATATAAGCTTGTTGGATATCGCATTCCAAAATCATGAGCATTAGTCTGGCGTTGCCCCACCTTTGTGGCTATGACAGCCTTCACTTTTCTCAGAAGGCTTTCCACAAGATTTTGTGAGTGTGTGCCCATTCAGCCAAAAGAGTATTTGTGAGGTTGAGTATTGGTATGTTGGACAGGAAGACCTGGCTCACAGTCTGTTTTCTAATTTATCCCAGAGGTGTTCAAAGGGGTATAAGGTCGGGGCCCTGTGTGGTGTACTCGAGTTTCACCACGCAAACTCATCAAAACCTGTCTTTATGTACCTGAAATCAATAGATTGGAGGGCTATTGACTTACAGTACTTGAAAATTGAAAATGTTGAAAATATAGCTGTTGGTGAGCCCCGTTCCCTGCAACTGCGGTATGTCACAAATCCAGAATGTTGTTTCTGGAAGAGCAATTGGAAGGCATGAGAAGCTGTAATATAAACTGCCCTTGTGATTCATTTGTGTGAGATTTCTGAGGAGCTAATTACAGAGGTGTGTGAAAGTCGGTGATCTCCTCACTCAATGTTAAGCTATTTAAATAATGATTGGCTAAAATATAGCTAAAAAACGTGTATAATAGTTAATATTACAAAGTATTGATAGATATTGTGCTTTTTTGTTGCACTATTGAGGGACTGAGACATTTTATTCAGAAAGGAAAGTGCAAGGTGTTTTTAAAGCAAAAATGTACTGTGACCATTTGAAGATCAATGAGTGGATTTTACTTTCAAAATGGCCATGTAGCACTAAAGCATTACACTTTTAGCCTGTACTGTAATAGTGTCCAGAGAGCCATCATTGAGAAACATCGACTGTGATGCATTAACAGTTTCACAACACTTAAGAGGATAATTTCCTGCAAAGAAAATCACTTATTTTGATATATACTATGACTTTTGCTGCTGAATAAAGGTAAAGTATTCCAATTACTGAAACATGACTCATGTAAATGCCATCCCTTTTTCTTTCTGAATATAATTTTTTTTTGGCACTTAAACTTCAATTTTTCAATAATACAGGTTCTGGGCAAATTTAGGATATCTCTGTCTGTCTCTATCCTAAAATATACATTATTTGCACATAACAAATTTGGGAAACCGAAACCATACTTCATTTGGAACTTCTGTCAAGAGCATCCTGTATGACTAATTAAACGCCACTTTTGCTGGAACAAGGGTGGATATGAAAATAAATGGGGCTCTTATGTTTTAGTTTATATTATTATGTAAAGAAAATTTACAGTTTAGCTTTGAATACGAAATTGCAAAATTGCCTGATAGTTGAATTGCTTATGAGCACCATTATTTTTCTTTGTCCTTGGGCTGTGTTAATGCTGTGTTTAGGAATTAACTGGGACTTTCACTGCATATTGGGGCATTGTTAAAGAGGAGTTCAACCCAGGGGGTCCAGTAAAAAAAAAAAAAAAAAATTAAAAGTCAGCAGCTACAAATACTGCAGCTGCTGACTTTTAATTGGACACTTACCTGTCCCTGGGTCCAGCGATGCGGGGGATTGAAGCCCCGCTCGTCTCCCCCTCCGTTCAGTGGCGCCGGCATTGCAACTGTGGGCGCCGGGCTGTGACTTCACAGCCTGGCACCCACTGCGCACGCGTGAGCGGCGCCGCGTGCCGTGATTGGCCGCTCAGTCACCTGGGACCTGTAATGGGTCCCAGATGATTGACAGGAGGGAGGGAGCAGAGCGGAGCCCTTCCTGTGCTGAGGGGGAAGTGATGTCACCAGCCCAGGCACTGGAAGGGGCAGGCTACGAGGGACCCCCTAGCAACAGGCATTTAGAGGTAAGTTAAAAAAAAAAATATATCCAAATGTTTTTTTGGGGTTTAGGATTTTTCATGCAGGTTTGTTTTTTTGGGTGGAACCCCACTTTAAGGTGGAACTAAACCCACTGATTTCACTGTTTCCCAAAACCGCTACATTCAAGGAATGATGTGAATGATAACTCTCACAATCGCTTATGCAGCGCTTCCCCCGAAGGAGCTGCTTAAGTATTTTTTGTTCTGTACTCTGTCTCTCAACCCCAAGAACAGTCTCAGCCCCTCTGGCACACCTGTCTGTCAATAGTGTAAGTGCAAGGACCAATTATAAACACACACGTTATGATAAAACACATAATGTCTTTACTGTAAGGTTTCTGTGGAAAAGTGACAGACAGTAGAAGTATATTTCAAGTAAATCAACTGAAGTGCAATAACTGAGATCTGGAGCAATATAACGCAATATATTATATCAGTCTGCTTTCAAGGGATTCCACAACTGCGAATAGCCCAAGAGCAGAGGCAAAAACTTCAAAAACAGCAAATCACAAGATGGCAACTTTGTACCAGATTGGTTATCTCTACTTAAATTGGCTCTATGAGTCCAGGCAGAAGGGGAGCAGAAGAATGACCTTCTCTTATGTCAGACCTCTCTCTTTCATCCCCTGACACCACAGGCCCAATTATAAACACTGTACTTAATCCAGTGTTCAGTGACGTAACTCCCAACTCAGACTATCCTGCAAATACACTACATATACAGAGCCCTGAGTATGTGTGTGCGTGCCCGTATGGCACCAGTAACTTTAGTGCCTTGGAAGAGGGACGAGGCCTTGGATCTTCAGCTTGCCACTTTAGTTGGTGCACCTAAACTCCTGCTTGACAAAATCTAACTGTGGTATGCTGACAGTATCCAGATAGCAAGACGGACACTGTAACTGCTTAACAGGGCTTCAATGAGACCTAGGCTCTGGTAAGTGTGGGCAAAGTGAAGTAAATCTGTCAGTGTGCAGTGTCCTTGTTTCCTGCAGTGTCCTTGTTTCTCACCAATCCTATGGTTAAAGCCCAAACGAATGTCCTGAAACAGGCAGGCTCTTTTTGTAACCCGACTAGTCACCTCACACTGGAACGATTTATGCCGTCAGTGCAGGTGCGCTTGAATATGCACCTGGGATCCCCCTCTCTCAGGCAGGATGTCCCCAACCGCCAGTGAATACCTGGAAAAGACGGTGGACTAGGTATCTTCTCCTGCCTTGTGGTAATAGACTCCCCTCAGGCAAACAAGATGGTGTCCTTGGTTTTTCCCCCAGAGCATGCTGGGCTTTGTAGTTCCATGCCCCTACAAGATTATGAGGCCGTTTTTGTAGGGGACTACATGTCCCAGAAACCTTTACAGCTGTTTGAGTCTATTACTGATTGGCTTCCTCTCCCTGCCAATGAAGATGCAGGGGAGGGAGCAGAACGGACAGCTGCCCATGTCCCTGCGAGCGCCGCTTGCATTAAATTTCACTGAAGAGGAGGGGGGAGAAATTCCCCTGCAGGAGCTGACAGGCACTTTTCCCCTCACAGGAGAACCTGTGTGATTCCGGCAGTGTCTGGAGGAAGATGCGGGGCACCCACCACTTATTTCCTCAACCAAACTGTCAAATGATTTGTGCCATAACTGATCACATGTGCAGCGCCATGTCAAATGCAGATCAAACACAAGCTTAAGCTGGATACACACTATACAATTTTCTTTAGATTTTTTCCTTAAGATTTACCAAAACCATATAATATGAGGTCAAACCTAAACCCTTTCAATTTGTATGCAATCAGGCTGGTCCTTGCACTACATAGTTGAAGGTACAGCTAAAGGAAAGCGAACAAAAGTTGTATAGTGTGTATCCAGCTTTAGATGGCAGCTTCCTTGACTGTAGAGGACAGAAGGGTTTAGTTCCACTTTGAGTTTGATATTTCAAGTTCATTATTGATTAATACCTTTTTATCTCGTGAAGAGAAAAACTGCTCTTGATCTTGTACTCAAAGCTAGATTTATAACATACATAGATTTGTATGAAGGATTTCAGTTTGACTTTATCAAAGATAATTTAATCCAGATTAACCCTTCTACCTACTTTCCCCTTTGCTATCAGTTGGATGATTTGGTGCATATATTATTAGAATAGAGGAGCAAGACCGGTAATACATTTAATTTACAAAGCTGGTTTTCCCACTTTCTTGACTTACAATATCTGTTAAAAAGATACAGAAAGCATTCTTGTGAAACTTGTCCTAGATCTAAGGGGCTAATCTACGGATTTTTTAAATATATGTCTGATTTAAGCACTATTGCACTATACATCATTTCTTAATGGTCTTAGATTTTAAGCTCTAACGAGCAGGGCCCTCTGATTCCTACTGTATTAAAGTGTATTGTATTTGTACTGTCTACCCTCAAGTTGTAAAGTGCTGCGTAAACTGTCGGTGCTATATAAATCCTGTATAATAATAATAATAGTTTACATATACATTACATGCCTACCAGTTGAATAAAATGTTGTAAAGTTGCATTAGGCATATTATTGTGCTTAATACTGCATGGATCAGGTGTTTAATGCCCTAGAGTAGTGCGCTGGTTATTTTTTGCTTTGTAAATTAGAAATTTAAAAGTAGCAAGTGATGTACTGATTGCATCAGAATAGGGGATTAAAAAAGGTTTATAGCTGCAACATCATACATTTGGTGTGATTGTGTTGGCTACAAAGCCACCCTATCAAATATACTTTATATAAACTCATAACATGGGCACTGCATGTTCACCAATTCCTCCTTTGGTTGTGAATATACCAGAAGTCCTAATTCCTTAAAATGTTACTAAACCCAGGAGCCTGCATGTACTATATCTGGTCTCCCACAGTACACAGAACATGGAAATGCAATTATTTTAGTAAAGAAAAACTGCTTAATACCTTTTCTCATCAGCAGTATATATCAGTCTTGTGACTTATATCAGTTCCTGCTTAAAGCTTGTAGGAGGATTTTTTATACTGCACTGAGCTGTCTGGACAGTGCTGATTGGCCCTGTGCTGATCACATGCACTCTCCTACGAAAAAAAAAACTCTCTAGCAATGCACATCAAACTGAGCATGTGCAGCCTGACTCCAGTTCCTCTGTCTTATCCGGACATGTTCTGGAGTCAGTGGAAAAAGAGGAGGATCTGTGCATACGGGATCAAAGCGCCTTTTTACACAATGCAGAGGCGTAACCCCTTAGGTTCAACAGTGAATATATTAAGCATGCTTTACTGCATATACTGTACAGACTGACTTTACAGTTGTGAGTTTAGTAACCTTTTAAGCTAGACATAAATGGAGCAATTTTCTTTCCTGCAACCACAGGTTGCAGAAATGAAAATAGCTTGATTCCCTCCCTCCCATGGAGCCATTGTGTTCTCCCTGCCGGAAGAACAGTGATTACTGATAGCGGCTATAATGTAAAATAATATAATGTAAAATCTGACAGGCTGGTTGTATCCAAGTTGCTCCATTAATCAACTCGGGTACATTCAGCTTGCCTGTACATGGTTCTAATCTCTGCTGGTCCCTGCTGAACCTGCAGAGATTTGAACCATCTATGGTTGACTTTAGATCTAGTCCCCATCTGCAGCACACATCAGGAATTTGTTTAGCGCACTGAAGTCTTTATAAAGTGGACCTGTCATCACATGTGTATACTATCACACAGGGGGGTGCCTCTGGCTTCAGTACTTTTTTGAGTCATTGAGAAGGAGAGACAGATCACAAAAGTCTGAGAAAAGTCCTTGTCTACAGACTTGTTTTGGGTCAAAAAATCAAAGTATTGAAGTATGAGGGCCAGCATTGAAGCTAGAAAACTAGCATTATCAGAATGGGGCCAACAGTAACAGCCACCATGTATCTTATAATAACACAACTGTCAGCTGGTCTGTTCCAAACAGGTAAACAAAATGGACATATAAACATGTATGAACATGCAAAGGCACAGCTCCCTGGCGCAAATATGAACAAAACGCCAAAAGGCTCAAAACTCAGTGTATACAAATGTAACCAGGGGTAAGGGAAATTATACATGTGATATAATCCTATACAAGTCCTTAATCCAAAAGTCCATATTCTCCATGAATATAAAGGATGAACACCATCAGCAGATTCTTTCCAGATGTAAAAATAGCAAGAGAGACCTATTGGATTTTTAAGCTGGATTCTCTGTCCCCCAGCGTTCTCAGTAAGGTACTGGATGTTAGTACCATTCTTTAGTTCCTTGTTTTTTCCATCTGGGTTACTTTACACTTAACCTCACCTTAGGGGGGCTTTTTCTTAAGTTTGATTTTTTGGTTTGTCGCTCCTAACTTGGGGCATACACTGGTGTGTGCTCTCTCCTTTTCTTCTGTCAAGCATATATCTGTACACTATGCTGGTGAATGTATGTGGAGATATATGCATGTCCTTCGATACACTAGAACAGTGACTAGCTATGAGATCCATTCTGTTTGGCATCCAGTACCACCTATGATCTATTACCATTACTCATTATTTATTTGTTTTTCCTTCATTGCCATTATTGTTATTACTATGATTTATCATGTGCTTATCCAGCTTCAATTCATACCACAAGGGAAGTCATATAGAGGAAAGAGAGGAGAATATTTTTTTTACAGCACACATCATCTATTTATTTACTTTTTATTATTTATTGTTTAATTTTTATTAATTTATCTATTCACTTATTTTTGATTCAGATATCTCTTACATTAAATAGTTTTCATTCCTTTCCAACGCTGTATTTTATATCCATCGAGTGAGCTTATGGGGGATAGTTATCCAGTTATTTTAATGTATTTATTTGCATTCATGTATTCAATTATGCATTTGATTATTTATTGGTTTACCCATTGTGGGAGCATATATAAATATATATATATTATAGCTGTTCGTTGCCCTTTTTGTAGTTGATTTGTACATACAGTGGGGGCAGAAAGTATTCAGACCCCCTTAAATTTTTCACTCTTTGTTATATTGCAGCCATTTGCTAAAATCATTCAAGTACATTTTTTTTCCTCATGAATGTACACACAGCACCCCATATTGACAGAAAAACACAGAATTGTTGACATTTTTGCAGATTAATTAAAAAAGAAAAACTGAAATATCACATCCGGCCAAACTGAGCTATCGGGGGAGAAGAACCTTGGTGAGAGTGGTAAAGAAGAACCCAAAGATCACTGTGGCTGAGCTCCAGAGATGCAGTCAGGAGATGGGAGAAAGTTGTAGAAAGTTGTAGAAAGTCAACCATCACTGCAGCCCTCCACCAGTGGGGGCTTTATGGCAGAGTGGCCCAACGGAAGCCTCTCCTCAGTGCAAGATACATGAAAGCCCACATGGAGTTTGCTAAAAAAGCACCTGAAGGACTCCAAGATGGTGAGAAATAAGATTCTCTGGTGTGATGAGACCAAGATAGAAATTTTTGGCCTTAATTCTAAGCGGTATGTGTGGAGAAAACCAGGCACTGCTCATCAACTGTCCAATACAGTCCCAACAGTGAAGCATGGTGGTGGCAGCATCATGTTGTGGGGGTGTTTTTCAGCTGCAGGGACAGGACGACTGGTTGCAATCGAGGGAAAGAGGGGATCCCCAAATCCAGGTGTGAAAAACTTGTTGCATCTTTCCCAAAAAGACTCATGGCTGTATTAGATCAAAAGGGTGCTTCTACTAAATACTGAGCAAAGGGTCTGAATACTTAGGACCATGTGATATTTCAGTTCTTCTTTTTTAATAAATTTGCAAAAATGTCAACAATTCTTTGTTTTTTGTCAATATGCGGTGCTGTGTGTACATTAATGAGAAAAAAAAATGAACTTAAATAATTTTAGCAAATGGCTGCAATATAACAAAGAGTGAAAAATTTAAGGGGTTCTGAATACTGTCCGTCCCCACTGTATACTGTGTGCCATTTTTAATATTAGATTTTTTAATATATATTTTTAACCACTTCAATACTGGCCACTTATATCCCCTCCCTGCCCAGGCCAATTTTCAGCTTTCAGTGCTGTTGCACTTTGAATGACATTTGCGCGGCCATGTGACACTGTACCCATATACAACTTTTCATCTTTTTTTTTTCCCCCACAAATAGAGCTTTCTTTGGTTTGTTTATTTTTTGCGCTACAAATAAAAACAGACCGACATTTTTGGAAAAAAAATTTTTTTCTTTGTTTCTGTTATGAAATTTTGTAAATAAGTAAGTTTTCTCCTTCTTTGATGGGCACTGATGAGGCAGCACTGATGGGCACTGGTGAGGCGGCACAGATGAGGTGGCACTGATGGGCACTAAGGGGACAATAATATGCAGCACGGATAGGCACTCGTAGGGGGCACTGATGGGGACTAATAGGTGGCACTGATGGGTACTGATAGGTGGCAATGATGGGCACTGATGGGTGGCAATCATGGGCACTGATGGGTGGCACTGATGGGCACTGATGGGTGGTAATGATGGACACTGATGGGCAGCACTGATAGATGGCACTGATAGGCAGCACTGACAGGCAATTCTGATGAGCACTTACTGGAATGATTAATGGGCACTGATTGGCATCCAATGTGGGTACAGGTATGCATTGATTGGCATACAATGCAAATACAGGTGGGCATCACTGGTGGGGCACCAATAGGCATCACTGGTGGGCATTGCTGATGGGTCTGCACTGATAATCAATGTGATTATTATCAAAGCAGACCCCCCATCAGGAAAGCAGCCGATTGGCTCTCCTCTACCTGCGCTGACAAGGATCTGAGGAAAGCCGATTACTGGCACTTCCTGATTATCGCTGTGGTCAGCTGTGATTGGACACAGCTGATCACATGGTAAAAAGCCTACGTCAGAGGTTCTTTACCTAAATTGGAGATGCGGTGTATCGGATCAACACACCGCGCCACCGATCACCATGCTGCGTGCCCCAATGGGCGCGTATGAGCGGCTTATCCTGCTGGACATCATATGGTGCCCAGTCAGGATAATAGAACCACTTTCCGACCATCTCTCTTCTATATGGCGGGCAGAAGGGGTTAAATATATATACATATTTATTTCTTTTTCTAAATACATATCTTATGTTACCATGTACAGTGCCTTAAAAAAGTATTTATACCCCTTGAAATTTTCCACATTTTGTCATGTTAAAACCAAAAAATGTAATTGTATTTATTGGGCTTTTATGTGATAGACCAACACAAAGTGTCACATAATTGGGAAGTGGAAGGAAACTGATAAATGGTTTTCAACATTTTTTATAAAAAAATATGTGAAAAGTGCGGCATGCATTTGTATTCAGCCCCTCTGAGCCAAGACTTTGTAGAACCACCTTTTGCTGCAATTCCAGCTGCAGGACTTTTTTGGGATGTCTCTACCAACTTTGCACATCTAGAGAGTGAAATTTTTGCCCATTCTTTTTTGCAAAATAGCTCAAACTCTGTCAAATAGGATGGAGAGCATCTGTGAACAGCAATTTTCAAGTCTTGCCACAGATTCTCAATTGGATTTAGGTCTGGACTTTAACTGGGCCATTCTAACACATGGATATGCTTTGATCTAAACCATTCCATTGTAGCTCTGGGTGTATGTTTAGGATCTTTGTCCTGCTGGAAGGTGAACCTCCGCCCCAGTCTCAAGTCTTTTGCAGGCTCTAACAGGTTTTCGTCCAAGATTGCCTTATATTTGGCTCCATCCATCTTCCCATCAACTCTGACCAACTTCCCTGTCCTTGCTCAGGAAAAGCATCCCTACAACATGATGCTGCCACCATCATGTTTCACAGTGGGGATGGTGTGTTCATTGTGATGTGCAGTGTTAGTTTTCTGCCACACATAGCGTTTTGCTTTTAGGCCAAAAGGTTCCATTTTGGTATCATGCTTGCTGTGTCCCCCCACATGGCTAATCGCAAATTGCAAACAGGAATTCTTATGGCTTTCTTTCAACAATGGCTTTCTTCTTGCCACTCTTCCATAAAGGCCAGATTTGTGGAGTGCATGACTAAAAGTTGTCCTGTGGACAGATTCTCCCACCTGAGCTGTGCATCTCTGCAGCTTCCCCAGAGTTCCCATGGGCCTCTTGGCTGCTTCTCTGATAAATGCTCTGCCTTGCCCGTCCTGTCAGTTTAGGTGGATGGCCATGTCTTGGTAGGTTTGCAGTTGTGCCATACTCTTCCAATTTTCGGATGATGGATTAAGCAGTGAAGATGTTCAAAACTTGGGATTTTTTTATAACCTTACCCTGTTTTAAACTTTTCCACAACTTTATCCCTGACCTGTCTGGTGTGTTCATTGGCCTTCATGATGCTGTTTGTTCACTAAGGTTCTCTAACAAACCCCTGAGGGCTTCACAGAACAGCTGCATTTATACTGAGATTAAATTACATACAGGTGGCCTCTATTTACTAATTAGGTGATTTCTGAAGGCAATTGGTTCCACTAGATTTTAGTTAGCGGTATCAGAGTGAAGGGGGTTGAATACAAATGCACACCACATTTTTCAGATATTTATTTGTAAAAAATGTTAAAAAACATTTATCATTTTCCTTCCACTTCATAATTATGTGCCACTTTGTGTTGGTCTATCACATAAAATCCCAATGAAATACATTTACGTTTTTGGTTGTAACATGACAAAATATGGAAAATTTCAAGGGCTATGAATACTTTTTCAGGGCACTGTATATACATATACAGAGGGGAAAATTATTATTTAATCCCCTGCAGATGTTGTAAGTTTGCCCACTTACAAAGAAATTAAGGGATTATAATAGTTATCATAGGTGTACAGGCAGTCCCCAAGTTACGAACATCCAAGTTACGAACGACCCCTACTTACGTACGGAGGTGGTGTGACGTCACTGCCGGCCGCTTGTGCTCCACACTGGTCCCGTATACCACTGCGCAGCCATCTTGCAGCGCCAGACACATCCCACAGTGCTGTACTGCATGGTCACAAGAGCCCCAAATAACAAAACTGCACACATAGAAGCGTCCGGAACATCCCACACCACTGCACAGGTTAGAGTTACACTTAAAAATGTACAGTTCCGACTTACAAACAAATTTGATTTAAGTACAAAACTACAGTCCCTAACTTGTTCGTAACCTGGGGACTGCCTGTATTTTAAATGATAGAGACAGAATATCAACCATATCAACCATATCTTCCATTCAAACCTCACTATCATGGGCAAGACCAAAGAGCTGTCAAAGGACATCAAGGAAAAGACTGTAGACCCGCACAAGGCTGTAATGGGCTACAAGACCATCAGCAAGAAGCTTTGTGAGAAGGAGACAACTGTTGGAGCGATTATTCCCAAATGGAAGAATCACAAAATAACCATTTATCACCCTCGGTCTGGAGCTCCATGTAGGGTTTCACCAAATAAGGTAAGGATGATCATGAGAAAAGTTATAAATCAGCCCAGAACTACGCGACAGGAGCTTGTGTATGATCTCAAGGCAGTTTGGACTACAGTCACCAAACAAACCATTGGTAACACAATACGCCATCATGGATTGAAATCCCGCAACGCCCACAAGGTCACCCTCCTCAAGGGGGATATGTACATGCCCAGCTGAAGTTTGTCAATAAACATCTAAATGATTCACATAAGGATTGGGAGAAAGTGCTGTGGTCACATGAGACCAAAGTTGCTCTTTGCCATTAACTCGACTCGCTGTGTTTGGAAGAAGAAAAATGCTGACTATGACCCTAAGAACACCATCCCTACAGCACGGTGGTGGAAACATTATGCTTTGGGGCTGTTTTTCAGGTAAAGGAACAGGCTGAATTTGCTGCATTAAGGGGCCAATGGACGGAGCTATGTATTGCAAAATCTTTAATGATAACCTTTTTCCCTCAGCTAGAACACTGAAGATGGGTCATGGATGGGTCTTCCAGCATGACATACTGGCAAGGCAATAAAGTAGTGACTCAAGAAGAAGTACATTAAGGTCATGGAGTGGCCTAGCCAGTCTCCAGACCTTAATCCTGTAGAAAATTTATGGAGGGAGCTGAAACTTCGAGTTGCCAAGGGACAACTAAGAAACCTTAGGGATTCAGAGAAGATCTGTAAAGAAGAGTGGACCAAAATCCCTCCTGAGATGTCTGCAAACCTGGTAATCAAATACAAGAAACATATTACCTCTGTGCTTGCCACAAGGGTTTCTCCACCAAGTACTAAATTTATGTTTTGCTTGGGGATCAAATATTTATTTTACTCACTGAACTGCAACTCGATTTATAACATTTGTATCATGTGTTTTTTCTTAATTTTTGGTTGATATTCTGTCTATCATTTAAAATACACCTTTGATAAAAATTATAGACATTTATTTCTTTGTAAGTGGGCAAACTTACAAAATCTGCAGGGGATCAAATAATTATTTTCCCCACTGTATAATTCTGAGGAATGAGAGGACTGTGTGGTCGGTGCCCCAGTGTGACTGTTATAGACCCTTTAATAGTGATTCCTCCTTTCTTCACAGCCAGGGACCTGCCTCCAGTCACCGGAGGACTCCCTCCTCCACGCCACACACAACATTGTCCGATTAGAGTATATAACAGATGTGGGCAGTACAGGCAGTCAGACTGAGGAAGAGGTATGTATGTCTTGAAACGCGTTCCAACTGCGCATGAGCCCCGGTGACGTCAAGTGGAGGATGTCCTTTCCTACGGGTTTCCTTGTGGGTATTGGCACAGTATGCAGCGGTCCCCTGAAGTGATTACTCCATAGCAGAGTTGTCAGAATCGATCCCCATGTTGGTGGCCAAGGCTGGGGTTGGCATACATACTCTTGCTGGTTTCTATCTCTAATAGCAGCCCTTCAGGTTCCTGGCAAGAAGCTATCTGCAAGAGAAAGTGCCTTGGCTGGAAAAAGACTGCCATCTAATGGATTTGCATTACATGCTGCATTTTCTTTGTGAGTGTATTATCTTTGTTTTATAAGCGTTAAATAACTAGTATACTTAGTCTGTGGCACTGTTTATCTTTCCTTGTCTTTTACATACATCTGAATCAAAAAGGGCAGTTGTGTCAGACTTTATGGTCCTGGGTGAGCTGCCATTAGCTTCAAGTAGATCTAAACCCTCAACTTCCGCATTTGAAATTAGTTAATAAACTATGCTTAATCACTTTTTCTTCTTTAAGTACTTCTGTTTATTAACATATTTTTTTCTCTAGTTATATTTGTTCAGTGTGCACATCTCCTCAGCTATGACAATCAGATTCCTGTACCTGCATGCGCCTCAGCTGCTAATGGATTGCCCTAGGGTCTACTGTCTTGTCAGAGCAGCAGGGGAGGTTGCTTGGGCGGTGCTGAAAGCAGAGTGTCAGGCTGAACATACAGGTATGCTATGCCTCATGCATCATAGGGGAACAGTGGTGCTCCTGTAATAAACGGAAGTCCCTACACCAAAGCACCGCGCAACAAATGGAGCTATATAAATCCTGTATAATAATAATAATACACCATGACACCAAGTGACAGGAGGTCTAATGACAGAGTCATCAAAAACATTAGAGGCAATGAACGACGCAACTACAAGAAGGCGTCACATGTATTAAAAAAGTAATAAGCTAACATATATTAAGGTTTTGCCATTTGCATTTAGATACTCTTGGTGACAGGTTCTAGGGATCAGTAAAAGCATTTATATATCGGTGGTCCAGTCATAAAGCTATTTAGAACTACAAATTCCAGCATGAAAAGATAAAATCTATATATCATCTTGACATACTTTTTTGTGTTTGAAGAATGAAAAAATGAGATGGAGGTCCACTCATGAGATGTTTGGACCCACCTGTGCCTAAACAACCCTAACCACATGTCTTAAAATAGTATGAATCATTTTTTTGAAACACTAAATGAGAAGTAGTTTTCTTATATTGCAAGTATAAAAAATGAGGACATTTTTATTTGCTTGAATACATTTTTAAGTGAAACATACTGAACAATGGCTCTGCTTGTTTTCCTAAGGCCTGTCACATCTGGAATGAAGTTGACAATATTCTGAAAAATCTGTTCATGCTTTTCAACAAGTATATTTTATTTTGTATACTGCACTGCAAGTCATGGCACAGCTTTAACGATTCCTTAATTTAGAAAACACTAAACTGCAATTATCTTTAAGTAATCTTAGCATATAAATTTATTAACAAAGAGCTTTGCAGTTTATCTTCACTATACACGCAGAGCTTGAAACTACTGCTGTAATACTAATTAAAACTTTCAAAAAACTTTTGATTCATAATATTGCAAAAATATTACTCTGTTTCATTATGCAATTCCCAGCTCAGGCAAAGTCATCGTTATCTTTCTTAATACTGTGGAATTGATATATATTAGGAAGCTTTAATGTGCCTGGATGATATTTATTCTGTTATTTACTTCTCATAACAGAGTTTTAAAGACGATTTACAACCAAACACATCTTTAATATTTAAAGGAAATCTCAGATTGAAAACTTGATTTTTATATTCTTTATTGACAGTTTTTGCTTATGTTGGACGTGTGATGGTCACACAATTCTAGATCATGTGATGATCAGCATGAGCCATCATAAAAGTCATTTTTGCTTTTTAAGTTCCTGCTACTAATGCTGAATATTCAGTAGTGCAATATTAGGTATATCAAATTGTACAGTAATTATTTAATTTAAAGTGTATTCACTGTAACTTTAACTGCAACAACATTTTCTGGCAATCCCCTGTATATTCATGTATTTCATTTACTTGCCACTCAAGGAAAAGACTTACCGTGCAAAGCAACAATGCGTGGATAGTCCATGGATGCATATACCATAAAGCAGAGGTAGGTAACCTTTGAGAGGCAGAGATCTACCATGACAACATGGGTAACAGCTAAGATCACCGGGTTTCCGCTCCTTTTTTTTTTTTTTGTTAACCAGCAAGCTCTCAGAGGTCAGTAGTTGTCAGGGAAGTAGGAAGGATTAAGTAGTAGTTAGGGCAGTATACAATGGTCAGTAGTAGGTAGTAGGGCAGTGCACAGAGGTCAGTAGTAGGTTGGGTAGAGTACAGAGGCCAGTAGTATGTAGAGCAGTGTACAGAGTTCAGTAGTATGTAGAGCAGTGTACATAGGTTAGTAGTAGGTAGGACAGTGTACAGAGGTCAGTAGGAGGTTGGACAGAGTACAAAGGTCAGTAATATGTAAAGCAGTGTACAGGACAGGGGTTAGCAGGGTAGAGAATAGGGCAGGGGGTCAAAAAGGCAAAGTACGAACGAAGGGGTCAGAAGGGCCTGGTATGGGGGGTGTCAGAAGAGGCTCAGTACAGGGGGGTCTGGAGGATATGGAACTGGGGGGTCATGAGGGCTGGGGGGCCTGCAGGGCACAGTACTGGAGGGTCAGGAGAGCATGGTACTGGGTTGCCAGGAGGGCACAGTACTGGAGGTTTAGAATGCACAGACCTGGATGGTCTGGAGGGCACACTACAGGGGGTCTGGCGGGTATGGAACTGGGGCTCAGGCGGACATGGTACGGGGGGGTCAGAAGGGCTGGGGGGTCTGGAGGGCACAGTACTGGAGGGTCAAGAGGGCACACAGAGGTGTCAGGAGGGCACACAGAGGTGTCAGGAGGACATGGTACTGGGGGTCAGGAGGGTCACACAGATGTCTCAGGAGGACATGGTACTGGGGGTTAGGAGGGCACACAGAGGGAAGGTTATGATACTGGGGATCAAGAGGGTACAAGTGAGGATACAAGTGTTTTCCTGATGCAGAGCTGCGCAGGAAAGCTGCTGTGGCACAGGTACCTGTCCTGGTGTGCTGATACCGCTCTCTCAGCACATAATGTCACCCACGAGCACGCTCACTTGAATAAACTGGTCAGGAAGGCCGGCGGGGATCAGCACATGGCACTTAGTGGCACGTGAGCCCCGAGCTTACAGCTGGCACATCCTAGGTGTCTGAGGCATTCCCTGCCCCACAGCTGCACATTAAAGGGGCATGATGCGGGGCAGGGAATGTCTCTGCCTATGCTTCCCGGTTTGAGTTCTCTGCACTGTTCGCCAATCCAGGATGCGAGGGGGAGGAGCATTTGCGGGGTCAGCAGGACAGGGACTTTATTGTGATCTACCTGTCACCTGTCCGTGATCGATTGGGTTGCCAACCCCCACCATAAAGTGATCACGGTAATCATTCGTTATAAATATTAGTCACAAAAACAAATGTCACAGAGCGACAGATGCTAATTGTACTTGATAAAAGGGATGAAATGCAAGCAGACTATTTAACATGATATTATGCATAGTATATTTCAAAATACATTGACATGGAAGACTGCAAAGCTATAGAAAAAAGGATGAAAATGGTTGCAAGAGAAATCTGGGAAACAGTATTTTATTGAATTACAATTTAGTTCAGAGAGTACAAAAAGAGGAAATGTAAAATAAAATATACCAGCAACATACCTTAAATATTATCATGTTGCGCAACAATTGACCACGTGTAGAAAGATTTTATGAAATTAGAATTAAAATAATATATCAAATTACAGAACGTTCTAATAATATGGTATGTTTACTTCTGTTAAAGGGCTACTGTAATCATAAAGTCAATGTAAAACTGTATTAAAAGCTTAAAATGATTCTTTGCCCAAATAGCATCAGCATACAGCTCTGCATGATGATGTAAGATCATTTTACATTCATTAGCTAAACATGTTTTGCTTTTACTTACAATTACTGTTTTCCCACTTCTGGTTGAATGAGGCACAGATAATGTAGCCAGAGCCTCACAGAGGCATCCTGGGAAAGCTACATCTCATGATGTGCTCTGTCACGTGTTCCAGGAGGCAGACCCAAAATTTCAGGAAGCAGCCCTATTAGGGAGATTCCCCTTGAAGGGAAATTTCAAGTCTGTTAAAAAAATAACAAACAAATAAAACAAAAACATAATAGAGAATATAATTTCTACAAAATTCAATGCAACATGGCAACCTGGAGGTGTGCTGTACACAGATGGTGTCGTAAACTCCAAAAATGCAATTTCCTGCTTATGTGATTGTCTCACTGATTTCCCCAAAAGTCTGTACTAAGATAAGTCAGATTTCAGACACCACTTGTAAAAGAAATGTATGTTTTGGTAAGATACCTTCATGGGTTAATCATTTTTAAAATGATGCAGACATCATTGTGAACCAATGAACCAGTCCCACCCATTCAGAATGAGTATACGACCAGTCTGGTGAAACAAAGAGCTATTTTTTAACAGCAACAAAAGGTAGTAATCTTCGACAAGGTTGGTTAAAGAGTAACTCCACCTTTGTTGAGAAAAACACACACCCCCCTTTTCCCATTCTTTGCCAAACAGAAAAATATTTTGTCTTCAGGTACATATTAAATGGGGAAAAAATGTTGTGTTTTTTTTTTAAGTTTTGGATGAAGTGGGGAAGGGTTAAAATCCCTGTCAGTAATATATATATATATATATATATATATATATATTTTTTTTTTTTTTATGTCTGTGCCCCATTGCAAAGTTATCCCTTCAATGTTCTGTACTGCGGGTGAAGATAAAGTGAGGAAAATTCTCCTCTTAGTTGTCACCAAAACTAGCATCACCATTGAAAGATTTATGCCCCCTACACACGGTCGGATTTTCCGATGGAAAATGTCCGATTGGAGCGTGTTGTCGGAAATTCTGACCGTGTGTGGGCTGCATCGGACATTTTCCATCGGATTTTCCGACACACAAAGTTGGAGAGCAGGAGATAAAATTTTCCGAAAAAAAAATCCGATCCTGTGTACACAAATCCGACGGACAAAGTGCCACGCATGCTCAGAATAAATAAAGAGATGAAAGCTATTGGCCACTGCCCCGTTTATAGTCCCGACGTATGTGTTTTACGTCACCGCGTTCAGAATGATCGGATTTTCCGACAACTTTGTGTGACCGTGTGTGTGCAAGACAAGTTTGAGCTAACATCCGCCGGAAAAAATCCATGGATTTTGTTGTCAGAATGTCCGAACAAAGTCCGACCGTGTGTACACCCTATTACACTCCTCTCCTGTTCCTGTGACAACTATAAAATGTCGACACTCCAGTCACTTTCTGTATCGATAATAGTGGTCTTCATAGAAAATAGAGAGAATTTTATCTATACATACAATAGCTCTTTTGAATAGTTTGCTTCAATGGCAGAAGAGTGTAACTAGAATGGTAGATCGAGAGCAGAGAGTATTGTACCTATTGGAGTGGGTCATGTGGAAGCAATGCAATTCTTACAATCTACATATTTATTCTGGGTCAGTGACCTAAAAATATTGAACTTAGGTATCATAAAGACAATCTACGAAGGAACAGGGTTTGCAACAGTCACATTTTTGACAGGGCCTGTGTTTTTTTTTTTTTTTTTTTTATGGACAGCACACCACACCAGTAGATACAGGCGGAGTGCTGTCTTAAGGTGATTGATAGTAGCACAGTAGAACACTGGGACACATATCTGTGCATTCCGGTGACATGCTTATATTTCTCCAATGTCACATGACTAAACACAGGGGATACAGGTAGAGGCAACTTTGTATCTGTGCTGTACTTCATGCAAAGCTGCTTTGAATCATGTCCAGACAACACATATACCATCTGTGGTGATGTGCGCTATGAGAATTATTCCTGGTTACTAAAGATGGTAGCTAGGAGGGTACTTTGCATTTGGGCTTCAACAATGGTAGGTGTCTCACTAAATATGACATCCACACCACTACGATTTTTCAGAATTGTAGCAGGTTTCCTTTAATGGTGGAAACTTACTATATAAAACTATTGAAGGCTATTAAAAAAATAGTTGAATGGTCTTTACATTTTCTTTTTAAGAGGACCGTGTTATATGCCGATATTTAATTTATCTACAGGAAATGTTTCACAAATCACATTTTTATTGCATCCTTTTTAAATATACAACAAAATATAAAGTAAACAAACTCAAGTACTGGTAAGTGGAAGATTTACATTTATACCAATGTATAGCATGAAAGCCTAGAAACCGGGCATATATGGAAACCTTGGCTTGTTTTCCCAGAAGGAGGATGATTGTACAGCATGACAGACATGCAACAGCTGCAGTTCCAGATAAAAAATATGTTTCTGTATGTTTCTGAAAGATAGGACAACCATACTGAAACAATATAAAATGTTATTTTGGTACGAGCACAAAAACAAATACATAAAGATACCTTTGACCATGCTATAGCATGCTTAGTGGCCATAAAATGTGGGAGGTCAAACTTTGGTATTATTTGGTTATATTCAGGGTTATATAATAAGGCTGCTTAATGATCCCTGGAAGGGTTGCATCACAGTACCGTGTAATGTGTACACCCCAGCCCAGAATCATTGTACCTTGAAGCGGGTCCACTATATATGTGCACAGTGTGGTAAGATGGTATAGACAAATGTGCCAATGTATAAGCATTGAAGCACTTTGCAAAATTTTTCATACTCAATCATATCTCCCGGGACACTAAAGTATTGCTTACCAGATTGCTTCCCAATCCACTTCTTCAATAGCTGCACCTAGTTCCTCAATTCATTTAATTTGGTACAGAGTTTTGATTCTCATTTAAGATTAAATTACAAAAGTCTAAATGGAGTGGGGGCCAGACCTGTAGCTACTTTCAAAAGAAGTAAATGAGAATAGAGGTGGATGAGTTTTTAGCTAAGCGCAAACAGAATGGTTCGATTGGGTAGCGAGAAATTCTGCTTAGGGAATTTAACCCTTTCACTGCCAGGTCTGTACGCCATACGGGCTTACAGAAGTGGCCTGCAGGTGGCCAGGTCCATATGGCATACGAACCTCATTTTTCCCTCTCCTATAAGTTCATGGTCACTTCAATGACCATAAACTTATATCAGAATTGTTCAGCAGAGTCTGCTGAACAATTCTATTACTCTGATCAACGGATTACAACCCACTGATCAGAGTTATTAACCTCAAATGTACTTCCTCCCACCCACCCACTTCTCTGTCCCCTGCCACTCCACCTTCCACCTCTTTCACCTAGAACTGCCCTTCCACTCTCCTTTACTATCCCCTTCTCTCCCCCAGCACTGATTGCCCCCCTCCACACCTGATCCGACCCCCTGCAAACTGGATCCCCCACAGCTACCTTCATAAGCCGGCATCCCTTCTTTGCCACTCCCTCCGGCTTCAGGTGCTGCATGGGGCTTGGAGGGGATCCAGATGTGTTCCCCCGCCAGTCAGATCACGCCCCCGCACCCCTGATACGTCGCTGTTCAAAGAAACATCCCTCCTTCCTTCCCACCGCCTGCAGCTGCTGATTGGCACTGAGTTCCAGCGAGCTGTCATGCTGAGAGCGCTTGAAAAAAATGAGTATGAGTCCGGCGCCCTGCAGGGGGTGGCACCCCAGCGCCCCTAAAGGACTGGCCGCTCCTGGTAAGACCCCTTTAACACGGAGTGGACTCTGTCAAGCAGATCCACCTGCTCAGCGGGGGATCTGTCTGCTGATCCCCGCTGAGCAGGTGGATGACAGGTCTTTGTCCGCTCCGCTAATGCAGAGCAGACACGGACACAGCCCGCTGTTCTCTGTGGGGTGGTCGGATGGAAACAGACTGCCTGTCCTACCCTAAATCGAAACCCCGCTTTAGCCCTGTTTGTCAGACAAATCATCAAAGAGATTGAGGACTTGAGAAAGGACATAATCCCCCACAATTTAAATCCAGAGCAGAAATATGCATTAAAATCCCTTAAAAACAATACAGGGATTACTATCAAAGCATCCGATAAGGGAGGAAATATTGTCCTTATGGACAATATTCATTACAAAAATATGTTTTTGAAGATATTAAAAAATACTTAATATTATCGCAAAATTTCTTTATCTCTAGTGGGTAGATTTAATCTTGAATTTTACTTACTTGTAGATGAGGCTTTTAATGAGGGAGCCATCACAAAAGATACATGGGATTATATTCAAACTAGACATCGTCGTTTGCCCACCCTGTATGCCTTGCCAAAGGTACACAAGAATCTCTACAATCCCCCCGGAAGACCTATCATCTCCGGAAATGGTTGTATTTCAGAAGGTATGAGTCAAATTTATCAATCAATACCTCAGACCCCATGTCATGGATTTACCTTCATATACGAAGGATACAATCCACCTCCTACAGATTATAGAAGAATTAGTCATCCCCCAATCAGAAATTCTATCGATGTGAAATCACTGTAAAACACCATTCCTCATGATTTAGGCATTGCAGCTATTGGCCGAGTATTAAAGCAGCGTGCCACCACATATTGGAAGTTTAATCTTTTTGTTTTGCTGATGTTAGACTTCATATTGAGGCATAACGTCTTTCTCTTTAAGGGCTCCCACTACCTCCAGGTACAGGAAGTGGCTATGGGGATGTGCTGCGCACCCTCATATGCCAATCTGTACCTGGGGGAGTGGGAGAAAGATTTTCTATCTGGAAAGCAGTCATCTATGTATACACACCACATTTTATTGTGGCAAGATACATAGATGATGTCCTCATTATTTGGGAGGGTCCAGAAAATGCACCAAAGAAATGTCTGAGGTTGATGAATTAGAACAAATTTAACCTCTTTTTTACAATGAAAATGATCTTAAAGAGGTTAATTTTCTGGACATTAACATTCGAAAAGATTCCAATGGAGGACTGAGCAGTAAACTATACAGGAAAGACACCGCAGGCAACACTTTGCTAGCTTTCACACTGATTCATTAAAAAGATCTATTCCATTTAGTCAGTTCCTACGTATGAAAAGGAACTGCACTTCCAATGAAGACTTCCAAAAAGAATCTGATGAACTCACTACCAGATTGCTGGCTAGGGGATAAACAAAGTCAACATTAAAAAAGGCCTTTAACCGTGTGAAGGGGATTAATAAGAGAGACCTAATTTTTAAGCCCAAAAAAGAAACAAGGATGACAATACTACTAGGATCATTATGAAATTTTCTAATGAACATCATCAAATTAGAAAAATTATTACAAAATATTGGTTCATCCTCACTGAGGACCCTGTTCTAAAAAATTTAGTCACATCAAAACCCCAGATCACTTATGTAGCACTTACCCCCGAAGGAGCTGCTGGTTTTGATTGGGCCTGTACTCTGCTCCTACACCCCCTTAATTTGACTCAGTCCCCTTGACTCAACTGTGGTGTAATGTTAGTGTGCAGCAAGAACTTAAAGACAATTCCACAATATGTAATAAAATATACCTTTTGTCTTTACCTTTAACCTCCAGCTCTCCACCTGGTCAGGAATGCAAAGGAAACAACACTCCACACAATAGTACTTAAACAAGAATAACATTTTACTGTATCTGCTTCAAAGTAGTAATTACAGTAGTTGTACTGTCAGACCAACATAGTGTGACAGCCAACAGATTTAGTTCACAACAGTACTAAACAAATAAAGTTGTTTAAATTAACCTCTTAGAAATGCGTCTATAAAATGAGACCAATGACAGAGTGAAACCGACTTCACTATGGGCACTGTCCCTCAGCACGCTTGTCTATGTATGAGATACAACTGGAATTTTAATAGAGCATAACACAATTCCTAGGGAGCTCCCACTGCTTTATATCACAATAACCCTGTGGAACAGTAGAATGCAAGGCCTTGCCTTAACAGAGGCAGTCCTTCTTCTCTTCTGTCTTCTGCTAACTATGTGTAGGTTACATCGTAATCCAGTGGTTAACAAACCTGGGTCAAAGCAATATAGGTGGTGAACTATTGTTGTGGTGCGTCAGCACTGCAACTATCTCCGGTGCAAGTAATTTGGTATAACACAATGTCAAACTGTAGTGAAGTGCAGGCTTGAGGCCTATATTAAACTCAGTCTTTATCCCTTTAAATCTCCTCTGTGGGACTACAGGTCCCAGCAGCACTGTGTTATAGATGCAAGTGTGAAAGTGCGTCAATGAAACTTTGGGCAGCAGCCCTCTCACCACACTGGGTCCAGGTAGATGGATACCTCCGCTCCACAGTATCTCAGTTCGTTCGCCGCGGTCACTCTGTTCCGTTTCACAGATGACCGGGAGTCCTCGGTTACCTCCTTCATGGGTCTCTGGATCGATCACACTGCTACACTAGCACGCTGTGATGTAAAGCAGGATCGCTGGCTGTTCCGCTCCACACAAGGTAGGCCGCAACTCTGTGGGACACACACACCCACAGAGCCCTGCTGGCAGGCCATGCGTCCAAGGAACAAGAGACCTAAGATGGCCGCGCGGGGCCTTTTATAACCTACCCAGCATGCAGTTCAGTCTCTTGGTGCTCACGGGAGGTCACTAGGCATTGTGGGTAGGTCAATGTGAAATGTAAACAAACAGTCACTTCCTGTATGTTCTCACATTCTTGAGAAAGGAAAATAAAATAAAGTCTATTCACAAATTTGGCCGCTAGATGGTGTCAAATACTAACTTATAACACTGTACATAGGACAACATAGCATTAGATTATTGAGCAAAAATGCGACCGCTACACTTATAAAAAGGCAGGCTCATTGGGCAACATGCTAAATCATAGTGTGTATAAAGGAGACATGAGAAGGGATCCCTGCAAAACTTGGGGTACTTACCCCTGTGGGTCATGCTCACAGTGTACTGTTATTGGTAGGAGGATCACACTGGCACTGCCAAATGGGGAGACGTTCGCCCTGAAGCATTTTGCTTTATGTAAGACCCAGGGCGTCGTCTACCTCATGCAGTGTCAGTGTGGGGCCTTCTACGTAGGAAAGACAAGACAGGAACTGGAAAAATGACTCGAAAAACATATGCATAGCATGCGTATAGGCAACTTATATTTGCCACTAGGTAGACATGTTGCCAGAAGGCATACTTACAAACGTCCCCAGGTTAACTTCATGGTGCTGGATAGGTTACATATACCCATTAGAGGGGGTGACTGGAACAAAACTTTGCTCCAGCGCGAAATGCATTGGATACAATATTTAAGAGCCACGAGGTCTTAATGTGGTAGAAAGCTTTAGGCCTTTTCTGGAGGGTTTCAGTTCTGGGAAAACAGATTGACACTTAGAGCCACCTCATATCTTACAAACTCAAAAAACCCATGCTGGTCAGTTCATGATCATCATCTCTATCTTGCATCTCTGCCTCTCCATATTCATGGTCTTATTGGGTATGGTGAAATTTCTTTTGTGTTTTGGGTCTGACATTATGTCCCTTGGCTATCTAATTTTTCCTTTCCCTATCCCTTGTTACTGTGGGATTTTCTGTTATTGAACTAGGTGAGAGAGTGTTTTTGATTACAATTTGCAAAGCATATATAGGGTTTTTTGTTTGCATAATCAGTGTCCCCCCTCTATATCTAGGCAACCTTGGATCGGGTTGACCTTTTGGAGGAAGGAGGTACACTATATTGTTGTAAGATCTGATATGTATGACAGAATGATATTCCCTATGTAATATTTAATCTAGGGAGGGTTATTCTTCTTGTGAGAGGGAGTGGGGTGAAATATACTGTATATACACGAGCCCCATGCATCCATACCCAGCACAGAAGGGCCCTCGTGCCCAATGGACGTGGTAGGGCCCCTTTTTTGTCCTCCAGATGGTGGTCCTTTCCGCCCCTGGAGGCTTTCTGTGTTTGTGCTTTTTGTCCTACTATTAGTCATAGTCCACCTAAGTGTGGATTCTAGCTTTGTTACCACATCGTGATTTTAGAGCTGGGTCTTAAGTGGTTCTTTTGACGCCCCGCAGTTATTATCGTTTTTATCCACCCTATATGGTCGCCTTGCCGTTATCCATTTTTTATCCTGGAGATGGATAGTACATGGCCCAGACAATACGTCATGTGTTTTACGCTCCTGGTTTTCATCAGGGCCACCCACCTGTATCTCCAGTTTTCTTGGAGAACAGGAGGCTGTACGGCCCAGAGGATGCACCGCACCAGGGCACTTACAGGTTGTGATGCATCACATGGCATTTATTTTTGCGATCAGTCATGCGTCCATCTTGCATGACCCCTTCCTGTTCCCCCGGATATGTGTATTCGGGGGACAGGAGGTGTGCGGCCTATGTGTCACATCCAGATCGCATTGATTGCAGCCGGACATACTGTAGAGCACGCCCATGATGCTCCTTCAATGATGTGGCACGCCACAGCGAGCGTCGATATGATGCATGGAACAGCATTCAAAAGGACGCCAAGGATGGCATATGGCGCCATTCTTTTTCCTCAACTTAACAGCTGCAGGATAATCATCACAGGGGAACCTTTGCCTGGTGACCACTTCGGACACTTTAATCCCTTTTTTTATATAGGGTAAGCTCTTCCCATTTCATTTATGGGAACAGATATTTATGTATTTTAAATATTTTAAATATAATATTGATTTTGGTCACTTTGCAATTTCTATAGAGTACCCTGATTTTCAAGTACCATTTTTTGGATGTATTTCATCCAGCTATCCTGTATGAGATGTATGAGGGGCATGTGTTACTAAGTTCAAGAACCTTCCTTCCTGACATCATGGGGAATACATCTGCTATTTGAATTTATTGAAAAGTAAGTCACCATACACTTTTTGAGTTGTACTAATGTGTATGAAATATGACTTGTAATGGAATTTCCTAACACTGTATGTATTAAACAAATCTTCAAATCTTTTTGATTTATCATAGAGAGTGATACAATTTCCCTGATGAAGATTGTATTAATTATTACCCTTTGAAACGCGTTGGATAAACCACTTTTTCCATCACCACCAGTTGTTCTGGAGGTCCCTGAATTCTCTAGCGGACAGTATCACTCTTTCATATTCCATAATGCTCTTAATATTTATGTGTGTATTAGAGTTCCAAATGAATTTTTTAATGAAATTTGCCCATTTAATACTTTGTATATTAAAATTAATTTTATTAAACAATCTTCAGCTTTTTTGTTACCTTTAAAATCCCATAATAGAGGTTTTTCTTTACTTCTCAGACTGCCTGTCCATTTCCATCCAATACCATCCGATCTGCTAGATGGATGGGGAATGGAATCCCCATCCGTCTGTTTTCAGCGGACTGGACTGGATCGGATGCAGGCGGGTGTAAACAGACACATATCCATTTACATCAGCCTCTCCAAAGAGAACAATGGGTGGTCCAATTGGGCCCTACTGAAATATGGACAGGCAGACCCGATAGGTCTGTTTGTGTGAAAGGGGAATAAGGCTTTGTTCACACAGGGCTTACACAGCGTACCTTTACAGGGATGCACAGGTGTTCCGTGCATCTCTGTGCATTGAAGTAATTTGGGATGTAGCAACTGCACAAACGAGCCGTTGCTCCCAATTTTACATCCATGTAGGTCCGCATGCATGTCCCTGAGCTCACACTGTCCGCGTTCTGTGTGGGTGTGGGTACATGACCCCGATGTCAGATTGGGAACAGCAGCTATGCCTGTGCAGGCATTGCATACCAATTGACATAAATAGGACTGTCTGTATGGGAATGCACGAAACACCTGTGCATCCCCATGTGGGTAAACATGGCCCTCCATGGGCGTATACTTTAGTATGCCACATGTGAACGATGCTTTAGTAGTAATTTAGCCGGAATTTTGTAACTTATGTTGTGTTTATGTGCGCTATTAATGATTTTAGTGTATTTGTAGTGAAACTAGCGATATGATGAACATTTGCGCAATTATTGCAGGGCCCAAAATATCAGTAGCACATTTTTTTTATTCTACAGGTCATGTGCTTTCTGAAAATCTCTAGTTTGAGGGGTCTTTTCATATTCTGAAAGCTGTAAGTGAAAAATGGTAACCTCCTGATTTTCTGAGTAAATTGTTTTTATTTACCATTTTGCTTACCTTTCAGTTTTCACCATTTCACAAAAAGGTGCAATTTAAAATGTAAAAATATTTGTTATTTATTAACTCAATACAGTTTTAACTTTTATATTTACTAAGAATTATGCAGGAATTTTGTACATTTTGCCATGTATGAATCCACTATTAATGATTTCAGTGTATTTTTAGCGAAAATATTGTTTAAACATTTCCGCAAATATCACGGTGCCTTATAAGTTAATAGCACCTTTATTTTATTCTACTGGCCATGTCCTTTCAAGAAATGTATGGTTTGGGGGGTCTTTTACAAATTCTGAAAGCTGTAAGTGAAAAAGGAAAACCTCCAGATTTTTTAAGAAATTTTTGCGTACACCCGATTTTCACTATTTCTCAAAAAGGCGCAATTTAAAATGTACAAATATTTGTTATTTATTAATTCAATACAGGTTAAGCTTTCATATTTAGTAGGAATTTAGCATGCATTTTGTAAAATAGTAGGATGGCGAATGGGGTAATGTCTTACCCCTTGTTCTCTGCTGTGCATCCTTTTTCTGATATGCCGCGTACACACGATCGGACATTACCGACAACAAAATCCTGGATCTATTTCCGACGGATGTTGGCTCAAACTTGTCTTGCATACACACGGTCGCACAAATGTTGTTGGAAATTCCGAAAGTCAAGAATGCGGTGACGTACAACATGTACGATGAGCCAAAAAAAATTAAGTTCAATAGCCAGTATGACTTTTGTGCTTGATTCCGAGCATGCGTGGAATTTTGTGCACTGGATTTGTGTACACATGATCGGAATTTCCGACAACGGATTTTGTTGTTGGAAAATTTGAGAACCAGCTCTCAAATTTTTGTTGTCAGAAATTCCGACAACAAATGTCCGATGGAGCCTACACAAGGTCGGAATTTCCGACAACAAGCTCACATCGAACATTTGTTGTCGGAAATTCCGACTGTGTGTACGCGGCATAAGAGATGTTTTCTTTGGACAGCAGTGTGGATGATGAAAATGGTTCCTTTTTGAAAAGTTGGGATTTTAAATATATGCAACTTGATCCTGTAGACATTTTGGTAGTTGGGAGTTGAATATCTCCAACCTGTAAAATTATAGGCTCGGGATAGGACGTTCCCAGAACACCAAGGAACCCACCATCAGAGCTTTTTACACAGAGGAGTAGCCTGGCATACTCCAGTGCCTGGAGAAATGGGTATTTCCATACTAATTTGCTTAGTTTCACTGTAGCATGCATTTATTTGTACTGAAATCCAAGATATTTGCTTTTTTCCCTAGCGATGGTAGGACTTTGAGAGGCTATATTTAGAGATTGTTGTGCTATGAGCATGCATAAAACAATTTTGTGTAGGTTTACCTTATGTACCACAATTTACCATGATTAGAAGAATCACAAGTCAGAATCTCTGCTGGAGGCAGTATGCTGTTTGCATAGAGCTAAGAGCCTGCAGAGAAAATAGGACAGAGCTGTATATTTGTGAGTTGCAAAGATTGTTTTGTGACTCCTCACAGCAGAACAAATGCCTTGCTTTTCTTGTAATTTTACTCATAAGTATACAAAGGAAGAAAGGAATTTGTTTCCTGTTTGAGCTAATTGGACCATTCTTTATAAGTGTTTTTTTGCCTTCCTACAGATCAATTGTGGGTTTATGGTTCTGAGGATGCAATGTCTTTACTTTGTCTATTGGTTGACCTGAATAGATATACCTTTTTCTTTAACCTGAGTAACTGTGTGACTTTAAAGAGCAAAAAAGAAGTTAAAGAAATTATAGCCATGCTTGTCGGATCTGGAAACTTATAATCTTTAATGAAGACCTGTAGTTAACCCATACTGAGCAAAGTAACAGGTTGACATTACCATTTGGAGACTGTAAATTATACATGAAAAATATATTGGTGGTCCTGCGCTTATAGCAATGAATGGGATGGAAAAAAGAACTGCTGCCCTGACCGGTACAACCACCTAAGTGGAATGTAAATGCAAGTGTTAAATAAGGAAGGGTAGGTGTGGCACTGTTCTAGGATACAATAATTGCATGCCCTTATGTGACACACTATGTATCCCTATATTATACTCCCACTAGAAATAATAAAAATCAGAGTTTAAAGTGTCAAATACTTAGTGTAAATCCTAGTGTGTGCAAGTTTTATCAATGCACATATGCAAGAGTAAATGATTGTGTTGTAATCCAAAAGTTACTAAAGTGACAGGTGCTCGACAAAACTGTGCCTCGGTGATACTCATATATTATAAAATCAATTTTCATGCAAAAAATATAAGTCTCTCTCTCTCTCTCTCTCTCTCTCTCTCTCTCTCTCTCTCTCTCTCTCTCTCTCTCTCTCTCTCTCTCTCTATATATATATATATATATATATATATATATATATATATACACGCTGTGATCATAAATAGTCCATAGTTTATTTCATAAAAAATATAACGTCAAAAATTGGACATTAAAAATGAAAAAATGACAGGAGCTCTTCAAATCTGTGCTCCTTATAGATCCCCTATAGGTATTGCACTCACTTGAACCACTCATCCCACACAGGGGTATCTCGCTTTCACAGTATCTGTCACTGTGCAGCAATCATCAGATTGTTATCTGCTGTGTCAGCTATATCTTTCCGTGCTTGCTGTATTAGGTCTATCTTTCTTCTTTAGATCTCCCTCCGCATCTCCCACATATGCGAAAGAGACATCATAGTGTGATTCCGTTTTAAATTACATTTATTGTGACATAAAAGTGGAAACGTACTCACATTAATTCAAATGCATATAAGCCTTTAAAAAACACAGGAAGCCGGGACGATTCACATTCCACGGCTCGAAAGCGGAAGTGATGCAAAGACACTAGATGCTCCACCCTACGCGTTTCGTCATCAAGACGTCATCTGTAGCGGTGCCATCTTGCTACACTATTCGGTTTAAATAGCATGTGGTGATCCCTGATTATTAATCATGTAATCGTGGCCATTTTTGGTTAGTCGTTGTTAAATGAATACGGGCGCCATCTGTTATGTTATTATCCTTTCTGTTATATTAACTCTCACGCCCATATAAACTTATAATCTCAAACAGCCCATTTGGTAACTGATTACAATGTCTGTTTGGCCGTTTACAGTTTATAACAACAAAAATGTCCATATTCATGTCTTGAGGCAGACTGACTTCCAAATATCTGATAAATGTTGGTCATGGGGACACCACATGCTATAACAATGTTGCATACAAATACAAAATCAGCTATACCTATTTTAAAAACAAAGATCTACATTTTTAAGTGTGTTAACCCCCCGATAATTTGATAAATATGATATAAGTCATGATGTTATTGTAATTTAATTTAAATTAATGTACTTAATTAATTCAAAGATGTATATTGTTCATCATACTGTGGTAGCGTCCTACATTCCATGCCGTATACAGTATGCCTATGAGTCTGGTTATGTGCCAACTTTCACATAAGAATTAGGATGCATGCCACTGGAATGAACGGTGTGGATGTGGACCCTACTCCATTGTTATACTACACTCCCACACTGTAAGTAGGAGGACATATAGAATAAAACTTTTTTTTTTAAATCTTTAAAAAAAAAAATCTTTAAAAAAAAAAAAAAACATACAAAAACTTTAATAAAAAAAAAAAATTGTTGAGGAAGCAATTAAGGTCTATATCTATGTTTAATCCATTGGGTTGGAGAGTATTGAGTAGAAAATTGCTTCCTCACCAATTTTTAATTAGTGCTTGAATGTTTTTTGATTTTTTTTTTAAATCATTTTTTTTTAAAGATTTTTTTTTTTTAATTTAAAGGGGTTGTAAAGGTAATTAAAAAAAAAAAATAACAAACATGTTATACTTACCTTTACTGTGTAGCTCGTTCCCATGATACAGCTGGCAGCTATAGCCGCTCACTGTATCACTCGGCCCCGCCCCCGGCGCGCCGCGTCATTGGATGTGATTGACAGCAGCGCAAGCCAATGGCTGCGCTGCTTTTAATCCATCCACTGTAGCCAATCAGCGGCCAGGCTGAGCGGCGAAATGGATGTCGGGAGCGAGTGTCTGACTTTCAAGGTGTCAAGTAAGTAAAACGGGGGGGGGCTGGGGGCGGCGGTATTGTCGGAAGTTTTTTCACCTTAATGCATAGAATGCATTAAGGTGAAAACATTTTTACCTTTTACAACCCCTTTAATTCCATATGTCCTCCTACTTACAGTGTGGGTATAACAATGGAGTAGGGTCCATATCCACACTGTTCATTCCAGTGGCATGCATCCTAATTTTTATGTGAAAGTTGGCACACAACCAGACTCTTAGGCATATATGGAATGTAGGGCACTACCACAGTATGATGAACAATATACATCTTTGAATTAATTTTTTCATTAACTAATTGCCTTTATACACATAACAAAAATAAAAATGTTAATGTATTTTTAATGTAATTTTTTATATATATTTCACATTTTATATATATATATATATATATATATATATACCTTAAATTACAGTAACATCATGACTTATATCATATTTATCAAATTATCGCTGACACAGCAGATAAAGATCTGATGATTGCTTCACAGTGGCAGATAGTGTGAAAGCGAGATACCCCTGTGTGGGTTGAGTGGTTCGGGTGAGTGCAATGCCTATAGGGATCTATAAAGAGCACGGAGCAAAGATTTGAAGAGCACCTGTCACTGTTTTCATTTTTAATGTTCAATTTTTATATTTCACTTTATATTTTTTCTGAAATGAACTATGGACTATTTATGATCATAGCGTATATATATACACTTTTATATTTGTTTGCATGAAAATAATGTTTTGAGATATATGAATATCACCAAGGTACGGTTTTGACAAGCACCTGTCACTTTAGTAATTTTTTTATTACAACACCCTCATTTACTCTTGCATATGTGCACTGATAGCACTTGCACACACAAGTATTTGACACTTTAAACTCTGATTTTTATTATTTTTAGTGGGAGTATAATATAGGGATACATAGAGTGTCACATAGGGGCATGCAATTATTGTACCCTAGAACAGCGGCACACCTACCCTTTCTTATTTAACACTTGTAAATTATACATACTTACCTTTCACTCACTCCCCCACTGCTCCAACTTGACTGAGATTTAAAGTGGAGTTCCACCCACTTTTACAACTCTTTAGCATCCCTCACTAAACTGTGCACTGTAAACGAATTGGATATTTTTTTTTTTTTTCAGCACCTACTGTATATCTTCTGTATTCATTTTTCACTTCCTCCTCCCTGGCCACGGCCCATCGCATCATTTCCTGTTTGCAATGCCTTCTGGGAAGGGCCAGCAACTTCCTCTGACACTGCCGTTGCTATGGAAACCTGACCTGAAACCTATTACACTGCTTGTGCTGCACTGAGCACTTAGCACTTAGCATGTGCGAGATCTGCAAGGATGAGATTCAGGAAGAAATACAGACTGGCTTTAGATGCCCACACTTAAGATGGCCACGGCCTGCTGTAAGTTTATAAAATAACAAACTACTGCTATAAACTAACAAAACAGACCTTAGTTTACAGACCAACTTTACTAGAATACATTAAGCTTGTGTATTATAGGGGTATTTTTATTTAAAAAGTATAATTTCGGCCGGAACACCACTTTAAGTCCAAACTTGCATAGGAGCTCTGCACACTCCCCTACCCCTACATAACACTAGTGATTGGTCACTTAGGCACTAAATGCATTATGGGTAGACAGCAGGGCTCTCATGTGTTCCCCCATACCCAGAAGAATTCAATATTTCTTGGGCAATCTGTAAGCAGAACTGTTTGACAATGAAAGAGTGAATGTTGTATCTTATGCCACATGCAATAAAGTGAATTTGTAACTTTGCCCAGTATGGGTAAAGTACAGGTTCACTGTAAATAAAAAAAATAATAAACAGCAATGAATAAACCTGCTTGCTAATAAATCTTTCATCTGAGATCACAGACTGTGATTTTAAAAAGAATAGAATTTATCTATTTGCGACAGGGAAATAAAGACAGTGATTTTCTCATTGCTCTTCAGGAAATACAATTTCTCATTACAATATCCATGTGCTTAAATCTATAATGAAGATTATGACCATGATGTGGCCAATACATTAATACATGAGGAAAATGACATTCCTATGCACTCTGGTTAGATTAGTGTAGTCTGTATTAAGTGAGATCTTTGTGGCTTTGGCATAGATGATAAAATCATTACAGAACTACAAAATAGTTTCATCTTGATTCCTGCTGATGGCATTGTTCATTTTATTGGTGGAAAAAGGTAAACAATGTAACGCATTGAACTATTTAGAATAGTGCAGTAGTAACCCAGCAGAATCTATGATATGTTAGATTTGGGATAAAGGTAAAGTACGTCATCATAATTCTGTAAATGAATTGGAGACTAATTGAGTGCTTTAAAATAGAAGAAAAATTCCAGAGTACGTAACCCCAGTTCATTTTCAGTAAAGCAACATGCCTTATTATTGTCTCCATGTGCCTCTAATAGCTGCATTGATATGAAAATTATCATTAATAAGAAGGCTCCCCTTCCAATTAGCAGGCCAGCATGCTGTTTATGGTAGGGTTATGCATAGACACAGCAAGCCTTCCCCATCTTTGTTAAAATGGACTTAGCATCAGATATTTTTTTCGCATGATAATTGCATGTTTGCCAGATAACGTGTAAGGCTTAATGTACACAGGTTGTTTTAAAACCTCTCCTGAGCGATATAACTTGACAGATAGTAACCGACGTTTAAAAACGTCCATTTTGCCGTGTTTACATGCCACGTTTGTGTTTAGAAGCGTTTGTTTTTTTTTATTTTTTATTTCAAATAGTCAAAAATGTATCTCCATTAAAACGTCTGTAAATAAAATGTGGCTAAACGCATTTACACTTGTTTACAAGCTGTTACAGGCATTTGGCATTTCAAATGCCTCTGAACATCGATTTTGAATGCATTTTTTTGCTTTCCAAAAAAATGCTTCTAAACTCAACTACCATGAAATTACTATAAACGACCCTGTGTACATGTACTGATAAGATAACATAGAGGGGAGTTCAGGGGCAGCTGAAAAAAAACTACTCCTAAACATCCGTTTACCAGCAGCAGTGTACATGAAGCCTTAGTTTAACTCGTATGCCCTGTACACACGACCGGTTTTGCCATCGGAATAAACTCTGAAGGTTTTTCCGTCAGAGTTCCGACCGAATTCCACTCAAGCTGTCTTGCATACACACGGTCACACCAAATTCCGACAGTCCAGAACACGGTGACATACAACACGTACGACAGGACTAGAAAACGGAAGTTCAATAGCCAGTAGCCAATAGTTTCCGTCTCGCACTTGCTTCAGAGCATGCATTGTTTTTGGTGCGTCGGAACAGCATACAGACAAGCGGTTTTTCCGATAGTAATTTGTTCCATTGGAAAAATATAGAACATGTTCTCTATCTAAGTCTGGCTGAATTTTCGACAGAAAAAGTCCGATGGGGCATACACACGGTCGGAATATACGATGAAAAGCTCCCATCAGACTCTTTCTGTCGGAAATTCCACTCGTGTGTACGCGGCATTATATATATACATTACCCTTCACAGAGATTACAGCATTCCCTGTGACAATACCTTCATCTGCTTTTCTCTCCAGAAGGGGATGGCACCATCTTTGGTCAGACATTATCCAGGGTCAGCATCTACTTCCAGGACTAAAATGCTATCAACGAGAGGACACAGTCACACAGATCCTAAAATTTGTGCAGTTCTTATCTGTGTTTACAAATGTCTGACATAGATCACTTTTCTACTGCAGCCCCTTACCTTGTGGCTTGCTACAACGTTACATTGTTGCAATCTGATGCATGGGGAAGGAAGACTGAGGAAAGGCTTCCTTCTGCCTGCAGCAAACAGAAGAGATCATATCAGCCTAGGAAAGTCAATTGACTGGAGCTCAATGACTGATTATTAATCATAAAAGGTGCAGCTTTTTTGAAAAAATATATCATTGCTGTTATTTTGAGATCTAAACAACTCTGCTTATGTACTTAAATACACTTAGAATTTGTACAGTGATAAAGCTACAACAGATATCCGTTGGGGTTCCATAAAAACAGGTTGGGATAAAACACTGCAGTAAAGGGGCAGAAAAAATATTAACTGCTTGTGTTCACTTTGTCTTGTGTCGTCTCTTACTGACACCTGCAGGAATAATAAACTGAGGAACTGTTGGAGGAAACAGGTTAGATCTAACTGGAGTAGTCAAAATACTCATTGTTGCTCATCTTACTGTATATAAACTGTACCTAATTGCTCTTTTATCCAGGTTCCTAGAAGTTACAATTTATAGCCTAAGGCAGTGGTTCTCAAGCACTGGATCATAGCCTCCCTCCTCCCACGCCTTTCTTCTAACTGCTTATCCCCTAATCTCCCACAGTTCCTCCCAGCTCCCATAGTGCCACCCAATCTCCCATAGTGGCACACAGTTCCTCTCAGCCTCTCCCCCAGCACCTAGGTATTGCTTATAAAATCTCCTTTATTGCAAAACCTTCAGTGGCAAGAAGGATCCACTACCAAAAAACCTGATGTGTTTCTGCCCTTGTGGGCCTTAGTCGTAGCTATAACTTGTTTGCAAAAAAAAAAAGCTTTTATAAGCATCGAACTTGCATTTGGATGTATGTTTTAGCTGCGTGTCCGACTGTGGTTTTGGCACATGCAAAGCAGTCCCTATACCTATATAGAGTCCATGGGTTGTAGCACCACATTTCTATATGATGAATATTACCCTTTTTTATCATTTCCCTTGCAAAGTGAACAGCCTATTTGCCATTAGCAAAAATCTGTCCCAGTATCTCTCGATTTATGGATACCTAGTACAACACGACTCAGTTCTATTAACCCACTGTAATGCCCTGTACACACGGTCGGACATTGATCGGACATTCCGACGACAAAGTCCATGGATTTTTTCCGACGGATGTTGGCTCAAACTTGTCTTGCATACACATGGTCACACAAAGTTGTCGGAAAATCCGATCATTCTGAACGCTGTCGGGACTATAAATGGGGCAGTAGCCAATAGCTTTCGTTTCTTAATTTATACTGAGCACGCGTGGCACTTTGTGCGTCGGATTTGTGTACACACGATCGGAATTTCCGACAACGGATTTTGTTGTCGGAAAATTTTATAGCAAGCTCTCAAACTTTGTGTGTCGGAAATTCCTATGGAAAATGTGTGATGCAGCCTACACACGGTCGGAATTTCCGACAACAAGGTCCTATCACACATTCTCCATCAGAAAATCCTATCGTGTGTACGGGGCATAAAGTACTGTACATCAGTGTTGACATAAACAACCAAACTGTATCAAGATGTAATCTTTGTTTTTTTTGTTTCTATTCAATAACAAATGGGAATAAAAGAGAATTGAATAACATACTACTTCAAAGTAGAAAATGTCTTCGATATCAGTCTTTATAGCTAATCATAGTAGCTTGTTCAGTGGCCATCATATCAAAGCTTGACATATTGGCTCAGACACTTCTCCAGGGCATTTCCTTGCAAATACAACCAGACCTAGACACACAGTGAACTTATTATAAAGAGTCATATTACATAGCTACATAGCTGGGTTAAAAAACTCTGCTGAGAGTTCAGCCATACAGAAGAAAAAAATGTAACTAGCAACTGGTAAACTTTCATTAGTTTAGACAAGTCAGAGCAATCATATACAATTGTTATTCACAACTGTTTTTGATGCTTGTTCTGCCAATACTGAATGAAAAGGACTTTGAGATTAATGGATGGGGTGTATTAGGCTCATTGTTATGCAAAGTTACGTGGGGTACATGCTATACGTTTTTGTTTTTTTTCGTTCAACCCACCGGGCTTAATGAAAAACAGCTTTGATGTTAGTGCACTGATCTTCTCTGCTGAGCTATTGCATTCTGACAGGGGGACAGCCCCCCCCACCAGGACACACTAATCAGCGCCCGCAACCAAGAGCTGATTGGATGCTGGTTTTCCAGAATGCTCGTTCGGCAGAAGCCAGTCATGAGACTGGTGTCAGAAACCAAGAATTAGACTGAGACGGAAGTACAGTTAAATCACACTTGTTTAATAATAATAATAAAAAGGTAAACAGAGTAAACATAGTCAAAACATAGCCAGAGTTCAGGAACCGGAACGGATAGTCAGACAAGCCAAAACGTCAGGGAGCCAGAGATGAGCTTATTAGAACAGCAAGCAGGATCTGGAACCAGAAGGAATGTCAGCCAAGCAAGTCTTTAACAGGAACACAGGAGAGCGTCTCTAGAGATGTGACCAAGGCGAAGGCAGAGATTGTCTGGCCTGGATGGCTTAAGTAGGCAGGACTGATGAGCAGAATATAATCAATAGGTAAGTCACTGTGGAGAGATGGTGAGCTGGCAATTAGCCGACAGCTGAGCGGCCAGCTCAGAGAAGGAAAGACTGAGCCCAGCCCTGACAACTGGCTTCTGTCAGGCAGGGTGCTGTACACACCGGCCGAAAGTCGGCCGCTTCCTACTGAACCAACCTTTTTTGGCTGATTTTCGGCCTGTGTGTACCCAGCCTTATAATAAAAAAATCTGCTGATATTGCAACTTTTAGGGTTTTTTTTTTCTTTATCCTTTTCCAGATTTTTTACTGGGCTTTGTACAGAAAGAATAAACAGAAAATGTACGTTCACTTGGCTACACTTTATAATCCATATACAGATAAGGCATATGAGTTCAAGGTATAGCAGGATACATTCAAATAGCTCAGAAAACCAGCAAAAATTCCCTGAAATAACCAGCCTGGAGAGTCGAGTCTTACAGCTGGTATATTCCCATTAATTTATTTTATTTATTTCAGGTACTTGTAAAGCACCACCAAATTACGCAGCGCTTTACATATACATTGTACATTCACATCAGTCCCTACCCTTGAGGAGCTTACAATCTAAGATCTCTAATTAACATTCATACATAGGTTAATTGGATCTTGCCTAAAAATTACCACAGCATGTCTTTGGACTGTGGGAGGAAACTGGAGTTACCCAGAGGAAACCCACAAAGGCACAGGGAGAACATGCAAACTCCAAGCAGGTAGTGTCGTGGTTGGGATTCAAACCAGTGACCCTTTTGCTGCTTAGCAAAAGTGCTTACCACCACCACTGTGCCACACCCATACATATTCAGCATGAAGAAACAAAGGAAGGTGACAGGAGGGAGAGATTACTATCCTTCCCTTCATAAGATTAATCACCCATGTACTGAGCATGCTGAGGTTAACAGCTATAAAGACCATGGCAAAAGTGATCTATATGATATCAAAAAGAGTATGAATACATGAAAAGGATTAAGAAGGAAAAAGGAAAGGGGACAGAATCCCCCACTTATCCACACACTGACTTCCATATGTTAAGTTATACATTGTAAGTGGCATTGCCAGGGACCAATTTTTAATTAACCAATTAACCAATTTTTCATTTAACATGAGCCTGGTAAGTGTGAGCTTCATTACAGATATGTCAACCATAGGAATGTTCCAAGCAGTGCCAATAGATATCTTAGCCACAAAAAACATATAGAAGATAAGAGTTTGCAAATGTTTGGAAATCTTGTCAACAGGTTAATTTAAAAGGGCTACTTGTACTTTTTTAGGAATATTGATAATTGTTACTGATTAAATTGTGCCATCTCACCCAAAAACGCCTAACCTTGGCCCAACCAGGTGTGGAACATGTTTCCCGCCTTGCCGCAGCCTCGGAAACATGACGAAGATACCTCAGGATACATTTTAGAAAGCCTGGCAGGGACTAGATACCAACATGACAAAAACTTTTAGGCCCTGTTCACATGTGAGCGATTTTCAGCTTGTAAAACGCTCAGCTCTGAAGCTCCAAAACGCCCACCAAGCAAAATACCATTAATTTCAATTTCCCCTGTTCACATATGAGCTTTCTGTTGCCTGAAGCAAAACACCTGAAGCTCAAAAAAGTACATGAGCGTTTTTGGCCCCATAGACTTCAGTAGAAATGCCTGACTTGAGCAGTAAAACGCTCAAATAGCAGCTCTCCACCCCTAATTTCCTCTGCCTCTCCTCCCCCTTAGTGCTTTCTATTGGCTAAACAAATACGCCTGAAGCTGTAAAACGCTTGTAAGACACTTCTAAGATGCTTTAAAAAAGCTTGTAAAAAGCTTAAAGAAAAATGCCAGTAAATCGATACGCTCAGGTGTGAATGGAGCCATAATTAGCTTAGATTAGTTGGACGTTCAAAATGCTGTTATGTATTCTAGAGGTCCACTCATTCCAATCTTCATTCATGATCTCAATCTCCAAATCCTTTTCCCAGGCCAGTCTATACCAGCGTCTTTGAGACAAGCTAATTGTAACGTTTTTCTTCTTTTTAAATAGTCCATATAACCATTTTATTTGCCTTCATGCTTTGCAAATTCAGTATTGAACAGCCCAATTTTAACCACCTTTGTCGTTCTGGGTGGATGTCATATGATGTCCTCCCGGACTGCGCCCCATGGGCCGCGCTGCACGTGATCTATCACCAGCTGTGTCCGCCGGACACAGCCGATGACAGATCTCTGTACCGGGCCGCTGCTGATACCATGTGATCACTGTGACCAATCACAGCAGATCACATGACAATTGTAAACAATGGATGGTTTGCTTTCATGCTATTCATTGTGTACAGTTGTGTTGCTAGCTGTGTGATTGGTCAAAATGATCACATGGTACAGACAGGGCCAATCACAGCCCATCTGTACCATGTAATTAACTGTGGCCAATCACAGTTAATCACAACAATATACACTGAATGAATCAATTTTATTCAGTAAAATGGTTGCTTATCCCAGTGAAGTTCACTGGGATAAGCAATCACAATCTGTAAGAAAAAAGAAAAATCCTGATCACTTCCGCAGAATTTTACAATGTTACTATGGTAACATTTTATTGCTCTGGTCACAGTGTGTTAAAAAAAAATCTTAAAAATACTGTCACCAGTTTCCCTAATCACATGAGTTAAACAATGACGCTGTACTGCACTGGTGACCGTATGTGAAAAAAAAAAAGTGAAAAAACGATTTTTTTAAATTTCTTCATTTTCTAAAAAATTGTGACAAAAAATGACAACTTTAAAAAAAAACTCACCATGCCTCTTACTAAATACCTTGGACTGTCTACTTTCCAAAAATGGGTCATTTGGGGGATATTTGTACTGTCCTGATATTTTAGGGCCTCAAGAAATGAAAGGATAAAAATTTCATATGGGTACAATGTTGCATGACCATGCAATTGTCATTCAAATGTAATCGTTTTGGTGGTAGAGATGGAACAGGAAGATTTATTAAGCAATGTACCTACCAGATAGTTCTAAAGAATTGAAATTTACTTCAGGCATTGCAATCACCTGATTGTGATTGACATTAGCCTGTTTTGTGTTATTGTTCTCTTAATACTTAAATATTAGTTTTGTTTAAACGTTAGGTTAATAGCTGGATAGCATGCATCTCTCTCTCTACCACACCATTTTACTAGACACAGAATATTTTGGGTTTGAACGTCGATTAAACATCTACATGTGTTTACCAAAACAGCTATAACAAGGATTTAGCAGTGTATTACATAGTGAAAGTGCACTGCACTCTATAAGCTTAATATTTAATAGCATTAAACATTAAGCTTATAATACTTAAAGTATAGCTAAAGGAATTTTTTTTTTCTCCTTTAGTTTTGGATAGAGTGGAGAGGGATCAGAACACCTGTCAGTTTGTATTGCTGTCTGTGCCCCGTTAGAGAGATTCACCCTCTCTAGTTGTCTTATTTACAATTATCATTGAAAGTGAAAGTAAAAGAAAATCCCAAATTTTGGGTTGTCCCCAATAAAGTAATAGAGGGGGAATCTTCCAATGGGGACAATAGTTCTGGTGACCTGGGGATCCCCAAGGAATTCTTTTAATTTGCAGGGATTTCTCTCACTTCCTGTTTGGCTATGGGACAGGAAGTAAAGGGAAATCTCTAAAGCACTGCGTAAACTGTCGGCGCTATATAAATCCTGTATAATAATAATAATAATCTCTGGAATGGGACATATATGGCAAATAAAAACGCTGATCGGGGATATAATCCTGTGAATATATACTTTCTTAGGGGAAGGAAGTATTAACAGCGCTTATTATGAATGCTCATTCATACTTATGATTTGTCCTAAAGTGCTATACCCATCCATTGCTCAACAATGTGACTCTTTAGTATACAGATGTGCCTCAATTCCGAGGTTCAAAGAAATGACATCACTTAGTCAAAAAGATCAGGCTAAAAAGGAAATGCAAAATAATGTGAATCCTTATAAACATTCAGCAATGACTTGGGTCCAAGTAAAGACTTAAAAAGATTTAAAAGGAAAAAGTTCCAGGTGCCATAAAACAGAACTAAATATGTAACATGTTGAATGTATTCACACACATCCTTCTGTGATAAGTCCCGTGCATGTGAGTGACAGCAGTTGTGAAAAAGAGCTTCTAATTCAAATCGAGTGTGCTATCCTGCAAGGTGATAGACCTTCACCATATCACCACGTGGCCAGCCCCTTTTGAATGTATGCTAACCAAAAGTAAGAATTAGTGCGGCCTGTAATCTCCTTCACCGCAAAGATCTGCTCCGCAGCTATTGTTGGTCATAATCCATCATGCTCAGGACGTTTTATTAACACCGATGTATCATGCAGGAACATAAGGGGATGCTCTCCATAGTGTTAAACTGTTTATTTATATAAGAACATCCCCCCGATACAAATTATGCTTACAATGTAAAAAAATTAAAAACAGCCTGTCATAGCAATAGTGTCGTCTCACCGCTGGTCGGAGTTCCAAATCTTCCGCCCACCACGATGAGTCCCGGGATGACGCTGCCTGTATGGAGCTGTAGGTCGCGTGGTCACGCACTGACGCGTTTCATCATTCCGTCTTAAGAGGGCGTGGCCACGCAACACGACTCTGCACTTTAAATAGCAAGATAGGCGGGCTCCGTGGACGTCGTCATCACGAGCGTCATCAGTTACATTTGCACCCCTCTGTTGATAGTAAGAAGCTGGCGCGCAGCGTCCCATCCATCCACAATGGTTCTCTCTCTGTCAGCACTATTTTACTAGGCTTCTTGGAACCCTTATCCATCAAATTCATTGAATAATGTACACAATCATTACCATGTATATTAAAAACATTAAAAGCAATAATGAAAAAGCTACTCATTATATCCACATATAAAAATGCTATCTATTAGTTGATATAGATGGATGCAAAAACCGTGAATAATCACTGTCCGACATCCATCCAATCTTATAGTAGATTGTAGAACACTGCATTTAGCTCTACAGTGTTTGGTATTTTAGTTGCTATAAGTATAAGAGATGCAGTTACCGATATACTACTATAAGTTTGGAAATTTTTTTTTTTTTTGTGTAGAGCAATGTGAAAAGGTCCTAAAGGTGCTGGCACAGGATAGACTAAATAGGCAGACTAAAGCCTCATACACATGATCAGATTGTTGGCAGGGGATTGTCTGTTGACAGACTGTTGGCCTAAAATCTGACTGTTAGTACGCTCCTTTTCACAATTGTTGCCTAACTTTCTGCCAACAAATGTTGGATGACATGCTAGTAAATATTCGCCGGACAACGGTATGTTGTCAGATTTTCAGATGGACAGTATACAAGTCCGTCACACAAGTCGAAAGTACAAAAACGCATGCTCCGGATCAGTGCTCACCAAACACGAAATTAGCAGAAGGGGCCCAAAGGGTGCCGCTCAAGAGCTGAAATTCCTCGTAGTAAGCCACTACGCTCATGTTTGTTGGCCGACAATTGTGTACCGTTCGTATGCAAGACAAGTTCCTGGCACACGCACTTTGGACAAAAATCAGACGCTCGGTTGGCCAACAATCAGATCATGCGTGCGAGGCTTAAGACTATTTGATTTGTCATTGATTTGGAAATTATGCTGAAAAAATATTCTTAATGCTATACAATTAACCACTTCTGGACCGGTGCATGCTGATATACGTCCTCTCTTTGAGGAGGACTATCGTTGTTTTTACAGCAGCTAGCTGACATAATTTCGGTATCCTCTTCTTCAGCGGGAGGTCCGGTTTCCGATAATAGTGGTCTCTGCGGCGGATTCACCGCAAGATCACTTTTATCGGTGAGGGCCCCCGCCCTCCCGCCGCTCTCCGGTGCCCGAAACGTCACTTCCACCCATAGCTCTTAAAGGGCCATTTTTTTTTTCAAATGACATTTCTTTTTTTTTTATGCATTTTAGTGTAAATATGAGGTCTGAGGTCTTTTTGACCCATGATCTCGTATTTAAGAGGTCCTGTCATGCTTTTTTTCTATTACAAGGGATGTTTACATTCCTTGTAATAGGAATAAAAGTGACACAATTGTTTTTAAAAGAACAGTGAAAAAATAAAAGGCAAAATAAATAAGAAAAAAAATTTAAACGCGCCCCGTCCTGCCGAGCTCGCGTGCAGAAGGGAACGCATACGTAAGTAGCACCCGCATATGCAAACGGTGTTCAAACCACACACGTGAGGTATCGCCGTGATCGGTAGAGCAATAATTCTAGCCCTAGACCTCCTCTGTAACTCAAAACATGCAACCTGTAGAATTTTTTAAACGCCTATGGAGGTTTTTTAAGGGTGAAAGTTTGTCGCCATTGCACGAGCGGGCGCAATTTTGAAGCGTGACATGTTGGGTATCAATTTACTCAACGTAACATTATCTTTACCAATATAAAAAAATTGGGCTTACTTAACTGTTGTCTTTTTTTTAAATTAAAAAAAGTGTATTTTTTCCAAAAAAAAGTGCGCTTGTAAGACCGCTACGCAAATGCGGTGTGACAGAAAGTATTGCAACGACAGCCATTTTATTCTCTAGGGTGTTAGAAAAAAAATTATAATGTTTGGGGGTTCTAAGTAATTTTCTAGCAAAAAAAACAACAACAATTTTTAACTTGTAAACATCAAATCTCAGAAAGAGGCTTGGTCCTTAAGTGGTTAAAATATCACTGCTGGCACCATTCCCGATCACAGACCTATTGTACCTAATGTTATATTTTACTTTGTCAAGAATGCATTTCCTAGTGTACCTCAACCTTCAAGATTTTTAAATAAAAGCAGTAAAACAAAAAAAAACTTGTAGTGACACAAGTCAAATATAAAAAAAAAACTTATGTTTCTTCACTGCTCTCTGGCTGCTGAAGGTGTTACAAACCCTGAATGTCTGAATGATCCTTCTACCAAAAGCTGTATTCAATCTTTCCATCTTGTATGTCAGGATAATGAATCCATTGCATGCGGTGGGAGGAGTGAGTTTTCGACCCACCTGAAAGCCCCTATGCACAGCTCCTTCAGATTCCATCTGCTCCAGTTTTAGTAAATTCCCTCCAATGCACGTAAATTGTGAAACATCTAATGTGAATTTAAACAGCCCACTTGTGGATCATGAGTCATATCAGTTATTGTGGGGTATAAATATACATAATTAATTGTGATTAAAGGTAAGCACTGAACACATATGCAACCACAACATAAGCTGTGGTTAATGTTACTTTATTCCATAAGCATCACAAAATAGATGTTTAAAGTAAGATTTGATTATTTAAAAATGGCTTTGTCATACTTTTCTGGTTTTGCTTACTTTTCTGAGTTTGCATAATCTTGAGAAGTTGTACACAGAGCATCATAGAAGGGTATATAATTATAAGGGAATAATTGCACTGTTTGATCATGCTGCTAGACACAAGATGCTATCCCTGAAAGCCTTCAAATGTACAATGGGAAATTGCAATTATTCCTCTGTAATTATATATATCTATTGTCTAACGCCACTTAGAACAGGAAGAGCCAGTAACTGCTCTGATTGCAAATAAAATCAAACACAAAATGCTCACATGCTACAAATTTAAGACAAAATTGTACTATTGAAATTAATTGAAAAAGTAACCTTTGTTGAACTTTAAGTACACGAAAGTCCCCTTGCTTCTGCAATGATAAAACTATTAAATGCTTTTTCAAGTTAAAGGATAAAAGTTAAAGCAGCAGTAAACCACAGCTGGTGAAAAAAAAAAAAATTTGTGCAAGGCAATGTCATAATGTGCAAGTATGCATCGCATGCTAGCAGATTATGAGAAACTTACCTTAGAACGAAGCCCTTCAGTGCCGCGCTGTCACTGCTGAGTGGGCTTCCATCTTCCCTCGGTCTTCTTTCCAGGTTCGCGGCCCCAGGCTAAATGAGTGACCGGGGCATGATGACGTCACTCCTGCGCCTGCGCACAAGAGCTGCTGTTTACGGCACAGGCTCTGAAGGTCCTGCATAGTATGCTGGACCTTCAGAGAGCATGCGTCAATGCCATCACCGGCTGCATGCACTCTAAATATCTCTTAAACAGTGCACTCTTAGGAGATTTTTACAGTACCTACAGGTAAACCTTATTATAGGTAAGTGGTGTTACAGAGTTTACTACCACTTTAAAGGGGCATTATTTTCCTTGCAGTAATATTTTTACTTGGTAGAACAACTCTTAAAGCAAACTTTACGCTAGAAACAGTACATTACATGTTTTTTGTCATCCAACAACTCAGACCTCATCTTGGTTACAGAGGCATAGCAGAATAGTAGCTAGATTTTCTAGGCTTTTTCTTTTAATCTGTTCAGATATGTATTATTAACTCAGAAAAGTACAGTACTTTCAATTGGTGTTACCCCCCCATCTTCTTTTTTTTTTGCTACTGTGATCTCTTGCTTGCTCCCGGAATGGACTAGGGACTACAAAATATGTAGTGCATATAGAGCAGTGCATGTGACCTCAGCTAAGGTGCAGTTGTAAATGGAAATGAAGACAGCGCTATCAGGATTTCAGTGAGAACATGGAATATCCAGTAAGTCAAGCTAATGGTGAAGGCTAAAAGTAATTTAATGGAACAAGGATATATAAAACTATTGCAGATGATAAGATACCAAGCCGGTGTGGATGGATGTTGGGAAGCTAACGTCCAATGCGTCCAGTGGGTAGGAAGGGAGACATTTTCCACCGTTTGTGCAACAACCAACCCCTGGTGCAGGGTCGTGGAAGCTTGGGAGCTTGGGAGCTGAGCCGGGGTCCGATGCCCGCGAGACACTGAGACAGAAGGGCCAGACCAGAGGGAGCTGCCAATTAAGCCAGCCTGGAATGCAGAGAGAGCTTGTTGCCATGACAACGCATTTTGGGTGCATGTGCCTTGTCAAGAACTTGTCGCGTTGGCATCACACGGGAGCACCGGCGGACCCCGGCTCGGCTTCCGAGCATCCACGGCCCCGTACCAGTGGCTGCTGGTTGCACACATGGTGAACAATTTCTACCTTCCTGCCCACCAAACCCAAGGGACGTTAGCCTACCAACATCCATCCACAACGACTTGGTACAGTATCATCTGCAATGGTTTTATCTATCCTTGTTCCATTAAATTACTTTTAGCCTTCACCATTGGCTTGACATTAAATTACTGGAGGTTCCATGTTCCCAATGAAATCCTGATAGCACTGTCTTCATTTCCATTTACAACTTCAGTCACTGTGTGTGTTTTTACTGATGGCTGCATCGGATTGGCCCCTGGGCAGTGGACAGTGAGATTCACTATAGGGCTCTGCGCCTGGAACATTGTGTTGTTTCTGTCAACTAAGGTGCAGTGCTTGCTCCAAACATAAGGAAGCCAAAAGGAAATAGAGAGTTTATAAAATAGAGTTTACCTAGGACAGAATTTTTTTTCATGAAAAATAGATTAGAGGGTAATTAAGTAGTAGATGTGTATGGATTTTATTTGGAGAATAAGGATATTGTTTAGATCCTCTGCATCTGAATGACACCTGACACGAGAATAATGACTTCACAGTGTCATCATGACACCACAGTCCTTCTCCTGGGAGTGCATAAGCTCTCATAAACTAGTTTTCTAATGCTACCATGACATTATGACCAGAAGGCATGAAGTGAGTGTGCATTGAGTTTCATTCAAATCCAGGGTTGGAAAATGTAACCAGGAAGAGAAGCCCAGATCTGTAACCAGTGTGGAATCTTCTACAGTGTGCAGATAACTAAAAACACCAGTGGAGCAGCTGTGTCAGCTTTACAAAAGTCTATTACTGGAAAAAAATGTATCCCCCTATGCCCATAGTAGTTTTCTATTAGATGCAAGCAAGCCCATTTCCAATCACTAATTATGAGCTTCTCTGTATATTGTTGCTGGACTTGCATATGTAGCACCCTCTAGTGTACAAAATTGATAGGAAAATCTAGCTGATTCACTGTAGCTTAAGTGAGTCTGCGTAATTGCTGTGGGTTCAGATGTAGGCTGGAGGGCTCTACTGGACAGGCTTCTGGCACCTCCCCCTGTTTCTAGAAACTACTATAAAGTTCTAGAAGCTAGTGGGCAGAGGTGAAGGGTCAGTGATCTGCAAATTTATGAGAATCTGACCAATCCCTGGGCAGGAGGCCTGGTAACGTGGTTGGATGGGCTGGTAAATATAGAAGAGCCTGGACAGCGGGGGTTGCTGTCGGGTGGAAGATGGAGAGTTGAGGCTGGAGTCGTGAGGCCTGGCAGGGAACTCCGGGGCTGAGGCTAAACAGAGGGGAAGAGAAGGTGCAGATGGATCTCCACTAAGCTACTGTCTCTTCCAGGAGACACCCTGCCCAGTGAGCAAAGATCTGTCCAGCAGGAGGCCTTGAACAGCAGTCTATGCAAGCAGCAGGATTCATGGGACAGTGTGAGTACCTCTACCTGATCACTAACAGGGCCAATAAGGGAGAAGTCTGCCAGATGCAATATTTAGCATGCTTTTATGTGACAGTGTCACAGCTAACCTAAATCCCCTGCTCTAGGACACTTTTCAAGACAACCAGGTGGGCTGGTATTTTCTACAAGGGGACACAGAGCTCCTGCATACAGTGGCATCTTTGCTATTTTCTACTGAGGGGACATAGTGCTCCTATATACAGTTTGACACAGAGCTCCTGCCAGAAGATATCTGCCACTGATCCATTAAGGATTGACATTATTCTGGGTGGAGTACGGTTTAGGACCCATTTTGCTTCAAGTGTCCTCCAAGTTGTTGCTGAATTCAGTTTTGGGCATCCTATAACCCCTCATCCCTATCCAAGTTATATTCCCTCAATAAAATATAAAAACATGCCCAAGGACTGTTTTTTGTGTCTGGATGCAAGTTGGGAAATTATTATTATTATACAGGATTTATATAGCGCCAACAGTTTACGCAGCACTTTACAATATAAAAGGGAGACAATACAGTTATAATACAATAAAATACAAGAGGATTAAGAGGGCCCTGCTCAGAAAAGCTTACAATCTCTAATAGGGTGGGACAGGTGGTACAAAAGTTTGTAACTGTGGGAAATGAGCTGATGGAAGTGCTAAAAGATTAGTTAGAGACGTTATAGGCTTTCCTGAAGAGATGAGTTTTCAGGGATCGCCTGAAGGTAGCAAGAGTAGGGGATAGCCGAACAGGTGGAGGTAGCGAGTTCCAGAGGATGGGAGAGGCTCTGGAGAAATCCTGAAGACGAGCATGAGAGGAGGAGACTAGAGAGCTTGAGAGTAGGAGGTCTTGAGAAGAGCGGAGAGGACGATTTGGGTGATATTTGGAGACAAGATTGGTGATGTAGCTTGGAGCAGAGTTGGTAATGGCTTTGTATGTTGTGGTTAGTATTTTGAATTTAATTCGCTGGGCGATTGGGAGCCAGTGTAGGAATTGGAGGAGAGGGTTGGCAGACACTGAGCGGTTGGTAAGGTGGATAAGTCTGGCAGCAGCATTCATGATAGACTGAAGAGAGGATAGCCTATAGAGAGGCAGGCCAATGAGAAGGGAGTTGCAATAGTCAAGGCAAGAGATAACAAGGGAGTGAATGAGGAGCTTGGTGGTTTCATTTGTTAAAAAGAGGCAAATTTTAGAGATGAATTCTACAAACTTTTGACAACAATTGGATTTGAGGCTGAAATGACAAGTCAGAGTCTAGGATTACACCGAGTACCCTGGCGTGAGGTTGCATTGTTGATTTTGATAGAAAAGTCGTGGAGGGGGGCACGGGCGGGGGGGAATATTAATAGCTCAGTTTTAGAGAGATTTAATTTAAGGAAGTGGTGCGGCATCCATGCTGATATGTCAGTTAGTAAGTTAGTAATGCGAGAGGAGACTGAAGGAGTGAGGTGAGGAGTAGACAGATAGATTTGGGTGTCATCGGCATATAAGTGGTACTGGAAGCCATGGACGGTTATCAAGTGACCAAGGTAGGAGGTGTAGATAGAGAAGAGAAGGGGTCCAAGAACAGAGCCTTGGGGGACCCCCACAGAAAGGGGCAATGGAGAGGAGGAGACAGAGTTGTAGGTGACACTGAAGGAGCACTGTGATAAATAGGCAGAGAACCAGGATAGAGCAGAATCTCGGAGGCCAAGGGAATGTAGTTTATTGAGAAGGAGCGGGTGGTCAACAGTATCAAAGGCCGCAGAGAGGTCAAGCAGTAGGAGTATGGAGTACTGGCTGTTGGTTTTGCAGTTAGTAAATTGTTAGTGAATTTTAGTAAGGCAGTTTCTGTGGAGTGCTGTGAGCGAAAGCCAGACTGTAAATGGTCAAGGAGGTTATTTTCACTGAGGTAGGAGCTAAGACGGTTGTAGACTAAGCGTTCTAGAAGTTTAGAGGTGAATGGGAGCAATGAGATGGGTCTTAAGTTGTTCAGCTTGGTAGGGTCCAGTGAGGGCTTTTTAAGTATGGGAGTGTTCTGCACATGTTTTAGAGGGGAGGGGAAGGTGCCACTAGAGAGGGAGAGATTGAAGATGTGAGTGAGGGAGCATAGGATAGAAGAAGAGGGTGACCGTAGTAGTTGTGAGGGAACAGGATCCAAGGGACAATTGGTTAAGTGGGCATCTGAGAAAAGTTTTGTAACCTCTTCAGTAGTAGCCAATTCAAAAGAGGAGAGTGTTGAATGTGCCGTTAGGCAAGGTATCTTGGGCAGGGAAGATGTACGCACAGTAGAGGTATCCTCACAAATTGCATCAATGTTGTTTTTGAAGTGATTGGCAATCTCTTGGGCAGTGAGTAGGTTAGTGGGTAGAGGGGGTGGGGGACGAAGCAGAGAGTTAAAGGTTGAGAAGAGCCGACGGGGACTGGGTGACAAGGAATTAATAAGAGAGACAAAGTATGCTTGTTTGGCAGCATGGAGGCATGAATTGTATTTTGGAAGGGCAGATTTATATAGGGTGAAGTCTTGCAGGCATTTGGTTTTACGCCACAGTCGTTCAAGAGCACGGCAATGTCTCTTGAGATTTCTTGTGTTGTCAATTTGCCAGGGTTGTAACGGTCGGGGCCTGATTCTACGTTTGGTTAGAGGAGCAAGTGAATCTAGTGATGATGAGAGTGAACTGTTGTAGACAGAGGTGGCCAGGTCAGGACAGGACAGGGGAGAGATTATGTCATATAGGTGGTCAGTAGCAGAATAGAGAAGAGAAGGGTTAAAGTGGCGAAGGTTTCTACAAGTAATTGTTTGCTGCTTGGAGGGATGGGTGAAATGCATGTTGCCTGGCTGTGCAGGAATAGGGGGGCCCAAAATCCAGCGGCCCTCTAGGAGTATCGCTACACATAGATTAATTATGGTTGAGAAAAACCTCCCAATGCACAAGAATAATATTTGCAGACTCCTGATGTCCTTAAGAAGTTACTTTATCATGTTCTGTTCCAGCAGTGACAACAGCAAAACTAAGAATACAATGCTGGTAACTTCTTAACAAGATACTTTGAAGGTATGTTCTTAGCAGGAACATTAAAGCAGACTTTCTCAACCTTTTATAGCTTTCAGGAAACCCCTGCTAAAATGAACGCATGGTGCATTTGCATGATCAGTAATTATTGTGGAGTACCTAGCCTATTTGACATTGGGAGCAGTTAATATTGTTAACAACTGCCTACAGAATTGTTTTCAGTACAGTAATATTAATAATAATAGCTGTAGGAAAGAAAAGCAGGCAGTAAAAATAGCAGTATCTTCTAACTTTAGCGTAGAAGTGATCCCTTACATTGGCTGTTAGGCGAAAATTGTCCCTTTGCAGCGATGTTTAGTGTAGATGGGAGATCAATCTGCAACCTCACTTCTCAAGTAACCCCTAGCAACACCAGAAGGGGCCCTAGGGTTCCATAGAACCCTGGTTGAGAAACGATGCATTAAAGGCAGTCTTTAGTTAAGTGTTTTCTAATATAGATAGAAAAAGGAGAAAACTATTTTGTTTGGTTTTATTTGTTTTTATGCAAGTCTGTTTAGTCTCAAATTTGTTCAGATGAGGTCCATCACTCTGTGGGTATTCCTGATTGTATCAACAAGTATATAGTGGCGCTAGAGGAATGTAATACACAAACGTAATCTCAGTCATCAAAACATCCTAATATAAGTGATAAATTCATTGGTAAAGTCCATAGAATCTCATGATGACTAGCAGCAACAGTGGCAGCACCCTTATGCCATGTACACACGATCGGATTTTCCGACAATAAATGTTGGATGTGAGCTTGTTGGCAGAAAGTCCGACTGTGTGTATGCTCCATCGAACATTTGTTGTCTGACTTTCCGCCAACAAATGTTGGCTAGCAGGTTCTCAAATTTTCTGCCAACAAATGTTTGTTGTCGGACTTTCCAATTGTGTGTACACAAGTCCGTCGGACAAAAGTCCACGCATGCTCGGAATCAAGTACGAGACGGAGATATAACTAGCGCTTGTAATGGAGATATCACGTTTGTCTTGTACGACACTACATTCGTAATTGTGGGCCAACATTTGTGTGACCGTGTGTATGCAAGACAAGTTGGAGCCAACATCCTTCGAACAAAAATCCACGGTTTTGTTGTCGGAAAGTCTGATCATGTGTACAGGGCATAAGAGTGAAGCAGGAAACTCTATAATGTGGAAGAGAAAAACAGGGCCACCGGACTAAGTGCAGCACTAGCAATACCGATTTTATTAAGGGTAAGACATGGCGCCATCTTGCGCTCCACGCTGGTTAAGGCGGCGATTGGACGCTTCCTACAGTCATCCATCCACACAGCCACTGCCTGATGCTGCCAATCCACCGGGACGATCTAGGAAGGTCTAGAGACTGACCACAACTGTTGTATATGTGCCTGAACTATCCATCTATATGTGAGTTTCCCCTTGTCTTACCCTTAATAAAATCTGTATTTCTAATGTTGCACTTAGTCTGGCGCCCCTCTGTTCTTCTATTCCTGATTGTATGAGGTAGGCTTAACTTATTAACCTTTACCATGTGCACTGCTCAATGGAGAAATCAGTGAACATAGACAGTCAGTGCATATTTCTTTATCCTTTAGTTGCCTTTTGCCATTAGTACTTGCTAATAGTATTGGAAAACCCTGTACTGGATCTATACCTGCTCTGGCTGCAAAAATCGACATTATGCGTGTTTGTATCATGTATCATGTTTGTATGCTTCAAAATTGTGTTCACCTCCAAACACCTCTTATTACATTGTTATATTTGCACATGATTGTACTAATGCCAGATTAGCAAATAGTACTAGAAGACCTACCTTCTTAGAACATAACTGTCCAATCACAGTCCTTTTCTGTAGCATCTATTACTGATATCTGTATATTTGGGACTGTGTATTCTAATTGCCTGTGCTGCAAACATGCAAGGATACAGGCAAGGATACAGGCCTAGCATCTTTATTGAAGTATTATGCAAAAGGCAATAACACACCTTACACTAGCAACTCTTGCCTTCAGATTTACAAAAAATATCAGCGTTGGTGTGGCAAACTGAAATGCAGTGCTTAGGTTCTGAAGATTTATATACCCCACTGGGACATCTTAACAGCAGTTTTCTTTTTTTTTAAGTATGATAGATTACCTTACATCTCATGTAGTTTGGACTTTATTTCTAGCATTGCCTTGGTGGAACCCATAATTGTGATTGATTCTTCTTATTTGGTGGAGAAAAGCTAGTCCAGCAAGACTTTGTAATTATAGCTTTGTTGTGTTTTTATCAATAAGAAATGTGTAACTGTAAAAAAAGCACTGAATTCTATTAAAAAATGAAGACAAAATGAGCTCTGTTAGTCTTGGTGCCCTATACTGAATACACCTAGCCATTATTTTATTAAAAAGACTACAGGCGCATTAGTGTTTTAAGATACTCCTACAGTATCTATGTCACATCTTTCTGTCAAGAGCTGGCAGAAAAATCCAGTGTAAAAAAAAAATTGCTTGTTTTGGGGCATAATTACATGTATTTACAGGCCTATGGGGTTTAGAAGCATATGCACATTAACTCATTCTGTTGACTAGAATATCTATTTCTTATAGCTAGTAGAATAAATGTATGCTCATGTGTATGCATTTACATATTTATATGCAGTTACATGTGTATGTGTGTAAATGATGCCAGTAGCCTCCTCTTTGAATGCAGGTTTGGGGCACTTTTTATGCCCTTGAAGGGTGCTCTAGAATACAAATCTAAACGTCACAATGTTCATGGACACATTGGTTAAAATAAAGCTAAGTTCAGAGAAAAAATTAAAAATGCTGTGTGCATGGGGCCTTGTACTGTTTGCTTTGTTTTTGTTTGGTATAGTAATATATGTACACATATTTATTTTTTTCTAGAAAATTGCATATTTATTTTTCAGACAGACAAAAAAACTATTGTATGGCCACTCTTTGCTAGTTTGGACACATATTGCAATATCTATAGCACTCACCCATGCTGCTGATTTCCCCGGTCTCTGTGCTAGCCATTCATCTCAATGATCATTCCATGACGCAGGTGGAAAAGGGACACTGGTCAACAGTCAAGAATGTAACTTCTGAGACACCACAAGGGCGCATGTCCAGCACTGGGGTTTACTTCTGCAGCCCTTCTCCAACACTGCTCACCCCTGCGACCCTTTACGACCTTCTTCCAGCACCACACTACTCTGCATCCCATGTCACTCTCTTGTAACACTATTTACCTTCGCAACTCCTGACACTGTCTTTTAACACTGTTCAACTCTGCACCCCCTGCAACATTTTTCCAAAGATGCTCACCCTGCATCCCCTGCTGCCCTCTTCCAACTCTGTTCACCTGTGAACCCCTTGCAGCCCTCTTCCAAAGCTTTTTACCATTACATCCCTGACAACTTGTTGCAACACTGCTCACCTCTGCATGCCCTGCTACCCTCTACCAATGCTGCTTACCATTTCATCCCCTGCCAACCAGTTTCAACGTTGCTCACCTTTGCATCCCCTGCAACCGTCTACAAATGATGATCGCGTCTGCATATCCTGCCATCCTCTTCCTGTGCTTCTCACCTATACATCCACTGCCATGTTCTTCCAGTGTTGCTTGCCCCTGCACAAAATGCAACATTTTTGAAACCCTGCTCAAATGCTGTGCCACCCTCTTCCAATGCTGGTTACCTCTGCATCCCTTGCCACCCTCTTTCAATGCTGCTTACCTCTGCATCCAATGCCATCCTCTTCCATCGGTGCTCACCTATACATCCTCTGCCATGTTCTTCCAGTACTGCCCACCCCTGCACCCCCTGCAACATTTTTCCAACACTGCACATTTCTGCACTCTTTGTAACCCTCTTACACCACTGCATACCTCTGCATGCTGTGCCACGAACGACCAGCACTGCTCACCTCTACATCCCTTACCACCCTCTTCACACTGCTTACCCGTGCATCACCTGCCACCCTCTTCCACTTCTGCTCACCTCTGCATCCTCTCCCTCCCTTTTCCAACCCTGCTCACTTCTGCACCTTTTGCCACCCTCATAGAATAGCACTCATCTCTGCATTCTCTGCCAGCCTTTTTCAACACTGCTCACCTCTGCTTCCCCTGCTACCTTCTAACACTGCTCACTTCTTCATGCCTTGCTACCCTTTTTCAATACTTCTCACCTCCTGCATCCCCTGACACCCTCTGCATCCTAAATTAGTATAACAGTACCTAGCTAGTGTGCCAGAGGCTGAAAAAAAAAAAAAACCTATCGGTGTATGCCCAGCTTTGGGTCATTGTATAGCAGTACTAAAACATTTATTAATAATATATAAGAGCATAGCTTTTTTGTTTGAAGAGATTTTTGGCAGGAAAGTAATGCTGGTATACAAGGTACATCCAAGTTACTAAGATGAACATAACTCTTACAGTCACGTTCTGCAAGTGGTTAAGCATCTCAGAAACAATGCAATTAGATACATACAGCTAGCTCTCCAGTGGAAAAAAAGGATCTTGCTGCATGGAAATGTAGGACTATGTCCATTTTAATTGTACAGCACAGGACATAGGCAGAGTGTTCATACACCATGGGTTATAGTTGAGTACCTTCAGGCGATTGGACCTGGATAGAGCTTTAGAGAGCACATCCTCTGGGTGCCTCCCCTAGAACTCTACCTCACTACCTCATAGTGATGAACCTTTAACGGAGAAACTCTCCCTTAGCTTTTGATTTATTATTTTTCTTTGTTATTTTATCTTCTGATTCTTCAGTTAAGCACTTACAATCTTCTTATGCCAGTATAGAAGCAAGAAACACAACCTCTATAAAAACTTGGGCGTCATATATGTGTAGCGCTACCCCCGTAAGAGCCGCTGGTATTTTTATTGGGTCCCTTCTGCCATGCACCTGTGTTGACTCACCCCTTGCCTGGCCCTGAGAACACTGGCACACCTCAAAGGTTTAAATGGGCTTTAATTAATGGCAAAGCCCTAGAAAGGAATGGGTTAAATAACAGCAATTTAGAATATAGCAATGTAGGCACCTTGTTAAGTGACACCATTCACAGGGTGTCACTGTTCATTCACCACATCTGCCTGGGAAGCAACTGGTGCACAAACGTGCACTAAGCAGGTGCTAGTGAGCAATACTGGCTTGTAATTGCAGAATAATGACAATCCAACACAGTACAGCAATACAAATGGCATATTGTAAAGGTAATACAGCTTACCTACTACCTAATGCAAAGTTGTCCTGCCTAACCACTGTCCAGTGGGACTATGTAGAGATGCTGCCGGCGATGGGGCCCTTGCGTGGGAGTACTCACTAAAGTAAACAAGATGGTGGCTGGAAACCTCTCACCATTGATGACTGATTCAAGTCCTGAGGTGTTCCTCTGTGGCTGGTGAAAGGGTCCTTTCTCTTGAGCCAGCTCACTGCAGCTTTAGCAGGTAGTTGGAACACGTGGTCACTGGGAGCAACTGGGATGCACTGGAATAGAAGCACAGTCTTTCCTCCCTCACTGCAGAAAGTAGTGTTAGGCATAGCAACAGCCCACAGCCTGGTCTCTGCACACAGTTTTGCACATGATTCAGGTGCAGCACACTTTTCCTGGCAGAACAGATCCTCTGGTAACAGCATGTGGTCAGCAGGTCACAATAACAGTCCTATGGCTTTTTGCAGCCCTAAGCCCTGTAACACAAGCTTCCAGGCTAATACGCTCTGGGCACACACAGCACATTTAAGCTCCCGGGCTCTGTACTAGCACACTAGTCACACAAAGTTCTCATTTCTATTTCTCTACTCACAGAACACTACCTGGGGATATATTGTACTGGCCAGGCACTGTTCCCTGTTCCCCAAGTGATTCCCAGGTTCTCTAAAATGGGTCCCAGAGACCTCTCATCAGATCCCACATAGATCTCCTGCTTCTCTCAGTAGTGAGAGTGGTGAGAGGCTGAAAAAACATCCCACAGCCAATTGGGAACCAGCCTGGCTTAGGCAGCTAATCAGGAGTGGTCCTTCTCCAGGGTTGCTGGGGGCAGGTCCTCTTCAGCTGTAGCAACAGCCAGTCAAGGCGCAGTCCAGTCCCCTATCTCCCTGCAGCTGTCCTTCACAGGAGAGGAGGGAAAAAAAGTCCTTTCTGTGTTTATTTTGTCAGCACTGCTGGTAACATTTTTTAAAGAGCCCAGCGCTACCCATGTAATATTGCTTCAGGAACTAGATCCTGCACAGGTACTCACCCTGGGGATACTCCCACTGTGAAGGGCGAAGCCTAGATTTTACTTACAGTCTAGTGTCGTGGACATGTAAGACAAGGGTCACACTGTATCTCTGTTACTGTAAAAAACAGTCACCTGCATAACACTCAACTCAAGAGTGACGATGTGTCCCTTGCACTGTACTTCTAACACCAGTCTCAGCATCCGATTCTAGTTCAGTTACAGACACGAAACAAGTGGCCTATTTGACTAAGGCTGAATTCTCTGCATCTATGTACTGTATGTCACATTTCCCCTGACAAATTATGGCCTTAGTACATCTATCTTCATCTGGGGCTCAAAAACGACCCACCTCTTCTCCTACTTCCATTTCTCAACCAGAGTCAGATCCCAATATGCCAGTCCTCAAGGATGCAGACACAGAACGAAATGAAGAGGATATCGAGAAGATACTAATGGAAGTTGTGGAAGATTTTTCACCTGTAGATTGTCACTATATTAAAGAGGAAGCTTCATTGCAGCATGTTTGCTAACATTGAAAAGCTCATTGCCTCTGTTCACAAAAGCATTTGTATTGTGCAAGCTGACTCCATCTTGGACTCCACCTCCATCTTGCTGTGTCCCTTTGGGTGCAAAGAGACTTGCAAAACATTCCCTATTCATAAGCGATAGAATGTGCCATGTATGATGAATGGGTCACTACTGAAAGAATTTTCACTCCTCCCATCATATTTACTGAATGCTATGTAGTGGTAGGGTTGCCACCGTTTCTTCAAGTAAAACCCGAACACTTTAGCGGCGCACCGCATTTTTTTTGTAGTATACACTATGCATATATTTTGTGATGAAATCACAACACACGCACCAGACCCCGAGAACAAACCCGCAGATGCACATACAGTATGTGAACCAGGCTTCAGGGGTTGTACCTTTCACAGCCTGGGCTCAGTGGGTTGAATGATTCTGGGTGTCATTCAGCAGTGTACCCAAAGTATATTTTTATATTTTTTTCATACAAATAGAGCTTTCTGTTAAAGCTCTATTGGTTAAAGCCATAAACCACTTCACTACTGGACACCTTTTACCTGGCTCTAATGTAATGGGGGTCTGTAAGGGAGGGTGCTGATATAAGGTGACTCTGATATAATGGTGGTAAAATCAGCAGTCAGCATCCCTCTCTAGTTCAGAGTCACCTTATATCAGCACCAGTGGTGACTAGGGTGTGAATGAGCCCCCCCTGTAGCGATGCTACTGATCAGCACCCACATTAGATTAGAGTTCCCTTATATTAGAAGCACCCCCCCACAGAGACCCGGTTAGCTATGAGTCCCTTTATATCAGTGCCCCCCCCCCATAGAGACCTCCATTAGAGTGAGACAAAAACCCCCTTACCTTCCTGGAGCCGCTGCAAAGATTTGTGTGTGAACCGGCCAGAGTTGGGGGGTTGAAGCTGTAAAATACCATGCTTTCACCTGCAAAAGCGTCCAGGTTGCTAGGACACCGGTGGTCCTAGAACCAATGCCTGCAAACTACAAAGATGTCCATTCACTGTCTTGCTGTTCTGGCGGCAGCCAGAAGGGGGCATAGTGCCGATGGAGAGAGAGCGCAGAGTGAGCTGCAGGTTGCAACATTCAGGCTTCATTAGCCTAGCGCTGCATTGACAGGGGCAAGGGGGACTGGACCGGGATCGACTTACCACTGTCACCATTCACCAATCACCAGTGGCAGTGAAGCTGCCAAAAATCATTAGTCCTGCTGGAGCGGGGGAGGGAGGGGGGGCATGCTGCTGGCAGGAGAGAGCACATTCATGGCAGGCTGCATTTGCCGATTGGCATTGTCACATTCACGGGGGGTTGAGGTGAATGGAGGGGAACGCTCACCACTGAAGCTACAGGACAGGAGCTCTCGGGGGTGGTAGGTGCTGCTGGCAGAAGAGTGTGCATCCAGCGACAGGAGCGTAGGGTGGGGGTGTCGCGCTGCTGTCGGGACTCAGGAGAGAGCACAGTCCGCTACAGGAGCAGGGGGGGGGGGGGTGCTGGCAGGCTGGAGGTATGAACATCCACTTCCCACACTGGCTGGAGCCTATGCTGCTGTGTCCAGGTTTCACGAGGCGAGAAACCCAGGCACAGCTGTCAAAATCCGGACTGTCTGGGTCATTCCTGTACAGGTGGTAACCCTATGTAGTGGATAAATTAAGAAAACCTGGTGCCTGAAGACACGGTTATGAACCCCTAGGGGTCTATTATAGACAGACCAAAACATTGAGTATAAAAAGGTATAAATTTATTTTCATATAACAATAGTGGACATATAGAAATCAATACAGAAGAACAGTATCTGATACCCGAGTAGTACAATTGTATGAGCTGACCACTGTCCTGGTGCAGGACGTAGTGGATTAAGAGTTAACAAAGATCTGCGTGGTTCCTATTGATTTGTTCCATCTCTGTCCTAAGCAAACATCTCAGTGTTCTGCTCCAATCAGATCGATGAATTCACTCTGTACTATTCTCTGAACCTAACAAGGGACACATCGCTTCAGAGTCAACCATTGCACAATGGTGTCCAAAAATTTAGGCCGCGGCCTATTAGTCCGCGCGACCACGCCGGACGCCTTCTTTCAAAGGGACGGCTCTGTGGGCGACCCCCTTTTAGGGGGTTGTTTAAGTGGGTCCTCCATAGGCACCCCCTGTAAGGGACCTTAGCGGATGCCCCCGTGAGGGGCCTTAGCCAGTGCCCCCTGTAAAGGGCCCAGTGGTGTCCCCTGTGCAGGGCATCTGTAGGTGCCCCCTGTGCGGGGTGTCAGCCAGTGCCCCCTGTGAGGGGTCCAGTGGTGCCCCCTGTGCGGGGTATCAGTAGGTGCCTCCTGTGTGGGGTCTCAGCCAGTGCCCCTGTTAGGGGTCCAGTGGTACCCTTGTTCGGGGTATCAGTAGGCGCCCCTGTGCGGGGTCTCAGCCAGTGCCCCTTCTGAGGAGCCTTGGACAGCGCCTCCTGTATGGGGCCTCTGTCGATGTCCTCTGTGTGGGACCTCGATAACGCCTCTATGCGAGGCCTAAGGCGGCGGAGGTCTCAGTCGGCAGCCCCCCTGCGTTGTTTGCATTTTCAAAGGTGGCGCTTAGGCATATAGGCTAGTAAATGGCACCCCCCCGTCCTCCCCTGCCTCATCGGTCTCGACTGATCCTATGACTGGCTCTGCCATCGTGGATGTGGCCCACCTTGCAGGGTTGGTGGCCACACTCCCTGTCCTGTCACTTAGTGAGGTTGTTCCTCCACAACTGCAGTGGCGCACAAGAAGGTGCTGGTTGTCTCCCTTATTATATATGTGCAGTAAACTTTAAAGATGGAGGATGCAGCTGTGGCTGCGGCGGAGGTGCCGGTCCCCTTGGCACCCATAAACTGTCTCGCACGGCAAAAGCGTTCCCTTCTCCCTCCTATTTTGGAATATTTGTTCGTAAAGACTGGGAGTGTCCAAAGCATCTCTTTGTGGTTCCAAAGATGCTTTGCTGTGAGGTACCCCTTTGTGGGGTCCCTCCTTAAAGAGTGGACTGTTCCACCAGTAGTGGATCCCCCTGTCTCTAGGTTCCGCAAGGCGACCATGATTCTGGTAGAGGAGTCTCCGGCTTTTAAGGATTCGGCTGACATACCTGGAGGGGGAGCAGATTCCCTCTGCTTTCACAGTTGGTCTGGGGGCTGCAGTTGGTATGCGATGCCTCTTGGACACAGTTCCCCTAGTTGCTAAGCTCTCTGTTTCTGCAGTGGTGCTTAGACTTGTATTGTGGCTTAAGTGTTGGTCTGCGGACTGGGCTTCTAAAAAAGCTCTGACTGGGTTACCATTTCAAGGCAATTGTCTGTTTGGGGCTACCCTGGATGACATTGTTACGAGTCTCACAGGAGGGAAGTGTACATCTCTTCCACAGTCTGAAATGTGGAAAAGGGCCTCGTAGCGGATGCGGTCCTTCTTCTCGGCACACAATGGACCTGGTTTGGCAAGCCAAGAGCGAGGCTCCCTAGACCCATGGACAAGGCCCCTTCAGCATAACCTCACCTATGTCCTAGTGTTCCGGCCTTGAACCCCGAAATAGTTTTTTTCCTTCCAATTGGCGTATGTCACCGGACTGTTGGCAATTCTCCTTGGGACTGTGCAAACCCTGTGGCTTCAGGGTGTGCTTGTCCCGGTTTCAGTGGGTACAGAAGGTCAGAATAGAGTCCATCCGCACGGTGGTGGCGTCACTTCATCATGGGGACTTTCGGGCTTCTGTCGATATCACGGATGCTTAATTACGTATTCAATATGTGCCCGACACCAACACTTCCTGCATTTTACTGTGGGAAAAGAACATTTTCAGCTTGCGGTGTTGACCTTTGGTCTCTCCTCCACCCTTCGCGTACTCACAAATATGTTGGCCCCAGTTCTGGGGTAGTTACGTCAGTGAGGGATTGTGGTCTTGGGCTGCTTGGACAATATTCTTCTGCGTGCAGAGTCCTCGGCTACCCTGAGGGGCGACGTAGCTCACTATACAGACCTCATTTTTCAGTTGGCTTCTATAATACCTGAAGTCTGCTCCGGCTCCTTCCAGAAAATTGGATTATCTGGGCCTGACTCTGGTTTCATCTCTTGGCAGAGTGTTTCTTCCTCTGGACAAACTCCAGAAGTTGCATTCTGCGATTCAACTACAGTTGTCTCTCAGGTGGGACTCCCGGCGGTCCTGCATGTGGGTGTTGGGCCTGATGGTATTTACCTTCGAGGTGGTTCCATTTGCGCAGTTCCATACAAGCTCCTGTCAAGTGAGATCCTGTCTTAAAGTGCCCGATGTCTCTGGGCTATCAGATTCGGCAGAGCCAGAAAACCAGGGGTCCCTGGTCTGGTGGCTTCACTCTCCGGGGTTTCGGCAGGGCACATCCTTTTTCCCCTTGTTTTGGGCAGTGGTCATCACCAATGCCAGTCTGTCTGGTTGGGGAGGTGTCCTGGGACTGGGTTCTGCTCAGGGTCCTTGAATGCTGGAGAATTCTTGACTGCCAATCAATATCCTGGGACTTCGAGCGATCAGACTGTATGTATGGATCATGGAGGTCGAATTCGGGGGCTCCTGGTATGGATCCAGTCAGACGATGCCACGGCGGTGGCCTATGTCAATCACCAGGGCAAAACGAAGAGTGTGTTGGCAGCCCTGACAGTAGCCAGCATCCTCCGGTGGGCAGAACGCCTTGTTCCAGCCCTCTCCTCCATATGCATTCTAGGAGTGGAAAAATGGCAGGCTGTTGCCTCAGTCGGCTAGTGTTCACGGGGTAGTCCCTTCACCAGGACGTGTTTCTTTAGATATGTCTCCGATGGGGCACACTCCCGGGGTAGACCTGCTGGCGTCCCGGCTTAACGGAACGGTACTGAGGTTTCTGGCAAGGTCACGGGCTCCTCTTGTGGACACTGCAGACGCTCTGGTGGCCCCCTGGGGCCGGTATTATCGGATCTACGTCTCTCCTACTCTCAAGATTCTGCCGTGGCTTTTGCGCATGATCATGGCCGAAAGGATTCTGGTCATTCTCTTGGTGCGTTCGGTTCTACAGGAGCCTCTCTTTGAAAATATTAGGGAGGTTCCTCTGCTTTTGCTCTGTCCCAGAAGGTGGCTCTTTTGGTTGCTATCACCTCTGTTCGCAGAGTGTTGGAACTGTAGGCTTTACTATGCCATACTTCTTACCTGGTGATCCACAAAGATGAAGTGGCTCTTCACCCTTGTCCGTGTTTTCTCCTCTGATTCCTTTTGACTAAGGACTTTGTATTGCCTTCCCTGTGTCCCAGGTCAAAATGTCCTCAGGGATTTACCTTACATGCCCTGGATGTGTTTAGGCGATTCGGATGTATTTGGCAGTCACAGGGGCTTTTCAGAGATCAGATTCACTGTTTGTGATCACGGATGGGCCAAAAAGGGGACTGTCTGCTTCTTCTGAGACCTTTCTACATGGATCAGGCAGACGATAACTCTGGTCTATTCTATCAGGGGTTGGGTTCCTCTTTTCCCTGTTATGGCGCATTGTACTTGGCTGCTTACTGCTTCTGGGGATCCTCTGCCATTCCTCCTTGCAGATCCTCCCCAGTTCTGTTAGGTTGGATGGTAAACGTTGGTGGACAGCCATTTTTAGGTCTCTCCAGAGATGTTTAATTGGGTTTAAGTCAGGGCTTTGGCTGGGCCATTCAAGAACAGTCACAGAGTTTTTGTGAAGCCACTCCTTCGTTATTTTAGCTGTGTGCTTAGGGTCATTGTCTTGTTGGAAGGTAAACCTTCAGCCCAGTCTGAGGTTCTGAGCACTCTGGAGAAGGTTTTCTTCCAGGATATCCCTGTACTTGGCCACACTCATCATCCTGTCCCTGCAGCTGAAAAACACCCCCACAGCATGATGCTGCCACCACCATGCTTCACTGTTGGGACTGTATTGGACAGGTGATGAGCAGTGCCTGGTTTTCTCCACACATACCGCTTAGAATTAATGCCAAAAAGTTCTATCTTGGTATACTCTGCCATAGAGCCACGACTGGTGGAGGGCTGCAGTGATGGTTGACTTTCTACAACTTTCTCCCATCTCCCGACTGCATCTCTGGAGCTCAGCCACAGTAATCTTTGGGTTCTTCTTTACCTCTCTAATCAAGGCTCTTCTCCCCCGATAGCTCAGTTTGGCCGAAAGGCCATCTCTAGGAAAGGTTCTAGTCGCCCCAAACGTCTTCCATTTAAGGATTATGGAGGCCACTGTGCTCTTAGGAACCTTAGGTGCAGCAGAAATGTTTTTGTAACCTTGGCCAGATCTGTGCCTTGCCACAATTCTGCCTCTGAGCTCTTCAGGCAGTTCCTTTGACCTCGTGATTCTCATTTGCTCTGACATGCACTGTGAGCTGTAAGGTCTTATATAGACAGATGTGTGGCTTTCCTAATCAAGTCCAATCAGTATAATCAAACACAGCTGGACTCAGGTGAAGGTGTAGAACCATCTCAAGGATGATCAGAAGAAATGGACAGCACCTGAGTTAAATACCGTATTTATCGACGTATAACACACACTTTTTTCCCCCTAAAATCAGGGGAAAATCGCGGGTGCGTGTTATACGCCGATCCCCCGCTGACTGTGAGCTGAGCGAGCGCTGGCCGCCAATTATACATAGATAGCCAAGTGTACTCGGCTAGGTTCGGCTAGCTCCACTCAGTCATGCCCAGTCCCGCCCTATGATGGACACAGGGACTGGGCGTGACTGTGAGCGGAGCTAACCAAACCTAGCCGAGTACACTCGGCCATCTATGTATATGGGCAGCGCTCGGCTCCGCTCACAGTCATGCCCATCCTGGGTGGGACTACGAGAGGAGCCGAAAGCGGCCAAGAGCCGCGGCCGAGGACCGGCTCTGTGTATCTCGGCGGTGCCATTTTCAAACTGCAGTGACACTGACAAGTCACCGCAGTTTAACTGCTGCAAATGGACACTGACAAAGCTGCAGATGGGCACTGACAAGGCTGCAAATGGACACTGATAAGGCTGCAAGGCTGCAAATGACACTGGACAAGCATGCAGATGGACGCTGTGTAATGCTGCAGATGGACACTGATAAGGCTGCATTGATGGGCATTTAAATGTAAGTTTTTTCCCTAAAACATTTTTTTCCTTAATATTCCCTCTTAAACTTGGGGTGCGTGTTATAAGCCGATAAATACGGTATATGAGTGTCACAGCAAAGGGTCTGAATACACAGCCAGAGCCCTGACTTAAACCCAATTGTGCATCTCTGGAGAGACCTAAAAATGGCTGTCCACCAACGTTTACCATCCTTCCTGACAGAACTGAAGAGGATCTGCAAGGGGGAATGGCAGAGGATCCCCAAATCCAGGTGTGAAAAACTTCTTGCATTTTTCCCAAAAAGACTCATGGCTGTATTAGATCAAAAGGGTGCTTCTACTAAATACTGAGCAAAGGGTCTGAATACTTAGGACCATGCGATATTTCAGTTTTTCTTTTTTAATAAATCTGCAAAAATGTCAACAATTCTGTGTTTTTCTGTCAATATGGGGTGCTTTGTGTACATTAATGAGGAAAAAAAATGAACTTAAATGATTTTAGCAAATGGCTGCAATATAACGAAGAGTGAAAAATTTAAGGGAGTCTGAATACTTTCCGTCCCCACTGTATGCATGTTACTCTCATTACTTGGATTAGTTCAATTTTTCAGCTTCTTTGGGGTTGTGGTAGTTTGACTTGTGTTAATAGCTTTAGATCTTTTAACATGATTCTTAAAAAAAAAATGTCAGTAAATGTGAGATCTAGTATTTATATCAGGTCTAGGTTTAGAATCCTGATTTCCTAAACTTAAAACTAGATACCAATCAGACTTTTTTACTAAGTCATATCTCACAAATCCCTTGCATTAGAATTCATGCTGGGTAGTTTTATGAAATCTGATATCTCCCAGTATATAGATATAATTCTAAAAGCAGCTATACAGTGAATGTATGTCTATTTGCTGTTATAACATGTTGCTACTAACACTTTATTTCCATTTGGGATAGTAATAATATCCCATTGCATACTATTTTGCTTTAATAAAAATGTATTGGCTGTTCAGGTATCTTATGGTTATCCAATTCATCCCGGTACAATAATAAAGCTTTCACAAAAGATTTATTATCCGGTTGTGTTCACATGCCTTAAAATACACATTTTAACCGGTCATTGCCTTTACTCTTTATTTATTGTATTCGTGTATTAGTCTGGTATGTTTTTTATTTTTTTTCTGTATCCCTCATTGTGGCAATTGTACTATGTGATTGTTGGTATACTGTAACATTAAGAATTAATAGCTTTTTAATACATAGGAACAGAGAGCACTGGCCAGATATTAATGCCAAATGCCTTAGTGGGGATTGAAGTCATGCTTAATGTTGGTGTCTACATCCTACTGTAGCTGGCTTCAGTGCTCCCCATCACTGACCTTAACCTAGTACAGATTTGGAATTCAGATAACCATTTACAGCAAACTTGTTCCACACTTGTAACTTGAGAGATCTGAAGTCAGTCATTGCAAAGTAACTAGTTTTTTTAAAAGAGGCCCAATATGTCTCTAATTAAAGGTATACTGTACAGGGAACCAATGCAAAGCTGCATCGTAAAGCTTCTGAGCTGGAACATGGTGTGAAAACACTTTTCCAAGTGCTCCCCTGCACATCTTAATGCAATTTTATTTGTTTTTCAACGAGCTGCATCTTTTCATCAATGTGCAAATTTTGCAACTTCTCTGCGTCGCTCCACCATAGATTTTCTTCAGATAGCGCAAACCTTAGTCTTCACTGGTGGATTTTCTTCAGGTAGCACAGCTCCAGTCCTCTGTATAATGTTCATTTCTGAACAGGAAAGGGGCCAGGAGTTGGTCCAAATACATAGCTTTGCCATTAAACTTTGCCTCCACCTTCGTCTCCATATATACTGTATATGTGACTTATGAATTGTTCCCTGTGTAACTCCACTTTTAACTGTAGACTAGATAATAAAAACCAAATGATCTGTGCATAATACTCAAGTCAGGAACATAAAAAATAACAACAAATGGGTTCTTGGAATGTAACTACGGTAATATTAATTTTATTATCGCATTGAATGAATTTAAAAGTGATTTCAACTTCAATTTTGGTAGGATTTTTTATGTTGATACACTATATGGCTAAAGGTTTGTGGACACCTTTCTAAGCTTGTTGGATAAACCATTCCAAGACCATTTGCATTAATATTGTGTTGGCCACTCTTTGAAGCTCTAACAGCCTCTGTACTTACTTTATTTGTGGGAATGTGTGCCCATTCAGCTGAAAGAGCACTTGTGAGTTCAGGTACCGATGTTGAGCAATAAGACCAGATTCGCAATCAGGTTTCCAATTCATCCCAAATATGTTCTGTAGGGTTGAGGTCAGGACTCTGTATAGGCCAGTGGAGTTCCTCCATACCAAACTCAGCAAATCTTGTATTTATGGACCTGGCTTTGTGCACGAAGGCCCAGTCCTGCTGGAGCAGAAAGGGGCCTTCCCCAAACTGTTTCCACAATTTTTGAAGTGCACAATTGTCTAAAATATCTTTTTATGGCACACTATTAACAGTACCTATCACTGAAAACACCTGAACTTAGTAATTTGGTGGTGTGTCCTCAAAGTTTTAATTCTATAGTGTATAAAATCTCCTTATTACTGGATGTTCAGCTACTGAAATCCATTCAATTTTATTCACACTGGGGTTGATTTACTAAAGGCAAATAGACTGTGCACTTTGCAGCTTAGTTACATAGTTAGGTTGAAAAAAGACACAAGTCCATCTAGTTCAACCACAAAAAAAAAAATCATTCAATCCTATACCCACAGGTGATCCAGAGGAAGGCGAAAAACCCCAGCAAAATTTGCTACAGCAGGGAAAAAAATTCCTTCCTGATCCCCCGAGAGGCAATCGGGTTTTCCCTGGATCAATTTTACCTATATTTGTTAGTACCCAGTTATATTATGTACATTTAAGAAAGAATCCAGGCCTTTTTTAAAGCTACTGAGCTGGCTAGAACCAAATCTGGAGGGAGTCTAATCCACATTTTCACAGCTCTTACTGTGAAGAAACCTTTCCGTATTTGGAGATGAAATCTCTTTTCCTCTAGAGGTAGAGAGTGCCCCCTTGTCTTCTGAGATGACCTTAAACTGAATAACTCAACACCAAGTTCACTATATGGACCCCTTATGTATTTGTAAATGTTGATTATATCCCCCTTAAAGCGGAGTTCCACCCAAAAGTGGAACTTCCGCTCATTTGTCTCCTTTCCCCCTCCGGTGCCACAATTGGCACCTTTCCGGGGGGAGGGGGGACAGCATACCTGTCTTCGACAGTTATCCTGTTCCCACTTCCGGGAGTTTGTGCCATGGCCTGTGACATCACCGTGGTGCTCCCTCCTCCTCCTCTCATTGTAGCTGGGCCAGTAGGAGAGAGGAGCGGGGCCTCGCACATTCGCAGTAGGGTTCCCGGCGTGAAGCCTTATGGCTACACTGCTGGGTACCCTTACCCGCAATGGCGGCGGCATCATCCGACAGCTGATGGAAATCAGCTGCGGTGGTGATATCTCTGGACTCCAGGACTGGTGATATAGATGAGCCTATAATCAATATAATAATATTTGGTTGAAGTTTTTCTCTTTTAACTTTGAATACACAGGAGGCACTTGCAATCTGCTTTTCTTGTTATCTCTCATTATATATTTTTTTACTGCATAGTGTCTTAAAAGCCTCCAGCCTGCAATAACATGTATAACTACATTAATCTGGGAGGCAAATGCAGAGCTTTAATCTCTTTTCTTCGTGCTCAATTTACAAAAAAATAGCTGCAGTAATCAGAATATATTTTCATGTAACAAATATTAATAAAAGTATAATTATCTATGCTTTGAAGGATTTATAGGTTTCTTATTCATGTTACTGCACTGAAAAGCTTGTATTTTATGCTTGTTAATTGAAAATACCAAATATAAGTGCAAGCTAAATGTAATAACTGAACTCTGCATTTTTTTCATCATGTTTCTGTTTCAGAACTTTTGAAATAACCTTAGATTAATAAGGCACTATATATAAAATTTATCATTGCGCTAATGTCTATTCAGCAGCTAGCATAAAATATAGGTAACAATATTAAAAAAATGTATACATATATGCAGTGCTAGAAATACAAACATGAATTATGTAAATAAAAGTTCATTGTCATTGAACGTAAAGAGTCCATGTTCCAAGAAATGGCATCACCCACAGTGTAAATATGACAAGTTGAGGTGTACTATAAAAAACATCCACCGCACACCAACTCACCTGGCCTCTTACCGCAGAAAATGGGCCACTAGATTATAGGTGGTCAGATAAGCATGATATATCCACTATAGCACGACTTCACTCTGGTACCAGACAGCTGAATCTCATAGGGTCACAACATGGAGTGAATCCACAGGTTCATATGTAAGATAAGAGAAGCAGCTCCTCATAGTGTAGTATGTTAAATCAAGATGATTTTATTAAGTAAAAAGCGTACAGGATACTCACATTTAGAGAATTAAACCAGCATGTCAGGAACACAAAAAGTCCTTGGTTAACATTTGTTTCCAACCAACAAGATGGCCACGGTCAGCACGTATAGTGATGTGACGTCAGAACTCCAGGCTCCACCCTACGCGGCGTTTCGTCCAATAAGGAACAACGTCTGGGGCGTTGTTTGGAGATCGTCACTTCCTCTATACATAGGCAGGAGGGCGAAATATAAATGCCTCCTCCTCCTTGTGTTTTAAGCCTCAATATCAGCTGCCAGGAGGTGGACCCAATTCACCGGAAGTCATGTCACATCACAACCGGAAGTGAGCAACTGTGGGAATGTAAACAATCCTGCCCACTCACGGCAGCCATACATAGGAAATCCCAAACAGGAACTATAAATACTTAACTTTTTTGGAGAGATATAATTCAGCAAAGATTGTCCCTAAAAGTTTACGATGGAAATTAGCCCCTTATAATGTGGATACTGATACTTCTGAGTGGTTTCAGTACTTCAGTAAGGCTGGTCTATCCCTTCTTGATTTTCTGCTCACTCTTAAAAGACGTAAATTAACCAAAATTGACGAGGAGATCACTAAACTAAGAGAAAAACTAGATCCTCTTAAAGATCAAGAGGATTACAAAAAAAATCTGATAATCTTAGAAAACATTTAGAAAAGGAAGATGCTAAACAAAAATCTAAAAAGGGAAAGAAATATGTTCGAGATATGGGGGATTATAAAAACAGCAGAGTTTTCAAATGGCAGTGTAAAGAGTAGGCCAATATTACTGCCAATGTGGGGGCTGCTCCTAGGACCGGTAGATTACCATGTTCTTTTCAGGGAACTCCTGGCCCTTTGCAGCCTTTCACCTATCAAGGGAATAGTGATTCACCTAGACCATTGTATGGGCAATCATTTAAAAAGAATTTTAGGGGCAGAGGCGGCTCTAGAAGAGATAATAGAGGAGGAGGACGTCCTCCGCATCATGAGTCCATTAACAACTATAATAAGTTTGCTCTTCTTTTTAGAGACGATAAACAATATGGGGGTAATGAAAGGCATATTGTGCAGCATCCAAAATAGGGACCTTCACGTGACCGGAATAACCATTCTTGGGGTCACCGCGGAAACTTTTCTTCTGGTGGGCCTTATATTTATGGAAAGAATAATGGTGGCGATGGTCATTTGGGAAATTATAATGATTATGTACCTCCACAATCTACCAATCACCACTCCACCAATGGAAGTTTTTTTCCCGTGGAGGGAGCAAGCCTCTAAAGAAATATGGAGCCAAACGAGGGACCAGAGTGGGGAGGAGAACAAGGTCTAAAAAGAATACGGGTATAACAGATGCTGAGCTCTTCAATCTGAGCACAGTCACACTTTCTCATGAAGAAAAGGTGGTATTGAACCATGGCCTTAAGTTTGTCCCTCCCCGTCCCCTGAACAAGTTTGAAATATATATGGATATCCACAAATATATTCGCAAACTTATTGTGGAGAGATATATTATCTCAAATCCCATTCATAATAAGATTACAGTTTCATCAGAATTTCAACGTACCACTCTGTTGAACGCTTCACTTTTTAACCCCCCCCCCCGGGAGCCATTCAGCTCCTTCAGTTGGAGTTTTTAGGGACCTAGTATTCAAGGATTTGGAAAAACTAACTATTAAGAAAAAACGTATAGATGCAGTTTTTAAAAGAGGTTTGGAATTTCTTAAAAGAATTGCATTGCGGTCCGCCCGGCCGACAAGGGGGGTGGTATTGTCAATCTGGATAGTAATGCTTATGTAGAGGAGATGAATCGTATTTTGTCTGATAAGGATACTTATTTTCCTTTGGGGAATAATCCGACTCAGAAGTATAAGAAAGAGCTTCAGGTAATTGTGGATAAAGGTTTCGAAAGAGGCATTTTTAATAAGGAAAAATTCTATCTGATCCCGGTTGCACCTCGCATTCCGGTTGATGTATTATCTCCCAAAAGTGCACAAGAATCCTCTGAATCCGCCAGGTCGTCCTATAATTAGCGGAATCGATTCTGTCACCTTCAGAATCGAGAGGTATATAGTTAATTTCTTGCAGCCTCTCATTTCTAAAACTCCATCCTACCTGAAAGATAGTATGTTAATATTTCGAATCAAATAACCTGGAAAGAAGGATACATTATGGCTCCTACAGACGTGGCTTCTTTGTATACCATCATTTCCCACCAACATGGTAGAGAGGCTGTAAAATGCTATCTAGAGAGAGACTCTGGTATTCACTTCACTTATTGCAGCAACAATTTCTTCTCCATCTCCTCGACTTTGGAATGAACCACAATTATTTTTGGTTTAACGGCTCGTATTATCTGCAAGGTCATGAAGTGGCGATGAGAGCCATGTTTGCGCCAAGTATGGCCAACTTGTTTATGGCCAAGTGGGAGAAGGATGTCGTCTATGGTCAACGGAGGACTGAATTGGTCTTCTGGGGCTCTATATAGATGACATCCTCCTCCTCTGGGAGGGAAATCGAGCCTCTTTGGATCTGTTCATTTGCGAGTTGAACGCCAATGATCGAGTCATCGTTCTCCAGCATGAGGCCAGCACCTCCACTATCCATTTTTTGGATTTTGACATTAGAATTCAGGATGGCAGGTTTATTACATCTACCTATTTCAAGGATACAGACAGGAATGGCTACATAGGGATGGATAGTTGTCATCATGAGTCTTGGCTCAGATCTGTCCCTATTAGACAATTCCTGAGATTGAGGAGACATTGCTCCCTTCAAGATGATTGTATGAGGGAAGCAGAGTTCCTTAAAGCTCGCTTCCTCCAGAAGAGTTATGCAGCTAATGAGCTTGATTTGGTCATTGCTGATGTTGGCTCAAGGGAAAGAGAAGAATTGTTAAAACCTAAGATTAGGAACAACGATGACGAGTTCCCTTCTCGTTTTTCTTTTTTCACTACCTATTCAAACTAGCATTTCTCTATTAAAAAAATCTTTAAAAACACTGGAATGTTTTGAAAAATGACAATACTAGGTCCCACACTTCCTGAACACCCTAGGGTTACTTATAGAGGTGCCCCCCCTCTCAGTCTTCAGGTAGCTCCTAACATAATCAAACTCCGAATCAGACCAAGCTTTTTTGGGGACTTCAAAGGTTACTATTTGTGTAGATAGTGTGAAGTTTGCCATAACAATTTTCTTAGAGAGAGAAAGTATCTCTTTTGGCTCTAATGTTACGGGTCAAACATATCAATTAAATTCCTTTATTACATGTTCGACCAAGAATGTGGTCTACTTGATCACATGTCCTTGTGGGCTACACTATGTAGGTCGCACTATTCGTAAATTAGAGGTCAGACTGGTTATGCCATGGTAAAAGCTTGAAGGGTACCTCTTTCATGGCTATAGTTAAGTTTAACCCCCATTGGGGAGGTAGTTACACCAGGAGAGAGATCTCTAAAATGGAAACCTGGTGGATTTTTTGTTTAAAATCTTATAGACCATATGGCTTGAACATAGAATGGAATGTCAATGCCTTCATAAACAATAGTTGAACTCCTAGGCTGTTTTTATTATTCTATACTAATATTTTTTATTTTATCTTTGCATTTTATAATAATTGTTGTAATGTTTTTCAACCACAAGATGGCAGCACTAGTCTCATAGATGTTAAATCATTAACAATGTTTTAGGAAAATTGTTTATATATATATATATATATATATATATATATATATATATATATATTTTATTTTTTTTTTTCCATGTGGCCCGGTTTTCTATTTTTAAGCCCAGTTCTAGAAATCAGAACAGTGAAGTGTTTATAGTTCCTGTTTGGGATTTCCTTTGTATGGCTGTCCTGAGTGGGTTGGATTGTTTACATTCCCACAGTTGTTGCTCACTTCCGGTTGTGATGTGACATCACTTCTAGTGGATGTGGGTCCACTTCCTGGCAGCTGATATTGAGGCTTGAAACACAAGGAGGAGGAGGCGTTTCTATTTCGCCCTCCTGCCTATATATAGAGGAAGTGACGATCTCCTAACCATGACCCTGACGATGTTCCTTATTGGACGAAACGCCACGTAGGGTGGAGCCTGGAGATCTGACGTCACAACACTATGCGTGCTGACCGCGACCATCTTGATGGTTGGAAACAAATAACCAAGGACTTTTTGTGTTCCTGATATGCTTGTTTTAATTCTCTAAATGTAAGTATCCTGTATGCTTTTTACTTAATAAAATATCTTGATTTACCATACTACACTATGAGGAGCTGCTTCTCTTTTATCCTACATATGAACCTGTGGATTCACTCCATATTGTGACCCTATGAGATTCAGCTGTCTGGTTTTCTGCGGTAAGAGGCTCGGTGTGTTGTACTGTAGAGAATTGTGGGTGATGCCATTTCTTGGAACATGGACTCTTTACGCTCAATGACAGTGGACTTTTTTTTACATAGTTCATGTTTGTATTTCTAGCGCTGCATAATAAGACACTATGCCTTACATTAATGTACATACATCAACACAATACACTTTTGTCTGTTAATGTGTGCTGTGTTAAGGCAGTCTATTCATGTAGAGTGGGCTAGCAATGTACCTGAATGCAGGAAAACCATGCCAGCACCTTTTTCTTATCGTACTGCACCACAACAGACGATTTACATGTATCCACTGTGATGCAGCGCACTGTGATGTGTTGTAGCGAGCATGCATTAGGGTACCATTCGAGATGTACAAATTTTAATCTGGCCAGAGAGATGAGAGTAGCGCTCCCTCTCATTGTGATCCCTCCAACTTGAACCCACCATGATTTTTTATCTAACTTGAACAATGTTTTTCCAGATAAGGTAAATAATAAATGAAACCTGTCATGACATGGGTAGCTCAAACTGAGAAAATGTTGAAAAAAATAAAGGTAAGAGGTTGCCATAGTGAAAACACATATCAAAATGACCAGTGTATGCAGAGATACAGGCAGCCGAAATCTTATGCAAATTTCCAGTAAAAGTCAAACTTGGCTAAGCCGACTCCTGCCTTTGACTGCAAGAATCAAGGTTTGCAGAGGACTCTTTGTTTAATTCAAAGGGAAATGCCATCATGCTTTCAAGCATTACAACATGAATGAAGGGTCCTTGGTTTAGTAGCACTTTAATGAAAGGTTTCTGAGACTTTATGTAAAGTCTTAAGTTATTGCAAGTTCTCTCAGCTGAAGACAAGCAAATCCTAAAATACAATTCAAGAAAACAAGAAAAATATGCATTTCTGCCACTAGAGGGCACTGCAAGGGAAAGGCTCCAGTTTAGTTTGCTTGTGGGCTCCATCTTGTACCTCCTACAGTTGGGCGATTGTTGGGATACAGTAGATGATAGTTTCAGCCTTCTCAGGCCTTAATTGACCGGGAAGAGGGTAAATTTGTCTGACAAATTCGTTTATCTTTATAACCTTTAAATGATTTCTATTAATGTTCCCCACCATCACAGCATCACAGCATAGTCTGGTCAGTACATTGGTTTTTCTTTTCCTCCTCTCAGTAAATTGGTGAAACCAACATCTAGAGTTTGGAAACATTTCCACAGTGCAATTTCTGCTGAGAGCAAAGTTGCAGTTTGCAAATATTGTGAGAAGAAACATTCGTTTCCAAATGCTACAAGGATGACAAAACACATAATTGCCACAGGTGCCCATAAATACTTTATGGAATGAAATGATGAGGACCAGAATGAAAGGGCAAGTACATTTTTCTCTCTAGAGTTCTCATTCCAGAAACACACTTTCTGCTGCTTCTGGATAATCACAAAGTGTTTCTTCTCCAGCAGCCAGGGCCGGTGCTACCACTAGGCGGACTAGGCAGCCGCCTAGGGCGCACTTCCGCCTAGGGCGCCCGGCCACTGGTGACCCTCTTCCCTCTCTCTGCAGCCAGCTCAACACAACAGGCAGCCGCTCAGTGCCAGACTGCCAGTGACCTGTCTGTCTGTGCTTCCCACCGTGCACGGTCACTGTCATGTTGTCTGTCACCAGCAGTCTCTGATGTCCTGCTATAGCCAGCTCTGCCTCTCTGCCCACTGCCGCATGCACGGCCCCCCCCCTACCTCCCTCGGTCGCTCTCCCTCCTGGCCTTGCCTGTCCACCTGAACAATGGCAGGCGTAGGTGGAGACACTGGCGGTGCTCCGGGCTTGGTGACAGTGGCACCTGCCTGGATTTAAGGCTGGAAGCGTTTAAAATTGTTTGTTCCTCGCACTGGCAGCGGCAGAGTCACGTTGTCAGATGCAGAGAGACTAATATGCAGCTGCAAAGGTGAGCCCCAGTCAGAACCTGCTAAGTAAAAGTTTTCACTGTTACTGAAATTGCATAATAATGTTTGTATAAAATATATACAGATATAGTGTATAATTATCTGCCAATCACTGATTTGTGTGTACCGAGGGATCCCCCCCCCTCCCTGGTAGGCTGCATTTGATCAGTACTGGTGAGGCTGCGTTTGATCAGTACTGGTGAGGTTGCATTTGATCGGTGCTGGTGAGGTTGCATTTGATCAGTGCTGCTGAGGTTACATTTGATTGGTACTGGTGAGGTTGCATTTGATCAGTGCTGGTGAGGTTGCATTTGATCGGTGCTGGTGAGGCTGAATTTGATTGTTGCTGGTGAGGATGCATTTGATCAGTACTGGTCAGGCTGCATTTGATCGTTGCTGGTGAGGTTGCATTTGATCGGTGCTGGTGAGGTTGCATTTGATCGGTGCTGGTGACGTTGAATTTGATCGGCGTTGGTGAGGTTGCATTTGATCGTTGCTGGTGAGGTTGCATTTGATCGTTGCTGGTGAGGTTGCATTTGATCGTTGCTGGTGAGGCTGCATTTGATCAGTGCTGGTGAGGTTGCATTTGTTCGGTGCTGGTGAGGTTACATTTGTTCGGTGCTGGTGAGGTTGCATTTGATCGGTGCTGCTGAGGTTGCATTTGATCGGTGCTGGTGAGGTTGCATTTGATCAGTGCTGGTGAGGTTGCATTTTATCGGTGCTGGTGAGGTTGCATTTGATCGTTGCTGGTGAGGCTGCATTTGATCAGTACTGGTGAGGCTGCATTTGATCGTTGCTGGTGAGGCTGCATTTGATCGTTGCTGGTGAGGTTGCATTTGATCGTTGCTGGTGAGGTTGCATTTGATCGTTGCTGGTGAGGTTGCATTTGATTGTTGCTGGTGAGGTTGAATTTGATCGGTGCTGGTGGGGTTGCATTTGATCGGTGCTGGTGACGTTGAATTTGATCGACGTTGGTGAGGTTGCATTTGATCAGTGCTGGTGAGGTTGCATTTGATCAGTGCTGGTGAGGCTGCATTTGATCGTTGCTGGTGAGGCTGCATTTGAACGTTGCTGGTGAGCTTGCATTTGAACGTTGCTGGTGAGGTTGCATTTGAACGTTGCTGGTGAGGTTGCATTTGATCGGCGCTGGTGAGGTTGCATTTGATCGACGTTGGTGAGGTTGCATTTGATCAGTGCTGGTAGGCTGCATTTGATGGGCGCTGTCACTAGGAGTCAGGGGTGAAGCCGCAGGGGGGGGGGTCAAAATGAGGTTTTGCCTAGGGTGTCAAAAATCCTTGCACCAGCCCTGCCAGCAGCATCTTCAAGTAAGAAAGTGTTACAAAACACTGCCTCCCAAAAATACACAATAATTTTTCCAAAAATATTTTTTTATTTTTGTGTAAAAAACAGGGAAAAAAAGTGTTTATTCCATGACTTCAAAATTTCAAGAATTTTTATATTGCTAGTGTTACCAACAAAAGTTTTGCCAGTATCATAAGCACCCTGGAAACCACAAAACCTTTATTTAAAAAACATTTCAAAAATGAAGGAAGATGTATTAATGTTATAGTAAGCAATTACTTGACATGTTTGTACATTTATAAACTGAGAATTTACACAAGTAACAGGAGAAAAACTCTACATTTCTTAACATTTTGTGCCTCATTTAACAGTGGCTTTGGAAAGAATTGGCTTTAGCATACAAAAGAAAAGGCATAGATTGTGTTTCATTCCAGTGTTTGAACATGTTTTTTTGCACTGATCATTCAAATAAAATCTAATTTTTCTTAGCCACTGATGACCGTTTCTGATGCAGCTGCATTCTCCTTTTGGGCATTGGGTAGTGTTTGTAGTGTTTATTGGACAGAATTGGTAGCTCATTTCACTTGTTGCCTGGAATTGCTTTTAAAGCCGTAGATGTTTTTATATGTTTGTGTATTGTACAAAACAAACATTTAGTTAAAATATGGCATTTGGATCAGCACCAGGTTAACTTCTGTGTTAATGGATCACTTTGTAAAAATGGTTTCTGTTGGCTAAACTGGTCAGGTTAAATATGTGGGTAACTTAGTCTTGAATGAAGTATACTTGCTTTAAACGGATATCCTTGGAACAATAAGTAGTCAAATCCATGTAACTCCACCATTTATGTATGTGCCACTGTCAAATTTGGAGCCAATGGGTTAGTGGTGCAATGCAGAGGTCTTCATTCTTTTGGTTTTTATTTTGTTAAGAACTATGTAACTATATTAAAATAAATGTAAATATCTGTTCCTGATTTTTATGTTTCCCTACACCGTTATGTGGAAGGTATTTGGGACACGGTTACCCGTAGTGCAGCATGATATGATTAAGACCAGGTATGGATTGAAAAATGTCCAAAAGCCAAATTGCATTGTTTTTATCCTGCTTGATGTTGCGATAAGCAAGACCCATTTTGTATGTTACAAATGAGTGCTAGACTTGCTGTCTGCGTACCTGTTCTGTTTCATCACTAGATCTGACAACTTTCGTGTTTGTGTCAGATGAGTATAAGGGAGACTTTAAAATAACAGGTGGACAAAATATCTTAAGCCTTGCCTCATAAAGGATTTGTGATACATAGAGCTTCGAAACCTATACAGTATATCTCCTGAAAGCAACTGAAAGGCAGAAAAACAATCAAGATTAAGAAATACTCCTGTAAAATTCCTGGAGTTTTGAAGCAATAACAGAGCACTGTGTATGTTTTTCCCTTTTTTCTGCAGACTGGTCCTCTGGAGGCTGAAGATGAGCTGACGGACACCGAAGATAATGAGGAAGAAGATTTAGGCGTCATGGAAGATCAGCGTAGTGTAATCCTCCACCTTATCTCACAGCTCAAGCTTGGAATGGATCTTACCAAGGTATGCAAAGGGGATTCTGCTTTATTGCTCCCATTCTCCAGCTAGTTTTCGCCTTTCAACTGAAATTGAGTAATTCGATAATGTTATTTCCTTGGTAATGAGATTAGAATTATTTTTATCTTGTTAGTGGTGTCAACTGAAACCGGCAACTGGATTTAACTTACTTGATTTGTTTTGACCATTATTGACTTTGTTAGCTGATATCCCATATCTCTCTGTAACAGGAAGTATCATCCCTTCATCCCACCTTATAAGGTTTATATTTAAATCTAAAAATCAATCACAAAGATCTATTTATGCCTACTTATACACTTTTCTTTTCATGGTGCTTATAGCATTGTTTACTTATCCTTTTTATTTTATTTTTTTTTATTTTTTTACATTTTAGGTCTGTATTTGGCTATATGTTGTATTGTCTCAGTTTATTCAGTAGCTCAAATGACAACATCATTAGGTCTGGATTATGTTCTTGTCAGAGAGAGAATTGGGAAAGTGCTGGGAACCTATTAACTGCTAAGGGTTAAATGTTATGGGGAAAGTTCGTTAACTAAAGGTAAAACTTTTTTTTTCCTAGTTTTGGATTAAGGGGAGAGGTATTAGAACACGTGTTAGATGTTTATTGCTTCATGTGCCCTCCATCAGGGAGATTCATGCTCTCTATTTGTCTGGTTTACCTTTTTTTAGAGAGTAAAGGTGAAAGAAAATCCTACCTTTTTGGTTGTCTTCAGAACAGAAATGGAGGCAAAATCATCCAGTGTTCCAATGGGGACACTAGTTCCGGTGACACTGATGACAAGTGATTCCCTCACTTTGGAGGGATTTCCCCTCACTTCCTGTTTTGGCTATGGTACAGAAAGTTAAGGGAAATCTCCCCAATGAGACACAGATGGCAAAAAAACTGGCAGGGGCTATAACTGTCCTGTATGCTATCCAAAATGAAAAAAATGCCTTTAATTCTACTTTAAGATGTAAGGCCTTATTTTAGGTGTTGGATAAATGTTTAGGTGGGAAGATGGGTAAGGTTTATAGAAGTGCTTTCCTGGCAGAAGAAACTTTTTAGGTAAGAAAAAGTAAGAGAAACTTAACAAGTTACACTTAAGTTTTCATACTAACGGCCAAATACTACCACTGCCATACTCTCAGCATTTTTTTTAAATTGCTAACATATTAAACAGTGATGATGTCCTTTAGGTTGCTTTAATTGTGAAGACATAATAATCATACTAAACCATTTTCAATATTTCCCACAGTTTGGAAAGATAATACAGTGCCTGCTGCTTATTGTATTCTAGATTTTATACTTCCTGCTCTGTGCAATGGTTTTGCACAGAGCAGCCCAGATCCTCTCCTCTCGGATCCTTCGCCTGCACTCCTGACCCCTTCCTCCTGCCAAGTGGTTGATGAAAAGTAGCTTGCTATGGGGGCACCTGTTATGGTGATTTTTACCTACCTCACTTATACGCTTAATGATACATAACATAAGTGATTAAAACCTTTTATCTATATATGTATCATCCAATGTGGTTGCAGCTATAACCCATGAAATCGATAAGGAATGATAATGGTGCTTTGATCTTAGCCTTAATTAGCATTTTCAGGGACTTATGATCAGGTGGAGACACAATGTTTGCTCCTCACTCCAAAGACAAGTGTAAAATATTCACTATGAAGACAACAGACAAAAGACGCTGGTCTTTTGAGATACAGAAAACAGTAACTAGGCCCACCCCTCATGAATAAACCCAAAAATAACAACATACTGTGGCAGAGTGTTGCCCTGCCAGGGTCTAGAAGGAGGATGTGACCCAGAATTCTCAACCAGACGGGTTGAGCGGCTCCAGGGAGCTTGTAACATGAAGAGGAAACTGGCTTTTCAGTTTCCTTCTTTCTTAGAAAGGTCCACTTTGGGACCTGGAGCCCAGGGATTTCTGAGAGATCTGGGTGAGATGAAATCCCCAGTCCTGGGTCCTGATTTTGAAAACAGCCAGCATACTGATTGGTCAGGTGTGTGGTGGGCTTTTAGTAGTAACCTGACCATAGTTCTGACCAAAGTCTGCATCTGTGTCTGGGAAACCATCACTCAGTGCAAGGAGCGACCTGATGGGTGTGGTTGCCCGTGGTAACAAAGAAATCTGTGCTGCTGACTTCATACAGTGTATGTTGCCTTTTGAACATGTGGAAGACTTTTTGGGTGAGTTTGATATAACTGCTTCCTACAGAGGATGGCCCAAAGGTCACTGGGCTGTATTGGTGTAACCGTTTCTGACGGAGGAGTACCAAGAGGTGTACCGATGGATGGGTCATAAGCGAGATGATTACGACAATTTCCTAGGAACTATCGAATTGAGAGAGCGCTGGAAAAAGTCAATGGGCAGAATGTGGTCTCCCATAGCAACCGGAGAAAGTGTGTTTGAGGAGCCACAGCGGAGATGTGGCTAAAATTTTGAGTAAAGATGTTGGTGCAAAAGTGTCTGTTGTTGCCCCTGGCAATGCCGGTGCAAGCAGGCCAGCTATCAATGTATAAAGTCCCAACCTTACAAGAGAATGCAATTGGGGAGGCCCTGTTAAGAACCAAGTGCGCTGTTTGCGGTGCAGTGAGTTGGAGCATGCAGTCTCCAAGTGTCCTTTTTTCCAGGCTCCAGTGCAAAGCTACCTAGCAAAGCAAAGGTCTGAGAGTGCCAGGAGTGAGCAACAGGCGTACCAGAAGTGTGAGAGGAGTGCAGTTGCCCATAGCAACGCCTATAATGTCAGGAACGCAAGACAAAGCTATTGCCTACAGAGGATCGTGGCAAGTTTAAAGCAACGCCGCTTCATAGAGAGAGAAGTCTACGTGTGTGGGAGAGCCAGCCAGGTGCAGCTGGGAGAGCACCGTTTCTGTTAGCAACAGGAGAAAATGTGCCAATGGGAAGGAGGAGCTACAGGGAAGAATTATCCCACCATCCCCATAGAGATACAAGTGAGATTCTGCATGTTGGGAGAGTGCCATCTCCCTTAGCAACAGGAGGAAGTCACCAAGTACTATGCCAGGAATGTGGTCAACTGGGGCATGGGATCTTTTCTTGTCCCAGCTTGTGGAATACGGCTGCTGATATTGTTGCTGGGCTTAAATCTTCGCCTACAAGCCAGGGTTCCTGTGTTAAAGTATTTGCAGTCACCCCTGCCAACAGAGAGGAAATTCCTGCTGTGCCTACTGTTTCATCCCGTGGCCACCAGAGGGAGTGGGCCAGTGGAAGTGCAGTACAAGAAAGTCTACGTACTCCAGTGAACATAGCAAGACCTGTTACACTGATGGGTAAGACTGTTGCTGTAAAACTCACGGGAAAGACTGATGGTGTGGTTGCTCACACTGAAGTGGAAGTGATCCCAGAAGGGAGATCCACTGTTGGTGCAGAAAAGGACTTGCCTCACTGCAGTGCCCTGTGCAGTGGGGAGGCAAGTGTCAAAATTGAATGTGATGATGTGAAACTTACTGAGGAGTATGATCATACTGGTATTAAGTTGACTAATGCTGATGTCATAGAGATTGTGTATAAGAGGCACTCTGAAGTACTGTTGGACAGGACAGAAATCTGGGTGGAAGTGCCAGAGGGCACAAGTACCTGTGATGTGTTTGGGGTCATCAATCCAAAGGTGAAATTGGATAGTGAGGATCAGGTATCAGGACAGTCGCTGGAGGAGCATCATGTGGCAGTGGAGTTGGTGGTTAGTGACATTGCCATGGTAGACAACCACTCCACTTTGTGCGATTCTCCTCCACACCCTGCCTTGCAGAACACTGGTGAAAAGAGTTCTGATGAATGTGGTGATACTTCGGACAATGAGGAAAAGTGCAACGCACTGGTAAATGTTTTGGTTACCATGGGTAACAACAAAAATAAGAGAAGACCTGATGGTCAAGGTGACGTGGTTGCTCTTAATCTTAAAAAATACAGGAAGATGAATGGTATGACAGACACAGAAGAGGGGATAGGTGCAGTAGAATTGGGCCCCCTACAGGTTCAGGGGTGTCATTTTGGGAAGGATCTTTGTTTGTTGAACATTCTTTTAATAAAAATGGTCAAACAAAGCCCTTAAAAAGAAGAACCAGTGAGTGGCGGTGTCCTTCAAGCTCTACATTTGATGCTAATCCTTTACAATACATATATATATATATATATATATATATATATATATATATATATATATATATATACATACATAAAATGGGGCATGGTAATTTTATTAGAAAGTCCTAATTTTTATTAGAAAGTCCTCACAACAGTTCCCTTGAAGCTCACTGCTCTGTATATCCATTCAGACGCGGAACCGCGTCTTGGCCCCACTCCCTCTCTCTTCATTGGCTTACTGACTTTTATTGACAGCAGCTGGAGCCAATGCTGTGTCTCAGCCAATCATGAGGGAGAGTCCCGTACAGCTGAGTCTATTGTGCAACATTGCTGGACCAAGATGGGGCTTAGGTAAGTATTAGGAGGACTGAGAGGGGCTGCTGCACACAGAAGGTTTTTTTATCCTAATGCAAAAATGCATTAAGATAAAAAACCTCTGCCTTTACAGCCACTTTAATTGCCCCCTTTCAGATATCAAAGTAATTATGAGATATAATAGGAAATGGAGTTTGGCAGAACTAAGTCTGCGGAAATAGAATACCATGTTTTATATTACCTCATATCATTAGAGAAGGCTGTGGAGTACACTGCCCATAGTGGGTTGTAGACCCAGGGACATCGTGGTATTTCCACGTCCATGAGTAATCCACAATCTAGTCACAGCAGGGCAAATAGGAAAAACCAGAAACACATCTGTTATGGAGTCATGTTCCCTGTTACTAGAAAACGCAAAGCACTGACACGCTTTCATGGGAGAAATTCTTCTTTGCACAAAGTCAACAAGATCTTTGACTGAGCCGTTTAAAATCAAAGACACATCAGCTCTACTCTTTCTGTGTTAGATTTCAGCACTAGCAGCCCAGCAGTGGTCCTTTTCAGTCTGACACTTTTAGAGTTGAAAATAGGTGCATATTACAAAGTTTGCTTTTAAATCACTGACTTTGCAATTTGTCACTAACAATAAAGCACCCCCTAACTCTTAACCTCTATCTAACCACTTTAAGGAAAGTTGTCATGTAAGAAATACCGTATGCTGGCCTCTCTTTCTGAAAATGTATTTTTGTGAGAAGGGATCTGATACAAACATGCAAAGTGGCCTACAGTACATATGTTTATATGTGGTCCTGTGATTGTCAGTGTTCTTACCTACAAATGTTGTTGCACTTGGCTTTGCATGGAGGCCTTGTAAATAGATTAACATAAATACATTGTCAACACATTGCAACACTTCAAGTTTGTTTGTTGGCTGAAACGCCATGTATTTACAGAATATCATAAAACCAAAATAATAGCTTTAGAACATGCAAATGTTTCTAAATGTACAAATGTCATATTTAAATGCTGCGGTCTGGATGAAAGAAAAAAAAAATTACATTTGCATTTGTAACAATTTGATTGTTGAAAGTCCAAGACCCAGTCCACATTGTTCCTCCATTATCTTCATATATGTAAGATTGAGCGATCATAGCACTACTCTACTGACTTTTCTCCTTCAAAAAGTCCTTACTGTACTTGTTTGAGGCCCAGCAGTAATAGCATTATTATAGCATACCAAGCTTCTACCTGTCCCCTAACTGAGAGTATAGAAGGGTGATGATTCTTTTTTCTGAGAGTAACCACACTCACACTTATCTCTCTTAAGTAGAAGCAAATAAAACAGATATATTACCCTTATCACAAAGACTGATAAAACATCATATCTGAGACAGCATTGTTCACTGGGCAACTTTAGTGAAAACCTGTCAATTCCTAGATATGAGCATAACAGAAAAAGAGCAAAGTGTGCAGGCTAAAGCCTAGTACACACTATCATTTTTTTTGCTGGTTTGAATAAAAAAAAACCTCACAGCTCTGGTGGTCGAAGCCACTGTACTAACAATACAATGTTAGTTCAGTGATCTCCCCGCTGAGCTGTTGTGTTCTGACAGGGGGGTGGCCTACCCCCCCGGCAGAACACTCTAGTCAGTGCTTTCGGCCATTGGCTGAGAGTGCTGATCAGGAGCCGGTCGATTGCCCATTTTCCAGGATGCACGTACAGCTGAAGCCGGCCTGGCTACCATACACAAAGGCCGAATGTCGGCCGTTTTTTATTGAACCAGCCGACATTCGGCACGTGTGTTCTAGGCTTAAGTGTAGTGGGTGTGTAAACATTTATTAAAGGAAGGCAATTAGCAACTCACTTTATGTAAGTTAGACAAATTATGCTTATCATGGTTCTCAAAAGGATTCCCAGCTGGGGAGGACACCAAGGAAACTCACAATGGATACACTGGATTTGGTCTGGATGGCACCTGCAATAGCCAAGAGAGACAGTGAGGGGGCACCAATCTAAGTGCAGCAAGCTGAAGAGGTGGTTGCAGCACATAATAAATGGCAACACACAGTATGTGGATGATCTCATGCATTACAGTCATTGGTGCATCTGCAGTTGGGAGGAGGAGGCATCCAGGATCCCAAGATGGATCTGCTTCAAGGAGTGGAGTGTGGTAGAGGGGGTGACCAGGCAGCCTCAGGACAGGAAGCAGAAAGCAGCACGTGTGGATCAAACGAGCACATGCAAGGACAGGAAGTGATGATACAGGAAGTGATGTCAGGGGTGTTGCAACATTTTTCGAAGTCAACGCCTCTTTTTTAAGCTTGGAAGTAGATGCAAATGGGAGCTATATTTATACTCTATGGGCTATGCAGCGTGGGACTACCCGTTTTAGATGCATCAATGTTTGTAATGCCTGAAATCCACAAGCTGTGAGTTGCCAGTTATTGTGTGCTGTATCCACCTCTCCACCTTTCTGCACTTAGATTGGTGCCCCTTGCTGTCTCTCTTAGCTTTTGCAGGTGCCATCCAGACCATATCCAGTGTATTCATTGTGACAGTTTCTTTGGTGTACTCCTCAGCTGTGAATCCTTTTGAGAACCATAATAAGCATAATTTGTCTTACTTTATGTGAGTTACTAATTGTCTTTAGTAAATGTTTACACACTCACTACGCTTAGTTTGCCCACTTTGCTCTTTTTGTCTGTTTGCCGCTTAGAGATCTCTTCAGTCTCCCAGAAGTGATGCATTAAGTGTTCTTGATTGGATTCTTCAGTGGTTCCTAAAGCCATAGGATTTATCTATTTATATTTACAACGTGGTTCTGTCTCGACACAGACTGCACCCATAGCACCATATTGACAATTTTTATCCATGACCCTAAGATAAACAGCACACTAAATGCGTCCCAATTTTTCTCTGTACACTACATCATCCAATGTACCGAGCACTCAAGACCTTACACCAGGGCCAGTGCTACAACTACCGCCTAGGGCGCAGCCATAGCTGCTAGTTTCCCTACTCCCTGCTGCAGGGACGTAGATAAGGGGGGTTAAAGGGATCTGAACCCCCAGAGTACTCTGCCCAAATGCCCAGTTAGTCCCTGCTGCTGAATGGAGCCGCACCGCCTCAGCCACACTTACCCCTCATACTACCTCTACTACTTCTCATACTGCCTCACCCACCCACCCCCGTACTGCCTTACCCACCCACCCCCGTACTGCCTTACCCCCCCCTGTCCTGCCTTACTTGCCTCCCCATACCGCCTCACCCACCCCCCCATACTGCCTCTTCTACCGCCCATACTGCCTCACCTACCCCCTATACTGCCTCGCCTACCCCCCATACTGCCTCGCCTACCCCCCATACTGCCTCGCCTACCCCTCATATTGCCTTACCTACCGCCCCCCATACTACCTCACTCCCCTCATTATGGGAGGGATGCAAGAAGCTGGTTTTGCCTAGGGCGCAAAATAGTTTAGCACCGACCCTGCCTTACATGTAAATATTATCAGCATACTGCACCTTCCTCCAGAATACACGTAGCTCACAGCAGGTGCACCCATCACTTTAATGGTATCAAGATAATTGTATCTTTTGATTGATGTGCCATTACTGAAAATGAAGGTTGCAGATCCTAAAATTCCCTTTAACCATGTTAAGCTCTGCCCCTTCCTCCCTCCCACTTTCTCTGTGCCTTTACCTTCACATGTCCTCTGCCTTCGGTGCCTATGAGCTTAATTTTGTTTATGCTGGGTTTATATTGCTGTGGATTCTGGTCCCAACATCCACTGCGAATCTGCATAGCCCAAGGAATCCCCAACCACACTGCTAAGATTCATCCATACAGCATAAAACTGGATTCATGTGTGGCTGTGGTAAAGAAACTGTCCCAGGTCCCTTTACAAAAGCTGCAGCTGCTCCAACCCTGGCTCCTACACCACAAAGGCTACCATTTGTTTGCCAGTAGTAGTATGATCGTAGTGCTAACCTGTGCCAGTTATCAATTTCAAGTGTGCTCCTACGCAGTACAAGAAAAGTTTTAAAAGCAGAACTAAATTCTATCTGCATACCACAAACTGAAAACTCATCCATCCATGTCTCCATACTTTATTTCCTTGAGAAATTACCCCAGCATTTCTAGCCGTGGTCATCTTGAGAAGGGCAGAGATGATTCATGAAGCATTTACTTCCTGGAATCCATCAGCCCTTAGCTCATGAATGCAAACGGGAGCATGGGTTTAGCTGGGAAAGCCCCTCCTTCAAATGAAAAAAAAAATGCCCATGAAGACTCCTGGGATGTATGATATTATATGACTCTAGGCTGGAAACCAGGAAGCAACTGAGTGTAAAAAACAAAAACAAAACAAAACGTTAAAACAAGTAAGAATAATATATTTTCCTATTTATTTACTAATGCTAGCAGCATAAGGATTAAAAATAGTTAAAATTAATGGAGAGAGTTTAGTTCTGCTTTAAGGTGTTAGGATGCCCTAGTTGAGGGAAAAAAATGAGGGTAAGGATGAGCAGGTTTAGTATAAATCTTCAAATTTTCAACTGTACCAATGATAACACAAAAATCATTTCTTTCTTAGCATTTATTGGCAAACAAATCTATTAATATACAGTCCTAAAAAGTAATACTTGTTTTTCTGTTACACTAATCTATCAATGTTATTCCAATCCATATCTTTATTGATTGCTGGTAAGCATTGATGTATTTAGACCTGCATAAGGTGGTTCCTTTTTAGCGGTCACATGCAGTAACCAGGCAGGTAGATAGTTACCATGGCAACTGTTGTTCCAGAGCCAAACTGTAATTGCTTCACTAGCAACTTGCAAATAGATACATACTGCAGTGTAACTCAATAGGGAAAAGTAATGGAGCAAGTGATACAAGAAAATATATGAAGGAGTTATAAAAGGTGTAAAAAGTCATTTGTTTCTGAAAAAAATTATCTAATGTTATTATTTTGCTGTTTAGCCAATATAAGAGAAGGTGACAGGTGATTCCTGTCCTGCACTGACTGTTATGTAATTACTAAAGATGTTGGCCTCAATTCTCAAAGCACAAAGCTTTAACACGAGGAAAAGTATTTTTATTTTAGCCATATGATTTGTAATTTCAAATCTCATTGGATTTAATTGAAAGGAAAAGTCACAAAAAACAAAAATAAGTATCCTTATCCTGGTGTTTCAGCTTTGGGAACTGAGCAATTTGTCTTTAGTGGAAATGTTAGCGTCTATAAGTGCGTATGTGTGTGTAAGAGAAGGTTTGTGAACTCTTTTCCTGGATGTATAGTGGGGAAAATAACATTATGCTTTGGGGCTGTTTCTCTGCTAAAGATACAAACCGACTTTGCCACATTGGGGGGATTGGGCCATGTATTGTAAAACCTTGGATGAGGACCTTCTTCCCTCGGCCAGAACACTGAAGATGGGTCATGGATGGGTCTTTCAGCATGACAATGACCCAAAACATACTGCCAAGGCAACAAAGGAATGGCTCAAGAAGAAGCACATTAGGGTCATGGAGTGGCCTAGCCAGACCTTAATCCTATAGAAAATGTATGGAGGGAGCTGAAACTTCAAGTTGCCAAGCTACAGCCAAGGAACCTTAAGGATTTAGAAAAGATTTGCAAAAAAAAGAGTGGACCAAAATCCCTCCTGAGCTGTGTGCAAACCTGGTCACCAACTACAAGAAATGTCCTACCTCTGTCCTTGCCAACAATGGTTTTTCCATCAAGTACTAAGTCATGTTTTGCTTGGGGATCAAATACTTATTTTATTCACAGAACCGCAACTCAATTTATAGCATTTGTTTTATGTGTTTTTTCTGGATTTTTGGTTGATATTCTGTCTCTATCATTTAAAATACAACTATGATAAAAATTATAGACCCTTCATTTCTTTGTAAGTGGGCAAACTTACAAAATCTGCAGGGAAACAAATAATTATTTTCCCCACTCTATACATAAATGTCTCCAAAAATGTGGTTTGATCTTCAACTACATCCTTTTGGTAATAAACAAAGACAGTCCTATTCAAAGAGACCCTTTCTCCAACTATAAAAAAAATGCAGTTAAAAGTACAGAAAACATCTGGGATATCTTTTTCACACTTCATCATAGAAAATGGATGTGAGATGAGTCTCAGTGAACCTAAGTATTGTAGTCATCGAAACTAGATTAGGGGTATGGATTAAAACCCCTTATAAAAGATACGCAGTTTTATTGGTGAAAAAGTATTTTTCTCAAAGATCTGTTTCCGTGAATCATGCTCATGCTCATGCCAAGGATAACAGCAAAGGACCTGCTGGAGCACTTTGATTTACTAGAATCTCCGTTGACATCATCCTCTATAAAAAAAAACACCAATCAATAATGTTATTAATAAAAACACAGCAAAGGAAACCTGTAGGTCTCCATGAAAATTTTGCCACGTGACAGTACGTAATTTTCTGAAAACATCACAGCATCCTGCCCCAGTGCTGCTCCCAAGCTCCCTCAGCCCTAAAGTAAGCAGTGGGCAGGCTCTTGGAGGAGTAACGCAATTATCAATGCCTTGATGGGTGGATGTCAGTCTGGTGTACTGATCATACCAAGGCAGGCTGTTTGTGTGCAGACTGCCCTAGGTAACACCCACATATGATGCTAAGCCTCATGATTGGAGGTACTAAAATTTTACACAAGGAATTTCAAAAATATAATTAAACTTAAAAAAGTTGTGCAGAAAAATTATTATAATGGTGTATGCTTTAAGAAATGTACCCATTGTAGTATTATTGCATCTAGGCCAGCCTTCCTCAACCAAGGTTCCTCCAAAAAATGCTAGAGTTCCATTAGCAGTAGGGGATTCATTTCCCATCTACTCTAACCGTCAAGGGAGACACTTTTTCACTGATCCTCAATGCAAAGGGGCATTTTTCCACTGAGCCAACCCCATATTTCCATTCAGCCAACCCCTTGAGAACGTCTCATTGGATGAAACTTGTCAGCATCAGAGCCTATGCTGACGTCATCACGCAAGTCAGCAGCAGTGCTGGAGAGAGTTTTGTGCCTTATAGACTGCAGTATTTGTATATAGATGTACAGTGAATACTTTTGGCTTCAATAAACACCGTACGCCTTCAAACTATGGACTGCTGTTTGTTCTCTCTTGAGGGATGTTAATGATTGGTGCGAGGGAAGTGTTCTATGCGGTCCTATGATATTTTTGGAAACTCTCTGTTCTTAAAGGCACCCTGTATAATGGTCCCTGCCGATGTGTTATGAGGTTTGATGTGCATCAGATGACTGAATTCTTAGATGAAAGCTCATTAAGACCACCTATAATTAGGGGTCTTGGGAATCAGTAAGAGGCTGTGTGTGGAGGTGGAAATCACTGAGAGATACTGAATTTTACTCAACACAACAACAATATTTTATATGAACAGATGATAATATTGATGTAATGATTATGGTTTAATTATTGTATAATTATTATTTCTTATTATCTAAATTTTTATAAATACAGCAATTTCTTTGGTGGATCACAATTTAAAGACACAGTGCAACAATATTTATAACTTAATTTCTCCACTGAACACCAATGTAAAAGAACAGTACAATCTTCATGTTGTGTTTCTTTTGTGGGAATTATTAATATTTTATATTTATTTTATTGATAAAAATAATGTTGTATAGAGCATAAGGGTAAAAAAGATCCCTCCCGGGTGTCAAGTACACTATGTATGCTTCTTTTAATCTTTTATTAAAAGCCTTCTACAGTTTTGATCACAAAAATGTTCCTTAAGCTGTAGATATAATCATTTTTAGCAGGGGTTTCCTGAGACTTGAAAATTATTTTAAAGTTTCTCTTTGGTAAAAAGTTCAGAGAGGCTGATCTAGGTTGTACAGGTTAGCAACCCTGGCCATGGCTATGGAGGAGTATTAGGTCAGTATGGAAGAGCAGTAACAATTACCAGAGCCATCTTGCTGTACAGATTTAAAGCGGAGTTCCACACAAAAATGGAACTTCCGCTTTTCGGAACCCTCCCCCCCCTCCGGTGTCACATTTGGCACCTTTCAGGGGGGAGGGGGGTGCAGATACCTGTTTAAGACAGGTATTTGCACCCACTTCCGGCATAGACTCCCATGGGAGTCTATGCCTCTTCCCGTCCCTTCGCGCTGTCTCCTGGGAAGCACACAGCTCCCAGGAGAGAGCGGGGACCACTTACGATGCGCAGCGCGACTCGCGCATGCGCAGTAGGGAACCGAGAAGTGAAGCTGCAACGCTTCACTTCCTGATTCCCTCACCTAGGATGGTGGCGGCAGCTGCCGAGAACCGAGCGGGTTCTCGGCGTCGCCTGCCGACATCGCTGGACCCTGGGACAGGTAAGTGGCCATGTATTAAAAGTCAGCAGCTGCAGTATTTGTAGCTGCTGGTTTTTAATATTTTTTTTTTTTGGCAGTGTGGGTGGACCCCCGCTTTAAAGCAGATGTAAACTTTTCATTATTTTTTATGCAATTACTGTAAAAAAGCTGGAAAAAGGTATGCATACCTGCAAAAAATCTTTCCACCGAGGCTGATTTAAAAAACCCAACCCCCTATTGTTAACCACTTAAGGACAGAGCCTCATTTTGAGATTTGGTGTTTACAAGTTAAAATCATTTTTTTTTTGCTAGAAAATTACTTAGAATCCCCAAACATTATATATATTTTTTTCTAACACCCTAGAGAATAAAATGGCGGTTGTTGCAATACTTTCTGTCACACCGTATTTGTGCAGCGGTCTTACAAGCGCACTTTTGTTGGAAAAAACACAATTTTTTGAATTAAAAAATAAGACAACAGTAAAGTTAGCCCAATTTTTTTTTCATTGTGAAAAATAATGTTACGCTGAGTAAATTGATACCCAACATGTCACGCTTCAAAATTGCGCCCGCTCGTGGAATAGCGACAAACTTTTACCCTTAAAAATCTCCATGGGTGATGTTTAAAAAATTCTACAGGTTACATCTTTTAAGTTACAGAGGAGGTCTAGTGCTAGAATTATTGCTCCCGCTCTAACGATCGCGGTGATACCTCACATGTGTGGTTTGAACACCGTTTTGTTTTCATATACAGGTGCTGCTCACATATGCGTTCGCTTCTGCACACGAGCTCGGCAGGACGGGGCATGTTTAACTACTTCAATACAGGGCACTTATACACCTTCCTGCCCAGACCAATTTTCAGCTTTCAGTGCTGTCGCAGTTTGAATGACAATTGCGCGGTCATACAACACTGTACCCAAACTAAATTTTTATCATTTTGTTCCCACAAATAGAGCTTTCTTTTGGTGGTATTTAATCAGCTCTGCGGTTTTTATTTTTTGCTAAACAAATAAAAAAAGACCAAAAATTTAGAAAAAAATAAAAGTTTTGCTTTTGTTTCTGTTAAAAAATGTTGTAAATAAGTAAGTTTTCTCTTTGATGGGCACTGATAAGGTGGCACTGACAGGCACTGATAAGGCGGCACCGATGAGGTGGCACCAATGAGCGGGCACTGGCGATGGGCACTGATATGCGGCACTGATGGGTGGCATTGATAGGCGGCACTGATGGGCACTCATGGGTGGCACTGATGGGCACTGAAAGGCTGCAAAGATGGGTTCTTATGGGTGGCACTGATAGGCGGCACTGCTGGGCACTGATGGGCACTGATAGGTGGCACTGATACATGGCACTGATGGGCACTGATACGCGGCACTGATATGAGGCACTGATAGGCATCCCTGGTGGCTCTGGCAGTGGTAGGCATTGTGAGTGGCCACTGATTGGCAGCTGCCTGGGCATTGATTGGCAGCTGCCTGGGCACAGATTAGTATTTCCCTGGGGGTCTAGGGGGCATACCTGATGGTCCAGTGTAGATGGCCATCCTGGTGGTCCTGGGCGGCTTCCCTGGTGGTCCTAGGTGGGATCCGAGGGGGGGCTGTGCTGATAAACAATCCCCCTGTCAGGAGTGCAGCCGATCGGCTCTCCCCTACTCGCGTCTGTCAGCCGATCTTCGTCAGAGACTCTTTACCTAGATCGGTCTGACACCCCGCAACAATGATCGCCACGATGGCGCGCAGCGGCTCAATATCCTGAGGACGTCATATGACGCCCAGTCAGGTTATTGAAACCGCTTTGCCTCCGTCATTCTGCTATATGGCGGGCAGCAAGTGGTTAAAAATGTATTTTTTTTTCTTATTTATTTTATTTTTTATTTTTACACTGTTCTTTTAAAAAAACAATGTGACACTTTAATTCCTATTACAAGGAATGTAAAAATCCCTTGTAATAGAAAGAAAAAAACAGGACCGATTAAATATGAGATCTGGGGTCAAAAAGACCTCAGATCTCATATTTACACAAAATTGCAAAAAAAAAAAAAAAAAATGTCGTTTGAAAAAAAAAAAATTAAAAAATATGTCCCTTTAAGAGTTATGGGCGGAAGTGAAGTTTTGACGTTGCTCCCGCCCTGCAATGGTATGGAGCTGAGCAGGGGGCCATCTTCCCCTCAGTCAGCTCCAAACCACAGACCGAGAAGGATCTGATCGCTTCCGACGCTCCCAACGGCTCCGGTAAGCGGAGTGAAGTGAATGGAGGAATCCTCCCTATTGTGTTGTATTCTAACAGCCATACTTTTCTGCTGCCAGAATGCACTGGTCAGCACTGCAACCCTGGCTGCAGGCACTTATCAAATGAACATTTTCGAGCAGTCCCATTCAAAAGAAGTCAATTGTTAGAATGGCTTCTCTCGAACAGGAACGGCCATAGATGGATCAAAATTTAGCCATTCCTGTATGGCCAGCTTAAAGCGGAGTTCCACCCAAAAATGGAACTTCTGCTTTGAGCACTCCTCGCCATTTGGCATGTAATTTTTTTTATTGGGGGGGAGCAGGTACCTAGTTTTGACAGTTACCCAGCTCCCACTTCCGCTAGGCCACTTAGGTGACTCTTCCTCTCTCCCTCCCTGCAATCTCCTGAAACAAGTCACAGGTCCCAGAAGATTGCTTGGCCACTGAGAAGGCGAATCGCGCATGCGCAGTGCACACCAGGCTGTGAAGCTGCAAGCTGTCGCAGCCAGGTGCCCACCCTTGCAATGATGGCGCGGTGGAGACGGAGAGGAGCGAGGCTTCAGGAGGCCGCAATGCTGGATCAGGTGAATGACTGAGTCAGCAGCTACACTTTTTGTAAACTTAAAAACGACTGGAACTCCACTTTAAGAACTGGTGAGCTGCAATTTTAGCCCCTGATCACACCAGTGCGACTTGCCATGTGATTTGACAGTTTCAAGTCACATGACAAGTCATACCCAATTGCCCGCAATAGGGAAGCGGTCAAATTGGTGCAACTCTGACTCCGCCGGAGTCGCACCGAAGTAGTTCCTGCACTACTTTTTGCAAGTTCAGGTGTGACTTGCATAGACATCTGTGCATTAAGTTGCACAGATGTCTTCCAAGTCGCACCTGAAGTTCCACTGAAATTCTACTTCAGGTGAAGTAGCACGATTTCAATGTCACGACATCTGAAACAAAACCTCAATCTTACCTACCAGTGATTACATTGATCTGGTATGAGAAAAACATTATCCATAGAGCTATGGTGAACAGTATTTCAAAAGGTGTGTGAGTAAGTAAAATGCAGTCCTGCAAACCAATTTCTTTTTTTGTTCCAGGCCATCAGAAATTTCATACTAAGTACTTTATGCTTTCTCTGATTCTGTCACTGGCAAACATAATGATGCTACACTGCATAATTCATCCTTCCTCAAACATATTATATTCTTCAGATAAACTTCACAGTCAATTAAATCCACATTTTCCTGCTTCAGAAACTCTAAGCAGTTTGCCTCCTCCATTTTTTTTGTTTAATTTGTAATTGGCAAAAACAAGTTTGAATACATGCCAATGAACTAAAAGCAGACTTTCTGTTTGCTTCCTCTAGGAGCAGGACTGTAGTGCCCAGAGCTAATTCAAGCCATATCTTCTCGTATGAGCCTTACAGACGTTCATGTAGGAATATTACAACATCAGACGTTTTATGGTGCTTGACATTGATATTAGAGAACATTGTGTCCATCTGTTAACTGAAACTAAGTGGGTGGTACATTTGTTTTTCCACTTCAAGGTGGTCAAAAAAAAACAAAACACTGTTGACAACTTTTGTCAAATCAGATATTCTCTACTAGCGTTTGTAAACCCAAAAAAATAAAACAAAGATCCTGTTCCCTTAAAGCATGTTATACAGCACAGTGCCTGTGCTTTGTCATTTGGACCCCCGTATCACCTGAAATACCTTGCTAATCCTTCCTGGCTATACCCTCCCCTCTGCAAACTGACCACGATAATCATGGCTGCTGAGCCCTGATACCGTGGTCAGTTTGCGTGATTCCGTCATCCGCAGCCTGCTATCTGTCTCCTGTGTCCTTCTCCCCCTCCCCCTCTGCCTGTCTCTGCTCGAACCAGTGCCCGCCCCCCCCCCCCACTACTTTTATACCTGCTCTCATAACTTCTATTAAATACTCTCATCTGCTCTGTACCATTATAATAATTCTCCCTGTGCCTGTGTTCTGTGAAAAAATCTGCCTGATTGTACCTATATGAGCGCTGCTCCCGGTGCTGAGCTGATTGCTGGCTCTCTCTCTCCCCCTCCTCCCCGGCTGATATCAGCGGGAGGGCAGGGCCCGCCCACTGCAGCCATGAGCCAAAGAGAGGAGAGTAATCAGCTGAGTGCCCGGAACAGGGCTTATATCGGTACAATTGGGCAGATTTTTTACAGAACACAGGCACAGGGACAATTTTAGAATGGTACAGAGTGGATGGAAGTATTTAATTGAAGTGGTTTAACAACCACTTTAAAGTATATGTGAACCTTTACCTAATGGGTAAGCTACCCGCAGCCTTCCAGGAAGTGGGGAATCACAGTAGTAGTCACGACCACTACAGCAATTGCCACAGCCTTTAGGATTATTGACTGCAAGGCGTTCTCTGATTGGACATGGTGCAGAGGTGGGTGATGATGTTACATTCTCCACCTCATCCAATCAGAGAACACCTTACATTCACTGAAAAAAATGAAAGATGTTCTGTTAATGGTGCACTTACTTGGAAGACCAAGGTGATCACTGTAGTATATACAGTTTTTCGGTTAGACTTGTTACGTGCAGCACAAAACACAGTAGGAGGGTTCCACCACTATTGTGCTATACACAGTTTTTTGGTTACACTTGGTACGTGCAGCACTAAACACAGTAGGAGGGTCCCACCACTATTGTGCTATATACAGTTTTTTGGTTACACTTGTTACGTGTAGCACAAAACACAGTAGGAGGGTTCCACCACTATTGTGCTACACACAGTTTTTTGGTTACACTTATTTATATTTGAAGCGCCCCATATTTATTCCATGTGCCTCTAGGGGAGTATTGGGCTAGCAGTGGCATGGTGGAGTAAATATTTTGCCTGTATACTTTATAATTTAAAGGGGCAGCTGTTCCTATTTTCGCTTGTTTTCATCGATTCTCACGGTTTCATTACACTTTATACACACCATTTAACACTGGTCAACACTATTTGTGAGAGTAAGGAATTTGATGTTTTGGGTGCTCACCACCTAATATTGGTTCACACCATTATTTGAGTTTATTTAGAGGCATTGGCGCGGTGGGGGTGTCTGTTTGGTGGAAGGGCGCTCTAGTGAGGATACCCAGTGTTTATGATCACTGTAGTGGCAGCGACTACTACAGTAATTCTCAGCAGAGGCAGCATAAGGATGCTGGTGCTACACTTGGCTGCCTTAGGGCAGGAGGGGAGGAGATACAGCTTCCCAAGCACTGAGGAAGAGTCCGAAACTGCTGACACACGTTAAATGAAAAGAAAGGTTTACATATTGGTGCTGACTGACAGGAAAGAAGGACAAGGGAGTAGATGACGTGTTTGCATAAGCAAATACCGTGTTTCCCCAAAAATAAGCCTGGGTCTTATATTAATTTTGTCAGTAAAAGACACAGTAGGGCTTATTTTCGGGGTAGGTCTTACCAAGTAATGTGCTCTCTTCTCTCCCCCTCTCTCTCCCTGCCTGACAGGAATCCCCAGTGTGAACCGAGTTAAAATGCTTGTAAAATCCTATAATCCACTCTATTACAGTAGTATATAATGTACAATATGTGTGTTTCTGTAATATAATTGTGCCAAATACCTTCATTATAGGGCTTCTGTGACCCGCCAGAGCTCCCTTCCCCACAATTATACTACAGAAACACACACATTGTACATTATATTCTACTGTAATAGAGTGGATTTTATAAGCATTTGAAACTAGGGCTTATTTTCGGGGTAGGGCTTATATTCCAGCCCTGCTGGAAAAATAACGCTAGGTCTTATTTTCGGGGAAGGTCTTATTTTCGGGGAAACACGGTAGTAAATGAGAGACTAAGACCCCTTTCACACTGGCGCGTTTTGCAGGCGCTATAGCGTTAAAAATAGCGCCTACAAACCACCCTAAAACAGCTGCTCCATTCACTCCAGTGTGAAAGCCTGAGGGCTTTCACACTGGAGCGGTGCGCTAGAAGAGCATCAGAAAAAGTCCTGCCAGCAGCTTCTTTGGAGCAGTGAACTCACTGCTCCTCCACCGCTGCTCCCCATTGAAATCAATGGGGCAGCGCTACTGCGATACTGCTCTGGCGGCGTTTTGCGGACAGATTTAACCCCTCTTTCGGCCGCTAGCGGGGGGTTAAAACCACCCTGCAAGTGGCCGAATAGCGCAGCTAAAACAACAATAAGACCCCTTTCACACTGTGCCGCCACCGGCGTCAGCAGTAAAGCGGCGCTATTTTTAGCGCCACTTTACAGTCGTTTTAGCGGCGCTATTCAGCCGCTAGCAGGACGGTTAAATCTGCCCACAAAATGCAGCCGGAGCGGCGTTTTGCCGGTGGTATCCCAGCGCTGCCCCATTGATTTCAATGGGGAACAGCTGTGGAGGAGCGGTGAGTTCACCGCTCCTTCACCGCTCCAAGGAAGCTGCTGGCAGAACTTTTTCTGATGCCCTGCCAACCCTCAGGCTCTCACACTGGAGTGAATGGAGCAGCTGTTTTAGGGTGGTTTGCAGGCGCTATTTTTAATGCTATAGCGCCTGCAAAACGCTCCAGTATGAAAAGGGTATAAAGTAGCACTAAAAATAGCACCGATTTACGGTGGTGGCACAGTGTGAAAGGGGTCTTGTGAAGAGAGATGAGTTTGGTCTTCTTCTTCCAGGGGTGGTTGGGCCTAGATGATGCAGGGAGCAACACTGACTGTAAAATCAGTGTCTCTCTGAATTGATATGCTGTGAGCGTTGGGTGCTGAGCTCAGGCTGGGCCATAACATTCTGCTCTTTTCTCAGTCTTCTTGCTTGGGTGATCCTTGGCAACATAAGGCAGGAAGACTTAGAACATCTTGTAGAGTAGAAGAGGTCCAGCAGGGGACAGTTTTGCATTTTTTTTTTTTAACCTTCAAGGAGACATTCAGAAAACAAAAATAACTGAGAATTGTGCTTTAAGTTGGTGTTTTCAACCAAGTTGTCTCATATTTTTTCATTGCATGCATAAGTACAGGATAGGAGTATCCATAAGTCCACTTAAAAAGCAGGTGCCAATATAAGACCCTATGTAAAAGTTAGCTTTACTGCATATAGACATTTGGATGCGATTGCTAGAAATCAGCATATTTGCAATCATGAAGTGGACCTCTGAATTATTAAAAAGTGACCATAGGTAAAAGCAGGTGAGAGGTGGGAAAGAGATCTTGGCCCATTTGTGGAGGACCAGTGGGAGGAAGCAGTTCAGGCTGTACCCCAATGCTCTCTTAATATGATACAGAGGCTCATGCAATTATACATACTCCTGAGGGTGCACCTTACTCCGATTAAGTTGCACAAAATGGGCATCTTAGACACCCCCACTTGTTGTTAATGCTCTAGGGACCATGGGGACCTGATCCATCTAATCTGGCTGTGTCCCAAATTACATCCTTATTGGGTGGGAGTACTGAATACGATAAATGCTGTATTTCAGATTTCTATCCCACTTGACTCTAAACCGTGCCTTCTGGGCATCTTAGATGATTTCCAACTAGATGTCCCTATTAAAGAAGCTGTAGGGCCCTCTTTCAAGAGAGTTGTGCTCAGGTATTGGAAATCTATTGATTCTCCTTCTCATAAAGAATTGGTATAATGTATGGGTGAACGCTTAAGCCTCGTACACACAATCTGATTTTCCGAAGGGAAATGTGTGATGACAGGCTGTTGGCGAAAAATCTGACCGTGTGTATGCTCCTTCGGACAATTGCTGTCAAATTTTTTGCGGACAAATGTTGGATCGCAGGTTTTAAAATTTTCCGCGGACAAATGTCTGTTGGATTTTCCGAGCATGTGTACACAAGTCCGTCGGACAAAAGTCCAAAGTACAAACACGCCTGCTTGGAAGCAAGGACGAGCCTGAAGCGGTTGGTATTGTAAACTAGCGTTTGTAATGGAGAATTAACATTCGTAACGTGGCAAATTATGAAATCTCGAAATGCAGTGCACATTCTCTTCTTCTTTAATGGGATAATAATGAAGCTGGTGATGCTGATGGAGTTATTGCAAACTAATTTTCAAAGGCCTTTTTTTTCTAGTGATATCAAGAATAATATTATGTTTTTTTTTTTTTTTTTATGGGCAAGTTACCACAACACAATTTATCCCATAGTTTTTGAGATCAAAGATACAACTATGTTGGTGTCCCTTGTCAATTTTACATTGTATTTTTTTAAATATAACTGACTACTTCCAAACTGTCATTTGAAGTAAAACACATAGCCAAGTATTATTCTCCACAATTTTTTTATTGTGCATTAAAAAAAGAAAACAAATAAAATTAGACATGCTATCTGCCAATAGAACTTAACCAAAAAGTGCATTCTATGCATCCAAAATATAGAAAATATACCAAATCAAATCATTATTCAACCAAAAAAATAATGTCAAATAATGTCCTCCGATTCCGCAACATGGCTGGTTGATGAACGGTCATTCAGAAACAAGCTGAAAAGCGCGAAATGAAAAGTGCAAATCAACACTCACCAAACTTCTACTAACACGAAATTGGCAGAAGGAGCCCAAAGGGTGGTGCTAAAGAGCTGAAAAACAACGTAGTACGTCACTACGTTCATATTTGTTGGCCAACAATTGTGTGGCCGTGTGTATTCAAGACAAGTTTGGGCCAACGCCCTTCGGACAAAAGTCCACAGTTTTGTTGGCCAACAATCCAATCATGTGTACGAGGCTTTAGACTGGAGAAATGTATTTACCAACACAGGGGACACCCCTGCAAATTTGGAAATCATGGGGTCCATGGCTAGATACCTCAGGTTTAAGCCCATTATAACTGGTTATGGATAGGCACTAATGGGTTGAGTTATACCCCACTGACGGGTGAATTTTACTGTACGTTGGTTAGAGGGTGTGGGGACCAGAGGAGATTTGATCCTATTGTTCATATATGACCACACTGTACTGTCCTTTTGAGATAGAGGCAAGCTAGATGCTTACTAAAGTGTTTGTTACATGTTATGTGAGAGGTTTTATGAATATGCTCAAGAAACTTAAATGACTGTCTTGGAATTGTTGTAAACTTTGAATCCTATGTCTTTACTTTTCAATAAAACATTACTTGATTAAAAAAAAAAAGTGACCATAGATGGATTAATCCCCAAGATTATTGGGTGAAGCAACAGTATATATGCCACTTTTCAAACTTACTCCCTGAGTGCTTGAATCCTCTGCAGTATTAGGACAATCCTGACATTGACTCATGCACAGTACTTTGATTCTTTCCTGTGTTCCATCTCTCCAACTTCCAATGATGCTTGTTATCGCCCATTAGGGGTTCTGAAACAACCAAATAACTGCAAGTTATGCTCAGAATCGCTAGTAATTATCAGGCTATATAGTTACCCTTAGCCACTGATATTCATTTTTTTTAATTGCTATGGATTCTAAAATCGAGGGGTTCTCAATGCTCTCTCTTCGACTGGCTTTCATGATTAAACCTTGCTATAGAAAAATTGATTGGAAGTTGCCACGAGTGATGAGTGGGTAGCAAACGATTAACGCTTTGCCTGCCAGGACCAAAAATGCATGGGTGGATCTCATCTCTCATGTTTTTAAAAAGGTATTCAGTGCTGCTCTTTTGTTAATCATTTGCAGAAATGAGAAACTATTTAGTTCATATAGCATGTCATTAAATCTAGCAGATTCATTTTTATGCATAGCATTTAAGCAGATATGAATGTGAACCTCCTGAATGTAAATCAGCCGCAAGACTGATAATGAACATGTTCCTATAGTAGAGAATTTTGCAAGGATTTTCTTCTTCTTTGTGATTATAAAAAGAGATAGCATTTCAACTCCCAGAGGAAAAAATGTTTCAATCTTGGCTCAGTGCTTTGTGTGAAGGAATCCAAAAAAGACTTACGGAAAATATAACAGATTACAGCCATTAATAGAAAAGGTTCTGATTGGCAAGTAGCATATATAGCTCTTTGTCAGTTTATTTTGGTAGGCTGATAATGATCAGTTCACACAATTCTGCAAACAGTATTAGCGCTCTGCAGCAGGATTCAGTTGTACTTAAATTTCCTTGTGATTGCCTTGTAGGAGAAATGAAGATGCATTATTTTCAACTAAGAAATGTAACCAGTTAGTGTCCAGAGGTGTCATCCACATTTCTCTAGTTTTATTTTTAACATAAACCTGTGTACTAATATACCAGTACTAGTCTTTCTCTATGCAGAGACAAGATATAAGAGGAAGAACACATTGACATAAGGATATCCCTCTACAGAGCAAAAAGATCTCCATATTTGGAGACTATTCTGCATTGCTGAAAATTTGTTAAAAAAGCACCCTTATCTTTCTCACAAGCTGCATAAGGCTAAGTTCACCCTTTCCAGAAAATCGCATATGGTGTCAAGGGGCCCCAGTAGATAAAAAAAAAATCTGTGCAGCTTTGTAAAATGTTCATTAAAATATTATATTAATATTATAATAATATTATTTAAATATTAATAATATAATATGAATTTGTTATAACTGTAGGACATTTGAAACCCCCCAGAAACCTGGCTGAAAATCTACCAGCTAGTAATCCCCATGCCCTGCCTTGCTGCTAGCACATAAAAACCATTGGACACTCACTCCCAGCATTGCAGGCAACATGGCAGGAAATGGGGATTACTGACTGTGAGCTTTACAGCCAGGCTTATGCGAAGCCCAAATGGCCTACCAGTATAAAAATATATATAGCATTTTACAGAACTGCAGTTTTTAAATGCCTACTGCAGCCCCCTGACTGCAAGGACTAATTTCTGTAAAGTCACTCTTTCAAACTGTTCACTTATATATTTTTTTTTCCATTAAATGTAAGTTTATTGAGCATTGACAAGAAAAAAAAGGAGTACAGTGTACATAATGAACACCAAAAAAGAATAACAATACATTTTCCAAAACGTACAAATAAAATTCGTGTACAGTATTGTAACCCATGTCTGGTCTCTTTTTTTTTTTCCCCATGTTGTATGTGTAGAGTTAATTGGTCTTATCTTGCTAGTTTGGCTGGGTCGCGCTGCAGTATCTCAGCATGCATGGCGTGGGAGAGGGTTGGTCCTCGGACTACTCCGTTACCTAATTTGTTCTCAAGTGCAAGTATTAGATGATTGAGTTCACTTATATATTTAAAATTTAACTTGAACTATTGAGCTCCGTAGTCAGCAGGTTTTTACAAAATGTGTGGAAAGAAGCCATAAGCTTCACTTGCCTTGCTGTGAAAATAAAAAATATTACTATGCAATATTTATTTACTTGACTAAAAAAGAAAAAAACATACAGTACTGCAAATTTGAATGGGTGATCTTCATATTTATCAAAATGCCTCAGCATGCTGCAAATGTTGACAGATATTGATTGTTAGAATTTGAAAAAGATGTAGGTTTTTTTCCCTTTTAAAAAGAAAGCATGTCCATACATTAAGCAACTCCTTGTAATATGTATCATATATTTGTCTGGGAATGCTTATTTTGACTCATTTTTTTAAACCTGTTGTTTAAATATTATTCGTTATTGACAAAACTCTACCATCTGAAGAAACTTTGTTTTCTATGACAGGTAGTGCTTCCAACCTTTATTTTGGAGAAAAGATCCCTACTGGAGATGTATGCAAATTTCATGGCCCATCCCGATCTATTCTTATCCATTGCAGCTGGCACCACCCCTGAAGAGCGAATGATTAGCTTTGTGGAATATTACCTGACAGCCTTCCATGAAGGCCGCAAAGGAGCAGTTGCCAAGAAGCCTTATAACCCAATTATAGGTGAAACGTTTCATTGCAGCTGGGATGTTCCCAAAGATAAGGTGAAGCCTTGCAGAACTCAGAGTGCCTGTGTGAAAGCCAAAGAAACTGACATAGTCCAGGAATCTACCAATGAGTCGTACAAAGTGCGGTTTGTAGCTGAACAAGTGTCTCATCACCCACCTGTGTCTTGTTTTTACTGTGAATGCGAAGAGAAGAAGATGAGCGTTAACACACACGTATGGACCAAAAGCAAATTCCTGGGAATGTCCATTGGAGTGTCAATGGTCGGAGAAGGTATGTAACATTATTACTATTGCTGATTGTTTATAAACATATTTTATAAAAAAAAATATTTATTTGTTTCATTGATTCCTCGCTTCTTTTTATTTAACAAAAGTAAACGATGTCCTTAGCCCCGGTTCACACAGGGGCGACTTGTCAGGCGAATTAGCCGCCTGACAAGTCGCGTCCCGTTCTGTACTACGGATACGTTCTAATAGGAGCGACGAAAGTCGCTCCGACTTAGAAAAAGGTTCCTGTACTATTTTTGGAGCCACTTCAGGCGACTTGCATTGACTTCTATACAGAAGTCGTTTTGCAAGTCGCCGCTGAAGTCGTGTGCAGGTCGTCTCTGTGAGTCGGCCTGCAAGTCGTGTTGCCCCTGTGTGAACTGGCAGTAAGTATACATAAATAAACTTGTTTATTTCTTTTTCTGGGTGGATTTTAAGATGAACTTCGGGCAGGCATAAATAAACATAGTTTAATCCAATTATGTCCTCATTAAAAATAAATGCAGTACCTGAACCTGTCTGGTGATCATTCTTCTATGATCCCCTTTCCTACAAAACTCTGGGAAAGGGTGGACTTCCTCAATGTTCTGCTATGCCTTTGTGGCTCAGTTGTAGGTTGGCCTTGGTCTATAACAGGTTGTATTGCTTAAAGGAGAATTGCCGCCAACGCTTTTTGGCTATACTTCTACTATGGACCACAGGAGTTCAGTTTGTTCTGCACTCCTGTGATCTGTTTTCAGCTGAAGCCCGCTATCGGCCAATGTCACAGAGCCGGTCCAAGCTCTGAAAAGATTCAGACCCAGAACTGCCGGGAGCCTGAGACAGCCCCTCCCACCCCCTCCACAGTTCAGAGTTTCAGTGAGCACTGGAGGGGAGGGTAGAGGGCCACTGACTGACAGTCACGGCTCTGTGCTCAGAGCGAAGTGGAGAACTGAGCGATCAGGGGTCTTTGATCGCACATTTCTCAATGCAGAGCTGCAGGGGGAGACAGATGTAGCATTGGATTGTTGCTGCGTCAACCTAGGTAAGTATGTTTTTTTTTTCCTAAAAGCCATACTCTTTTAACTGAGTTCAGTCTGCCTGTGTGGGATCTGTCATGTCTGAATTAGAAGACTGGCTAATCATATTTTTTGGGTAAAAAGTTTACATATGTAGAGTATATTTCAATTAATACCCGTTTTCTGTAGTTTAAAAAAACAAAACAAAAAAGAATATTTGTTCAGTTGGGTGTTGGTTCTTGTAAATAGATGAGACTGAAGTTACTTGATATTCTTCTGACAAAAATGAAATGATTTAGGCTGGATTCACACCTATGTAGGTTGCAGTTGATACGTTTTCCCAGGGCCTTTTGCAGTTTTCTCACATGCGGTTTTAACAAATTTTTGATGCATCTTGCATTTTCGAGAGGTGTCTGTTGTCATAATGGAGGAACAAGCAAAAATCCAGTGGAAACATATCAAAAACGCTAACACTTCCTTTTTGATACATTTCCATTAAAGTCTATGAAACCAAAAACGCAAACTGCTGCAATAAAGTCCTTGGGCGATCTCCTGTTCAAGAAACGCACTGGTTGTTGAAAAAGCACAGATGTGAATGTGACCCATTGGAAATTGTGTTAAATGGACTGTAGTGGGTTTCTGCAAAACGAAAAAAAACTACAAAACTACTCGGCTAGGTTCGGATAGCTCCGCTCGGGACTACGAGTGGAGCCGAAAGTAAACGAGAGCCGCCGGAAAGAGCCGAGGACCGGCTCAGTGTATTTCGGCGCCGGTGGCGCCATTTTCAAATCGCGGTCGGCGATTTTAAAGCTCAGGACAGGGGATCGAAGGCTGCACTGGGAAAGGCTGCACTGGGGAAGGCTGCACTGGGGAAGGCTGCACTGGGGAAGGCTGCACTGGGGAAGGCTGCACTGGGGAAGGCTGCACTGGGAAAGGCTGCACTGGGAAAGGCTGCACTGGGGAAGGCTGCACTGGGGAAGGCTGCACTGGGGAAGGCTGCACTGGGGAAGGCTGCACTGGGGAAGGCTGCACTGACATGGCTGTACTGACAAGGCGGCACTAACAAGGCTGCACTGGGAAAGGCTGCACTGGGAAAGGCTGCACTGGGAAAGGCTGCACTGGGAAAGGCTGCACTGGGGAAGGCTGCACTGGGAAAGGCTGCACTGGGGAAGGCTGCACTGGGGAAGGCTGCACTGGGGAAGGCTGCACTGACATGGCTGCACTGACATGGCTGTACTGACAAGGCAGCACTAACAAGGCTGCACTGGGGAAGGCTGCACTGACATGGCTGCACTGGGGAAGGCTGCGCTGACATGGCTGCACTGAGAAGGCTGCAATGATGGACATTTAAATGTAAGTTTTTTTCCCTTCAACTTCCCTCCTAAAAGTTTTTTTTTCCTCAAAATTCCCTCCTAAATTGGGGTGCGTGTTATACGCCGCTGCGTGTTATACGCCGATAAATACGGTACTTCTGTCGGCCCTCTTTCTGGCAGCTCCCTGTTGCTCCGGCCCTCAGGCTTGGACCCTCGGTCTGTTCTACCACAGGCTGCACAATGCAGACGTGCACATTTTTGGCTGCTTGATTCTAGCCATACTGACTCCTCGGGAGGTTGGAGCCTCGATCTACCATGGGGTCCCAGTCTATAACAGGTGTGAACACCTGTGCTATCAGTGTGCCGGTTGCCTGTAAACCCTGGTCCCAGGAGTGGAGATTTCTTCCCTTCCGAATCTCTAGGAAATCTCCAGGCTCCAGGTCCCAAACCGGGTTTTACCAACCACTGAGAAAATCGCAAAGCCAGTGTCCTCTGAATGAAATAAGCATCATAGAGTCCCTCAATCTACCTAGTTGAGAATTCAATATATATAAATATATCTATATATATAGATAGATAGATATATATCTATATATATATCTATGGATATATATATATATATATAGATATATATATATAGATATATAGATATATATCGATATATATACACAATATAAATCAAATATGTATATATAGTGTAATTGTACATAACTGTAACTACAATATTTTGTAGAGTTGCCAAACTGTATCTCAGTGAATGTTAGATGTTAGTCCAACTAAATCTGATACTTAATGAAATATTCACAAACTTCTCTGTAGGACTCCTACAGGAAGAACTCTCAGCAGAAGTTTCTGGCTTTGCATACACCGCCATAAAGTCTCACTTGTCTGGCACTATCTTTGCTGTCCCACAGGTAGAATAAAAAACAACTGTATTGTCTGTAGCAGGTGCTGGCGTCTCATGCAGACATCTCACTACTGGAGTCTTGGAGAATTATAAAAAGCTAGTGGGTAAATAAAAATATCTGTTTTGGATGGACTGCTCCCTTAAAGGAGAAGTCCAGCCTGAGCTTGTTTGGCTGGACTTCTCCTATGGGTCACAGGAGTGAAATTTGTTTTGCACTCCTGTGACCCATTTTCAGCAGAGAGCTGAAGTCTGCTCTCTGCTGACATCACAGGAATTAGTCCAGGCACCGCGTCATCACGACAATAAAGTCTGGATCCGCCAGGTGCCTGGACTGATGCCTGTCTCAGCCTCTCAGCGAGTCGCTGAGATCCTGAGATGGCTGCTCTCTGCCCCTCCACAGCTCAGCGCTCCAGTGAGCATGGGGGGGCAGAGCGTAGAGCCGCTGACTGACAGGCAGCGGCTCTCCACTCGGGGTGCTGAGAGAACCGAGCCATCGGCGGTGTTCGATGGCTTGATTCTCAGTGCAGAGGCGCCAGGGGACAGATGCAGCATCAGACCGATGCTGCATACACCTAGGTAAGTATGATGGGTTAAAAAAAAAACATCTATTTTAAACGTTTACATTGAATTTTTATCTAAGCAAAATATGTCATTTTTGATGTTACGGTTTACCATTAATGACAATATCTCATATTTTTTGCTTTTGCAAAATCATAGACTTATTCATATATTTCAAGAAAAGGAAAACTTGTTGCGCAGCGTCCAAATAAAAAACGGGCAATTCATTAAAGAAACTACTGACCTCACCGCTATTCCTGCCCTGCCGACGCATGTTTCATCTGAAAAGACGTTTTCTGGCAGGGCAGGAATAGGGGAGATGTCATCACGCTCGTGAGAGTGTTAGGACAAATTTTATTTCCTATGCCTGTGTATACAGATCTGTTTTAAGCCATTTTTTTATAAATTGCCGTTTTTGAATTTGGACGCTACGCAATGAGTTTTCCTTTTCTCATATGATTAATAGTTGGATCGGCCTCCTTAGATATCCTGTGGCTCTATTACTGGCTTGTTTTCACCAAAGATCCCCTATGGATGATCTGCAACTAATGTGAGGGGTAACAAAGCTCACAGATGCAAATATATAGACCTCGATAGGTCTTTGGATCTGGTAAGAAAACATTTTTGCCTAACCTGTTCAAACACTGTGTGTGGCACTGAACTTAAGGACTTTGCACAATATCACTTTATGCACTTTGGTGTTCTAATATTGTTTTCATATATGTTAATTTATTGTACGCCAGATTCACATCTATACTAGACAGCGCAACACGTTTTCTTTATATATTTTTGGGATGTTGTTGTGTACAATGTTTTGAGTGCTGTTGTCTTATCTTTATTTATTTGAATTTGTTTACACACACTGAGCGCAATATATATTTTTTCTTTACATATTTAAATAAGTGTAGCCCAATATTTAGGGCAACACTTTACTGTAAAAATTACCTTGTCAAAAATATTTTCTAAATTGAAAAAAACCAAACATTCAGATAAGATCTAAATTCAAACCGGAGGCAAAAAATAAACAATAAATGTTAATACCATCATTGAGGCCAAGAACTACTGTGGCTTTTAAATAATATATTGATCTGACTCATCTCTATGACACATCACAGGCTTATAACAGTCAGATGGATCTAAAATTTACAAACATTTACAAACTACCGCTCTACTTTCAGTTTTCATACATCTACTATGGGAGCTACGCATTTTACCTGCTCTCCACTTTAGGTCCATTCTTCTCCCACCTGGCTAGGCATGTGCAATTAGTTTCGTACGAATCGAAAATTCATGCGAATTTCCGTAAATTTATACATTCGGGAGGATCCAAAATACGAATTGCTATGCTTCCGAATTTTGTACGAAATACGAAATTTTGTTTACGAATTTTGGATCCAAATTCCTAACGAACATTCGGAATTGTTACGAAAAGTTAACAAACCTAAAAGTTAAAGACCCAGGAAGTCAGCGCAGCACAGGGATGGTGAGAGCCCCTCATAATGATAAATTTATCATAACGAATATTCGTAATTGTTACGAAATGTTAACAAAAATTCGTATTTCGTACGAAATTTCGGACGAAATACGAATTAATTCCAATACAGAATGGAACGAAACGAAACAAATTTATTGACGGCACACATGTCTACCACCTGCATTTGCGGCCATTAACACTATGACCAAACGTATGTGGTTACCCCTCCTATTTATTAAGTTCAGGTGTTTTACAAAGACAAGCTTCTGTAAGTGCTACAGAATACAGTACAAAAACATAGTATTTCTAATTCTACAGCTTTAAAGGCATCTTAGACAAATGTGCACTTCCAAACTTGTAGCAGGTCCCTTTAGGAAGGCCCTTTTCGCCGGGCACCCGCGATTGCCGGTAACAGAGCCGGGACGTGGATCTGTGTGTGTGTGTAAACACACAGATCCACGTCCTGTCAGGGGAGAGGAGACCGATCCGTGTGTTCCCATTACAGAGGAACACCAATCGGTTTCCTCCCCATGTGAGCCCCCTCCCCCTACAGATAGAATCACTCCCTACGTAACACATTTAAACCCTTGTTCGCCCCCTAGTGTTAACCCCTTTCCTGCCAGTGACATTTATACACTAATCAGTGAATTTTTATAGCACTGATCGCTGTATAAATGTGAATGGTCCCAAAATAGTGTCAAAAGTGTCCAATATGTCTGCCACAATGTCACAGTCACAATAAAAATCGCAGATTGCTGCTATTACTAGTAAAAAATAATAATAAAAATGCCATAAATCAATCCCCTATTTTGTAGACTCTGTAACTTTTGCGTAAACCAATCAATATACGCTTATTGGTTTTTTTTTTTTTTTACCAAAAATATGTAGAAGAATACATATTGGCCTAAACTGAGGAAAAAAATATTTTAAAAAAAATGGGATATTTAATATAGCAAAAAGTAAAAAATATTGTGTTTTTTCAAACTTGTCACTGTTCTTTTGTTTATAGCGCAAGGAATAAAAACCACAGAGGTGATCAAATACCACCAAAAGAAAGCTCAATTTGTGGGGAAAAACATGATAAAAATTTGGGTACAGTGTTGCATGACAGCGCAATTGTCATTCAAAGTGTGACATCGCTGAAAACTGAAAAATGGCCTGGGCAGGAAGGGGGTGAAAATGCCCTGTATTGAAGTGGTTAAAAGCTTCAACAAAGCTTGCTGAAAGCTCTGCAAATGGTTTGTCAAAGCTTGCTGTTCACACTGTTCTTATACAAGCTAAAGCCTGTGTGAAAACCAGCCTTGTTATTGCTCTTTTTTTGGAATAAGATGTACCGTAAACTTATACAGGTGTGATGGCCAGGTGTCCACAAATGTTTGGCCATATCGTATAATTAAGCTATGGCTTTTCAGTATGGTGAGATAGTTTGAGAAGGTCTTTTTTTTACGCTTTCCTAGTAAACTTCTTGGACTTTTTCCATTTAAGTGGGTTGTAATAAGTAACCATTGTTAATGATCTTACATAAGAAGTGATTTATTAATTCCACATGAAGTATTTTACCTTATACATCAATGTCTGATGGTACTTTTGACAAACTCATCACTGTGAAGAGTCCCTCCTTGGTGCTCCTGAGTTTATAGAGTTTATATTTAGTGAGGAATTAAACACTGAGATATTAATAAAGGCATCTGCAGATACAAACAGACACTTATAAATGTTATGGATTTTGAGGTAGATTATGTGATTCATTTAAAACAAAACTCCAGATAGTTGTGTACATGGGGAAGGGTTAAAATATCATAGTTTTTTTTTTTTTTTGATTCAAAAGAGTTTATTTGTGTTGAAACTGATATAAAGTATTAACATCATGCTGACAAAGACATGCACCTATGTTGTACATATTCAGTAAAAGAAATAGATAAGGCAAGATCTCTGCAATATTCCACTAAAATGTGTTTTATTTGCTTTATTTTATTGATATAAATCTGTGGTCATTATTTTGCAGTTGGACTTTATAGCTCCACTTTAAACTTTTACCTCCCACTGCGGAGGCAAAGAAGGTGGGTTTTAACTCCCAAACACTGCACATGGTTTCTGCTCACGGTCTGTACTAATGATCAGGAACTGACAGGATCGACTCCCTATCATGTGACCTCTTTATCACATGCTTGATAAAGGGGTCCTGCGAGGCTCTGAAACTTTGCACTTTGTCCTTTGTGATGTAATCATTCTTCAATAAAACTTTGGGATGACACTAGATCAGTGATGGCGAACCTTGGCACCCCAGATGTTTTAGAACTACATTTCCCATGATGCTCAACTACACTGCAGAGTGCATGAGCATCATGGGAAATGTAGTTCCAAAACATCTGGGGTGCCAAGGTTCGCCATTACTGCACTAGATGATCCATGTATTAATAAAGAAGAATTTTTATTTCACTTTCACCTTGTTGCCGACTTTTCATGATTGAAAATATGTGCATTGCACTGTAACAGCCAATCAAAGTGGTCACATGAGTAGGCAGACCTTCCCTCCCCCTGGGCATCCAAGCCCAATTAAAGGGATGCCAGGGCGGGCAGGAAGGGCATAACGCAGCTTTTGTTTATCCATATATTTGTTTTGCTTGTTGTCTATCAAATGTTCTTGTTGTAAAAGCCAAGGAAGCTTAGACCTCTGTAGTGTATTAAGACTTTTACTAAACAGGAAAGCTACACATACAACTTCAGAAAACATAATTCATAGCATGCAAAATATAACAAAATATGCCTACAACATGCACTAGCTGACTATCTTCCTAGCAAATAACCATGTACAATATGTATGGGATATGCATACCGTAAGTATACTAAACAGCTACTTAACATCGTTCTTGCTTTAGACCCCTTTCACACTGAGGCAGTTTTCAGGCGTTTTAGCGCTAGAAATAGCACCTGTAAAGCGCCTGAAAACTGCCTCCCATGTCGCCCGAATGTGAAAGCCTGAATGTTTTCACACTGGGGCGGTGCGCTTGCGGGACCATAGAAAAAGTCCTGCAAGCAGCATCTTTGGCGTGGTATCAGAGCGCTGTATACAGCGATCCCAAAACGCCTATGTCCATTGAAATGAGTGGCTTTTTAGCACTAACGCACGGGCAGCCCCAGTGTGAAAGGGGTCTTATGATGGAGTCATTGTTTGGGATCCAAGATCTTCCAGACAACTTCCTGCTTCTCCAAAGTCCTTAGATCAACTCTCTCCTTTCTCTGACCACATGGTCTGTTCAAAATCCTCCCCTCCTCTAACTTCCTGTACATCATATCCTGTAAAGGAGCTTCACAAACTAACTGAATGGGTTTGTTAGCGTGTCAATAGGGGAGGCTTAGCTTCTAAAACAGTACATGGTCTTAAAAAATCTATCTATTCGTGTTTCTAAGCTATAAAAATTGCTAAAAAAAAGTAGCCAAGCAACACAATATTGTAAACATTGTGGAATATATATATATATATATATATATATATATATATATATAACAATAGGCAAACCTCTAAACGTGTACTAAATTGTCAGGACACAAATACTATTTCTCTTTTACAGCTTACTCATAAAATGGTTCTAAGGATGCAAACGTGTTTTATTTTACTATTCAACCCAGCTTTACAAAAATGATAGCAGAAAAACATCTTCCAACTAACATAATTATTTTTAGACTAATTAACCTTTTGCCTTGCTTCACAAATTATTTTTTCACCTGACTGATTATTGAGTTGTCCACCTTTTAAATAAAGGTGAAACATTTTTACAGCACTCCTACCGAGTTTTTGTTATCTGCTTTAGAACAATTCATTCTTTTACATTAATAATACAAGAGGTTTTCGTGTCCTCTTATTTTAATAAGTGTAATTAAATGCAAATGCTTGTATGTGCCGTAAGGTTATGTTGCTATTTCACTTTAAAGAACACAGTACTGTAATATAATCATGTTTATGTGAAATTGCTGCTAATTCCTCTAATATACAGTATATGTGTGTTATTGTTTTCATGTCAGACGATATTTGGCATCAAATCTTGCAATGGCAAAGCCTCCTCTTCTGGAGTAGGGGAGATTGCAGAGCATGTTATTACACAGGTCACTACAACCCACAGAAACCTCTACCCTATAATTTAATTGTACTACTGAGTAGTAAGCCAAAGGCACAATTTGTGGGACTGTGCATTTCGTTTTTGGGACGCTTGATCAAAATAATGTGTAACTGAGAATTCACCTGTAAACAAATCAGATTGAATCATTTGTTATATATGTTGTCAGCCATTGTAGATACAGTTAAACTTGTAGCAGGGGGGCTATGGGGTAGCAATAAAACTTTAGCAGTGGAAGTTAAATGTGTTTAGAAATGCTTTATACCTTGGAAACAACTTTTGTTCGCATAATGTCCTAAAACACAGTGCTGGCCACTCCAAAAGGGGCGCAGCCCCCCATCCATGCATCTGGCCTAATCTACATGCAGGGCACCAGACGCATGGATTCCAATGGAAGGGGTGTTTCTTTTCAGAGCACGTGATTAGAGCCAGAGGCTCTAATAGGCTTCAAAAAAGGGTGGGCTCGGGGGGCACAGAGCACTGCGCCCTGAGCACACCCACTTGCGAGTATTCATTCACTATTGCCACACTGATCCTCCTCCTGGCCAATCAGGAAGCCCCTCTTGGCCAGGAAGTATTAGGACCCCTTGGCCAATAGTGTCTCAGGATCTCCGGACACATTTCCTGTGCGGCCGGGAGGAGAATGTCCCACTGTGTGTTTGCCGGAGCGGCCCTGGCTCTTCCCCTTACTCTATAAGGTAAGGCAGCATTCACAGTGTCTAGTGCCCCCCCTCCATGTTAGTTTGTGCCCCCCCCCCCAAAAAAAAAAATTTGAGCACCAGCCGCCACTGCTAAAACATTTAAAGTGGATCCTAAAATACAAGATCTCTTATTTACTGAGAGCACCTGTTCTGTTTCTAATACGACTTTATGCAATGACATACTTACTTTGTCCAGCTAGTATGGCCACTTGCGGACTCAGCGTAATCTACAGACAGTTTAATTTCTCATCAAAACACAGAACCTGATTCTAATGCAGTCTTTTGAAGTCTAAGAATAAAGCTTTTCTGTATAAGCATGATAGAGCAGGGAATATCTAGCTAAAAATTGTACTAACTAGAAACAAAACAGGAGGGAAGAACAATGGCACATACCAAAGCACATAATATACAGGTTTTTGTGGTAGCACACTCCCACTTGGTGACAGTAGATACCACTATAACGACCGTCCTATAGTAGATTTTCTGCTACAGGGTGGCCGTCCTGTGCAGAATCATGTGTGTGTGTATATATATATATATATATATATATATATATATATATATATATATATATATGTGATTCTGCACTTCCGCCTACAGGGGGTCACTTCTGCTGTGATTAGTCACAGCATAAGCCGATCAGTGGGTGCCGGCCAATGGATGTCTGCCCGCCAATCATTGGGAAGAAAGGCTGAACGGAGCTCTGCCTATGTAAACAAGGTAGAGCTGTTATGATAGTGGGGATATGATGGATTTTCTTTCCCTTAGTAAAAGCATCTGATAAAGTACACAAAAACACTGGCTAGGCACATAGTTAATCCTTTGATTGCCCTAGATATTTAACCCCTTCCCAGCCAGTGTCATTAGTACAGTGACAGTCCATATTTTTAGCATTGATTACTGTATTAGTGTCACTGGTTCCCACAAAGTGTCAAAAGTGTCAGTAACCGATTGCCCGCTGCAATTTTGCAGTCCCGCTATAGGTCGCTGATTGCTGCCATTACTAGTATAAAAAAATTAATACAAATTCCAATATATATTTCATAGTTTGTAGACACTATAACTTTTGCGCAAACCAATCAATATACGCTTAATGGGATTTTGTTTATCAAAAATATTTAGCACAATACGTATTGGCCTAAATTTATGAAGAAAATAGATTTTTTAAATTTTTATATTTTTTAATATCATACATTTGATTTTTATGCTTACTCATATCATGTCAAACTTCATATCTGGTTCAATTTAGGATTTAATTATAGCTCCAGGCAATAAAAAAAAGTTTTCCCTTGCAGTGGCTCATTTTTTGTCTAGGGGAGAGATGAAAGAAAATATACTTACCCGATCCTCCCCGCACAAGAGCGGTCCCTGCAGCTCCTGTATCCCCGCGGTCTTGAGTCCTGACGTCATAAAGTCCAGAGCAAGCTCCATAGACCTGTTCTGGATGTGAGGACGCCAGGAACAGGCCATCACTGAATCATGGGGGGAGTGTAATTTGCTGGTGGAGTGGAGGATCAGGTGAGTATATAAGGCTGCATTCACACCTGAGCGTTTTCAGCACGGAAAATGCTCATCTCAAAAGTTCCAAAATACCCAACAAGCAAAATCCCATGCATTTAAATGGCTGCTGTTCACATCTGAGCGTTCTGTCGCCTGAAGCAAAATGCCTGAACCTCAAAAAAGTTCATGAGCTTCTTTTTACGCAGATTACAGGCTTTTTTTTCTGCTTTTTACATTGGTGACCTTTTGAACTTTACAAAATCGTGGCAAAACTGCGCGACTTTCCGCCTGAAAATGATACGCTCAGGTGTCAATGCAGCTTGAGGGTTTCTCCTCTCCCCTGGACAAAATACTATAAGCACCTAACTCATGCAGTGTGGACACAGCCCCACTACAAGGGAACACTTTTTTTGCCTGGAGTTTGGCTTTTCAATACCTTGGAATTTAATAAAGATTCTATGAAAAAGGAAACATCATCACACTTTATCACTATACTACAAACCCTTCAACATTTTGACTAGGTGGCGAGGGTGCCCTAGGTCTTTTAGAAGCATTCATGAATACCTAAATCCCATGTCTTATTTGCAGAATATTCAGATTCACATGCAAATATACAGGGGAATCAAATATAACTACATTGCGTAATCTTCTGATTTGGTGATAACAATTTGGAGATACTCATCCTTTTTTCTGGCATGGTGTGGCTTTGTTTTGGATACTCATTGAAAAACGGTATGTTTCCTAACAGAACTGGTGAGCTTTGGCTTTAAGATTATTGTATTACGTTCTAAAGTACTTTTTGTTGTGCTGTATGTTTGCATCAAAATCCAATGATGCCTCCTTTTCACTCACAAAGTATGAGAACATCCTTGCCATCTATTCCCCAATGCACATCTTTATCTCACTCTTTATATTCTCTTATCTCTATCTTTCTCTGACTAAACAGATTATCTTCAGCCAGTTAGTAGACAACATTTTTAACCATAAATGCATTGTGGAAACAATTGAAAATATTGTGATTTTTGCACATTACTACTAATGATATTAAAGCAACCTTTTCCTCACTATCATGAATCTAAAGGTACAGCCTGAATTCAGCACAAGCACATTTGGTGCACATTGGAATGTTGCAGGAATTGTGAAATCCTGATATTTGCTGCGCCCAATAATGAGTGTGGTCAAATTGCGCTAACAATGAGAGAAGCCTAAAGGGACATTGTTAAATAAAACCCAAGTCTACTCACTGTGTACATGGCACACATATGCCACAGTCTTTGTACCAACAAAATATGCTTTAAATATTGTGCCACAAGTGAGAGTCTCACAGACACATAGAGGATAAACATTAGCCCAATCAGTTAAAAAAAAATGCAATTGTTCTATTACAGATGCTTTCCTACACATAGAATATAGACAGCTAACACCTAGTCTACCTTACAAATTAATTTCATTAAAACAGCCAGTGACTACCTAACAATCAACAAATTTAGAGACAAACACTTTTGTCAAGAGTATGTAAAGTACAATATAGCATAAAGAGTTCAGGGGTCAGGAGTATGTAATGTACCAAGTCTAACAATGAGGAATAGGTAATGCACAGAATTGCAGGGCTCAGCAGTGCTTAGTGTTGAGAGTGCAGGGGTCAGGAGTGCATAACACACATAGTGCAGGAGTCAGGAGTGCATAATGCTCATATTTCAGGAGTCAGGAATGCATAATGTTCTGATTGCAGGGGTAAGGAGTGTATAATGTACAGGGGTCAGGGGAAGGTAATGTACAAAATGTGGAGTTTGGATTACACAACACAGAGTGTGCGGTCAGGAGTTCATAACACTCAAAATGCAGGGTCAGGCGTCAGAAACGCTCAGACTGCAGGGGGTCGGGAGTGTGTAATGCAGGGGTCAAGAATAAGTAACAGGAGTAGGTAATATGCAGAGGTCAGTGGTGCATAATGCACAGAGTACAGGGTCATGAATCTGTAACTCTTAAGCCGCGTACACACGGTCGGAATTTCCGACAACAAATGTTCGATGGGCGCTTGTTGTCGGAAATTCCGACCGTGTGTAGGCTCCATTGGACATTTTCTGCCGGAATTTCCAGCAAACAAAATTTGAGATCTGGATCTCAAATTTTCCGACAACACAATTCTGACGCACAAAATTCCATGCATGCTCGGAATCAAGCAGAAGAGCCACACTGGCTATTGAACTTCCTTTTTCTCGGCTCGCCGTACGTGTTGTACGTCACCGCGTTCTTGACGTTCAGAATTTCCGACATTTGTGTGACCGTGTGTATGCAAGACAAGTTTGCACCAACATCCATCAGATAAAAAAACATGGATTTTGTTATCGGAATGTCCGATCGTGTGTACGCGGCATTAGAGTACAGGGCTCAGCAGTGCCTAGCAATTAGAGTGCAGGGGTCAGGAGTGCTAAATGCTCAGAGTGCAGCTGTTAGGAGTGTGTAACATACAGGGGTAAGGCATGTCTAATGCACAGAGTGTAGAGCTTAGGAGCACATAGCCCATAGAATGCAGTTGACACTGTAACACAGAGAGCGCAGGGGTCAAGATTGTAATGCACAAAGTATAGGAGTTAGGAGTGCATGACACATGGTGTGTTTGGGTCAGAAGTGTGAATTGCACAAAGATTTGGGGTCAAGAGTGTGTAATGTACAGAGTGCAGGAAACAGGAGTATGTAACATGCAGAGTAAAGGCTTAGCACTGCTTAACACGCAGTGCAGTGATCAGAAGTAAATAATGCAGATTGTAGGGTCTGTACGGAATACCTTGTGATGTTTCTGACCCATAAGCCATGTTAGTGTTGTTTGCAAAATGGGATTTTGTATTAGAATGATGAACCTGGGCAAAGGTTAAAGGTTTACTCCAGTATGTGTAATCAGAAGTACCCAATAAATGTACACTTCAGTCAACACTGAATTTAAACCTTGAGATACCTTGAGGTATATCGTTTTTTCATCCAGGCATTGATATACTGCACCGGTCTACCCCACTTACTTTTGTCTGTAATCTGATGGACTACCCCCTTTGCTGCCTCTGACATATAGAAAACATAATGCCAGTACTAAAAAGTATACAGTGTCACCAGTTCACTCCTGCCTTGAAAGTTTTAATGATTTTGGTTATGCCGCAAACAGAAAAGCTATACGCAGTCTTTGGGAAGCACAATCCTACTGTCCTTCTACTTATCCTGTATCCATATTTAGTAATTTGTAGGGAATTACAGAGAACTCAGATTAGGTATACTGGATTGACTGATTTGTGTATAATGATGTTTTGTAAGTGAATGATGCAAAACATATTTTTTCACCTTTTTTTGGGATAAAACATTGTAAGTTTGCATGTCCTTCTTTTGTCTGCGTGGGTTTCCTCCTAGTACTCAGGTTTCCTCCCACACTCCAAAGACATGCTGGTGGGATAATTGGCTCCTGTCTAAATTGGCCTAGTATGTGTATGAATGAATGTGAGATAGGGACATTAGATTGTAAGCTGCTTGAGGACAGGGACTGATGTGAATGTACAATATTTATGCAAAGCTTTGTGTAACTTGATGGTGCTATATAAGTACTTTTAATAAATAAATAATAAGACGTGATCTGGCAATCTATGTATTTATGTTAATGCAACTCTTGGCAGATCTAACACAGCCCCTTGCAGAGATGTCTGCTCAGTTTGTCTTGTTTATTAATGTTTAACATGCCTGTACTATGAACCTGTTTGTGCCTTAAAGTAAACCTGTGCTTTACCCATGCAGAGCAACAGGTTCACTTTAATGCCCCTTTTCCTATCTTTTCATCACTTCTGCATTGTTCTCATTAGTTAATAATAGTGTATAAACACAACACTGTGTAGGTAAGTGGAGCTTACACAGGACTGAGATATCTCACAGAATCCGGTGCGTCTCCATTCACCATTTCAGGTCTGATTTCAACTCCAATTTTGGGCTGAATTCGGACCTGAAACGGACCAAAAGACGCACAGGACTCCTGTGCAATTCGAACCGGAGCTGCTTCCAATTTGCAATAGTGTGAACCCAGCCTTAAAATTGCACAGTGAGAAGGAGCAGTAAAGTACTTGAGGGCAGGGACTGATGTGAATGTACAATATATACGCTCCCATATGATTGTACTGGGCAAGTTATCAAGCACAATTTTGCCCTTTATTGTTGTCATAAAACAACATTAACATAAAAACTGAGCCACATGCTCACTATACCCAGTAGTGCTTTTTTTTTTGTTTTTGTTTCTGGATACTGATTGGAGCAGCAGGGGAGCGAAGGAAGGGCGAGTAAGTTCTGCTGGGGAGAGGGGCATCAAAGTAGGTGTAAAGCCTAATGTGTCAATTAAAAGAAGGGTAAAACCTTATATCAGAGTCCAGTGTCATATTGGACCCTTCTATGGTTGCTTTCTTCAGCACAAAGGCTGGCCAGCAATGTTGTGATGAGGCTCCGTGGCAATGCTGCCAACCATTTCAATGGTATTGTGTAAGCATTGTTACCCTATGCAAAGTGATCATTTAAAGCAAACTTGCTTTGCTCTGCATTTGAGTCCGGTGCGTCTCCATTCACCGTTTCAGGTCTGATTTCAGCCCCAATTTTGGGCTGAATTCGGACCTGAAACGGACCAAAAGACACACAGGACTCCTGTGCAATTCGAACCGGAGCTGCTGCGGAGATGTGTGAACCGGCTCCATAGAAAACCGGTCACAATCTCCTGCTATGCGAATTGGATTTGAATTGGAAACCTGCATCCAATTTGCAATAGTGTGAACCCAGCCTTAAACTTGCATAGTGAGAAGGAGCAGTAAAGTACAGTCATTTTCAAACTTGCAGCTCAATTGCTTGCTATCCGAGAATGCACCTTTTTAAGATTATGTACATCAAATGCATTTTTATACATTTATATCTAAAAACAATGGAATACACTATACATCCAAATGAAATCTTATACTTTACCCCCAAAATGTATATGTATTAGGTTAATGTGACTGTTGGGTTGCCTTTTTGCTCTATGTAAGCTGCTACTGCTGGGTCGGCAACTGCCAGCATATATTGATGGGTTTGCTAGGCAATAAGACTGCTCTGTTCCTCAGTGCCACCTTGATTTTAAAAATCTTCTAGTCTCATTGTCTTCTCAATCTTTTAAGTAGTTATCCTTGAATGTTATTAAAACTTCTCTTACATAATTCATTTCATGAAAATGTATATAATTTGTGTATAGTGGCCTTTTAGGTAGCACAGGGACATCCGCTGTTTCCATCTAAAGAGGTGTCAGCGATGCCTTCTTTGATAAACCTCTGTAAGCAGCCTCGTCTGTAGATGACTTTATCATGAATTGGAAGGAAATTTGAAGTGACAAAACCCTTAAAAATCCCAGTACAGGTCTCAAAGGACAGCCCTAGAAAGGAAAAAAGGTGTAATTTGAAGATTTGCCTGGTATATTAAAACAGCTAAAGTTTTAGAAATGCACTTATACTTTCATATACAGGGAATATTATAAGGAAACATGGGAAAACAGAGACTGACTGAAATTGTTCATGAATACAGAACTCTTATTAATCTTGCAAACCTGGGATAGATCCCCTAAAATATTTAATTGCTTATCTGCAGGGCAGATTGAAAATGTAAACCACTGAGCTGACTTTCTTTCAGGGCCTGAATTGATTTATCATTAAAGAATTTTCTGTTTTCTTGTCCTGATTAGACTAGCGCACTCTGCTGCATTCCGCCATGTAACAGATTTGTTTTCTGAAAGTGCACAAATGGATATTTGTATGTAGTGACTAAAGATTGCCATGAAACATGGTACTTTCTAGCAAAAAAATAGAAAACAGGGTGTGGCCTTTGTTTTCTATAAATTAGCAAATAATTATTTTTAATTACCGTATATACTCGAGTATAAGTCGACCCGAATATAAGCCAAGGCACCTAATTTTACCACAAAAAACTGGGAAAACGTATTGACTCGAGTATAAGCCTAGGGTGAGAAATGCGCAGCTACTGTAAGTGGAAAAGAGGGTCAACAACGCCCATTTGCAGCCTCACTGTGCTCATTTGCAGCGATAGGTCCCCCCAACTTCAAACTCCTTAGGTAGTTAAGGGTTCCCAGATGCCCCCTAGCTGCAGCCAAAATTTGGGGTCTCTGGACCCAAAGGGTCCCGAAATGACATTGCTGCGGATGGACACAGTTGACCGACTTTGGGGCCCCGTATCTCTGGGTCACTTAGTGCTAGGCACCTCAAATTTGGTGATATACGAGAGATACGGGGCCCCAAAGTCGGTTCGGAAAATGACATTTTTTGCTGCAGAAAAGTAATTGACTCGAGTATAAGCTGAGGGGGGCACTTTCAGCCCAAAAAAATGTGCTGAAAAACTCGGTACATAAATGCTAGTATACGGTATATATACGGTACATACGGAGTATATATGAAGTATACGGAGTATATACGGTACATAAATGCTATTTTCCACTCCTAGATGGTAGAAAACGCTCAAATTATGTAAGCATGAAATATTTACTATATCGGCAGGTATACATTATGTAATTAGTTATGACTTTAATATATTAAACAAATTACTTGAAAGCTAGTAAAACCCAAAGGAACACAACCAACAGACTGTATTTACATAAAAATTAATTAAAATGTCACTAAACTCACACTGCAAAAAACTATTAATATATGGTGTATTACATGCTGTTTATACTCAGTCACTATGGGATTAGTTTTCTATATTCTGCAAAATACCTGGTTGGTCCTGCTATCTCTTCCTTCTGTCCAAGTCCCCACTGCAGCTAGGGATTTTGCAGAGCAGTGTTGGCAGCTCTGCGCATGCTCAGTTTTCAGTGCATTTCTATGCTGAACATTTCCTCCTTATTACATCTGACTATAGAGTGACACATGTGGGTGTATACACAATGGCAGCCCACTCCCTCCCTCCTTCCTCCTCCATGCCCACTAACCAGCTAAACACAATGGGGTCAGTATATTACATGTAGATGAGTGGAAGCGTCACCTCCCTCTTATTCTAAGACACAGGCTGGAGGGCAGCGTGACCTATCCTGTGTTATTCCACAAAATACCGTATTTATCGGCGTATAACACGCACCCCAAGTTTAGGAGGGATTTTAAGGAAAAAAACTTTTAGGAGGGAAGTTTAAGGCAAAAAACTTACATTTAAATGCCCATCAATGCAGCCTTGTCAGTGTCCATCTGCAGCCTTGTCAGTGTAGCATTGTCAGTGTCCATCTGTAGCCTTGTCCATCATTGCAGCCTTGTCAGTGTCAGTGTAGCCTTGTCAGTGTCCATCTGTAGCCTTGTTCATCATTGCAGCCTTGTCAGTGTCCATCTGCAGCCTTGTCCATCATTGCAGCCTTGTCAGTGTCAGTGTAGCCTTGTCAGTGTCCATCTGCAGCCTTGTCCATCATTGCAGCCTTGTCAGTGTCCATTTGCAGCCTTGTCCATCATTGCAGCCTTGTCAGTGTCCATCTGCAGCCTTGTCCATCATTGCAGCCTTGTCAGTGTCCATCTGCAGCCTTGTCCATCATTGCAGCCTTGTCAGTGTCCATCTGCAGCCTTGTCCATCATTGCAGCCTTGTCAGTGTCCATCTGCAGCCTTGCCCCTGTGTCATTTGCAGACTACTGCCGTTTAAAAATGGCGCCGCCGCTCTCGGCTGCTCTCAGCATGTCTCGGCGGCTTTCGGCCATTCTCGGCGTGTCTCGGCCGCTCTCGGCGGCTTTCGGTCGTTCTCTGCGGCTCACACGGGACTGTGGGAGCCGCCGAGAATGGCCGAAAGCCGCCAAAAGGCTAACAATCAGCAGGGGATCGGCGTATAACATGCACCCGCGATTTTCCCCTGATTTTAAGGGGAGAAAAGTGTGTGTTATACGCTGATAAATACGGTAATAAAGATTTGATTTCAAATATATATTTGTATGACAATTTAACACCATTTATTGATATTAATTATTTATTTTTACTCTGTATTCCAAAGGCTGTTTTTTTAACACATGACCAGCAGCAGAGGACTAGAAGCTCCCCCTTCTTGTTCCTCTGCAGACAGACTGGGAAAGAGCTGGGTCATGTGAAGCTGTATATCGATTAGGAAAAATTCACTTAGATTTTTTTTTTTATTGTTAAAATAATTACAGTGCCATCGTCCATATACAGCAATAGAAGAGGCAATGTCAATTAAACAGTGTGTCTTTAGTAACTGCATATGATAATGCAAGTTGCATAGTTGTCATACAGAGACTTTGACTTCAATAATTTCTTAGTCACTAAAACAAGCATGTAGTGGCCTCAGAACATCTGATCTGCATAGTTGTTTAGGGCCAGTATTAAAGCCCAGATATTAGAATGGCAGGCAACCAACATTTCCTGTAGATGTTTAGGAAAGGCAGACAAGGTATGCCTTCATCTTTCTTTTTTTGATAATTTGTTTTTAGCTTATGCAAATACATAACAAAAAACCCTTTACAATAGAATTAAAATCAAAACAGTACTTCAAAAACACCCCCCACCCCCCCCTTTCCGTTCCCTCCCTGTCCAAGCTCACAGGTAACTCCACCATCCCAGATGGCAAGAATAACCAAAGCAATTACTCATACATTAAATCAGTACGCAGCCTCTAAGGGCTCATGCACACAGGACGTTTTTACGGCTGCTTTTAGGGGCGTTTGATGTTTTTTTTAACTGCCTCTAAAAGCCCCTTCATGTTAGCCTATGTGTCCATGCACACATAAACTGTCAGAGGCGTTTGAATGCATAAGCATTTAGGGGCAGTAGAAAAAAACAACAGCCTGTACTTCCAGGAGCAGTAAAAATGAGCTGTAAAAACAAATAACGCTGCGAAACGCGGCAAGCCGCGTTTAGCCGCCTTTGACGTTCTTAGGCACTTTTCCATTATAGGGAGCGTTTTAATGAAAAAACTTCCAAGAATGCTAACGCCAAAAAACGCAGGATAACAATCCCGCAATAACGCTAATGTAGAAACGTGGCTGAACAGTAAAACTAAGATAATAAAACAGCTGACACACAGTCATGTATCTAGTATGTGCTAAACCGGCCTAACCAAAAACCTCAGCATTTAGAGCAAATACTTGAGCATGGCACATCTATTGTTCACCACCTTCCAACCAGTCTTCGCCCGTATGCCCAACATCAAGACCACCCTATGCAACAGAGGCAGGACTCTCCAGCCAGACCTTCCAAACCTTATCAAACTTGTTTGGGCAGCCCCTGCTCAAATATGTGGCTTTATAGAACGGAGTCACCTTTTTCATGAGTCCTTTCCAGTAAGACAATGAGGGTGGTATTGGCTTTTTCCAATAGAGGACCAGCGCTTTGCGAGCATAAAATAGAAGCAGGCTAAGTAAAGTGCGCTGAGCTCTAGTTGGTGCCAGGCCCTCCACCAGGCCAAGCAGACAGGTTGACACCGTCATAGGCACTGACACAGAGGTTATCTCCGTGACACAGCGCACAACAGCATTCCAGAACTCCTGAGCTACCGGGCAGTGCCAAAATATGTTACTAAAATCAGCCAGAGAGTGTGAGCAATGGCAACTCTCCGCTGAAGTTCCCAGGTAAATTTTGGCTAGTTTTGAGGGAGTATAATATATCTTATTCAAAAATTTGAATTGGATCAATCGATCTCTTGCCGACACTAAATGGGTAAAGGGGAAACTCCACATATCATCCTAGACCCATCATCTTCCTTTTTTTGGATGGGACAGCTTGCCAAACAGTCACTGTAAAGCCCCATACACAGGATAGGACTTTGTAAAAACTTTCCTGTGGATTTTTGTACAAAGGGCGTTGGCCATAAGTTTGTATTGCATACAGACGGCAGGACTTTTCCAGCCAACTTTCACCAAATCACGTGTTTTTTCAGCTCTTTACCACCACCCTTTGGTCAACTTCTGTATTGTTGTCTGATATTGTGTCAATCTCGCCGCTTTTATCGGCGATATTGGCACCTTACGAGCCGGGTTCACACTGGTGCGGGGATCTGACTTGGATCCTCGCCAATGCCAGGCACTGTGTTTGGTATAAATCTTGAGGGGGAACTCCACGCCAAATTTTAAGCAAAAAACCGGCATGGGTTCCCCTCCAGGGGCATGCCAGGCCCTTAGGTCTGGTATGGATTTAAAGGGGGACCCCTACACCGAAAAAACGGCGTGGGGGTCCCCCCCAGATCCATACCAGACCCTTATTCCAGCACGCAGCCCGGCCGGTCAGAAAAGGGGGTGGGGACAAGCGAGCGCCCTCCCCCCGAGCCGTACCAGGCCGCATGCCCTCAAAATGGGGGTGGGTGCTTTGGGGGATCCCGGCCCCCGTACCCCTACCTATTCCCCTGGGGGGAAAAGTGTCAATAAAAAAACACACTACACAAGTTTTTAAAGTAATTTATTTGTCAGCTCCGGGGTTTTCTTCCGACTTCGGGGGTCTTCTTCCGACTTCGCCACTCTCTCCAGCCTCTTCTCCCGGTGTCCGGTTCTTCTGCCGGCTCCTCCGCTATCTTCTGCCACTCTTTTGCTAGCGGTACGATGTACCCCATACTCATTCACATAGGGTGGGGGGCCGGGATCTGGGGGCCCCCTTATTAAAGGGGGCTCCCGGATTCCGATAAGCCCCCCGCCCGCACACCCCAACAACCAATGGCCAGGGTTGTCGGGAAGAGGCCCTTGTCCTCATCAACATGGGGACAAGGTGCTTTGGGGTGGGGGGACCGCAGGGCGCCCCCTCCCCCAAAGCACCCACCCCCATGTTGAGGGCATGCGGCCTGGTACGGCTCAGGAGGGGGGGTGCTCACTCGTCCTCACCCCCTTTCCTGTCCGGCCAAGCTGCGTGCTCGGATAAGGGTCTGGTATGGATTGGCGGGGGACCCCCACGCCGTTTTTTCGGCGTAGGGGTTCCCCTTAAAATCCATACCAGACCTAAGGGCCTGGTATGCCCACAGAGGGGAATTCCCTATCGCGCTCGCCGCAATAGGAAAATGTGTTTTTCCTATTGCAGCCAGCGCGAGATGTACAGTACCCTGTCGCCGAGAACCAGCGCGATGGGTTCGCGCTGGAAACATTCTTGCAGCTGCGTACTGTAGTTTGTACAAAAGTCCGATGCCTTTGTGTACACATGATCGGACTTTGCTCCATCGGACTTTTGTTGCCGGAAAGTTTGTGCGTTCGCACAGCCAACAAAAGTACACACAGTCGGATGTTGCTCCAAAACAGCTAATTTGCATGTTTGTTGTCAAAAAGTCTGATCGTGTGTACGGGCCTTAAGACTAGTTATGTTTTCACCATGCACTGGCAAAATCTGTCTCATCTGGCTCATCTGGTCAAATACAATGAGAAAGGATAAAAAAGAGAGTTTAAAGCAACTGCTGGTGTCGCCCAGCTACCTGTTTGTAGGCTGTAGGACTGTTTGGGCTTGTGGAAGTGTGTTACATAAGGGAACATAGTTAGTCCCTTTCCTAGTAACAATATGAATCGCACATTGTGCAGCCCCAGGAGATCATTTGACTGCATCTTCAGGGGGCAATTTATGGTATTTTAAACAAACTTTTTGGCTAGAACATTGTAAGGGTGCAACTTCTCTGTATGCTTAGACATCGGCTTTAAAGATATAATTAAAATACTAATCATAGACAATAAAGCACTTGACTATGTGCTGGTAGATCATTGGTCCAATAGAACAAAAGATCCAGCCTTTGTCATGTAGAAAAGGTTAGTAAGAGTCATTACTGGCATTCATGGATAACATGTAAACAATTCAAAAACCCATCAAACCGTCAGACATTTTAAAATGAAGGCAGCACTGAAGAACAATATTTTCCAAAACCCAGCTGATTTTCTGTCCAGTAATCCAACAGGATACTTCAAACTGTCACTTTTGAACTAAAGCGATATTTAAAACAGAACAATAGGCTGCATATCAATTTCACAAATGTCAGATCTCATGCAAGGATAGACTCTTTTACATAAATATTTGTCAGTGTTCAGAATACTGTCTTCATCCAAAAGCAAGAAACTTTTTGTTTATTTTATGTTTACTGGTCCTTTGTTTGGGATGTTATGCACATGGATTTGTTGGTTTTCTCCCGATGCTAGTAGATTGGTTCTTTGTCTCGGCACAATAAGGGGGAGCTTCGCTTATTTGCCTCCTCTCCCCCTACGCTGCCACATTTGGCACCTCTGCTTTTGACAGATACCCGCTCCCACTTCCGCGTGACTTTGCCATGGCAAAGTCATTCAGAAGTTCAGCCCCCCTCCTCCTTCCCCCACCACTTTTTTCACTCATGCGCAGTAGGGAACCAGCTGTGAAGCCGCAACCCTTCAATGCCGGTTTCCCTTACCCGAAATGGCAGCAGCAGCACCCGAGAGGCGATTGAAAAATCGGTTCAGGTAAAGACACGGCTGGATTCCTGGACAGGTAAGTGTCGTATTATTAAAAGTCAGCAGCTACAGTATTTGTAGCTGCTGACATTACATTTTTTTAAGACGGAGCCTGGAGCTCCTCTTTAAGTGAGAACCAAACAGCAATTCTTCACTGTATATAGTATGACATGTACGCAATACAGGATTGTATTTAGAGATCAGGCTACCCCACCTACAAGTGTATAATAATGCCCCTTCATGAAGCATTACCTCTTTTGTCCCCAGACTGTTACTATTTTGAAAATTAAAACCAGGATGTGTTTTTAGTTTGTATCATATGGGCAATAAAGTGGTTGTAAACCCTTTCATATACCTAATGAAGTGGCTGGCCTCAGGTGATACACAGAGATGAAACATATCCTCCTACGTATGTTGTACCTGTTTATTTGCAGTCTTCTTTTCTCTACATCCATTCAAAGAATTGATAAAGTTTGTCTGAGCTGTCAGAAAGCAGGGGGCGGAAAGCTAAAGTTACACTCTGCAGAGCTCTGTGAGGAGAGCTCTGAGAACTGATTGGAGGGAAGGCACACACCCCCTTCACACAGCACACAGGAAAAGAGCTGAGGCTGTCAATCAGCTTCAAATCTCTCCCCTGTCACTTTTTTTCCCTTGGTGTCAGGAAAACTTGTCAGAAGTCATTCATGCTAATCGCAGAGGATGAAGCAGGAGTAACAAATGACACTTAGTGTTCTTAATTGAGACAATTATACACTATAGAGGGATATGCTTTGTTCTTATTTCATGTCTGAGGTTTACAAGCACTTTAATCACAAGCTTGTAAAGAAAGAAGAGATATCAGCATTTCACTTTTCCAGCAGTGTGTGTTGTTACTCTTCTCAGCAGCCCCTGCCCCATTTAGTTTTGTTGTTCCATTAAAGTATGACTAAAGGCAAAACTTATTTTTAAGTTTTAGAGCGAAGAGGGATTAGAACGATTGTCAGTTTTTATTGCAGTCAGTGCCCCCATTAAACGAGAAGTATGTTTTTTGTTTTGTTTTTTATTTACCCATTATACTTATCTAGGTGGATGCAGCATCGCACCGATGCTGCATCTATCCCCTGCCGTCTCTGCACTGAGAACCGAGCGATCGAACACCACTGATGCCTGGGTTCTCTCAGCTCCCCGAGCGGAAAGCTGCTGCCCCTCAGGCAGCAGCTCTTCTCTCTGCTTCTCCACGCTCACTGGAGCGCTGAGCTGTGGAGGGGCGGGGAGTGGCTGTCTCAGTCTCTCAACGGCTCACTGTGAGGCTGAGACAGGCATCAGTCCAGGCACCTGGCAGATTCAGACTTCATTGTCGTAATGACGCGGTGCCTGGACTGATTCCTGTGACATCAGCAGAGAGCTGACTTCAGATCCACTCTCTGCTAAAAACGGGTCACAGGAGTGCAAAACTGATTGCACTCCTGTGACCCGTAGGAGAAGCCCAGCCAAATGAGCTCAGGCTGGACTTCTCCTTTATGGAGAGTCATCCTCTCTATTTGTCCTGTTAACCCTTATCATTGAAAGTGAAGGTAAAAGAAGATGCCAACTTTTGGGTTCTCCCGGAATAGTAATAGATGGGAAATCTTCCAATGGGGACACTAGTTCTGGTGACCTGGGGGTCTCCAAGGAGTTCCCTTAATTTGCATTAATAACCTCTCACTTCTGTTTGGCTATGGGTCAGGAAGCGATGGTGAAATCTCCAAAATAGGACCAATCAGGACAGGTCTTTTATTGAAAAGTAGGGAGTATGAATGTAGCTGAGTAAAATATCCTTCCAGTAGTTGATCTAAAAATGTCTATAAAAAATGAAAAAAGCATTTGAAATGCACTAAGGCACTAACATGAACTAAAAAGGCACATCAAGCATAAGGTTAAGGAAAAGAATGCTATATAAACACAATGGGGTTGATTAAGACTCAATTCACATCTATGCATGTTGCTTTTGAATGTTTCTGCAGTGCTTTTTTCTGTGCGTTTTATGTTTTTTTTATGCGTAAAATGTGGTTAAAACGCATTACATGCTTTTCTGCAGCTTCTCCATTGAAGTCTATTGAACCAAAAAGCACAATTTTGCATTTAAAAAAGTCCCTGACCCTTTCCAAAAATGCAGAGGCACAAAAATGCATTGATGTGAACATGTTCCATAGGAACCCATGTTTAAAAAAAATACCCCGCGTTTCTGCAAAAAGCATGAAAATTACGCATTGGTGTGAATGGAGCCTTAGCAAAACCTGGTGCACCAGTGCATGGTAGCCAATCAGCTTCTAACTTCAGGTTGTTCAATTAAAGGGTAGCTCCACTTTTGTGAGGAAAAAAAATGGCAAATGAAGACAAAATAATATAGCACATATAATTGTCACACTAATCATATTGTAATTGAATGTTATTAAAAATTCCCTTTCCTTTTCAATCTGCAGCCACTGTAATTTTCTGAGAATGCATTGCAATATGGCTACCTGGGGATGTTCTGACCACTCCCCAGAAACATAATTTCCTGCTTGTGTGATTGGCTCACCAATTTTCCCAAAAGTCTGCCTAAGATACAAGTCAGATTTCAGGCATCCCCTGAAACAAAAATGTCATTTTTGGAGAGATACTTTCAATAGGAGCTAAAGGGATGCAGGCCCAGCAAATTTCCTCATTAGTGCCCTGCAGCTGCACACCTGACAGTTAATTATGAAACCACTCCCATTAGACCTATTCCACACAGATGCACAGACAAACACACATGGATTTCTTCAGAATAACAAAAGGTAGGAATCTGCAACAAAGGTTGTTATAATCCCTGCAATGTACATAGATCACCCAGAGGGGAATTTTTTTTTTCTCAACAAAAGTGGAGTTACTCTTTAAGCAAAAAAAACAAAAAAAACTGGAAGTTTATTCTATGCAGAGCTGCACTTAAATTTGTACTGTCCGGTTTTAGTAAACCAAATCTAATAAGTTATCACTAAAAATACACTATGCTTTCTTCTTAACAGACAAGTGTCAATATAAAAGTAAGCATAAATTGAAGGCATATGGTCGTATTGCTTGTCCTGCCCTGTTGCCCTAGGCACTGGCCTTATAGTGAACACAGCTTTGACAAAATTCATCTTTTTCCTAAAGTTTTAGCCTCTGAAGGACACGCGCGTGTCACTTTAGCAGTATGAAAGAACTATGATTCAAATTAAATTAATTATTGATTGAATCTCCTGCACCTGGATCCATACATTCACTAATATGTTGACATCTCTGTATCAAAGGTGTACTCAGAAGGGCCCCCGCACCTCTATTGGTTACTAAATAATTTATACAGAACATAATCTTTAAGCAGCTGCTGTGAAATGATACACTGGAGTCTAGAAAACCAGCCATGCTTAAATGAGGAAATGAGTTTGTTTTATGATCACTTTGCCTCTCTCTGTGACTCCCCATTTCTCTTCCTTCTACATTACTTTCCACGCTGAGTCTGCTGAGTAACTTGCCTGTAGGCTCCTTGAAGTGCTTACAGCGCTGTCATCCTGCTGCCCAACACATGTTGATAGGTTTTTTTAATCTCCGAGAATCCCACATCCCGCATTGTGTTCTCTGTAGTCTGTTGTTTTGTTCTTCTCTCCTAGACATACAGACTTGTTAGTTTTCATTTTGAGACATTAGTTGCCCCCTAACAGAAATCATAATGTTGACATGTTCAATAAGTAGGTATTTAAGTTAAGGTAAAGTGACAGTCCTGTTTAGACAATGGAAGCTTTCTCTTTGAGCTTGTTAAAGTGTTGCTAGGCTAACAAGATGAAAGCATCTGTCCCAAAAAACAGTGCTCCTTTCTCAAGCAAAACGTGTGTAAAGCCCAATTTAAGTCACAGAAATAGATATACAGACAGACAGAAATTAAGCTATCAACCTACAGCTTTACAGTCTTATGCCGCGTACACACGAGCGAACTTTCAGGCATACTTGGTCCGGTGTACCGGAGTCCGTCGGACAATTCGATCGTGTGTGGGCTCCAGTGGACTTTTTTTTCTGAAAAGTTTGACGGACTTAGATTTGAAACATGTTTCAAATCTTTTCGACGAACTCGTCTGTATGCTAGTCCGACGGACAAAAACTGACGCTAGGGCAGCTATTGGCTACTGGCTATGAACTTCCTTGTTTTAGTCCGGACATACGTCATCCCGTACGAATCCGTCGGACTTTGGTTGATCGTGTGTCGGCAAGTCCGTTCATTCGGAAAGTCCGTCGTAAAGTCCGTCGAAAAGTCCGCTGGACAAAGTCTGCCGTAAAGTCCACTCGTGTGTATGGGGCATAAGGCCTTGTTTTCCTTTACAGCAGAGCAGTGTGTCTAAATATGACTGTTCAGTCCAATAGGCACCAGAGTTAACTTAGGACTACACAGGAGACGAAATCTCTCTGTTACTTTAATGTGCTGCAGATGAGATGACTGACAACAGTTGGTTAAACCTCCAAGTAATAAAGATATTTTAAAGTGTTACTAAACCCACTACAGTTAAATCAGTCTGCATATGCAGTAAAGCATGCTTGTCATACTCACTGTGGAACCTAAGGGGTTAATCGTCTGCATTGTGTAAAAAGGCTGTTTTGATCCTATTTACCCTGATCCTCCTCTTCTTCTACTGTCTCCAAAAAATAACCTGATATTTACAGAACCAGTGGATGGGCTGCACATGCTCAGTTTGGTGTGTATTGCTAGAGAGTCTTTTTTTTGGGGCGGGGGGGTGCATGTGATCAGCACAGGGCCAATCAGCACTGTCCAGACATGTCCAGACAGAGAATCAGGGGAGAATGAAAACTCCTCCTACAAGCTTTACTACGAACTAATAGAAGTCACAAGACTGCTATATACTGCAGATGAGAAAGGGTATTTAGCAGTTTATATTTACTAAAATAATTGTATTTCCATGTTCTGTGTACTGTGGGAGACCAAATATAGTGAATGCAAGTTCTGGGTTTAGTAACACTTTAAGAGTCAAGATGGCCATACATGGCTCAAATTCAAGCCGTGGGTTTGGCTACTGAAATCACTCAGCTTGAGAAACCAGAAGAGCTGGCTGGAAAAAAAGTCAGCTGGACAGTGACTGCAGCCAGTCAGAGGCAGTCACCGTTCAGGTATTCTGACAGCCGCAGATGCTGGCTGTTACAAAACAGTAGGTGACAATTGAAGGCTTGTTCATGCTGTTGAAGGAGAAGTACAGCCAGCGCTTGTTTGGCTGTACTTCTCCTGTGGATCACAGGAGTGCAGTTCGTTCTGTACACCTATGACTCATTTTCAGCAAACAGCGTGGTAAAGCCTGCTGTCGGCTGACGCCACAGAGTCAGTCCAGACTCCGGAAAGATCATGATCATATGGTCGGGATCCACCCACATGGTTGGACTGGCACCCAGCTCAGCCTCTCAGCGAGCTACTCCCTTCCCCTCCACAACCCAGTGCTCCAGTGAGGGCATGGGGGCAGAGTAGAGTGGTGAAGGACAGTCACCAGGTCTCTGCTCAGGGAGCTCTGAGCACTTAGCATTCATCTGTGTTTGATCGCTCGATTCTCAGCCTTAGAGCCGGTGGGGGACAGGTAAGTATGATTCTACATTAAAAAAAATACCATACTTCGCTTTTTAACATGGATGGGGGGAATCTATATGTATTTATATAGTTCAGTCAAGCTATCATGTGCATGGCACACCAGTTGTATACCTCTACAATAAAAGTCTGATTGCTGATTGAAGGGTGTGGCTGTTGCTTAGCTATGCCTTCACAGTGTACTTCAGCAGGAGGACAAGGAGCAGTGATATATATTTTTCAAATTATAATTTACCATGCTGATGTAATTTCAAAAGTTATTTTCATTATTTTTTTTATGCGTATTTCATTACAGTGCCTGGTGATTCTGGCTTGAAGGCCATTGTTTAGACACTTCCTTTCTTCCAGTTATGCTCCTGTTTCTTTTTTCCAGTTATGTTCCTGTGTTCATAAATCCCATATTTGTAAACACCATATTCTGCTCCAAGCCCACATATCAGGTCCCAGGTTTACACTCTATTCAGGTGCGGACAGAGACCAAGCACATTTTACTCTAAGATACAATATAGGATACAAATATCACAGCTCACTGTATTCAACTCCAGTGTGAAGAAAAAGTAAGACAGGCTTCAGCTCAAATCCCTGCCCATTGGTACCCGACCCACGGGCAGAGATTTGAGCGAAGCCTTTCTTTCATCTATTTCACATCAGAATTGAATGCCGTTATATTGTATTCTAGGTTGTGCTCCTATTTTGTCACCATATCACAAAAGCTTCCAATGGAAGCTCCATATGGACATGCTACCACACAATACAAAAGCGTTTCACTGTTGTCACCCCTGAGAAATGCCATGCAGCCATCGCTGAAGTGCATCATCAGCAGGTACCCGACCCACGGGCAGAGATTTGAGCGAAGCCTTTCTTTCATCTATTTCACATCAGAATTGAATGCCGTTATATTGTATTCTAGGTTGTGCTCCTATTTTGTCACCATATCACAAAAGCTTCCAATGGAAGCTCCATATGGACATGCTACCACACAATACAAAAGCGTTTCACTGTTGTCACCCCTGAGAAATGCCATGCAGCCATCGCTGAAGTGCATCATCAGCAGGACTGATCAACAAAGGATAAAAAAAAATTTGTAGTAAAAAAAAAAAAGAGAGAGAAAATGGTTTATTCCAGGCCATTTCATGTGGCTCTTGCACCTCCCCTGCAGCTGCAGCACCTCCTTGTCTCTGCCCCCTCCACCTGGTCTCCACAGTTGGCAGCATAGAGGAGGACAGAACTCATCCACTAGATCCTGCGCTTCTCCATGCAGCCACGGAGAGGCTCGTCTCTGCCCCCCCCCCCGTCTCAGCAGTCAGCAGCAGAGAGGAAGACCTAACTCCTTCACCAGATTCTGTGCTTCTCCATGCAGCTGCAGAACCCCATTGTCTCCACCTCCCCTGGTCCTAGCATTCAGCAGACTCTGGCAGTTGACTCCAGCCCTCTCTGTTCCTTCTCCAGGACCCTGCACTTTCTGCTTCCCAGTTCTGCCTCCAGCTTCTTCCCAGGAGCAGCACTGTGATGTAAGGTATAGTGGGGGACTCTTGATTTCTGATGGTGGGTTGCATCTTGACATTTGATCTAAGGGGGAGCGGGGTGTTCTGGACATCTAGTCTTACAGATGTAATCGGCAACCATAATTCTGATGCAGCCCACAATGAAATTGAGTTTGACACCCCTGCTTTAGCAGTTGACCAGAGCAGAGTGAGGACAACTTAAATACCGCCAAGGTAGACTGGTAGTTTTGGGGGTTCAATGTAATACAATTGTAGGCCTGTTACTCTTGACACACCAGCTCTGTGCTCTTGAAAATATAGGTTATTGAAATAGTGATGGGTCCATACTTTCCAGAGTGGTGTGCTGGGCTATCTTTTAGGGCAGGGGAAAAGTTTTTTGTTTGTTTTTTGTTTTTAATTAAATAAAGGAGAAAAGACATTTGAAGAAGATAATTGGCGGAACAGTAGATTTAAACCTGGTTAAGCGGATTGTGAGAGCTCCTTTAACATAACAGGAGCAGCCAGGCCTTGCTGATACCAGCTTTACACAAGGTTTTTCGGGCTAAAGCATTGTTAACACTGAAGTTTAGCTTTTTTCTTCAATGACAGTTTTGTGAAATACAGTATGTATTATCACACTACATTGCTTCACATGTTATCAAATCATGACACTTTTCTGTCTTTTCTGTCTTTAACACATTAAACATTACATCCTGGCTGGTAGTAATATCACTTGGAATGACACCTAACATACTTTATTCATTACTACATCTTAATGCATCCAGCCCAGTGAGCATGATGGTACAGATTCAGTGAGTTTGGCTTCACAACTTTGTGTTATTTGAAATGATGGCTTTAAGATGAATGTATAGCGTATTTCTATCTTATGTATACAACTAAAAAAAATTTTGTTCATACATTTTTTTTATATCTTTATTTTGCGCCATACATGTACAACACAATACAAACATGCAATGGTTGTCATCATGACAAATAATATAGAGGATTTTACCATACATTTAAATGGAAGGTCTGCTTTCTGGACTCAGCAGACCAGTATTACTTGATCGCTTGCATATTACAAAAAAAGTTATTAGAAACTGCTTCTTCCATAACATACAATGTTTTTTGCACACACACAGTTGCATAAAAACAATTATAAGTAATTCATCAAAACATCTCTAAGTCCCACTCTCATACATATGTAGCCAGGTGCTGGGGCAGCAATATGGAGAAGGAGACATTGCCTTTTAGTCGTCTTCCTCTCTATTAAGATATTGATGTTATGCTGCACCATTCTCCTCTGGCCAGCAGGGGGAAACCTAAAGCCAAGCACGCCCATAGACTTCTGTGCAGAGCACTGAGGATGCTGGGAGTTGTAGTTTGAGATGACAGCCATATAATGGTTACACTACAGATCCCAATATGCACTGTGCAGTAGGAGAAGTGGAGCGAGAATTTTTATGCCTGCTGGGGAAAGTTCTTCCTCTTGGCACCAAGGGAGTTAGAGGGAGAGCTTCTGTGTCTGGATATTCACCTGCCAACTGAAGATGTCAGCAGAGATCCTAGCCTGTGACTGGAAGTGAGGACATCCAGGGGGCAGTGCGGCACTGCCCCATATCAGCACCTGCACCACTGCAGCAGGGAGACTGGAGTGTCCACTTACCCTCTGCTTCCCCCCGCTGATCATTGGGGGCTGTTGGCCAGAGACCAAGGGGGCCCCCTTTCTACAGAAAGAGGTCACCACACCACCCCACCCCCGGGACTGGTGAGAGAGCTATTCACCCATTGCTGATACTGCTATCGGGGACTGAGCCACTGAGTGCAGGACACCAAGTGTACCCAGTGGATATTGCACCCATACTACAGTCCTTATTGCACTTATCTCAAACCTAGACTGCACCTAAACCGATCTTATACTGCATTATACTGAACCGCATAGGTGCTCAACCTGTGGCTCTCCAGCTGTTGTGAAACTCCAATTGTCATGCCTGGGAGCCATGCTTGTACCTGTAAGCCTTGCAGTCCTTCATAGGACTTGTAGTTCCGCAACAGCTGGAGGGCCACACCCATGCTCTACCGCATCTGAACCACATCTAGCTCACACCTATGCCGAGACTATACTGTACCTATACTATACCAATACTGCATGCAGATTAAAGGGAATGTCGTTAAGTGCAAAGATGCTATTAAAGGGCTCCAATGATAGCCAGCAGAAGAACATCTCAAAGGATTGTCCCTCCCATAATAATTATTCTGAAAGCCCCCTTTGTTCCCCCGCTCACTCTGCTTCCATCCTCCTCTTCTTTCGAAGAGTGCCTACCCAGTCAGTCTAGGACTAGCATCGCCATCATAAATGCCATCTGGCAGTATAGTTCCAACACTCAGTAGATTAAACCCTACTACTGCTCACTGCTGCCCTTGAGGTAGCCTTGCTACTGTTTATGCTGATCTGGATGCTAAATGTCATCTTATGCCAGGTCCATACTGTTAATCACTTTGTATGTTAAATTGCTATATCACCATTGTAAACCATTTTATGCTTGCCTTATAGCACCCTATTGGGTGACAATATATTAAGTTTGCCTTTACTACCTGGTTTGGTGCCTGTTTTCTTTGCTGTAGCACTACTATTAAGTAATATGTGTTACTTTTCTTGATTTCCTGTAATATTGTATGTTTGTACACTAAAACTGGTGAGTCAGAGTGGCTGAGGTTCATGAGAAGGTCAAGGCAAAGAACAGAGGACCCATCCTATTCAGCAGCTTCTACGGGGGGTAGCGCTACACATATGAACTAAGTTCACTTGAATCTGTAGAACAAGCTGCTCAAAACTTTCATATAGTGTACACCTACAGAATTATCAGAGGATAAACCACATGAACATGTATGGGTAATAACTTCCTTGGGTAGTCTGATCTTCATTATATGCTCTGAGTATCGCTTATAAGAAGATGTTGCCATCCAGATAATTATCAATGCCTAAGACATGTATTTCTCAAGTTTAGAAAAATAGAATTCCATATGGAAATGGTTCACTGTTCGGGACACGGTGGTCATACCAGAGAAGTGATAAAGTGCACACATTATTTATAATAGCACTGCAAGGCCTTTGGGTACCTGCCAAAATTCATCTTCCTTAATATAGCTCAGATGCATGACATGATGTATAAAAGACCAATGTGTCTTGCAGATAAATTATGTAAAGTTTCATCTGACCAGGTCAAATGTAAATTAATGTACAGGGAACAAAGCTCCACTATATCCAATATACTGTATATATCAGTATTGCAAATATAGCAGAAACGCTCACTGTAAGATGGTCCTGAATATTGATACGATTTGATAACTATTTCATACCACTAGTTCACTTAAAAAAGCAAAAAGGAGTCTTAATCTTAAAGTGGTTGTTAAGCGACTATCTCATCTTTATTTCATCCCCTCTGTCAAATAAAAAGGTGCATCCTAGTGCCTGCGCTTTATAAAAAAAACAAAACAATTTTACCTGTTTTAACAGCATCTCCCAGCATTAAGGTGACTCCAGGCTCTCAGTTCTCCCCGTGTGATATCTCCAGTGGGTGGGGCCGAGATTCCCCTGCTGATGTCAGCCAGGGAGGAGGGGTGGAGAGGAGCAGAGAGCCAGGAGTCATGTGGTCGCTGGAAGACACTGTTAAAACAGGTAGAAATTGTTATAAAGCACAGGCACTAGGATGCAGCTTTTTATCTGACAGAGGGGATAATATACTGATCAGTTTGTTTTAAAGCAGTGGGGAGAGGAGCAGATCAGCTATCGTGAGAGATGACAGGCAGGGAGGGGAGGGGGGGGGACAGAGGGAGACACAGGGAGAGCTGCAGATAGCAGCATATAACAGAATCATGTACACTGACAACGGTGTCAGGGTTCAGCAGCCCTGATAGATCTTGGTCAGTGTACAGAGGGTAGGTTAGAAACTGTCAGGATCAGTCAGGTATTTCAGGTGATACAGGGGGCCAAATGACACAGCACAAGCACTGTGCTGTATAACATGCTTTAAAGGAACAGCATCTTTATTTTTATTTATTTTTTGGTTAACAAACGCTTTAATGTCCCAGAAAACTGCACTTCACCTGGATGAGGAACTGGTGAATCTCTTCCTTAAAGCGGAAGTAAACCCATCCATAAAACAGTTTAATTTATGGCACGTGCCAGAAATGTAACACTCCCATTGGCTGTGCTCTCAACCAAACTGTCAAACCATCCAATGCCTGGTGTCATAACTGATCTCATGTGCAGCATCATGGTAGTTGTAGATTAAATAGAGGCAAAGATGGCAGCTTCCATGGCTGAAAATGATAGGGGAGTTTATTTACACTTTAAGGGTAAGCTAGACCACAAATCTGGAACCATGTTCACTGCCCAAACACAAGACAAACAACTTTCATATAAAAACTTGCCGAACTTCTACATGCTTGTCCTCATGAATGCTCAGCATTGTAGGCGACTTTAATGTTCCTCTTAAACCAGTGCTAGATTCTTCCACAGGTGACTCCTCTCTGACTTTTAGGGCACTATGTCACATAAGGAAATCTCTGACATCCCTGTCCCTCTTCATGATACTTGATGAACACTACACCCCTCCAAAGATTATACATTTTTCTTGGCACCATATAACCAACACACAGGGTTAGATTACTTATTTTTCTCCCAAAAAGATCTCTCCAACCTTCACGCATTCACTATTGAGCCAATTGTCATTTGAGACCATACCTCCTTTTATCATAGTTTTCCTAAATAGAGATTGGAACCACAATCTGACACTTCAACTATCCCTGCTAGGCAGTGTTAGTTTTGACATCAAATTTCAATTTAGTTTTAGTTATAGTCTTTTGACTAAAATGCCATTTTAGTTTTAGTTGTATTTTAGTCTTTTGACTAAAATGTCATTTTAGTTTTAGTCATATTGTAGTCATCTGAATTGTTTTAGTTTTAGTCATATTTTAGTTGACTAAAATAGTATTCATTTAGTCAATGAAAATATTTTAGTCTGTGAAATTAACACTGCTGCTAGGCAACCTGGCTATCATGAACATGAACCAGTCTCGGCTAACTGAATACTTTCAGATCAGTACCTCTTCTAGGGTGGCGACTCTTGTAACTTGGGAAGCTCAAAATAGCATAGTGAAAGGTGACTTTTTTAAATGGACTACTTAACCTTATTAAAGCAAAACAGCCTAAAATTACTTCACTGACTAAACAAATACAGACATTGGAATTAGCGCACAAGAAATCTCAGGTAGAACTAGATTAAGATACTCTTACTTACCACGATCAGAAACCAGCTTAAAGATGAAGTGGGATCCCACTTAAAATGAGCCTTTACTTTATACAGTATATATTTCTTTGACTACAGCAATAAAAGTAGAACATTTTTAGCACAAGCACTTAGAGCCAAGTGCTCGACTTCTGCTATTTAATATGTTTGAGATTCAAATGGTGTTTTTCTTTCAAAAACGATAGGTGAAACAATTTAGATTTTATTATGAGAACTTATATAAATTTCATCCACAACATTGCTCAAAGAACAAACATCAAGAATACATTAAACTTGCCACTTTCTGCAAAAATTAGGCTTGCTGCCTTTTGGAGCCTCACCAGTCCAAGAACTTGAACATCCAGTCTCAGGCAAAGAACTTTAGCTAACTCCTGAACTGCTTAAACCAGAAAAGCACCCAGGTCCAGATGGCCTTCTTACCCATATTATACATTTTTATCTCCCTAGAGGACAACCAAGACCCTCCTCCAGTTGAAAGCCCATCTCATCAATAAAAACAGAGACTACTTTAGCAATTACAGGCTTGTCTCACTTCTCAAAGTTGACCTAAAACTATGCGCCAAAATTTTGGCAAAACATCTTGTTCCTCTCCTCACCTCACTGACTTATCTTGATCAAGTAGCCTTAATACCAGGATAGGAGGTGAGGGACAACACCACAAAAGCACTTAATTCAGCTTACTTGGCTACTAAAATGCAAAAGGAATGCATTTTTATTTTTCTAAAGACTCCAAGAAGGTTTTTGACACAGTGGCCTGTGACTACAGTATATGTCAGCAATTTTGGCACTATACTTTACTCAACACCTTCAAGTGAGGGCTAATGGCTTTTATATCCTCAGTGGAATGAGACATGGGTGCCTCTTGTCTCTACTGGATTTTGTTTTAACCTCAGAGCTATTCCTGCATCAAATATGAGCTGGTGAAAACATACATGGTCTGGTAGTGGGCTGCAGGGAGCACAGACTAGCAGCCTTTGTCCATGATTTATTGCTGATCCTTTTCAAACCATATATAATGCTCCCTAATTTCCTGAAAACACTGGAAGATTTTGTATAGCTTTCCTAGTTCAAGATAAACTATACTAAATCATTTGCACTCTGCCATCTAAGCTTTTCCTTTAGTTAGAAGGCTGGGTGTTTAACATACTTGGATGTACAAGTACCATCAGACCTGTCTGAGCTTTACCAACTTAACTATGTAAAACTTATCCAAATGAATAAACAGGACCAGTTGCACAAACCATAATTTTCCTGGTTAAGCAGGCCTGCTATGATGAAAATGAATTTGGCACCCAGAATTCTTTACTTTACCTTACCAATACAACTACTGAAAACCTTCTGTTTCATACAATCCCTGTTTTGCACATTTCTTTGGGGACATAAAACCCCAAGGATATCAATGTAATCTCTGACCCAGAAAACATATAAGACTTCCTAATATGCGCTACTACTATAGCATTGGTTGCGCTACAATGCTAGTTTTCAGCATTCTCTGTTGCACTAATTATTAATGACATTATTCTAGAAAAATCCATTCTTCAATATCCCCTTATTACAACTTCTCCTCAAACCCATGCTCCTAAACACTTTTTGGCACAATCCTCAATGCACACCAATTACGTCTCCTCTCTCCCTGATTAACTGACAATCACACCAAGATTTAACTGCCCTTTATTATTAAAGCAGTATTAAACCCAAAAGCAAACATTTATTATATTGCAGCTTACCAATTCCTAGATTTGATAGCTGCATTAGTTTTCCTTTTTTCAGGCTTTCTTTCTCTTATTTTCATCTGGTGATCCTGCCAGTATGTCTGTTTTTCAACAGAACAAGCTCCCATGCAAGTTATCATATTTACATAGTGGATCTGGTGGAAAAAAACACAAATCCATCTAGCTCAACCAATATAAAAAAACACAAATAGAACAACTCTACGTAAACGAGCCTATACTATCCAGAGGAAGGACCGAAAAACCCAAAAAAGCATACTCCAATTTGCTTCAGCGGGGGAAAAAAAATATTTACTGATTCCCCAGGATGCAATCCGATATTCCCTGTATCAGTTACCCCTGGTGCTAATACCTAAAATTATCCAGTTATGTTCTGTGCATTAAGAGCCCTTTCACACTGGTACGGGCGGCGGCGGCGGTAAAACGCCGCTTTTATTAGCGGCGTTTTACCGTCAGTATTCGCCCGCCAGCAGGGCGGTTTTACCCCCCGCTAGCGGCCGAGAAAGGGTTAAATACAACCGCAAAGCGCCTCTGCAGAGGCGCTTTGCCGGCGGTATAGGCGCGCCGTCCCATTGACTTCAATGGGCAGGAGCGGTAAAGGAGCGGTGTATACACCGCACCTTCACCGCTCCGAAGATGCTGCTGGCAGGACTTTTTTTACCGTCTTGCCAGCGCATCGCTCCAGTGTGAAAGCCCTCGGGGCTTTCACACTGGAATGAAAGCAGCGGCACTTTCGGGTTGGTTTGCAGGTGCTATTATTAGCGCAATAGCGCCTGCAAACCGCCCCAGTGTGAAAGGGCTCTTAGGAAAGAATCTACTGAGCTTGCCAAAACCATTCCTTGAGGGATACTGTTCCACATTTTCACAGCTTTGTGTAAAAGCTTTTCTGTATTTGAAAGTTTAAACTCCTTTCCTCCAGATGTAAAGAGTACTCATTTGTCCTTTGTGATGATGTTAAACTGAATAACTCTACACCAAGTTCACTATTTGGACCACTTATGTACAGTATGTATATGTATACATGGTGATCATATCCCCCTTAATTGCCTCTTCTCAAGAGAGCCTTAATCCAGTTCAGCTATTCTCTCCTCATAGCTGAGCTCCTCCATGCCTCTTAGCAGTTTGGTGTCCCTTATTTATACTTTCTCCGGTTCCCCAATATATTTTTTGTGAATTGGTGCCCAATTGTATATTACACAGAAGGTTTTACTAATAATTTGTACAGGGGGAAAAATTATGTCTCTCTCTCTCATTATCTGAAGTCTATACCTCTTTTAATACAAGATAGTATTTTGCTTGCTTTAGAAACTGCAGCTTGGCATTGCATGCTATTATTAAGTCTATGATTTATCAGAATACCCAGGTCCTTCTCTACTATTGATTTCTCGAGTTGTACTCCTAATGTCTATGATGCATGCATGCTTTTAACCTCCAGGTGCATAACTTTACAATTATCAACATCAAACCTAATTTGCCACATAGCCGCCCAATTAAACAGTGTATTAAGGTCTGCTTGTAAGTTGGAGACATCATGTAAGGACATTATGCCACTGCATAGCTTGTTGCCATCAGCAAATGTTGTGTAGCCAGGTTCTTGGCTAAGAATGGAGAGTGAGAGCAACACAGGCTGCAGCTGCTCTCTGTAGCTGCTGCCTCACGTTGCTCAACTAGTTAAAAGCCATATCAGCAAGATGAGGGAGCTGCTGAGCAGGAAGAGTTCATTAGAATGTGTCAGGCAGCACTGCACTGTGGGAAGTGTAGTCCAGAGGGGAAAGACTCCACTGTAATCAAGCAGTTTTGAACTGCATTTCCCAGAGAAAGATTGCCAGGAGGTGGGGAAAAAGTTGTGTTTTTATATGCTGTACAGGTCACAGCTACCTATTGCCATGATGGGGACTGGAGAGTGCACATCACTGTCTAGTGTTCACCATCACTGCTGTATGTCGGGGGGCCTGAGCAGGATCCGGAGTGCTGAGTTTGGGGGTGCTGACATGCAGAGTCACCTTGGTACAGAGCAGAGAGTGGACTAATTGCTATGTGTGACCAGAGGGTGAGCTGCAATATTGCTGGCACTGGTGAGCTGCTCCTGTGGGGCATTGCTATCTGCTGCTAGAGAGACTGAGTTCTTGATGAACTGACCATACAGCCATCTAGTAGCCTTATTGCTGCCTGCAGTTTTGACTGGGACTATTTGTATGTGCACCAACAGTACAATTGTGCCCCAATGCCAGCTGGCTAAAGAGTTAGGGCTAAAGCCCCTTTACAGCCGCTACACAGAGACCTTTACTTATTGCCTATGCTAAGAGGTACCTCTCAGGGTACATTGCACCATATCCTAGCCATCCTCTTAGAGTGCACTCTAGACTAGTTATAGTATTATTATTCACATTGCATTGAATGCTTATATGCACTGTTTATTGCTGACTTTGCCAAGTTAAGTCTGGTCTAGTGATACAGAACTCTATTCTAAGTTACTTTGGCATAGTGATTATACTGTCTAGCAGACTGTCTCTGAACCTACCTTTTGTATGCTCATTTATGCTCAAACCACCATTTACTCTAACCCATACCAATACACTGAGTGCATTTACCACTAAATGGTCTTGTGCCTATTTCCTGAGACTAATTCACAGTTGAGTTAAGAGTATCCACACTTGTGTTCCTATAAGTGCATGTAGTAACTTTCACTCAGCCAGGTGTGCCAGAGGGGCTGAGGTAGTTCTTTGAGTTGAGGCGCAGAACAAAGAACCCAAGTTACCAAGCGGTTCCTTTGGGGGTTACAACTGAAATGGTACTTTTATTCCCAAACTCTATATAATTTATGAATATATTAAAAAGTAAGGGTCCCAACACTCAACTTTTGGATATACAACTACTAATCTTAGACCATTCTGAATATGAATTTACACATTAGCCATGTGTGGGGAACTATGCCAAATGCTTTTGCCAAATCCAAGTATACTATATCCACAGCTACTCCTTTGTCTATGTTTTTGCTTACTTCTTCATAAAAAAGAAATCAGATATGTTCGACAACTTCTGTCTTCTGTGAATCGATTCTGTCTATTTCCACAATCAACAACATATTGTAAATATGCACCTGCCAAAAGGGGCAATTAGCAGCTTTGCCTCATACAGTATGACATTGCATTTGTGTATTATTTTGCTTATATGACTTTGAATTTATGTCAGAAGTGTTTATCCTTTTTCTCCGTACTTTATATTTCCTGCTATAATAACTATTTATTTTAAGACATTATCTTGTCAGGTGGCAGTTCACCTTTTGGGTTCACAAATTGGTATACAAGTGGATGCTCTTTGAGTGTTTGAGTAGTTTTAAGTATTTGTGTCTAAAGAGCCACGAGATGTACATCATACACAATCCACAGCTGTGCTCAAGCAGTAGTAAAGCGAAACAAAACAGCTTTATTCACTAGCTCTTTAAAGGTCAAGGATTGAAAGGAATTTAAATTGTGGAAAAAAAAGATTGCACAGCAAGATACCTAAAGCACACAATGTAGCCTAGATAGACATTTACCCTGTAGAGTATCTTTTAGTGGAAATAGTTTTTTCTGTCAACAGGTTTATTTGAAATAAGTGATTTGTAAAAAGTACTTTTAGGCAGAATTGCAGAGTGCCTTGTTGCTTGCCTGATTGATTCAGATTTTAGGGCCTGTCCACCCCAGCAGCTAAACTGACCACATAGAAGTACTGCAGCACGTATTTTTTAATAGGTGGTCTACTTAAATCTTATGAGGAAAGTTTGATGAGGTTAATTTTAGATAGGCCTAAATGTTGGGGGCTTTAGTGTAGGGAGCTTAGAGTCAGGTGCTTTAGTGTAGGAAGCTTTAATTGTTGAGGGCCTTTAATTTAGAGTTCATTAAAAGTCAGCAGGTGTTACACTTCCCCTAATGAATCTAACATTGGAATACATTGAGATTTGGGTATCATGCAATAACAATTTTGCTTTGCTGTGGTGTGTTTCGCTGTCCATTTCATACAGGTCGCTGAAGTGCAAATACAAATGATTGAGTCATAAAAACTGCCTATTAAAGCAGAGTTAATTACACATTCATGCATATTGGACACTGAGACATAAGAGCAACACTTTCATTAAAAAGGTGTTATTCTGTTTCATTTATTATATTTATGGTATAGAGCTAAATTCAAAAAGGTTTTTTTCTTCAGGTGTTTTTTATTGATATGGACTAGTTAAGGTACGGTCTTATCTAGCTTATATCTCTTGGATTTCAGTTCACAAAAGGATTGATCCAGATATGATTTATTTTATTTGTCACAAACACAATAAAAGGGTCTCTCAAACAATGAGCTTGTTTCCGAGGTTATGCACAAATACTCCTTCATCAGGGCTACCCTTATACAGAAACAGATTGAAACTGCAGTTACTTTAGTTACACAAAATAAATCCCTTTATACAGTCTATAAAAATGATCAAAATGCATTAAAAACAAGGACATAAATTAATTTACTAAATTCATAAAAGCACATTAAGTATAAAATCATATGTTCATTCGAAAAATGTAATTAATTGTCCTTATTGTGTAAGTATATAAAAAACTTTGTATACTGTACACATGATTTGTTTTTTCTCTAAAGATACCATTCATAGTTACCACCAACCAGTGGTGTAAAAAAATAATTTATATATATATTAAAAAAAAAAGCATATGTGCGATTTATAACATAGATCTATACTACAATATTAAAGCCCATCAAGCAAACTTATTACCTTCCACTTATCCCAGTTATCTCATTTTTAACCACTTCAATACAGGGCACCTTCCCGCCCAGACCAATTTTCAGTGCTCTCACAATTTGAATGACAATTACTCTGCCATGCTACACTGTATCTAAACAAAATGTATATCATTTCTTTCTCACAAATAGAGCTTTCTTTTGGTGGTATTTAATCAACGCTGGGTTTTAATTTTTTTGCGATGTAAGCAAAAAAATGCGAAAATTTTGAAAAAAACTTTTTTATTTTTATTTTTTTTAGTTTCTTTTGTAAAATTTTGCAAATAAGTCATTTTTCTTCAAAAAATTGGGTCAAAATATATACTGCTACATACAATGGGGACAGAAAGTATTCAGACCCCCTTAAAATTTTCACTCTTTGTTATATTGCAGCCATTTGCTAAAATCATTTAAGTTCAATTTTTTTTTCCTCATTAATGTACACACAGCACCCCATATTGACAGAAAAACACAGAATTGTTGACATTTTTGCAGATTTATTAAAAAAGAAAAAATGAAATATCACATGGTCCTAAGTATTCAGACTTTCTGCTGTGACACTCATATATTTAACTCAGGTGCTGTCCATTTCTTCTGATCATCCTTGAGATGGTTCTACACCTTCATTTGAGTCCAGCTGTGTTTGATTATACTGATTGGACTTGATTAGGAAAGCCACACACCTGTCTATATAAGACCTTACAGCTCACAGTGCAGGTCAAAGCAAATGAGAATCATGAGGTCAAAGGAACTGCCTGAAGAGCTCAGAGACAGAATTGTGGCAAGGCACAGATCTGGCCAAGGTTACAAAAAAATTTCTGCTACACTTAAGGTTCCTAAGAGCACAGTGGCCTCCATAATCCTTAAATGGAAGATGTTTGGGACAACCAGAACCCTTCCTAGAGCTGGCCGTCTGGCCAAACTGAGCTATCGGGGGAGAAGAGCCTTGGTGAGAGAGGTAAAGAAGAACCCAAAGATCACTGTGGTTGAGCTCCAGAGATGCAGTTGGGAGATGGGAGAAAGATGTAGAACATCAACCATCACTGCAGCCCTCCACCAGTCGTCGCTTTATGGCAGAGTGGCCCGACGGAAGCCTCTCCTCAGTGCAAGACACATGAAAGCCCGCATGGAGTTTGCTAAAAAACACCTGAAGGACTCCAAGATGGTGAGAAATAAAATTCTCTGGTCTGATGAGACCAAGATAGAACTTTTTGGCCTTAATTCTATGCGGTATGTGTGGAGAAAACCAGGCACTGGTCACCTGTCCAATACAGTCCCAACAGTGAAGCATGGTGGTGGCAGCATAATGCTGTGGGGGTGTTTTTCAGCTGAAGGGACAGGACGACTGGTTGCAATCGAGGGAAAGATGAATGCGGCCAAGTTCAAGGATATCTTGGATGAAAACTTTCTCCAGAGTGCTCAGGACCTCTGACTGGGCTGAAGGTTTACCTTCCAACAAGACAGGGAGAGACCTAAAAATGGCTGTCCGCCAACGTTTACCATCCAACTTGACAGAACTGGAGAGGATCTGCAAGGAGGAATGGCAGAGGATCCCCAAATCCAGGTGTGAAAAACTTGTTGCATCTTTCACAAAAAGACTCATGGCTGTATTAGATCAAAAGGGTGCTTCTACTAAATACTGAGCAAAGGGTCTGAATACTTAGGACCATGTGATATTTCAGTTTTTCCTTTTTTATTAAATCTGCAAAAATGTCAACAATTCTGTGTTTTTCTGTCAGAATGAGGTGCTGTGTGTACATTAATGAGGAAAAAAATTAACTTAAATGATTTTAGCAAATGGCTGCAATATAACAAAGAGTGAAAAAATTAAGGGGGTCTGAATACTTTCCGTCCCCACCGTATCTTTGGTAAAAATAACCCACATTAATGGATATTATTTAGTCTGTGTGAAATTTATAGAGTCTACAAGTTATGGTGCAAATCACTGAAAATTGATCACATCTGATCACACCTGATGTACTGAAGGCCTATCTCATTTCTTGAGACACTAACAATCCAGGAAGGTACAAATACCCCCCAAACGACCCCTTTTTGGAAAGTAGACAGCCCAAGGTATTTAGTAAAAAGCATGGTGAGTTTTTTGAAGTTGTAATTTTTTCCCCACAATTTTTTTTTTTTACACAAACTTATCGTATTGATAGGTATTTCTTGAACATAGCATATGCATACTTGCAACTACACCCCAAAATACATTCTGCTACTCCTGAGTATGGTGATACCACATGTGTGAGACTTTTACACAGCGTGGCCACATACAGAGGCCCAACATTAAAGTAGCACCTCCAGGCATTCTAGGAGCAAAATTACACATTTAATTTCATGACGACCTGAAGGCCCTGGAGCACCAGGACAATGGAAACTCCCCCAAAATGACCCCATTTTGGAAAGCAAACACCTCAACCTATAGTCTGTGAGGCATAATGAGTCTTCTGAACAGTTCATTTTTTTCCAGAAGTTTTCGGAAAACATGGGAAAAATAAACAAAACATTTTTTTTTACACAAAGTTTTTTGTTTATAAGATATTTCCAACACATAGCATGTACATAGCAAAAATGACACCCTAAAATACATTCTGCTACTCCTCCTGAGTATAACGAAACCACATGTGTGAGACTTTTACACAGCCTGGCCATATACAGAGGCCCAAAATCCAAGTAGCACCTCCAGGCGTTCTAGGAGCATAAATTACACATATAATTTCCTGACCACCGATCACATTTTTGAAGGCCCTGCATATTTCTAACACATAACATGTACATACCAAATAACAAAAGATTACCTGTGGTTTTAGAAGTGCAGTTGTCCACAGAGGAGAGCATCGGTCCAAGCAGCAGGCAGGGATGTGGTCAGCGACAGCAAAAGCAATCATCCAGGCAGCAGGCAGGAATACTGTCCATAGTACAGGCAGAGATACTGTCAGCACAGCCAAAGCATTGTCCAGGTAGCAGGCAGAGATGTCCAGGCAGAAATACTGTCCATAGTAAGTAGAGGCAGCAGGCAGAGATATGGTCAACACAGCCAAAGTATTGGTGCTGGCAGCAGGAAGAAAAATAGTCCATAAAGTCCTGGATCATTACAGGCAGCGATATGGTCAGCACAGCCAAAGTCTTGCTCCAGGCAGCAGGAAGGACCATCAAGCTTAGGGCCAGGGGGACAGGGGTAGAGGCTTCTCCCACCCAAATCTATTTGAAGCCTCCGAGCAACCAGACCCTGTTCTGGGAACACAGAAAACCAAAAACTGTTTTTCTCTACTCAGAATTCTTTTCTGAAGCCCCTCACATATGTGATACCCCTGTGTACTAAAGTAGAAGGGCAAAAGAGTCCAAGTAGCAGGCAAAAACAAGGTCGATTAACAGGCCCAGGTCGGTGCACGTGGAAGTCAGAAACGTGGTTAAAATGGCAGGCAAAGACATCGTCGGTAAACAGGCCAGGATCAGATAACATGGAAGGTAGAAACATGGTAGCAGGAAAATGATCCACACAGGTATTTGAAATGGGGAAATGGCAGTTTGTTATTAATAAGGGGAACTAATATCTGATGGATGTGTGATAATTTCTGAAGCAATCACCGATACACAGGCCAGGTTGGGAGGGACATTGTGGACAATAATATCTGGTATCTCTTCTAACTCCTCCACTGCTGCATACACGACATCTCCTTTTGGCGTCTTCTTCCGGATTCTGCGAGGGTAATATTATAGGGAAAATGTTGCTCATGAAGTCGACTCACACTGTCAGAGAGAATGCTTCCTGGGGTGGGTCCTTGCTGGTAAATCAGGGCAGTGACAATGTCTTCAATATATTTGAGGTAGGTGGTGGATTGGTTTTCGGGTGATTTTTCATAGCGGACAAATGAATTGAACAGGGCCATATGCAACAGATGTAATGCAACTTTCTTATGCCAATAATGGGACTTGCGGGTTGACAAATATGGTTGTAGCATCTGATCGTTTAAATCCACCCCCCCATATACAGATTGTAGTCATGGACACATTCAGGCTTTACTACGGGGCCATGTCTTCTCTGAATCTCCACCAAGGTGTCATTGTGGATGGTAGTCCATCATGTGAACATTCTTCTTGTCCCGCCACTTTATGACCAACACCTCCTCATTCCTCATGAATGCGGCTTCCCCCTTTTGTAGCTGTTTTGGTAGTAAATGCTGTGGGAAGCCCTTCCTATTTTTTTGGAAGGAACTGCAGGCCAGGGTTTGTTCACGATACAGGTGACGGAAAAGGGGCAAGCTGCTGTAGTAATTATCTACATATAAGTGGTATCCTTTTTTGAACAGGGCATATGCAAGGTCCCAGACTATTTTACCACTGGTTCATATATATGTGGGGCACTCACGGGGCTGGAGCTGGGAGTCTTTGCCTTCATAAATCCAGAAGGTGTACACGTACCCAGTGGCTCAAACAATTTATTCAATTTCCACCCGTACCTGGCTCTTTTACTTGGGATATACTGCTTGAACTGCAGCCAGCCAGAAAAGTGGATAAGGGATTCGTCTACACAAATATTTTGGTCAGGGATAAACACTTCAGAAAATCGTTTGGTAAAAGAATTTATTAGGGGGCGAAGCTTATATAATTTATCGTGGTTGGGATGATCTTGGGGAGGGCGCTGCGAATTGTCATTGAAATCTAGGAAACGCATAGTCATATCGTAGCATGTCCTGGACATGACAGCAGAATATATGGGCATGTGGTGGATGGGCTGGGTAGACCAGTAGGCATGCAGTTTGTTTTTCTTTGTAAGCCCCTTATTAAAAGTAAGGCCCAAAAACAATTTGAATTTGTCTGGTGTGAGATGTCGCCAATTAAACATAGGGGCGTAGGACGAATTGGGGTTGGCAGCAATAAATTGCTCTGCATACAGATTTGTTTGGTCCACCATGTACTGCAATGAATCTTCGGGAAAAACAAATAAAGATACTCCAATTGTGAAAAATTTTAAAAGGGGTTGGGCTGCACATCTGGCTGTGCAGTGAAAGGGGGGATTATAGCGGATCCTGAGTTGGCAGGCAACCATAGGGGGTTTGCCAGGACATCGGGAAGGTAGGACTGGGCTCAGATTCTTTGGGCTGGATGTGTAATTCCAGTACTTGTACTGGGCTTCTCTTCCTGTGGTCTGGCCCTGCTGGTGGTAGGCAGGTCTTCTGATCTTGGTCCTGATCTAGGTCCTGTTCTCCTTATTCTTTTAGGAGGGGCAGTTTCCTCCGCTGACTCGGACTCTGATCCACTACCCTCCACTGGCTTGTATTCCGAACCAGAATCGGATGATGGGAGCTCCTCACTGCTCTCATCATCCGACATGGTAAGGATGTTATATGCCTCCTCAGCTGAATAAACTCTTTGAGACGTGATGGCGGTACTTTTGGCGGGCCTGTGTGACGGAACTGGTGGTGCTACTGACAGCTCACTGATGGCGGGCCTGTGTGACGATACTGACAGGTTACTGATGGCCTGTGTGACAGTACTTATGGTGGGACTGTGTGGCGGTACTGATGGCAGTACTGATGCACTGTGTACTGATGTACTGATCTCTACCTGTGTGGCGGTAGAGATTGTGGTACTGATGGCGGCACTGATGGCGGCCTGTGTGACAGATGGGCTGTGACAGATGGGCTGACAGATCCAGATTGTACTGATGGCGGTACCTATGGCGGCCTGTGTGACAGATGGGCTGTGACAGATTTAGATCGGCTGTGACAGATCCAGATGTTCTGTGCGACAGGTTCTCTTTATTGGGGGGGCCGTGTTGTGCAGATACAGTAATACAATAATTTGTAACACTCACAGATCTCAGATCTCTCCTTCTCTCTCCTCACACGATCGGTGTGTGAGAAGAGAGAAGGAGAGATCCCTGGAAACCGCCACAATGTTTATACTCGTGACCGGCTGTGATTGGACATTGCCAATCACAGGTTCCAATCACGTGATTGGACACAGCCGATCACGTGGGTAATCACGTGTGATTGGACACAGCCAATCACGTGGGTAAGCGCCCCCGGCAGCGTGCATTAGGTGCGCATCTAATTTGTTTTCACATGTGACCGGCTGTGATTGGACAAGCCAATCACGGCTGTTTTTTTCATTGGCTGTTTACCCTGATCGGGGATGCGCTGTGTCCTAGGGACAAGCGTCTTCCCAGATCGCTGCAGTGTGCGCCTCCAGTGGTGCGCAATAGCAACGCATCCTGGCCGACAACATATGATGTCCGTTCAGGATATTCAAACCACTTTAAACATTTTTTTTTTAATACCCATTGAAGCAAGGTTTCATTCCCCTAAATCTGTAATCCTGATGCTGTTTATGGGTGCAGGGGACTGCTAATCCTTCACTGCAGGTGTGCTGATGTTGGCCAGGTCCCTTTTGCTGATGTCACCACTGAGATTCCTTTTCTGCATCCTGAGAGGCTCCCACTGCTGGACAACCAATAGGAAGTAGTGTCCCTGTCATGCAGGTAGTGATGTAGACACACAAAGAAGGATCTTCTTTACTCAGAAAAGAAAAGGCTTGGGATCAAATGGCCACATGACCTTTGATTTGCGTGCTAAAAAGGACATTTAGGTAGGGGTTTTTGCTTTATTTTTAATGACAGTAATTAGTTGGTGGCTGTGGCTGGTGGAGGGGAGCAGCAGGCTGAGGTGGTGCTTTAAATTTTTTTACACCAAATAGACAATTTTTATATATTTAAAGAAAAAAAATCATATAGATACTATTACTTACCTTACTGTTATGTAGCAAGGCCGCCCATTTTGATAGTGGAGACAGTAGCGGGGTGCAGATAGCTGGCGGGACCATGGTCTTTGCCAAGACTACAGTGTTGGATACCAGAGTGCCCTGGGTTTTAGGGCTCTTTGGGCCCTCAGTTGGAAAGTTTAGATAACATACCAGAACCTGGAGGTGCCAGCTTTGGCTTTAGCTTCACTTTGGTGGCTTTGACTGCACTACAGGTACACTTTTGAGTCATTGGCTTTCCAAACAGAAAAAGCTATGGTTTAGATCGAAAATATTTTGAAAGGTTGAACCACAGATGGAAACAATTCATTTTTAATGTCAAGTTTATTTAAGGAACAAAGTATCAAATGTATTTTTTTCCCTTCAGGCTTTTACTATTATACGTATCCTGACAGAAAAATAATACATTTACTGTCACAGCTGAAGGCGCCCTGTTCAGTGTTCTGTGAAAACTTTGCAGAGACGAAATGAGCTCTTTAGTCTAATAGTTACTGATCACTTTCTGCACATAGAACTGCAGAGTCATCAAATCTAAAATGTCACATCTCTGTGAAGTTTGACTTCTCAAGAAAGTAAATATACAGTTTTTAGAAAGGGATAAACATGAATATTAAATATTTTATATTGTGTATCAGATTATTATCCAAAAACCTCATGCCAAGAGAATATTAGAAGAAATATACTTTTATGACAGTATTATATATTTATGGAAAGGTCACATAGACCATGGCCTTGGGTGGCAAAATTTCAGTGGGTTTAATCAGTATTCACCCTTTTTCATATTACATTTCTGTACTCTATGTAATTTTGCAATTTAAAGTGTATGTACAGCCAAAACTTTTGTTTCCAATAATTTTTATTGAGAATAATATAAAAAATACAGAGATTAGCATGTATAAATTGCACAACATATACAGTATAAAATCAAATAGGAAGAGAAGAGGGGGGGAAGAATGGGGGGAGTACCACGTATTTCAGCCTATGAGGTCTACAGAACTCCCATGAACATTCCATGTCATGCATTATTTCTTTTAACTATGGGGATATCTATACGTCTATACCCATACACTCAGATTTTTACAACTTGCATGTGTATCCAGACTGTAAATCTAACACATTACATTTGGGTATATATTTTGTTTGTTATATTTATTCCTTGGTCCAAGCCTTTATCTTTCCCTTTACTACATAGAGTGGAGGGGAGGCGCGCCTCCGGGACCCAACCGCCCACCCCAATTGGGGTCTCTACTGTGGGTCGGGGGCCCCAGCCCCACACCTCCCCCCCCTGTTGCTTATATTTCAGAACTTCCATATCTGTTTTTATAATAACATCTTAGGTGGGAGGGCCTGCATAGGCTGTTAAAAGAATAAAGCAGCGAGTAGAAGAGTGTGGGGGTAACAGAGAGAAATGTAGAAAAGGGGGAAGGGACAGAAAAAGAAAGAAAATAAAGGAAGGGGTTTTGGGAGGAGTTCGGGTGGAGTGCACCCCAAGGGATCCCTCTCAGGATCCGTTAATTTTCAAAACCTGTTGATAAATAGGATAACCATGGTTCCCAGATTTTATCAAAAGCCTTCTGTTTATCTAGAAGAATCGCTGTAAGGCGTTCATTAATCATGACCCAAGTCAATTTTGCTTTAACCATTTCAAAAGGAACGAGGGATTTTTTCCAGGATCCCGCTACCGCAATTCTAGATGCTGTGAATATAAAAGATATGAGTTTCCTGGTGTGGCCAGGTATTCCTTCTACTGGATCTCCCAATAAAGCTTGTTGTGGGGATTTGGTGAGGTTGACTTGGGTCAGTGAATATATGAAATTATAGATCCGTATCCAGAATCGTTTGACCTTAGGACAGGTCCACCAGGTGTGGTACATTGTGCCTTCTTTGCCGCATCCTCTGAAACATAAAGGAGAGGCATCGGGGATGTATGTTGCAATTCTCGTCGGGACCATGTACCACCTTAATAAAACTTTGTAGTTTGCTTCTATCAGGGAGGTGTTAATATAGCCTTTCGAAGCCATCTGTGTCATTTTGTACCATTTATCAGTCTCTATCGCTATCTCCAAATCCTGCTCCCACCTTAGCATATAGGGTAATTTCTCCGTTTTGGAGATTAAAATGCTATAGATTAGTGATATGTGGCCTTTGTGTTTATCATAAGATCTACATAAGTATTCCATTGGGGTGGAAGATAGAATGTCGGTTCTACGCTGTAGAGTATGCAGGAAATGAGCCATCTGGAGATAACGATAAAATTCTGTATCGGGTAGTTGAAACTTTTCTATTAGTGCTTGTTTCGATAGTATACCTTTATGATCGCACATGTCAGCAATGCGAATCAAACCTTTGTTGGTCCACCATGATAGGCTTAGGGGGTTAAGACCTGGGGTGAAGTCTGGGTTCCCCGCCAAAGGGGCCATGGGGGAATGTATTGAGCGGAAAGCAAAGGGTTTTTGTAGTCTATCCCACAGATTCATTGAGAAGGATAGTGTGGGACACATTAAGGTTGGTCTGTCTTTCATATTAAGCCACATCATATGGCTTATGGGTTTTGTGGGGTAAGGGGCAGATTCCATTGTCATCCAAGATGGGGCTGGTGCTCCAGAGTGGGAGCGAATTAATTGAGCCAATTGGGCTGCTTCGAAATATTTTATCAAATTAGGGACTCCCAGGCCTCCCTTGGTTTTGGGGGCATTGAGGGTTAGTTTGTTCACCCTAGGTCTTGTGTTCCCCCATATGAATTTCATTATTTTTTTCTGAAACACCTCTAGATCAGATCGGTTGATAGCAATCGGGAGGGTCCTGAACAAGTACAACAATCTTGGTAAAAGATTCATTTTTATGGAGTACAGTCTGCCGAACCATGATGGGGGGCTAGCAGCCCACCTTGATAGATCTGATGTCAACCTCCCATACATAGGGGGGTAGTTGGCTTTGTAAAGGGTCTGTATGGTGGGGGTTAGAAAAATACCTAGGTATGGAAGTTTATCTTTCTGCCATTTGAATTGGAATGACGCTTGCAGTTGTTGGACTGTCTTTAGTTCTAACGTGAGATTTAAGGCCTCGGATTTGGAGTGATTAATTGTAAGACCCGAAAATACAGAGAAGCGATGTAGGATTTGGAATAGAATGGGAAGAGAGACGATCGGTGAAGAGATGAACATCAAGATATCATCGGCGAACAGGGAACATTTCTGCTCGCCATTTCCACAATGTATGCCTCTTACGTCCTTATTGTTTCTAATTTTGATCGCTAGGGGTTCTAATGCTAAAATGAAAAGTATAGGTGACAGAGGGCATCCCTGCCTTGTTCCTCTATGTATGTTTATTGTGTGTGATTTATATCCTTTTATCTGAATTTTAGCCGTAGGTGTATTGTATAGTGCCTGTAATATTGTTAGGAAATGGGGCCCAAACCCGTATTTCCTTAGTGCATAATATATATATTCCCATGTAACCGAATCAAATGCTTTGCAAAGATCTAATGAGAGTAGCATACCCTTCCGTGTCCCAATATTGTCCCAGTTAGAATTAAGCGCTGATATGATATCTATGGCCCGTCGGGTTTGATCTGGGGCTTGTCGGCCGGGGACGAACCCCACCTGGTCTGGGTGAATATAGTTGGGCAGGAAAGTGTTCATTCTGGTCGCTAACACCTTGGTCATCAATTTGAGATCTGTATTAATTAGCGATATTGGGCGATAATTGGCTGGGTCTCCATGATCTTTCCCCGGTTTGGGAATGACTTGTATAAGGGCTTCATTTTCGTATGTACTTAGTGTGTCGCCTTTCCTTACTGCGTTAAAGAAGGAACATAGATGTGGGGTCAATAAGGCTGCGTATTTTTTATAGTAGTGGCCTGTGAAGCCATCCGGGCCTGGAGCTTTTGAGGGGTTCAGGCTTTTGATAGCTGCTAAAATTTCTCCCTCGGTGAAGTCTGCTTCCATTAACTCTACATGTTCTCGTGCGACTTGTGGTAGTGAGATATCATGGAAGAAAGCGTCTGCTTTTGTTTTTGGAAATGGATTAGGTTTGTTGTATAATTTAGTGAAAAACCTTGAAAATTCTTGTGTTATCAATTGGGGGTTTTGAGTGTGTTTCCCTTCTTTCGTACGAATTCTCGGCATGGCTGAGTTAAATGGGCGGGGGGTAAGTTTCCTTGCTAAGAGGGTCGTAGGTTTATCTCCCCTGGTATAGAAACGATGTCTAGCCCAGCGGAGGTACTTTTCAGCTCTGGTTGTAAGACTATAATTTAATGCTGACCGTGCTATATCTATTTTGTGGCGTAAGTCTAAGTGGGGATTAGCTTTTTGTTCCTGGACTATTTTATGTAGTTCTTCTTCCTGTTGCTGTATCTTTTGCATATTGTTTCTCTTGTTTCTAGAGGCTATTTGGATTAATCTACCACGAATAGTGGCTTTGTGTGCTGCCCAGTTAGTGCCGGGGGACGTGGCGCTAGGATGGTTATCGATGAAATATTGCCGAATATCTTTCTCTAGTTCAGCGTAAATTATTGGGTCATTTAGCAAAGAAGCATTAAGCCGCCATGATGAGGGTTGTGGTCTCGTCCAAAGATCGGATAATGACATTAGGACTGGTGAGTGGTCGGACCATGAGTTAGGAACTATTTCAGCGGAAATAATCGACGGCAGTAATGCGGATTGTATGAATAGATGGTCTATACGGGAATATGTTTTATGGACCAGGGAGTAATGTGTAAAATCTCTGGTTGTGGGATGAAAGTCTCTCCATACGTCTACTAGGTCATGGGAATACAGCATCCGAGCTAGTTTGACGCCTTGTTTGGGAATATGTTTCACGGTAGGTTTGTGTATATTAGACCTGTCCAATATTTGATCCAGAGAGACATTACTGTCTCCTCCCAGTATTACTTTGCCTTGTATATGTGGGAGCAGGGTTTTCAGCATATTTTCGAAAAATGTTACTTGACCCGTATTAGGTGCATAATAAGATATAAGTGTGAGAGCACTCTCATTAACTGTACCCACAACCATGATATATCTCCCTTCTTTGTCTTTTATGGCCATGTTTGGGGTGAATGGAACTCTCTTGGCAATACAAATTGCCACTCCTCTCTTTTTATCTGGTCCATTTGACAAATAAAAAGTGGGGTATTTAGAACTCAGGTAACGGGGGGCTGAAGTGCGTGAGAAATGTGTCTCCTGGAGGAGTAGGATATCAGCTTTCATATTATGGTAATTTTGAAAGGCCTTAGCGCGTTTCGTGGGGGAATTTAAGCCCTGAACATTATGAGTTAAAATGCGAGTGTGAGATGTGTGTACTAATGGGCTTAACATCATGGTTCGACAGTCTGTACTTGCCCGTTGTAGATGTCTGCCAACTCCGTCCGCCTGAGGGTGTCTTGGTATGATTCTTCACTATTCGGACTCTGGGGTGCACTCCGGGAGGGAAGGGGGAGAAAAGAGAAAGAAAAAGAAAATGAGAAAACAATGTTGGGGTAGGATGAACTGGACCATTGTCCACCCGTCACCCTAGAAAAAACATATATGAGCATCTGATATAAGGTCATAGATATATATTTCAAGGTCCTGGAGATCATAATCTCCGTTTAGTGGAGCGAGGTTATCGCCACCCAATCGGTGACGGCAAGCTCGCTAGAAAGTGGCATGCGGTTTCGCCCCGGCTCTTTCTGTATGGAATGTTGTTCCTGTAAGGAGGGAATCCTAACTAGATTAGTGAACTAACATCTTCTATTGGCCTAAATCCCGCTAGATTTAACTAAACAGGACTGAGGTATTATTTGCATAGAACTAGTAACACCTGCACTCTAAGCTAGCAGATATTAATAGATAGATTTCAAACAAAACTCTCAAAAACTCTCAAAACTCTCAAAAAAGAAAAAAAATTCTCAAAAAATTCTCAAAAATTCTCAAAAATTCTCAAAAAAGAGAGAGAGGAGGGGGCTATGTGCCTCCAAAAATAAGGAAGTCTCGTTAATGTTGTAATGGCATAATAAACTGGTTCAACCATAGCCAACCATATGAGTTCCAAGTCCCCTAAGGGGTCTTCGCTGCGATGAAATTTGTCACCGCAGGAGCAAAGGGAAAAAAAAATGTTGATCAATAGGGTATTCAGATCCGTCAACCGTCTGGTCCTGTTGCTGGGTGTCGTCTTCTTGAGGAATATCGTGAACGTTGTTGTTCCCACAAGGGTGAGACTGCACGATCCAATTCTGGTAGAGATTTTGGGGAGGATGTTTCTCTGGAGATTAAGCCTAGGCTCATAAGGATGTCTTCCCCATCTGGAAAATTTGTGAAGGAATGTGTTTTCCCCTTAAAGGTAAATGACAAGCGAAAAGGGAATGACCATCGATACTTAATTTGGCGGTTAGTGAGCTGCGCTAATAATGGCTTCAGGGCCCGTCTTTTTTGGATAGTCATTTGTGAAATGTCCGCGAAAATCTGTATTGGGTGACCCATGAGGTTGAGTTCATTTTTACCGCGGGCTGCGGTCATTATTTGCTCTTTAATTTTATAAAAGTGTGGATTGACGATCACATCCCTCGGGGGGCCATCTTGTCTTGGAGCAGTCAGTGCTCTATGGACTCTGTCGATTTCCATGTGCAGCGGCGTGATGTCTGGGATCAGATCTTGCATTAATGTATGCACTGCCTCTTCCAAATTTGTTACTGTTTCTGGTAATCCGCGTATGCGGAAGTTATGGCGTCTGGATCTATTTTCTTGATCTTCGATTTTGGCGTTGGCTTCATCTAACTGCTCCTGCAGTGAGGATATCATGTTTGAATTCTGGTTGACTCTCCGAACTGTGCCATCCACAGCCAAAACTTTTAACCACTTTAGGCCCACCCACATTGTACTGCAGACGGGCGGCTCCTACAGGCACAGTGACGCCACTTCAGGGTTCTGGGCGTGCGTCGCCCCGACTCCCGCTGTGATTGAACACAGTGGGATTCCGACAGCAGGTCACGGCCAGTGATTCATGGCTGAGATCTGCTGGTCAGCTATGTACATTCACAGCTCAGAGCCCTGTGCAGACAAACAACACAGGGCTCTATACAGAGGAAACAATCTCTGTTTCTTCTCACTGCAAATAGATTTTTATTAAACACTTGTTAGGCAAACACTTAACCCCTTAATTACCCTAAGATGTTAACACCTTCTTAGCCAGTGTCAGTACAGTGATAGTGTATAGTATTTTTAGTGTCACTGTTGATGTCAGAGTCAGTTGGTCAGTTCCGGTTGGTCAGAAAGGATGAATTTCTTCAGCAGACACACACACGGCAATACATCCTTTTTGAAACAATATAAATTAAACACAAAACCAAAAAAATTTAATTTATTGCAGCTTACCAATCCTTAGACATGGTGATTGCATTAGGTTTCTTTTTTTTAGGCTTTTTCCCCTTTGTTTTAACCTGGTGATCTGGCCAGCTACACACCTCTTGTATTATGGTGCCTCCACTCTGGATGGAGGAGCACAGGGGGCACCTTTGAACAGCAGTATTGGCAGTCTGGGGGGAGAGGGGTATTAGATGCACTAACACATTGAATCCAAACTTCAACTGACTCTTTATAAGCAGTTACAGCAACATTTTTTTCTTCCTTTTGGGATAAAGGTTTTATATAAATAAAAGTTGTTCAATGTAAGCAGCGCTGTTAGTGGTTAATTGTTTATCTCAACCCTCTAACTGCTATATCTGGCAGGTTCACCAGGTGAAAATAAAGGAAATAAGACCTAAAAAAGAAAAATGCAGCAATTACATCTAAAAATTGGTAAGCTACAATATAATGTTTGTTTTTGGGGTTAGTACCCCTTTAAGTGAACTTATGTAAAAGTACAAACATGGAAACTGCAACCTTGGCCATACACCAGTAGAATTTAATTTGAGCATTTGTACGGAAAGTCAAAAAATAGTTTTTCAGAGTATTCAGTAATTCTATTATGGCCTCAACAATTTTTGCATACAAACAATCCAATGTTTTTGAATTCTGTGTTCGATTTTTGGATGCACATGTGCATTACAATATGTACAATTTTTCCAGATTGAGAACCACTTTCACAAGTAGAATTTACAGGAAAAAAATCCCTACACCACTATGTATAGGAGCAGCACTGCCTGTTTTCACCCCCTAACAATACATATGTGTAATATTAAAATAATCATAAGTGCAACGGAGCCCGCCTCGGTCTGCCGGCTCAGCGGGAGATCCCTCCGTTAATCTCCTCTGAGCCGGCGGATGACAGGTCCCTCTTTGCTCACTGAGCGGGGAGGGGCTTGTCAGGCGCCGCTGCTGCCTATGGAGGGATCGGATGAAAAAGGACAGCATGTTCGTTTTCATCAGATCTCATCCGATCCGCCAGCGACGGACCTGGACGTAGGGCCATCCGTCTGCTTTTTGTGGATCGGACCGGGTCGGATGTCAGCGGACATGTCTCTGCTGACATCCGTCGCTCCATAGGCTAACATGGAGCGCCCGTTCAGGTCCGCCGTCAAAACTGACAGTTCCGATCGTGTGAAAGGGGCCTTATACTCACCTAGGTGGAGTCAGTATTGGTCCGATGCTGCATCTATCCCCCGCTACTTCTAATGCTGGTCATACACTATACAAAAAATCGGCCAAACCCATTTTCGAAAAAAAAACATTTGCCATTGAGAACAAACGATAGTGCCATCATGTAATGACCGATAAATCATTCAGTGGACATAAATGAATCCATTTTTTGTTCGTTTTTTTACATATACCTAGTGCAAACAGTTTGGACGGTAAACACATAAACCTTTCAATTTATCATTTGTTTGGCAGAAAATTTCCAAACTTGTCCTTCGTTTTTTCATCTAAAAAACATCCCAACGATTATCGATTATGTGCCCATTAACTGGCTGAAAAATGAACAATCTTTTCTAAATGACCGAATTTCAGACAATTTTTCGTATAGTGTATGGCCAGCATAAGACTGAGAACCGAGCGATCAAAGATTACTGATTGCTCAGTTCTCAGTCTTAGGTGAGCACAGAGCTGAGGATTGGCAGTCTAAGCCAGCTGCCACTAAAGAAAAAGCCCACTGTCAGCTGAAAACATGTCACAGGAGTGCAGGAAGAACTGCACTTCTGTGATCCCAAGGAGAAGTATAGCCAGAATAGCTTTAGTTACACTTCTCATTTCACTTTTAGGCCTCATGCACATGATACTTCTGTTTGAGTATCTACTTTTTCAGATGTTTTTCTTTTTGTATGTATTTGCAGGTATTTACATACATTTTCACGTATGTGCAATTTCTCACGCACACGCATGTTTTTGTGCAAATGCACAAAAACGCATTCTCGTGTTCTCGTTCTGCACAATATGTAAATGGGCATTTGCGTACATTTGCGCGGATTTGCGTGCATCAGGCATAAATTACTGACCAAAAGATGATTTTTCACTTTTTTTTTTTTACTCAAGACTGCACAACGCTTGTTTACGTGCCTGTGTGCATAGGCATATTAAAATTAATGGGCTGTATTTTAGCTCAGTAAAAAAAAAAAAAAAAAAAAGCTTTACTGAGCTTTTTAAAGCTGCATTGTGCAAGAGGCTTTAACTGGAAGCTACTGTTACCACATTAATACATTTTCTACACTGTAGCGCAGATGATTTGTTTGTAGAATTTAATCCATTAAAAAGAAAAAAACCTTTATTTTTCCTGGTCACTACAAAAACAATTGTCAATTTGACCCCATTAACTATTCAAAAAACATTTTTATAACATAATTCTACTAGTGTATGGCTTGCCCCTTTGGATATAGTCTGTCTTTCCAGTATAGTCTGGAGCCATACCAAGGTGCCCATGAAAATACCAGCTCCCTCAAAGGTTGCATTAGCATAGGCATGACCTCATCTTCCAGAGGGGCTATCGAAATAGATTTCTCAGGCATTAGGAATGGCTTTGTGAATTGTTTGTCTATTCACTTTGAAGGTGTTTTATAGAAAAGACAGTTGCAGCAGATAGTGCATGTCTTTGTGATCGTGCAGCCTGTGCTGCCTTTATCTGTTGATGCCCCTTTTGAACCCTATCTCTTCTGAAGAGTACAGAATGCCTGGGGTCAAAAGCAGATAAGCAGGCATCCATGTCAGCCTGTCTATTCAGAGTCTCCTCTTCTATTCAACCTGACCAGATCTTGGCATCTCTAGACAAGCTAAGGTGTTAGAGCAGATCCAAATGAAAAACAGTCTTTCTCAACCCTTTTATCCTGGAAGATCCCTTATAATAATTTTCAGGTCTCAGGGAAACCTTGTGAGCATATATGTGTCACCGGCGCAAACAAATTAATATATAAAAATATTAAATAATAAAAATATTATAAAATTGAGTTGCTGTGATCAAAAAGAACACCACTAGGTGAAAAAAAAAAAAATATATATGTGTTGAGTGCGCTACTCTACTTTGAATACACCACTCTGTTCAAATTCATACCTGCACAAACATTCAAAACCTTATATCACATAAAATAGTGCCTTAATTATCCACCCTACTGAGTATATCCTAAATATATTTCAACATAAATAAATACAAAAATTGATATATGACATTCAAACTATAATGTCCAAATTCATGTGCAAAGTGCAGTGTGCAATAGTTGCAGAGGTTTCTTTGAAACCTTCCTTGGAATTTACAGCATGTATTATCCGTGACTCTTCGTGACACTTTCACCACTTTAGTGACAATACCACCACCACATGGATTAGCCACTCACCAGATGCCAATTAACAATGCGGCTTTGGTTCATTTGTTAGGGATAATCACTCCACCTGCACCGTTTCTTTGCTGACCCCAATGCGCTATATATGGACCATGTCCTCCTCATGAGAAATAGACAGCAATCATTGCGCAGTATGTAAAAGCTATTTATTTAAACTAAGTTAAGAAAAGGATAGTACACTCACATTTCCAGGTGCCCGTGAGCCGGCACCAAGCTATTCCAGCAGCTAGTAATGGGTGTAGATATGGCTTTGTATGATTCCCGTGCCGGCGTGCGGTGCAAGCCTCTTTTACACCCGGCTTGCGCTTCAAGCCTCGCTCTCGCCCAGCCTGAAAGTGACGTATTGACGTGAAGAAAATCTCCCAGCAGCCTCTAGGCATTTCGCATCACCGTATGCGTCATCAGGAAGCTGCTTGTGATTGGTGTGTCACTCTATTTATACCCTAAGCTTGTTAATTCGGCTATTGAATTTTGTCTTACCGGAAATTGGTTAGCCACCATTTTGACTCAGGTACTTTGCCCACACTTATTCCTATACGTTTTGACATACGTTCCCCCGGAAGTTAATCCGCCGCCATTTTACCTATGGTTATTTGCCCACTTGTTTGTTGCGATTACCCCTCTCTCAAGTCTCATTGGTAATTCTACTGAGATGTAATTAGGGAAACCTAGCATGCAAATAATTCCATCTTCTGGTATGGTACATTAGCTTGATGAATAAGTTGTTGATTTAATAGTCAATGCTCTTTAAGGCTGGATTCACATATATGCGAACTGGATGTGGGTTTACCTGTATCTTAATTGAGCCGATTCACACATGTCCGGAGCGGCCACGGAGTGGATTGCCAAAGGGTCTTGTGCGTGTTTGGGTATGGTTCAGGTGCAAATTCAGGCAAAAATCCAGAACTGAATCGCACCTGAACTGGTGAACAGACCCCAGGCATACATATATGAACCTAGCCTAAAGTGTTCCTAAAGCCTAAACATTTTTCTTTTTTTTTCTTTACTTTAATGTGTTCCCTGCATTAAGGTAAAAATGTTTAGGTAGCAGTATGCCTCCTCTGCCTCCCCTCATATATACCTGAGCCCTCACTTGATTCAGCGTTATGCCCATTTGTAGCGACTCTCTTCTCCTCGCTCTCACAGGCTTATCAAGTCAGTCAAGTCCTGTGATGAGGGAGTGGGGGAGATCATTACCACGCTTGCTCTTGGTTACTGCCTATGACTAAGAATGCTAGCAATTCTCCAAGTTCAAAATGAATAGGTTTAGAAAACAGTGGGTACACTTGGTTGGGGCATACCTCCCAACTTTTTGAGACGGGAATGAGGGACACCTATTACTATTGGTAAAAGTATGTAGGCATAGGACAACCCCGCACTGGTCACACGCCCTTCTTAAGGAGCATTGTACAAAAAAAATATTAGTTAAATCCACAAGTGTTTTATTTTACAACTTCTATTCCTTTATATTGGCTTTTGAATTTTACAAATACAACAATTTGGAAATTGGATGAAAGGTTTAGCACTGGTAAACACTTTTTGAAAGATAAAATAGTGCATTTTATATATAACTACCGTGTTTCCCCGAAAATAAGCCCTGGTCCTATATTAATTTTGGCAACAAACGACACAGTAGGGATTATTTTCGGGGTAGGTCTTATCATGCCATGTCCTTTTTTCTCACCCCCTCTCCCTTCCTGCCTGTCAGGAATCCCATGTGTAAAAGTCCATTCCACTACAGTATCACTCCATCCACTCCATTACAGTATCACAGAATGCAAACTGTGTATGTTTCCGCAACCGTTCCACATACCTTCTTATAGTGCCGCTGGGCACTTCCGTGACCCACGGGAGCTCTGCAGAGGGAGGGGGGCCTGAGATCCCCCGTTGACATCCATTTTGGCAGAAAATTTCAATTTAGTCTTAGTTTTAGGACTAAAATGGCATTTTAGTTTTAGTCCCATTTTAGTCTTCTGCAATTGTTTTAGTTTTAGTTGTATTTAGTCGACTAAATCTCCAGGACATTTTAGTCAACTAAAATCTCCAGTATATTTTAGTCAACTAAAATGATTTTAGTCGACTAAAACTCATTTTAGTCATCTAAAATCTAATGGGTGTAGTTAAATTTTAATGCATTATTTAAGCATTTCTCTGCAATTTCCAAAATCATTATATACTGCTGGAGTAAAAAATTGAATATGTTAGTATGTGTGGTATTGAGGTATGAACATGCACTATAGACCAGTGTTAATTTTGACATCAAATTTCAATTTACTTTTAGTCTTAGTTTTGACTAAAATGGCATTTTAGTTTTAGTCCCATTTTAGTCTTTTGACTAAAATGCCATTTTAGTCTTAGTTGTATTTTAGTCACCTCAATTGTTTTAGTTTTAGAATGGTATTAAGTTAGTCGACTAAAACGTTAACACTGCTGACAGCTTGGAGAAGAGGGGAGCAGCCACTTGGCGCTTCCATGGCCTGCCGGACCTCTTCTCCCTGCTCTGAGCACTGCAGAAGGGGGACCGAAATCCGCCGAGCTATACCGAAGGTGCTTGGCACAATTAGATCACACAAACACACACAGTTTACACTATACACTACTGCAACTGAGTGGATTCCAGCACTCTACTAGAACTTTAAACTGGGGCTTATTTTCGGGGTAGGGCTTATATTGCAACCCTTCCTGAAAATCACAGTAGGTCTTATTTTTGGGGTAGGTCTTATTTTCAGGGAAACATGATACATAGATCAGACCAAACTGAGGGACAAATAAGGAGGAAAGAGGGGCAGAGGTACTTTGTTCCAGATCAGGGACAGTCCCTCAAAATCAGGGACAGTTGGGAGCTATGGGTTCAGGGGAGTACTAAAGACCATTAAACCAACCAGCCCTTTGACAGCAGAGACAACTTTCTGGTCTATGAGAATAAGTATACCATGCAAAGTGAGCCGTGGCTTCTCATTGATTGCTAGATTCTTCCAAAATTACACAGCTTGTTGTAATGCATCTTTTTGCATTTTTTAAAATGAACTTTCTTTGCATATGTTGGCTTTCAGTTATGTGACATCCCAAAACCACAAATGAAATTGGATCTGGAGCACTTCCCTCTGCTAAATGCTGTGATTGCAGGTCTATACAGGGAGCAGGCAGATACACAATTTCGAACATTATGTATCTTCACTTGAGGCCACCAGGCCAGTATACCTTCAGTTCTACCCAACAGCCCAGTCCTCTATTGGATTGTTTGCAAATGTCTCCACATTGTTATTTTTTTTCTAGAATGTAACATTTCCCCTTGTATATACTGTACCCACTTTTGAAATTCATCATGCAGAACTCTTGTGAATATTATGGCATGAGATACAAGGAAATGCATTTTCACAATATAATTGAATTATTCAAATCAGGCTAATTGGGCAACTGCCCCTTAAGAAGCAGAACACTAAATTGTGAGAATAATGTTAAACCAAATTTTTTGCGATAGTTGTCTTTTACTTATATGAATATTACACTCATGTATCTTCTACAAGGTTCATTGAACTGTCATTTTAAAAGATCTTTGGTTAAAAGTGGCTAGTCATCAAAATGTTCTGTGCAGTCTCAGAGCACTTCTAAGCTTTCTACTGCTTTTTGGCAAGTAGGGGAAAAGCAATAATGTGTACTGAAAGACAGAATTAAATCCCAACTCCAGGCATAAATCAGTATTGGAGAGGGCAGAAAATAAGTCGTATGGAAAACTAAGAAACAAAAACAAATTTGAATGTATTGTAATACTTTGTACTCATTTTATATGAACTTTGGAGGAAAAAAAAGAAAAAGGTATTTGGATTGCACTAAAGGCGTCTATATACGCTATATTACCAAAAGTATTGTGACGCTTGCCTTTACCCCAGTCTTAGTCCGTAGGGTTCAATATTGAGTTGGCCCACCCTTTGCAGCTATAACAGCTTCAACTCTTCTGGTAAGACTGTTCACAAGGTTTAGGAGTGTGTCTATGGGAGTGTTTGACCATTCTTCCACAAGCACATTTGTGAGGTCTGGCACTGATGTGGACGAGAAGGCCTGGCTCTCAGTCTCCGCTCTAATTTATCCCAAAGATCTTCTATCGGATTGAGATCAGGACTCGGTGCAGGCCAGTCTAGTTCCTCCAGCCCAAACTGGCTCATCCATGTCTTTATGGACCTTGCTTTTTGCACTGGTGCGCAGTCATGTTGAAATAGGAATGGTGGGCGGGCCAACTTAATATTCAACCCTACGGACTAAGACTGGGATGCCATTAAAGTGCATGTGCGTGTAAAGGCAGGTGTCCCAATACTTTTGGTAATATAGTGTTCCATCAGATAACACCTTATGATCCACATGTTATGTTAGGCAATGTTCTAATTTGTTTAAAGTGGTTTTAGAGGCTGCAGGGTTTTTTTTACCTTCATGCATTCTATGCATGGTGATTATTTTGAAGGCCAGTAACGGTCATTTGTGTGTATCTTCTGTTTTGTTTGTTTTCTGATACCATTCACTGAACTTTTTGAACACACCTCTATTTACACCTATATTTGCATTGGGGTTCAGTGGGAGCAATATATTTACATTGCTGTTTAGTGGAAATAATATTTCTGCATTTGTGTTCAGTGGTCATTGTACCCCATGCCCATATAGTTTATTGAAGTTTCTGATATTTGCTCCAGTGTCTCCATGCTGCTTTTTCTCAGTAATGCTGTAGCAACGGTAGCCAATGGTAAAAAAAAAATCTGGGGACCTTACATTGAACTTTAAAGCTTCAGGGATCCCCTGTGCAAATCCTGCCTCATGATACAGTTTCCTGTGTTTCTACCAGAGCAGAAGACTGGAAACAGTAGGAATTCTGACATTTTTGTGTCATGCCTCCAGTATCTCATACAATATTCTTGCCTTGTCCCAGGTATGAATGGCCCTGGGTTACACTATAAATCTTTTCTCTTTTCTCAACGTCTAGTTTAGATATTGCACAGCATATAACCTAAAAAAGCAACTTATAAAAGTTCTTTTACTGTATACTTGAAAAATATTCTAATGTACTGTAATTTGTCTTGCCTAAGAAAAAAGATGACAGTGTAATCTTTTCTGACACATTACCAGAGATACTTCCTTTGAGAATGGTGGGGGGGAAAAGTCCATTTGTAAAGGAAGCATTATATAATTGATTTCTTAGACTTCATTATTGCAGCAGTAGATTTTATTGAGGGATATTTTACATCTAACAGCCTGCTCCTTTGTGTGCACTTCTCTCTCACTCAGGGGTACTCAAGTTGATGGAATATGGAGAAGAATACATATTTACTCTTCCTAGTGCCTACGCTCGTTCTATACTCACAGTTCCCTGGGTGGAGCTGGGAGGTAAAGTCAATATAACTTGTGCCAAGACGGGCTACGCTGCCACCGTCACATTCCATACAAAGCCTTTCTACGGAGGAAAAGTTCACAGGTAATGGCCAGTCATACACGAATTTAACTAACAAGCGTGTGAGATTTTACAGTCATGGTCAGCTCTGATCGGCGGATGCTATAACAGCTGATGCTTCTAAGGCATATTAATATTTATTTTAGATTGGAGGCCTTCTGAAATTGTTATGGAATTTAAAATTTGGGAATAGTTGAGAAAAAAAATTCAGGTCACCAGGATTTCAGGTTTCAAATTCTTGCACGAATAGTGTTTTTTCATTGGGGATCCACCAGGATTGCTGGTTGATAAACCAATAAACGTTTATGGAAAAGTAACTAGGAAATTATAGATGGTTTAAACTCTTTACCGTGGGTATCCATGATGACACTGGACTGCTCACACTGACGGTATTGTCTAATTTAGTAACTATTATTATAGTCTATTATATTATAATAATCTTTTAATACTTATTAGTAATGTATAGTCATATTTTAGTGATCATTATACACTGCTCAAAAAAATTAAAGGAACACTTTTTAATCAGAGTATAGCATCAAGTCAGTTAAACTCCTGGGATATTGATTTGGTCAGCTAAGTAGCAGAGGGGGTTGTTAATCAGTTTCAGCAGCTTTGGTGTTAATGAAATTAACAACAGGTGCACTAGATGGGCAACAATGAGACAACCTCCAAAACAGGAATGGTTTTACAGGTGGAGGACACTTAATTTTTTTTTCCCCTACTCATTTTTTTTTACTTTTTCACTAGTTTTGCGTGTGGCTAGGGTCAGTGTCACTACTGGTAGCATGAGGCGATACCTGGACCCTATAGAGGTTGCACAGGTAGTCCAACTCCCCTATGATGGCACATCAATACGTGCCATTGCCAAAAGGTTTGCTGTGTCTCCGAGCACAGTCTCAAGAGCATGTAGGAGATTCCAGGAGACAGGCAGTTACTCTAGGAGAGCTGGACAGGGCCGTAGAGGGTTCTTAACCCATTAGCAGGACCAGTATCTGCTCCTTTGTGCAATGAGCAACAGGATGAGCACTGCCAGAGCCCTAAAAAATTCCCTCCAGCAGGCCACTGGTGTGAATGTCTCTAACCAAAAATATATGTAAAATTATCCTTCGCGCTGGTGGATATAAAATGGTGAAGTGCTCAAATGAACTAAAGTGCTGTGTAAGATATTAATATTGCTGCAAAATATGGGTGTTCACACCAAACACTTATGTCTAATAAAATGGGATATAAATTTCGCGCAATATTAAGTAAAAATAAAATTCAAATAAAAATAAGGTGTATATATATGTAATGTGGAACACTGTTGTCTGTCAGGTGGTAGTGTAAAAATCTCTCTGGTCTGCTAGAAAATTCGCTGTTTTGGTTTAAAAAGATGAGGTTTAAATGGCAATATATACTAAATTAATCCTCATACCACCCATACCTAACATGTATAAATAAATATGACATAGTGCATAATGATTGTGCATAAAAATATTTCCAGTAGTGATTCGTGTATGGTCTTCTCAAATCCACAATCCAAAAATGTGCAATAAGACTAAAAGTGCAACCTTAAAAATTATATATAGTGTAACATCTAAAAAATATATATATAAATTCCAATTTATGTGCAAAGTCCGTTTTGTTGCTTCAGTAATTTGTCGATTTTCTAGTGTCCAAGTGATAAAATTTACTGAAGGATAAGAAAACCTCAAAATAAAAATAATTAAAAAATCAAAAATCAAAATACAAAAATGAAAAGTAAAAATAAAAAGTAAAAATAAAAATAAAAATAAAAATAAAAATAAAAATAAAAATAAAAATAAAAAATAAAAAATAAAAAATAAAGAATCAAAAAATGGAAAATAAAAAATATAAAATAAAATAAAATAAAGATAAAAAATAAAAATAAAAAATAAATAATAAAATAAAAAATAAATAATAAATAAATAAATAATAAAAAATATATAAAAAATAAGGAATAAAATAAAAATAAAAATAAAAATATAGAGGTGAGTCTTAATAAGAAAAATATCTGTGAATAATTCTTCTGGTATTGAACAATAGATGTGGTGAAAGTTTATCTTTCTGCTGCTGGTGTCTCTCCGTATGGTCTCACAGAACTCTCACCTTGCATTAGTAGTAATCAGGCATTCTGTGATATGTCTTTAAGGTGTGGGGATAATCTCTGGCAGCTTTCTCTTCCTCTGTTATTTTCCCTCCTCCAACGCTCCCTTTCTCCAACTCCACTCTAGTAAACTCAGTGTGGGGGAAATAGAATAGGGAGGGGGGAGAAGAAAAAGGCTCCACTAGTGCATTAAACTTTTAAAATCAGAAGGGGGAATATTTATCCCATGGCTGGAACGACACATCGAATCTGAAGCACAAGTGAGAGGGCGCTGAGAACGCCAGATCGTTTTTTATATTCACTCTGCCTGTTTTTAAATATGAGAAATGTAAGAGCAACAGCGAATAAATATTCCCCCTTCTGATTTTAAAAGTTTAATGCACTAGTGGAGCCTTTTTCTTCTCCCCCCTCCCTATTCTATTTCCCCCACACTGAGTTTACTAGAGTGGAGTTGGAGAAAGGGAGCGTTGGAGGAGGGAAAATAACAGAGGAAGAGAAAGCTGCCAGAGATTATCCCCACACCTTAAAGACATATCACAGAATGCCTGATTACTACTAATGCAAGGTGAGAGTTCTGTGAGACCATACGGAGAGACACCAGCAGCAGAAAGATAAACTTTCACCACATCTATTGTTCAATACCAGAAGAATTATTCACAGATATTTTTCTTATTAAGACTCACCTCTATATTTTTATTTTTATTTTTATTTTATTCCTTATTTTTTATATATTTTTTATTATTTATTTATTTATTATTTATTTTTTATTTTTTATTTTATTATTTATTTTTTATTTTTATTTTTTATCTTTATTTTATTTTATTTTATATTTTTTATTTTCCATTTTTTGATTCTTTATTTTTTATTTTTTATTTTTTATTTTTATTTTTATTTTTATTTTTATTTTTATTTTTATTTTTATTTTTACTTTTTATTTTTACTTTTTATTTTTACTTTTCATTTTTGTATTTTGATTTTTGATTTTTTAATTATTTTTATTTTGAGGTTTTCTTATCCTTCAGTAAATTTTATCACTTGGACACTAGAAAATCGACAAATTACTGAAGCAACAAAACGGACTTTGCACATAAATTGGAATTTATATATATATTTTTTAGATGTTACACTATATATAATTTTTAAGGTTGCACTTTTAGTCTTATTGCACATTTTTGGATTGTGGATTTGAGAAGACCATACACGAATCACTACTGGAAATATTTTTATGCACAATCATTATGCACTATGTCATATTTATTTATACATGTTAGGTATGGGTGGTATGAGGATTAATTTAGTATATATTGCCATTTAAACCTCATCTTTTTAAACCAAAACAGCGAATTTTCTAGCAGACCAGAGAGATTTTTACACTACCACCTGACAGACAACAGTGTTCCACATTACATATATATACACCTTATTTTTATTTGAATTTTATTTTTACTTAATATTGCGCGAAATTTATATCCCATTTTATTAGACATAAATGTCTCTAACCAAACAATCAGAAACAGACTTCATGAGGGTGACCTGAGTGCCCAAAGTCCTCTAGTAAGCCCTGTGCTCACTACCCGGCACTGTGGAGCTCAATTGACATTTGCCATAGAACACCAAAATTGGTAGGTCCACCACTGGCACCCTGTGCTTTTCACAGATGAGAACAGGTTCACCCTGAGCACATGTGACAGATGTGAAAGGGTCTGGAGAAGCCATGGAGAACATATTGCTGCCTGTAACATGACCAGTTTGGTGGTTGGTTCAGTGATGGTCTGGGGAGGCATATCCATGGAGGGACGCACAGACCTTCTTCAGGCTACACATTGGAATTCTGATTGCCATTAGGTATCGGGATGAAATCCTTAGACCCATTGTCAGACCCTATGCTGGTGCAGTGGTCCTGCATTCCTCCTGGTGCACAACAATGCCCACCCTCATGTGGCAATAGTATGCAGCAAGTTCCTGGAGGATGAAGGAATCAATATCATTGAATGGCCCCCACGCTTGCCTGACCTGAATCCAATAGAACACCTCTGGGACATTATGTTTCTGTCCATTCGATGCTGCCAGGTTGCACCTCAGTCTGTTCAGGAGCTCAGTGATGCCCTGGTCCAGATCTGGGAGGAAATACCCCAGGACGCCATCCTTCATCTCATTAGGAGCATGTCCCGACATTGTCAGGCATGCATACAAGCATGTGCGGGCCAAACTAACTACTGAGTACCGTTTTGAGTTGCTGCAATGAAATTTTAGCAAAATGGACTAGCCTGCTGCATCATTTTTTCACTTTGATTTTCGGGGTGTCTTTGAATTCAGCCCTGTGCAGGTTGATAATTTGCATTTCCATAAACTATGTGACATCCTTTCATTCCTAACACATTACCCAGCCCATATCAGTATAGATATCCAGCATGATATTTTTCCCCATTGAAATCTGATGTGTTTTCAAAGTTTTCCTTTCATTTTTGTTGAGCAGTGTATGAGGCCAGGTTCACACGTATGCGAATTGGATGTTTCCCCACATCCAATTTGCATGACAGGAGAGTGTGACTGGCTTTCAATGGAGCAGGTTCACACATCTCTGGGGCGGCCACGGAGTGCACTGCAGAAGGGTCCTGTGCATCTTTGGCTCCGTTTCAGGTTGAATTTACGCAAAAATTTGTACCTAATTTGTACCTGAAACGGTGAATGAGGATGCACCAGACCCCCTGCTGTGAGCCTCACCGCACATAGTATGAACGCAGCCTTAATGTTGCAGCATCAGTGTTGACAAGCACTGCAGCGTGTGTTCAGCATGATCTGAGCTTCTTTAAAACAATATACATACTTCCTATATGAAATACACTCCACTGTTTACATTTAGGACTCAATTAGACCTTTGCGTTCTGGTTCGTGGATGCACGCACCTTAACACACAGTGGGGTTGATTTACTAAAACTGGAGAGTGCAAAATCTGGTGCAGCTCTGCATAGAAACCAATCGGCTTCCACTTTTTTTTTCTCAAAGCTTAATTGTACAAGCTGAAGTTAGAAGTTGATTGGCTACCATGCACAACTGCACCAAATTTTGCACTCTCCAGTTTTAGTAAATAAAATCCATTATCTTGTACGTTAATATGCATTGCATTACGATGAACCTGAACTCAAAAAGTGAAAATTTGCAGAGTTATTGGGAACATTGAAAATGTTAAATGTGTCTAAGCAGTATTGTGTAAAATGCACCTCATTTGTCTTGAATTCCTACTGAAAAATAGCAGTGCACTTCCTGGTATGTGAGGGTGTCTAGGCACTTTTCTGCCTACATCCTCAAAGATTTATATCTGAGGTTTGAAATGGTATGCTAGTGTGCATGGTAAGTTAGTAATGGGGAAGGATTAGCTCAGGGAGACCACAGGAAAAATTGGTGACTAGTCTTTTGCTCTCTGCCTGCCTTATTTGGCCACGTCTTCCTAAATTCAGTTCCTATTTGAGATAACCCATTGAAATGAATGGGCTGCCAACTCGCCAGAACAAGAAAAAAATCGTATGTGCAGCATTTTTGCTGATACAGCATGCCACAACCGGGGGTATTGCATTACCATGCATTGTGATGCACAGAAACGTGTGCATTGGAGGTGCACTGCCTGAGTCGGTTGGGGTGCTATTGCAATTAAATGGTGTGTTGCAGTAATGCCTGTGTTACCAAAATGAATAGGTGTAACTTATTGTAAAACTCCACCCAAATGCTTTGCATTTTCATGCAACATCCCTGCATAGTCCTTGCTTCCCAAGACTCCAGCCCCAGCCATGCTCAGATTGGCCAAGCAATGCAAAGACGCATGTTTCATTCTCCAGGGGATGAGTGACTTGAACATTCACAAGCATGCTTTAGCATTTTCAAGTCACTGCTAATGTATAATAACATAGTGATGGGCTAAAAATATAACTCCTGGTATGCTTTGCCACATACAGTTATTTTATATTCAACTAGCATGTGTTTTAGGACTCACTACTGTTACTGTTAATGTTTGTGTCTTTTAGCTGTATATGAAAGCAGAATAATAGTACATTTCTTTTAACAAATGCATATGGCTTCTTAAAAGGGTCACAGCTGAAGTCAAGCACATGCCCACCAACACAATAGTATGTAAGGCCCAAGGAGAATGGAATGGAACACTGGAATTCACTTATAGCAGTGGAGAGACTAAAGTCATTGACACAACTAAGCTGTCAATTATCAGGAAAAAAATACGACCCTTAGAAAAACAAGGACCTTCTGAATCAAGGTGAGTGTGGGTGCTCCTGTGCATTGGATGACAGTAGCCTGATGTCAAGACCAATTCATGTACTTATTCTTGTTGTATGACAAAATACATTAAGAAAGAAAACTATTAAGGTGTTTATTAAAGTATTAAACTATTAAAAGTACTAAACCAACAACAGTAAAATCAGTCTGTATATGCAGCAAAGCATGCTTGTTATACTCACTGTGGAACCTAAGGGGTTAATCCTCTGCACTGTGTAAAGGGGCTGTTTAATCCTGTCTTCTCCGATCCTCCCCTTCTTTTACTGTTCCCAATCCATCTACTGATAAGGCAGAGGCTTTGGAGTCGCTCTGCATATGCTCAGTTAGGTATGTATTGCTAGAGAGTTTTTTTTTCTTGGGAGAGTGCATGTGATCAGCACAGGGCCAGTGAACACTGTCCAGACAGAGGGTCAGGGGTCCTGCAGCCTCATAGGACAGTCAGAGTAGAATGAAAGCCCCTTCTACAAGCTTCAACCGGACACTGATAGCAGTCACAAAACTGCTATATACTGCAGATGAGAAACAATATTTAACAGTTTATATTTAAAATAATTGCATGTTCTGTGTACTGTGGGAGATCAGGTATTGTGAATGCAGGGTCTTGCTCTTAGTAACATTTTAAGGAATACAGAACTGCATTGAACCTGGAATTTTTATAGCCTAATAGTAGTCTTATGCCCTGTACACACGGTCGGACATTGATCGGACATTCCGACAACAAAATCCGTCGGAAAAAATCCTAGGATGTTGACTCAAACTTGTCTTGCATACATACGGTCACACAAAGTTGTCGGAAAATCCGATCATTCTGAAAGCGGTGACGTAAAACACGTACGTCGGGACTATAAACGGGGCAGTAGCCAATAGCTTTCATCTCTTTATTTATTCTGAGCATGCGTGGCACTTTGTGCGTCGGATTTGTGTACACACGATCGGAAATTCCAACAACGGATTTTGTTGTCGGAAAATTTTATAGCCTGCTCTCAAACTTTGTGTGTCGGAAAATCCGATGGAAAATGTGTGATGGAGCCTACACACGATCGGAATTTCCGACAACAAGGTCCTATCACACATTTTCCGTCGGAAAATCTGACCGTGTGTACAGGGCATTAGAATACTAAGCTAGATCATAAAGGTGTATTGGTACAGTGGGCTATCTCCAACAGTCCGACATGCCACTGCCTAGTTACAACTACTGTATTCCAATCAGCAGTGCTCACACTCCTTGCTGGATGGTAGAGCAGTAGTTGTGACTGTGCAGGGGGCATGTTGGACCATTGCTCTAACACATTGAGAGCAACAGTCATAATCTTCTGCTGAATGGAAAAAATAATAATTTGGCGCCTGCACTGAAGCACAAAGAAATAAATATCATAGGATACACAGGATTAAGGCCCAATTCACACTTGCAAATGGGGCTGTTAGCGATTAGACGTGGTAGACCAAGAGGGGGGGGGGGGGGTCCTGGCTGTTAGCTGCAGCTGGAAGCCTATTGAAAGCAATGGGAGGCTGACAACTCCCTCAGCTAATCACGGCCACTCACATGTAATAGTTTAGGGAGTGATCACCTGAAAATGATTGGTTCTGGATGCATCTGTGCCCAGGACTGATCATTTTCAATTATCCGCAGGAGCTGTGAGCTTTTGCCTTATACCTGCAGTTAATCAACGAGAACCCCTGTTGGGTCTTTTGCATCTAATCACTAATGACCCAATTCACGAGTGTGAATGGGGCGTAAACAATAAAAATAAAGAGAAATGTTTAATTCTACCTGATCCATATACAGTATCAATTATCAGTCAGTTTAAATTGGTTTGCTGAATGATCTCAAGCTGAAACAAATAATGTACATTTTGTGAATTAGATAAAGAGAAACTAGGAAAAACATAAAAAAATAAAAACCTGATTTCGATTCAACTCCCCCTCTGAAATGTAAATAAGTAGAAAAAAAGATCAATTGATAAGCTCACTGGACTAAATGCAAAGATGTTACTTTATTATATTATGTATAAAAGTTAAAACCACACCAAAAAAACATCACCCATACATAAACACATATTAAAAACATGTGCCTGCCTCTCTCAAGCAATGGTCACCCCTACTTATAAAATATCATCTTGTATTACACTCTATTAACACATTTATAATGGTAGAAAGTTAGGCGATCTCCAGATTTGAGCATTCCTATTAACTGAGCCAGTCAATAAGCAAACAACTCCAAAGTGTATATATCTGCTGAGGGTGCAATGCTCAGAAGGTGACCAAAGTCCCAGAATTTATTAATGGTATTCACTGGAAAGCCCCATATGTTACACTAATGAATGCCCTCAAGGTTCTCACAGGGCACTGGGGTCCAGAGGAGGTTGTTATACAGAACATGCATATTTCTTTCAACTATAGGGATCCAGTCCCATTACGGATAACCAGGCGAAGACTCAGATACTGTAAACACCTACCTCGCACATCAGGAAAGGGCTAAACCCACAACACATAGGGCTTATACTGAGAAAGTTCCAGAACATACGTGATCACCAATCCATTATTCTAATCCATATAATCCACATGGTCACATTTAGAATGTCCCCTAATTCTCCATGTATCAAGGATTGGCTCAGATTGAGAGTGAAAGGAACTACATATATGTATAAAATATACTTATCAGTCCATATTGGATCACCAAGGAGGGCTGCTGGAAAAGACCATTCCTTGCCTGGTTTCGCCGGATATAGACAGGCTGCTTCCAAGGCCCCTCTACCTAATCCATATACAGTATCTATTATCAGTCAGTTTAAATTGTGTGGTTTGCTGAATAATCCCAAGCTGAAACAAATACTGTAGATTTTGTGAGTTAGATAAGAAATAAAAACTGCAAATATTATTTTGCAGTATGCAGTCCAAATATTGTAAATCCATAAATAACTCCCGGATCATGCATGCATTGAAGCTATGGTCCAATTTAAACATGCAGGGAAGGCTTGTCCCACAATTTAGGGTGCTAAAGCTGCCTAATAGCTTATTTGAGTAATATAATTGCTTTTTCCAACCAGTAAGCCATTTGTACATAATTCTTTTTTTAAAGGTCATTTGGATAACCAATTATTAAAACAAATGGTGGTTTCTTGTAACCTATGATTTTGCATACAAAATATTGGATTTTATTCAAGTTAACATATTGCTAAGCAGGTAATAGAAAAACGGTACAACAGGAACTCCTTAACATTAGGCTTTACAGTGTCTGGAAACATTATCAGTCATATCTAGTCATATCTTTAAACATGGTTTTAAAGGGGTTGTAAAGGTAAAAATTTTTTCACCTTAATGCATTCTATGCATTAAGGTGAAAAAACTTTTGACAATACCGCCGCCCCCAGCCCCCCCGTTTTACTTACCTGACGCCTCAAATCTCCGCTGCTCGTTCTCGTCATCTCCATTGCAGCTCAGCCTGGTCGCTGATTGGCTGCAGTGGATGGATTGAAAGCAGCGCAGCCATTGGCTCGCGCTGCTGTCCATCACATCCGATGACGCGGCGCACTGGGGGGCGGGGCCGAGTGATACAGCGAGCGGCTATAGCCGCCGGCTGTATCACGGGAGCGCGCCCGCAAGCACTCACCACCATGAGAGGGAGCTCGCATTAAGGTGGTTAATGCTTGCGGGGAGGAGCTGAAACAGCCGCCGAGGGACCCCAGAAGACCAGGTTCGGGGACACTCTGTGCAGAACGAGCTGCACAGTGAAGGTAAGTATAACATGTTTGTTATTTTTTTTTTTTTTTAAATTTACCTTTACAACCCCTTTAAATGTATGTATACCCTAACAATAAATGTATTTTATTTGTTCCCTTTTGGTGTAATACATATATAGTTGAAAGTACTTCATCATATATAAGTCAAATGTGTACAATCAGCACCACCTGTGAATTAATAACCCTCACTCCTAATCTAAAAATAGCTAGAAGTGATAATACAAAAACAATATGATAGAAATCCTTAAATAAAATCATAAATAGCAACAAATCAGTTGACGCTGTACACCTATTAGTGGAATCACCGCACTAAGAAACAATATTAATAGATTGTATGGTGCAGCGCTACTGAACTCCCATGTGCTACAAACAAATCGTAATGTGTCACAATATAAGCACAAACAATTGTTTCAAAATATATGTGAATAAATCTGAAGGAAGAATAAATATAAAACCAAAAAAACACAAAAAAAAACAGTCTCTTGTAAATATTCCACCGCCGTGCTCAACTCAAATCTTCTTATAAAGATGAGATAGTGCCACCACCACCAGGTGAAATGTACTCTCACCTCACTCCTGTTAAATCCAGGTTTTAAGCTACAATTCCTGCCAATCTCTCTGGAATGGATGTATTTCTTCCCTCGTTGGTTCTAATAACCCCATCTAATACTCCCATAGATTTTTCTATTTTTTTTTTTTACTCAAGAATAAGCAGTGCTTGTTTACGTGCATGTGTCTACATACAAGTTGTAAACTATGGACTGCATTTGAGATCAATAAAAAAAAAAAGCACTGTACTGAGCTTTTTCAGGCTGCAGTGTGAGGCCTAATGCAGACACCCCATCTAAGGAGTGGTAAGCTGCAATATATTTAGTTGTTTTTGCATATTCTGCAGTTGATAAGTTACACTTTCTTACAAACTTTTACAGCTAAATGTTTCATGAGATGTTTTTGGCCCCCTTTTCTGAGATTGTATATATTGTAAATTAAATTTGTATTTAAACGTTAAGTTTCATGCCATCTCTTTCTTGAATTAAAGCCTAACTCCAGGTTTACCATGAATTTAAATAGTTAATTTGGACCAACCTTGTCCAAACAAACTATTTACTTTACTAACAAATGCGCCCACTGGATGCATTGTATAAACGGTATGTAGCATCAGCTACATACAGTACAGAGCGCTGTTTTCTGGCAGCGGGATGGGGACTTCATTTACAGGCAGCTTTGTATTTTATAAATGAATACAAGGCTTTTTCTGATGGTCTGACGTGGAGAGGCATGAAATCACTATCCCCATCTCTAATCAAAGGAAGCCTTGTGTTCATTCATTAAATACAAAAATTATTATGAATGACAGAGTAGCGCTCAGCCTGACTCTATTTTGTCCCAGCAACAGGACAGGAGGTCCCAGCTAATGCTGCATACAGTTTATACAGAACTCTCAGCAGATGGAACTAGTTTGTTTGGACCAGCTTGGTCCAAACAAACTGTTTAAACTCATAGTAGCATTAGCTGGGACTTCCTGTCCTGTTGCTGGGACAAAATCAAACCAGGCTGAGCGCTGCTCAGCCATTCATAAGAATCTTTGTATTAAATTAATGATCACAAGGCTTCCTTTGATTGGAGGTGGGGATCGCAACTTCATGCCTATACACCTCAGTCAGTCAGAAGAAGCTTTGTATTCATTCATAAAATACAAAGCTTCCTGTGAATGGCTGAGCAGCACTCAGCCTGGCTTGACTTTGTTTTGGGAACAGGATAGGAAGTCCCCATTCCACTGCCAGAACAAGCACTCTGTACTGTATGTACCTGATGCTACATACAGTTTATACAATGAATCCAGTAGGCGCATCTGTAAAGTAAATACGGTAGTTTGGTATAAAACCCTGCACCTCACATATTTGGAATCCATCAATTGAACAGTGTTTTTCTGTGCATGTATGTGTATATCATATATCATTTCATCTGGGATAAAGCTGGGTGTTAAATAAGCAAAGTAACACTTGCATTACTCCTGAATGAATTACTTCTTTGAATTTGGGTTTAGGTATAGTTATATAAAAATATAGTTACATTTCTCATTATGGCTGCAGAACAGTTAATACCTAAATACCAAAACCATCTCTCGCCTCCTAAAAGCAGTAAACAGATTTAAGAAATAAACACATTTCAGCAATAGGAGATAAAAACTGGCAGAATTTTGCCCTCGAAATCTCTCTGGTTCTCCAAAATGAATTAACTCAGGGACATGGAAGACCTTTTGGCTACACTCAACAACCAGGAAGAGTCCATTTGTGGCACTTGGAGGTCCTGGCAATATTTTGTCTTTACAGATGCCTATTCACAGGAAGTTTGAAATCCTGGCTGATTCACCCTGGGACTTGTCTTGAGGCCCTTGGTGAGAGAATTTGCTTTTCTGGTCTTTAATGTCCTTTTTCCTTTTGGCTTATGCCCTGTCTTCCTATGCTGTGTGTGTGTTTCTTTTCTCCAATTTTTGTCCTTTCCTATCTATTCACCCCCCCCCATTCTTGTGTTTTTACCCTTTCAGTCAGCTTGGAAACGTTTCCACGCAGTTCTTTGCTGTTATTGTGCCCTTGATTATGATGTTTGGACTTTGTCTTTATTAGGCTTTACTAGCCACCGGGGTTCTCTCCTAACCCGAAGTATTCTCTCACTATATTTCCCACAAGGTTGCATCACTGAGTTGGGGCTATCTACTATATGTAGGGAATCCTGGAGCTTTTCGACATTGCTCTTTCTCTGATATGTCTCTTACCCGCCCAACTTAGAATAGTTTTTTTTTGTGCATGCTCTGTTTTGTTTTAGCTACCTGTGTAGCTCTGATGTCGTGTATGTCGCCAGCATACCGATGTTACTGTATTTTTGCAGTACTCTTGTTTTGGTATGTATATTGCAACATATGGTTAAATAAATAAAGGTGTGATTGGCTAACAGTTGTAATTGCTCCCTACCCGCGCATGTGGAAAATATATAAATTGTAAATTCAGCTGCTCGTTCCAAAGTTATAAAAACCAATAAAGTGAGAAAAGTGTGTGTGGTGAACCGCGCTATACTCTAATATACTGTAATAAAAACTAATTCTAAATTGCAAACAGTACAAATAAATAAAACTGAAGAACCACCGGTTTCACTCCAATGGAACATGTGCAAGCAATCAATCAAAATTGTGCATAAAATGATTGTGATCAAATTTATCATCAACTGTGTAAATAAATAAAATTTAGTAAATGTCCAAATAATCAAGACAAAACAAAATGTTCAAGTCCAAAAAACAGGGGGTCGTCCAATGTGTTCAGATTTTGGGGGTGACTATTCCAATGCTTGGGTGACTATAGGAATCCTCCACCAACACCGAACAAACAGCCTACTCACCAGTTGAAGATGATCCCTATTACAGAGATCGTAACAGCCTTTGGATTATCTAATCTGTAATAGGGATCATCTTCATCTGGTGCGGATTCCTATAGTCACTAAAGCATTGGAATAGTCACCCCCAAAATCTGAACACATTGGATGACCCCCGTTTTTTGGACTTGAGCATTTTGTTTTGTCTTGATTATTTGGACATTTACTAATTTTTTTTATTTACACACTTGATGATAAGTTTGATCACAATAATTTTATGCACAATTTTGATTGATTGCTTGCAAATGTTCCATCGGAGTGAATCCAGTGGTTCTTCAGTTTTATTTATTTGTACTGTTTGCACTTTAGAATTAGTTATTATTAGAGTATAGCGCGGTTCACCACACACACTTTTCTCACTAAATAAATAAAGGAATTACAAAAAAATCTGGCAGAATTTTTCTAAAAGCAAGTGTGTTTTCTCCACATGAGTGATCTGGGTCCAATTAAAAAACTCAGTATATATAGGATTATGCTTTGTACCTGCTCAGGCACTCACCTTGTAAACAAATGAAGTTATGTAGATAATAACTTACCACCATATTTGACTACAAACACATATTTGTGTTCAAAATGCTTGTACTTTCAGTATATAGAAAAGGTAGACTTTCTATGAGCCTAACTGTAACCCAGAGAACCCATCACAAAAGGAATATAGGAGATGTTATTGCTTATTTATTTTTGAAGCTGTAAATTGCAGGTCTCTCAGAATTTGCTTCACTACTTGGTAAGTTACTGTACCAGAAGGAGCATTAGGCATCCCAACGTGTCATGTACTGATAGAAGGAAATGATGACAGCCCTAGTGTGTGCAATTTTAAAAACAAGTCTGCATTGGCAAGTTCCATATTTTTGCACTAAAAAGCTAGTTGTCTGGCTGTCACTCTGATGCTTTGGCTTCAGTGTCTTCAAAGCTAATGATGTGAGGGGGTAGGGGGCATTTTAAGTATCAGGTTACTCAAGCAGATGGAACCTTCAATTTGTAACTCTATGGGGGTTATTTACTATAATGTAAGCGTGCAAAATCTGGTGCAGCTCTGTAGAAACCAATCAGCTTCCAGGTTTTATTTGCAACGCCTAATTGAACAAGCTGAAATTAGACGCTGATTGGCTACCGTGCACAGCTGCACCAAATTCTGAGTGCTCCAGTTTTAGTAAATCCTGACCTCTGTGTGGAAACCAAAAACTTACTAAATTGGGAAAACCCTCAAAATTACTACATGGAGGGTATGTGTAGAGACAGAATAAGGCAGAATTGGGCCATAGGCTTTGCTATATGTGCAGAGAAGCCAACTAATTTGCATTTTATCTACTCTCACGGAGGCCCCAATACCTTCAGTTGCATCTTCATTTGTGAAATGACAGGCAGGGTCACAGCTTTGACCAGTTTTGCTATTTCTATGTATATGGCAGGTTGTACCTGGGATTGTAGCGTTAGTGCACTTGCAACAATAAAGTTGAGTACTGTCCCTGATACTACATTTTTGTCCTAACAATTTTGAACTAAAGCGGTGTTCCGCAAACATTTTTCACTCCTCACCATACAGTACTAATGTGCATCCTTAAAATTAATTGGCAATTTATTTTTTATTTTTTCTGTTCACTCGATTTATGCCTATATCTAATTTCCCTTCCTACTTTAGCCGCCGCGGCGCCGTACATCATTTCCGCTTTTGCATTGGTTCCTGGGAGATCTTGGTCAGCTTGGCATGGCATGGCTCCCGTAACATTTAGCATTGGCATCTGTGGAAAATCTTGGTCAGCTTGGCATGGCACTGCTCCAATAACATTTAACATTGGTGTCTATGGAAAATCTTGGTCAGCTTGGCATGGCAAGCTGACCAAGATTGCACATGCACGAGATTGGCAGGTGCATGCTGGGTAGCCAGCATGCACGGAATCCAGGAAGAAGGACACTGTGGCTTCAGATGCCCACACTTGAGGAACTTCACAAAGTAAGAAAACAATGCTGCACAAATAGAAAACTGGGCATAATTTACAGCATACCTTTGTTACATTGCACGAGGCATGAGTATTCTAGGGGTATTTTTATCTTAAAAGTCATATTTCGGCCGGAACTCTGCTTTACCTGTTACTTATTTCCTGAACAGGCTCCACAATATACAGCAATAACCACCAAATACACTTCTAGTACCTATGGATTTAGAATCTCTGTGTATCAACAATCTCACAAGAATAAAAGTGCTGCATGTCACAGGTTCTTATCATGCCCGCTAAAAAACACAAATACACTGCTGAGGATGTTACACAGCTCATAAACTAATTCCGTGTATGGGTACTGCTATGGGGAGTAAACTGACAGCACAAAATGCTAACTGTTTTATGGCAGATCAGAAATAGAAATTCCTTTCACAGTATACACTGCAGCATATACCACAATCCTTTAACAGCATATACACTATATTATTGATATATATTTTATCATATAGCCAGAAATGAAAGAAAATCTAGAAAAAAAAGGTCCTCATAGCTTAATATGTTCTCACACCTCAATCAAAATTTAAATGGACTATTCAAGTATATGCTGTGCTGCAGTTTCTATCAGGGATGATAAACTGCACACCTCAATATACTGGGAAATTACTGATCCAAGAAAATGTTTCCACAGTTCCAGCCCCTAGCCCCAAAACACCAAGCAAGCCATCTTACACACAGCTAGGCCACTGGATTCCACCACATATGCTCTAACCCTTAAGACAGGATGAATCATTTCAGAGTACTAGCAGAATTCTTCCATAAAAATAGTTACAGGAGTAAAACCATTAGTACAAGCATCAAAAAAAGGAAAAATCCTCCAAAGAGGGGTTTTTTAGCAGCCAGCAATAATCAAAAAGTACAAAACTGGTAACGTAATGGATAATTTTTATTTTTACAAAATATCAAAAAATGTTACTACTGACATATATAGTCAGAACATGAACTGTGGTACAAAAGCAGTAGATTAAAAACAACATCAATGACATAAGTGATACACGGTATGTTACACCATATGCAGCAGTAATACAATAGTACAGAAGTCTTGAATGTAAGAAACCTGACGTATTTCGACCCTAGTGGGTCTTCTTCAGCGGATATATGTGTAAAGGTGTAAACATATATTAAAATACTTGAAGGAGAAAAAGAAAAAAGAAAACTTTTGACAAACCTATTTATATGTTGTTACCGATCACATTGTATTTGATCGTTCCAAATAGCCTTGGTGTGGAAAAAATTCCTCCTTGCTCTATCCTAGAGTCTCCCAGCGGTCGGCCCGGTCAGCAGGGAAGCAAGTCGCACACGCATGCCTTACGAGGAGTCACATATTAAATAATCCCCAAACTTGAGGGGCAACAGAAAAGGAAGGGTGTGAACAGCACCTATGGTAGAATGTTGTGGTATAATGAGTCGTCTACTCATTATACCATGACATTCTACCATAGGTGCTGTTCACACCCTTCCTTTTCTGTTGCCCCTCAAATTTGGAGATTATTTAATGTGTGACTCCTCGTAAGGCATGCGTGTGTGACTTGCTCCCCTGCTGACCGGGCCGACCTCTGGGAGACTCTAGGATAGAGCAAGGAGGAATTTTTTCCACACCAATGTTATTTGAAACGATGGAATACAATGTGACCGGTAACAACATATAAATAGATTTGTCAAAAATTTTCTTTTTTCTTTTTCTCCTTCAAGTATTTTAATATATGTTTACACCTTTACAGTTTTTACACATATATCCTCTGAAGAAGACCCACTGGGGTTGAAACGCGTCAGTATTTTACATACAAGACTTCTGTACTATTGTATTACTGCTGCATATGGTGTAACATACCGTGTATCACTTATGTCATTGGCGTTGTTTTTTAATCTAATGCTTTTGTACCACAGTTCATGTTCTGACTATATATGTCAGTACAAGACAGAGAAAATGAATCACCGCTCAGGAGAACTTGCTTTCAGATGTGTGTTAGTGAATCCTTCAGAGGAGAGGAGTCCCAGGTGCTGGCTAAATGCAAATTGAAGCAGGGTTTGAAACAGGAAAATCTGGATGCCGCACACCGGATAAAGTTGAAAACATCTTCTTTATTGTAAAACTTGGATCATAAAAAACAGGACAATCAGGCGGGTGGTACAGACACAGTTGACGCGTTTCGCGCTCTAGTTCGAGCGCTTACTCATAGCTATGAGCTATGGGTAAGCGCTCGAACTAGAGCGCGAAACGCGTCAACTGTGTCTGTACCACCAGCCTGATTGTCTTGTTTTTTATGATCCAAGTTTTACAATAACGAAGATGTTTTCAACTTTATCCGGTGTGCGGCATCCAGATTTTCCTCTTTCAAACCCTATATATGTCAGTAGTAACATTTTTTGATATTTTGTAATAATAAAAATTATCCATTACGTTACCAGTTTTGTACTTTTTGATTATTGCTGGCTGCTAAAAAAAAAAAACCTCTTTGGGGGATTTTTCCTTTTTTTTGATCTATTATCTGGGGTGCGCAGCCTTTTTTGTCTTCACTCTTATGAGTGTTTTTTCCTTTTAACCATTAGTACAAGCATAACCACTGTTTTGAAAACCCAGACAGAAAATGAAATCGCGGAATACCACTAGTAACCACATACAATACAGAACTAGATAGGATAAGAAAGATAATCGAGGAATGTCAACCCATCATAACGGAGCATAACTTGTTGAAAAAAATCTTACAACAACCCCCAATACTGGCCTTCAGGCAGCCACCCAAGCTCAGATCTAAAATAATCAGCGAGAAATTGTATTTTGGCTACAGGGACACAAACAATGGAACAAAACATTGCAACAATAAATGCTGCAAACTATGCAGACCCATCAATCCATTAAAAGGTGTCACACACACAAAAAGAACCTTCAGTGTTACAGGATCATACATATCCACCTCCAGTGATCTATGAAACACATGAATATTTTGGTTCCTAATGGACATTTTTTAAATATTCAGGAAGGAAAACCTTTGAACTCTAAATGACAATTCTATTTGACACAATAGATAACCAACTGAATGTGGACATCAGATTTCTAAATCACTATCAAATATTTTATGACCTTCCTTAGGGCTCGTTCACATGTGTGTTGATTAGGAAGAACAAAGCTATGCTCATTACGGTGCCTATAACATTTATGATGTGTTTCATATGTTTTATATTTGTTTTGTTTATGAAGTGTAAATGCTTCCAGGATGCTTGATGCTTGTGAGGGTAGGTAAAAGGAGTGCCCGGTATCCAATTAGAAGTGAAATAAAGATGAATATGTAGTTTTATTAGTAGTAGAGCATGATAAAAACCAACGCGTTTCGAGTTAACAAAGACTCCCCTCTTCTTCAGGGCTATCATTGACAAAAATATATAGCATGATATGCATATATGGAAATAAAGATTAGGAGGATAAAAATTGTTTATATGTCATATACAGTATCTCACAAAAGTGAGTACACTCCTCACATTTTTGTACATATTTTATTATATCTTTTCATGTGACAACGCCGAAAAAATTACACTTTGCTACAATGTAAAGTAGTGAGTGTACAGCTTGTATAAGAGTGTAAATTTGCTGTCCCCTCAAAATAACTCAACACACAGCCATTAATGTCTAAACCGCTGGCAACAAAAGTGAGTACATCCCTAAGTGAAAATGTCCAAATTAGGCCCAATTAGCCATTTTCCCTCTCCGGTGTCATTTTTACCTTGTTAGTGTTACAAGGTCTCAGGTGTGAATGGGGAGTAGGTGTGTTAAATTTGGTGTTATCACTCTCACTCTCTCATACTGGTCACTGGAATCTCAACATGGCACCTCATGGCAAAGAACTCTCCGAGGATCTGAAAAAAAGAATTGTTGCTCTACATAAAGATGACCTAGGCTATAAGAAGATTGTCAAGACCCTGAAACTGAGCTGCAGCACGGTGGCCAAAACCATACAGCACTTTAACAGGACAGGTTCCCCTCAGAACAGGCTTTGCCATGGTCGACCAAAGAAGGTGAGTGCAAATGCTCAGCGTCATATCCAGAGGTTGTCTTTGTTAAATAGACGTATGAGTGCTGCCAGCATTGCTGTAGAGGTTAAAGAGGTGGGGGGACAGCCTGGGAGTGTCATGGCCTGGGGCTGCATGAGTGCTGCCGGCATTGGGGAGCTACAGTTCATTGAGGGAACCATAAATGCAATCATGTACTGTGACATACTGAAGCAGAGCATGATCCCCTCCCTTTGGAGACTGGTCCGCAGGGCAGTATTCCAACATAACGACCCTAAATACCCCTCCAAGATGACCACTGCCTTGCTAAAGAAGCTGAGGGTAAAGGTGATGGACTGGCCAAGCATGTCTCCAGACCTAAAACTTATTGAGCATCTGTGGGGCATCCTCAAAGGGAAGGTGGAGGAGCGCAAGGTCTCTAACATCCACCAGCTCTGTGATGTCATCATGGAGGAGTGGAAGAGGACTCCAGTGGCAACCTGTGAAGCTCTGGTGAACTCCATGCCCAAGAAGGTTAAGGCAGTGCTGGAAAATAATGGTGGCCACACAAAATATTGACACTTCAGGCCCAATTTGGACATGTTAACTTAGCGGTGTACTCATTTTTGTTGCCAGCGGTTTAGACATTAAAGGCTGTGTGTTGAGTTATTTTGAGGGGACAGCAAATTTACACTGTTATACAAGCTGTACACTCACTACTTTACAATGTAGCAAAGTGTAATTTCTTCAGTGTTGTCACATGAAAGAATATAATAAAATGTGAGGGGTGTACTCACTTTTGTGAGCTACTGTATATCAACACATTGTATACAAGGGTGAAGCTGTGTTTGAAAAACAAACAGTATACCTTTTTTTTAATAAAAACTAGTAAAAGGGAAGAAAAATCTTGAAATGGATAAGAAATAGATATAGTCTAAAAATCATCCAAGGGATGCTTAAAACATATATATTTTAACAGAAAATGGTTATGGGCGGCACAGTGGTGCAGTGGTAGCAGTAAGAAGGGTCACTGGTTCGAATCCCAACCACGACACTACCTGCCTGGAGTTTGCATGTTCTCCCTGTGCCTGCGTGGGTTTCCTCCGGGTACTCCGGTTTCCTCCCACACTCCAAAGACATGTTGGTAGGTTAATTGGATCCTGTCTAAATTGTCCCTAGTATGTATGAATGTGAGTTAGGGACCTTAGATTGTAAGCTCCTTGAGGGTAGGGACTGATGTGAATGTACAATGTATATGTAAAGCGCTGCGTAAATTGACGGCACTATATAAGTACCTGAAATAAATAAAAATAAAAATAACAGAAAAATGGTTACTAACCTGCTTCTGTATGCTATGATGAATGGGTATATACCCAAACTGGTGTGCCTATGACACTGAAATCTGTGGGAAAAGAGTAGGTCTGATGTAAGTGTTGGAGAAAAGAAGAAGAGGAGAAAAGGAGAAAATAAGGGTTGGGGGGATGAAAGAAAAGGTGTGGGGGGGAGGAAGGGGGAGAGAGATATAGTCTAATAATAATGCTCAATGCCTTGGCTCCTGCCTGGAAATGGAAGTATTGCTGGCTGACTTTCTGCTTTTACCTGCACACAGAATTAAATGGTGTTACCACAAGGCTGCTCTGCACAAAGAGGAAGTGGCTGAAGCTGTTAGCACTTTCACCTAGCAGCAAAAGGGTCGCTGGTTCAAACTCCAACCACGATACCATCTGCCTGGAGTTTGCATGTTCTCCCTGTACCTGCGTGGGTTTCCTCTGGGTACTTCGGTTTCCTCCCACACTCTAAAGACATGCTGGTAGGTTAAATGGATCCTGCCTAAATTGGCCCTAGTTTCAAGCGCGTCGGGATCCTATGGGGTAAATGACCGCGCTATATGAAGATGCCATTCAACTCAACTCTCAAGCTGCTCTGTCCTAGTTCTCTGTTATTTCCCAGTGCATTCTGACATACAGAAGCCTCCACTCCCTCTCCCCCAGTGCCCAGTTACACTTTATAAATGTTTTACTAACACACCATAAATGCTATAGGTACTGTAAAGGGTGGTTACAAAGCATTACCATTGAAATTGATGGAGGTAGCTGACAACATAGCATTATACAACACTACACAAAGCCACTGCTCCTGTGTGAACAGCATTGTGTGGCACAATTATAAGGCCTATTTCACATGGGCTTTGGGTTGTATAGGAACAGCTTGAACAGCAAGTTTTGACAAAGCATTTGCAGAACTTTCAGAAAGCTTTGTTAAAGCTTTTAAAGTACCATTCAACTTCAGTTTGTAAATGTCGAACACGGATCCTAATGGAACATGATGAAAGGTCTGGTGTCACCCCAACATCACCTCCATCCCCAATGCAGTATATAGATGCATATGAATCGCCCTGGGACTTTGAATGAGGTGAGTGTGGTTAGTCAATGAAAATACCATGAATATATAAAAGTACATATTTATTGCAACTTTGTTGTGCATGTTAAACACAACAGCAATGATGAGCAGGCCGATGAGGTATACATAGAAAACAATCCACATGCATTGGTAAACAGATTGGATAAAAACAGTATACAGGCATCAAAAGTATACAAGCATTAGTAGTAGCCGACGCGTTTCGCAAGACCACTCTCGCTTCTTCAGGGGTAGATGCTTTAATGTATCTGCAATACAAGCAATAAACCAAATAAATGTATGTTACACAGAATTGGCAGGGAGGTGAGTGGTCAGAGGGGTCTAAGTGCAAGACCCCATACTCACCAATGGGCTGGACCAGGTCATCAGTCACTGACTTCACAGGTGGCGGCAGCAACAGACATCCAGCTCGGGAGCTGAGGAGGCAGAGCAAAATGTAACCCCAGCAGGGGAACAACCGGAGGACCGACATGGCTGTGGTGCATGTGAGTGTCCCAAGGAGTATCACCTTGTCCATAATAGATGACAGCTAAAAATACTCAAAGAGTATATATGTGTGTCACAAGATCATGCAAATGCAGATAAGGTTAATGCAGTAAATTAGTATGCAAGTAAAGATGCATGAACCAGCATGAGGTAAACGCTGGTATGGACCGGGAGACTGAAGGGACAGTGAGAATATTCATTAAAAATGTGAGAGGATATTAATAAGTTATGTATAAGGTGCACTGGGGGTGAAAAAAATGTAAGTATAAGGACAAATGAAGAACCATACTAGAGTGTGAACTAAACTGAAAAACATCAGTGGTTACCTGAGTGAAGTATAAGAACCAGAGGATGTTGTCTTCCCCTCATGGAAGTGCAGCTGTCGTCTGCATGGACAGAGCTGTGAATGAGAATCGCTGCCATGTCAGGCCTCCAACTTGTACCCCGGGAGGACCAGATGCTGTGCCCCCAACGTCATGTACAGGTAACAAGGCGTGCGAGCACTGGAGACGCTTGCCGCCACTGGGGCTGTGCAGGCACAGTGACCCCACATGCCCGAGATGATCCACACAGCCCATACGCGATGACGCCAGGTAGGCGTCACCCGATGGGCATGCAGCAGCAGAGCAGGAGAGCTGCTGATTTACAGGCAGAAGCTGTCTGCTCGGGAAGGTGAGAGAACCGAGCCAACGGCGGTGTTCGATGGCTCCGTTCTCAGTACAGAGACGGCGGGGGGACAGATGCAGCATCGGTCCCAAGCTACATCCACCTAGATAAGTATAAAACGGCGAAAAACGCCAAACCCATACTTCTCCTTTTAAAGTTCTGAATGAATGCAACACAGGGTATTGATGCACATGAAAACAAACCCTTACTCCTGTGACTCCTCCCCCTCTCCCTATTCCCCTATCTATTCCACATCTGATTAACTTTCTTACTTTTATTACCATGTGTTTTGTTTCCTCCAGAGATTGTTGTCTGTAGATTTATTCCTAACATTTTGCTAAATCTTTGTGTATCAGTACTACTTGGACCCTAGAAGAAGGTGGTAGACCTCCGAAAGCTTGTACTGAAAATGTACCAGTTTGTCCAAATAAAAAAAAGTATCAAAGACAGTACTCAAGTTTTCACAAAAAATAATACGTTTTCACAAAAAATCCCTATTTTTTTCTGATTGATCAAAACTCTTTAAAAACGTAAGTCTCTGGTTCCCTAGGCACAGACATTGGTGCCTTTTAAAAAGTACATCTACGCGCATCATAGTTTTGAATTTTAATATTTTTACTACATTGATGTTTTTAAACCAATAAAAGCATTTCCTGTATGAAACGGTTGCAAAAAGTGACTAGATCATTACCTCGGAGACTGCATTACAGTAAAGTCATTTGAAGGACTACTAAGGCTCGGCTGCATTTCCACAAATCCAAGCCTATTTTGAGTGGATTTTGACAAAGAATATAAAAAGTGATGTATTCCCTCAGAAAAAGATGAGCATTCCCAGTTACCGCAATAGCAGCAGGCAGTTAACAACAGCCATATTACCATAGCGAGATTTAAATGAAATGGAAGTTTACAGTGTAAATAAGTAGCAACATCAAAGTACTACTTTATAATCTAGCTTTCTGGGAGCAGTTTAAATCAGCAGTAGAAGCTCTTATAACAGAGGAGGTTAATGAATGTTTCAAAGTTATTAAATGTGAAGCATTGTGAAAAAGTAGCATGTATTTTACACACTCAGCAGCACGCAGCTTTTCAAAAGGAGTTTGAAAATGATTATCAACGTGTGAAAGATAAGCTGCTGCCTTAGAGAAATACCGGCAACTACAGTCTTTCCTTTAATTATCCGTGTATATTCTCTTTTTATGATTATTTTATTCCCTGTACAAAGCAGTTATGGATGCTACAGCACTCCCCGCACTTCTTTTCCATGTTTACCTACCTTTCACTATACTCAGTAATTGATTTTCAGACTTACATATTTTTCAAGTGACCCCTTACCTACAGGGTCCCTTCTAAACAGAAAACAGCCTGTAAAGGAAAAAAGGGAATTTACTTGCCTTTCCAGAGAAAATTGAGTACTGTCCGTGATACTTTTTTTATTTGCACTAACATACAATTTTTCAGGACAAGCTTTCGGGGTATGTCCCCTTCTTCAAGGTCCAAGCAGTACTGATTCACAAATTTTTAAGCAGAATGTTAAAGAAGAAGAAGAAAAAAAAAAAAAAAGAGTATGATGGATGATACTTGCCTTTCCAGCAAGCATGACTGTTGAAAAATCATCACTTTGCTACTCCCCAGCCCCTGCATGTAATCCACACACAGGACCCCTATACTTGACCTAAATCTCTTCATAAGCAAAGCTCAGATCTGTGGCAGCACTTGCAAGGGTCAGGTCCTGTACCTCTGAGATGATGCATTACACATGATTTGTGTTGATGCAGGAATCTGTTAGTTTTTATTTTATTTTTCATTCAACCCGCTGGTTGAAAGAAAAAAACTGAACATGTATACCCTGCTTGAAGCTGGATACACATAATTTTCTTTAGATGTTTTTCCTTTAGATTTACCAAAACCATATAATATGAGGTCAAACCTAAACACTTTCAATTTGTATGCAATCAGGCAGGCCCTTACACTACATAGTTGAAGTTAAATATAAAGGAAATCAGACAACAAAAGTTGTATAGTTTGCATCCAGCTTTAGCTTCTCTGACTCCAGAAGTAAGCCCATCCCTGCCATTCATCAGTTCATGAGATCATCTACTATCCACACAGGACCTCTGACCTCTTTAAGGAAAGGTTTTGCTGCAGGCATAGCCTCAGGATAACTTGGGCCAGAAGTTAACATGTTTACAATCCAGGTACTCCCTAGGCCCAACATTTTCTTCTACTACAGGTGATACTCGAAAAATTAGAATATCGTGCAAAGGTTCATTTATTTCACTAATGCAACTTAAAAGGTGAAACTAATATATGAGATAGACTCATTACATGCAAAGCAAGATAGTTCAAGCCGTGATTTGTCATAATTGTGATGATTATGGCTTACAGCTCATGAAAATCCAAAATCTCAGAAAATTAGAATATTACATGCAATCAATAAAACACGGATTGTACATAGAACAATATAGGACCTCTGAAAAGTATAAGCATGCATATGTACTCAGTACTTGGTTTGGGCCCCTTTTGCAGCAATTACTGCCTCAATGCGGCATGGCATGGAACCTATCAGCCTGTGGCACTGCTGAGGTGTTATGGAAGACCAGGATGCTTCAATAGCGGCCTTCAGCTCCTCTGCATTGTTCGGTCTCATGTCCTTCATCTTTCTCTTGGCAATGCCCCATAGATTCTCTGTGGGGTTCAGGTCAAGTGAGTTTGCTGGCCAATCAAGCACAGTAATCCCACGGTCATTGAACCAAGTTTTGGTGCTTTTGGCAGTGTGGGCAGGTGCCAAGTCCTGCTAGGAAATGAAGTCAGCATCCCCATAGAGCTTGTCTGCGGAAGGAAGCATTTGGAAGTAAGTGCTCCAAAATCTCCTTGTAGACGGCTGCGTTGACCCTGGACTTAATAAAGCACAGTGGACCAACACCAGCAGATGACATGGCTCCCCAAATCAACACAGACTGTGGAAACTTCACACTGGACTTCAAGCATCTTGCAGTGTGTGCCTCTCTATTCTTCCTCAATACTCTGGGTCCTTGGTTTCCAAATAAGATGCAAAAGAGGACTTTAGACCACTGAGCAACAGACCAGGTCTGTTTCTCTTTAGCCCAGGTAAGACGCTTCTGACATTGTTGTTCAGGAGTGGCTTGACAAGAGGAATACGACATTTGAAGCCCATGTCCAGGATCCATCTGTGTGTGGTGGCTCTTGATGCACTGACTCCAGCCTCAGTCCACTCCTTGTGAAAGTCCCCAAAACTTTTGAATGGCCTTTTCCTGACAATCCTCTCCAGGCTGCTTTCATCCCTACTGCTTGTGCACCTTTTTCTTCCACGCTTTTCCCTTCCATATAACTTTCTACTAATCTGCTTTGATACAGCACTTTGGGAACATCCAACTTCTTTTGCAATTACCTTTTGAGGCTTTCCCTCCTTATGGATGGTGTCAATGATGGTTTTCTAGACAACTGTCAGGTCAGCAGTCTTTCCCATGATTGTGATTCCTACTGAACCAGACTGAGAGACCATTTAAAGGCTCAGGAACCCTTTGCAGGTGTTATGGCTTAATTAGCTGGTTAGATTGGGACACTTTGAGCTTAGAATATTGCACCTTTTCACAATATTCTAATTTTCTGAGATTGTGGATTTGGGCTGTAAGCCACAATCATCACAATTATGACAAATAACGGCTTGAATTATCTTGCTTTGCATGTAATGAGTGTATCTCATATATTAATTTCACCTTTTAAGTTGCATTAGTGAAATAAATTAACTTTTGCACAATATTCTAATTTTTCTAATATCACCTGTATCTTCTGTTGCATACCACTAGTCACATAAAGCAGCAATTTCTTTTGCTTGTCTAATCAAGTGTTAATTTTTACAGTGGCAAGTTACTAACAATGCACTTGATCCTCTTCCTTTCTCTCTAAGATTGGGACTAGCCGTGGTGGAATTATACAAGCATAAATATGAGCTGTTTGCAAAAATCTGAGGAACTAGAGGACCCATACAAATGCTGGGAGAGCTAAAAACGATGCAGTGTCCTAAGTTTAAATAAAACCTAGTATGCTAGCATTTTAATGGACGAGAGTTGGTTGCTCAGCCATGTTGATACCTAAATGAGAGTGAACAATCATACCTGCATGGATCAGCAGGTACCTGTATTTTAACACTGTATGGGCCTGTAGTGATGGACTTTTGCTTACATCAGAATTGCTTTTGTCCCCATACAAGTCAATTGGATAGCAAATGCAGCGTGAAGCTAGCTGAAGGAGGTCAACTGTACCTGTTATTGAATTGTGAATAATATCAGCAGTGTCTCGTACTGAATCAAATGTAAGCTAAAGGCACCTAAAAGCAAGCTGCATTTGCCCATCAACATAAGCATTTAGGCTCCATGTACACTAGATGCACAAAAACTGAAAAAAAAACCTTGGATAAAAACCGCTAATATTTAGCTTTTTTGCCAGTGTTTTTGCAGTGTTTAGTAGCGTTTTGAAAAGTGTTTAGGAGTGATGGCGTTTTTGTTAAGAAGCGGGCGGCCACCGGCTGCCTTAACAACCAGTAAGCCATTGGTTGTTAAGGAGCTGGCCGGCAAGCAGGCTGCTGTGTCCAGGGGCTTCCCAGCTGACAGCTGAATGTAAACAAAACAATTGCTGGCAATTAAAAGTTGAGAAAAAAACTATCTGGGGGTTCCCCAAATCCATACCAGACCCTTCAGGTCTGGTATGGATTTTAAGGGGAACCCCATTGCAAAATTTAAGAAAAGATGGAGTGGGGGCCCCCCAAAATCAATACCAGGTCTGAGCATGCAGCCTGGCAAGCCAGGAACAGGAGGGGGGAGCGAGCGAGTGACCCCCCTCCTCCTGACCCATGCCAGGCCACATGCCCTCAACATGCCCCTAATTTTGCGGCAGGAGGCGGCGGAGCTGTCATTTGGTGGGAGCCTTTGTCAGGAGAGGACAATGGTTTTCCTCTGAAGCAGCCGGTCCATACATGGCGAAACTGGTTAGGCATTGTTCTTTAGTTGCCCAGCCTCTCCCTGGTCTTCCAACATGGATTGGTAAGTATGATTCAAATGCATATATTCACCTTTCTAATCTTGGATCTAAGCCAATCTTCGCTATATGAAGTATAAGTAAAAGCCCTGTTGTGACCACGTGGATAGGACATCTGGCTGTTTTACACTGCTCTTCATGTTCGTTCCAGCGCACTTGTGCATCTAGGGTGAACTGTGGTTTAGTAGCGGCTGGTATTTAATCCCATAGGTAATTCTGACAGCAGACTGAGGAAGAGGGCGTGGTACTGCTGCCGAAACATATATCCCAGAATTTCTTGTAAATCTGACAAGTCTCCTGGCAGTGTCTTTAGGTGCTGGCTCCAACTATCATGCTCCTGATCTTAGTGTGGGGTTCTCGGTGGCTGCGACGGTCCCCACTGTGGTGATCTTCATCCCTTCTGATCTGGACTATCTCCTGCACAAACTTTCTCCTAGCTCCTACTACTTGAGACATGCCTATAACTGTCAAGTGTTCGTGAGTGTGTCACTATATACATTTTTAATTGCTGCTATAATAAATCCTATCCTTCAGTACAGTATATGGCTGCTTGGCACCCCTCTCTCCCTCTTTTTTGTTTCTTTGATATCACATTCTTTACCTATCTCATCAAAACTATACAGAATATGTAATCAATTTCGATTATTTTTCATATAGGGTTCAGGCCCTAATCACACTTGAACACCGGGTGAATTAACCCCTGCTTCAAACCATGGGGTGTAAACGACCCAAGACGGAATATTCATCTTGCTTCCAGCAGTAACTTTTCTTCAAGATCACCTTTTCTTTGGCTTAAGCAGACCTGTTGGATTATCCATGAGATCAAGCAGTCAGGTTGTGGATTAAGGGAATTGTGGTCTTTCAACCTCATACAAAGTTTGTACTTAAACTCATGAGGTTTGTGTTAAAACACCATTTCTTTTTTGACAGAAAGGTCTATAAGCAACAGAAAGGGACTGTGATTGTTATGGCGTATGCTCCTACATATGCTAACTTCTTTTTGGGGTGATAGGAGCAGGCGCTTGTATTTATGGAAAGTATGGAGGGTTTTGCTTCACATATACTATTGTGGGTGCACTTTATCATTGATATCTTCATTTTATGGCAGGGACCAAAGGAAAGCTTTGAGACATTCATGGGACATCTAAAAGCGAATGACATGTTTTTCAAAAGTGAGATACAGAGAGATAGTATTAACTTTTTGGATCTTAAAATTACAAGGGAGGTTGATGGCAATATTAGTACCATCATATATCAGAACCCCACCTCAACAAATAGCTTATTCCTTTGGGACAGTTATCACCCAATCTCTCTCAAAAGGGGCATACCAACCGGGCAGTTTATGAGGGCTAGGAGGAACTCTTCCACAGATAGAGCCTTTAAAGATGAAAGTGTTCAGTTGTGAGAGATTTAAGAGGAGGGGTTATAAATGGAGTGATTTAACCACTTACCGACCGGCCACTGTATATATACGTCATTAGTTTGAAGGTGGATATCTCAGTAACAGCAGCAGCTGCTGCCACAACCAAGGTATCCATCTTTAGGGCCGGTGGTTCTGTTTACAATAATGGTGGTCTCTGCTGTGGATTCGCTGCGAGATCGCCGTTATTGGCGGCGGGAGGGGTGCTTCCCCCCTCCCGCCGCTCTCCCGCACCCTCCGCTGCTTACCGGAGCCGTCGATAGCGGTGGAGGCGATTGGGACCTTTCACGTCTGTGGTATGGAGACGAGTGAGGGGAAGATGGCCCCCACCCGTCTCCATACCATAGGAGGGCGGAAGAAACGTCATAACGTCGGCTCCGCCCATACGTCTTAAAGGCTTTTTTTGTTGTAATTTTTTCAAAAGACAATTTTTTTTTTTTTTTTTGCATTCAAGTCCAAATATGAGATCTGAGGACTTTTTGACCCCAGATCTCATATTTAAGAGGACCTGTCATGCTTTTTTCTATTACAAGGGATGTTTACATTCCTTGTAATAGGAATAAAAGTGATCCAATTTTTTTTTTTTTTTTAAACAGTGAAAAAATAAATAAAATAAATAAAAAATAAACATTTCTAAAGCGCCCTGTCCTGACGAGCTTGTGCGCAGAAGCGAACGCATACGTAGTGCCCACATATGAAAACGGTGGTCAAACAACACACGAGGTGAGGTATCACCATGACCGGTAGAGCGAGAGCAATAATTCTAGCCCTAGACCTCCTCTGTAACTCAAAACATGCAACCTGTAGAATTTTTTAAACCTCGCCTATGGAGATTTTTAAGGGTAAAAGTTTGAAGCCATTCCACGAGCGGGTGCAATTTTGAAGCGTGACATGTTTGGTATCAATTTACTTGGCGTAAAATTATATTTCATAATATAAAAAAAATTGGGCTAACTTTACTCTTGTCTTGTTTTTTTATTCAAAAAAGTGATTTTTTTCCAAAAAAAGTGCGCTTATAGGAACGCTGCGCAAATAAGGTGCGAAAAAAAAGTATTGCATTGACCGCCATTTTATCTTCTAGGGTGTCAGAAAAAAACAATATATAATGTTTTGGGGTTCGAAGTAATTTTCTAGCAAAAAAAACTGTTTTAAACATGTAAACACCTTAAATCCAAAACGAGGCTGGTCCTTAAGTCGTTAAAGAGATCTTGCCGGATAAACCAATAGGTAGCTTTCGATGTGGACATTGCAAGGCATGCTCATTCATATCAACGATTGGAGTTTGTCAATCCCAAGGATGGAGAAATTATTAAGATTAAATCATTCTTTAATTTCAATTCAGATAGGGTGATATACTTGGCCAAATGTCAAACAACTGGACGGCCACAGGTTGGGCTTGCTTTTTATCCGGCCCTTGGGGCACTTTTCCTCCCTCTGATGCAAGACACTATTCCTCCCACTGACACCAACAATGGGGCATAATTCTTGTTACTGATATCACTAATGGGGCACTATTCCTCCCACTGACACCAACAATGGGGCACTATTCCTCCCACTGACATCAACGATTTGACACTATTCCTCCCACTGATACCAACAATGGGGCACTATTCCTCCCACTGACATCAACGATTTGACACTATTCCTCCCACTGATACCAACGATGAGGCACTATTCCTCCCACTGACCCCTACAATGGGGCACTATTCCCCCCACTGACCCCTACAATGGGGCACTATTCCTCCCACTGACCCCTACAATGGGGCATTGTTCCTCCCACTGACATCAACGATTTGACACTATTCCTCCCACTGATACCAACAACGAGGCACTATTCCTCCCACTGACCCTTACAATGGGGCACTATTCTTCCCACTAACCTCTACAATGGGGCACTATTCCTCCCACTGACACCTACAATGGGGCACTATTCCTCCCACTGACACCTACGATGGGGCATTATTCCTTCCACTGACACCAACAATGGTGCACTATTCCTCACCCTAATGCCAAAGATGCACTGTTTACCTCCACTGATGCCAGAACAATTTTTACTCCCAGTGGCCACAGTCCGACCCCCTTAAATACTGAAGGACAGTAAACTGGCCTTTGTTTAGAAAGATTAGAGACCCCTGGCTTAAATCAAAGAAAATTTGATCTTGTTAAAAAGTTACTTATGCTGGAAGCAAGATGGTTAATGCGTCTTGGGCTGCTTACACACCATAGTTTAAATGAGGAGTTTACTAACCTGCCGTTTTGTGTGCGATTAGGTCCTTGACATGGTTCTGAACCCTATACTAAAACTATACTAAAAATAATCAAAGTTGATTACATTACATATACTATATTGTTTTGATGATTTGGTAGAGAATTTAATATTAATAATGTAGATATTGTTAATGTAACATGTATAGATGTAAATGGGGGGCTTTGGTACCTTCTTATCTTGCTTTGGTATAGAAAGAGAAAAAAAAGTGTCTCCATTTTGTGATTCAAGAAAATGCAGTAAAGATTTTCTGTCATATCACATTTTTACTTAAAAGTGTCATCACCTTTTTATTCATTAGCTGGCGGTGCCCCTTAGTGCCATAGAAATCTCTACCATGCATGTGCGCACGTGATGACCTCATGACATGCTCAAGATGACGTCATTATGCTGCGTGCGTGATGACTTCATCACGTAAGAAAGGGGGGCAGCAGCCATCTTTGTTTACAAATAGAGGAGATTCATGGCAAAGCCGCCATTTTGCTTCTGACTATGGGGTGAGTGACACACACAACTTTTAACCTCACTTGATGCACCCCTGACAAAGCTCTCCATTTTTAGAGTGAAACATGTTGGGTTCTTGGTTTTTCTTTTCCACTAGTTTGTATTGGTGTTTGGCGTAGCACATGGTTTTTTTTTAGGAGAGAGCTGGGGACTCCATACTTCACTCAGCAAGTGGGCTCTGATCTAGTCTATGAGGGAAGTAAGCACAAGTGCTATTTGGACAGAGGCTGGGACAGTTGATGTGCTGTGCTTCAGGCAGCTCGGTAGTCACTATAACCACGAGAGTAGAGCAGAACCCCTTTTAGTAATTAGGGGCATATGTATGTTTATGTCTCTAATGATGGTTGCAAGCCCATCGGGCAAACAGAGATATAAAGATACCTGGACCAGAATATATGAGCCGTTATTATGCTAGGAGGTCTCTCTGGATGTATTGAGAGTAGTCAGAAAAATATTTTATTGAAACCTAATAAAAGTTAGGTTTTAAACCGTGGCTTTTTGGTGTGTAGGTATATGCACCCTTGTTTTGCCCCTGTATAGTTAACTTCCACATAAGTGTATGCTAGTATTATTTTATATATGGTAGACTTTTTGAGTTTACAATATATCTGTGGAGGAGCAGCATTGTCACCCTAGGACAAATCTATACAGCTCCCCCCCCCTCCTATTCACGAAAACATAGAGGTGAGTGGTTCTGTATTCCTCAGAGATAGGTGGAAACAGTGTTTTTAGCTCACAACACAATTTGGGGCAGCATCAACAGGTAACAACATCTCTCAATGGTATGTTTAACAGATCAAATAAGAGAAGTTCATTGTTAGGGTTTACATAGCATTTCTATACTTTTGTGGTATACTTACTTTCTAAATATTGTATACCCTAATTTCCTTCAACTGCAAAATGGCAAAGCAGAAAACGTCTGATGCTGACACTCAAAATTCTGGCCAGTCTCAGAGTGAATGTGTGCCTCCCCCCTGATGTCTGCCGTTACCTGCCATTATTTGTGTCCTATTTACTGGGGATGTGGATTCCGTGGCTGCTGAGACGGCTGATGATTTCAGATTTTAGAATTCGGACATCGCCTGTCTGCTGTAGTGCCGTGAGGACTGTCTATTGAACTATTGGCCTGTCTATTGCATTTTTCTGTTGATCCCAGCATTTGATCCCAGGACTACGGTGCGCTACAGTGTACTGCCCGTTACTCTCTATTTCATCCCATCTCATCTCTCATCTCTCTGGAACGGGCTACCTGCCTTTTCCCACCGGAACCGGAGGGACAGAGGGAGACTCAAGGAGATGCCCAGAGGCCTTTGTGCAGCCAGGAAAGAGCTTGGTACTGGACCTGTTACACATAGCGCCCTACTTACCAATTACTATCCCTTGCGATCACAGGCAGGCTCTGTGTTTCAGAGTCCTATGATACCTGCGGTGCCGGTGTCACCTGAGCTGCTGCCCTCAAAGCCCTCCAAGTGTAATCAGGAGCTGAGTCCTGTTGTGAGCCGAGACCCGCCGAATAAAGCCGAGCGGGTACCTGCGCTATCCGGATCACCAAGCGTGGACGCTCAAGACACTACCTACAGTCTCTAACTGTGCATGTGGGGATATCAGTAGGCGATCCACAGGTTTTCACACAGACCATCAATCATCAAGCACTGAAATCCCAGACAGCTGCTGCAATTCTTTGGTTCCAACGCCGGTCTGAGGGATATAATCTACGGGCGTTTCACCCCACACCCTTCTGTCTGGTATCGTTTGAGGAACACATTGTAGTCCTGTAGTCCAGCACCACCTAAGCCTGTCTGACTCTGCTTGGCGTATGCCTCGTTGGGTCCACCGATTCCGGTAAGCCTTTTCACTTTTGATGGTGTTGTGCGGGCTTCTACTCCAGATTGTTTACATCTTTGATTAAATTTGTTCCTGAGGATTCTCCATCTTTTCCCCAAGGATGTTTTTCCTTTTGATACACACATTTTGAACTGTCAGTCCCAAGACTCTATATTGGACCCTTTTCATAGCGCTACATTTATTTTGTTTTTTGGAACCACTTTTAAGGTCACTGAACGCCAGTCAAAGCACCTGTCACTAATAAAATGGTTGGCTTACAGTCCTGTTTACACCTTGCGTTTGCTTTGCTTTGGCTTCGCTTCAAAAATTATACCCCATGTCACTTTAGTAGTGCTTCAAAGCCTCTATAGAAGTCTATGGCAAAGCTCGTTGGAAGTACCTGCAGCTTTTGAAAGGCTTTAATTCAGCTTTAGCTTCCCTTTGTTTTCTAGAAATTGCAGGTATGAGATATCCACACACACACACAGGGAATCTGCCAAGCTTCATTAAAGCTTCAAAAAAGCACCACAAAGTATCAAAAACACATCAAAAAAGCATGTTGAAGAGGTAGGCCCTTTCATGGGTGTTGAAGTCGAAGCAAGTTTAAATGAGCCCTTAGACAGTTCGAATCTTGGCCTGTTGAGCAGGAACCAGATGAAATTCGAACCATGTATGGACAGGCTGAATGTACCAAGTTGATCTATCAACTTGGGTAGAGCCAGCCTGCCAGATTTTGAATGCGATTATTGCTAGCGGCTGACGGAGACCCATGGATGCAGAAAAGAACTTTGCTCTGTGTATGGTCTGCTCAATGTGTGTTTGCACCGATATCACAAGGAACAAGGAGGTAAATTTAGTCAATAGTCAATGCATGCAGTATTGTTAAAAACAATTTCAATTAGCAGACAACAGTAGCACTTAGTATTTCATGCAGCAATCATTTTTCCAAATGTCATAGTTGTCAACTATTAGTAACCATTTAAAAAAAAAAAGTTATTTAAAAATGAGAGCCAAAACTTATTTGAAGGCTATTATTTAACAGCTTACTTCCTCTTTGTGTTTCATTATACAGTAGCATGACCTCTATATATCCATCATAGTTTTAATGCATGTGTTATGCCATTTTCTAAAGATGTTTACATATTTCATGATGCTTTTTTGTTTTCCTCAGGCGCATTTGGGAAAATGTCACCAATGCCCTAAAGTCAAAAAACATTGAAGCAGCAACTGAGCACAAACACCAACTGGAGGAGAGGCAGAGGGCAGAAGCCAGGCAAAGAGTATCCGCTAGTGTGCCATGGAATCCAAAGTATTTTATCAGAGAGGCAAGTATCATGCCAAACTGAACTTCCACCATTTGTTCTTTGTCAAACATTTTTCTATGCTGATTTTGCACTACAATGTAACCATATTACAGTGAGTTCACTCACGCTGTAAGGTTTCCATCCAGTTTATTAGATGAAAGAGGGTCAAGATAATCAAGCAATGATATATGGAGCGGTGGGGACTTTGTAAAGAATATAATAAGGGGGGACATGGTGGTGTTTTTCCATTATTATCTCAGAAAACGGTTGTGTTGCACTAATAACTCATTGTAAAATAAAGTGCTGCTGCATCGAACATCTTTTACACTTTGTGACCCAGCTCTGTTTATGTAAGCGGGAAACTACTGAAGAGTTTACTGCTCAGATAATAGACTGCTACGGAATAGCGGAGATGTATCAAAGGATTACAGGCTTGTATGTTCATGTTTACTAAATCAGCTTGGTTATGCAAACTATCTTGTATAATGTTACAAACATTATACAGCACCGATTGTGTAACAAGGCTGACTTGGGAGGGTAGAATACTCAAGGTCGTGTTCCTTTGCAGCATCCCCATAGTTTATACTAGATTTAAGCAATAAACTTATGATAAATGTATTGCTGTCTCTTGTTTCAAAGCCCGGTTGAATTTTCACACCATTTTATCTCTTTATGGTTCTGTAACCTGAAAGTTTTTATTTGTGAATATTTTTTGCTTGGAAATGCCTTAAAATACATCCTTCTCTCATTAAAAATGCTTCTTTGTTGCTCTCCTGCTTGGGTGTTCCATGCTGGCATAGCAGAAAAGGGGCAAATAGAGTGAGTAAATCTCTGTAATCGGGGATCAGACAGCAATAAAACCCAAAGAAAAAAATTTTTAACCAAAATATATTTGTGCGCTTGCTGAAAAAAAAATAAGAATAATTGGAAATATTACAAATCAATCACCTTATCCACTCAGTGAATATCAATAAATAACTAAGTGAAAAACTAAATTGTAATTGAAAATGAAGGACTGCTGCATGGAAAACACCAATCCGAGTAGGATGTGAAACAAACAAAATAAAATAAATATATTTCCAAGTGCTCTGTCCTCATACACTTATTGCATTGTGAACCAACATATCTTGTAATAAACTAAATACAGTACAATTAACATATCAACTCGTATTCTATTTAAAAAATATATCATCAACAAGATCACATACAGTATAAAAAATGCTTTTTGCAAAGCATTTTTGGCACATTAAATATGGACTTTATATTTTACATTTTATGTTATATCTAACCTTGTTGTTGGTATATTTTTTAACTATGATATGAGTTAATTATATGTTCATTGTACTTTATTTAGTTTACAAGATATGTTGATTCACATTGCATTAAGTGTATGAGGACAGTGCACTTGCGAATATTTATTTCTTTTAGCAGTAAAATCCAGTCAGGGGCTGTACTACTACTCCATGTAAAAAAAAAGTTTTGCATTTAGTCACTCTTTAAAACTACAATGTCCGTCAGGCTTCCTATTACTGTGGCTTCATTTGTGCTGAATGTTGCCCATTCATGTTTAGGTTATCTCTACAGTGCATATATTTGGCTCTTGAATGATCATTCCCACTGTACACTTGCAATCTGACTCTTCATATAGAAAATTATTGCTCATACTTCTTTTGCTCCCCACCTGTCCACCACAATATTACAACAACAAAAAATGAAAACCAATAAATTGGAACGGAAGCAGTGCTTTCATTATTACTAGGTAGGCTATGACCCCATCAGCAATGGGGATAACATGTTTTCTTGATCACAAAAGTTACAAGAGACTGAAACCAACCCATATACCAGAAGACTGTCAGAGACTGCAGACATTTTTTGACACACTGTACAAAATTTCTATTTCTATTGCTTGGAAATGGGGGCCTGTTTCAGAAAATAACCAGGAGCCTTCTGAGCACACAGTCTATCCTTGCTAATATTTAATGAACAGTAATCATTAAAGAGTAACTCCACTTTTTGTGAGAAAAAACAAACCCCTCTGGGTGATGTACATAGCAGGAATTTTAACAAACCTTGTATGATTTGATTGTAGCCGTATTTGTGCAATTGTGACAGAGAGAATTGAGTACTGTCCGTGATACTTTTTTTATTTGCACTAACATACAATTTTTCAGGACAAGCTTTCGGGGTATGTCCCCTTCTTCAAGGTCCAAGCAGTACTGATTCACAAATTTTTAAGCAGAATGTTAAAGAAAAAAAAAGAGAGAAAAACAAACACATACAAATCAATGGTAATAAAGATAGCAGCAGAGTTAGTGAGATAAGACAGAGGGAGAGCTATAGAGTGAGGGGGGGGATACTAGTCACAGAGGGGGTTGAAAAACTTTAGCATAATGAGCAAAAAATTAACAAACCTTGTAGTAGATTCCTACCTTTTGTTGAAGAAATGGCTCTTTTTTCACTAGACTGACTGCATTCATGTTCTGAATGGGAGGGTCTGTTTCCTTATCACTCAGCTGATGTACTTTCTGTCCTCCAATGTGGAAAGCTTTAGTGACTGTATTCCTTTAAAAGTGATTAATGCTTGGGGAATATCTCGCCAAAATGTACATTAAGGGGGTCTAAAGTCTGACTTATCATAGTGTAGACTTTGGGGAAAATTGGATGACATGATTGAAGACGATCACATAAGAAGGAAATTATATTTTTAGAGGCGTGAGTTCACCAACTGTGTACAGAATGCCTCCAGGTTGCCATATTGCATTGAATTTTACAGAAAATTCTAAAATTGCAGATTATAAAGGAAAGGTAATTTGTAATAGCATTAAATTGCAGCATTGCTTGTGTAGAAATTGTATGTGCTATATGAATTTTTTTATTTGCTATATTTTTCCAACCAATTTGAAATTATCCTTTAACCAATGGAGGTTGGTGGTCCTAATCTACCTACAATAGATTTGTCAGAAAACCTTTACTTTCCTTTCGGAATCAACATTTTCTATGGAACACTATTCTACAAAATATTCCCACAAATGCGGACCATAGATTGCAAACAAGATTTGTTAATTTGCACACACAAAAAAAGTATTTTTCCCAACAAATTCATTCAAGGCCTTGTTGCAAAAATGAATACACCCCAATGAAAGTCTTAGGAGCAAAGCTAAATTTTATACAGCAAAATCCTAATTAACAAGAATTCAACTGCAAGTGAGTCAAATTATTTATTAAACAGGTGTCCAGCAGACAGGTAATTATAAAAGGGCGTTACTTAAAGAAAACCCCTTTTCATTTCATGCTGTCAGCTATGGCACCACATGGTAGAGAAATGTCACAAGGCCTGAGAAAGAAAAAAATTCCTTTACACAAGAAAGGGGAAGGCTACAGGAAGATCAGCAAAGCTTTACTTATCAGTCAGAATACTGGAGCAAAAGTGATACAAAAATTTAACAAGGATGGAACTGAAACCATCTCACAGCGATGTCCAGGCCATCCATGGAAGTTAACACCTCGACAATAGCATCTTCTGATGAGAAGAGTTGAAGAAAATCGCCATGCAAGTTCACTGCAGTTAGCTAAAGAAGTAGAAAGCCAAACTGGGGTGATTGTTTCCCGTAACACAATACGTACACTTGCAGAGGAATGGCATGCATGGGTGTCATCCACGAAAGAAGCCTCTCCTAAAGCCCATGCACAAAAAAAGCCCACCAAGCCAGGGCCCATGCTGAAAAATAAGACGACTATTGGGACTCTGTACTCTGGAGTGATGCCTACAGTTAAACATGCAGCTGCTTGAGTGCTGCTGGTGTCGGGGAGCTGCATCGGTATCATGAATTCACAGATGTACTGCTCTATATTGAAAGAAAAGATGCTACTATTACTCTGCCCTTGGTCGTCGTTTACTTTTCCAACATGACAATGCTCTAAAACACACATCTGAGGCCACTGTTGCATTTCTGAGGAAAAACAGGGTGAAAGTTGTTCAGTGGCTAAGTATGTCTCCTAATCTGGACCCAATCAAACACCTATGAGGAATTCTGAACAGACAAGTTGAGCATCACTCTCCATCTAGTATCCAGGCTCTATAAGAGGTCATTTTTGAAGAATGGAAAAAACAGAAAATTGTATACTCACCTTTCTGTAATTTTCCTTTTCTGACGCATCTTCATGGCAGCACACACACTGGGTTGTGACTCCGCCCCCACAACCTGACAGGATTGGTCAACTATAAATTTGAAATTAAAGGCACCCCACCTCATTCTCTGTAACTATCACCTAAAGAAGGGTGGGATGCATCATGGCAGCACACACACTGGGAAATAACTCGCCAGTGAGGTGGGTACAAGGAAAAAAGTAACATTTATTAAATCAAATAGCAGTAGAATTGGCCCGAATAACGGATCTTCCAAACTCTACTGTAGATAATTGGGCTGAGTCCACCCTATAGTGAGACATGAAAGTGTGCCTGGAGGACCAGGTCGCTGCCCTGCAGATTGTTTCCGGGGAAACCATGCAATATGCTGCCCATGAAGCTGCCACTGCCCTCGTTGAGTGAGCTCTAATGCCTCCAGGTATCAGTAAATTTTGAATGACATAAGTTTTTTTAATTGACTTGACCAGCCATGATGCGATGGTGCGAGATGATGCCATATGGCCTTTCCTACTCCCATGAGGAATCACCAAAAGACTGTTCCTTTTCCTAAAGGAAGCTGTAGCATAATGCTAATGGAAGATTTCACGTCCAAAGCATGAGGTTGACCTTGATCATCGGAAAAAACTGGAAGATTGCTCTCCTGGCTGTAATGAAAAGAGGTTGCCACCTTCGGAATAAAGTGATCTGAAGGTTTTAATACTACCCTATCTGGGTAAAATATCATGCAAGGGTCCGTGATCATTAGCGCTTGTATCTCTGATACTCTCTTCGCTTAAGTGATGGCGATGAGAAAAGTTAATTTCAACGTTAAGTTCCACAGAGAGGTAGAGTCAGCTAGATGAAAGTGAGTTCAAGACTACCGATAAGTCCCATGCTGGAAATGTTGGTCTTCTAGGAGGCCAGATTTTAGCACATGCCCTCATGAACTGTATCAGAAGGGGATGAGATGCCCATCTGAAGTCTTCTTTGCAGATAATGCAGACACCTGCACCTTCAGGGTACTTAAACTTCAACCTTTATTTAGACCTGTTTGAAGAAATTCTAGAATCTGAGGGGCCTCTGGAGATAATGGATCCCAGTTATTCTGTTGAGCCATGGATGAGAATCTTTCCCATATTTTGATCTAAGTGGCTTTAGTGGTACTCTTCCTGGCCTGAAGTAAAGTAGAAATGACTTCCTGGAAACAGCCCTGTTCTAGGAGCCTATTCCTCTAAACTTCCATGCCATTAGGTGTAATCTCTTCAGAGCGGGATGGAAGAACTGCCCCTGGTAAAGCAGATTCTGAGTCACAGGAATGGGTAGTGGGTCTTCCACACTGAGCTGCAGCAATGTGGTGAACCACAGTCTCCTCGGCCAGAATGGAATTACTGCTATCACTAATACTGATGACTTCCTGAGTCTGGAAAGGAACCTGGCGATTAGTGGAGTCGGTGGGAATATGTACCCCAGATGAAAGTTCCATGGGTGAAGAAGACAGTCCACTCCTTCTGCTGATGGAAAAGCTGTCCTCGACAGGAACCTCCGACACTTGGTGTTCACCGGTGTTGCGGCCGGGTCCATCAGGAACAGTGGAGCCCACTCAAAAATGGGGTGAACCTCTTCCAATAATGTCTTGCTTCTGGTGCCCCCCTGCCTCTGAATGTATACAACTGCAACCTTGTTGTCCATTCAGATTAGGGCATTCTTCCCCTTCAAGAATGATCCGAAAGCTAGTAGGGCCTGAAAGGCTGCTCTAAGCTTCAGAATATTCAATACCAAGCCTTGCGCCTGAAATTGCCATTGACCCTGGGCTGCTTGGTTCCGGTAGTGAGCCCCCCAACCTTCCTGGCTGGCATCTGAAGTGATCACTTCTGGCTCTGGGGGAACTATGGGTCTGTGCCTCCTGAGGTTGAAGACATGTATCCACTACCAAATTGATTGTTTCACACCCTTGCAAAAGGAAATTGTCTGAAGCACTGTCCTCATGTGCCACTGTGTCCATTGGACCATTGGCAGAGTGGATGACATGGAACCCAAGACACTCAAACAGTCTCTGGCCGGAAGGGATACCGATGTTACCACCCTCCTGAACTTCCAAATTAATGGATCTAACTTCTCCCGAGGTAATTGGGCCCTGTTCGATAGGGTATTCAACTCTGCTCCAAGGAAGACCATGTTCTGAGTTCTGGAGTGTGGCAATTAGTATGTCGCGATGATAAATCAAGGTTTCTTGACTGTCTGCTAGGAGCAGAATGTCGTCCAGATAGTGATGCAGCCTCAGACCTTTCTCCCTTAGAAATGCGATCACAGGGAGTAGGGTTTTGGTAAAGGTCCTGGGTGCAGAAGAGATGCCGAATGGTAGGCACTGAAATTGGAAGTGCTGATGATCGATTGAAAAACGTAGATATCTCTGGAAGGCAGGATGAATAGGCACGTGTAGGTAGGCGTCCAATAAGTCTACGGAAAGCATCCAGTCGCCTAAGTTTATTGTTAACAGCATTGACTGGAGGCTTTCCATCTTGAAGGCCTCGATGTGGATTTTTCTGTTTAAACTCTTTAGATCCATCACGGGACGCAGATCTCCAGTTTTATTTTTTACCAGAAATAGGGGAGAGTAATGACCCAACCCTTGGGATGTTGGAACCTCCAGGATTGCTCCTTTTTGTAGCACATATTTGAGCAGTACCTTCCTCTTTTCTGGGGATGACAGTAACCTGGTTGATTGAAAGTGATTTCCTGGTAAACTGCCTATGAACTTCCATCAGTGCCTATGTCTTATTATGGAAAGTATCCATGCATCTACTATATGGTCGTCCAAACCTGTTTGAACTCCTTGAGACTGGCTTCCACTTTCACAGGAAGGACGGGCGTACCCTCAAAAAGATTTCTGGTGTTCCCCTGCTGGGGTGGACTTGGATTTTTAAAGCCTCAAAAAGGAAGACTGAGGATTCCTCCAGGTTCTTTTGAACTCTTTCCCCGGCCTATATGTCTTCGCCTCTCTGTACCTTTCTGGAAGGTTACGCTTGTAGGTAGGACCTTTTTGTGGTTTCGGTCTCCTGTCAGACGGGATCAATTCCGATTTTCCTCCAGTCACTTTAGAGATTGCTGAATCCAACTTAGAACCGAAAAGCTTAACTCCGTCATAAGGAATCTTGCATCAAAGAGGCATCAACAACAGGTGGATGAATCAGTGGATTCACATTAGGCTCCTTCAGGGGATAAAGTTTTGCCAGCCTATTATTGAGGTTAGACTTTTTGTATGATCTTTCCCACTCATCTTTAATAAGGTCCTCCAATTCTTCTATGAAAGGTGAAGGATACCAACTCTTTCTTTAGATTGGGAAAATACTTTTGGATTTTACGGGGAGCTTCTTTAGCTTCCTCCCATCCTATGTGGCCTCCTTCACTGATCTTACGAAGGGCTTGACCAGGGTAAAATCAAAACCTGTAGACATCTCTGGATCTTCAGTCACTGAAGAAGACTCTGGATCCACAGAAGGAGTGGAAGCTACAGAAGACAGGCTTGGGAGTGCTATGTCTGTCTCAGGGGCTGATATCTCCAGGATAGTTTCCCGAACATATTCCCTGATGAGATCGATTACCTCTTTTGCGTTTCTCCCTGGTAGCCTCGTTAAAGCATGTGCAGCAGGCTAATTTGTCTGGCAAAGCTGGAGCTACGCACACCCAGCAAGCGTTTGCTGCAGGGCAGGTGTGATAGCTCCTGTGATGGGATGGTGATGACCTCCGATGAGAGCGACTATGCCGTGATTGGCGGTGATGAGAGGACGACCTTGAGCGGCTCCTCCTAGACCTCCTATGGCTTGAGGGACCTTGATGCCTGGAACTTGCTGATCTTGACCTGGATGGGCTGCCCAAAAAAACGCAGCATTAGAGGTCATGCACACTTTTTGCTCTTTAGTACCATACCTTACCATAGTAAGGGACACCTCTTACCTTACAAGCTGAGGGTGGTCTGCTTGGGCAGTGGTCTCCATGACAGTAAGCAGGTATAGTATCTACAACAGAAAGGCTGATAAGGAAGTGTAGATAGAAAAAGCGGTAATAGAGCAAGGTTTTAAAAGTCTGCAGGACCGCCAGGTGAGGGCTGGGGACTTACCTGAGACTGGGCTTGCAGCAGAGATCACAAAATCCAACGGAAAGTGTTCATCTGTGGCTGACAGCAAAACTGTCAGAAAATCCAGGATTTTTATAACTGGCACCACCGTCGCAACGGAAATGACGTCGCCGCGCAGAAGCGATCCGAATGGACCCACGCCATCTTGAAAGAGGGCAAAACGACCGGATTGGACGTCTCCTTCCTCCGACGCATGCGCAGATTGCCAGAACGAACGCGGCCACCAGGATGGAGAGGCACAGCCTCCCAAGGAACTATAGAGCCCAGCATGGCAAAAAAACAAGGAAAAACATCAAAAAGACAGTACCTGAAATGCAGGAAGAGTAAGGTAGGAGACCACTGCAACAAATAAGCTTCTTTAAAGCTTGTATATGCCAGATGAAATGCCCCTGAGACCACCAGATTGAGGTTTCTCTCCATGAAGGCTCCTTTACAGACTGAACAGGAGAGACTTCCAGCCAAGAGCGGCTTAACCTGGTGGGACTATTGCGGTAAGAGGCGCGAAGTCCAACTTCAATCTTGTCAGGTGAGAAAAAAAATTTATAGTTAACCAATCCTGTCAGGTTGTGGGGGCGGAGTCACAACCCAGTGTGTGTGCTGCCATGATGCGTCAGCAAAGAGAGATTTTGCAATATGTTGCCAACTTCCATGCCTAGAAGACTTGGTGCTGCCCTTACAAGTCATGGAGGTCATACAAAATACTAGATGTAGTAGTTTTTGTTGTGGGGTGTATTCATGTTTGCATCAACTAATTTAAGTAAAACTGAAGATGTTGAAATCTAAGTTATATTATTAGCCTTACTTTCATGTAATGTGCTAAAGAAATGTTCTATTAAAACTCAGTTTTGTCAAAGTTTTGGAAATTTTTCTTGTGTTTATTGAGCTATTGATTAAAATCTTACTTTTCAAAAGGGGTGTACTCATTTATGCTAAGCACTGTGTGTGTTGGTTTGTTGTATATAGTACCCTCTACAAGTGTTACCATAAGGCAGTTTGAGGTGCTAGGCACATCTAACTGCTCAGGCCCTTCTTTCAAAACCCCCCCCCCAAAAAAAAAACAAGAAAACCTGCCCATGTAATCACAGTAGTATAATATGTAAGTTTGCATGTCCTCTTTGTGCTTGCGTGGGTTTCCTCTGGGTGCTCCGGTTTCCACCCATATATCAAAGACATGCTGGTAGGTTAACTGGCTCCTATCTAAACTGGCCCTATATGTATATGTATGAATGTGAGTTAGGGACCTTAGATTGCAAACTCTTTGAGGGCAGGGACTGATGTGAATGTACAATATACAGAATGTGTAAAGCGCTGTGTAAATTGATGGCGCTATATAAGGACCTCTAATAAATAAAAAATAAATAACCATTTTGAAAAAGCATCACATGCCAGATTGCCCATTTTGTTTAAATTACATGGTAATGGTTGAAATAACAGAGGTTATGGAACCGATTCCAGTTTGCAGGGAGACATTTTGGGTCCCATGCGTATACAGTGCTGTACAGAGATTCAATGAGTTGTATTACTCTACAGAGATTCATTGAAGATTGGTACTCCTTATAGATTCACTGGTACTCTACAGAGGTTTCCTAAATTTTGATACTCTGCAGGTATTCACTGAAGTTTGATATTTTACAGAGATTTGTTAATATTTGACCTGGAATTTGAACCAGTAATGATAGACAAAGCTTCTTTACATATGACAGGTTCCATTGTTCATGTTTGCAGTAATGGGCTCGAAATTATGCTTCTAGATTTGGAGTTACTGCATTATGTTATTTTTAATATAATTTTTTTCTTAAATTATGCAATATTTGAAATAGACCCTCATTTCTGGAACACTGTCCTGATATAAATTGAGAAGCCCTGTACTTGGATAGATTTTTCAGCAAAACAAGAGTGTTCCAAAGTTTTCTTTTAATCGAGACCTTTTTCACTATATTTCCTTTTTACATTTTTGTTCGGCAGAGAAATCTGTTTTTTAATAGACAGCTATGCTGTAGTTTAATCACAGACAGTAATTTACTCTTGGCCTTTGTGACCTCATTATTATTTTTATGATTTCTCTTGGGAAGGCAAAGCAAGATGGAATGCTGATTTTTTTTTCTTCTTAGTTTTCATTATTTCACTCACACTGGGAGAAACCTAATCATTGTGCCGTGAAGCTTTTTCGTTACTTTGGTTAAAGAACCAACACCTTTTTTTTTTTTACATTGCAAACCTGTTCTAACATTAGTTTGATTGTATTTTGCAAAGAGGAGAATAAATATGAAACACAACTAAAACCATTCACAAATGTGTTTGATTAAAGTATATGTAAACCTCTGATATGAAATATGAACAAAGCATATCCCTCTATAGTGTGTACTTGTCTCAATCCAGAGCACTAATGCCGCCTACACACAAGCAGACTTTTGGACCGGATTGGTCTGACGGACCAAGTCCGGCAGACAATTAGACCGTGTGTGGGCTCCATCGGACCTACAGCAGACTTTTTCGGTCGAAAATCGGACGGACTTTAGATTTGGAACATGTTTCAAATGTTTTGTTTTTTTTTGTTTTGTTTTTTTAAATTTCTATATTTTTTAATTTATAAAATACAAAATACAAAACTTAGTGGTGATCAAATACCACCAAAAGAAAACTCTATTTGTGTGATTTTTTTTATTTCATTTGTGTATAATGCATGACAAAGCAATTGCCAGTTAAAGTAGCACAGTGCTGAATAGCAAAAAAATGCCCTGGTCATGAAGGGGTAAAACCTTCCGGAGGTAAAGTGATTAAGGTAAAAAAAACCTTCTGTGTCCAGAAACCCCCAGGACATGTGTATGATTAGCATGCACGCGCCCCCTGCTGACCCATGCTGTGATTGGACACAGCACGTATCAGCAGCTGATGATGTGTCCAATCACAAATGCACAGAGTTCTGTGTGTACAAAAACACAGAACTCTGTATGCAGGGAACAGCGATCTGGCTGTTTCTTCCCCCTACAAAGCTGGGAGAACAAAAGAGCCAGATGGAAAAGTTGAAGCAGCACACAATACACATTGTTAGGCACACCCCCTACTAGCCAGTGTCATCAGTACAGTGTCCGTGTACAGTATTATCAATAATCACTGTATTAGTGTCACTAGTGATGTCAGTGTCAGTGACTCTCCCAGATAGTGTCTTTTAGCGCTCATATTGCCTATCACAGTCCCACTATAAGTCCCTGATCACCCCCCATTACCAGTATAGCATCATAGCTGCGTAAATTCCATTATATATACCATAGTTTGTGGACACTATAACTTTTGCACAAACCAATTAATATATACTTATTGGGATTTTTTTTACCTAAGATATGTAGCAGAATACATTTTGAATTACATTTATAAGGACATTTTTATTTTTTTTATTTTTATTTATTGGATATGTTTCATAGCAGAAATTAGAAAATATTGTTGTTTTTTTTCAAAATCTTTGGTCTTTTTTCATATATATAATAAACAATAAAAAACCCAGTGGTGATCAAATATCACCAAAAGAAAACTCTATTTGTGTGAAAAAATTAAAAGCACAGTGCTGAATAGCAAATAATGCTCTGGTCATGAAGGGGGTGAAACCTTCCGGAGTTCAAGTGATTGGTGCAGCAGCATGTGTAATTGTTTTTTACACCCATGCAGCGTTCATGCCTGACAGAGGTGAACTTGCCTCTGACCTGTTTTAATAAAGTTTGATCTATAACTATTTATCCACCTTTACTGTGTGCACCATGTTGCTTTCTCTGAATTATACTATGAGACTTCTGAACACAAATTAACCTAAAACAGTGAGAAGTTCTGAGTCACAATAAAAAGAAGAATAGATAATTACAGCAGCACAGTATGGATGTAATTTAAAGGAAGATAAGTTTAGAAATATATTTGTATTTAATTAATTATGTGTGACCTATCACAGACCTATTAGTTAGACAGGTAGCAGGTTGTCACCTATACACAACAGCACAGTGAACCTATACAAAGAGTAAAAAAATGAGAACAAATGTATACAGCCGTGGCCAAAAGTTTTAAGACTTACAGAAATATTAATTTTCACAAAGTCTGCTCCCTCAGTTGTTATGATGGAAATTTGCATATACTCCAGAATGTTATGAAGAGTGATCAGATGAATTGCAATTTATTGCAAATTTCCTCTGTGCCATGAAAATGAACTTAATCCCCAAAAAAAATTTCCATTGCATTTCAGCCCTGCCACAAAAGAACCAGCTGACATCATATCAGTGATTCTCTTGTTCACACAGGTGTCAGTGTTGACGAGGCAAGGCTGGAAATCACTCTACTGAGTTAGAATGACAGACTGGAAGCTTTATAAAAATGGTGGTGCTTGAAATAATTGTTCTTCCTCTGTTAACCATGATTACCTGAAAGAAACGTGAAGTCATCATTGCTTTGCACAAAAAAGGATTCACACTGCTGAAATTGCACTACACTACTGAGATTGCACCTAACTCAACCATTTGTCTGATCATCAAGATCCTCAAGAAGAGAGGTTCAATAATTGTGAAGAAGGTTTCAGGACACCCAAGAAAGTCCAGCAAGTGCCAGGACCATCTCCTACAGTTGATCCACCTGTGGGATTGGGGCACCACCAGTGCAGAGCTTGCTCAGAAATGGCAGCAGGCAGGTATGAGTGCATCTGCACGCACAGTGAGGCGAAGACTTTTGGAGGATGGCCTGGTGTCAAGAAGGGCAGCAAAGAAGCCACTTCTCTCCAGGAAAAACATCAGGGACAGACTGATATTCTGCAAAAGGTACAGGGATTGGACTGTTGAGGACGGGGTAAAGTCATTTTCTCTAATGAATCCCATTTCCAATTGTTTGGGGCATCCAGGGAAAACCTTGTCTGGAGAAGAAAAGGTAAGCGCTACCATCAGTCCTGTGTCATGCCAACAGTAAAGCATCCTGAAACCATTCATGTGTGGGGTTGCTTCTCAGCCAAGGGAGTGGGCTCACTCACAATTTTGCCAACAACAGATTCATGGATAAAGAACGGTACAAAAACATCCTCCCAACCATCCAAAAACAGTTTGGTGACGAACAATGCCTTTTCCAGGATAATGAAGCACCTTGCCATAAGGCAAAAGTGATAACTAAGTGACTTGGGGAACAAAACAACAAACTTTTGGGTCCATAGCCAGGAAATTCCCCAGACCTTTATCCCATTGAAAACCTGTGGTCAATCCTCAAGAGGTGGGTGCACAACCCCCCCGCACACACACACAAATTCTAACAAACTCTCAGCATTGATTATGTAAGAATAGACTGTCATCAGTCAGGTTGATTGACCGCATGCCAGGGCGAATTGCAGAGGTCCTGGGGGAAAAAAGGATCAACACTGTAAATATTGACTCTTTGCATAAATTTAATGTAATTTTCAATAAAAGCCTTTGACACTTATGAAATGCTTGTAATTATACTTCAGTATACCATAGTACCATCTGACAAAAAGATCTAAAAACACTAAAGCAGCAGACTTTGTGAAAATAAATATCTGTTTAATTCTCAAAACTTTTGGCCAGGCCTGCAGCTGTCTGCAAAATGATTTAGTGTTATCAATAACTGCAAATAGAAATAGGGTGTGCTTAATCTCCAAAGTGAGAAAAGACGGAGGACATCAAGACCATCATAAAACTAAAAATATATATTAACAATGCATGCTGTCAGGTATGTGCTATAATTGCATTTGAAATGTGTTTTTTTGTTATTTTTGTTTTGTCACAGGCTTGCTTTAAAGTGGTGCTTATGATCACATACAAACAATTAGTCAGTTTTATCCTATTTCAGATTAATGTAATGATAGTTGCAAAACATAGTCTGTATTCCCTGTCTACTTTGTATTTTGGAGTCGCCATGTTTGATTAATCTTGGGCTATATAGAGAGCTTGCTTGTTTTATGGTACCCTCACTGCCTCCAAAAACTAAAGTCTGGTTCTTTTTTTGATCATGGTGTGCTTTCCTGCTTAGTGTGGTCAGTTTTAATAGGAAAGCAAGGGGACTAGCAGGAATACCAGAGATCAGGATACTTTCTCATACAAGTACATGGTACAGCAGACACAGATCAGGAATATGAAGTGTTGAGGTAACACACGCTTTAAGTCCACTATCATGACTGTGGTGGATGATGCTATAAAAGAATTGTATCACAAGCAAACGGGCTCACTGAAGTTGAGCAGTAGATCTGGAGAATACTCTCCTCCATACACAAAATTAATTTGTGGTAACTACAAAACATGCATCCGCCCTGTTGGCTAAAATAATTGACACGAAGAATAAGTCAAGGTGGAATAACTTCAGAATCATCACTTTGCATGAATGTTATAAAGTTCTCTTGCTGATATTTTTCGTAAAAATAATTCATGTAAGATCCATATACAGTATTGCGGAAAGGATGCATAGACTGGGGATCCTGATAGAAAGACAAAATGACCAGTAATAGTCAAATATTTAAATAATGTCGATAAGACAAACATTTTGCAACACTCCCAAGCATCTAATAATTTGACTCTTGATGGCAGCAAACTATTATTGCGGGCAGACTCTGTGTAAATTACCAACAAGCATAAAGCCTTCAGTAAAGCTTGTTCTACTATCTCCAAGCAGCAGATTCGGTTCACCCATGCATTCCCTGCCACTATACACTTTTGGATCCAAAACAGAAAAAAATGTTCCTTTCAAGAGCTGACTAATGGCAAAGCATTCCTGGCAAAAATGTATCACTCTGAGGACCACCCAAACAGTCCCGCAACACACCCAATGAAGGAGAGTGAATACATGAGAAAACCACCCTCTAATTCATTGCAAATATGGAAATTCCACTCCTTTGACTGCTTTTACACTGCAACTTGCACTATGAATGTGCTAGAATATTTGGGCACCACATGATGTAATAAGTAAAAAGCCTTTCTTACCCTCCTCCATATACCTTCTTTTAATGCTACTATCTTTCACTTTTGGAATGATCTCTCCCTGATGACTATTCTACAGTTTTTCCTAGAGTGACAGTCTTTGGGTATGGTTACTCCTCTTACTGCTGATGGCACTGCTGGACATCTTCCGCTGTCAAAGGGAAGTAAGCATAATGTGTCTTTCATCTGCTGCATTTAGTTTCCTTTGCCGACCACTGCGTCTATGGTCATCAACGTTTCTCGATCAATGGTGCCCTCAATGCTGAGAAATACAGGCAGATACTTATCCATCGTGCCATACTATCAGGGAGGCGTGCGATTGGTCTCAACTTTATTCTGCAGCAGGACACCGACCCCAAACATACAGCCAATGTTATTAAGAACTGTCTTCAGTGTAAAGAAAAACAAAGAGTCCAGGAAGTGATGGTTTGGCCCCCACAGAGCCCTGATATCAACATCATCAAGTCTGGGATTGCATGAACAGAAAGAAGGATTTAAGGCAGCCTACAAGCATAGTAGATCTGTGGTTAGTTCTCTCAAATGTTTGGAACAACCTATATGCCAGAGTTCCTGCAAAAACTGCGTGCAAGTGTACCTAGAAGAATTGAAGCTGTTTTGAAGGCAAAAGGTGGTCACACCAAATATTGATTTGATTTGGATTTATTTTCTGTTTGTTTACTTTCCATTCTGTTAAATGATAAAAAATAAACTATGAACACTTCTATTACTGAAAGAATTCTTCACAACCTGCCTAAATCTTTACAGTACTGTATATAAATACATAGAAAATGGGGCAGACTTTTTCCTGCCATCACTCTTCTGTTTCCTTATTTCTTCCTTTCTTCCTTCTTTTTTCAGTCTTACAATTTTGTAGTCGCTAATTCTATTTCTTACAAGCTTACCATGCTCCCAGTTTTTGAGCTAATTCACTATCTGCTATGTAACTCAACCTATTGTGCAATGTATGTAAATCGCATTTGCTTCATCAGAAACCTCTGTATGAATGTTGAATGACTGCATCTCTATAGGCACTATTTGATCTATCTTTCTAGATTTCTGAGCTTCATAATGTAAACAAGGAATACACACATTTAAATGTTTAAAGTGGTTGTAAAAGGTAAAGGTAAGAAAAGCCTTCAATATGCTGGTCCCCCCACAGCCCCCCCTAATACTTACCAAAGCCTGATCCCAATCCAGGGATATGCGCGCCTCACAGCCAGTGAGCAGGGGGCAGGGCCGGGCCACGATCTGTGTGTCTTATAGAGCAAGCCTGCACCCAGCAGGGGGGAGGAGTCAGGAGTGCCAGTGGGGGACCCTAGAAGAGGAGGATCGGGGTTGCTCTGTGCAAAACCATTGCACAGAACAGGTAAGTATAACATGTTTTTTATTTTTAAAATAAAACAAAATCAAATTCTTTAGTGTTGCTTTAAAGTAAAATTTAAAAAAAAAATGTTTTAAAAATGTTTTTGCGTAAACTAACATACCATATAGATAAACATGTTACAGTAACTGATCTATGTTCACATTTTTACATGCATGCCCCCCAGGAACCTTTCTCTGTGGCACCTTGCAATGTCAACTGTGACAATACGTGTCACTGAACTCTACACTGTTTCAACATAAATCAAAGACAGGTAAAAGGAGAGCTGTCAGCAAAGTCAGCACACTGCTAGGAATCAGCCCTGAATATATGAGTTGTCATTGAAGAGGGGGAAACAGTGTAGGGAATTCATTTTCAACTTCATTTTTTGAGCTCCAATAGACACCGAATCCTGGGCTGTTCGTGAAGCTATTTCGCGGCTGCCCAGCAGGGCTGTCCCTGGAGCCTGCAGCCGCCCACTCAGCCTCTTCGCAGCCACCCATTCAGTTCACAGCATGGCTGGGGGCAGAGACTAGAGGTCAGCTGACTGGTGAGGAATGTAAAGTGGGAGGGGCTGGGGGACCCCATCTCTTGATTTCGGCATAGGTATCACTGCTGCGAGACACCACAAAGTGGGAGACGCAGTGAAGCCAGAGACACAGTGAAGCCAGAGACACAGTGAGTAACACTACCTGTGATTATAGTAGTCATTAAAAGTCCCCACTACAGTTCCCAAATCAGCAGATGACCTAAGTTACCTGATCAGAACTCCCCCCGGCACTGCCACTCATTCCACCCCCCACCAGCACTGCCACTCATCCCATCCCCCCCCCCCACTAAGGAGTAAGAGAAGGAATAAAAATAGAGAATACATGGAAGGGAAAGGAAAAGAGGGGGAGGAACAAAGAAAAAGGGAGAGAAAGAATAAGTGAGAGAACAAGAAAGATGGCAAGAGAGACGAATGGGGGAATAAAAACAAGAAATTAGGATAGAGAGAAATAAAAGGGAAAGAAAGGATAGCAAAAGAGAAGGAGTGCTACATCCTAAAATATACCATAAGGGGTTTTAATACTGTACGAGTAGAAGGGACTCGGAGCACTAAATGTCCGTGGGTTTGGGGCGCAAATTACTTGTCTTGGAGGCTGACAACCCACGCTACGAAAATAATTTTACTGTTAGGGGTCCCCACAGCTTGGGAAATTTTATCAAGGGGTCACGGCACTAGAAAGGTTGAGAACCACTGTCCTAGATGGAGAAGCTGTTGTTCACAGCAGCCTTTACAGCAACTACAGAAATTAAAGTGAATGGAGCTGTGACTAGTGATGATTCCAAAGACTTCTCCTGTATGCCCAGTGTCCGCTTTTCTTTACTGGAGCCTTCCATTTTCTATGTTTATTTTGCCTCAACAGCCTCCCTACTAGAGTTTCCTCCCACCCCCAGATCCCATAGCAGCGACGTGCTCTGGTTATAGTAGTGCTACTGGTCCTGATAATGGATCTGAGTAAATTACCAACTGCAGACCTTGCAATGTGTCTTAATGCCCAATTCTGGATTATTGTACATAATGAGCCGAACACCCCCCCGGTTCAGTTCACACCAGAACATGCGAACAGGCAAAAAAATTGTGCAAACACCATTAAAGTCTATGGGACACAAACATGAAAAATAAAAAGTGCTCATTTTAAGGGCTTATATGCAAGTTATTACCATAAAAGGTGTATGGGGACCCGGGTACTGCCCCAGGGGACATGTATCAATGCAAAAATTTTTTTTTGAAATTACCGTTTTTTCAGGAGCAGGGATTTTAAGAATGCTTAAAGTGAAACAATAAAAATGAAATATTCCTTTAAATATCGTGCCTGGGGGTCCCCTTAGTCTGGCTGTAAAGTAGTGCATCTGTCTGATGTGTTTTACAGTCCTGCAGCAAAATGACATTTCTAAAGGAAAAAATGTCATTTAAACTTGCTCGCAGCTGTTGCTAACTCTCGGTATTATAGATAAAAATCAAGGGAAATTTTTTTTTTAAATATTGGCGTGGGGCCCCCCCAAAATCTATACCATACCCTTATCTGAACATTCAGCCTGGAGGAGACCATAGGAGGGGCGAGTAAGCACCCCCCACCTCCTGAATCATACCAAGCTACATGCCCTCAACATGGGGAGGGTGCTTTTGGGTCCCCCAAAGTACCTTTTCCCCATGTTGATGGGAACAAGGGCCTAATACCCACAACTCTTGCCCGGTGGTTGTGGGGGTCTGTTGGTGGGAGGCTTATCAGAATCTGGAAGCCCCCTTTAACAAGTGGGCCCCCAGATCCCACCCCCCCATGTGAATGGGTAGGGGTACATTGTACAAGGGCAGGGCCACATGCTGACATAACCGGATGACCCCGCCCCCTCTGGTGGCACATGACGTCAGAAAGGGTGGGGTCACTCGGTTATGTCATCGGGTGGCCCCGCTCTTGCCTATATAACAGCTGTCACCACGAAAAGACAGCAGCCAGCGGGACGCCTCCCATCAAGGCAGAGCTTTTTTTTCGGGTCCGTCGGTGCCGTGATTGAGAAGGATGGACATTGCAGGACACTTTTTTTTTTTTATTGTTTTAATAAACGAATTGTCAAAAACTGTCTTTTGTGGTTTTTACTTTTTGACACTTTTTTTTTTTTTGGTGAATGGGTAGGGGTACAATGTACCTCTACCCATTCACATTAGGGGGGGGCAGATATAGGGGCTCCCTTGTTAATGGGGGCTTCCAGATTCTGATAAGCCCCCCCACCCGCAGACCCCCACAACCACCGAGCAAGGGGTGTGGGGATGAGGCTCGTTCGTCCCCCCCCAATCCTGACCTACCAGGTTGCATGCTCGGATAAGGGTCTGGTATGAATTTTGGGGGGGACCCAAACACGACCCAACATGAAGGTTCCCCCTTAACCACTTCAATACACTGTGTTATACTTAACTGCCTGCACTGACTGAATATAGAGCATACACTGAATATCTAGTCTACAATAAATGCAGAGTGTATATATTTAGCCTGTATACAGCTGTGCTCACAATTTTACATACCCTGGCAGAATTTGTGATTTCTTGCCCATTTTTCAGAGAATATGAATGATAACACAAAAACATTTTTCACTCATGTTTGGTGTTTGGCTAAAGCCATTTATTATCAATCAAGTTGACTCAAAGGGGTTTGAATGGCTATTAAAGGTAACCATCCTCGCCTGTGATCAGTTAAAAAGGTCAATGAGTTTCTGGACTCCTGGCAGACCCTTGCATTTTTCATCCAGTGCTGCTGCACTGAGGTTTCTGGATTCTGAGTCATGGGGAAAGCAAAATAATTGTCAAAGGATCTGCGAGAAAAGTTAGTTGAACTGTATAAAACAGGAAAGGGATATAAAAAGATATTGAAGGAATTGAGAATGCCAATCAGCAGTGTTCAAACTCTAATCAAGAAGTGGAAAATGAGGTGTTCTGTTGAAACCAAACCACGGTCAAGCAGACCAACTAAAATTTCAGCCACAACTGCCATGAAAATTGTTCAGGATGCAAAGAAAAACCCACAAATAACTTCAGATGAAATACAGGAATCTCTGAACATTTGTTGTGTGGCTGTTTCAAGATGCACAATAAGGAGGCACTTGAAGAAAGATGGGCTGCATGGTCGAATCGCCAGAAGAAAGCCATTACTACACAAATGCCACAAAATATTCCGCTTACAATACGCCAAACAGCACAGAGACTAGCCTCAAACCTTCTGGCACAAAGTCATTTGGAGTGATGAGACCAAAATTTAGCTTTTAGGCCACAACCATAAATGCTACATTTGGAGAGGAGTCAACAAGGCCTATGATGAAAGGTACAGAGGTGGATCGCTGATGTTTTGGGGATATGTGAGCTACAAAGGCACAGGAAATTTGGTCAAAATTGTTGGCAAGATGAATACAGTATGTTATCAAAAAATACTGGAGGAACATTTGCATTCATCAGCCAGGAAGCTGCGCATGGGACGTACTTGGACATTCCAACATGACAATGATCCAAAACACAAGGCCAAGTCGACCTGTCATTGGCTACAGCAGAATAAATTGAAGGTTCTGGAGTGGCCATCTCAGTCTCCTGACCTCAATAGCATTGAGCCACTTTGGGGAGATCTACATACAAGACAGGGAGAACTAAATGGTGGGACTTTAAATGAAGCAAATCACTACGTTATATAAACCAATCAGTATACACAATGTTTATTAATTGCAGGGTTTATACATGACCTAAAGGGATAATAAATAGTAAATTGATATAGCAATGCACTAATAGGTCTCAATGAGCGGATCTGGGCAATACAACGTAATACATGGTAAGTTCATTAACAAGAACACAATAATATAACAGTATGATATATTAATGAACATCGGTTGACAAGATCAGAACATTCCACATCAATGCATAGTTAATTTAATAGTATACATAGTTTTAACTTAGGTATGTAAACCCCAATAGTAACAGAAGCAATGTGAGGGTGTAAAAACAATGGTAGATTGATTTATAAAAGTAAAATAAGGTATAATACAAATATTGAACATAGATACTGTGACAACGCATCATATGAAAGCTCTATGCGTTTTGTGGTTATACCACTCGTCAGGAGCAGATGCAGAATTAGGGGGTATCTATAATGAAATACAATTACCAAAATGAGTATAATAAAAAATATAAAATTGTAAAAAATATATAAAAGGGAAAAAGGGGAACAAAAAAGGTCCCAAACATTCTCACCGGAAGCTGAGATGGAAAACCTCAAGACACGGCAAGGAAACAGTGACCGGTGGTGGTTGTAAAAATAGAGGGTCCCAATTTTTCCATCTCAGCTTCCGGGGATGACGTTCCCTATAATGCCTCTTACCTGTGATACCATCTACACTTATATCTTTACACTACAACTAGGTGAGAATGTTTGGGACCTTTTTTGTTCCCCTTTTCCCCTTTTATATATTTTTTTAGAATTTTATATTTTTTATTATACTCATTTTGGTAATTGTATTTCATTATAGATACCCCCTGATTCTGCATCTGCTCCTGACGAGTGGTATAACCACGAAACGCGTAGAGCTTTCCTATGATGCGTTGTCACAGTATCTATGTTCAATATTTGTATTATACCTTATTTTACTTTTATGAATCAATCTACCATTGTTTTTATACCCTCACATTGCTTCTGTTACTATTGGGGTTTACATACCTAAGTTAAAACTATGTATACTATTAAATTAACTATGCATTGATGTGGAATGTTCTGATCTTGTCAACCGATGTTCATTAATATATCATACTGTTATATTATTGTGTTCTTGTTAATGAACTTACCATGTATTACTTTGTATTGCCCAGATCCGCTCATTGAGACCCATTAGTGCATTGCTATATCAATTTACTATTTATTACGCTTTAGGTCATGTATAAACCCTGCAATTAATAAACATTGTGTATACTGATTGGTTTATATAACGTAGTGATTTGCTTCATTTAAAGTCCCACCATTTAGTTCTCCTTTTCTCAATGTATCAGGGATGGAGGTGTATGTGTAGTTCACTGCCTCATCTAAAGTCCCATTTCAGCCTTAGGTTTAATTTGTTCTCGTATACATACAAGACAGCCCAAGAATTTACAGGAACTGGAGGCTTTTTGCCAAGAGGGAATGGGTAGTTTTACCATCTAAGAAGATAAAGAGCCTCATCCTCAAATACCACGAAAGACTTCAAGCTGTCATTGATGTTAAAGGGGGCAATACATGGTATTAAGAACTGGGTTGTAAACTTTTGATCAGGATCATTTGGGTATTTTCTGTTGCCATTATGATTTAAAAAGAGTAAAGACAGTTAATTAATAATAAATGGCTTCAGCCAAACAGTAACCATGAGTGGAAGAAAAGTTTTTGTGTTATCATTCATATTCTCTGAAAAATCATAAATTCTGCCAGGGTATGTAAACTTATGAGTACAACTGTATATATATTAAATACACTGCCTGCACGCCACTAACTAACCTGCCTGCCTTATCTAGCTCAATCTGTCTCCGTCCACACACTATACATGGCCACTATGTAAGCAGCCTATTATAGTTTGGGGCGTGGACTTAGCCCCCCCTGCCTTTGGCCAATTATGGCCCTCGCAGCAGAGCGGGCTGTGATTAGCCAAAGCATGCAGGTCAGGTGCATGCTTTGGCCAATCAGATGTAAATGCACTGTGATCTCGCAGTGCATTATGGGGCGTTCCACAGCGTTCGAATTTCCCTCGAACGTCCCATATGTTCGGTTTGTTTGTGAGCAAACAAATAACCGATGTTCGAGTCAAACCGCGGACTCATTCCTATTGTACAACCCCAATTCCAAAAAAGTAATGACGCTGTGTAAAATCCACATAAAAACAGAATGCAATGATTTGCAAATCTCAAAAAACTAATTTTATTCACAATAGAAAATATAGAACATGTCAACTGTTTAAACCGAGAAAGTGTACCATTTTAAGAAAAAAATAAGGTAATTCTGAAATTGATGTCAGCAACATGTCTCTTTTCGGACAGGGCTATGTTTACCAGCATTTCCTCTTTGTTTAACAACACTCTGTAAATGTCTGGGAACTGACGAGACCAGTTGCTGGAGTTTTGGGAAAGGAGGATTATAACTGCTTCACATTTCTGGGTCTTCTTTGTCGTATTTTTCATTTCAAGATGCGCTAAATAATTTTAATTGGTGAAAGGTCTGAACTACAGGGAGGCCACTTAAGCACCTGGACTCTTCTACTACAAAGCCATGCTGTTGTCATAGATGCAGTATGCAGTTTAGAATAGTCCTGCTGAAGTATGCAAGACCTTCCCTGAAAGAGACGTCTGGATGGGAGCATATGCTGCTCTAAAACCTAGATATATCTTTCAGCATTGATGGTGCCTTTCCAGATGTGGAAGCTGCACCCCCCCATACCATCAGAGATGCAGGCTTTTGATCTGAGTGTTGTTAAGAAGCCGGAAGGTCCCTTTCCTCTTTAGTCTGGAGGACGCAGCGCCCATGGTTGCCAAGAAGAATGTCAACTTTTGATTCCTCTGACCACAAAACAGTTTTTCACTTTGCAGCAGACTATTTTAAATTGGCTTTGGCCCAGATAAGGCAGCAGTGTTTCTGGATCAGGGTCATATATGGCTTCTTGTTTGCGTGATAGAACTTTAACTTGTATTTTTGGATAGCACAGCAAACTGTTCAGACAGTCATTTTTGGAAGTATTCCTGAGCCCATGCAGTGATGTCCATCACAGAATAATGCCTATTATTAATGCAGTGTCGAGGACCCAAAGATCATGGTCATCCAAAGTTGTTTTTTGGCCTTGTCCCTTGCCCCTTGCGCACAAAGATTTCTCCAGATTCTCTGGGTCCTTTGATGATATTGTACTGTAGATGATGAATTAAACATTTTTTTTAATTTGAGGAACATTATTCTGAAATGTCTGACAATTTTTAGACGCAGCTTTTCACAGATTGGTGAACCTCTGGCCATCTTTACTTCTGATACACTCTGACTCTCGTAAGATGTTCTTTTTACAGTATACCCAATCATGTTACTGACCTGTTGCCAATTAACCTAATTAGTTGCAAACTGTTCTTCTAGGTCTTCCCTGTTAGTACCACTTTGCCAGTTTTTTGTTGCCCTGTCCCAACTTTTTTGAGACGTGTTGCTGCCATCAATTTTAAAAATTACCTTTTTTTTCTTAAACTGGCACATGCCCTCAGTTTAAACATTTGACATATTTTCTGTCTTCTGTTGTAAATAAGATATGGGTTTATGAGATTTGAAAATCGTTGCATTTTGTTTTTATGTAGATTTTACACAGCATACCAACTTTTTTGCAATTGGGGTTGTATACCTGTCTTGTCCTTCTTAGCGTGCCTCAGTAAAGGCTCATCAATGTGCTTAATCCGGTAGAGGAGGCTATCATGGTTGCAAGTTTTAGCTTGTGAGATAAAAAAAATGCATAGGGGGATTTAGGATTTTTTACTGAACTGCTAACCTTGTTGATTATGAATGGTCAACTGCAATTAAGCATAACCCTTGGTATTTTACAACCAGGAGAGCAATTATTGCTGTCTCTCATGAAACGTACATTCATCCGGAATTGTTTTTCATGTTCAAAATTTAGTAAAAAGGGTAGCATTTATTAGTATTATAGTAGTAGTATTAATATTTGTTCTCACACTTACCATGCATGAGTGTATCTATGTAGATACCATTTTTAAGTTCCTGCGATCCCTTAAGCCCAGTTTGCAAAAAGAAATCAATTGATGCTCTAGGTAAAATGTAAATGGTAATATCCACTCACTGTAAAGTCACTACAGAAAGACTCCTTTCATTCTTCAGTATGTAGTTGGCGAGTAATAAATTAAATATTACTAAGAACACCAATATGTGATTTATTCATGAATTTGCTATAGCCAGCCTTTCACTCTCTGACCATTATTGATTGAATCCCACAAAATTGTTTCTTAGGTTAAAGTGCACTGTAAAAAAAGAACATGTTGTGAAATCAGGCTCAGCAATATAATCTTACATTAAGAATGTTGAAGTGTATACTGTTAAAATGGAAAAAGTTGTCAAAAAGTGGCCTTTTTTTAAAAAAGAGAGAAAAAAAATGGAGAGGAACAACAAAACTCAGAAACCAATCAGATATATGCTGTCATATTGTTAGCTAGCCAAATACATTGTGAATCATATTGTGTTTAAAGTGTTAAGCTTTATATACTCTAAAACACTTTATATACTGAGTGTTATGTTACATAGTTCTAACCACTGTGGTTTGGAAGCTGTGTTGTCCATAATATACATTACTCACCACATGCTGGTAACAACCCATGCTATCCATACATACAAAGAAGCCAAAACAAATAAGCTCAGAAATTAAGTTATGTGTAATAAAATGGAATGACACAGGGAAAAAGTATTGAACACATTAAGAAAGGGAGGCGCAAAAAGGCATAGAAAGCAAAGACACCATTTGAAATCTATCAGTAATTAGAGAACAATCCTGCCCCTTGTCAGTGCAAATTATCAGCTGGTTCAGTCTTAACTGATGTCTCATTACCAAGGTGTCACACAAGAAACATCTCATGATGGGTTAAAGCAAAGAGCTCTCTCAAGACCTTTGCAACCTTATTGTTGCAAAACATACTGATGGCATTGGTTACACAAGGATTTCTAAACTTCTGAATGATCTAGTGAGCACTGTTGGGGCCATGATCCGGAAGTGGAAAGAACATAATTTCACCATAAACTGGCCACAACCAGAAACTCTTTGCAATATTTCTTACATAGTTACATAATAGGTGAGGTTGAAAAAAGACACAAGTCCATCAAGTCCAACCTATGTGTGTGATTATATGTCAGTATTACATTGTATATCCCTGTATGTTGCGGTCGTTCAGGTGCTTATCTAATAGTTTCTTCAAACTAACAATGCCCCCCGCTGAGACCACCGCCTGTGGAAGGGAATTCCACATCCTTGCCGCTCTTACAGTAAAGAACCCTCTACGTAGTTTAAGGTTAATCCTCTTTTCTTCTAATTTTAATGAGTGGCCAAATTTCTTGTTAAACTCCCTTCTGTGAAAAAGTTTTATCCCTATTGTGGGGTCACCAGTATGGTATATGTATATTGACATCATATCCCCTCTCAAGCGTCTCTTCTCCAGAGAGAATAAGTTCAGTGCTCGCAACCTTTCCTCATAACTAATATCCTCCAGACCCTTTATTAGCTTTGTTGCCCTTCTTTGTACTCGCTCCATTTCCAGTAAATCCTTTCTGAGGACTGGTGCCCAAAACTTGACAGCATGCTCTAGGTGCGGCTGGACCAGAGTCTTGTAGAGCGGGAGAATTATTGTTTTATCTCTGGAGTTGATCCCTTTTTTAATGCATGCCAGTTTGCTTTGTTAGCAGCAGCTTGACATTGCATGCCATTGCTGAGCCTATCATCTACTAGGACCCCCAGGTCCTTTTCCATCCTAGATTCCCCCAGAGGTTCTCCCCCCAGTGTATAGATTGCATTCATATTTTTGCCACCCAAATGCATTATTTTAAATTTTTCTACATTGAACCTCATTTGCCATGTAGTTTCTGACAGAGGGGTGAAAAAAATTATCAGAAGAGATGTCCAAGAGCCAGGGACCACCTGTGGAGAGCTTCAGAAAAACTTGGAATTAGCAGGTACAATTTTTCAAAGAAAACAATAAGTAATGCACTTAACTGCCATGACCTGTATGCACACTCACCACACATGTTTGCTGCACAACATTTAGACAAACCTGTGAAATACCAGGAGAATACAGTCTGTTCAGATGAGACCAAAATTTTACTATTTGGATGCCAAAATACACACCATGTTTGGAGGTCAAATGGCACTGCACATCACCCCAAAAACACCATACCAACAGTGAAGTTTGGAGGTGGGAACATCATGGTGTGGGGCTGTTTTTAAGCATACAGTACTTGCAAACTTCATATCATTGAGGAAAGGATGAATGGAAAAATGTACCAAGACATTCTTGATAAAAATCTGCTGCCATGTACCAGGATGATGAAGATGAAATGAGGGTGGACATTTCAGCAAGACAATAATCCCAAACACAAAGCCAAGGAAACTCTCAATTGGATTCAAAGAAATAAAATAAAGCTGCTAGAATGGTCCAGCCAATCACCTAAGAACTAAAGAACTAAAAATCAGAGTTCATAGAAGAGGCCCATGGAACATTCAAGATTTTAAGACTGTGTGGAAGAATGGGCCAAAAGCATACCTGAGCAATACATGCAACTAGTTTCTCCATACAGGAGAGGACACTGTCATTATCAACAATGGATTTTGTACGAAGTATTAAATACATTTCAGTTAGCGTATTCAATACTTTTTCCCTGTGTCATTCCATTTTATTACACATAACTCAATTTCTGAACTTATTTGTTTTGGTTTCTTTGTATGTATGGATCGCATGAGTTGTTACCAACATGTGGTGAAAATTTCATGTCAGTAGAACCTTTAGAAATATATTTACCTAGAAAAATGGTGACATGTTCATTACTTATTTTACCCGCTGTATATATACAGTGTATGTGTATATACTGTGTGTATATTATACAGTGTGTGTGTATATAATAATAACAATTCTATAAGGTGAGGAAGCTTTAAAAATAATACAGTGAATAATAATTTATCTAAAACCTAAAAAGGGTAAAAAGTAGAGAGAAAATCAAATCAATATTTTTTTTGCCTACCCTTTGAACCCTAAGGCCTTTAAAATAGCATCAGTTCTCATAGGTATACTTGCACAGGCTTTTAAAGGAGAAGACTGGCCAAAGCTTATTTGGCCCTACCTCTCTGCTCTGTTCTGCACGCCTGTGACCTGTTTTCAGCTGACAGTGGGCTAAAGTCTCCTGTTGGTTGATTTTACTCAGCCGGTCCAGGCTGGTGAAAGATACGGACTTTACAGTTGAGCTCTACCCAAATGCTTGGACCAGCAGCTGGCTCAGCCTCTCAGCTGTGCCACTGGGAGACTGAACCAGTCTCTCCCTCCCCAGCCCTGCGCTCCAGAGAGTGTTGGAGGGGCAGAGCAGCGAGCCGGTGACTGACAGAGGGAAGAACTGAGTGATCAGTGGTGTTTTATTGCTTATTCCTCAGTGCAAAGGCGCCGGGGGACAGATGCTGCATTGGATCAATGCTGCATCTACCTAGGTAAGTATAAGGTTTTTATTTTTATCTATTATTTATACCCCATACTTCTCTTTTAAGGAATGCTGCAATAAAGTTGTATAAACATCTAGGAGAACTTACCAAAGTTCTTCTATGGATAAAGGCTTGTTTTTTTCCCTTTATGTAATCCCAGACAGATTCAGTGATGTTGACATCAGGGCACTGTGGGGGCTATAGAATCTTTATTTTTAGTTATGTAACTGTAATTTTTAAAACAGATTTCCTGGAGTTTTTAGCTTTGTGAATTGAGCCTATTGTCTTGCATGATAGATGAGTATCTTCCTGTAACTTTCAGCATCGAGGAGACCATACATTCTGACCAAATCTATAGCTTCATGTGCAGCAACGCAGCCCCAAATCTGCAAGCAACTTCCACCATGTTTCAATGTTGTCTGCAGACACTCATCTGTGTAACACTCTATGGTCCTTCGGTGAACAAACTGCCTTCGGTCACAGCCAAATATTTCCAATTATGATTTTCACTTTGGATAGACGTACTTTCCCTAGGGCTCTAAATCTGTATGTCGTTTTTCCAAAAGTGTTTAGTGATTTGACTTGTAAGTTAATGGTAAAAAAAAAATGTGATCGTAACAGATCAATAAAACTGGCTATTAAACATGTGCCTTTTTTTTTTTTTGCTTTTTAGGGTGAAGCCTGGGTATATGCAAACCCACTATGGAAAGCACAGTGATTACGATGGTTCAAGTACTCCTAGCAACCTGCCATGTTAAGAGAAATCCTGCCAAGGAATAATATATTTCTGCAGCTGCAATGTTAACCACTGTATTCAAAAGCCATTATATATTCCACTTGATGTGTACATATATAAATATATATAGGTATGCACTCTGTGTATCAAAACTGATATAAATATATGTATATACACAAATTATAAATAAGATAAATAAGATTTTTATAAACCCTTTGGAAATTTATTTGCCAAATATTTTCGACTCTTTAGGTGAAACAAAGTAATTACATTACTAATTACATTTCAGTCTAATATACCGTATGGTCACATTTCAACAACAAAAAGGGACAGAAACTTTGTTATTGCTGAACTTTTTGCAAAGATCATTTGTAGATATCTGTAGCATATTGTTATGACTCAGGGTTCAAAAGTATTTCTCTATCAACATATAATGCCGCCTACACACGCTCAGAATTTCCGACGGGAAATGTTCGATGTTAGCTTGTTGTCGGAAAGTCCGACCGTGTGTATGCTCCAATGAACATTTGCTGTAGGAATTTCCGCACAAAAATGCTTGAGAGCAGGTTCTCAAATTTTCCGACAACTTCACTTTGTTGTCGGAAATTCCGATCGTGGGTACACAAGTCCGACGCACAAAAGTTCACGCATGCTCTAAATCAAGCAGAAGGAGCCGCACTGGTTATTAAACTTCCTTTTTCTCGGTTCATCGTACGTGTTGCACTTCACCGCATTCTTGACGTTCGGAATTTCCAACAACATTTGTGTGACCGTGTGTATGAAAGACAGGTTTGAGCTAACATCCTTCGGGAAAAAAATCCACAGTTTTGTTGTCGGAAAATCCGTTCGTGTGTACGCGGAATTAGACTAAAACAGGACTTAATATACGCTCATAATTTGCCTAACCTCCACCCATAACGTCCTATATATCATATTTAGACAAGGATCATTTGCTTTTGACAAGTCCTTCCTGTCTGAGTTAATCCCATGAAGAATTTTGCCAGAAAGTCACTCAATGTGCCCCTTGTAAAGGCTTGGCTGAGTACTTCCTTTTTCAGCTGCCTGAATACTCAAACAGTGACTGATGGCAACCCCTTGTCCTCCCTTGTCACTAAGACATTGCTAAAACACTCCCAGCTATTACTTCTCTCTGTCATCCCCATCACAGGTGCAAACTTCTAAACCCTCACACATGTGCAGTTCATGACCTTCGCTATTGAATCATCGCTGAGCCTAGAGCTACTACATCAGGGAAGAGAGAGCATGTGCAAAGGGGTTTGAATCAGAGAAAGAGCTCACTCCAATGATGGTGAGGGCAAGCAGTAACAGTTGGGAGTGTCTTAGCAATGTCCTAGCAACAATGCAGGATGAGGGATGCCATCTCTGGGAGTTTTTTAGGCAGACTTTTGAAGGCACATAAATAGCCCACACCTATGACAAGGCCATTATTCAACTTTGATCAAAGTTGTACAGTTTGTTTTTTTATTTACAGGTGCCCCTTACCCACAAATATATTTTTTTAATAAAAAAGAACTATCCTTTTAAAGTGTCTATCCAGGCAAAATTGATAGTCTTTTTTGCAGTGTTCCCATACTATATACACAATGACAAAATGTACCATTTTTACAGCCCCAGTTATTGTAAGAAAAATATCTGGTGATCCTGCCATTCCACAGAATATCACTGTGTTTCATGTCCTGGAGTGACAACACTATTCAAATGGCTGAACCCCCCCCCCCCCTTTCCAAAGATTGTCAGTTCCCAAAAGATGAGCCATTATGCTTGCATACAGTGCTGGCCATGTTGGGCACTTTAATCAGTGCACATGCGCATACAGCCTATCCGTTCCTCTCTCCCTAACTTTGGCTTTTGGGAGCAGTGTGAGTGGTGTCAGTGATGCCATGCTCAGGGGAAAGCTCTGCCCACCAGTAAATGGCACATATCAAGGCTCAGCTCAACAAAGATTACCCTGAAAAAATAAAAAACTTTTAAGAGTCATAAAGCAATATAACCGTTTACATTAGGGCTATTGATAATACAATGATTATACAATTACTATCCAATTGGGTAGGTAACTAACAAGTGTAGGTAATGAATCTTGAAAATTAGTTACTTTATAATTTCAAAAACCTCAAGCCTTGCTTTCAAAACATGCACCTTTGACAGAATTCTATGTACTCAGGTTTTCTTTAGTTTAAAATATTTTAGGATTTCATAATTCGTGTTAGCTTGAGGATTGGATCTCCTTGTCTCTGCATTGTTGATATTTACTTTGATGTTTGTCCTTCCATGATTTGAAGTAAAATGAGAAAGTTCCTTCTTTTTGGAGTTTTGGCATCTTTTTCTTATTTTGCAGTTGTGTTGCATTTGTGGTGTTATAATGACAGATGCACAATAGGTTTTTCTCTTCAGTTCCCATAAAGATCAGTCCGGTGATAAATTGGTAAGTCCAACTCCAGGTCATTTTTTGTTTTATATAAAGTTGAAAAAGTTTAATACCTCTGTTAGGTTTTCTTTTAAAACCATTGGTAAACTTGAGGGCACAAACCAAACAGGTAATCTTATAGAGTTTGAAGCTTTTCTCTTTAGAACGTAGAAGTGTATATCTTAAGGTCAGTGTACAGTTAGATTAGAAAGAGTGGCATTTTAAAAAGAGGAACAATGTAAAAAATTTAAAAGCAGCAACAAATCTTTTAGCAAGGCCCAAACTTATTATCAATAAGTTCTTTTAATTAAAGGATATGTAAAGGTTTGTTTAAAAAAAACAAAAAAACAAAACAAACATGTCATACTTACCTCCTTTGTGCAGTTGGTTTTGCACAGAGTGGTCCCGATCCTCCTCTTCTGGGGTCTCTAAGGGGCGCTCACAGCTCCCCCTCTTCTCGAGTGCCCCGTTGGAGGGCAGCTCTCCCTCGGGGTACTCGTGCGGGTGCGCTCCCTTGTCCTGCTGCTGCATCCATTGACAAAGACAGCAGGACTTGGCCCCGCCCCCACATCATTGGTTTTGATTGACCGCAGTGGGAGCCAATGGCTGCACTGCTATCAATCTATCCAATCAGGACCAGAGAGACTGACTGGAGCTAGTGTGCTCGTCCCCGTTGCTGGAAAGACCGGGTTCAGATAAGTAAAAGGGGGGTTCCGGAGGGGCTGCTGCCTCACAGGAGGTTTTTCACCCTAATGCATTAAGGTGGAAAAACCTCGAGAGTTTACAACCCCTTTAAAACAAGGAAAAACTTACATGTAACAGGGATCTGTCTCTTCATCATTTAAATTGTTGACACAATGCAAAATATACAGAAATATGGAATAGGTGGAGGCCTCCCTATATAAGGAGTCACGGGTCCAAAAATTCTTTGATATCTGGGAATCTTTTATTCAAACCTTGCCTACAGATACTCAACAATCAATAGTATAATGTTTTTGTTTTATCCAATGGTTTCAAACCAGATTGTTAACCAATGACCCTCCAATTGATATTCGACCCTCCACTTAGAATTAAAAAATATTTTTACGCTTTAACAGCTAAGGCCTCCCCTCTTTCCATCATCTGCTAGTTAGACCAACCGCCATCTGTCTTTTTGCTTCTTAATGTCTAGCCTTCGACCCACTGATATCTGTATGCTGTCAATTTTATATTGTTGAACTGGCCAAATGTTGTGGCTATTTTCATTGTTGACTGCATTCTCATATATATACAGTGGGGACGGAAAGTATTTGGACCCCTTAAATTTTTCACTCTTTGTTATATTACAGCCATTTGCTAAAATCATTTCTTCATTTTTTTTCCTCATTAATGTATACACAGCACCCCATATTGACAGAAAAACACAGAATTGTTGACATTTTTGCAGATTTATTAAAAGAGAAAAATTGAAATATCACATGGTCCTAAGTATTCAGACTCCCTTTGCTCAGTATTTAGTAGAAGCACCCTTTTGATCTAATACAGCCATGAGTCTTTTTTTTTTTAAATTTTAAATTTTATTTTTTTTTAGAATGCCCAACATGGGCTTGAACAAAACAATACAATACAGTACATACACACAATGGGAGTGACTAGGAGGGGAGGGGGAGGGGCACAATTGACCCATCATAGGAAGGGAAGGGGAGGCAAGTTCATTCACGTTTCAAACTTATTACTGTACATCAGATAATTTCTATCAGTAAGAGGTAAACAAAGAAAATCACCCTTCCCTTCCACCAACCTCCAATCGCCTCTCATCCCACCCAGGCTAAACCGCTGTGCCTAAGGGGGGAGGGGCAACAGAAGGGTCCTAGACAATACATATGGGGAGGGGGGGATAGGAAGGAAAGAAAAAGGGGTGAAGGGAGGGAAAGGGGGCAGATGTAGGGAGGGGGGGGGCTCTGGTTGATTCAGGACGGCCCCACATGCTGTGGTAACTGGTAAATTAAACTTATCAGGTAGTTCTAAGGGTGATGCCCTATAAGGACAAAATAAATTGATGCCACAGTGCCCAGGTCTTTTTATACTGTTCCTGTTGGTGTCTCGCAGTGAGCACCAGGTCTTCCATTCTACTAATCTCCTCCACTCCCCGAACCAATCCCGCCACCGTTGGTGGGATTTGACTCTTCCATTGAAGTGGGATGCGTGATTTAGCGGCATTAACCAAGTGGCGTACAATGGATTTTTTATATCTTTTAATTAATATTGTATTTACATGTAAAAGGAAGAAAGCTGGGTCATTTGGGATGTTGTATTCTGTGAATTTTTGGATGGTTGCCCGGACAGTGGACCAGAAATGTGATAGCTTCGAGCAGGACCAAAATACATGTAACAACGTACCCCTCTCCACCCGACATCTCCAGCAAAGTGCGCCATGAGTCTTTTTGGGAAAGATGCAACACGTTTTTCACACCTGGATTTGGGGATCCTCTACCATTCCTCCTTGCAGATCCTCTCCAGTTCTGTCAGGTTGGATGGTAAACGTTGGTGGACAGCCATTTTTAGGTCTCTCCAGAGATGCTCAATTGGGTTTAAGTCAGGGCTCTGGCTGGGCCATTCAAGAACAGTCACGGAGTTGTTGTGAAGCCACTCCTTCGTTACTTTAGCTGTGTGCTTAGGGTCATTGTCTTGTTGGAAGGTAAACCTTCCAGCACTCTAGAGAAGGTTTTAATCCAGGATATCCCTGTACTTGGCCACATTCATCTTTCCCTCGATTGCAACCAGTCGTCCTGTCCCTGCAGCTGAAAAACACCCCCACAGCATGATGCTGCCACCACCATTCTTCACTGTTGGGACTGTATTGGACAGGTGATGAGCAGTGCCTGGTTTTCTACACACATACCGCTTACAATTAAGGCCAAAATTCAAAGTTCTATCTTGGTCTCATCAGACCAAAGAATCTTATTTCTCAGCATCTTGGAGTCCTTCAGGTGTTTTTTAGCAAACTCCATGCAGCTTTCATGTGTCTTGCACTGAGGAGAGGCTTCCGTCGGGCCACTCTGCCATAAAGCCCCGACTGGTGGAGGGCTGCAGTGATGGTTGACTTTCTACAACTTTCTCCCATCTTCCGACTGCATCTCTGGAGCTCAGCCACCGTGATCTTTGGGTTCTTCTTTACCTCTCTCACCAAGGCTCTTCTCCCCCGATAGCTCAGTTTGGCCGGACGACCAGCTCTAGGAAGGGTTCTGGTCGTCCCAAACGTCTTCCATTTAAGGATTATGGAGGCCACTGTGCTCTTAGGAACCTTAAGTGCAGCAGAATTTTTTTGTAACCTTGGCCAGATCTGTGCCTTGCCACAATTCTGTCTCTGAGTTCTTCAGGCAGTTCCTTTGACCTCATGATTCTCATTTGTTCTGACATGCACTGTGAACTGTAAGGTCTTATATAGAAAGGTGTGTGGCTTTCCTAATCAAGTCCATACAGTATAATCAAACACAGCTGGACTCAAATGAAGGTGTAGAACCATCTCAAGAATGATCAGAAGAAATGGACAGCACCTGAGTTAAATATGAGTGTCACAGCAAAAGGTCTGAATACTTAGGACCATGTGATATTTCAGTTTCTCTTTTTTAATAAATCTGCAAAAATGTCAACAATCCTGTGTTTTTCTGTCATATGGGGTGCTGTGTATACATTAATGAGGAAAAAAATGAACTTAAATGATTTTATCAAATGGCTGCAATATAACAAAGAGTGAAAAATGCAAGGGGGTCTGAATACTTTCCGTCCCCACTGTGTGTATATATATATATATATATATATATATATATATATATATATATATATATATATATATATATATATATTTATATATATATATATATACATACACAGTATCCCACAAAAGTGAGTACACCCCTCACATTCTTGTAACTCTTTTCTTATATTTTTTCATGTGACAACGTTGAAGAAATGACACTTTGCTACAATGTAAAGTAGTGAGTGTACAGCTTGTATAACAGTGTCAATTTTCTGTCCCCTCAAAATAACTCAACACACAGCCATTAATGTCTAAACCACTGGCTACAAAAGTGAGTACACCCCTAAGTGAAAATGTCCAAATTGGGCCCAAAGTGTCAATATTTTGTGTGACCACCATTATTTTCCAGCACTGCCTTAACCCTCTTCCTCTTCGGCATGGCGTTCACCAGAGCTTCACAGGTTGCCACTGGAGGCCTCTTCCACTTCTCCATGGCAACATCATGGAGCTGGTGGATGTTAGAGACCTTGCACTCCACCACCTTCCATTTGAGGATGCCCCACAGATGCTCAATAGGGTTTAGGTCTGGAGACATGCTTGGCCAGTCCATCACCTTTGCCCTCAGCTTCTTTAGCAAGGAAGTGGTCGTCTTGGAGGTGTGTTTGGGTTTGTTATGGTGGAATACTGCCCTGCGGCCCAGTCTCCGAAGGATCATGCTCTGCTTCAGTATGTCACAGTACATGTTGGCATTCATGGTTCCCTCAATGAACTGTAGCTCCTGAGTGCCGGCAGCACTCATGCAACCCCAGACCATGACACTCCCACCACCATGCTTGACTGTAGGCAAGACACACTTGTCTTTGTACTCCTCACCTGGTTGCCGCCACACACACTTGACACCATCTGAACCAAATAAGTTTATCTTGGTCTCATCAGAACACAGGACATGGTTCCAGTAATCCATATCCATAGTCTGCTTGTCTTCAGCAAACTGTTTGCGGGCTTTCTTGTGCCTCATCTTTGGATGAGGCTTCCTTCTGGGACGACAGCAATGCAGACCAATTTGATGCAATGTGCGGCATATGGTCTGAGCACTGACAGGCTGACCCCCCACCCCTTCAACCTCTGCAGCAATGCAGGCAGCACTCATACGTCTATTTCCCAAAGACAACCTCTGGATATGATGCTGAGCACATGCACTCAACTTCTTTGGTCGACCATGGCGAGGCCTGTTCTGAGTGGAACCTGTCTTGGTCACCGTGCTGCAGCTTAGTTTAAGGGTCTTGGCAATCTTCTTATAGCTTAGGCCATCTTTATGTAGAGCAACAATTATTATTTTTTTCAGATCCTCAGAGAGTTCTTTGCCATGAGGTGTCATGTTGAACTTCCAGTGACCAGTATGAGAGAGTGAGAGCGATAACACCAAATTTAACACACCTGCTCCCCATTGACACCTGAGACCTTGTAACACTAACGAGTCAGATGACACCGGGGAGGGAAAATAGCTAATTGGGCCCAATTTGGACATTTTCACTTAGGGGTGTACTCACGTTTGTTGCCAGAGGTTTAGACATTAATGGCTGTGTGTTGAGATATTCTGAGGGGACACCAATTTTACACTGTTATACAAGCTGTACACTCACTACTTTACATTTACACTTTTGTGAGATACTGTGTATATATATATATATATATATATATATAAATGACAGAATGGTAAAATAGAGATGGTTGATATTTTTAAAGACGAATGTAAAAAAAAACAACAAAAAAATGTAATAGATATAATCTGTTTCGATTTTTCCATCACTTTCTTTCCTAGTTAACATTTAAAGAAACAAAACAAAGAAATTTCTCCTCTGCTCTTTAAGAAAAAACTACAATAACATGTTGGATGAAATTCCAATTGGTTGAAAGATTTAAAGGTAATACCATAGGAAACACTTTTAACATATGGTGGCATATTAAAAGTAGCTTAGGCAAAAAGGTTGCGCATTAATTTATTTTTAGAAAAACGTGCAAGTAAAAATAATCATTCAATAAGCCCATTTTCATAGGATGGGTTAAGAAAGAACCAACAGAGGTATCCCTTAATAGCATAGTGATTATACCTTTTAAGCATTAAATTCAGCGACTTGGCATTAAATAGAGTGGAACGGCATTACCATAATTTTAAATTCATTATGCAGTGATACCTTATAATTTAAATGAAATCTATAATGCAACTTCAAAAATTATGCATTTTGAAACTGTATAGTTATATTGTGGTGAATGTAAATAAACCTGACTTATCCTCCCCATAACATTCGGCATGATTGCACCTGCATAGCCAGGTTCATGGAAGACTTGACTCTACCTTTTGATAAACTGTAAAGGTGGACTGTAGTGTGGTTGAGATAGGCAGGAAAGAATAAGCCCATGTGGCGATAGGTTAACTCTGTATTCTGCAGGCGATATGTTAACAACCGACATCACTGAACCCGCACTAAAGAATGGCTAGAATAGAAAGTGCCTTGTGCTATATAACTCATCAAAGTCACTGCTGCTTTTTTTTCGTGTTGTAACACAGTAATAGGCTAGGCTTTGGTTTCTTTTTCAGTTTCTTGACTTTGAGTAACATTTCTATGGTAGATGACAAGGCCTAAAAGTGTTAAACTCAGCAGCTTTAAAAGGATTTTGTTACCTTCAAAACTGAACTCTAACAAGTTATTCACATAAAACGTTTATTTGCTCCACTTAGATCACAGCTGACAGAAACATAAAAATACCTCCTGTTTTTGATCAATGAAAAATGTAAATTTGTAGTTTATGGCTGAGCTTGTAAAATAGTATGAATACTCCGTTTAGGTTCTTAACATTTTTCAGGCTGATCTGTAAAAGATTTATTTTTCTCTCCTAAATAAGCTTTAATAAATTAGGAGACAAAGGTTCCTAGAGCCACTTGTAGCTGTATGCACCTGCGGCGTAGGCCTTAATACCTTTCAGCATCCAGGGGAGCCAGCAGAATGAAGAGTGTTGGGGAGCAGGCAGTCTGCAAATGACAACAGGGCACACTCCTTTGTTGGTACAATCCCAGTGTGTTCTATGGGAAGGGTGGATATCTAGGCAGTGGTTTCATGACAATATTTAATACAGCCATGTTTTTTTCACAAGGCTTTTATTGAAGTTTAAGAGCAAACAGTACACTTTAAATGTGTAAAAAATATTATTTTGGGTCCATACATGGCGCCCACCTGTCTCCATACCATAGGACGGCCGGAGTAACGTCATTACGTCAGCTCCGCCCACTTCTCTTAAAGGCACATTTTTTTTTGTGTCATTTTTTTAAACGACTTTTTTTTTTCTTTTTTTTTTTGCATTAAAGTCTAAATATGAGATCTGAGGACTTTTTGACCCCAGATCCCATATTTAAGAGGACCTGTCATGCTTTTTTCTATTACAAGGGATGTTTACATTCCTTGAAATAGGAATAAAAGTGATCCAATTTTTTTTTTTTTTTAAACAGTGAAAAAATAAATAAAATAAAGTAAAATAAATAATAATAAAAAATTTTTTTTTTTTTAAAGCGCCCTGTCCCGACGAGCTCGCGCGCAGAAGCGAACGCATACGTGAGTAGCGCCCGCATATGAAAACGGTGGTCAAACCACACATGTGAGATGTCGCCGCAACCGGTAGAGCGAGAGCAATAATTTTAGCCCTAGACCTCCTCTATAACGCAAAACATGCAACCTGTAGAATTTTTTAAACGTCGCCTATGGAAATTTTCAAGGGTAAAAGTTTGACGCCATTCCACGAGCTGGCGCAATTTTGAAGCATGACATGTTGGGTATCAATTTACTTGGCGTAACATTATATTTCACCATATAAAAAAAATTGGGCTAACTTTACTGTTGTCTTATATTTTTATTCAAAAAAGTGATTTTTTTCCCAAAAAAGTGCGCTCATAAGACCGCTGCGCAAATACGGTGCAAAAAAAGTATTGCAATGACCGCCATTTTATTCTCTAGGGTGTTAGAAAAAAAACTGTTTTAAACATGTAAACACCTAAAATCCAAAACGAGGCTGGTCCTTAAGTGGTTAAATGGGTATGTTCCCCCAAGGGTTTTTTTTTAGAAGCAGAATAACAAATTCAAGTTCAAAACACATATTCAACATTAAAATATGAGCTCTGGTCATGGGGCATTATAAATATACCAGAATACAGCAATGCAAGCGTATAAATACACAGCACTACATTACAATGCTTGCTAGGTCAGAGACACTTTCAACCTATTCAGTCATGGTCTTCTTCTGGGGGATTGTTTGCTCTAAAAGATACATTCAACATTTCAAAAAGGCATTTTTCATCATGCACCTTCTTAAGACTTGTTTCTCAACACTTGAAAGAACACCAGATATTGAAGTATGGCAACATTCACTGATCAAGCAAATAGTAGGTAGTACCCTCAAAATGCACAGAGGAGTTACTGTATGTTCAATGTACAAAACTGAGCAGGTACTGTGGAGACTAAGTAAAAGTGTTAAAGTAGACAGCAGATGTGGGGACTCTGTAAAAGCGCCTGTCACCTGGTCATTGCAAACTAAAAAAAAGACCATTCATAGCAGGCAGACTTCATGCCATGCCATAACTTAATATGGTATAGACAGTGCCAAGCCATAAGATTCAGTCCAGATATAACATTATTATTTGTTACAACAAAAGGGTCTATAAAGAGTTGATAGCCAAAATACGTATTTCTGAGGTTATGCACGATTTCCTCTTCATCAGCGCTTAGATTTATTGTGCAAGAGGAACCTGCATGGGTGGTTTATCCTATTTTGTAATTTGTAAGCTGTGGTTAGAAACTTTCTTAGTTATCTTGTCTGGCAACTGAGTGTGCTTCTATCTACAGCTTACAAAGAATTAAAATGCAGGCTAACCACCTATCCAAATATATTTTGCACACACAAGAAATATAAGCCCTGATAAAGGGACATAACCCCAGAAACATTTTACTTTGTCAAATAAAAATGGCTAGACCCCTTTCCAATCCAATTCTATTCCAATATGCCAGCATTCCAATTGACCACTGAGGCACCATCAAGATATTTAGGGAAAGCTGGGGTAAGTGCTTGTGTATGGCACCTTACCTGGAAATTTGAGATTTTCAAAAGGGCTACTGCCGTTGTTGAAAAGTACCACTGGAAGATACCTGCTATGTAGCCAGGAGGTAGAAAAGGGGGAGCTTGTGCTTTTAATGACCTGATGACCGGTTTGCTTTAAGCTTTTGCATCTTATTTTTAGCTCTTTTACATTTCAACTTGGGGTTATAAATTTATTGTTGTTATTCATGTGCAATGTATGACATTGCAAATTGGATATGCATTTACACTGTGGCTTTTAATAGCCTTTTATGTGCAGCCACATTGTGGCTGTTGAAATATACTTTTTGATCAAAATCAAATATTGTGTAATCGTTTGCTATAAAATTTTAGTTTTGTTTGTTCAGCCATTCCTGTAATTTTGGGGTGGAATTTGTTATAATGGATATGGGACTAATGCCGCGTACACACGACCGGACTTTATGGCATACTTTGCCCGGCGGACTTTTCGACGGTCTTTACGACGGACTTCCAAATGATTGGACTTGCCTACACACGATCAACCAAAGTGCGACGGACTCGTACGTGATGACGTACGACCGGACTAAAACAAGGAAGTTCATAGCCAGTAGCCAATAGCTGCCCTAGCGTGGGTTTTTGTCCGTCGGACTAGCATACAGAGGAACGGACTTTTCGACCGGACTCGAGTCCGTCAGATAGATTTGAAACATGTTATAAATCTAAGTCCGACAAACTTTTGAAAAAACAAAGCCCACTGGAGCCCACACACAATCGAATTGTCCGACAAAATCCGGTACGCCAGACCAAGTATGCCGTAAAGTCCGATCGTGTGTACGCAGCATTAGTGGGTACGTTGAAAAAACTTCGGAACCAGATGTAATCAAACTTGGACAATAGATTCCTACACTGACCAGGCAAGCCTGCTGATGGCTGAAGGTGCCTATAGCTATCCTAATCATTGCCTAATTCCAGAAAAATAGTATTCTGACTACCTAAAGAGTAGCAGTGGTGTAGGCTAATATATTGTATTTTAATATTAGTGATTTAAATTACAGTTAACACCTGTTATCCAGGTAAATCCAAGGTCCAGAGTATCCACATAGCAGATTCTATACCTGTAGAATCGTTTTTTTTAAAACCGTGCTTTTATATTCAAGAATGGCATGTATATCATTTTATCTTCTTGATAAAATGATTTCACTTTTCAAATTGAAGAAAACACAAGAAATGACAGGTACAAATTTTAAGCTCACATTTTCACTGTATTGAGAAACTGTTTGTTAAATAAGTTTTGACAGCTAAGAAACTATTTAAAGCTTTTTCTTATGGAAGCTATCCTGAGTTTTGAAGACTTGCTGCTTTTAGTTCATTCTGTAAATGGATCATTTTTAACTTCAACATGCTCAATTTTTTGTTATAATAGTATGCAACCCCAGAACTTTCAAGACAGTAAAAACTAATGAAACTGCAAATAACCATAACAAAACAGTGTTGCGCTTCCTAAATAACTACCAATAAATCCTTAACCACTTCAGCCCCGGAAGGATTTACCCCCTTCCTGACCAGAGCGTTTTTTGCGATTCGGCACTGCGACGTTTTAACTGACAATTGCGCGGTCGTGCGACGTGGCTCCCAAACAAAATTGACGTCCTTTTTTTCCCACAAATAGAGCTTTCTTTTGGTGGTATTTGATCGCCTCTGCGATTTTTATTTTTTGCGCTATAAACAAAATAAGAGCGACAATTTTGAAAAAAACGCATTATTTTTTACATTTTGCTATAATAAATATCCCCCAAAAATATATATATAAACATTTTTTTTCTTCAGTTTAGGCCGATCGTATTCTTCTACATATTTTTGGTAAAAAAAATCGCAATAAGCGTTTATTAATTGGTTTGCGCAAACGTTATAGTGTTTACTAAATAGGGGATAGTTTTATGGCCTTTTTTGTTAATAATTTTTTTTTTACTAGTAATGGCGGCGATCAGCGATTTTTATTGTGACTGCGACGTTATGGCGGACATGTCGGACATTTTTGACACATTTTTGGGACCATTGTCATTTATACAGCGATCAGTGCGATTAAAAATGCACTGATTACTGTGTAAATGACACTGGCAGTGAAGGGGTTAACCACTAGGGGGCGGGGAGGGGTTAAGTGTGACCTAGGGAGTGATTACTAACTGTAGGGGGATGGGCTGTGTGGGTGACGTCACTGATCTCTGCTCCGATGACAGGGAGCAGAGATCGAGTGACACTTGTCACTAGGCAGAACGGGGAGATGCTGTTTACAACGGCATCTCCCCATTCATCCGTTCCGTGAGGCGATCGCGGGTATCCCCGCGGCGATCGAGTCCGCGGGACCCGCGACCCGACTCACGGAGCTCCCGGGTGGCGCGCACGCACGGGCACGGCGGGAAATTCAAATGGACGTACAGGTACGCCCATTTGCCCAGCCGTGCCGTGCCGCTCTGCCGACGTACATCGGCGTGCGCCGGTCGGCAAGCGGTTAAAGAGAATAGATGATTAACTTGCAATAAAGCAAGATACAGAGTGCACAATCAAATATTTGTGTTCCCTGACTGGGAATAGTGAACAATGCACAATAATGAAGTATACGTGTTCCCTATATGGGAATAGTGAACAATAGACAATAGAGATAAAGTCCACACACTCAAAAAAATAAAAATAAGAGTCCAAATGCACAAAAATAATCCTCAGAGACTTCGGCACAAAAATGCACAACACACCACTAGTGCATAAACATTGAAAATGCAAGTGCTCTCCTCCACCTCAATATCCTAGCCGCTCACCTCATATTCTGACCCCTGTTTCACCAGAAGGTCAGAAAAAGCAGGTTCCCTCTCAGCGATATAAATGAATCAGCTGGTCATGGAGCTCCTATTCCGTCCGCGCTGCCTCCAGCTGATTAGGTGGATACCAGCCAGTACAGATTCCCTCAATGGGGTTCAAGGCACATAGGAACAGAAAAGGCAAAATCTAGTGCTCTCTGTATATTAAAACGGTTTATTTCGTCATAAAAGCATTAAAACGTTACTCAAAAACGCAGCACTTGAACAGTGCAGGCTCAGGATGCATAGAAACCCCAAGGTGCTCGCGGGATGACATTGCCACTGCGACTTCTTCCCCCTATACGCGCTGCATCACATCAGCTAATATACCACCGTGACTTCTTCAGTAAGGGTTGAAAACTGGACGTCTCACCGCTGTTTAAATAGACTAATACTCTCTAATCAAGTGTGTTGCATCAACACTTCCTGGTCCGGCCCACCTTGCTGAACCAGACCTCATGGCACACCCATCCGGGCTGACACAGGAAACAGGAAGTGGTGAAAACAGCACCAATACACATTGGGACATCTGACAAGCTGGAAAACAATTCTTCCCAAGTCAGGTTTTTTCATAGAAAAAAACTATTGTGTTAGTGACCGTTATTAAACCTACCGCTGGCAACACCATCCTGTAAGCATCTTGACCACTTTTTATTAAAATAATAAAATTACACAAATGCATAAAAAAACAATAAAAATATTATTATAAAATAAAGATACATATATATAAAAATATATAAAATCATGAATAACTGAACTCATAAATTACTGATAAAACAGTTCAAATCGAAGTCCACATTCAAACCCCTTGGCCAAAGTACCTTACTTTCATAAATCCAGAAGGATTCCCTTTTGCTGAGTTGTCTGATATAATGACCCCCCCCTCCAGTGTCTATCTACCTGTTCTATACTCCAAAATTACAGCGAACTGGGATCCATATTGTGTACTAATTTAAAATGTTTCGGGACACTATGGTATACCTTTTTTAATATTGGTAATATGCTCTCCCACTCTAATCCTAGAGTGGGAGAGCATATTACCAATATTAAGAAAGGTATAACCACCCATAGTGTCCAGAAACATTTTAAATTAGTACACAATAAGGATCCCAGTTCGCTGCAATTTTTGGGTATAGAACAGGTGGATAGACACTGGAGGGGGGGGGGGGGTCAATATATCAGACAACTCAGCAAAAGGGAATCCTTCTGGATTTATGAAAGTAAGGTACTTTGGCCGAGGGGTTCAAACGTGGACTTCGATTTGAACTGTTTTATCAGTAATTTATGAGTCTTTGTATCTATTTCTTAGTTGTACAGGACACAGGATTGTATTCTGAAAAAAGCTGGGTTATACTGCCACCTTCAGGAGATTAGACACTGGTATAGCAAAGCTCCAAGGACAGCCCAGTAAAACCCATCCCACTCACAACAAACCAGTTATCTATATTGTACAGTATGGGACACAGACTGGATATGTATAGACCCTGACTTCTAGTCTGTTACCTTCAGATTATTGGAAGCTGGAAAAGCTTTTAGACACACCCTCTTGGGCATACTTTTTTTAACCCTATCCAATTCCATGAGACCTCAGTTTTTGCTAGTGTCCTATACTGTAGGTCAGTGGATGTTTTGGAACTACATTTCACATGATGCTCAACTACACTGCAGAGTGCATGAGCACCATGGGAAATGCAGTTCCAAAACATCAGGGGTGCCAAGGTTCGCCATCACTGCTGTAGGTGATGGACCTCTTCTCCTTTACAGAGAAGGTTCTATGCTGAACTTAATCGTATTTACTTTGATTTCTTCAATCAGTTCTTCACTGCCTTTTACTATAACAATATATACAATGTAATACCTTGGGAACCATACCCAGACCCCACACTATGGAGATGGCCCGTAATGTTGCTTTGAGCACTGGATCCTGCTTTTCTTGGCATACATTATGGGACAATGTCCCTTTCTCTCTGTTCTTATCATCAACTCCTTATTTATTTTTACAAACCTGAAAGTGCCCTTACAGATTTGCTTTGCCTGTGTTTAATCTCCTGAAGGAAGCAGTATAACCAAATGTTTCAGAATACTATAATTTGTCCTTTTACAGTTAGGACAGAAATCCTATTTTCTTTGGCCTTTTGCATTTTCTTCTATTATATTTATCTTTTAATTCTCTACCTTTTATTGTATTGATTCTGCTCTCTTCTTATTTCATCTTTCTCTTACCTCCTGCCTTTAATTTTCTTCTGTTTTGTATCATTCTGGCCTTTTCCTGTATCTTTTATAATTTCTCTTCTATATATTTTAGTCTCCATTGATAATGGATGAGTGCTAGTTGCAACATGGCCACTGCAGATGTCAAGTGTAGCAATTATTCACAGAAAGTATGCCAATGTTTGATCTGTATGAGATACTGCAACATTTTCCAACTGATTTGTGTTGTGGTATAACTGTCAGATGCACACCATTTAAAATTATAAATGCTATACCTTCATTTTCTATTGCTTCTTATTCTTGTATCAGTAATAACTGGACTGTTCAACAGAGTGTGACATCTTTGTTATGGACTTATTGGAGGTGATGAGAGACCTGAACCTCATGGCAAAAATCTTGTAACTGAAGTATCTTTTTACAAATGTGTAACTGAAGTATCTTAGATTTATAAAAATCTGACTGGTGGAAAAACCCAATGGTGCTTTCCTAATGTAGGGCAGAGTTGGCCATTGAACTGTAAACTGTTGAAATATTCTAAACATTGATTGAAGTTGAGTAAGCAATTGACTGAAACCCACTTTGCAGGCATTGAATATTTGACTGCCTAAAAGTAGTCATGCTTGGATGTGACAATGTTATCTATTCCAACTGTATAAGACTTATAAGAGTTGTATAGGAATGTCAGAGATGCTTGTAAAACTCTAATTATTATAAACCTTTAATTATTGCCTCCTATAAGAGACATTTTACTAATGTTTTGTGTATTTACAGTGTAGTATATATACTGTATGTAATCATATGTATTATTATAGCCAAAATCAATACAGTTTGACAAGGTCTTACAATATGTTACTTTCATGAGGAAAAAAATATGAAACAATTGATTCACCTTCAAGCAATATCTTACCGATCCAAGTGTCGTTATAACAGTTATAGAATCTATACAGCTGGCTTGCATCTTGGCTGAGCGTGGTAGTAACTCAGCCAGCTACCATCCCACACCTTCCCCAGTGGGACCTATGCTATAAACTGATCATGAATATTAGAATTGCTTGCATTTTTCAAAGACCTCTTCTAAGCACTAGCTACATGTAAAGTGACCACACAGCGTATTGTGGCCATATATAAAAACTCAAATGAAGATTTAGAAAAATAAATCTTTCTGCAAAAGATAAATAATTTTACACTGTCTATATTGCCTTCAGGACCATGTGAAGTAAGTAACAAATATCTCCTGAGTATGGTCATTCTTCCTCTTTAGCATGCCATATTTGAATAGTTTGAATCAGGAAAAGGTGATTCTTTATGAACAGACAGAACCTTTCCTTCCTACGCTTTTTATGTCCGCCAAGGAGATGCAACAAAAATGGAGGCAACACTGCATGGCTCTTACCAACTTCCTAATTGTCTTGAAGCAGCTTAAGCACACATTATTATGTGTACCTTGTTTAGGTGCTTTTCTTACAAGTATTCAGCCCTGTCTTACTTTCTTACTTTTAATGCAGTGTCTGCTAAAATTTACTATTTTAAAAGTACCACCTATGCCTATGCTTTAAACTTGCTTTTACTCCCCTCTGTAGCACTGAAGTCATGCCAGGCATTTTCTCAGCTCACTCTACCCAAAACACCCAGCAGTCACTCAGTCACTCAGCCTTCCAATATCTAATTTAAAGAGAGAATAGTTGCTGTGGAAGTGAGTAACAAGGTGAGCTGAGCTTATCTGACAGCTTTTAGGATGATTTGCTTCACAGTGCCTTCAGCTACAAAGACTAATGAGGGCTTGTTTTTATAGCTTTATTACTGCTTGTTAAGAATATGCCAATGATGGAATGTCCATAGCCTGAATACAGATATACTTTACAGTGACTGACAATTTGCAAATCTATAACTGATTTAGGGACTGTGTCAACAGGCTTTTGGGCTTGTGTTGATTTCCTAATGCAGTTCATTGACGGGTGCAATTGGTCTCCCTGTAAGCTGCATCAACTTGCTGTAATCTGTTTTTGTATTCCTATTGACTTGTTTAGGGAAGGAAGCTGTACTGATGCAAACAAAAATGTACTGACACAGGCTCATGTGAAGTTCATTTTTATTGCATTGGGTTTGGGTTGCATTAAATACCCTGTAAAATTATTTCAGTGTTCATAGTGCCATCATTTGCATCACTGTCTGTGATGATAATGACTGTACAATATGATCAGTCAGATTTTCTTTTTTTTTTTTTCTTTTTTTTTTTTGGGGGGGGAGTCTTTCCACATGTTAAATATTGAAATGATCATAAGTGCAGTGTCAGATTAGGCCTAGACTGGATACTGTCTGGATACCATTGTCAGGACAATCCACATATAGTCCACGTCAGGCTGGCCTGTTTTCCTTACACTGCCAGATGTTTCTACTGGTTTCCTTCCAGTAGCAGCATATGGAGAAAGTAATGGGAAACACACACGTCTAATCTGTTCTGGCATTACATATCTGCATTATTTATTGCTGAAGTATTTACATAACAGATACACATCGTGATTCTTATGAAGAAAGGGACAGTTCTCTCTGAGCATAAATAATGTACACTTCATCTGCTATAAAGCATGTGTCAGAGTGTGATTCCCTTTATTTTCTTAATACTTGTTCAAATCTTTTTAGAACTAGTATTAAAGTAGAACTATGGGCAAAATGTCAAAAAATTGTAATGCAGCTTTCAGAGATACAGTGCCTTGAAAAAGTATTCACACCCCTTGAAATTGTCCACATTTTGTCATGTTACAACCAAAAACGTAAATGTATTATTGGGATTTTATGTGATAGACCAACAAAAAGTGGCACATAATTGTGAAGTGGAAGGAAAATGATAAATGGTTTTCAATTTTTTTTACAAATAGATATCTGAAAATTGTGGCGTGCATTTGTATTCAGCCTCCCTGAGTCAAAACTTTGTAGAACCACCCTTTGCTGCAATTACAGCTGCAAGTCTTTTTGGGTATGTTCCTACCTTTGCACATCTAGAGAGTGACATTTTTGCCCATTCTTCTTTGAAAAATAGCTCAAGCTCTGTCAGATTGGATGGAGAGCATCTGAATTTTCAAGTCTTGCCACAGATTCTCAATTGGATTTAAGTCTGGACTTTGATTGGGCCATTTTAACACATGAATATGCTTAATCTAAACCATTCCATTGTAGCTCTGGCTGTATGCTTAGGGTTGTTGTCCTTATGGAAGCTGAACCTCCACCCCAGTCTCAAGTCTTTTCCAGTTTCTAACAGGCTTTCTTCTATGATTAAATATAGATATCTTCTGCGCTACTATATACACTAAGTGTGTATACTTAAACCAAAGAGTGAAAGAATGTGAAAGATTAAAGTGACAATCAAGGTGCTGCTCAACACTGAATGTGTTCCCACATAAATTGACCATAGATATAAAATATATACTGAAGCGCTACCTCATTCAGGGCCTATATCAATAGACCCCTATAATATAACTCAATAGTGACTATAAAATAAATACCAATCTATAACCACCAATAAATCTATTAGCCAGTCCCTGCCAGGGTTTCACATTACTCTGTGTACTAAAAAAACAAACATAAACAGCATGAAAGTGTCCATATATGAAAAAAAGCAGTTAAAAATAGTGATGTGCTTAATAGGATGGTTCATCCAGTCCACACAATAAGTGCTCTCATCCACATGCACTGTGCTAATATCTAAATATCCAAAAAACTGGCGATGGTTACTGCTGTACACACCAAAAGGGCCCTCCACCGGTCACACTATGGGCTCACCCCCCAGGGAGACCCACAATAGGGTCCAATGATGCCTTGCCCTTAGGGGTGTCAATCTAGCAATCTGCCGTTCCACTCTCGGTATTTGGACTTATATTCCCTTATATGGCAATCCTCATAGGTATGTATCATAAGGGCAAGGAAAAAGCTGATATAGTGTTTAACTGTATAAAACACTAGCATTTATTAAAATTCAGCAATAAAGCTCACATTTACTGATGCACTATTCCTGGTACACACAGGTGGTATGCTTGTGTGGTTGGGTTGAAATTCCCCTGAATCACTCAAACATCCGCAGGTACTCGTTCCTGTTTCCCCAGTACACTCCCTACTTCCTGATTGTGCACGATGACGTCACAGACTGCAAACAGAACTTTTTATGGCTTTCTTTCAACAATGGCTTTCTTCTTGCCACTCTTCCATAAAGGCCAGATTTATGGAGTGCAGGACTAATGCCCCGTACACACGGTCGGATTTTCCGATGGAAAATGTGTGATAGGACCTTGTTGTCGGAAATTCCGACCGTGTGTAGGCTCCATCACACATTTTCCATCGGATTTTCCGACACACAAAGTTTGAGAGCAGGATATAAAATTTTCCGACAACAAAATCCGTTGTCGGAGATTCCGATCGTGTGTACACAAATCCGATGGACAAAGTGCCACGCATGCTCAGAATAAATAAAGAGATGAAAGCTATTGGCCACTGCCCCGTTTTTTAGTCCCGACGTACGTGTTTTACGTCACCGCGTTTAGAACGATCGGATTTTCCGACAACTTTGTGTGACAGAGTGTATGCAAGACAAGTTTGAGTCAACATCCTTCGGAAAAAATCCTAGGATTTTGTTGTCGGAATGTCCGAACAAAGTCCGACCGTGTGTACGGGGCATAATAGTTATCCTGTGAACAGATTCTTCCACCTGAGTTGTGGATCTCTGCAGCTCCTCAAGAGTTACCATGGACCGCTGCTTCTCTGATTAATGCTCTCCTTGCCCGGCCTGTCAGTTTAGGTGGACGGCCATGTCTTGGTAGGTTTGAAATATATTTCAAAAATATTTGAAATAATAAAGTATGCAGCCGTGTTAGATTATGTGATTTTTTAAAGACTTACATAAACACATTTGTTGTTTTTAGAAGTAATCATCAATTTTATGGTAAGAACAGCTCTCAAGCAAATGCCATTGTAACAATGTTTGAACATCACTAGTTTCGCTGTCTTCTAATATAATAGGGAAATAGATACTCCTATAGTATGGTATATTTGGGCAATGTACACATTTTTAGCTATTGACATTGTTTTAGAGGAGCTTTTTCAAACATTGTACCCAAAATTGTGGCAATAAGAATGAACAATAATTTGACCTTTGCCATATATGACATACAGTATTTTACAAAAGTGAGTACACCTCTCACATTTTTGTAAATATTTGCTTATATCTTTTCATGTGAAAACACTGAAAAAAATTACACTTTGCTACAATGTAAAGTAGTGAGTGTATAACAAGTGAAAATGTCCAAATTGGGCCTAAAGTGTCAATATTTTGTGTGGTCACCGTTATTTTCCAGCACTGCCTTAACCCTCTTGGGCATGGGGGTTGATTTACTAAAACTGGTGCACTCAGAAACTGGTGCAGCTGTGCATGGTAACCAATCAGCTTCTAACTTCAGCTTGTTCAACTAAGCTTTGGCAATAAAACCTGGAAGCTGATTGGTTTCTATGCAGAAGTGAACATGATTTTGCACTCTCCAGCTTTAGTAAATAAACCCCATTGAGTTCACTAGACCTTCACAGGTTGCCACTGGAGTCCTCTTCCACTCCTCCATGATGGCATCACAGAGCTGGTGAATGTTAGAGACCTTGCGCTCCTTTACCTTCCATTTGAGGATGCCCCACAGATGCTCAATAGGGTTTAGGTCTGGAGACATTCTTGGACAGTCCATCACCTTTACCCTCAGATTCTTTAGCAAGGCAGTGGTTATCTTGGAGGTGTGTTTGGGGTCATTATTATCATGGAATACTGCCCTGCAGCCCAGTCTCCGAAGGGAGGGGGATCATGCTCTGCTTCAGAATGTCACAGTACATGTTGGCATTCATGGTTCCCCCAATGAACATTAGTTCCCCAGTGTCGGCAGCACTCATGCAGCCCTATACCATGACACTCCTTCCACCATGCTTGACTATAGGCAATACACACTTGTCTTTGTACTCTTCACCTGGTTGCAGCCACATACGCTTGACACCATCTGAACCAAATAAGTTTAGCTTGGTCTCATCAGACCACAGAACATGGTTCCAGTAATCCATGTCCTTAGTCTGTTTGTCTTCAGCAAACTGCGGGCTTACTTGTGCATCCTCTTTAGAAGAGACTTCTTTCTGGGACGACAGCCATGCATACCAATTTGATGCACTGTGCGGTGTATGGTCTGAGCACTGACAGGCTAACCTAACACCCCTTCAACCTCTGCAACAATGCTGGCAGCACTCATATGTCTATTTTCCAAAGACAACCTCTGGATATGACACTGAGCATCTGCACTCAACTTCTTTCTTCTTTGGTCGACCATGGCAAAGCCTGTTCTGAGGGGAACCTGTCCTGTTAAAGTGCTGTATGGTCTTGGCCACCGTGCTGCAGCTCAGTTTCAGGGTCTTAGCAATCTTCTTATAGCCTAGGCCATCTTTATGTAGAGCAACAATTCTTTTTTTCAGATCCTCGGAGAGTTCTTTGCCATGAGGTGCCATGTTGAACTTCCAGTGACCAGTATGAGAGAGTGAGAGCGATAACACCAAATTTAACACACCTGCTCCCCATTCACACCTGAGACCTTGTAACACTAAGGAGTCAGATGACACTGGGAGGGAAAATAGCTAATTGGGCCCAAATTGGACATTTTCACTTAGGAGTGTACTCACTTTTGTTGCCAACGGTTTACATATTAATGGCTGCGTGTTGAGTTATTTTGAAGTGACAGCAAATTTACACTGTTATACAAGCTGTACACTCACTACATTACATTGTAGCAAAGTGTCATTTCTTCAGTGTTGTCACATGAAACAGTGACAAGTGGGGAAGAAAAGTATTCAGACCCCCTTAAATTTTTCACTTCGTTATATTGCAGCCATTTGCTTAATTGGGTTTAAGTCAGGGCTCTGGCTGGGCCATTCAAGAACAGTCACGGAGTTGTTGTGAAGCCACTCCTTCGTTATTTTAGCTGTGTTCTTAGGGTCATTGTCTTGTTGGAAGGTAAACCTTTGGCCCAGTCTGAGGTCCCTAGCACTCTAGAGAAGGTTTTCATCCAGGATATCCCTGTACTTGGCTGCATTCATCTTTTACTCGATTGCAACCAGTCGTCCTGTCCCTGCAGCTAAAAAACACCCCCACAGCATGATGCTGCCACCACCATGCTTCACTGTTGGGACTGTATTGGACAAGTGATGAGCAGTGCCTGGTTTTCTACACACATACCGCTTACAATTAAGGCCAAAAAGTTCTATCTTGGTCTCATCAGACCAAAGAATCTTATTTCTCACCATCTTGGAGTCCTTCAGGTGTTTTTTAGCAAACTCCATGCGGGCTTTCATATGTATTGCACTGAGGAGAGGCTTCCGTCGGGCCACTCTGCCATAAAGCCCCGACTGGTGAAGGGCTGCAGTGATGGCTGACTTTCTACAATTTTCTCCCATCTCCCGACTGCATCTCTGGAGCTCAGCCACAGTGAACGTTGGGTTCTTCTTTACCTCTCCCACCAAGACTCTTCTCCCCCGATAGCTCAGTTTGGCCGGAAGGCCAGCTCTAGGAAGGGTTCTGGTCATCCCAAACGTCTTTCATTTAAGGATTATGGAAGCCATTGTGCTCTTAGGAACCTTTAGTGCAGCAGAAATGTTTTTGTAACCTTGGCCAGATCTGTGCCTTGCCACAATTCTGTCTCTGAACTCTTCAGGCAGTTCCTTTGACCTCATGATTCTCATTTGCTCTGACATGCACTGTGAGCTGTAAGGTCTTATATAGACAGGTGTGTGGCTTTTCTTATCAAGTCCAATCAGTATAATCAAACACAGCTGGACTCAAATGAAGTTGTAGAACCATCTCAAGGATGATCAGAAGAAATGGACAGCACCTGAGTTAAATATATGAGTGTCACAGCAAAGGGTCTGAATACTTAGGACCATGTGATTTTTCAGTTTTTCTTTTTTAATAAATCTGCAAAAATGTCAACAATTCTGTGTTTTTCTGTCAATATGGGGTGCTGTGTGTACATTAATGAGGAAAAAAATGAACTTAAATGATTTTAGCAAATGGCTGCAATATAACAAAGAGTGAAAAATTTAAGGGGGTCTGAATACTTTCCGTCCCCACTGTATAATAAAATATTTACAAAAATTTAAGGGGGATAAATCACTTTTGTGAGATACTGTATATGGCATTTTTGATATTACATTGCCATCGAGAGTTTGGAGTTAGAAAATACTTCTGTCATAGAAACTGATGTAAAAGGAAGAGGTAGAAAGAGATTGACCCATGTGAGAATAGTTACCCAAACTAAATAAAAGGCTGGCAGCCTGAAAATGGAACTCTACAAGACCAAAGAGAAGTTCTGCCAGAGGGAACACCACAAGACTAAGAAAGGGCTTTGCCAGATGGGACCAGCTATAACGCAAGCTAAGTGACCTGATAGCGTCGGCATCTGTGTTGTAAGCATTTTTGTAGTACTCTGTGATGTCCTGTAGTGTTTTCCTACTATTGTAAGTGGTTTGTATATGCAACATTCTTGTTTAGTAAAAAAAAAAAAAACCCACACACCATAATATACTACAGGGTTTATCTCTTTCTTGGTTTACAGCAAAATAGCAAAAAAGATACCAGCAAAACAGCACAGAACCGAATTGTGGGTGTGGCCAAATTGTGTTAACTGTGGGAGAGGCTTAAAGGAGCATGGTTAAATAAAACCTAGGCCTACTCCCCTACACACAGCACATTAACTACAAAATATGATTTATTGTGCTATAAGCGACATGTGCAAACCTCAGCACAATCATTTTGAAGTAAGAATTTTGACAAATAGTTTATTTAGGAATGTATATTTTTGTTCATTGTGTTAAGCTACAAAACACTGAGGGTTTAATGCTATTTTAAAGAACTTTAAAAGTATATAATGGGAATACCTAAAGGAGGGGGGGGGAAGCAGCTAACACAACCAACAAATGTAAATGACAAACAGGAATACAACTAAAGTGTAGCGCTCAAACAAAAAAGGGGGGGGAATCGAATATATATGGTTGAAGAGCTAGCAATTCAGAGTTCGAATGCTGACAATAATGTCTATGAAGAAAATATAAAGTCCTCTGGAACAAATATTGACCGTGGTACAAATCCTCTATGGAGAGAGCCCACACACCACCAATGATAATGGGGAAGCTTACCGGACTTGATGGACCCGACACGGCATACGCCAGGTGGGGTCAAACAGGCTTAGGTGGTGCTGGGCTGGAACGGATGCTGGAGAGCAGGGATGGTGGAGTGACTTCCACGTGACTATCTTCCTTGGAGGTAGTCCGGACAAAGGTCGTGATGCTCAAATCCGTGATGAAATGTAAGGAGAGGAGAAAGAATGGGCCAAATAGTGTAAATCTGTATTGATTAAAATTTATTAAAGTCAAAGTAAACACTTACATAGAAAATAGCTAAAAGCAGCGCTGTGTAACAAAATGGCGACAGTGGGGTCCTGCTCGACGCGTTTCGTCTGCATAGACGTCATCTGGGGGGATCCCCCCACTGTAGCCAGCAAAGTATATATAAGAAAACCATAAAAAATTATGCAAAACAGCTCCAAGGACGCTCAAAATGTCACTTCCGGTATCGGGGGAAGATGGCCGAACGGCGTGCGTTCCACCCCGGCCGCCATGCGTTCCATGCCTCATGATGAAAGGCGCCGGAAGTGAAAAGACCTCACATGCGTTCCAAGACTCATAGTGAAGGGCGCCGGAAGTGAGGCGAACTCAAATAAAAACAAGTAAAGTAAAATAAGAAAGCCTCTGAATAATGTATAAAATAGGACATATTCCCTGGTCACAAGTGAAGGAATCCACGTGAAGTGATACACCGAATATATTGTGCGCAAGTACCGAGAAGAGCTTGCGGTGTACTGCGCATGTGTCAAGGCGCTGGACTGACTACGCATGTGTCCAGACGACGGAATGACGTCGAAAGGTCCGTGCGACGTGCAGGGGGATGTAAAGGTGCAAGTGTGTTACAGGCCTCGAAAAGGGGCGGGTACGATGCCAGTGACTGGGTATCCAAGGCAACAAGCCAGGGCCCCGGAAATGTCTACTAAAGTAACAAATCGCATAGAAAAACGGGCTGTAGTTACAGGCCATAGGTGCATGGGGGAAAAGGACGTGATATGTGACTGTCAGTGTGCGGGAACAATGACATCTAAAAAACTTAATTGTTGCATGCCAGTGTTGCTAAAAAATAAACAAGAGAGTTGGCAGGTCAAAAGAGAACCTGGACTCTTGTGAAGAAAACTAATAAATAAACTGGGATAGGAGTGTTGTGAACATCAATAAAATTGTCAATAAAATTGCACACTCCTGGAGCTGGTTTACATACAAAATTAACATATATATAAAAGGCATCTTCTATATGTATAGCGAATGTAGGACAGAATGTTGTTCTTATAAGAAAATTAACTATTCATATATACAAGGTGGATATCAGATGCATATGAACAAAAAATGAAAATGTATAAAATATAAAAAATGCGGTGTACATAAAGATATATATACACATTAAATAAATAAAGCCTAATATAAAATGCAAGGACTAAATTACAGTAAGGAAAGAGAACTTCTGCGGAAGGGGCAAATGTAGTGTCAACCTCAGGCTTTGTTGATAAAGGCGTTGACGTCGACATCAACGTTCATACCAAGTGGGTGGAGTGTGCGGAGCTCATGGATCCAGTAAGTCTCCAAACGAGACACACCCCTGGTCATGGCCCCGCCTCTCCAAGGAGGGACATATCTGTCGATGACCACAAATTGTGTGCCTTCGAACCTACGATTATGTTGTAACTTGTAGTGACGGGGGACAGTGTGTTTAGTGTCACCCCCTTTAATGAGTGCAATGTGTTCCGCCACTCGTATTGAAAAGGAACGAATGGTGCGGCCCACATATTGTTTACCGCAGTGACAAGTAATCAGGTATACAATATAACTGGTAGTACAAGTGCAAAATCGTCTGATTGGATATGTCTTGCGGGTAACTGATGACCTGAATGATACTGTCTTTCTACCTACACCTGAGTTATGCTGGCAAACAGTGCATCTCCTACAAGAATAAAATCCATCCATCTCATAAAAGAGGGGCTGACGCACAGGAGGGTTGATGATATTTGGGGCAATCTTGCTCTGCAGGGTTGGGGCTCCCTTAAAGATAACTTTGGCCTTATCAGGTAGCACATTGCCCAAAATACGGTCATTCTTGAGGATGTCCCAATGTTTAGTGAGGATAGCTTTGATGCATCTGTGCTGGTTAGAAAAGGAGGTCAATAGAGACCACCTAAAAGTATCATCTGGTTCTCTCATGGGCCTATCTGCCAGAAGGGATTCCCTATTAGTTGCAAGGGCATGTTGGAATTCTCGCTCTACAAGACAAGGATCGTAGTCCTTATCTATAAACTTGGTCTTAAGGGATGCCGATTGTAATATAAAGGAGTCGGTGGTTGAGCAGTTTCTTCTTAATCTAAGAAACTGACTCCGTGGTACCGAATCAAGCCAAGACCGGTGATGACAGCTATCAGGTGGTATAAAGCCATTCCGGTCTGTGGCCTTAAAGTGTGTCTTAAACTGAAAGACGCCATCATGCAACTCTATCTCAAGGTCCAAAAAATTGACTCTATGGTTGCTAGCTGTGTGGGATAGGGAGATGCCCCGATCGTTATCATTCAAACGTGCAAAGAATGAATCCAACGTCTCAACACTACCATTCCAAAGGAGGAGGATGTCGTCAATATACCGGGCCCAGACAATCAGGGATGGGTCCCTGTTGGTATAGACGACATCCTCCTCCCACTTCGCCATGAATAGATTGGCGAGGCTAGGGGTGAATCTAGCGCCCATAGCCACGCCACGTAGCTGAAGATAAAATTGCTGGTCAAACCAAAAGTAACTACGTTTGGTGGCGAATTCGAGTAGCTCGATAACAAAAGCGCACTGGAAAGGAGCGATGGTGGGTTCCTTCTCCAAAAAATATTGAACCGCTTCCAATCCCTTATCCTGAGGTATACAAGTATACAGGGAGGCGACATCAGCGGTGGCAATGATATAGTCACCCTGTAAATTCAGACACTCAAGTAGGCGTATGGTAGCCCCTGTATCCTTCAAATAAGAGGGCATGCGTCTAACAATAGGTGGCAGATAAAAATCAATATAACGGCCTATGCGTGAGGTGACAGAGTCTATCCCACTCACGATAGGCCGACCGGGAGGCTGTACCGGGTTCTTGTGCACCTTGGGTAGATAATAAATAGTAGGAACCCTTGGTGCTGAGGGTACTAAAAAATCTCTTTCCTTCTTATTTAAAATACCTTGATCATAACCCCTCTTTATGATAACGGAAAGCTCCCTTTTAAAGGAGGGTGTGGGATTGTTTGGCAATGTCTTGTATGTATCAGGCTCTTGAAGGATCCTATACATTTCAGACATATAATCCTTTTTGTCCAGAACCACAATCCCGCACAATGCCGTGTCGGGTCCATCAAGTCCGGTAAGCTTCCCCATTATCATTGGTGGTGTGTGGGCTCTCTCCATAGAGGATTTGTACCACGGTCAATATTTGTTCCAGAGGACTTTATATTTTCTTCATAGACATTATTGTCAGCATTCGAACTCTGAATTGCTAGCTCTTCAACCATATATATTCGATTCCCCCCCTTTTTTGTTTGAGCGCTACACTTTAGTTGTATTCCTGTTTGTCATTTACATTTGTTGGTTGTGTTAGCTGCTTTCCCCCCCTCCTTTAGGTAGCGCAGAATTATTGTACATACATTAAAAGTATATAATGTACTATGAGTTTAATAGTCATATAAAGCCCGGTATACAGAGTGCAGTAGTCAAAAGTATGATATGTACAATAATGTAGTGATCAGTTGTGTGTTCCATAGAGAGCAGGAATCAGCAGTACATATAGCACAGAGTGCAGTGGTCAGGAATGCCTAACGAGTGCAAAGGTCTGAAGTACATAAGGTGGAGAGTGCTCCGTGGAATGGGGGTACCTAGAGGAGATAATGAAGCGTTTTGGTTTTGGCCCCAAGTTTCTTCACTGGATAGGCTTACTATATAAATCCCCTAGGGCGAGGATTCGTATAAATGATGACCTATCAGACTATTTTCTCCTCCAGAGGGGTACTAGGCAGGGTTGCCCCCTGTCCCCCAGCCTATTTGCTCTGGCTCTAGAGCCACTAGCTATTTTAATAAGGAACTCACAAGATGTTAAGGGACTCAAAGTTGGCCCTCTGGAGGAGAAAATTTCTTTATATGCGGACGACGCATTACTGTACTTACAGGACGCTGGGGCCTCCTTGCAAGCTGCTTTAGGGATCTTTGACGAGTTTGGGAGGTTTTCCGGGATTAAAATCAATTGGTCTAAATCGGTTCTTTTCCCAATAGATCCCCAGGCTAGGGCAGGGGTGCCATCAACTCCATTAGTATGGGTGGAGGAGTTCAAATATTTGGGGATTGTGGTAACTAAGGATCTCCAGGCATTTCGTCGCCTTAATATACAACCCATAATAGCAAGACTAAAAGAGCATTGCTCTAAATGGAAGGACCTACCTCTTAATCTGTTAGGGCGCATTAACATATTAAAAATGCTATATTTACCTAGGTTCAATTATGTATTCCGAAACTGCCCGATGTGGCTCCCTGGGTCACTCTTTAAAGACATAGATGTATGCATTGGATCATTTTTGTGGAAGGGCTCCTCCCCCAGATTAGCTAGATCGACTCTACAGCTTCCGGTTCACTGCGGGGGTCTCGCACTGCCTAATCTACAGATATACTACTGGGCTGCGGTACTGGTAACGGTGAGATGGTGGTTTGAACAGTCTAAATCGAACGCTGCCACGTGTCTGGAGGCTGCTATATTGGGATCTCTCAAGGAGCTAGGGAATGTAGTATACAGAGGCCCCTCAGCATACCCTTCACTCCCAGGCCCCACCAAAGTGACTCTTAAAGTATGGACAGTAGCCAGGAAGAGATTTATGGGCCCTCAACAGTATTCCCCCTTCTCTCCATTATGGGGAAATCCTTCGCTTCCTCATTTTAGGACAATACCAGACCCACAAATATGGGCCCGTTTTGGGATTAAGGTCCTTCAAGATATCATCCACTCAGGGGCACTGTTATCCTTCCAGGAGCTAGCAAAGAAAAACGGACTTCACGAGGGAATGCTATTTAGATACTATCAGTTAAGGCATGCAGCCAGGGCACAATTCACTTTTCCTGTAAGCTTACAAACGGATCCCATTGAGGGACTTTTGGCACAGGAGACTCTTGAGAAGACCCTCTCCACCTTATATCTCGCCTTATTGAAAAGTGATTCCCCCAAGATGAACGCCCTGTGGGACAAATGGCAGGCTGATATCCCGGATCTGGATAGGGAGACTTGGGAGGAGTGCTTTGAGGATGGGTCTAGGCTAGTGATTTCCTCCAGGGATAAACTGCTGCAAACTAAGTTTTTGCACCGGGTCTACTACACGCCTCAGAGGCTGTGCCGGATCTACCCTACTAGGTCACCGAACTGTCCCAGGTGTCATTCCCCTGATAGTACATTCCTGCATATGTTCTGGACCTGTCCCCGTATTGTACAATTTTGGGAAACGATTTTTGAAAGTATTAATATCCGCTTACAACTAACAATACCAATGTTACCTGAGTTAGCGCTTTTGGGTATTCATGAGGATGACCAGAGACCGAAATATACGAAAACACTCATTTCCTTGTTGTTGTTTTATGCCAAGAAAGAGGTCCTTAAGAAATGGGCGTCACCGTCCCCTCCTAAGGTAGAGGAATGGGACTCCGCTGTTAACGCTATACTACCTCTTTATAAGATGACATACACTTGCAGGGGATGCCCAAAGAAGTTTGATCGGATATGGCTACCATGGACGGAGCAATTCTAATATCAATGCCATGGGTCTGATTGGGTGTCACCCTCAGGGGGGAGGGAAAAGTGCCCCCCCAGATACAGAATAAGACCATGTTAGATATGCGATGGTGCTGCCTGTGAGCATAACTATGGGTTCCGTGCTGTTTAAACTGATGTTCCATGTACCCTACTTTTAAGCAATAGATGGATATTAAATATGTTTAATATATGTTGATGTACCTCAAGCTGATAATTCCATGATGTAAGCAAGAGCATGATTCCTGTATAAACTTTGTTATATGATGACTTCTACAATAAAGACCAACCTTGTTGTTAAAAAAAAAAAAAAAAAAAAAAAAAAAAAAAAAAGGTGGAGAGTGCAGGTCTCAGTAGTGTGTAATGCAGAGAGTACAGGGTCAGGAGTGGGTAACACAGAGTGCAGGAGCTAGGAGTGCCTAATGTGGAGAGACCCAGAGTGCATAATGCGTAAAGTGCTGAAATCATGAGTTGGTAACACAGAGTGTAGGGGTTAGGAATGTGTAATGCAAAGAGTGCAGTAATCAGAAGTGCATAACCCAGGACACGAAAAGCTCAGCAGTGCATATCGCACAAAGTGCAGGGGTCAGAAGTGCATTTTGCACAGGGTCCAGGAGTATGTAACACAGAGAGTTTGGGGGTGAGGAGGGCATAATGCAGAGAATGCAGAGCTCAGGAGTACATATTGCAGACAGCACAGAGGTCAAGAGTGCGTAATTTAGAGTGTGCAGTGCTAAGAAATGGCAAATACAGAGAGGTCAGGAACCACGAGTTGGTAACACAGAATGCAAGGATCAGGAGTACATAACACACAGGCCACTGTACAGAGTACAACCAAAAATGTCCCTTTTTTTCCCCAGTATAATTCCCCCCGGCTCATATCTCTCACAACACAAATCTCTACCCAGCTCTAAATCCCCTCTCAGAGCCCCACAAGGACAGACCTCTCAGTAACCCCCCCCCTTTACAGAGGAGACTTTTCAGTAAAGACCCCCATCCAACACAGACCTAATAAAGACCTGACATCCAACACAGACCTCTTAGTAAAGACCCCCTTTACCCCCACCCAGCACAGACCGCTCAGTACAGACTCCTCCCCCAGCATGGCCCTCTCAGTACAACCCCCCCTATCCAGCACAGTCCACTCAGTAGACTCTTTCCCTCTCCCATTAGAGCACAGAGCCCTCAGTACACCCCCCCAGCTCAGACCTCTTAGTACAATTCTCCCCCTCTCCTTCCCTCCACCGACCAGTACCCCTCAGTACAGCTTACCGGATGCAGTGGCTAGAGATTGAGGGGAAGGCCTCCCCACGGCTGTGTCATATAACTGGAGCAGAGAAAGAGCCTCCACTTGGCTGTGAACTGTCACTACCAGGGGAGAAGAAACAACAATGGACTGGTGGATTTCTTTCTTTTGGACTTGGCAGGGGCACAGTGCCTGAGTGCCTCTTCTGAGTCTGCACAGCTCCTTATTGGTTGGTTTATCTGCGCATGCACACACCATTTTGGGTTTCACAATTGGACCAGCTTACTTTCTCCTTTTCTGCTCAGCCACTCTGAAATTCTTTAGGACATGGTTGGGCCCCCTTCTGCCTTCAGTGACTTGTCTCAGCCAAGGTTATTCTTTCCTGCTCAGGTGGATCGGGGTGAGTACTCCTTGTGGATCTTCTTTAAATGCCAGCTTACCATGGCAGATCACAGGCACAAGGGGGGGGGGGGTGACCTGGAAGGCCCTGATAACTTATGCTCAGGGAGCTTGAAGAGTTACCCCCAAAAATCCTGACACTGAAAGCCTGGAGTCACTGCCCTCTTCAGATGCCTCCTTTTAGTGGTGCCCCCCTTTTCCTGATTATCAGGATAGGAGTTTTCTGCTACAATCTCTAAATTTAGTCAAACGAAAGACAGCTGGCAACTCCATAAACCTTGATCTTCTTTATTGTTACATACCAGTGAGTAGACAAGCAGGGCTTCGGCTATAAGCCTTGACAACGCGTTTCAGCGATAAGCCTTGTTCACAGCGCCAATGTCCAAATTTATTGGGAAGCTCTCAGCTATGTTGAAGGCTTCAGGACACAAGCAATCTCCCTCATATTCTCCTACAGAGACTCTGATCTTCCTCTTGCTCCTTCTGCACATTCTGATGAGGATGAGGAAGGTACCTTGTCTGGTTCCAAGGACATGGTACATGAGGAGGTTCAGTCTTTCAACATATCTCCAAAACTAGTAAGGAAAAACGGGGGGTACCATCATCCAAATTAGTTAGAAAATAGTCTCCGATAATGTAGAAATGGACTATCTCGGTACCAGGTAGACATAATACATACTTGAATAAAAAATATATAATTTCATTTATACATAAAGATAAAAGAACATGACATCATATAAAGTATTTAGAACAAAATATTAAAAATACAGGGGTGTCTATACATATATTGCTGATACTTAGTGTGCTCCAAAGATGGAGGCAGGGGTATGGTAAGTCCTCATGGGACATACGGTCCTCTACATGTTTCGCTGTGAACTACAGCTACATCAGGAGGGTAATGTCTAGGACAGAGTGACAATTATACATGAGAAACAAAAGCATAGACAACATGTATACTTGACACAGATTACAATTGATACATGGGGAAAAGAGAGGGGTAAACTGCCGCTTACCCAAGAGCCCACACACAAAGGTACAGCTAGGACACCATCAACGCTCCCCCACGGCGGATATGGGGGATGTTAGACATGTGCATTCGTTTTCGTCCGAATGCATTTTCGTCCGAATTTCAGGTATTTTCTTTATCCTTTTACCAAACGATAACGAAAGTGCAGAATCCGAAAAACGAAAGATCCGACATAAACAAATGCTTTATTATATACAACAGTTCGATATAGATAAGAGATTCGACATGATGATGACAATAACAATCTGTGTCCATCAAACCTGTGGTCGAATGTGCCTAACCTAAACTCTATTAGTCCAAGATTATTCTACATAGAGAGAAAAGATTCGACATAGAGAGAAAAGATTCGACGTAGGGGAGAAAAGATTCGACGTAGGGGAGAAAAGATAAATAAAAATAATGATGATGATGAATGTTATTGGCTGATTGTAACCAAAGAGGAGGAGCAGTAAAATAGCTAGAACTACGTACACACATACTTTGGCTTATGGTGTCTGTTGAAAGTTCTAAGAAGATTCGATGGAGCAGGTAAACTATACGGCGTCGTACAGTTTAGCTGCTCCATCGAATCTTCTTTGAACATTCGTCAGACATCATAAGCCTTCAATGACAGATTCGACCTTAATTTGGATTTTCGGACGAATGCAATTTTTAACGAAAAACAAAATACATAAAAATGAATTTCGGGAGTAACTAAATAAATGTATTTTTCGGACGAAGACGAAATTCCGAAACAAAATATTTCAGTGTGCACATGTCTAGGGGATGTACACAGGTGGATGGGTAAATCTTCCACAGTAGCTGGGTAGATAAGATATATTCATATGAGAATAAAAAGGAAGCAAGGGAAGAACTTGGGGGTGGGGGCGGGGAAGGAAGGCAAGGTTATGGTGCAATGTTAGTACAAAATCTACATATGAAACTAACCTGGTATGACAAGATTAGCTAATGTAGAGCCAAGGGGGGAAAAGAAAAGAAGGGTTGTTTCAGGAGTCACACAGGTCCTGTCTGGGATCCAGGAAGGGAATCCAAGGTAGAAGGAGAATTGGCTGAATATGGCATGGGATCTCAGAGCCTAGCCACTAAGCCACCAGAAAGATCTATAAATTGATACAAAAGTAGGGAAGTAAAATTGCAATGCAGGGAGATGGACCGCAATTCTAGGGTACCATCTACACTGTAATCGCATAATGTGATAGATTGCCTGTGGGCTGTGTTGAGATCCTAACTTACCTGGAGTAACGGTGATCAAAAACATCCCCCCTTGGGAAAGCCATCCACAGTACCAATAAGCAGGCGGCAGCCTGCTTATATACCCCAACCTGGCAAGCAGTCCATGCGGCGTTATCGGCAGCGTGTGACATCACAGGGTCTGATCCCCACCGCACTGCATACGTGAGAACCATCGCGTTTGCGCAACCGTGCATCCGCAGGACCATGGGGCAGAGCGGCCCGAGGCACGGTCAATGCAAGTGGAGGGCGGTCTCCCACATGACTGTGGGACCACACCCACACCAGAGGATCACATACCTGCTGAAGGGGAACAGATCACCATCCCTATAGAGAATACACAAACGTCAGTATAGATGTATAATGAACATTGCAAATATCAAGGGGCATTTATAACAAAGTTACATATATGAAGACTGAAAATATAAACAGGTCCAAAACGCAATACTATGAAAATCCCCTTAGTAAGATTGCAAGGAATGCTGATTCAACACAAGGCTAAGATGGGTCAAAAACTTCATAAATATGTCTACAGGCGGGCAGATGATACAATTATACTTTTTTGTTTCGACCTATAGAAAAGGTTTGTACAATAGCATTTAATTGAGGCCCCGTGGGGTGATGGCATTAAGCCTTTCAATCCACCGGGTTTCATGTTGCAAGATGGTTCTTTCCCAATTGCTCGCTCTGGGGTCCTGGGGAACCACCTCTAAGACCAAAAATGTAACCACCTGTGAGTCAAATCTGTGATGTAGTGCAATATGGCGACCAATGGTGGTAAGTTTCCCATTGGTAGAGTAATATAAATGATACCCAATACGTTGGCGAAACTCACGGATGGTTTTATCGACATAAAAGGCATTGCAAGTGCATAGCATCAAGTATATAACCCCTGTGGTGCCACAATTGGCAGGGGTTCGAGATGAAAAAATGTCACCATTAGGTAACTTGTATGTAGTGCCTTCAAGTACCTAAGGGCAACGTGGGCATTGTACACACCAGGATGTGCCAGATGGGAATCGTATTGTAGGGTTATAATGACTACTGGTAAACGATCTCTCAAGGAGGGGGCTCCACGGAAAACACCAGAAAATTTAGGTGTTGTTCTGACATGTTTGCCAAGAATGTGGTGGTCAGCTAAAAGGTGCCAATGGTTGCAAAGGATGTTACAAAGTTGGTGATGATGGACCAAGTATTTCGTGATGATCCTAACCGTGTCAGCCTGCTTTACTTTGGAAGGGTCATATAATAGTGAAGTTCATGTATGGGACAAAGCTCGGTTAAATGCCTTCCTAATATTGGTCCACAAAGAGCCCCTCAATAAGAGGCGTTCGCATAGCCACCCTGCCTGAGCCCGAAAGTCAGCCTCCTATGTACAGTTTCTGCGTAATTGCAGGTACTGCGCATAGGGAATACTGCGTACAAGGGGCTGAGGATGTGCACTGGAAGCATGCAGCAGTGTGTTGCCTGCTGTCGGTTTGCGGTACAGGTCCGTGCCAATAGTTCCATCCGGCTGTTTGATAATCATCAGATCCAAAAATGAGATCTGTTTATTATCAAAAGTAAAATGTAAAGTCAAGGTATTGATATTAAGTTGCCAGAATAATTCAATCAACAAATATTGAGGGCCTGTCCATACAAGGAACAGGTCATCGATTAACCTGTACCACAGGGGGATATCTTCTAAACCTGCATGGTTTAGGAGATATCCCCTGTATCAACATGTGCCAACGTCATCGGCACATGTGCACTGAAGCAACGGCTTCAGCTGACGTACCGTTACCGGAAGCTCCCGCGCGCATGCCCAGGAATGACGTCATCGCTGGTCAGGCCAATTGCAGCGCCGGAGCCCGCGATACCCGGAAAGAACTCCGAGAGACATGTCGCCGGGCAGAGCATGGTGCTGGTACTGCTGTGGGGGCTTCGATCTAAGGTGAGTATTTCATAATGAGCTAGTATGTTATGCATACTAGCTCATTATGCCTTTGTCTTGCAGGTTGTTTTTTTTTTGTGGGTTTACAACCACTTTAATAATGTCCCTTTGTCGCTGTAGCTGCTTAAGTGCCTGTGTTTGATTTCATGTAAGATTAGAGGGAATATCTTGCCACCTCTGATGTTTCAGATCTTTAAGCACTTCCCACCTGGCCTATAGCAGAATGACAGCCGGTGTTCTATCCAGAAATGCCCACCGTCAAAAAAATGCCTCTGATGGGTCTGCAAATGTGCAGTACGCAACGTCACTGCAGCTGATATGTTGATCAGCTGGTGTGACATCAACATGGCGTATGCGCAGATCGTTGGAGGCATTATCTGATCTGCTAAGCGCAGGGAGAGAATGAAATTATCAGATTCTGTCTCACTGTTGCGGGGCGGGTTTTAGCTGTATTGAACAGTGTGTTTTCTCTCTGTTGCACGGTGGCTTGAGTGTGTTAAATGGCCGCCCTTCAACACACCCACAACCCGCCCCACAATAGCAAGGCAGAATCTGACAAATACTTTCTCCCTCGGCGCTTAGCAGATCGTCGCATACAGCCTCTGATGATCTGCACATGCGCTGTGTTGACATCACACCAGCTGATCAACATATCAACTGGAGTAATGATGTGTACTGTGCATATGCCGACCCATCGGAGGCATTTTTCGATGGAGGGCATTTCTCGATAGAACACCGGGAAGTGATTCGGTTATCCTGACTGGGAAGCCAGCGGGCGCCCGCAGCAGTCGGTGGTGTGGTGTGTGAGTCTTACACACTGCATCTCCGATCTAGGTAAAGAGCCTTTGACGGAGGCTCTTTACAACATGTTAAGCTGTGTCCAATCACAGCTGATAACAGTGTAAACAGGAAAAGCCGTGTATCAGCTTTTCTTCTACTCACGCTGACAGACGCGAGTAGAGGGGAGCCAATTGGCTGCTCTCCTGACAGGCGGTCTGCACTGATTGATCATCAGTGTAGCCCCCCGTCGTGAGAATGGCCACCCAGGACCACCAGGGATGCCCACCCATGGCCAGCAAGGATGGCTACCAGGGATACCCACCCATGACCACCAGGGATGCCCACTAGAGCCCATCAGGGATGGCAATCATTGCCCATTAGGCATGGCACTCTGTGCCCATCAGTGATGCCTGCACTGCCTAATAGTACCATCCATCAGTGTCACCTATGAGTGCCCATCAGTTGCACCTATGAGTGCCCATCAGTGCTGCATATAAGTGCTACCTGATCAGTGCCAATCAGTACTGCCTCATCAGTGCCCGTCAGTGCAGCCTCATCAGTGAAGCAGAAAACTTACTTATTTACATTTGTGGGTTGGGAGTGGGGTTGACTGTCAGGGGAAGGGTTCAAAGACGTAGCCCCCTGAGAGTCCGTCATGAGGGGAGACAAGTCATTCTCTGTAGTCCCTTCTTCATATAGTAGCATTAAGTCTCGGAGAGTGAGAAACTCTTCCATTGCAAAATGCTTGGTTCAGTTAGTTCATGTTCTAAGTTTATTTTATGTCGATCTTTGTCAAAAATGAACTTGAGTGTCAGGTTCTGTGCAAATAGCTAAAGGTCTTTTATGGTTTTGGTCACATTGAGTGAATCTAATGGGCAGAAACATAAACCCAATTGTAAGAACAAATTTCATTAGGAGACAATTCAGTGGGAGTGAGGTTAATGATATTTAACTTTGTGGGGTTATGAGAGTGCTCGGAGGCAGGGGTTTGAGGACAAATGTGTCCAGGTTGCTTTGTTGTTGCTTTTTTGGATCTAGTGTTCATGGTTCTAAAAAGCCATCGTCATTGATTTTAGGTGTCTTAGGGACTAAAAAAGATGATCCCCGAATTTTCGGAATAACATTGTGTAGAGTGGGTGAAGAAGAAGTACCACCACCGGAAGCCTGATTCCCATCGGGGATAGACTCCCCCTGTGCATGTGTCTGTTTGTGTGACTTATTTGATTTTTTTACCCTTTTTAGAATCCACCGGTGAAGTACCACCACCATACCGTGATCTCTTATGTAAAGAATTAGGGACTTGTGAGCCACTGAGTCATTAACCTGTATGTTGGGAGAGAGAAAAAGAAATAGATGAATCCGATTCTGTAGGGTCTCTAGTTTGGTTTGGAAATGAACCTGCTTGAGAGGGTCTATGCCTACCGGAGTTCTTGCCAGTCCATCTGTAAGCATAGCCCTCAGAGAATGCCATCTTATCTTTGCCAAATTTTTCCTTGTTTCTTAACAATAATTTCCTTGTTAAGTATCTCCAGGCAGTCCTTGAGTTCCTTCCATTTGGCTGAGAAGGTAGGAGCGTCTGTGACATGCTTGTATTGTGCGTTCAATCGATCTATTTCACCATTAAGTCACGACTTATCACCAGTGTATTGGGTGATGAGTGATTACATCAACTCAACATTACATGTAGTAAGGGTCTTTTCCCGGGACTTCTTGAAGTCCGGGGATGGATCCTTAATCGTGGGGAATACCTAAACCCAAATCCTATAGGGCAGGTTTCCGCCTTGATGTATTGTTTGAAATACTCGATGTGCCAATGTAAGTGTGATTTGCGTTTTAAGCAGATTAAACGTCCTATCAAGGAATATTTTCAATTCTTCATCAGATTTTTGACCTGTCAGACATGTAGCCTGGATTTTGGTCATAAACCCTGCCCAAGCTGTGCCGAGAACATCAATTGCTAAGGGGTTATTAAGACAAAATACTAAAAAAGTAAATAGAGATATAGTCAAAGAATAAAGTGAGGCGCTGACAAAGAGGGAACATAGTTACATAGTAGTTGAGGTTGAAAAAAGACACAAGTCCATCAAGTCTAACCTATGTGTGATTGTGTGTTAGTATTACATTGTATATCCCTGTATGTTACGGTCATTCAGGTGCTCATCTAATAGTTTCTTGAAGCTATCGATGCTCCCCGCTGAGACCACCGCCTGTGGAAGGGAATTCCACATCCTTGCTGCTCTTACAGTAAAGAACCCTCTACATAGTTTAAGGTTAAACCTCTTTTCTTCTAATTTTAATGAGTGGCCACGAGTCTTGTTAAACTCTCTTCTGCAAAAAAAGTTTTATGCCTATTGTGGGGTCACCAGTACGGTATTTGTATATTGAAATCATATCCCCTCTCAAGCGTCTCTTCTCCAGAGAGAATAAGTTCAGTGCTCGCAACCTTTCCTTATAACTAAGATCCTCCAGACCCTTTATTAGCTTTGTTGCCCTTCTTTGTACTCGCTCCGTTTCCAGTACATCCTTCCTGAGGACTGGTGCCCAGAACTGGGCAGCATACTCATACAGTATCTGAGGGGACAAGGGGCCACTATAAAACCCCAATTAGGGGTCATAGGTGTGTCCACACAGATACTGTTGAAGTGGGGTGTATTTTCCACCCAATTACTAGTAAGGAAAAAAGAGGGGAGAGCCTCTTAAAGTAGTAAGGGTGCAAATACGAAAGGGGGGTACCATCATCCAAACTCTAGCGGTTTCTTCGAAGACCATATGTCGGGATCCTGGATCTACAGTATACTGATATATCCTTCTGACCTTCAAAATGGAGCTCCTGCCTGTGGCCACACTGCACTTTTGTGCTACCAAATATCCAGAATGAGCCTCCTTTCAGTGAATACATGGAAGACTCTTTGGTCCAAATGTTGGTCTGCAGAGATTTGGTACAATAAGCACCTCTTGCAGATGCCCTTTGTGGGGGAACACCTTTTTGGTGAATCCTTCAACACCTTAATTAAAGTGGTTGTAAACGTCATTTATTGAATCTAAGTAAAGCACATATATACAGTATCTCACAAAGGTGAGTAAACCCCTCACATTTTTGTAAACCTTTTATTAGATCTTTTAATGTGACAAATGTAAATTTGCTCTCCCCTCAAAATAACTCAAAACACAGCCATTAATGTCTAAGCTGCTAGCAACAAATGTGAGTACACCCCTAAGTAAAAATGTACAAATTGGGCCCAAAGTGTCAATATTTTGTGTGGCCACCATTATTTTCCAGCACTGCCTTAACCCTCTTGGGTATGGATTTCACCAGAGCTTCACAGGTTGCCCATGGAGTCCTCTTCCACTTCTCCATGACAACATCACGGAGCTGGTGAATGCTAGAGACCTTGTGCTCCTCCACCTTCCATTTGAAGATGCCGCACAGATGCTCAATAGGGTTTAGGTCTGGAGACATGCTTGGCCAGTTTATCACCTTTATCCTCAGCTTCTTTAGCAAGGCAGTGGTTGACTTGGAGATGTGTTTGGGGTCGTTATGTTGGAATATTGCCCTGCGGCTCAGTCCCTGAAGGGAGGGGATCATGCTCTGCTTCAGTATGTCACATTACATGTTGGCATTCATGGTTCCCTCAATTAACTGTACCTCAGGGGCTCTGTTGCTGCATGAGTGCCTACAGCACTCATGCAGCCCCAGACCATGACACTCCCACCACCATGCATGTTTGCTTGAAGGCCAGACACACTTACATAGTTACATAGTTAGTCAGGTTGAAAAAAGCCACAAGTCCATCAAGTTCAAAGCAAAAAAAATTAAACATACAATCCCATGTACCGTACACAAACCTACACCCACAGTTGAGCCAGAAGAGGACAAAAAACCCCAGCAAAGCATGCTCCAATTTTCTACAGCAGGGGAAAGAATTCCTTTCTGATCCCCCGAAAGGCAATCTGATTATCCCTGGATCAACTTTACCTATAAATGTTAGTACCCAGTTATATTTTGTACATTTAGGAAAGAATCCAGGCCTTTTTTAAAGCAATCGACTGAGCTTGCCAGAACCACCTCTGGAGGGAATCTGTTCCACATTTGCACAGCTCTTACTGTGAAGAAACCTTTCCGTATTTGGGGATGAAATCTTTTTTCTTCTAGATGTAAAGAGTGCCCCCTAGTCTTCTGTGATGACCTTAAAGTGAATAACTCAACACCAAGTTCACGATATGGACCACTTATGTATTTTTACATGTTGATCATATCCCCCCTTAATCTCATCTTCTTAAGAGGGAATAGATTCAGATGCTCCAATCTTTCCTCATAGCTGAGCTCCTCCGTGCCTCTTATCAGTTTGGTTACCCTTCTCTGTACTTTCTCCAGTTCCCCGATATCCTTTTTGAGAACTGGTGCCCACGACTGAACTGCATATTCCAGATGAGGTTTTACTAATGATTTGTACAGGGGCAAAAATGATATCTCTCTCTCTGGAGTCCATACCTCTCTTAATATAAGAAAGGACTATGCTTGCTTTGGAAACCGCAGCATGGCATTGCATGCTATTATTGAGCTTATGATCTACCAAAACTCCTAGATACTTCTCCCCTTTTAATTCTCCCAGTTTTACTCCCCCTAGTATGTATGATGTATGGATATTCTTAGCCCCCAAGTGCTTAACTTTACATTTATCAACGTTAAACCTCATTTGCCACTTAGTTGCCCAATTAGACAGTGCATTGATTGTACTTGTCTTTGTACTCCTCACCTGGTTGCCGCCACACATGCTTGACACCATTTGAACAAAATAAAGTTTATCTTGGTCTCATCAGACCACAGGACATGGACCCAGCAATCCATGTCCTTAGTCTGCTTGTCTTCAGCAAACTGTTTGCGGGCTTTCTTAAGCATCATCTATAGAAGAGGCTTCTTTTTGGGACGACAGCCATGCAGACCAATTTAATGCTGTGTGCGGCGTATGGTCTGTATGATCTTGGCTCCCGTGCTGCAGTTCAGTTTCAGGGCCTTGGCAATCTTCTTATAGCCTAGGCCATCTTTATGTAGAGCAATGATTCTTTTTTTTTCAGATCCTCAGAGAGTTCTTTGCCATGAGGTGCAATATTGAACTTCCAGTGGCCAGTATGAGAGTGAGAGTGATAACATCAAATTTACCACATCTGCTCCCCATTCACACCTGAGACACACTAACGAGTCACATGACACCAGGAAGGGAGAATGGCTAATTGGGCCCAATTAGGACATTCTCACTTATGGGGTGTACTCACTTTTGTTGCCAGCGGTTTAGACATTAATGGCTGTGTGTTGAGTTATTTTGAGGGGACAGCAAATTTACACTGTTATACAAGCTTTACACTCACTACTTTACATTGTAGCAAAGTGTAACTTTTTCAGTGTTGTCTAAGGATGAGCCGAACACCCCCCGGTTCGGTTCGCACCAGAACCTGCTAACGGACCGAAAATTTGCATGAACGTTAGAACCCCATTGACGTCTATGGGACTCGAACGTTCAAAATCAAAAGTGCTCATTTTAAAGGCTAATTTGCATAGTATTGTCCTAAAAAAGGTTTGGGGACCCGGGTCCTGCCCCAGAGGACATGTATCAATGCAAAAAAAACTTTTAAAAACGGACGTTTTTTCAGGAGAAGTGATTTTAATGATGCTTAAAGTAAAAAAAAAGTGAAATATTCCTTTAAATATCGTACCTGGGGGGTGTCTATAGTATGCCTGTAAAGTGGCGCGTGTTTCCCGTGCTTAGAACAGTCCCTGCACAAAATGTCATTTTTAAAGAAAAAAAAACTGCTTGCGGCTTTAATGTAATGTCGGGTCCTGGCAATATGGATGAAAATCAGTGAGACAAATGGCATGGGTACCCCCCCAGTCCATTACCATGCACTTTGGGTCTTGTATGGATATTAAGGGGAACCCCGCACCCAAATTAAAAAAGGAAACAGCAGTATATAGGCTCTGTACTTTGAACAGCAGTATACAGGCGGTACAAACAAGACAGGGACTGTAGGTTTGTTGTTAAGTAGAATCTGTTTGTAATTTTGAACGGGTACATTTTTAACATGTTTAGCTCCAGCAAAAAAATCTATTTTAAGCTTTTTGGAAAACATAGGGAAGGGTTATCACCCCTGTGACATTTGTTTTGCTGTCTGTGCTCCTCTTCAGAAGATTGAACCTCACTTTTTGTCCCAATGACAAATGTTTTTTGAAAATTTGGTGTTTTTTTGTGAAACAAGGATTGGTGATAAAGCATCAGTGCAAAGGAGAAATGTTTTTCCCATATTAACTCTTACAGGAGAGAATTTCCCTTCCTAGGGGTAGATTTCATCTCACTTCCTGTTGTCTTCTTCCGTTTGCAAGTAGGAGTCGTTTGTAAGTTGGATGTTTGAAAGTAGGGGCCTGCTCTATATACTCAGCAGAAATTTGGGCCTTAGGTGTTGTTGTGGCCACAACACTGTAAGTCCTTACAGGGCCCTGCTGTGAAATATTAGATCAAGAATTGTAATTACATGCCCCTGTTGAACAGGGGCAGAAAAATTGGGCCTTTGGTGGTGGTGGTGGTGCTGGTGCCACAACACTGTAAGTCCTCACTCGCTCTTGGTGGGCGCAGAAACAGGCCCTTCTGTGAAATATTAGATCAAGAATTGTAATTACATGCCCCTGTTGAACAGGGGCTGAAAAATTGGGCCTTAGGCACTGGTGCTGGTGCCACAACACTGCAACCCCTCACAGATACTCTAGTTGGAACGCAGGAATGAGCCCTGCTGCAAAGTATTGCATCAAAAATTGTAATTACACGCCCCTGTTAAACAGGGGCTGAAAAATTAGGCCTTAGGCACTGGTGCCACAACACTGCAACCCCTCACAGATACTCTAGTTGGAACGCAGGAACGAGCCCTGCTGCAAAGTATTGCATCAAAAATTGTAATTACACGCCCCTGTTAAACGGGGGCTGAAAAATTAGGCCTTAGGCACTGGTGCTGGTGCCACAACACTGCAACCCCTCACAGATACACTAGTTGGAACGCAGGAACGAGCCCTGCTGCAAAGTATTGCATCAAAAATTGTAATTACACGCCCCTGTTAAACAGGGGCTGAAAAATTGGGCCTTAGGCACTGGTGGCAGCGCCCAGAACCAAAAATGTTCTTACAAGCTATCAGCGTGATCATTGAGGAGGAAGAGGATAATTACTCAGGATAGTCACTCAGCATCAGCATAGGCAGTCTTTGAAGGGATCTGAGATTTCAAAAAAAATTATTCGGTTACATCAGCATCAGGTGCTTGGTAGCTGGTGGTGATCCAAGACTGATTCATCTTTATGAAGGTCAGTCGATCAACCGAGTCGGTGGACAGACGCACCCTGTGATCGGTTACAAAGCCTCCAGCAGCACTGAATGTGCATTCCGAAAGAACGCTGGATGCAGGACAGGCCAGTAGCTCAATTGCATACTGTGCAAGCTCTGGCCAGTGATACATCCTCAAGACCCAGTAACCCAGAGGATTTTCGGTGGGAAAGGTGTCCAACTTAGATCTTGCCCCTAGGTATTCCTGCACCATGTAAAACAGACACTGGCGAGGGTTGCTGGAACCGATCATACCTTGGGGCTGCGGACTAAAAAATTGTCTGAACGCATCGGTCAGACGGCCACCTTCTCCACCGCTCCTTCTTTGACTGACCGAAGCCTCAGCAACATATTGTCCAGAAACAGGAGTTTGTAACCTCCCAGTCTCTGGGAACGCATTGCACAGACCTTTCTGCAAGGCCTCCTGAAGATGTTTCATCCTCTGCTCCCTCTGCGACGGCAAGATAAGGTCCGCAACCTTACCCTTGTAACCTGGATCAAGGAGGGTTGCCAGCCAGTATTGGTCCTTCTCCTTGATACCACGAATACGAGGATCCTTACGCAGGCTTTGCAGGATCAGGGAGGCCATGCAGCAAAGGTTTGCTGAGGCATTCGGTCAGGAGTCCTCTGGGTCACTAAGGACGACATGGTCCGCAGCCACCTCCTCCCAGCCACGTACAAGTCCATGTGTTTCTTGGGACTGATCCCTTAAAGACTGCTGCTGATGCTGAGTGCCAGGCTCCACCTCCATGCTGACACAATCCTCCTCCTCCTCGTCCTCTTCCTGTGTGATCAGCGGGCACGCAGGAACACTGTCTGGATAAAGGGGGCCTTGAGAGCTAAGGAAGTCCTCCTCTTCCTGCCTCTGTTCTGCCTCAAGTGCCCTGTCCATTATTCCATGCAGCGTGTCCTCCAACAGGTGGACAAGGGGGACAGTGTCACTGATGCATGCACTGTCACTGCTCACCATCCTCGTGGCCTCCTCAAATGGTGACAGGACTGTGAATGCATCCCTGATCATGGCCCACTGGCGTGGGGAAAAAAAAACAAGCTCCCCTGACCCTGTCCTGGTGCCATAGTGGCACAGGTACTCATTGATGGCCCTCTGCTACCTGTGCAGCCACTGCAGCATGGCCAACGTTGAGTTCCACCTGGTGGGCATGTCACAGATTAGACGGTTCTTGGGCAGGTTAAACTCCTTTTGGAGGTCCGCCAGCCAAGCACTGGCATTATATGACCGGCGGAAATGCACACAGACTTTCCTGGCCTGCCTCAGGACATCCTGTAAGCCCGGGTACCTGAACAAGAACCGCTGCACCACCAAGTTAAGGACGTGAGCCAAACAGGGCACATGGGTCATTTGTCCCTGTCGGAGGGCAGAGAGGAGGTTGGTGCCATTGTTGCAAACCACCATTCCTGCCTTAAGTTGGCGTGGCGTCAACCACCTCTGAACCTGCCCCTGCAGAGCTGACAGAACCTCTGCCCCATTGTGGCTCCTGTCCCCCAAGCACACCAGCTCAAGCACCACATGGCATCTTTTGGCCTGCGTACTCGCGTAGCCCCTTGAACGCCTACGGAGCACCGCTGGTTCCGAGGACAAATCACAGGAAGAGGCCATGGAGGAAGAAGAAGAGGAGGGGGTGGAGGAGAGAGGTGTGTCACAATCATTAGTAGTGGCATTTTGGAGGCGTGGTGGCGGAACCTCCAACACTACTGCACCTTATCCTGCATCCTTCCCAGCTGCCAGCAGAGTCACCCAATGTGCGGTGAAACTTAGGTAACGTCCCTGTCCATGCCTGCTGGACCATGAGTCAGTGGTAATATGCACCTTACCACTGACCGCCCTGTCCAGCGAGGCATGGAGATTGCCTTCCACATGCCGTAGAGAGCCGGAATCGCCTTCCGTGAGAAAAAGTGGCGTTTGGGTACCTGCCACTGAGGAACCGCACATTCCACAAACTCACGGAAGGGGGCAGAGTCTACCAACTGAAAAGGCAGCAGTTGAAGTGCTAGCAATTTTGCCAAGCTAGCATTCAACCGCTGGGCATGTGGATGGCTGGGAGCGAACTTCTTTCGGCGGTGCAGCAGCTGGGGCAGGGAAATTTGCCTGGTACAATCTGACGTCGATGTACCGAAAGCAGATTGCCCACAAGAATTAGTACAAGTACTAATTCTACACCTTCATTCCTCTCAGTGCAGGTCTCAGAGAGGACTGAAAGTATAGTGGGGTTGGAGATCTCAGCTGATGAGGAGCAAGAAGAGGTACTCTTTGTTCTTTGGTGTGGGTCTTTTAGATACGCCTGCCAACGAACTGCATGGCAGGTCAACATATGTCTGGTCAAGCATGTGGTGCCCAAGCAGGAGATGTTTTGGCCACGTGAGATACGCTTGAGACATATGTTGCAAATAGCAGCGGTGCAATCTCAAAAAAGGCCCACACCAAAGAACTTTTTGAATAACGTGCAGAGACTGCAGCGCCCTGCACATGCGGAGCTTTGAGGTGTGATGCAGTCAGTGTGCTGCCCTTAGGCTGGCCCCTGGAGGGCATCCTGCCTCGTTGGTGATGTGCCTCCTCCTCCTCTCTCCTATCAGGCACCCACGTTGAGTCAGTGACCTCATCATCCCCTCTCTCCTCATCACTGGAGCAAACCTGGCAGTATGCTGCAGCAGGGGGAGCATGACTGCCAGAGTGCTGTCCTTCTTGGGCACCCCCTCTGTCCGTGCTCACGTTACTGCCTTCATCTAGCTCAGTATCATCATCGGAGCCTTCCAAACGTTGGGCATCCTCCTGGAGCATGTACCCAACACTGTGGTCAAACAGTTTGAGGGACTCCTCAGGAGGACATGGTGGGGCTAGGGAAGGAGTCACTGATGACATTGAGCCGAGGGAAAAGGCCGCTGCTTTGCCAAAGTACCCTGAGCATGGGTGAGAGAGGATTAGGAGGATGAGGACGGCTTGGTCATCCACTCGACCAAGTCTTCTGCATGTTGCGGCTCAACACGGCCATCTGCCGAAAAAAAGGCCAAGTGTGTCCCACGGCCACGTGCTGATGAGGATGCACCATCTCCACGACCAGCACTGTTGCCTCTAGACACAGAGCCTGCTTTCCCTCTTTTATTGGCTTGTGACTGTCTGACTGTCTGCCTCTCCTTGTTGGCCTTCCAGACATACTAATGGCCTGTAGCTGCACTAAGCTGGGAGATATATATATATATATATATATATATATATATATATATATATATATATATATTTATTTATTTATTTATATATATATATATATATATATATATATATATATATATATATATATATATATATATATATATACTGATACTGCAGCTAGCAAAATTTACTGCCTGCCTGTAGTATGAGAACACCACCAACCTTCTACAGGTAGCTTTAGCTGAACACTGTACAGAGCTCGCAAAAAACTAACTTGTAGCTTATTTAGCTGCCTGCGGTAGTGATAGGATCAGGAAAACACCACCAACCTTCTACAGGTAGCTTTAGGTGAACACTGTGCAGAGCTCGCACTACACTAACTTGTAGCTTATTTAGCTGCATGCGGTAGTGATAGGATCAGGAAAACACCACCAACCTTCTACACGTAGCTTTAGGTGAACACTGTGCAGAGCTTGCCAAAAAATAACTTGTAGCTTATTTAGCTGCCTGCGGTAGTGATAGGATCAGGAAAACACCCCCAACCTTCTACAGGTAGCTTTAGGTGAACACTGTGCAGAGCTCGCCAAAAATAACTTGTAGCTTATTTAGCTGCCTGCGCTAGTGATAGGATCAGGAAAACACCACCAACCTTCTACAGGTAGCTTTAGGTGAACACTGTGCAGAGCTCGCCAAAAAATAACTTGTAGCTTATGCATCAAAAGGAAGGTGGGACTTTGAATTGAAGCGGTTGAAATGCAGAGGTAATGGTATAAATATAAAGTTTTATTGGTATCAGATTATTAAATTACGTTTATTACATATATGTACAAGATGTGGGCACGGTAATACATGGGTGTAAAAAACATGGCTGAATAAAATAATTTCACAACAATCAGATAAATAGTATGCAACAGCAAAACGGCCTAAACAAGCCAAACACAGCATGCCCGGCACCTGTATAGATGATCACATGGTACAAAATCAAAAATAGCTGGGTTCATATGGGTGACATCATAGGCCATAATGAATGTGTCTGTAGCATCATGTAGCTCTACGCGTTTCGTGGATTCATTTCCACTCGTCAGGAGCAGATGCGACATATCCCTGTAAGTATAATAATTGAAATAAACCATACTCTGTTGAAAATTGAAAAATGTAAATTAAAATTTAAGAAATTCAACCCAGTGCACTCACCAACCACAGTAGTGGGCGCAGTAGGGGGCAAGCAAGACACGGCGAATCGGGAGCATGAACCACATCACGGGAGCTGAGGTGGCGTAATAGTGCACAACTAGCTTGGGGAGATGTAAGGGTACCTGTGAGGATTTACATGTGCCAAAGTACAGATATGTGATGCTGCAAGTTGGAGATATCTGAAATCAAATGAAAAATTGTATTGTGAGATGAAAAATGTGTGAAAAAAAAAAAAAAAAAAAAATGTGAGAATGTGAAAAACAATTGAAGTGTAAGTAGAATGAAGTAATAAATTGGGTGATATATATATACACCCAATATGTCCGCATATATAAGTGGTGGCCAAGAAAAGTGTGGTGAGTGTATGAAAATGGTTGTGTGTGTGTGTATAAGGTGAGCTGACCTGAATGTGAATGTGACTGTGAAAAAACTGAAACCATAGATGAAACACAAAAACCTGAAAATAGTGGTGGAAATATGTGTGAACATAACGTGCAGGAACATGCGAGTGAAAAACAGTGGACCTGTCTCAAGGGACACTTACCCAAGTAGCATACCGTGCAACACCAAGCGGTGGAGTGGCTGGTGTGCAGGGACCCCAGGCGGAGACCAGCCAGTAGAACAGCCGGCTCCGACTGAAGGTGCAGAGTATATGCGCCGCCAACTGCACCTTCAGTCGGAGCCGGCTGTTCTACTGGCTGGTCTCCGCCTGGGGTCCCTGCACACCAGCCACTCCACCGCTTGGTGTTGCACGGTATGCTACTTGGGTAAGTGTCCCTTGAGACAGGTCCACTGTTTTTCACTCGCATGTTCCTGCACGTTATGTTCACACATATTTCCACCACTATTTTCAGGTTTTTGTGTTTCATCTATGGTTTCAGTTTTTTCACAGTCACATTCACATTCAGGTCAGCTCACCTTATACACACACACACAACCATTTTCATACACTCACCACACTTTTCTTGGCCACCACTTATATATGCGGACATATTGGGTGTATATATATATCACCCAATTTATTACTTCATTCTACTTACACTTCAATTGTTTTTCACATTCTCACATTTTTTTTTTTTTTTTTTTTCACACATTTTTCATCTCACAATACAATTTTTCATTTGATTTCAGATATCTCCAACTTGCAGCATCACATATCTGTACTTTGGCACATGGAAATCCTCACAGGTACCCTTACATCTCCCCAAGCTAGTTGTGCACTATTACGCCGCCTCAGCTCCCGTGATGTGGTTCATGCTCCCGATTCGCCGTGTCTTGCTTGCCCCCTACTGCGCCCACTACTGTGGTTGGTGAGTGCACTGGGTTGAATTTCTTAAATTTTAATTTACATTTTTCAATTTTCAACAGAGTATGGTTTATTTCAATTATTATACTTACAGGGATATGTCGCATCTGCTCCTGACGAGTGGAAATGAATCCACGAAACGCGTAGGGCTACATGATGCTACAGACACATTCATTATGGCCTATGATGTCACCCATATGAACCCAGCTATTTTTGATTTTGTACCATGTGATCATCTATACAGGTGCCGGGCATGCTGTGTTTGGCTTGTTTAGGCCGTTTTGCTGTTGCATACTATTTATCTGATTGTTGTGAAATTATTTTATTCAGCCATGTTTTTTACACCCATGTATTACCGTGCCCACATCTTGTACATATATGTAATAAACGTAATTTAATAATCTGATACCAATAAAACTTTATATTTATACCATTACCTCTGCATTTCAACCGCTTCAATTCAAAGTCCCACCTTCCTTTTGATGCATCCAAATATAGGGATGGAGGCACGTATGTGTACCTCATATAAAGTCCCACTTTCCCCCTTTTTTTTCTCCAGTATATATAGGGATGGAAGCGGTTGAAAAGTTGGATTAGCAGTGTTCCCCTGCTATCCACGCGTGAGATGTACTTTTAGATGTTTGTATTCCCCGCACAGGGATTCGCACTTTTGGGCCAGCCAAGTAACATTGGATACATTGGTGTATGCATTTGTCTTACCAGTGACAGCAATATTATGGCATTCCCGGCACAAATCTAGTTGGTTTAAACCTTTTTCCACTCTTGTTTACGCTTATACAAGCCAATATTGGTTACGCTTATATAATTTTTGATTTTAACATCCATGTGTTCTTGCCGCACTGGCGGTGTGTGCGGGTTTGGGGTTCCTGAGCCTGTTCATGGTGTGTAGGGGGGGTTTCCACATTCGCGGGAGCTGCGATGCGCCTTGTGGGTCCTCCCCTTTCTCCCTGCACAGCCGTGTCTTGAGGATCGGGTGGACGCCCCTTCGCGCATCGGCGCCACGGTCCTCACGTCCAGCGCTTGGCGTCAGTCATGACGTCACTACGCTGCCGCTGAGAGCACCACCTGCGTGACGCATGTGGGGGCGTCTCGGCGCCAATCACCGAGCGTCCCGGCTCGGGTGCGGACGCTGTTTTTCGCCCCTCCCATGGTCACGCACGTGGCGTTGGCGGCGCATATACTCTGCACCTTCAGTCGGAGCCGGCTGTTCTACTGGCTGGTCTCCGCCTGGGGTCCCTGCACACCAGCCACTCCACCGCTTGGTGTTGCACGGTATGCTACTTGGGTAAGTGTCCCTTGAGACAGGTCCACTGTTTTTCACTCGCATGTTCCTGCACGTTATGTTCACACATATTTCCACCACTATTTTCAGGTTTTTGTGTTTCATCTATGGTTTCAGTTTTTTCACAGTCACATTCACATTCAGGTCAGCTCACCTTATACACACACACACAACCATTTTCATACACTCACCACACTTTTCTTGGCCACCACTTATATATGCGGACATATTGGGTGTATATATATATCACCCAATTTATTACTTCATTCTACTTACACTTCAATTGTTTTTCACATTCTCACATTTTTTTTTTTTTTTCACACATTTTTCATCTCACAATACAATTTTTCATTTGATTTCAGATATCTCCAACTTGCAGCATCACATATCTGTACTTTGGCACATGGAAATCCTCACAGGTACCCTTACATCTCCCCAAGCTAGTTGTGCACTATTACGCCGCCTCAGCTCCCGTGATGTGGTTCATGCTCCCGATTCGCCGTGTCTTGCTTGCCCCCTACTGCGCCCACTACTGTGGTTGGTGAGTGCACTGGGTTGAATTTCTTAAATTTTAATTTACATTTTTCAATTTTCAACAGAGTATGGTTTATTTCAATTATTATACTTACAGGGATATGTCGCATCTGCTCCTGACGAGTGGAAATGAATCCACGAAACGCGTAGAGCTACATGATGCTACAGACACATTCATTATGGCCTATGATGTCACCCATATGAACCCAGCTATTTTTGATTTTGTACCATGTGATCATCTATACAGGTGCCGGGCATGCTGTGTTTGGCTTGTTTAGGCCGTTTTGCTGTTGCATACTATTTATCTGATTGTTGTGAAATTATTTTATTCAGCCATGTTTTTTACACCCATGTATTACCGTGCCCACATCTTGTACATATATGTAATAAACGTAATTTAATAATCTGATACCAATAAAACTTTATATTTATACCATTACCTCTGCATTTCAACCGCTTCAATTCAAAGTCCCACCTTCCTTTTGATGCATCCAAATATAGGGATGGAGGCACGTATGTGTACCTCATATAAAGTCCCACTTTCCCCCTTTTTTTTCTCCAGTATATATAGGGATGGAAGCGGTTGAAAAGTTGGATTAGCAGTGTTCCCCTGCTATCCACGCGTGAGATGTACTTTTAGATGTTTGTATTCCCCGCACAGGGATTCGCACTTTTGGGCCAGCCAAGTAACATTGGATACATTGGTGTATGCATTTGTCTTACCAGTGACAGCAATATTATGGCATTCCCGGCACAAATCTAGTTGGTTTAAACCTTTTTCCACTCTTGTTTACGCTTATACAAGCCAATATTGGTTACGCTTATATAATTTTTGATTTTAACATCCATGTGTTCTTGCCGCACTGGCGGTGTGTGCGGGTTTGGGGTTCCTGAGCCTGTTCATGGTGTGTAGGGGGGGTTTCCACATTCGCGGGAGCTGCGATGCGCCTTGTGGGTCCTCCCCTTTCTCCCTGCACAGCCGTGTCTTGAGGATCGGGTGGACGCCCCTTCGCGCATCGGCGCCACGGTCCTCACGTCCAGCGCTTGGCGTCAGTCATGACGTCACTACGCTGCCGCTGAGAGCACCACCTGCATGACGCATGTGGGGGCGTCTCGGCGCCAATCACCGAGCGTCCCGGCTCGGGTGCGGACGCTATTTTTCGCCCCTCCCATGGTCACGCACGTGGCGTTGGCGGCGCATATACTCTGCACCTTCAGTCGGAGCCGGCTGTTCTACTGGCTGGTCTCCGCCTGGGGTCCCTGCACACCAGCCACTCCACCGCTTGGTGTTGCACGGTATGCTACTTGGGTAAGTGTCCCTTGAGACAGGTCCACTGTTTTTCACTCGCATGTTCCTGCACGTTATGTTCACACATATTTCCACCACTATTTTCAGGTTTTTGTGTTTCATCTATGGTTTCAGTTTTTTCACAGTCACATTCACATTCAGGTCAGCTCACCTTATACACACACACACAACCATTTTCATACACTCACCACACTTTTCTTGGCCACCACTTATATATGCGGACATATTGGGTGTATATATATATATCACCCAATTTATTACTTCATTCTACTTACACTTCAATTGTTTTTCACATTCTCACATTTTTTTTTATTTTTTTTTCACACATTTTTCATCTCACAATACAATTTTTCATTTGATTTCAGATATCTCCAACTTGCAGCATCACATATCTGTACTTTGGCACATGTAAATCCTCACAGGTACCCTTACATCTCCCCAAGCTAGTTGTGCACTATTACGCCGCCTCAGCTCCCGTGATGTGGTTCATGCTCCCGATTCGCCGTGTCTTGCTTGCCCCCTACTGCGCCCACTACTGTGGTTGGTGAGTGCACTGGGTTGAATTTCTTAAATTTTAATTTACATTTTTCAATTTTCAACAGAGTATGGTTTATTTCAATTATTAATCTTACAGGGATATGTCGCATCTGCTCCTGACGAGTGGAAATGAATCCACGAAACGCGTAGAGCTACATGATGCTACAGACACATTCATTATGGCCTATGATGTCACCCATATGAACCCAGCTATTTTTGATTTTGTACCATGTGATCATCTATACAGGTGCCGGGCATGCTGTGTTTGGCTTGTTTAGGCCGTTTTGCTGTTGCATACTATTTATCTGATTGTTGTGAAATTATTTTATTCAGCCATGTTTTTTACACCCATGTATTACCGTGCCCACATCTTGTACATATATGTAATAAACGTAATTTAATAATCTGATACCAATAAAACTTTATATTTATACCATTACCTCTGCATTTCAACCGCTTCAATTCAAAGTCCCACCTTCCTTTTGATGCATCCAAATATAGGGATGGAGGCACGTATGTGTACCTCATATAAAGTCCCACTTTCCCCCTTTTTTTTCTCCAGTTTAACTTGTAGCTTATTTAGCTGCCTGCGGTAGTGATAGAATCAGGAAAACACCACCAACCTTCTACAGGTAGCTTTAGCTGAACACTGTGCAGAGCTCGCCAAAAAATAACTTGTAGCTTATTTAGCTGCCTGCGGTAGTGATAGGATCAGGAAAACACCACCAACCTTCTACAGGTAGCTTTAGGTGAACACTGTGCAGAGCTTGCCAAAAAATAACTTGTAGCTTATTTAGCTGCCTGCGGTAGTGATAGGTTTAGGAAAACACCATCAACCTTCTACAGGTAGCTTTAGGTGAACACTGTGCAGAGCTCACCAAAAAATAACTTGTAGCTTATTTAGCTGCCTGCGGTAGTGATAGGATCAGGAAAACACCACCAAACTTCTACAGGTAGCTTTAGGTGAACACTGTGCAGAGCTTGCCAAAAAATAACTTGTAGCTTATTTAGCTGCCTGCGGTAGTGATAGAATCAGGAAAACACCACCAACCTTCTACAGGTAGCTTTAGCTGAACACTGTGCAGAGCTCGCAAAAAAATAACTTGTAGGTTTAGCTGAACACTGTGAGGAGGACGCACTACACTAACTTGTAGTCTTAGCTGAACACTGTGAGGAGGACGCACTAAACTAACTTGTAGCTTTAGCTGAACACTGTGCAGAGGTCGCCCTACACTAACTTGTAGTTTTCGCTGAACACTGAGGAGGACACACTACACCAACTTGTAGCTTTAGCTGAACACTGTGAGGAGGACGCACTACCCTAACTTGTAGCTTTAGCTGAACACTATGAGGAGGACGCGCTACCCTAACTTGTAGCTTTAGCTGAACACTGTGTAGAGGTCTCACTACACTAACTTGTAGTTTTAGCTGAACACTGTGAGGAGGATGCACTACACTAATTGTAGCTTTAGCTGAACACTGTGCAGAGGTCGCACTACACTAACTTGTAGTTTTAGCTGAACACTGTGAGGAGAACGCACTACACTAATTTGTAGCTTCTGCTGAACACTGTGCTGAGGTCGCACTACACTAACTTGTAGTTTTCGCTGAACACTGTGAGGAGGACACACTACACCAACTTGTAGCTTTAGCTGAACACTGTGAGGAGGACGCGCTACCCTAACTTGTAGCTTTAGCTGAACACTGTGCAGAGGTCTCACTACACTAACTTGTAGTTTTAGCTGAACACTGTGAGGAGGACGCACTACACTAACTTGTAGCTTTAGCTGAACACTGTGCACTACACTAACTTGTAGTTTTAGCTGAACACTGTGCAGAGGTCACACTAAACTAACTTGTAACTTTAGCTGAACACTGTGAGGAGGACGCACTACACTAACTGTAAATAGTCTAGCTGCCTGACTGTGGTACTAATAGGATCAAAAGAACACCAGCAATTTTCTTCAGGTAGCTGTAAATACTGTAACAAGACAAGCCTGCCTGTCAGTAGGAAGATAACAGGAACGGATCTAGCTAAACTGAATACAGTGTATTAATATATATATATATATATATGCAACACCTGGGATGCATATATATACACAATACACTGTAAGTGCAGCTAACTCACTGACTGTCCTGCCTAATCTAGCTAACTCAAATGAAATGACACTGTCTCTCTCTCTCTCTAAGCACGCCGGAACACACTACACAGGGCCGCCGTGCAGGCGGCCTTATATAGTGTGGGGCGTGTTCTAAACCCCCTGAGCCATAATTGGCCAAAGCCACCCTGGCTTTGGCCAATTACAGCTCTTTCTACCGACGGGGCTGTGATTGGCCAAGCATGCGGGTCATAGTGCATGCTTGGCCAATCATCAGCCAGCAATGCACTGCGATGCCGCAGTGAATTATGGGCTGTGACTCGCCACACAAACTTGGCGCGAACGGCCCATATCGTTCGCAATTCGAAGAACGATCGAAGAGTCGATGTTCGAGTCGAACATGGGTTCGACTCGAACACGAAGCTCATCCCTAGTGTTGTCACATGAAAAGATATAACAACATATTTACAAAAATGTGAGGGGTGTACTTACTTTTGTGAGATACTGTATATAGTGTTTACTTATCTCTCTCAAAAGCTCTAAGTGTCATTTTTTCTCTTATGCCTCGTTCCTCTGTTATCAACATTAATCACTTCCGAGAAGTTTTCCCAACAATGAGATCAATTTGTGTCGGGAGGGAGGTGGGGGGAGCTCAGGAGACAGCTTGTCTATTCAGAACACAGTTCTGACGTGTGGAGGGGTGTGTACCTTTCCTCCAATCTGCTCCTACACACTGTTACTGCAGCCTCTTTGCCCTCTCCTCTGTGCTCCTGACAGATGAAGGAAAATTTTAACACTTTTCTGCCCTTTTAAAGGGGTGTAGGGAAGAGAAGACTGCCCCCCCAGTTGGTTGGGTCACGAGGGTCACCCCCTCAGCCAGTGAGTCAGTCAGGGCCCCGCATTTACCCCATCTCGCGGGCATCATGGCAGGCAGCGGCGGCTTCTCTCTGGGCTGCGTGCTGCTTACTTGCTGCTCGGTTTCCCTGCGTGCGTCTTCTCCCTCCTCTCCTCCATGCACTTTGTGTCTCCTGCCGGCCAACCTCAGTGATCTATTTGGACGTTCTTCTTCCTTGGGAAGTTGGCTTGGGGTCTGTTAGCCAATGTCCAACAAACTGTGAAGACTCCCACATTCAGACTCTACACTCCAGGAGCCAACTGACCAGTGGTGGATGGTGTTTTTTTTCTGGGGGGCGAGGGCAAACAATCCATCCGCCACCGCTACGCCCCGGTCAGTTGGGTCACCCCCCTGGTCAGTGAGTCAGTTGGGGCCCCGCACTTACCTATCTCGCGGGCAGCATGGTGGGCAGCGGCGGCTTCTCTCTGGGATGTGGGCTGCTTACTTGCTGCTCGGTTCCCTGCGTGCGTCTTCTCCCTCCTCTCCTCAGTGCGTTGTGCGTCTCCTGCTGGCCAATCCAATCAGATCTCTTTTTAGCCAATCGGGTCTCATGACCCACTTCCTGATTGGCCAGGAGGAGACTCAGTGTTACAATAGCGAATATTCATTCGCTATTGTAACACAACTGGGTGGGCTTGGAGAGCGGTGCTCTGCGCCCTGAGACCACCCTTTTTTGAAGCCTATTAGAGCCTCTGGCTCTAATCACATGCTTCAAAATCCCCCCATTGGAATCCATGGTTCTGCATCCCTGGCTATAGATCAGAGGGCCGGACGTATGGATAGGGGGGCGGCGCCCATGCGCCCCTAGTGGACGGGCCGTCACTGCAACTAACCTTCCATTTTTGGACTGGGCCTTGGACCTCCTGGTGTCCTCCTTCACAGAATTTCTTTGATCTTAATTCAGTGGTCCCATACACCTGACCAGCAGGACCCAACTTGTCCTGGGATAGTGGTAGGTCAACAGTTTGGTGCTGGAAATGAGAAAATTCTTCCTCCCAATGTTCTGGAAGGTACTTACGATGGATGCCAGGCTGTCGGGCTAGGGAGGTGTTCTAAGTACCCTCTTAATAACGTGGTCATTGGAGGAAGCTCATCTCCCGATACTGGAGCTCAAGGTGATTCAGTTATCCCTTCATCGCTGGACCTCTCATCTGCAAGGTCATCCGATCAGGATTCAGTCGGACAATGCCAGGGCAATGGCTTACATCAACCATCATGGTGGAAATAGAAGTCTTGTGGCTCTAAGAGTAGAATTGCAATTCTGATTGTGACTTGAGCTAAACCTCACATTCCAGCTGTGACCAGCATGCAGATGTGATGCGTGGAAAATTGGCAGATTTCCTCAGTCGTCACCGTTTGGACTCTGGACAAAGGTTTCTTTACTATGCAATATTTTAAGACCTCTGTCACAGGTGACAATGGTTACAGGTGACAACCTGGTCTCCAGGTTCAACAACAACTGGAGCAGGTTTGTTTCCCGATCCAGGGATCCCCTGTTCTTTGCAGTGGCTGCTCTGGTGACTCCATAAGACTGGTTCAACCTGATCTACACCTTTCTCCTTCTTAAGCCTCTTCCTTGCCTGCTCCACAGGGTTGAGATGGAGGGCATTCTGGTGATTCTCACTGCACCAAACTGGTCCAGGAGGACATGGTATTCATACCTTGTCAAGCTCCTGATAAATGGGTCTTCCCAGGTCAGATCTTGTAACTCAAGGTCTGTTCACCACCCTGCTTCCCAGTTGCTGGATTTGATGGCTCGGCTGTTGAAGCTCTGGTCCTGAAGGATAGGGGCCTATCAGATTTGGTCCTCCTATACTTCTGAAGGCAAAAAAAAGCAACTTCTCACAAAGCCTACCATCACACTTGGAAGGCATATTTCCTGTGGCATTTTACAAGGGCTGCCAAACAGTGACAGAAGAAGCAGAGGACATAATTCTTCTCTCCCTGCTATCGTCACCTCAGAGATGCAGAAGCAGGGAGGGAGATAGTTAACACAGACAGCCAGGTGCTTCTTTTGTGTGTTTTTAAACTGGCCATTTCCGCTGCAGCTACATAAACCACTGCACAGTGGAGATAAGCTGCGATTGTGACTATCATGGCCTATCTCAGTTTAATAAAGTCTACAAATTGTTGTGTGTTAGCCCATAACAGGGCTTAAGAGCTGAGTGTATTTCTGGCAGATGAACAGGTATTTATCTGTACTTTCAAGGTATTTAATGGGCTAAAACATGGGGACTGTACATGTATTGCAAATATATTAGTGGATACATTGTGATTTTTTCAAAGGGCACATGTGATACAAGTTTAGGTGTCTCTATCAAGGAGTATTTCCTCAAACTGCAATTCCTTTACACCAGCTGAACTATTCAGATACTGTAGATCTTCAAAGAATATAAATAGCTACAGTCATCTAAAGCATTGATTTAGAGACTAACAATAGAATTAGAGGCTCAGAGAGAAGAAAAATACCTTAGAGAGAAAAACGCGATCCGTCCCAAGGCCAAAATCAATATTTCTAATCAAACGTTGTGGTATATTATCTTTGGTTACTTAATTTGGATCAGCTGCTTTTCTACTACCTTGAGATAACGGACCAAAATACAGCTGTGGATCCATGAGAGTGCCCAAAAGAAGGCATTAAAAATAAATAGGAGTTTGATGTGAACTTCAAAATTGTGCTGTTGGTACTGATACTTTATTAGTACAGTCACTGAACTGATCTCCGTTGCACTGCTGTGAATACAAATGTTGATTATGAGTGGATATGGATGTAGCCTCTACCCCCACAGGGCTTGTAGATGACTGGGTTCCACACTCCTACACAGCCAGGCAAATAGCATTTTTCAGCTTTCATCTGTAAACAAAGAACAGTCTTTGAGCTTGGTTTTTATGTTTTATTAGGAGTAATAACTTGAATGGGGAATTGTGGGATGCCTAACTTGATAGCAACAAAAACAGGGATAACTTCCCTGTGTACAACTCCAGATTTATTTCTTCACTTCCGGACACTGACAGTCTCCTAACAAAAAGATGCAAAAGCCCTTTAAGGACTACTAACTCTCAGTCCCTTTAGAAAGTAGCACAAAGTCTTGTAGGCTGCATCCTGGAGTACTTCCAAATCCCTTGTAAACACTGGTCCCAGCTCTACCCACTTGGCTGCTTCTTCACCAGTCTACCCGACTGACTCCAGAGATCTCCCAGGGCAAGTTAGGGAAGATTTAAGCACACCGCTAACTTCCAGAGAGACCTGCTATGTTTGGCAGTCTCTTCCCTTCTAAGTCCCTATCCATGCTGCAGTACTCACACGGTCCTACTTGCTCCCACTGCCTCCCTCTAAACGGCTTCTGTTGTCAGGATCCTCCCAGGCCAGCCAGAGCCCCAGCCAGAAGCAGATCACCCCCCCCCCTTCCCCAGACTAGGCTGTTCTCCCCAAGGGCCACGGACAATCCCCTCAGCACTCCATCTTCCACCAACACCCCTTGCCAGCATCACTCACCATACTTAAGGGCTGGCCCAACCACCCTGCCAGGCCCACGCCTGGGGATTGGTCAACCTGAGTATGCAGAACAAGCCTCCGCCCCCCAGTCTCCAGAACATTCCCTGACATTCCAGAACTAGGGGAAGGCGCCAGAGACTGATCTGCATGAGTCATCCAGCCCCTGACCTAAGACTCACAGTTAAAGCATAAGCCAACATATATTTTCCTGCACTGCACTAGTAGCACATTAAAGGGTGCTACATGGAGAAAACTTAAAGGTGTTAGCTTTCATTTCCCACCTTGAACTATAAAAATTACTGGTGTTTGATTTATACCTTAGGTATGCTTCTGCTTTACGTTCCTTCAAGTATATTGGCACAGCTTCAAGCAGCAGCTTAGCAGAATATTACCCGTGATAGATTGTGACCAGTAGTTGTCTATGAAGTGCAAGGTAGTACACACTGCACAATACAGTGTGCATATGTTGCCCTATAGCGTTTGCTGTCATAGTTATCAACTGCTGCTTTGATTAAAGTGGGCTAGGATTATGTTGACTATTATTCTAAACTTTACTAACGGTCATAAACAGTCATGCTAACTTTCCACTTAGAAAAGAGGCTCTTTTTTCCCTGCTACATCCACAGAAGGTCATCATGATGCAGTTTATTCTTAAGGTTGACCCATCAGTGAATTTACAAGTCACACTGTACCTTTTATCATGAAAACACAGTCCTTGAGCGAAAGTGACTGTGCCTAGCCACATGCTCTCAAGGGCCGCCTGAGAATAGCATATTGGAACAATTATGTCCACATTCTGCTGCATTGAGAAGAAAATTCTTGTTTCTGCCCTCCAGTAGTCATTTTTGTTTAGGGGTATGTTCATAAAAAAATTGCAAAGCTGAAAACTGTGAGTACATATTTTATGTTCTCAGGCTATGATCTCTGCAGGTTGAATGTTATTCTCTAAACAAAAAAAAAAAAACCACGAGAATGGGGAAATACATTATTGATGGTGCTGAGGGGCATACTTATTGTATGGAACTCTGCACCATCTAGTGGCATTATTGTGGTATTTTCACCATTCACAATTCTTTTTTTTTTCAGTTTTTAACATTCAGTCTGCAGAGAATATAGCTTGAGAACATTCATTTTTGCAATGTTTTTTTTTTTTACATTGGCTAGAGAGGCATCAGACAATGATCTGTGTGAATGTGATGGGCGTTTACACTGGAAGGTCACAACATGAAAGGCAGTAGAGACACTGATCAGTGAAAGGGATGAATTTTTACCCTGGCAGACAACAAAGCAAAATGCAGCAAAAAGTGCTGAACATGTCAGGGTAATGGACTCGTACACTGCCTGGTCACAGACTGAGAAGAAGCTGGGTAAGATGTGTACACTCAGCCAAGCACATTAAAGCTACTGCACAGGCATTAATATCTATTTGGTTTAATAATCTCTGGATCAGCATCTCAGTTCAGGGAGTGGGTGTTCACCCTGGATGATGCCTGAACAAGAAAGGATTAAAATATCGCAGGAGGAGGACAATGATCTCTTTGAAATGTGTGAATGTGACTGATAAATATAAACAAATGGTGAATACAGAGTAAAGTGGTATTAAATTCAAAAAAAAAAAATGTAGTTTAACAATTAGATATTGTGGCTGCATTTGTTTTATTTTTTAGGCTTTTTTCCTTGATCTTCACCTGGTGATTCAGCCGGTATGTCTGTTATTTTTTAAGTTCCTTTAACAAACCAAGCTGTCCAGACAAAGTAGCAGTTAAGAGGGTCAAGACAAACCATTTAATGCTGACAGGGCTGCTTAAAATGTTTAGCTTTTATGTAAAACTGTTATCTCAAAAGGAACAAAAAAATGCTTTTACCATTTAAAATGTGTAAGTGGTAAAAAGCTGGAGTTTGGCTTACATTTGTTAGACTAGCAAATTTAGATGGATTTGACTAACACCACCACCCTCTCCCCAGAATGACAATGCTGCGGTCCAGAAGTGTCACCTTTGCTTTTCATGTGGAGTGGAGAGGAGACACCTTAAAGACACCTTAATGCAGTGGTTCTCCTGTCCTCAGGACCCACTAACAGGCCAGGTTTGCCAGATAACTGAAATACATGACCGGTGATATAATTTGCTGCTCAGTGATTGCAGTATTCTAGTCTGCATCTCCCCAAGGTAATACTTAAAATCTAGCCTGTTAGTGGGTCCTGAGTCTAAAGTCTAATTTTTTTTTAGTTAAAAATAACAAACATGTGTATACTTACTCTGTGCAGTGGTTTTGCACAGAGCATCCCGGATCCTCCTCTTCTCGGGTCCATCTTCACTGCTCCTGGCCCCTCCCTCCTGTTGAGTGCCCACACAGCAAGCAGCCTGCTATGGGGGCACCCGAGCTGAGCCACAGCTCCCTGTGTCCATTCAGACACAGAGCCACGGCCCGGCCACCTTTCTCTCCTCATTGGCTGATTGACTTTGATCTCAGTCAATAAGGAGCGGAGTCTGGGGCTACCAAGACACTCCTGCAACATCGGTGGACCTAGATGGACTTCAGGTAAGTGTTAGGAGGCTGCTACACATAGAAGTCTTTTTATCTTAACGCTTGGAATGCATTAGGATAAAAAAAAACCTTCTACCTTTACAACCACTTTAAGACAGGAAGTGTGTTACTGACTAGACCACCAGGTGGCTCCTTTCTCTATTAGCATCCTCTGGAGCCACCCTTGCATGCAGGGACTAGACTTGTGTTTCCCTAAACTGGGTGCTTCAATAGAAACACACAGTCTTATAGCCTATGATGGCAAGGCACTCCCCTGATCCTCTCTTCCTTCTCCAAGCAAAAGACTGCACTTTCTACTGTTAAGTTTTTTTTGTGAGGAAGGAAGTTTAGGGAAGCAGCACTTAGAGAGCAGGAGTCGGCAGCATTGAAAGTCGTAAACTGCAAGTGCTGGGGTAAGAATTTTAACAAATAGTTTAAATGATGTTTAAACAGGGTTGCTCTTAAATTTACCTGCCAGCCTTGGCTAATTGCTAGGGATCAATTTATTTCACCCCAAGTCTGGAATTGCTGCACTTCTCTCTTCTTTCACTAGGTGGCCAGGTACCTGGCGAAATTAGATAAGACAAGGCCAATGCAAGGTCAGATTAGGAGTATATGGGGTGTCACAGCCAATGGGCAGGGGTTTTCTTAGGTCCCTTGGCCTGCTGGGAGAACCTATATATTTGGATGGAGTCAGGTGATCGGGGTTCTGTGTCACCTGGACAGCTGTCTGGGTGGACGTGTGTTGTACTGTCCTGGGCTGCTAGGCTAGAGTCTGAGGCCTATCCTGGGGACATCTGGCTCCAGGGCTGTCTGAGGGCCTATCCAAAAGCATGAGAGCAGCGTAGGGTTGGGATGGCGGCCTGCAGTCCAACCAGAAGTAACGGTTCTGCTGGCCGGAGAACCTGTCGTGGTCGGAGGTAGGGGGGAAGCTGTCGCCACTAAGGGACCAACCACCTTATTACCAGGGACCACAGTGAGTAGCTGAAGCAAGTACCGGAGTAGTATTCTCACCAACCAGGGACGGTGAAGAATTGGGAAACTTCAGCAAGTGTCAAGCCAGGGACCCAGCCAGCGGAGGTGACATTTGCAGAGCAACCTTGTGTGCCAAGCCAGGGACTGAGCAGGCCAGTGGGGTGACACTTGAAGAGTATCTGTGAGTGCCAATCTAGGGACCTAGCAGGGAAGCGGGGGTGACGCTTGAGTAAAGTACTCAGTGAGAAGGTTGGAAGAGCTCTGGAGATCCAGTGGCGGTAGATCAGCAAGTCTAGTGAGAGAGACTGGGAGCTCAGTGGAGTGAAGATCTACAAGAAGTTATTGTAGAGGAAGTACAGAAGTTCGTTACAACTTGTGTTAGAAACTGTTGCCATAGGCGACAGCGATCCTACATATGCAGATGTGGTGTCCTGCTGGGTGCATTTCCCTGCATGGCTGTCTACCTATAAAAGTCTTGGAGTCTGCTAATTAACATTGCAACCATCCAAGGGTGTCCTGGCCCTAAACCCTCTCTCCCACAGTTCTGTTCAAGAGACAATAAATCTCTTTGCATTCAAAAAGTGTCTGGCGCCCATGAATCTACCTTGCATTACACCCAACATGCCTTGTAACCCACTCTACACAGAAGGATGTCAGCTTTCCCTAACTCTGGAGGTAACTATTAGGCCTAAAGAGGCCCGGGACCTTGCTACAGAAACAAAAACAATGAGGGCTTAACAACTTCAGCCACAGCGATGTAACTGTATGTCGCCTGGTTGAAGGGGTTATATATCTGGATGATGCCTGGGCTACAGTCATCATCCTGGTACTTTTTTTTTTCAGGTGGCGATGGGCTTTAATGTAAAAGGGATCTTTGCAGCCAATTATCCTCTGGATCTTTTTTACAGGTGGCTGAAGGGGGTTCCCCACCAACACCACCTAGGCTCTCCCCGGGACTGAAGATGGCAGTTCTGCCGGCTAACCATGAAGATGACCAGGCACTTGAAGTACCCAGATTATCTCTGAATGAATGAATGATTTGTAAAGTGCCTGTCACTGCCCATGCTTTCACATGTTGTTCATCCCTTGTGATAGCAATAAAGTTTATAAAAAAAAAATTAAAGAGACAGTGTGAAAATAATATATAGATTTTTTTTAAAGTGTCCCCATCCCCCTGCGCTTGTGCAAGGCAAACTCACGGGTCGGTCCTGCACACATACACAAACAGCGATCGCACCACACACATGAGGTATCACCATGAACTTTGTAGCAACTTCCTGTTTAAATCTAAAGTGGTAACCTGTAAAGGCTTGTTGCTGTTTCATGGCTGTGTGCAATTTTAAAGCATGACATGTTTGTTATCTATTTACTCGGTGTAACGTATATTTAAAAAAATGGGTGTCATATTGTGTTTGTGTGAACCAAAATTCAATAAAGTGTATAAAAAAAAAAAGCTGCACAAATACTGCATGACACAAAAAATTTTCTAGGAAAAAAAATGTTGCTTTTTTACATATACACTCACTGGCCACTTTATTTGGTACACCTGTTCAATTGCTTGATAAAACAAATTTCTAATCAGCCAATCACAAGGCAGCAACTCAATGCCTTTAGATGTGGCGAAGAGGACTTGCGAAAGAAAAAAGGGATTTAAGTGACTTTGAATGTGGCATGGTTGTTGGTGCCAGACGGCTGGTCTGAGTATTTCAAAAACTGCTGATCTACTGGGATTTTCACACACAACCATCTCTAGGATTTACAGAGAATGGTCTGAAAAAGAGAAAATATCCAGTGAGTGGAAGTTGTGTTGACGAAAATGCCTTGTTTATGTCAGAGGAGAATGGGGCAAACTGAATTGAGATGATAGAAAGGCATTAGTAACTCACATAACCACTCGTTACAACCAAGGTATGCAGAATACCATCTCTGAATGCACATATTGAACCTTGAAGCAGAAGACCACACAGGATGCCACTCCTGTCAGCTAAGAACAGGAAACACACGGTCGGACACAAGGTCCGACCGTGTGTATGCTGCATGAGGCTATAATTTGCATAGGCTCACCAAAATTGGACAATAGAAGATTGGAAAAAAGCTGAATTTGGGTTTAGATTTTTTTGTTATGCCTCATTCAGTCCACTTTACATTATAGCATGTGTTCTTAATTTTTCTAATTTGATCAGGTATATTATGCACTTGCAGTATGTCTATGTCTAGATCGGGTTTTTGAATATATAGGCATGGTATGATAGGCATGGTACGTTTATACATTGGCCCATATAGATTGTCCTGATCATTAGGCCTCTGTTGTGTGATCGCGCTGTGGAACGCATCCGGACACCGGAAGTGCTTGCGGTGGTTTGAGCCGCCCACAGTGTGAAGCGATCCACAACGAGGCTTGGTTGAGGTTAGGGATTATTTAAGGGAGGTGACGCGGCGCGCCGCCTGTGCCCCTGGAAGACGTGATGATGTCACGAAACGCGTGGGGCGGAGCCAGACGACGCGCTGACGTCACCCCCGAGCGAATTGTTCTCCAGTAGGACGGGTTTGTCCGAGCTCCGGTGGCCACGGAGCCGGACTTAAGGCTGCTTAATCTATCAAGCTCTTGTAAGTGTGCATTCTGTTATTCTTTTAATAAATCTATCAGTTTTACACTATGTGAGCTTCCTTTGTGTTTTATGGGATCGCTGCCATGGGCTTATTGCGGTGACTGATGGTGAGAGGACCTCTAGTGGATATCGTGGGCAGTTCCTAACTCTGGCTTATAAAGATCTCTGCTTGCTGTGATCCTCTGTAGTGGGGGGTCACGGCTACCTGAGGACCTCTAGTGGATATCGTGGGCGGTACCTAACTCTGGCCTTAAAGATTTCTGCTTGCTGTGATCCTCTGTAGTGGGGGGTCATGGCCATCTGGTAAGGAGCTACCCCTTCTATTCTCTGGTGGTGGATCCCTCACTGTCACGGATCAATTGCAAACATCACTTGGACTTTTGTTGGGTTTCTTTGATGATTTTTGGGACTCACTAAGATATTATTTTTGATGGCCTTATTTGATGAATGTATTTCACATGTTATGTTTGCACAATATTTTTGATTTATTCACGGTTAAGATTTAATTATCTTTACTATAGATACTATATTGATGTATTTGGTTATTAGCGCAACCCCTTATTTTTTCTTTTACTTATCCACAATTGATGTTTGTTGTGGGGTTTGCAGCTTTTCGTACTATAGAACACTTTGGTTTATAGCGCGGTTTTTTTAATTTTCCACTTTTAGTTTTAAACATCACATTGACTGCTGCTTACCAATCTTTGGACTATTTCAACAGTCTATTACATGGATATCTTTGAATTTAGAGCTCGGAGGGTGGTTGACACCACCGGGGTCTTTGATTCTAACCCCACCTCTGAAGACTCAGGTACAAGCGGTCTCTTTATCCGCTTAAAGAACCTCACTATTTCTGAGTTGCATACCCAGTGGGACATAGCCTATCTTGAGACGTACATCAGGGAGGCTATGGTCCCGAGGAGTCTGAGGTGGGAAGTACCCCCCCAAAAAGGGGACGTGGACCTGGAAGGGTGGTATAAATACTTTAACGACTCTGGTGTCAGCCTCCTGCGTTTCCTCATCCAGAGGAAGACGGCTAAATTAGCCCGTCTGGATGAGGAGATCAAGATCGTTAAAGAAAAACTAACACCCTCGGTTGCTAGTGATGAATATAGGGAATGCTCTAAAACTCTACTCAAAACACTAGAGAAGGAAGAGAGAGACCAAAAGGTCAAAAAAAAGAAAAAATACCTGAGAGATAAGGAGGATTACCAGGCGGGTTTAGTCTTCAGTTGGCAGAAGAAACTTGCCTCAGAACAAGCAGGTGATATGGTGATGGATACACAACCGGTTAATGGGGAGGGTGCAATACCCACATTGAGGCCCTCCCCCGCCCAAGTAGAGAGGGGGTATCGACAATACCCCATGAGGAATACACCTATTAGGAATGGTAACAGGAAGAACAACAAACATAAGGGTAAAACCACTGCACCCATACTTCCATACTCAGATGTACCTTCCAATATGTACAATGATCATTATGATTATAATGATTATAACCATCCTAACCAGTCCAACCGTCAGAGGGTTAACACCCCACGCCCATGGGGTCCTCCAAGGGATGGACTGAGACCAGGAGTGTCTCAACGACAACCGGGTCCTAACTTTAATAACTACAGTCATTATCCAACTCAGCATGGGGATTTTGGTTCTGGTATCCCCACTCAGAATCGATTTTTTCCTCTTTCAGATTCAGAGGCTCCAGGCTTTTATGACCAAAACCCTCAGGGCTATTCTTATAATGAATCTGAACCGAACAGGAGTTCCCAGTACTCTGTAAGGCATGGAGGCAGTTATGATCCACCTAGGCCGAACCCCAAACCACAGGAGGTTCAGAGGAGTTCCAATTGGGGTTTTCCCAGGGCCACTCAGGGCCAAAAGAGACCGGGAGAACGAAAAGAGGAACCAGAGGGGGGAGGCGGGTCCAACAGATCAAAAAGAAGGCGCCCCTAGGCACCGGAGTGTTTAATCTGAGTAAACAGTCCTTGACAGACTCTGAACTACAGCTGCTAGATAAGGGTTTGAAATTTGCTCCGCCTAGGTGCCTGAGCAAGTTTCAGACCTATATGGACATACATAAATATATACGTAAGATCAATATTAAGAGGTATATATTGAATAACCCTATCACACACAATGGCAGTGGGGACTCAGGTTATAGGCACTCGGGCCTTGCCAACGCCTCACTATTCAACCCCCCAGGTTCTCTTGCTCCAGCTATCAAGACCTTTAAGGAAGTCCTATTAAGAGATCTGGAACATATTAGGGTTAGTAAATCTAAAATGAAGGGGAACCTGGAGGTAGGTTTAGAATCTTTATGCAACAACAAGTCTCTGGTTATCCGCCCCGCGGATAAAGGTGGGGGGATAGTCATCCTTGACCGGAGTGACTATCTGGAGGAGTTGCATCGGATCGTGGATGACCCAGATACATACACTCCCCTTACTAGGGACCCGGTTGTCAAGTATAAGAAGGAACTTGAGATGATAGTGGACAGGGGGTACCGTCAGGGGATCCTTGATAAAAGGGAAAAACTCTTTTTAGTGCCGTGTGCTCCTCGCACTCCGGTAATTTATTACCTTCCCAAGGTCCATAAGAGCCTGACTCGCCCCCCGGGACGGCCGATTGTCAGTGGTATTGATTCGGTTACGTCCCGGGTGGGCAAGTACATAGACCATTTCCTCCAGCCCCTAGTCCAGATGGTCCCTTCTTTTATAAAGGATACCACACAGGTCATAAATATGCTGTCTCGTGTAGTGTGGAAGCCGGGTTGGAGGTTGGTCACAGCTGATGTGACCTCACTCTACACCATCATACCCCATGAACTGGGGTTTGAGGCAGTAGATATGTACCTAACCCGGGACTCCGACCTCGTCCCACCCCAAAGACAATTTATCATGGAGTTGCTCCATTACGCCGCGAGCCATAACTATTTTTGGTTCAACCATCAGTTTTTTCGCCAGGATAGGGGCGTGGCCATGGGGGCAAAATACGCCCCCAGCTTGGCCAATCTTTTCATGGCCAAGTGGGAAGAGGACGTCGTCAAGGCCTGGGATAGACCACAGATAGTCCTGTGGGCCAGATACATTGACGACGTCCTCCTCCTATGGGACGGCAGTGAAGTGGAGCTCCAGAACTTCATGGCATTTCTGAATGAGAACGACAGGGGCATTAATTTGAATTTTGAGACGAGTGCATCAGAGATTAGCTTCCTTGACCTTAAGATCAGGGTCCAGGGGGATAAACTGGTGACATCTACCCACTTTAAGGCAACGGATAGGAACTCTTTTATCCCCTTAGATAGTTGTCATTACGAACCCTGGTTGAAAGCAGTCCCTTTAGGGCAGTATACACGCCTACGGCGGAACTGCACGGAAATTGAGACCTTTGACAACCAAGCAACCATATTAACAGAGAGGTTTATCGAAAAGGGATACGACCAAAACGAACTATCTAAGACATTGGAAAGGGTAAGGGATAGAGATAGGTCACTGTTATTAGGTACAGGTCAACGTCAGGGAGATAAGGGTGATTTCAGTTTACCTTTTATCACCACATTTTCCACTCAATACCGCCAGATTAAAAACCTCATAAAGAAGCACTGGCATATCTTGAAGACGGACCCTGTTTTAGGCTCAACCTTACCCGTAAATCCCCGCATCGTGTTTAAGGGTGCATCCACAGTGGGGAATAGAGTTGCCCCAACTGTGCAAGATCCACCTGCTATTAGGAGATCCTTTTTTCACGATCTTACAGGGTACTATAAGTGCAGGAATTGTCAGGTTTGCTCCCTCAACAGCTGCGGGGGTAGAAAAATCTGCCAGTTCATGTCTACCAGTACCTCACGGACCTATCAGGTTAAACCTTTTATAACCTGTACCACTGAGGGGGTCATTTATCTTATACAGTGCCCCTGCGGATTACAGTATGTGGGCAGGACCAAGAGGGCCCTTAAGGTCAGATTGGCCGAGCATATCGGTAATATCCGCAGGGGCTTTGATAAACACCCCGTATCGAGACATTTCGATGAGGTACATGCTAGGGACCCCTCCAACACCCTATATGTTGGGATCGATAAATATAGGCCACATTGGAGAGGGAGCTCGCTCGTAAGGGAGATCTCCAAATGCGAAATGTCCTGGGTCTACAGATTAAAGACGTATGCCCCTTTTGGATTAAACGTAGATACAGATGTGAATGCGTTTATTAACAATTCGTAATGCATTTATACATCTGTATCTACGATTTCAGGATGCATGCCATATGCATATAGCTATTTGTTGTATCCTTTGTGGAGCACAGGCAGCTCTTATGAGCTTTTATATTAGTTTTTAATTTCTATTAGATTAGGTTACATTTATATATTTACTGATTTTTATAGCTTTCTTTAATTTTTAATTTATGATCCAAGCAATGTCTGTTTGATGATTTTTAAATTGAATGGGGACACATCGGTAACACAGTTTTCAATACAGGCATTTGTGGGTGATTCCTATACACCCACTAGATGGCGCTGTTTTACATTAATGAGACTGCTGGCTGGTGATTACAAATAAAGTATGACCACACTTCCGGTTCTCATAACTTAGTAGTGTGAGTTATTGATGAATTTGGAATTTTTTGGGCTACTTGTTAGGGGTTCCTTTGGGGATCTCTCTCTCCATAGCTCTAATCTATTGACCATGAGTCAACCCAGCCTTAATATAAGTTTTTTTTAAAAATTTTTTAATTTTAATTTTTTTTTTTTTGACTGTTTCTAAAATAGACTAAAGTGATTACGATGCTCGCCATCTGGTGGGTATGGAGGTTCTCACCACGAGGCGGCACTGTTCTAACCCCTGGGATAGACAGATTTCTGAATTTGGGTTTAGATTTTTTTGTTATGCCTCATTCAGTCCACTTTACATTATAGCATGTGTTCTTAATTTTTCTAATTTGATCAGGTATATTATGCACTTGCAGTATGTCTATGTCTAGATCGGGTTTTTGAATATATAGGCATGGTATGATAGGCATGGTACGTTTATACATTGGCCCATATAGATTGTCCTGATCATTAGGCCTCTGTTGTGTGATCGCGCTGTGGAACGCATCCGGACACCGGAAGTGCTTGCGGTGGTTTGAGCCGCCCACAGTGTGAAGCGATCCACAACGAGGCTTGGTTGAGGTTAGGGATTATTTAAGGGAGGTGACGCGGCGCGCCGCCTGTGCCCCTGGAAGACGTGATGATGTCACGAAACGCGTGGGGCGGAGCCAGACGACGCGCTGACGTCACCCCCGAGCGAATTGTTCTCCAGTAGGACGGGTTTGTCCGAGCTCCGGTGGCCACGGAGCCGGACTTAAGGCTGCTTAATCTATCAAGCTCTTGTAAGTGTGCATTCTGTTATTCTTTTAATAAATCTATCAGTTTTACACTATGTGAGCTTCCTTTGTGTTTTATGGGATCGCTGCCATGGGCTTATTGCGGTGACTGATGGTGAGAGGACCTCTAGTGGATATCGTGGGCAGTTCCTAACTCTGGCTTATAAAGATCTCTGCTTGCTGTGATCCTCTGTAGTGGGGGGTCACGGCTACCTGAGGACCTCTAGTGGATATCGTGGGCGGTACCTAACTCTGGCCTTAAAGATTTCTGCTTGCTGTGATCCTCTGTAGTGGGGGGTCATGGCCATCTGGTAAGGAGCTACCCCTTCTATTCTCTGGTGGTGGATCCCTCACTGTCACGGATCAATTGCAAACATCACTTGGACTTTTGTTGGGTTTCTTTGATGATTTTTGGGACTCACTAAGATATTATTTTTGATGGCCTTATTTGATGAATGTATTTCACATGTTATGTTTGCACAATATTTTTGATTTATTCACGGTTAAGATTTAATTATCTTTACTATAGATACTATATTGATGTATTTGGTTATTAGCGCAACCCCTTATTTTTTCTTTTACTTATCCACAATTGATGTTTGTTGTGGGGTTTGCAGCTTTTCGTACTATAGAACACTTTGGTTTATAGCGCGGTTTTTTTAATTTTCCACAAATTGGAAAAAAGCTGCCTGGTCTGATAAGTCTCCATTTCAGCTGCAACATGCAGATGGTAGGGTCAAAATTTGGCATAAACTACATAAAATCATGGATCCATCCTGCCTTGTATCAGCGCTTCAGGCTGGTGCTGTAATAGTGTGGGGGATATTTTCTTGGCACACTTTGGGCCTCTTAGTATCAATTGAGTATTGTTGTTGACCATGTCCATCCCTCTATGACTACACAGTGTCCCCATCTTCTGATGGCTACTTCCAGCAGGATAATGCACCATGTCACAAAGCTCAAATCATCTCAAACTAGATTCTTGAACATGACAATGAGTTCACTGTACTGCAATAGCCTCCATAGTCACCAGATCTCAATCCAATAGATCACCTTTGGGATGTGGTGGAATGGGAAATTTGCATCATGCATGTGCAGCAGACAAAACTGCAGCAACTGCGTAATGCTATCATGTCAATATGGACCAAATCTCTGAGAAAACACCTTGTTGAATCCATGCCATGAAGAATAAGGCAGTTCTGAAGGCAAATGGGGGTCCAACCTGGTACTAGCAAGGTGTACCTAATAAAATGGCCTGTGAGTGTATGTGAGAAGTGTCAGAATTGGCCGGGGGTTGAAGTAGTAAAAGCAAAATTAAACTCTGGTATTTATTTCCTAAAAAAAATGGACCCCAAGGAGTTGATAGCTGTAAAGTGCTAGTATGCACTGTATATAAGCACATTATTGCAGACTTACCTGTCAAACAATGCCCTCCAGTGCTGCGCTGTCATTGTACCTGTTGGTTATGTTCCATCCTCTTCTGGTTTTCCTTCCGGGTTACATCTGTTAATGCTGACAGGTACAAAGAAGCATTTATGACAGAATAGGCCAATAGGGTCAGTTTTGTCAAAAAAGCCCAACAGTCAGCGTCTTTTTCTTTTTTTTTAATAACAAACATGTTATACTTACCTGCTCTGTGCAGTGGTTTTGTACAGAGCAGCCCGGGTCCTCCTCTTCTTGGGTCCCTCTACACTGCTCCTGGCCCCTTCCTCCTGTTGAGTGCCCATACAACAAGCAGTTTGCTATGGGGGCACCCGAGCCGAGCTGTAGCTCTGTGTGTACATTCAGACACGGAGCTGCGGTTTGGCCCTGCCCCCTCTCTCTCCTGATTGGCTGACGGCTAACTGATGGCCAAGGGACCCGTAATATCGCTGGATAGAGATGGGGCTCAGGTAAGTATGAGGGGGGCTGCTGCACACACAAGGCTTTTTATCTTAGATAAAAAAACCTTCCGCCTTTACAACCCCTTTAAAGGATTGGTAAGCCGCCCAGGCGTATGTAGACCCCATTCCAGACAAGGCTGTGTCTATTCACTGGAATACTGGGTGGACACATACATCAGAGACCCTGTTAATCCATCTATTGAGATTTGTCCTTATGCCTTTCTGTTGATATGTCTTCAAGTATATAATTGAAACCACTGCCTTAATATTTTGGTGCTCTGGAACTTGGCTAACTAGCCCACCATATCTGAAAAGTCCAGATTTCCCTGTCCTGGCTCACGGTGTGGCGTATCCCTTTGGAGTGAGGCCCTGTGCCCCTTGTGGGGAGCCTGAGTTGGGACCTACTGCTCCCCTTTCTCTTGGACTTCTGGTGTCTTATGGCGGCAGTTTTCCTTGTTTTTAAATGATGCGGCTATGTAGGATATGACTGTATATCCATATGATATTATTGTGAACTTTAACCACTTACCCTGAATAAGAGGAATTACACAATCGCTCAAAACGCATCGGGAATTACTCTGATCTTGGTTGTACCATTGACAGAGAATTGTGGTTATTCATTTTTTCAATTATCATGTATTTACTGTAACCGTATCAAATGTTGATACTGCACCAAAACTTTTTAATATTTCCAACTAATAAATGTTGAACTTTTTATACTATCAATCCTACCCTCTTGGAGTTCATGCCCTATAAAGCCCCATTAGAGAGTTTCTTTGTCAAATTGGCCAACAGGGGATGTGGGCATCCTCTCCTAGTCCCTTTTACGGCAAGCACTATCGATATTCTTTAAAGGATTGGAAAACTGCAATATATTACATTTTTGTTTTTTTTGAAGTAATACCATATATATAAATAAGTAAAAAAAAAAAAAATCACTTTTATTGGCATTCCTGTGAACTGTTTAACCACATACCGACCAGCACACGACGATTTACGCACAATGGCACAGCTGGGCAAATGGGCGAACAGGTACGTTCCCTTTAAGATGCAGCATTGTGGGCACGCCGTGTGCTTCGTGACCGCGGGTCCTGCGCACTCGATGTCCGCCGGGTGCCCATGATCGTGTCACGGAGCGGAAGAACGGGGAGATGCCTGTAAACAAGGCATTTCCCCGGTCTGCCTAGTGACAAGACAGAGATCACTGCTTCCTGTCAATGGGAGCAGTGATTGCTGTCATGTAAGTAGTAGCCCATCCCCCTCACAGTTAGAATCACTCCCTAGGACACACTTAACCCCTTGATCGCTCCCTAGTGTTTAACTCCTTCCCTGCCAGTGTCATTTACACATTTTTATAGCACTGATCGCTGGATAAAAGACAATGGTCCCAAAAGAGTGTCAAATGTGTCCGCTGCAATGTCGCAGTCACGATAAAAATCGCAGATCGCCGCCATTACTAATAAAAACAAATTAATAATAAAAATGCCATGAAACTATCCCCTATTTTGTAGACGCTTTAACTTTTGCACAAACCAATCAATATACACTTATTGCAATTTTTTTTACCAAAAATATGTAGAAGAATACATATCGGCCTAAACTGAGGAAAAATTTGTTTTTTTTATATATTTTTGGGGGATATTTATTATAGCAAAAAGTAAAAAACATTGTTTTTTTTTTCAAAATTGTTGCTCTCTTCTCTTTTTGTATATAGAGCAAAAAATAAAAACCGCAGAGGTGATCAAATACCACCAAAAGAAAGCTCTATTTGTGGGGAAAAAAGGACGTCAATTTTGTTTGGGTGCAACGTCGCAGGACTGCCCAATTGTCAGTTAACACGACGCAGTGCCGAATCGCAAAAAGTGCTCTGGTCAGGAAGGGGGTAAATTCTTCCGGAGCTGAAGTGGTTAACCCACATATAGCATACAGTCCTAACTTGGCTGACTCTACATCATTCCACCACTAATCTTTATCCAACCTCAAAAAAGAAAATCATTTTATTGATAATGATCTGACTGCTCATGTTAATCTATCAATGTGACCAGTGTACCTGTGCTCAGTCTGAGTACCACTGGATAAGCATATCTCATACTTTATCAATAGACTTGTAAAACATACCAGGTTTTTGCATTCTGTGTTGTACCCATGCACTTATATAAGAACAATACTATAATTGTGCTATGTGCAGGTTATAGAGCAACAGGCAGGACTCATACTGTATATTAAATAATACAATAGTGATTTATGGTAGCAAACTGCCAATTACAGACCTATCGCTTTCATAATGCTATAAACACACCATAAACAAATAGTGCATCTATAAAAGCAGCAATGACACAGAAATGCTCCGACAAGGACACTTTGTCACAATAACACCACCCACAGGCAGTGCTTCCTTATAGAGTTTAGTATGACAGGTTCTCTAATAAACGGCAAACTGCTTTATCTACTGATATAATCATATATTTGTAACACACATGTGATCCTGCCAGATATTATACCAAAGCTTCCTGGTGCTATAATTATATATACATACTTATTGAGTGTGAATAGATTATTCCAAAATTGAATAGTAGATGTAAGAGATCATGCACATAGCAGAAAGCATCCTAAATATCCTAAAATCATATTTTTCTGATGAAAATAACTTTATTAGAGGAACATTTATTTTCTTGAAATCACAGGCTATTTTATGACAAGGGGTTGGGTGGGGGTCTAGTAGCAGAACAATGAGGTCAATCTATCTTCTTCCCTGTTGATCAGTTTGCTGAAGTCTGGTACTTCTCTTGATCATGTTGACATTTCAGTGCTTCTTATGATTTTGAAAGCAAGAGCAATGAAATAGTAGAAGGAGACGACCCCCAACTCCATACATGCTCTTAAATATCTTCAAATTTATTGATACTCCATAAAAGACAAATATGGTACAGCACAGCAGATGTTAAAGCGCTTCAGTCATAACGGCCTTGTTCACAATATGTACAAAAAAGAGCACAAATGGGGAGTACTCGGAATGGTCAGGGGTGGGTAGTGGTGTTCCCCAGGGTTCTGTGCTGGGACCAATCCTATTTAATTTGTTTATAAACGACCTGGAGGATGGTATAAACAGTTCAATCTCCGTATTTGCAGATGATACTAAGCTAAGCAGGGCAATAACTTCTCTGCAGGATGTGGAAATCTTGCAAAAAGACCTGAACAAATTAATGGGGTGGGTGACTACATGGCAAATGAGGTTCAATGTAGAAAAATGTAAAATAATGCATTTGGGTGGCAAAAATATGAATGCAATCTATACACTGGGGGGAGAACCTCTGGGGGAATCTAGGATGGAAAAGGACCTGGGGGTCCTAGTAGATGATAGGCTCAGCAATGGCATGCAATGCCAAGCTGCTGCTAATAAAGCAAACAGAATATTGGCATGCATTAAAAGGGGGATCAACTCCAGAGATAAAACGATAATTCTCCCACTCTACAAGACTCTGGTCCAGGCCGCACCTGGAGTATGCTGTCCAGTTCTTGGCACCAGTCCTCAGGAGGGATGTACTGGAAATGGAGCGAGTACAAAGAAGGGCAACAAAGCTAATAAAGGGTCTGGAGGATCTTAGTTATGAGGAAAGGTTGCGAGCACTGAACTTATTCTCTCTGGAGAAGAGACGCTTGAGAGGGGATATGATTTCAATTTTCAAATACTGTACTGGTGACCCCACAATAGGGATAAAACTTTTTCGCAGAAGAGAGTTTAATAAGACTCGTGGCCACTCATTACAATTAGAAGAAAAGAGGTTTAACCTTAAACTACGTAAAGGGTTCTTTACTGTATGAGCGGCAAGGATGTGGAATTCCCTTCCACAGGCGGTGGTCTCAGTGGGGAGCATTGATAGCTTCAAGAAGCTATTAGATAATCACCTGAATGACCGCAACATACAGGGATATGTATTGAAATACTGACACATAATCACACACATAGGTTGGACTTGATGGACTTGTGTCTTTTTTCAACCTCACCTACTATGTAACTATGTAACTATGTATATAGTGTGAAAATGTTTCACCTCCTTCTATTAACGAGTTTTAAATTAACCCATTTCTAAGCATTTTATTGATTATCTTCATTGTTTGTTTTTTTTGGCTTGCTACTTTGAAGTGTCTCACCCCTTTGAATTGTTTTCATTGTTTCATTCTGACAACTATTAATGAGTTAATTGAACTGTTTTTTGTATATATTTCTTTGTTGAACAAGGCCGTCATTGCTGAAAAGCATTAATATCTGCTGTACCATATTTGACTTTTATGGAGTATCCATAAATGTTAAGATATTTAAAGCAGAGTTCCGACAGACAAGAAAGAAAAATTAAAAGTCAGCAGCTACAAATACTGCAGCTGCTGACTTTTAAAATAAAGACACTTACCTGTCCAGGGCGCCCGCGATGTCCGCACCCGAAGCTGACCCGTCCCTTGGCTCCGGGTGCAGGAGCCGCCATCTTCAGTAAGGGAATGAGGAAGCTAAGCCGAGCGGCTTCACAGCCTAGTTCCCTACTGCACATGCACGAGTCGCGCTGCACATCCTTACTGGTCCCTGCTGTCTTCTGGGACCTGTGTGTCTCCCAGAAGACAGCAGGGGGGGGGGGCAGAGGAGGGGCCGGACATGGCATAGATCGCAGCGGATTCTGCAGCGATCTTTTGCCGGAAGAGGGAGCAAATACCTGTATTAGACAGGTATCTGCTCCCCCCTGAAAGGTGTCGAATGTGACACCAGAAGGGGGGGGACAGGATAAGCGTAAGTTCCATTTTTGGGTGCAACTCCGCTATAAGAGCATGTATGGAGTTGAGGGTCATCTACTAATCGTGTTTACAGCTGTGCGACTGCTTATCCTGCACCCGACAGCTCAGAAGGGCTTTTGGATTACTTGGGGTAGAAGCACCTTTTCTTTCTTTTGAAGGGCAATGAAATACAGACAAATATATTAAAGTATATCCAATTCAATTGGAACGTCAATCAGGGCCTTCAAATATATCTAAATTATTTTAAAATGCAGTAATAAAACGTTTTAAGAATGATAGTATTGAAACGGAACTCTGTATTGGTGGAATATGGTATAGATGACAGTGTGAGAACCATGCATGGTCTGTCCTTGAAGGAAGGGGCCTATGTGTAGTATACACCACAGATTGGCTGTACCACGGAAATTGAACTTGTACAGAAGAAAAACAGGTAAAGGGAAAAGGGCAGATATAGACTGGGGGCTTAATGCTATACGCCAAGCGAAGAGCTAATTACACAGATAAAATATATATACTGTATGGGAGTCGTTTTACCTGCCAAAGAATTTGCACCTCTTTCTATTCATACTAGGTCTTGTCCCTACCATCAGTCAAGGGACAGTGAAGGAGAGGCAGCAGACTGAAGAGCTCATCTCTGTCACTCTGCTCCTATTGGCATGTTCTTTGTTAGCACATAAACACTTTAGCAGAGCTGGTTCGCGTCTTGTGCTGCTACTCCTCCCATTCTGAGCTCTGCTGTACAGGGGACTGCAAGAGGCTAATAGCAAATCTAATTCAAGTCCTCTTTGATTTTTAAAAATTCACTTAATGATTTGTCTTAATCGTTCATTAAGGAACACAGGGACAGAGATAGTTCGGGGACACTGAGTTATGCGGCTACCTACAGGAGATTGGACACTGGCAAACAAAGCTGTAAGACAGGCAGGTATAACCCCTCCCACTCTCATCATGCTCCAGTTTTTTGCTAGTGTCCTAGGAGAATGGATGTCTCCTCCGGAAGAAACACATTTAATTGTTTACTTTTTCTGCATTTTTGTTTTTTTCAAGACTCCCTTTCCTAAATCAAGATTCTACAGTTGCTGCCATGCAGGAAGAGCTCATTTTGCAACTTTACGGATTAACTGATCCTTAGCATAGCTATGGATGCTATACCCAGACCCTGCTGTGAGGAAGTCATGGGAGGCTGCCTGAAGTGACCTGAGAGCATTGAAATCTACTGTAGCTTTTTGTGTACCAAGTTAGTAGTAAAGCTGTGATACACCCATTTGGTGGAATACTGTACCTGAAGATTCGTTTAGAACTATGCCCACCAGAAGGGTGAAGACTGATTGGTATGTGCATACTGCCTTGCCTGGGATCTTGTCGACTGCCACTTAGTGAGTAACAGGGCTTGTCCAAGCTAAAAAAAATAAAACGGCCACCACCCGTAAATTTTGCAGTGGGCATGCAACATTACAGTTGGTTGCCCTTTTGGTCTATCCACTGCACCTGGGGTCTTCAGCAAGGTACTATCCCTTGTACTTGCTCTGCTTCACTCTCTCATCATTCCCATGGGGGAATACCTAGATGACCTTCTGTCGGCACAGTTTCTGTCAGTCAGTCGAACACACTGTTCAGACTATGCTGAGGTTCAAATAAATAAAGGACAGCAAAGGAGTATCTAGGCCTTCTCCTGGATATTGCCCTGTTTGAACAATTTTTCCTGCAGAAGAAAAAGCCTAATCTGCACTCCCGGGTTCAGACATTACATTTCAGGAGCCCCATCCTCTGCTTTGGCATTAGGGTTTTGGACTCTAGGCTTTTCTGCATTCCCAATATCACTATGGACCATTGCAACCTAACATTCTGGCTGCGTTGGACAAGAAGGCATATTCTCTGAACATTTGCATGCCTGGCGCCCAAGAAGAGGTTGGTCATGGCCTTGTGACTTAGGAATCCTGCCTTAAAGGTGGGAAAAACTTTTCTCCCACTGGTTTGGAAGATTCTCATAATACATGCCAGCCATATGGGCTGTGGGTGAGTCCTTTACACCCTCTCAGTGCAAGGGGCATGATAGCTAGAGGAAGCTCAGCTCCTGATTAACATTCTGGAACAACTTATTCCTTCATTGCTGGACTTCTCGAATGCAGGGTCATCGGATTTGACTGGATTCTGGCTTGGCCAGAATTTCACATTCCAGGTGTGGAAAATTAGCAGACCTACTTCCTCAGTCAACAAGGTATGGACCCAGAAAAATTGTCTCTTCACCCGGAGGTATTTCAAAACCTCTATTGCAGATGGGGGATGCCAGACATTGACCTCCTGGCTTCTAGGTTTAACACCAAACTGAGAAATTTCCTCTGTAGGTCAAGGGATCCTCTAGCTATTTAAGTAGATGTCCTGTTATTTTCATCGGATCAGTTCAACCTGCTCTATTTTCCTCCTTTGAAATGCCTTCCTCATTTGCTCTGCAGGATCGAGATGGAGGGCATTCCAATAATACTCATCGCACCAAAGTGGCCCAGGCAGATATGTTGAACTCAAACCTCACCAGACACATGGTGGACTTTTTATGGGCTCCCCCAGACTGCCCAGGTCTTCTATTCCAAAAACTGGTTACAACCCTATTTCTTGGGCGCTGGCTTTAGCTGTTTGTCCTAAACTATAGGGGAGTACCTGATTCTGTTATCCCTACTCTTCTCAAAACTAAAAAATCAACTTCTTGCAAAGTCTTCAGAACAAATAGAGAAAAAATCTCAGCCACCACACACCATACAAGCCCACCATGTAAGATTTGTGTGGATTACATGCAGTCAGGGCGGACTCCTGGCCTGACTTGCCCTTTCAGTGGAACAAACTGAATGGGGGACTTGGATGCTGGAGCAGAGACCCTAAAGTCGGTGTGAGGCAAGGAGCTTCCATCCCAGGAAGTATTCCGTAGGATGAATTCTGTGTTTAGTCCTGTCTGAATCGAAGACACCTCCCCCACCCAATATTTGGACTTGTGGTATATATTGCATATGTATTTGGGCACCCAAATAAAAAATTAGACATTTATTTGGATTCTTCTAAAACATAATAACATGGTGAGAGGTGGGCTTTTCAGCGAGGCTGTGGGAGCTCATCTTGATTCTGCTAGCCCTTCGGAAACCAGTATTTTAACTTATCAGGGACTGTCTACTCCAACTCACAAGGCTGCCTTCCTTGTTACCAACACCCCTGCAAGGTAAGTTTATGAGTAGGCGACCTAAGACTGGCAGTAGATGATCCATTTTCTTTTCAATCAGCCAGAGGGCTACTCCAAAAACAAAACAAGTTCCATCATCTACACAAGCGAGGTGGATGGAGGAATCAGTGCTTTTGTATTTTTAAAGCAGAAACTTCTCCAATGTCAAAGTGCACTGAACAGAGCTGCAGCCGCTGATCGAATGAAAGTTTTCCAACCGCTCTGTTCGACGGAAGCCAATTGTTAGATCGACTTCTGTCGAGTGGCAATGGCCACTGATGGATCCAAATTTGGCTGGTCCCCACTGAACTGTCTGATTTTCGATCCACCTATGGCCAGCTTTAACCTGTAAAGAAACCTTTCTTGCGCTACATAAAGACAAGGTAGTCTCTTGAGGCCTCTTTTCTTTCCAAGGTAGTTTCTGCCTTTCAACCTAACAAGGACATCTCTCTGTTCTGCTCAAAAAGATTTCCCCCCAATGTCTGGATGTGGTATATGCTGTTTGAGTCCATCTCTTAGCTACAGCTTCTTTTTAGATGGCTATCTTTCCATCATTCCAGAACGTCTCTGTAAGGGACAGCCTGCTTCTTGTTCCACCCTCTCTAGGTTGATTTATTCACTCAGCATTCAAGCCTACAGTACACAAGGACAGGGTTCCACCCATCAAAGCAATACTCCACTAGATCAGTTGAATGCCTGATGCTGAAAAAGCCCATAAAACACTGTCTCTTTTTGCAAGACTGCCATCTGGTCTTCTGTGCTCATCTTTCTTAGATTTTACCAGGTGGATATTCAGACCTCATCTGATCAGCTTCATTCATACGGTTCTTCATGTGGATCTGTAACCTATTGTTTACTGGTAGTGTTTCATTTGTTATGTTGCCCACTCTTCAATTGAACCCTCCTTGAATGTCACAGTGTCTGAGAATTACTGCTATTCTGTGTCCCTTAATGAACTATTAAGGAAATATAATTTTTGAAGAACCGTAAAATCTATTTCTTGGAGTTCATTAAAATGGAACTTTAGTCAGAAGATTAAGTCCTGTTAGATCACTTCATGCTGGCCACTTTTGCAGGTATAGCTATGTAAAACATTAAAAATAAGTGCCTATACTGTTTAACCAGTTGCCACCCGGCCACCGTCAAATGGCATGAGTGACTTTGCATGAGGATAGTGGGGCCGTTCTAAACCCCTCCTCCATCCCTGTTCAGTAGTGAAATAGGGGGAGAACGAGTGCGGGATTTTGAACAAGGCACATAGGAGCAAAAGTGTAGATTGAATAAAAAAAGCAATTTATTAATAGAATAATACAAAAATTCATACAGTTACATATTTAGGCACATAGCTCTGCATATGTTGGCACTTAGCTCTATGATGTTAATTATATAGTTAAGAAATATATTCCATCAATGATTTCAAATACAAACAAATAAATGCATTAAAATAGGAACGTTCATATATATAGGTTAGTCATGTACACACGTAACGGTAGTTGTAAGCTCTACGTCGTTTCGGGACCTTATAGCCACTCATCAGGAGCATAACCGTAGTGATACCTATGAATTGGGGAAATAGTGGTATTGAATGTTATGAATATACAGATGGGTAAATGTAAAACATGAATATCACATTGTTACTTTAGCCATGGACTCACAATAGTGTCTGCGCAGAGGCGGTGCGGCCCAGGATGCCAAGCCAGCCAAAAATGCCCAGGCCCGAAGCTGAGGGGGCATATCCCGGCAGGCGGAACCAGCACGCAGAGCCCCCCAGGCGGGGTGAAGGTGAGAAAACAAATTGTATGGGTGTTGAGGGTAATCCCTTGAATAGGGAGGAAGTGCACTGGGTGTATATCTGAAAAAAATGTATAGGGTGAGTGAGTGTTGAGGTGAAAGGAAATGAATAGCTAGTGGGTGAACTGGAGCAGAAAGGGTTGTGGGAAAAGCGGAAAGGGGGAGGAAAAGGCAAAGATAAGATTGAAAACGAAAAAAGAAGGAAGGGTACAAAGAGAAAAGAAGAAAGGGGAACAGAAAGGACCAGAAAAGTGAGGGGAAGAAAAAGAACAAGATAAGAGGAAATTGAGAGGGAGAACCAAAGAGAGAAACATAAGGATGGGTGGTATGGGAGACAGGAAAATGAAAGTGGTCAGAGAAATGACCCAATGGGGAAGAAAAGTGACTGTGGGAGTGCGAAGAGGAACATACCTGTGCAGGTGCAGATGAGGGCAGTGATGCTAGCAATAATGTGGTGCAATTGAATAGTGATAGGCAAGAGAGCCGGAGGGGGGGACCCCGTACTGGAGGACGGTGCCGCGGGGAAAGCAGCCAGAGAGAGGCCCCCAACAACAGGCACCAGCAGCCAGGAGGAAGCAGGGGAGCGCCCCAGACCCATGCGGCTGGACACAGAAACTGGCCAGCCGTGATCGGCCCCCCGAACCCATGAAGCGCTGGAGAGTGGAATCCCAGAAATCTGCTATAAGGCGCCAAGCTGGACGCAAAACGGCAGGTGCGGGAGGCGTGATGTCAACGCGCAGTGGGGAGGACCCCGCCCACCCCCCCGTCAAGGGAGGGGGGGGGAAACCACAGTGCGCGTCGCAGCTTCGGGAAAGAGCAAGCCGGGCCGGCAAAGGCAAACGAAAGCCCATGCCGCCAGTGCTCACACACACAGAGAGCAAAATTGGTCAAAGGATAAGGCCAAAAGGGGTAATACCACAGTGTTTGTGAATGCATGGAAGCAGTTAGTGTATGGAAATAAGTTCAGAGTGTTGTATAACAAGATATATTAAAAATGAACAGATAAAAATGGGAGATATGGTGAAAGATAGATTGAAAATGGTAAAAGATATGAGATATTTATATTGCTCGATGTTACGACCATGTGCCTCCATCCCTGGTTATATGATAAAAAGTAGAACAATATGGTGGGACTTTGCATGAGGATAGTGGGGCCGTTCTAAACCCCTCCTCCATCCAGGTTCAGTAGTGAAATAGGGGGAGAACGAGTGCAGGATTTTGAACAAGGCACATGGGCGCAAAAGTGTAGATTGAATAACAAAAGCAATTTATTAATAGAATAATACAAAAATTCATACAGTTACATATTTAGGCACATAGCTCTGCATATGTTGGAACTTAGCTCTATGATGTTAATTATATAGTTAAGAAATATATTCCATCAATGATTTCAAATACAAACAAATAAATGCATTAAAATAGGAACGTTCATATATATAGGTTAGTCATGTATACACGTAACGGTAGTTGTAAGCTCACATTGTTACTTTAGCCATGGACTCACAATAGTGTCTGCGCAGAGGCGGTGCGGCCCAGGATGCCAAGCCAGCCAAAAATGCCCAGGCCCGAAGCTGAGGGGGCATATCCCGGCAGGCGGAACCAGCACGCAGAGCCCCCCAGGCGGGGTGAAGGTGAGAAAACAAATTGTATGGGTGTTGAGGGTAATCCCTTGAATAGAGAGGAAGTGCACTGGGTGTATATCTGAAAAAAATGTATAGGGTGAGTGAGTGTTGAGGTGAAAGGAAATGAATAGCTGGCTGGCTTGGCATCCTGGGCCGCACCGCCTCTGCGCAGACACTATTGTGAGTCCATGGCTAAAGTAACAATGTGATATTCATGTTTTACATTTACCCATCTGTATATTCATACCATTCAATACCACTATTTTCCCAATTCATAGGTATCACTACGGTTATGCTCCTGATGAGTGGCTATAAGGTCCCGAAACGACGTAGAGCTTACAACTACCGTTACATGTATACATGACTAACCTATATATATGAACGTTCCTATTTTAATGCATTTATTTGTTTGTATTTGAAATCATTGATGGAATATATTTCTTAACTATATAATTAACATCATAGAGCTAAGTGCCAACATATGCAGAGCTATGTGCCTAAATATGTAACTGTATGAATTTTTGTATTATTCTATTAATAAATTGCTTTTTTTATTCAATCTACACTTTTGCTCCCATGTGCCTTGTTCAAAATCCCGCACTCGTTCTCCCCCTATTTCAATCCATTTTCTTAGTCTACTTGTCTTCAGCAAACTGTTTACGGGATGTATCATCTTTAATTCAATCTTATTTTATTGCGAAAGAAAAAGTGTACAGTACACAAATATATCATTCAGTAACACATATAAAGAGATAAACATCCTTTTAATATCTGTGCCAAAACGTCTCATATAGTATGAAGTTTGTTAGCTTCAATTATTCTAGTTTGATATACAAGCCTGTGTAGCTATATCGTCAATCATGACTTCTTAAGGGTCATTGAGCACCACTATCCACTCAATAAGCGGTGCCCACATATTACAAATATGCTAGGGCTTTTGTTGATGTGCTAATCAAGATTTCTCTTAAGGTGAAACTCTATGTGTGTCACAATTTCTGTCTGGTGAGACTAAAAATTATGTTTTGGGAGGTGGTGTAGCACTGTAACATAAAAAGTGAAAAGGGGGATGAAGATGAGGACAGAGGGGGCAAGGCAGTATGGTAGGTAGATAGTAAGAGGGAGGCATTCCACTTAGGCTAGACAGTTGTGTTGGTGGATTCCTTTGCAGCCCAAGGAATAAATTCTGAGGAATATCGAAACATGGACATGAGGTCCAGGTCTTGGAAAATTGCTCCTCTTTACCCATTTCCTGCGACAACATGCTGTGTATCATCTTTAGAAGGGGCTTCCTTCTGAGACGACAGCCACGCAGACCAATTTGATGCAGCGTGCGTGCGTATGGTCTGAGCACTGACAGGCTGACCCCCACCCCATCAACCTCTGCAGCAATGCTGGCAGCACTCATACCAGTATGAGAGAGTGAGAGCAATCACACTAAATTTAACACACCTTCTCCCCATTTACACCTGAGACCTTGTAACACTAATGAATCAGATGACACCGGGGAGGGAAAATGGCTAATTGGGCCCAGTTTGGACATTTCCACTTAGGGGTGTACTCACTTTTGTTGAGAGAGGTTTAGACATTATTGGCTGTGTGTGGAGTTATTTTGAGGGGACAGCAAATTTACACTGCTATACAAGCTGTACATTCACTACTTTATATTGTAGCAAAGTGTCATTTCTTCAGTGTTGTCACATGAAAAGATATAATAAAAGATTTACAAAAATGTGAGGGGTGTACTCACTTTTGTGAGATACTGTATATACAAACACGTCTATTTCAATAAAGATTGGATATAAAAATGAGCATAGAAATGGTAAGAAGCCCTGCGACTTAAGAAAACAAACGCCTGAAAATATTGAAAACGAGATAATTATATGTAAGGGATGAGCGAGACAAACCCTAATTATTTCATAAAATGGTATGGATTTCTAGTTCTTCATTTAACCCTCCGGTGCCAAAGTGTTCAATATGAAAAGCCAGTAGGTTTCACTACGGCAGAGCCTCTGGAATCTTACAGCTTGGGAATCACAAAGAGGGATGGTTTCTATCACCCAGACTCTTAAACCTTAAATTTAATAAGGTGGATAAGAAAATGCCTAGGAATACTTTAGCATGAAGTTGACAGGCAGTAAAAAGCAAAAGATGAGTGAGTACCCTAGCAGCATGTCTTTTCTAAGTGAGGGAGGAAACCGGAGAGCCTGGAGGAAACCCACGCAGGCACAGGGAGAACATGCAAACTCCACGCAGGAAGTGTCGTGGTTGGGGTTTGAACCAGCAACCTGGTTGACTTTTTCCTGCAAGGTGAGAGTGCTAGCCAGCCTGGCCCTATAGATGCTAAAAAGGTCAACAGCCTTGTTGCCATAGCAACACGTTTGTGTAGATGTTTACAAACCTAAGCTGCAATATAGACAGCGGGAGGCTTTTTATTTTTTTAGAAAAGCTCAGGTATGTAAACAAAATGGTGGCTATGGCAAGGTTGTTTTACCTTTTTTAGCTGACATATCATGTAGGGTCCTATGTTCTCTAGAACAAGTATACCTACATGTTGCCAATAGCAAGCAATCAGAGGTTGCTATTGGCAGTGTTTGTTTGCTATGAGGGTAGTGGGGGCATCTTGTAAAGTCCCCTGGATTGTTTATTGTGGGAGAATAGAGACTGTGACATCTTCTGAATATACTAGTTGCCTGGCTTTTATGCTGATCCATTGGTTTGTGTTCATTCTCCATCGTTGATTAGGATCAAGCAGGAACAGAAGTTCTGAATAAACATGCGGTGATGCAGGAAGCATGGAAGCCAGCGCCAGCCAGGAGTCTAGCATTTTCAGAGGACGGGCAGCAATATACACCTTTATATTTCTCTCAGGATGAGTTCCCTTTTAACCATTTGGGGGAATCCTAGTAGTTCCCTAAAGCATTCATCCCTGGAAAGAGACTCTGCAATTCACATTGGCCACCGTGTGTACAGTATATGCTCCTTATTCCCTTATTTATTGCTGTCTGGGTAGCTATGGGAGATATTCTGCTCACTTCCTGTCCTTCTGACCCCAGAGGAAGTGAGGGGTAAATCTCCACAATGGGGACCCAGACAGTGATAAAGACTTGTGAGCGGCATCTAAACCGCTCCCACTCTATTGTGACCAATCAGGTTATGGGATTACATGATGGAAACAGAAATGCATTTGATTGCATTTATGATGTATTACAATTGTAGCCTTTCTATTGAAATCCACTTCCCCAAATGTGTTATATTGATTGAATGGGTTGCCATCTATAGATTGGTTATTCCTATTGAAGGAGATCAATCAAAAAAGAAATTGATAATTTATCAAAGCCTGTATATCCACCATTAAAAACAAATTAAAACATAAAAGGGAGCATGGAGAATTTACTGCTATTGCTAGCAGTAGAACTCAGCAGCCAACGCTGTAGCAGACTTTAGCCAGAAGAGAAAAGCTGTCAAGAGACAACCCCAGAGCTGTAAAAATAACAGAGGCATGCACCCAATTTATTATTCTGGATGATCAACCTCTTTCAATTGTTGACAACATGTGTTTTCATCAATTTCTTAATGTGTTGGAGCCGAAGTATGACATTTCTAGTCGCTGCTACATAACAGACGTCATCTTACTGCAGATCCGCGACGCAGTTAACCACTTAAGGGCCAGCCTTGTTTTGAGATTTTGGTGTTTACACGTTTAAAACAATGGAAAAACAACATGTGTAGTGCTGTGCATGATGTGAAAATTGAAACAAATACAAATTGGATCAAATATTAAACAATAAACCCAAATGCTCTAAATAATGCAATATAGACATAAATGATGATCCATGTGGGTAAGTGACTAAAAGTCTGAGAAGGTCAAAAAAAACAATATGACAATATTCAAAAAACATTCAAAACGGTGATCGGGGAATGTTCAAAGCTTCTTATTGGTATCCAAACAGTGATGGAAACAAGTGGCTATAGTGAGGGGAACCACCACCGATAAACAAAAGGCTTACCAAAATGTTTGAACCCAAATGAACATACGTTCAATGAGTCAAACAAGCTGTGTTGTGCAAACAACGGATAAGGGGAGACACTTGGGCTTTCCAAATAATTGGACCGGGAACAATGTCAGCTCCATAGAGATCTAGACGAGGTCTATGGAGACGAAACGCGTCGGGAAGGACTCCACTGCTGCCGTTTTTAAAAAAGCGCTTGTTTTATCTATTGTAAGTCTTCATTAAACCTTTTTGTAATTTTAAACTGAATTATGGTATGTGGCCCTTTTTGTTCTCCCTCTCTATAATTGCCCTCGCCACATCCATGGAAGTTTGACCGACGCCTCCCATGAAACCTCCCTGCAAGGATTGCCTCTATCTGGTGGATAGCCGGTTGTTCCCGGTCCAATGATTTGGAAAGCCCATTTTGTTTTTCCATTGTTTTGCTATATCATATTGTTGTGTTAGCTGCTTGCACTAAGGGCAGCGCAGAATTATTTTTTACATACATGTTTAAAACATTTTTTTTTGCTAGAAAATTACTTAGAAACCCCAAACATTATATATTGTTTTTTTTCTAACACCCTAGAGAATAAAATGGCGGTCATTGCAATACTTTTTTTCACACCGTATTTTCACAGTGGTCTTACAAGCGCACTTCTTTGGAAAAAATTCACTTTTTTGAATAAAAAAAAAATACAACTGTAAAATTAGCCCAATTTTTTTATATTGTGAAAGATAATGTTACGCTGTGCAAATTGATACCCAAAAATGTCACGCTTCAAAATTGTGCCCGTTCGTGGAATGGCGACAAACTTTTACTCTTAAAAATCTCCATAGGCGACGTTTAAAAAATTCTACAGGTTGCATGTTTTAAGTTACAGAGGAGGTCTAGGGCTAGAATTATTGCTCTCACTCTACCGATAGCTGCGATACCTCACGTGTGGTTTGAACACCGTTTTCATATGCGGGCGCTACTCACGTATGCGGTCGCTTCTGCACGCGAGCTCATCGGGACGGGGCACGTTTAAAATTTCTTTTTTTAATTAATTATTTTACCTTTTATTTTTACACTTTTATTCCTATTACAAGGAATGTAAACATCCCTTGTAATAGAAAAAAGCACGACAGGACCTCTTAAATATGAGATCTGGGGTCAAAAAGACCTGATTTCATCTTTAGACTAAAATGCAATTAAAAAAAAATTGTAATTTAAAAAAATTATTTAAATAAAATGGTCCTTTAAGAGCTGTGGGCGGAAGTGACGTTCTGACGTCGCTTACGCCCAGAAATTGTATGGAAATGGGTGGGGGCCATCTTCCCCTCACTCGTCTCCATACCCGACAGTAGACAGGACACGATTGCCTCCGCCGACGGCTCCAGTAAGCGGCGGAGGGCACCGGATCGCGGCGGGAGTCCTCTCCCGCCACCGCTAAAAGTGATCTCGCCGTGATTCCGCCACAGAGACCACTTTTATCTTGTAGCGGACTGCCCGCTGAAGACGAGGATACTGGGGTTATGGCAGCTAGCTGCTGCCATAACGATGTTGTTGGACGTAAAACTGCAGCGGGCGGTCAATAAGTGGTTAAAAAGCATACTACCATCATGTTGCAGAAGAACAAAGGCCATTAGCTTCACTACTGACTTCTGGAGCAGTAGTGTGAGTCCACGGTCTCATCAGATTAATGGCACAGTGGATAGATGGCAAATTCTCTCTGCATCAGGTCCAGGCTACGAAATTTGAAAGCTCCCACACTGGTCAAGCAATAGTGAACATACTTGAGGAAATGCTTCAGACTTTGGAGATTCCCAAAAGTTCGGTTCATGTGTGGCCCATACACTGCAGCTGGCTGGCTCAGAGGGACTGTTATCACAGCGCACCATTGCAGATGCTGTGGGAGTTAGGGCGCAGAATAATTGGCCACTTCAAACATTCTAACCTGAGATACTCTTGGCTGCAGGACATCCAAATGTAGCTTGGTCAGCCAAGCTACATCTAAGTTGGACCTAAGAAAAGTCCAACAATGAAAAGCACTTTGCTGCTTTGCAGAAGCGTTTCTCTGGTACTGAGTGAAACCCACTTTACTCGATCCAAGGTAATGTTATTTTTCATATTTAATTATAGCAGAAAAAATAAGCTTTACATTTGCTCATAAATAATGAAATAAAAAATTAAATGTTTAACATTTTAAAATGTAAGAAACTAGAGTAATTATTTTTTTTTAGTTAGCTATTAGTTTTTGGTGTAATGCTCTATTTTTTTCTTAATTCACAGAAAGAATATGCTGCATTCATTCATTGTGATTTATTTTTTTCTTAATTCTAGCTATAAAGATCGATTTTTTGGTAATGCAGACACTTCCAGGGAGGTGAAAGAAACGTACATACCAGAACTGCAAAACATTTCTGAAGAGGCAATTGTGTCTGAGGAGCAGCATGAAGAACCAGCTTCCAAAAGGCGTCACCGTGACCAGCCAGGTACCAGTCTGGATAGTGTCTTTTCAGAAATTGTTGGTGAATCTTTATCTATGTCTGAGAACAGTGCTCCAAAAGCTGCTACTATACAGCTGGAAGCTTACCTGGGAGAGATCACTGTACCTCGTTCAGAGAAACCCCTGAAGTACTTGGCAGTTAATAAACTGAGATTTTCAACTCTGGCTAAAATGGCCCAAAAATATCTTTCTGCCCCATGCAGTAGTGTGGAAAGTGAAAGACTGTTCAGCTTAGCATCTAACGTCCTTACTGATAGTAGAAACAGGCTTATGGCTGAACATGCAGGGATGCTTCTGTTCCTTAAAAAGAACTTGCCATTAACTTTTGAGAAATAATAATTCTAATTGCTAGATTGCCTGTTAATCTAACCCATACTGTTGTTCCCCATGATTAAACAATGCACGGTAATATTTTTTTACGGTTTTGCAATTTTGGTTGGATGTGTAATTTTACATTTATTTATTGTTGTTATTATTAATATATTTTATTGTTGTAAAATAGTTTTTTTTATTTATAAACATGTTCTGTGAAAATTCTTTGAGTTTTTTTACAACTTTGTGACAAGCAAATAATATTGTTTTATTATTTTATAATGTCTTGAGTTACAGTTCTTCATAATTATAAAGAAGATATCATTAGTCTGTATTGTGCTTTGAAAACTGTCACATGACATTACAAAAAAAAAAAAAAAAAAAGTATTGGTACTTGTTCTTAAAGTGGCAACAGTGCAACCCTAGCATGGAGTGATGGTAGCATCTTTTTTTTTTTTCAATACAGAGCAACACATCTGTGAATTCAGGATACCATCAATGAAATTATTATTATTATTATACGAGATTTATATAGCACCAACAGTTTACTCAGCGCTTTACAATGTATAGGGGGGACAACACAATTACAGTACAGTTCAATACAAAAGGTACAGGAGGGCCCTGCTCGTAGAGCTTACATTCTAAAGGGAGGGGGTGGTGGTACAAAAGGTAATAGCTGCAAAGAATGATTTTATGGGGAGTGGATGAATGAAATGAAATGCAGCTCCCCAACCACCACTATGTTTCACTGTAGGCACCATGCATTTTTCTTTGTACTCCTCACCTTTGCAACACCATACAGTTATGAAGCCATACAGTTCTGAAAACATTCATCTTGGTCTCATCACTTTAGAGTACTGAGTCCCAGTGATCTTTTTCAGCATGGGCCCTGGCAAATTCTAGGCAGGCTTTTTTGTGCATTGGCTTTAGGAGAGGCTTCCTTCATGGATGACACCCATGCATGCCATTCCTCTGCAGTGTACAACGTATTGTGTCAGGGGAAACAATCACCCCAGTTTGGCTTTCTTCTTCTTTAGCTAACTGCAGTAAACTTGCATGGCCATTGTCTTCATCCCTTCTCATCAGAAGACGCTCCTGTTGAGGTGTTAACATCCGTGGACAGCCTGGACATCTCTGTGAGATGGTTGCAGTTCCATCTTTGTTAAATATTTGTATCTTTTTTGCTCCAGTATTCTGACTAAGTAAAGCGTTGCTGATCTTCTTGTAGCCTTCACCTTTCTTGTTTAAAGAAATTATTTTCTCAGGCCTTGTGACATTTCTCTTCCATGTGGTGCCATTGCTGACACCATGAAATGGAAAGGGGTTTTCTTTAAGTAACGCCCTTTAATAAACAACTGTCTGCTGGGCACCTGTTTAATGAATAATTCAACTCACCTATAGTTGAATTCTTGTTAATTAGGATTTTGTTTTCTAAAATTTAGCTCTGCTCCCAAGACTTTCAATTGGAGTGTACTCATTTTTGCAACACGGTCTTAAATTAGTTAGGAAAAATACTTTTTTGTGTGTGCAAATAACAAATCATGGTTATAACCAATGCCCGAATTTATGGGAACCTTTTTTTAGTATTGTGTCCCATAAAAAATGTTGATCCTGAAAGGAAAGTAAAGGTTTTCTGACAAATCTGTTGGGGTGTACTCATTTATGCTGAGTATTTAATATAGCATCAAGCCAATTAAACTCCTGGGATATTGATCTGGTCAATTAAGTAGCAGAGGGAGTTAATCGGTTTCAGCTGCTTTGGTGTTAATGAAATTCCCAACAGGTGCCCTAGATGGGCAACAATGAGACAACCTCCACAACAGGAATGTTTTTTTTTTACAGGTGGAGGCCACTGACATTTTTTTCCCCCTACTCATCTTGTGACTGTTTTTCACTAGTTTTAAATTCAGCTAGGGTCAGTGTCATTACTGGTAGCACAAGGCAATACCTGGACCCTATAGAGGTTGCACAAACAGTCCAACTCCTCCAGAATGGCACATCAATACATGCCACTGGCAGAAGGTTTACTGTGTCTCCCAGCAGTCTCAAGAGCATGGAGGAGATTCCAAGAGACACAGTTACTCTAGAAGAGCTAGACAGGTCCTTAACCCATCAGCAGGACTGGTATCGGCTTCTTTGTGCAAGGAGGAACAGGATGAGCATTGCCAGAGCCCTACAAAATGACCTCCAGCAGGCCACTGGTGTGAATGTCTCTGACCAAACAATCAGAAACAGACTTCATGAGGGTGGCCTGAAGGCCCAACGTCCTCTACACAGTATCTGCACCATTTTATATATGCTGATTGGGTGGACTGGAGCAGGTATCTGTGTGACAGTATACTCCTGCTTCCACTCCTCTTATTTCTTTTAAACTTTATTTTCCCCTTTTTCTTCATCTTGCTCTTATACATGCTCTTATTTTGGGCTGTTTTCAGATGTTGGCCATCGCATGGCTGGCTCTGCCCACCTGTTTTTGATCAGTTTATAGTGCGCCATGCTAACTTATAAGCTATTCTTTTTCCATGGGGCAGGCTTTCCCGATGGAGACGGTGCCTGGGAAATGCATTTCAGCCTCCCCCTCGCTTGTTCTTGGTCTCCTGTCAGTGGCACGAGTGAAGGCTCGAGATGCTGCCAATTTTATTCACAATGGGTCCCTACCTGTGTTCCAGATATCCACCAGTCCATCCAGATTTCTGTAGCTTCTTTGCCCACCACACCAGTCATGTGAACACCACCCAGGAGTTTTACATGCAAGTGAGTCTGCAATAAACCAGTGTAGGTGTTTTTTTTACCTCATACTGACCTGGTGCCCTTTCCATTTCTTTGAATGCCTAACAAGGAATTCCCAGACTCCTTATGAAGAGATGCCAGTGATCATATGTGTTTTTCCCATCCACCCTTCAACTGATTATTCTGCCATTTTATGGACCTCTTTATGGCTTGTGCCACCGTGACAGCAAAGCACCGATTTACTTGTTCTTTACAAGTCTGTGTCTTGATGTCGCAGGTGTTAGAACTGTTAACCATTAGTGTCAATATTCCCATTCCACACTTTCCTGAATAAAGTTTAAGAGTAGCAGGTGATGAAGCAACAACCAGGTGTAACTGGAGACATCACAGATACATATATTCTCCAGCACACGATCGATCATTGAATAGCAGCCCAAATCTTTATTGAAGAACGATCGCATCACAGAAGATATAGTGCAACGTTTCAAAGCCCTGCAGAAGCCCTTCGTCAAACATGTGATCACATGCCTGACAAAGGGGTCCGACACAGCTTTGAAACACTGCATCGTCTTCAGTTATGTGATCGTTCTTCAATAAAGATTTTCAGCAATCCATCGAGTGCTGGTGAATATATGCATAAAAACTGTTGTAAAGCTTCCATGAATTAGGTACAGTACTTTCTAATGAGCCAATAGAAAAGTGTTGCATACCCTTTGTTAAATGTCCCCATGTATGTCTCTGGCAAAGGCAATAATAGCAGAGAGATCTTTGGTCTAAACCAGGGATATGCAATTAGCGGCCCTCCAGCTGTTGCAGAACTACAACTCCCATGAGGCATAGCAAGACTCTGACAGCCACAGGCAGAGGCATGATGGGACTTGCAGTTTTGCAACAGCTGGAGGTTCGCTAATTGCATATCCCTGGTCTAAACAGAGGAGTATTAGTGATGTGAGGCAAAGAGTAAATGTTGCCTTTTATGTAGCATCTTCTGCAATGCAGCTTTTCCTCTACATCCTCCTCCATGTCCATTTGCATACTTTCTGTATACACAGTAAGTGATTATGTGCTTTCCTATAATATATTTACCTTTTTCTAAAGAAAACTCATACTTTCAGAGATGCAGAATATATCATTAATGACATTTCTGAAACTGTTGAATATCGGTTAGCACAGTTTACCACCAAAAAGCTAGTAGACTAGCAGAGTCTGCCAGTAGAAAGCATGTTTGTAGTGCTGGGTTTTCGGATTAGATAGCCTAGCATGCTTTTTAGGTTTGAGCTTTCTAAAAGATTTATTTGTAAAATAAGGAATAGTACAAAGAAATATCAAATAGGTTATAATCTTGTAAACTTTCATTAAAAAACTACACCAAAAACACACAATTGTATCTTTTTAAGAATGTTTTTCTTTCATTTTTTTTTTCTTTTTACAAAGCTCCCAACTTCAATGCAGTATAAAACTCTTGAGAATGACATCCTCATGATCTTTCTTCAGGCTAGAAGAGCAAGTTGCGCAGAGTCCTTGGGGACTTGACTCTGTTCAGGAGAGTGCTGGCGGCAGCTGATAGAACAGGAAAGCCGTTCAGAAACTTAAAGCGGTATTAAGCCCAAAACCAATAATGTAACATTGTAGCTTAATCAAATGTGGTGGCTGCATTCTTTTTTTTTTTTTAGGCTTTCTTCCCTTTGTTTTCATCTGGTGATTTGGCCAATAACACACCTCCTGTATTAGACTGGGTTCACACTGCTCCGACATGGAAGTCAGGCGACTTCCGCTCCGAATTTGCTCTACGACTTTAATTAATGGGATCCGACAAGAACAGACCCTTCAGGGAGAGACGAAGCAGAGGGAGAGGACACATTGAAGCCAATTTAATAAAAGAACTTTGTCTAAAACCTCTGTACTGGTTTTATTTGCCACTTTTTGGGGTGAATGAGTAGGGGTACAATATATCCCCACTCATTCACATAGGGTGGGGAGTAAGGATCTGGGGGCTCCCTTGTTAAAACTCCCCACCCACAGATCCCCCCACAACCACCGCCCAGGGTCAGGAAGAGGCCCTTGTTCCCATCAACATGGGGACAAGGTGCTCTGGGGTGGGGTTTTTTGGCGTAGGGGTTCCCTTAACAGCTTGCCGACCAGCCGCCATTATACTGCGGAAGGTTGGCATGGCTGCATAAATCGCCGCAGGTGTACGTCGGCCACTTTAAGAGCTCTAGGCGGGGGAAGCAGAGAGATCTGCTGTTTCTAGTGATCAGGAACAACGATCTCTCTACTCCCTGTCAGTACCCCCCCAGTTAGAAACACCTCCCTAGGGAACACTTAACCCCTTGATCACCCCCTAGGGAACACAACCTCTTCCCTGCCAGTGACATTTATACAGTAATCAGTGGCTATTTTTAGCTCTGATCATTGAAAGTCAATGATCCCAAAAAAGTGTCCGATCTGTCCGCCACAATGTCACAGTCCCGCTAAAAATCGCTGATCACCACCATGACTAGTATAAAAATATAATAAAATTAAAAATGCCATAAATATATCCCCTATTTTGCAGACGCTATAACTTTTGCGCAAACCAATCAATATAAGCTTATTGGGATTTTTTTTACCAAAAATATGTAGAAGAATACACACTGGCCTAAACCAATGAAGAAATTTTTTTTTTTTTTTTTTTTTACATTTTTTGGGGATATTCTAGCAAAAAGTAAAAAATATTTTTTTTCAAAATTTTCACTCTGTTTATAGCGCAAAAAATAAAAGCAGAGGTGATCAAATACCACCAAAAGAAAGCTCTATTTGTGGGAAAAAAGGACATAAATTTTGTTTGTGTACAACGTTGCATAACCGCGCAATTGTCATTTGCACTGCTGTATTGCAAAACATGGCCTGGTCATTAAGGGGGTAAATCCTCACAGTCCTTAAATGGTTAAAATCCTACCCCACGCCTTTTTTTTTACATTTTGGCGTGGGGTTTCCCTTCAAGATCCATGCCGACCTGAAGAGCCTCATATGGAATTGAGGGAAGGGGGGGGGGGTGCACGCCTTTTTTAAATTTTATTATTTTGGCATGGGGTTCCCCTTCAAGATCCTCAGAGCACAAGTCATACGCCAAAGTCGGACGAGTTAAGATGATGATCTGACTTTGATTCGGCTTCAATGATAATGAATGAGCTGAAGTTGGACCAAAGTAGTGCAGGAACCTTTCTCAAAGTCAGACAGACTTGTGGCAGACCAGTTAAGACGGCTCTCATAGAGAACCATTAATATATACGCATCAAGCGACATGTGCTCCCAAAGTCGGAGCGTATGTCGCACCAGTGTGAACCGGACCTTACAGTGCCTACACTCTGGATGAAGGAGAAACAAAGACAAACTTTGGACAGCAGCGCTAGTCTTGGGGGAGGGTAGCGTTAGGACTAGCAGATTTGGATACACAAATTAATTTCAAACACCAGCTAACTCTTCATTAGTTACAGCAACAGTTTGGTTTATTTAGGGATAAAGGGTTTACATAAATAAAAGCTGACCACTGTAAGCACACCTGTCACTGTTAAATGGTTTGTCCTGACAGACTTACGGGACAGATGCGGCAGCTGCATTCGCATTTTTTAGGCTTTTATTTTAATTTTCCACCTGGTGGTCAAAGAATTAGTAAGCTGCAATACGTTTGCTTTTGGGTTTAATACTGCTTTAAGTGGTCACTCTTTTTACCCCTCTGGCATAATCTCTTCCTTTTACAGTTACTTTACAGAGTTCCACCTAAAAAGGTTTGGATTCCTCCCCCCTCTGGTGTCACATTTGGCACCTTTCAGGGGGGAGGGGGGAGCAGAGACCTGTCTAATACAGATATTTGCTCCCACTTCTGGCAAAAGATCGCCGCAGTATCCGCAGCGATCTACGCCATGTCCGGCCCCTCCTCTATCCCTTCCCCACTGTCTTCTGGGAGACACAAAGGTCCCAGAAGACAGCAGGGACCACTCAATGCGCAGCGCGACTCACGCATGCGCAGTAGGGAACCAGGCTGTGAAGTCGCAAGGCTTCATTTCCCGATTCCCTTACTAGTAATGCCGGCGCCTCCACCCGGAGCCGAGGTGACGGATTGGCTTCGGGTGAGGACATTAGGAGCGCCCTGGACAGGCAAGTGTCCTTTTAAAAGTCAGCAGCTGCAGTATTTGAAGCTGTTTTTTTTAATTTTTAAGCGGAACTCCGCTTTAACTAATTTGTGGCTATAAAGACATGCAACTTGTGTCAGACTCTTATTTAATAAGTGATGCAAGGGAAGTGCTAAGTGCAGTAATCTGCAGCTTCCAATCAGGCTTTGTTTTACTAAAGCATGATTATAAAATAGACACCAGTTATTTTTGTAGGTCTACTGCATTTGGCTTCTTCCACTATTTCATTGAATAACCCCAAATCTTCTGTTATTCTTTTTTGTAAGTAAAATGCAGATAAAAAAAAGGAAACAAAACAAGAAAGTGTAATGATAAACACAGGATTATTTCTTTTTTATTTGAAAGTAAATTATTCCAGTTTGACTGTATCTTCACATGCCATTTCTTCAATAAACATCTTTAAAAATCAGTGTGTACTTGTTTTAACCTATACCAAAAAAAACTACCCTGGAACGCTATTTAGTCTAATCACCCATCCACTTGCCCCCTTATTCTTTCCCTTTGGTGAGGCCTGGTTGGGGACCAGGCCCCCAACCCTTTATTTCACCCATCAATTGCTGTCAAACCTGACAGACACAAAATTTTAAATGTTGGCCCTTCAAATAATTTGCATGGAAACAAAACATGACACTTAACATAAAACCTTAATTAAATTTTATTGTTTTCTATTTTCAAAGTTTTCAATCCAATATACAGATTGCCAGCATGTTGTAATGGCATTAGAGCTGCATACAAATGCTTCACAGCAATGCAGCTTTTATGGTATGTAAAAATATCACAAGCTTGAAAAACAAAATATATATTAAAAAAAATAGAAAAGAAATGATTGTATTTTTTTTCTGAGAAATTGCTGTGTCTAACCTCTTTACGTTTCCATCTCACTATAAAACATACATCCTAAACACAGGATAGTCCAGTATTTGTGGTAGTACAACTCTGCTTGAAATATATTCAAAATTAACATAAAACATTAACTCAGAAATAAAAAAACAAAAAAACAAAAAAACAAAAAACAAACATCAAGCTATGAAAAGTTCAAGTCTGCATAATGTCTAAAGCCACAGAAGGATCACCCAAAATGTTCAACCCAATGTACATTTTAGTGCATTACATTGACAAAGTTGTCAATTTAAGTTTTGGGAAACAAAAAAAAAAAAATGAATAAAACTGCACTAGAGAAAAAAAAAAGTGTAAAGAAAAATAACCCCAAAAAATTAAGATGCATTCAAAAATTCCATTCTAGCTCATATACCCTCAATATAATCTCAGACTTTAGAAAAAGTGGACGTCTGTATACTTGTCAACTTTTTAAATGTGTAAACATTCAAACATTATAAGCGTTTGCTCAAACAGGATATTGTATATGAACATTCAACATAATCAGCATTCTCTCTATTCCTCCCTCCCTTCTCCCTGTGTATACATCTGGATGTATAAAATAGTATAATGTAACAATATCAGAGCATAGGTGAGACATGAAGTTATGCCTGGTTAATGCTTTGTAGAATTTAGATGGCCTTGCCATCAACACAGGAGTTTACTTGAATTATGGCCAGACTTGGCATAGGATGTTACAATTTTTAGTAGATGGCATCCCTTATTAAATTATATTACCGAATCTCTGAAGCTGCTAAAAAAAAAAAAAAAAAATAGGCCATTGGTATTGATCGCATGTAGAACTTTTCTAATTAAATTACATAAATATCTCTGTGGCCAGAAGTATCTATTGTCACAGGGGAGAGCCAAGTGGCTTAGGGCAGAATATAGTTGAAGTCCAGCCGTGAAAAGCAGCAGCTACATTGTAGTCTAAAGCAAAAAAAAATAAATTTATATATATATATATTGATCATACCAATTCATTAGGAACATTGGTGAGGCACTTAATAACTTTTGCCTCAAGGATATTACTAACTTCTAGAGAGATGACAGGCTGCACAAAATGGATACCACTGGCATGTGAAATCATTTAACAGGTTATGCCCTTTCAGAAATATCATGAAGCAGAGTGCCCTAGCTGTACATCCTTCGCCTAGACACAGTTTTGATTCACTGTGATTTACTTGTCCACATAAAATAGAGCAGCAGTTATAGCATACACCCACATCCCTGACTAGATTTAAAAGAAAAAAAAAAAAAAAAAAGACATTCCTTGTGCGTCGTTCATTGTTTTCAAGAGGAGGAAAAAAACAGCTTTAGGGAACAAAATATGACTTTATTCAAGAACTCATGCTTTTTATGTTATGATACAAGTCACAGGCAAAAAAGTGGGCCACTCACAGATGCCACAAATTACATCTATGCAGACTCCTCCGAGTGTTTTAAAGAAAAATGCAGCTCAAGGTTTCACGTTTCATTTTATTTTTAATTAAAAAAAAAAAAAAAATTGACAAGTATGCATGTGCCAATAACCAAAGGGCTCTTTGGTGCGATCAGTCCAAATTGTGAAAGGATTTGAAAATCATTTACCAAAAAGAACAAAAAAAAAAAAAAAAAGGGGGGAAAGAAAAAAAAAACACCTGCTGTTATTCGTGGACAACAGCACTGTCTGTCTGGCTTCACATTACAAATCTAAAACAGCTGTTCTTAATAAGCCAATAAATATATATTTTGTAATCAGACATTGCCTGAAAATTTTGTACAATATCCTGGACCAAAGATGGTTCTGTACTCTCATGTCACTGATAAACATGAGTTCATCTAAAGGCAAAGACTGGTTATCTCAAGGACGTTGTCCTATGAGATGGGTTGGTTTAAACCGTCTTCTTGCTGGATTTCTTGCCTTTCTTCAGAGTCAGCTTGTTCTTAATGTAGCCACGCTTCCTCTTTGAGGTCTAAAAACAGACAAGAAGGAAAATTAAAAACCTAAGTAAATGTGTTATTTGCAATTTTGTTTTTGCTGTATTCCATCGGTGGGATTTCCTTCACTTCCAGTCACAGGACACAACAAGATTCCTAAATGGGAAGAAATCCAGGCCTAGACAGCTGCTGCTGGAAAAGGAGTCCCCATTGGAAGATTTCCTCTTTATCAATTTGGTCACTAGCCATGCCAGTGACAACAATACAATACACCACACATCAAGAGAGCAAATCTTTCCAGCAGATACAAAAGACTGCAATGAAAACCTGACCGTAAAAAAAGAAATTCTAGCATTAGATGTGTTTTTTTTTTTTTTTAAGAAAAAGTATCCCTGATTCTAACCCCTCTAAATTCCATACTGTACCATCTGGTAAGTAGTAATCAGCCTCGTCATAAAATATTGGCTTGGAGAACTAATGTGCACAAGGTTTAAAATCAGGTTCCTACTTACTATTCAATCGTGGATAAAAACTCTACTTCCATAAAAAGAGCTGAAGCAACTCAAAACTAACAAGTTCTGTCTGAAGTGTAGAAAACCAGAGTTAGTTTTAATGGTAACTATTTCCAGTTGGCTTCCAGGACAACCTCAGATACTGAGATATGCAGTTCCTCCCCAGGACAGGAAACACATTGCCAGATATAGAAAAAGAAAAAAAGAGAAAAGAAAAAAGTCTCCGCGCAAAGGACTAGGCACTAAATAGTAGTTGGAGGGGGTTAATAGAACTGCTGCCTCTACCAATTACTACCACAAAGTGGAGCAATATCACATGATGAAAAAACAAAGTAGACATGGCGCTGTTCTACTGCTAACAAATAGTAGTGCAAGGATACATAAGCTGCTTCCTTTGGAAAAAAATCCTAAAGACTAGGAAGATATTGTACAGTATAATTTAAAAATGTCACCAATGTGTATCAATTGTGTGATATCAAATAAAACCAAACCAAAAACTGCTTGTACTATGTGGTCTTGCATTAAAACAAAAAATCAAACAAAGTGTGTGATCCTTGGTGTGGAAAGTCAATATATATATATATATATATATATATATATATATATATATATATATATATATATATATATATATATATATATATATATATATATATATATATATTACCGGTTAGGATAAAATAAAAACACTAAATAAAAATGTTGTGCATACTTAAACTAAGGTGCAATTGCAATTCATATGCATGCTGAAACATTCTGAAGTGCTAATAATTGTTTTTAAAACCAAACAGGCAGATCTCCTATGTCTACATTACTATAATGATTTTGCTATTTTAATTTTTGAAATGGACATAAAAAAAAAAAAAACACCAAATACAAAAATATTGATAAAATAGTTTATGAGTTATAAAGTGCTCTTGTGCCCGTGAAGAAAATCCTCTTACTAGTCTGATGGACTTTTCAGTGAGTGAACACACCGTGCATATCTTATTTCGTGCTCCTATTCCAGCTGCACTCACCAGATTCTTCTCCCCCTCCTGGGGTAAAAAGCATCCACAGTATGTGCCACTGTGTAGCAATATAGAAAGAAGACCGTCCTTAGTGCTGGCTATGAGGAGATTCCATTTATATGTTGCACGTCATGGAAGAGAGAGAGGGAGCCCAAATAGCGCAATACCGTATCAAACTGTTTTATTAACAAACACATAAAAAGGTACTTCAGATGATGTCAGAGTGACGAAACGCATAGGGACAGAGTCAGCATACGTCCTTGCATCACTTCCTGTCACAGGCGTTGGTGTGAGCAACAAATGCCTTTGTTAATTCTACCGTATGCAAGTACCTTTTCATGCATTTGTTAATAAAACAGTTTGATACAGTATTACGCTATTTGGGCTCCCTCTCTCTCTTCCATAAAGTGCAACATATAAATGGTATCTCCTCATAGCCAGTACTAAGGACGGTCTTCTTTGTATATTGCTACACAGTGGCACATACTGTGGATGCTTTTTACCTCAGGAGGGGGAGAAGAATCTGGTGAGAGCATGAAATAAGATATGCACGGTGTGTTCACTCACTGAAAAGTCCATCAGACTAGAAAGAGGATTTTCTTCACGGGCACAAGAGCACTTTATAACTCAAACTATTTTATATATATTTTTGTATTTGGTGTTTTTTTCGATGGTTTTTCTATTTAAATTTTTGAAATGGACATTATAGTAATGTAGACATAGGAGATCTGCCTGTTGTTTGGTTTTAAAAACAATTATTAGCACTTTAGAACGTTTCAGCATGCATATGAATTGCAATTGCACCTTAGATTAAGTATGCACAACAATTTTATTTAGTGTTTTTATTTTATGCTAACGGGTACTATATATATTGACTTTCCACACCAAGGATCACACACTTTGATTTTTTTGTTTTAATGCAAGACCACATAGTACAAGTAGTTTTTGGTTTGGTTTTATTTGATATCACACAATTGATACACATTGGTGACATTTTTAAATTATACTGTACAATATCTTCTTAGTCTTTAGGATTTTTTCCAAAGGAAGCAGCTTATGTATCTTTACACTACTATTTGTTAGCAGTAGAACAGCGCCATATCTACTTAGTTTTCTCATCATGTGACATTGCCTAGGATTTAAAAGGTGGTCCTCCAGGCACATGTCTCAGTCTACATGAGAACTGCAGGACTGCTCTGAAAAATAAACAAAAACATCATAAACAGAAACCTGGGGTGGTCACTCAGCTGTCCTGGAAGACTACTGGAAAGAGTGTAACAACTATGCATAACTCCAGTTTTCCCCAGCCATCTTCCAGGACAACCTCTGAGATAACCAAGAACTTATTAGCTAAGGTGGGACCTTGATCTTGACTTGTTAACAACTCCACCCAGTAGTTGTGAATAAATGTAAAAAAAAAAAAAAAAAAAAAAAAGACCAAATGGCTGCCTTACAAATTTGCTCCAGGGTGGCACCAGCTCTTTCCGCCTATGGGGATGCTAAAGCTCTAGTGGATTAAACAGTCAACCAGGCAGAATTATTATTCATACTCTTGTAAGATTACGAAACAACTTGTTTGAACCAACGCTGTCTACTCGCAAAAGGGTATGAACAAAGCTTGCAATGAACGAGTGTCCGGTTGCATCAAGGTAAGACAGTAAAAATCTTCTGACATTTCAAGATGGATTCAAACAGAATGTAGGCGGAATATCTTGAGTCCTATGGAAAGTTGAAGAAGACTTTGGGAGAAATCTTCGATCTATTTAAAAAAAAAAATGCATTCTTCCTGAACTGTCAAAAAAAAAAAAAGTTCTTTAACCCCTACAGATCCACGCTATAGCCTAATGACTTTGCCGTGGAGGGGGGTAGATGTCCTCCCGTGCTCGGGCGCCCTGCGTGACCCCTGCAGGGCGTGCTCTGTGATCAGCGAGTCTGAGACTCGCCTGATTGCAGATTGGAGTAAGGGGTCAATCGTGACCCCTTACCACGGGTTCAGCTGTCAGCCAATGACAGCTGGTCATGTGATGTAAACAGAGCGAGTAATTGGCCATTGTTTCTCCTCACGTTGATAGCGTGAGGAGGAAAAAAAAAAAGCCGATCACCGTGCCACCTGCCAGTGCCACCTATCAATGTCAATCAGTGCCTCATCATCAGTGCTGTCTTATCTGGGCCCATCAGTGCAGCCTCATCAGCTCATATCAATGAAGGAGAAAAATTACCCATTTGCAAAATTTTATAAAAAACTATGAAACATTTTTTTTTTCAAAATTTGTCTTTTTTTTGTTTAGCAAAATATAAAAACCCCAGTAGTGATTAAATACCACCAAAAGAAAGCTCTAATTGTGTGAAAAAAATTATAAAAATGTAATTTGGGTACAGTGTAGCATGACCATGCAATTGTCATTCAAAGTGTGACAGTGTTGAAAGCTGAAAATTGGCCTGGGCAGGAGGGGGTTTAGGTGCCCAGTAAGCAAGTAATTAATAGACTAGGTTTGAAGCTTACTAATTCAGTGGCCCAAAATTAGGGCAATCAAGAATACAGTTTAAAGCATGGGATGCTTGATGGTGGCCTCCGTAACTGGCTCAAAAGAGACCGGCTTACTCCCTACAAGCCTAAGGACAAATCCCACTTAGGACATGCCATGATCCAGGTGACCTCTTACGGGACAAGGCCTAAATATAACACATAAGAGATTCTTCCAGCTAGGATTTATGCCAAAATACGCTTAGTGCTGCAACCTGGATCTTTAAAAGGTACTTGATGGCCAATCCAAAAATTCCAAAATGGAGAGTATGTTAAATGCAAAATTGTCATTTTTTTCCATCCATGATTTAAACTTCTTCTATACCTTTCCATATATGTATATTCTAATAACTTTCTGAGACTCCCTGCCATCTCAAGACCTCTTCTTCCTGATCGCCTCTCCAAGCCTACAGTAGAAAATTCTGCAACAGTCTGTGATGAAACTTAACCTAGGGAACTGCTGGAAAGCTTGCTGTCCTAAGACCCAAGACTGACATCACATTTCTTACAGAAGCTGGCTAACTGCATTAAGGAGGCCAAAACAGAGTTGATCTTTACAATCTTTTATGTAAAGAAGAATGTGTTGCTTTTTGGAGACAGAGCTGTATTCGACCTGTCCTGGTTTATCAGCCAACAAAGTTTCATTTAATGAATTGTTGATAACCATCTTTAAGGCTAGGCATAAACAAATTTGCAAATCACAATTTATGGGGATATGAAGGCATGTATTCCAAAGGTCTGGGGTTGCCATAAAGCACTTGCGCTGGAGAATTGCTCTGACTGTGATAGATTCCCTCCGCATTTTTTTGTATCCAATGCTCCTTTTTAACAGCCTAAAGGCGAAATTTGCCTAACAGCTTTTTTTACTAAGAAATTGAGAGTAAAAACCTGTCCCCCATCTTTTGGTACTGGAATTAGGATGTTCTGATCCACTATGTGGCCTATAAGAAGAGGAGGATGAGCTTTTACTTTTTCTGAATCCTTCAGAAGCTTTGTCACCGGGTAAAGTGGTGGCTGGCAGTTTAACTCCAACCTGTAGCCCTGCTCAATTGGGCTTAGGACTAAATCTGTTAGAGGTGATTGATTTCCACTGGGAGAGGAATCCTTCTAATTGTTCTATCGGAAGTTGCTGGTCATTGCAATTTGGAGGACTTATCAGGATGGTTAAAGAGAATACAGGATTTCCCTTAACTATTTTGACCTGTTCAGTGTTTTTTCTGGACAAAGGATATACTGGATGAAATGGATTGCATACTATTTGATAAGTATTGAACTTTCCTTCATAAGGATTCTTTATACTGCATGCTTTTTTACAAGTGACTTATACTCCAGCTACTAAAGTTTTAACCCTTTTGCTTTGGCTGTATGGGAAATATATCTGTTTTATTAGAAACTTTATGGACTTCTATGGCATTTCAGTGCTGAATAATCCTGGATCAATCATAACCAGTGAGGCGGGAGTGGGGCTGAGCCATACTCTGTGTCTTATGGGCGCAGAGAGTCGAATCAAGAGTGAGCACGCATGCATGAGTTCCTCCGCAGCAAGCAATTTACTATGGGGGCACTCAGCGCGCGCGGAGGGCCCAGAGCGCTGGCCTGAGAAGGAGGACAGGGGCTACTCTGTGCAAAACCACTGCACAGAGCAGGCAAGTATACGTTTGTCTTTTTTTTAACACTGTTTTTACCTTTACAAATCACTTTAACCAGCAGTATAAAGGGGCACCAGGTCCAGCTTCTCTCCTTCCCCTGTGCCGCCTCAGGCTGGCACTCAACATTGACGTAGTTCCTTTTGGAAGTGACATCAAGTTTCCCGGTTCATGCTCCCAACGGAATGCCCACAGCCATCCCCGGGTATGCGGGCTCCGTTCCACTCATGGCCCTACAAACCACTTTGCGCCCATCTGACAAAAAGCATGTGAGGAAACCAGAGCTTTTCAGCTGCAACCCCACTGTGGAATGAATCCTGAGGACATGATGCCATCCTAGTACTTACCGCCACTAGGTACTGAAAAAGAAGGGGTAAAATGCACCTCCCACAGATGATCCAGGAAAAAGAGAAGTGAATCTAACAGAAAAATCAAGTATTCTTCTTGACTAGAGCTCGAGATCTGATCCTCTCTCCCCAAAATAAATTTAAAAAAGGTCCTCAATGCAATGCATCTCCTCCAGATGGAGAAAACACAAAAACTGAGCTACTGGAGGACTGCCTTTTAACTCATATCTGGCAAGGAGTTTCCTGTCTTCGGGAAGTGTTCAATATCTCAGAGGTTACCCTAAAAGAGGACTGGCGGAAAAAAAAATAATCTAAAATTATAAGCACCTTCTTAGAGCTCATCTCCAAATCTCTTAAAGTTTTAAACAATTGTTTTAGCTCTTTGCTCAAAGTCTTTGAGAATTCATATAACTTCTACTTAGGTTAGGCAATGGAAGATGCTGAAATCTTATATAAAGCATTTCAAGAGGTCACTGCAAAAATAAAAACTCTTTGTGGCCCTCCAGAGGTTGCGGAACAAGTCCCATGAGTCATGGCAAGGCTGACAGTTACTAGCATGACTCCCAATGGCACAGGCATGATGGGACTCATAGGTCTGCAACAGCTAGAGGGCACATGTTAAGCACCAATGCCATAGATAGATAAAAATTCAACCAGTCCCTGTTGAACTGGCCGGATTTTGATCTATAACCAACCTAACTGTGGTACTGTGTGACAAGACAACTTGAGTAAGAAAGCTTGTTAAATTTACTGAAGTGTACAGTGAATCATGCAAATTCGTGTAACTGCAGTTGGCTTAAAGGAATAAAACAGCAAAAACAAGGATTTATTCCTAGGCATTGCGATAAAATGTAGCAGTAGGAATGAGTTCTATAGAACCACTTACCTGCATTGAAGCAGGGCTGGTGTGGATGAGTCCTTAAACAGATACCTTACACATAACCTTAAAATAAACCTGTGATCTGGCTGTGTGAGGAAAAGAAACAAGTGCGTTTTACTCCAATCGGGCTTTGATGTGTTTTGGCAGGGGGATCGCAAGAAAGATCTCTCATATATATACTGCCCCACTGCTTTTCTCCTTCCTCCACACCAGCGTGATTATTCGGTATTCCTGATAGGATATGGCTCCACATTCATGCAATCAGGAATACCGAATAATCACACTGGTGTGGAGGAAGGAGAAAAACAGTGGGGCAGTATATGAGAGATCTTTCTTGCGATCCCCCTGGGAGGCTACTGATTGGAAAGTGGATACAGAGTAGCTGGTTGGATGTGGAAGAGATGAGACCATAGCTGAAAGAAAGAAAGAGGAATTTTTTCGAGCCTGACTCATGTATGAGGTAAACAGGTATAACGGCTGGTGAAGGTGTGCACATAATCTGCTGAAGACACGATTTGCACAGTGGTGGATGATATGAATTGAGAAGTCACAATAATTCAAATGCAGAAAAGTTTCAGCATATGAACTTTAATTGTACACATTATTATATAGATTGATTTATTTGAATATAATTTGATATCACTGGATATTTCACGATAGGTTTGCCTTAATTATAAACGCCGTTTTACCCATTTACATTATTAAATGTTTGATTTTAAATTTAGTCTTCAATACAGAATAGTAATAAGGATTTGTGTCTGCTCCCTGTAATAATTCTTTAATTTTGTTTGGTAAAAAGGACTGCACCTGCATATTCAGAAAATACCAATTGTCAAACACATTTTGCCAGTGTATGAAGGTCAATGGGTGTCTTCACATTCAACAGAGCTATGTCGTCACACGCTTTCCTTTTTAATATTTTTTTTACCCAAAGCATTAGTATTTACTTTTAACTTCATTAAATCACACCAATGTAGTCACAATAAACTGCAGCATTCATAAAGTTTCCTTTCAGTCTACATATAACCCACCTTCTTAGATAAATACTTCTGTTTGGGTACGATGTTTGTCATTCTTGGTTTGTGGTCCAGTGCCTCTCTGTTGTCTAAAGGTTTAACTTTGTATATTCTGACAAGCCAGTGTTCTGATGTAAAAGCCTCTTCCAGATGTTTGAACTTGATATCTTTATTTCCAATCTCAGCATTACGAGTACGATCAAATCCTGGCGGGGTTCGAAAATCTAACTGGAAAAACAAAACAAAAAAAACCAGTGTCCAAATATTGCTCACATTGGACTAATGCAATAATTCAGGAATGATGCTGGATGTTAAATAAATGATACATATTGAATCTTGTCAACACTTGTATCGTTATTGAACACTGAATAAAATATATATATATATATATATATATATATATATATATATATATATATATATATATATATATATATATATAGCAAGTGTTATTCAATACAGGTATATCCTCTATAGACAGGCAACCAACAGTCTAGGTCAAAATTTTAAGGAAATCTTAAAGGAAAACGAATGGATTTGGAACATTATGAAAGTTTAACCCGCACTGCGTGCGTTATTGGTTTGTTTTGTCCAGGGGCGACAAAGAAGCTTATACTCACCTGATCCTCTGCTACAGCAGCAAAATGATGCTCCCCCATGATTCAGCAGTGGACTGTTCCTGACGTCCTCACGACCAGAGTAGGGCCATGGGCTTCATGGCATCAGGAACAGTCCACTGCACAAAACTACAGGGGGATGGAAAGAGTGGGAGAGCACATCTCCCTTCTCCAACCCCCTAGACAAAAATGAGCAGCTAACCCTTGCAGCGCAGGCATAGCCCCACTGCATGGAAAAACTACTTTTTGAGTTGTGCATTAAGGTAACCATCTGTATAAGGCTACAGATCTCCTTCAGTACAAGAATTAACTGGATTGGCTTATAGGCTGATGGAAAAAAAATAATACTTATGTAACCATCCCAGAAAAAAAATCCCATCAATGATTTATATAACAAATTAATCTTGAGATTGCTTCTCTTCAGCCCATGTGTAAAATGATAGTCACCCAATTGCTACTACAGATCAACTACAAATAGTTTAACATGTGTTTATAGACACATTTATTTTCACTGCATTCCTTAACTGCGCTCTAATTCTTGGTATTTTATATCTGCACTACCAAGGAAATGTTTCTGCAATGCATTCGGAAAACAATTTACTGCACATTTGTAGAGTTATACAGTGTTGTTAGCTTATACTGTATTTAATACGGACTCATGTCTGTGCAGTGGATTTGAATTACTTTAATTATACCATCTGATTGTTAGCAATACAGATGTAAGTGTCTTCCTTAGATTAACCATATGGTAAGCTAGTCCCAAACCGTGCTACACTTGGACAGAACCATAGATTTGGAAATGTAGCTTTTTTCCCCACTTTCATGTTCTTGACGCTTCCAATATAAATAGGTGGCAGGTCAGGGGTTAAAGCTTCATAAGTGTACTAAATTTACAGAAAGGTAGACCACATCTATTCAAGATAACACAAAGCATTTACCAGGTTCTGATGCTTCAATAAGGTACCAACAGAACAACTTCAGATACTGACAGTTTACAGGTCAGATCAGTAACATGATTATCACAAAGTTTGAACTATTCACTGCTGTAAAGAAGGGCAGAGGTTAAAACAGCAGATCAACATGAACTCTGTTTATCCCTAAATCATTTTTCACATAGGGCAGAGAGCTATAAACACAGAGGCTTCTTCTGACTTCCTACACATGAACACGAGCGTAATATGTGATTTAAGGTGTTTTACAAACTTTACTATTTTCTTTTTATTTATTGCAATTAGGTCAAAACACCATGTAAATGCAATAAAAAAAAAAAAAAAAGGCCTCAATGTATTGCATAATGTTTTCCAGGCTTCCTTGGAATTCTATTTACAAGATTTAAAGCGTATGTCTAGCCAAAAGTGTTCCTCTTGGATTACAATGGAGACAAGAGTGGGAAATGGTTAAAAAGTATGGGAATGTGTGCTCCGTGAGCAGAGCTGGTAAATGCAAGTCACTGGCTCTCTGCTGTGCCGCCCCCCCGCTCTCATGGAGTGCTGGGTTGTGGCGGGAGCGGCCGGCTCAGGCTCTCAGCGGCTCGCTGAGAGGCTGAGCCGAGTGCCGGTCCAGGCATGTGGGCGGATTCTGATGATACGATCGCAATCTTTCCTGAGCCTGTACTGGCTCTTTGACGTCACATCCACAAGAGAAGTACAGCCAAACGAGCTTTGGCTGTACTTTTTCTTTAACCCCTTCACTGCCAGGGCCGTACAGACCTAAAAAGTGGCCAAGTCCGTACAGCGTACAAACCTCAAATCTCCCGCTCCTATAAGCTTATGGTCACTACAATGACCATAAGCTTATATCAGAATTGTTCAGCAGACTCCTGAACAATTCTATAAATCTAATCGGTGGCTTGCAACCCGCTGATCAGTTATTAACCCCTAATGTGGCAGCTAAGTTTCACCTATAACTACTCCCCCCCACCCCCCTCGCCTCTTATCCCCTTCAACCCCCTAAAGGCACTAATTATCCCCACCAATCCGCCCCCCCCAGCCACCATCATTAGCCAACATCCCTCCTCTGCCGCTTCCGCTGGCTTCAGGTGCTGCATGGGGCTTGGGGGGATCCAGATGCGCCTCCCCAATACCTCTGATCACCCCCCATACTGCCCCTGCACACCCAATCCATGGCTGCTCTGAGCGGCATCCCTCCCGCCGCCTGCAGCTTGCAGACCGCGGCGGGGGAGGGGTGTGGGTGGAGCTTAGTATACATGTGTATACCGCCACCATGACACACACACCCCCCGTACAATGAATATAGGCAGTGATCGCTGCTATGTCCACTGACAGCTGATCATTGTAACCGCAAGTGTTAAAATGTATCAGACTGTCATTTTATGAATGAATGCAATCTCTATACAGATTCCACTCATTCATCTAAAGTGCTAAAGAGAAAGGGACTAGCTTTCAGTCCCTTTCTCTGTCTCAAAAAAAAAAAAAAAAAAAAAAGATATGGGGGCCAGTTTAGACCTCCGATATGTCACCAAAGATATCTGTCTGACCACCTGAGGGTAAAAATGGAGCACAGGGCCTGACAGCGAAAGGGTTAAAACTGTCCACTAGAGAGTCTCTCACTTCCCATCTCATTTTACCAGACAGGAAAAGAAGGAAAATCTCCAGGCAAAAAAGGTTTTTATTCTTTAGCTGGAGCACTCGATCAGGTTTTTATTGCTGTAAACACCATTCCCTGTTCCATACCCTTTATGCCAACAAAACTGAATGCATTTCAAGACGACCTTTTGTTTAGTTTAAATTATAGTTGAAATGTGTATATAGGTATATGATCAAACACAAAATATCAGATTTGGACAAGTGAGGTAGGTAGGGAATCAGCACTTCTCACATTCTTCAGTCATTCTTTCATTCAGTTGGAGCCACTGAGGTTACGACACAAGATTCTGCTCTGTACAGAATTTGCAGTGTTAAATTTCATACTTACTTGCATTTCACCAAATCGATAATACGACATTTTATACATGAGGCAATTTAGCAGAGTTGGAGATCCAGCCTTGTCAACTCGAAATTCTCCTTGGGGTGTGAAATAATCACTTTCCTAAAAGTTGAAAAATAAATCTAAATCAAAGCTGATGGCTTTAATACAAATACTTTTATAAACTTTAACTCTGATCTTTGCAAAATGATGCAAGCACTCCACTGTCGCACATAAAAATTTAAGATGGTGTTAGTGTTTCCATGCTGATCCATTCTGCCGGTGAGAGAAAAGTACTTGCATAGTAGCTGGCTTTAGACTCTGCAGGAGGGCTGTTGTGATCCCACACAGAGTTTATCCAGATGCAGAGAGGGGCATTTGTTTAATTTCTAGATGAGTGGTTTTCTTTTATTTGATAAGTTGCATCTTGATGGATACATTATTGGGTATATAACACTATTTTATAACATGTCTGGTCGACATACAGAGGAGAGAACTACTGTCCAATGGAGGGAAGTCTGCAGGAATGAACAGCCACTGATCTCCAGCTTTTCATGCCGATCTTTGATTAGAGAGGTATGTTTATGTGATGAGCGTCTGTCTGGAGGGTGGTGAAGGCACTGAGCCCTGTTCTAGATTCATCTGAAGATTTATTCACACAGAGAATTACGGTGGAATGATTGTCTGGACTCCATACAACTTTTTTATGACATCTGATGAACTGGTGCACTGTTTGATGAACTGGTTATTTTTGTTTTATATGTGGTTTTGTTACACTTCATTTATATTTAATGCATCGATTACTTACATGTTGTTAGTTTTATTTATTCTTTTACACATAGGGGTTTATTTACTAAAGGCAAATCCACTTTGCACTACAAGTGCACTTGGAAGTGCAGTCGCTGTAGATCTGAGGGGGACATACAAGGAAAAAAAAACAAAAAAAAACAGCATTTTTGCTTGTACATGATTGGATGATAAAATCAGCAGAGCTTCCACTCAGATCTACAGCGACTGAACTTGCAGTGCACTTGTAGTGCAAAGTGGATTTGCCTTTAGTAAATCAACCCCATAGTGTTGCATAGTGAATTAAGTCTTTTTTCGGATTTACGTTTTTTTGGTATGGTGTTAATCAAACCTATATTTTACACCCAATTTTGATGTACACAAGGGTTAAAGTGTAAAATCTCCAAATTGTCTGTAAAATATAAAAGATGAGACCGCATTTAGTAAAGATACCAGATATGTCATTATTTAATTTTGTATGTGCCTGCAAAAAGTGCAATACCCAAAACTGTCCACAGGTGACCCTAACTTTACAGCTTTGTCAATTTCAATTCAACTGTAATACTGTACTCAAAATTATTCCTCTCAATCTGGTGTGTGCTGTGATTTAAACGTATAACACAATTGCTTATGTGCCCGACCTACATGCACATTTTGCATGTGCAGGGGGAGGGCTTTTTATTTTTTTTTGTGTTTTCACTGACCAGCCCCCCCCCCCCCCCCATGTGATAGTCATTTTTTTATGAAAGGTCCCAAAACCCCTAATGCCTCCTTTGTCTTCATAGAGCAGGTACAGATTGTACTTGATCTGTTGCTATCCCAGCCACAGTGGTTGGTGTTTTTTTTTACTGATATGGGACTTGCTGGTACGGTATACTTGTCTACTTGGACTTTATTTTAAGTGTTGGCTTTCAAGGCATTTTTAGGTTTAATACAGCCACCATAAGGCTGGGTTCACAATTATGCGAATTGGATGTGGATTTCCCTGCATCCAATTTGCATGACAGGAGACCGACTGGCTCTCAATTGAGCTGGTTCACACAGCTCCAGGGTGGCCGCGGTCCACACTGGAAAAGGTCCTGAGCGTCTTTGGCTCAGTTTCAGGTCCAAATTGAGGCAAAAGTTTGGACCTGATTCACCCCTGAAACGGAGGACAGGGATGCACTGGACCCCTGCTGCGAGCCGCAGCTCGTGTGAACCTGGCCTTAAGCTGTGCACCCATTCTCATTTGTGGCTTAAGTCCACGTGGCAAGGATGTATTTTTTAGGATCATACAGCTCCGAAACAGAAGTGCCCAGAGTGGAGCACTTACGGTTTGTACCTCACAGGATTACTGAGAAATGGAGGATTCTTGTCTCTGCTCTCTTTCCTGAAGATTGCAATGGATGTGGGACACTTTTTTTCATGTAGAAGTGTTTACAGCCATCCAAATCACTTACTGGAGAGCCCGAAGTGTACTTTTCAAAATATAGATTTACATTCTGATACTGCAGCGTCATAATAAAATGAAGGGTTAACATGCATGTAAATATGGGCGGCACAGTGGTGTAGTGGGTAGCACTCTCGCCTAGCAGTAAGAATCCCAACCACGACACCACCTGCCTGGAGTTTGCATGTTCTCCCTGTGCCTGCGTGGGTTTCCTCTGGGTACACCGGTTTCCTCCCACACTCCAAAGACATGTTGGTAGGTTATTTAAAATCCTGTCTAAAATTGTCCCTAGTATGTATGAATGCGAGTTAAGGACCTTAGATTGTAAGCTCCTTGAGGGTAGGGACTGATGTTAATGTAACATGTATATGTAAAAGCGCTGCGTAAATTGACGGCGCTATATAAGTACCTGAAATAAATAAAAATAAAATAAACCATTTCCATACATATATTTTATCATGGTTTTGTACGTACATACCCAAGGCCTTTTATTTATTTTCTTTTTGAGGTTTGAACATTGTGTTGCAAAAAAAAAAAAGCTTTTGAGCTAGAAGGTACTAACAAAAAAAAATAAAATAAATAAAGAAAGAAAGAAAATGCAACCTTTGTCCTAGAGGACTTAATATACAAGGGCAGGCAGAAGTCTTTCCTTTCAAAGGGACTGTACACAGAAAATGTTCTTACCCTGATATCTTTTGGATGTTCTCCTTCTGCTATCCTAACCATCCAGAGAAACTTATTGATGTCATCGCCAGAGTAGCCAATTACACCTCCAAAAATAATCAATACATAATCTACATCCAAGCTTCTCATGATTTCATAGGCGGCGGATTCATTTGAAGACATTGCTTTTCCGACCTGAAAGAAAATGCAGATATAGTATTAATCAATGTTTGAAAAGAAACATCTAGGGATACAAAACAGCCTGCCAGTTCACCAACAGCAAAAAAGAAAGCAATTAAACTATTTATCCCCTCTGAACATGACTCATTTCTGCTACTATAGCAGACAGGAAGCAGCCAGGAATTATGTAATGCTATTATAGCTATATACAAGGATAAAGTCAGTAACTATCTTCTGTATACAAAAAGTGGCATAAGCAAAATGTATATACAATAATGTCACATCAGAGATGATATAACAATGTGATGCAAAAGAGAGCAAGAAAGAAGAAAGGAGGAGGGAGGAGGGAGAAGTGAAAGATTTACCTAAAAGCGGTAAAAAAGTCTGGCTTAAAATCTTTGAGATCATCGCCCCAATCCTTTATGGCAGTGAATTTGGGGTCCTATTGCATACCCAGACCAATCCAAATGGCACTCACTCCAGCCCCACAAACATTTTATCTGGAATTCTGCAAGCACCTCCTCCAAGATTATTGGAGCACCTCCAACAGTGCTTGCCGGTCTGAGCTGGGTAGATTTCCCTTACTGCTCTCAGTACAGAAGATGGCGCCATCATATTGGGACCACCTACAAAACAGCAGTCCCAACTCGTACACCATAAAGCCCTATTAAGCAAGGACAACTCCAAACCATGCAGCCTGTAACAACTCATCAGCAGATTGTCCACCCCAAACTTCCAACAATTCGGCCTAACAATCTCAAATAAGAGACATAATGACCAATTTAAAAAAATGATGTTGAAAAATGGAGAAATGAAATAAACCCTAAGAAACGAATGGTTTAGCAGGTACTGCAGAGAGACTACAAACTAGCCCCATACCTGGAGGTGCTACAAGAGCCCAAAGACAGAGTCGGAGCCTGTACAGAATAAGCGCCGACAGCCTGTAATACAAATTACAACAGCACAGACAGAACTACAAGCCCAGGGAAAGTAGACAGTGCCAACAATGCAACCAGGGGGTCCTGGAGGATAAGAGCCACTTCCTGCTACAGTGCCTCAAGTACTCATTAGTAAGAGGCTCGCTTACAGAGAGACTCTGCTCTCATCTCATACTTACAATCTATAGAGGAGAACACTTTAAATTCTACGGAGAAGAGGAGCCAATTTTGAACTGCTGCACAGTATGTGACAGCATGTCACAGACTGAGGGAGACACAAAAACTGTGGACTTACATGCACTCATCCTTTTTTTTATAAATTTATTTGCATTGCTTTTGTTTTATAACACAGACATCAAAACAAAAGAATACCCAACTCATTGTTCTGAGTTAGAGTAAGCCAACATGGCCAAGATATATACTGTGACTAACAGAGTCCTGACTACCTATAGTATTACAAAGAAACCCCCCCCCCCCACCCTTAACCAACCCCGTTGCTCAGTTCTCTCACCCTCTGTTCTCCATGAAACAATCATATCACAGCTGCCATGCCCAGAGTTTAGAACAAGGCCCTGGGCCTACTCAAAGGGTTTCATAACATCATACCCCCATATATTAATTTTATCCAATTGTTAGCTCAGAGTTGTACCAAGACTGCCAAACTCTATCAAATTTCTTTCCACAACCTCTGGATAGATACGTCGCTTGTAATAGGGCATCGTAGCATTAACCAGTCTCCTCCAGAAACAGATCAGGTGCCCCTGGTCTACGCCACTGCAACAGAATAGCCTTCCTTCCATAGAACAAGAGTATGGTAAGGAGAGTTCTATGAGCTTGTAAAGGGACCACCTCCTCAACCAATCCCAGGAGACACACCTTTACCGTCATTGGGATCGGAGTCATCAACACCTCCGACATACAGGAGGTGACCTCAGACCAATACTGTTTGATCTGAGGGCAGCTCCAAAATATATGTTCAGCCACCGCTGGAGCGAAGGAGCATCTCCAACAATCCGCATGCAGCGTTGGGTAAATAGAAGCCAACCTAGCAGGTGTATAATATATCCTGTGCAAGAATTTAAAATGGATTAGTTTATCTCTAGCTGCTATTAAACGTTGAAACGGTGCGTCCACAAATCGTCCCAATCCTCGCCTTGAATATCTGGTACCTCAGCTTCCCAATGCTCTCTACATTTATTTACTGCCTTCGGTGTTATCGTAAACAACTCCTTATAGGACGCTGAAAGAGTCTTGGGAAGATCTTCCGCGGATAATAGGTTTTCCAGGTCTGAGGGAAAAGATTCTACCCTCAAATTTTTAAATTGCGAGTGAAACGCATGTCGTAGTTGGATATACCTGAAATAGTAGGTGTTAGGTAAGTCAGGCAATGTGAGTGTGGTCTCCAATATGTGGGGAAGAACTCGAGGCCCCTCCATGTAAGAATTGGGGAACATGTTAACATTAAAACGGGGTCTCTGCACACATAATGTTTCCAGGCACTTCCGACTTTTCCATAACCGCAGCCCTGCAGGGCTGAAGTTCTGGGGAATAGAGAAGGTAAATAAGCACTGAAGAGGTGGAAATTTCATACAGCAGCTTAGTCGACGGGAATCATTCTGGGTATTTGAGACAAAGGTCGGGGTCCCTTTGGGGTTGAACATTGAGTTTGACCTCAATTGTTTAATTTCAGACCGTTAGTAACATGTGGGTACCTAGTCTGTATATTCCTTGTTTATTTATTCATTGACTTTGAGGTATATGCATATTTACATATTTTAATTTTATTTCATCTGTATACGGATGAGGTGGTTGTACTGATGTCTCTTAATTTTTAACTCTTTCTAAAAAATATTTTTCTTATTTTTAAAAATATTTTTCTTAATTTTATACTTTAAAACCTACGCATATGTAACACGGCATTTGACCGTGGAATCATATGGATTGGTGATCTTGTAAGCTTGTTTATTTTACCAGTGGACAGTTCCATTTATATTCAGTTTTCTTTTTAGTGACAACTCGGTGGGAATTATATGTGTTTTCGCTTCACACTTTCTACCAGGAAGTGGGCGAATGTTGCCTTAGGACCTATTGCTCTACATGGGATGGGGGTGACCTCTTTAATGTTTCTCCCAACTGCTTAGTGTTCAGCTTGGTTTGGGGTATCCCTATGTTTATTTGGGTCAGCCCTCTCATCACTCTAGTATCATATTAGCATAATTTTATATTATTACAATGTAGTAGTTTTTGTCATTTTTTTGCATCCATCTCCGGTTTGCGGCCGAGCTTAGTGCGGCTCGCCTGTCACCATGGTGACCGGCCCAAACACCTACGTTGACTGACACGTGATGTGAACGTTGGGGGCGGTCCTCGGAGCACGCACACGCCGTTGCTGGGCGACTGACCTGAGTGTTTACAGTTCTACTTAGCCTATGTGCGACGTGGACGGTGAGGGCAGATAGTTTATTACGTTCTTGCCTCCCGCTTCCGTCTCCGGGGAAACGGCCTAACAAAGGGCGGGCTCGCCCCTAGGACGCATCAACACCAGCTATCATTGGAGGATGCTGATCTTCCTCTCTCCGGAAATGATAGCATTTGGACTATGGGAGGTATGACAGCTGTTATCTATTATACAATCAGGAAGCTATTGGAGGTGTTTACTTACCTGTGCCCTATCAGATCCTTTGGTATGTTGAAGCCCTTAGTCCCCACCACCAATAAGGTATGCACACTCATTTGAGGTTCGATTGGAGGAGGGGCAGGGTTTATCTCCCTGAATAATTGTTTGATGAACCAGTACCATATATAAGAGTTGACGCATGGGCCCCTAATCAGATTCGCTGAGGAAGTCCATACGGACGATACGCTTGCGAGGGGCTCCGTGACGTCAGTACAGCCACCCATCTGGTTCTATTTTTATATGCTTTATACTCCTGCACTGGGAAACAGTGCTACCCTTGTGAGTAATATTCTTTTATTCAATACATTTTATATTTTTCGTATGGAGAGCACTATGTCCTGTTATTTTGTTTTTAACATGATATATACCTGCCGATGAGATTGACCTTTGGACACTACAAGTGGACCTTCATCTTCTTAATAACCCTGTGGAAGGGAAAGCTTGGGTGACCTGTTAGCGCAGAAGGCCCACTCGATAAGGTGAGCGGCCTAGACTCCTGGTGGTGGAACACAGTGGTGTTGATACACGAATGCTAAGTTTATCTTATCACTGCACCCTTTCTTACCATCTGAGGAATTTCTTTTCTGCAAGTGGGCAGTAATTCATATCCTCGGATTACGATATAATTTGGGACTTTGCCTCATATGTTATAAATTTTATGTGTACTTGTTTAACATGTTCTACTAAGCGCTGCACTGCTATATTTTGTGAGTTACTTTTAAGGTTTTCTATATTGGCCTTCAGTGTTCAGCTGCTGGGTGTATATTATATTGGTTTTGTGCTGTTTTTCCATTTTGTGTTAGGTAAGTCATGTCTGGCTTTAAGCTGGTCAAACGTCAGCAATTCCCCCTCCATAGTAATACCCTTAATAGTTTTGATACCCCTAGTTGCCCAACCCATTGGATCATGAAATGAATAGAAATGTAACAGTCTAGGGTTCATCCACAGGGGGGTGGATGGGAGGAGAGACCTTGGTAACTAGGACAAGCCATACCGACCACTTCCCCCATGCCTTAATCGTGGCCTTCATTGAAACTGTAAGTGGAAGATCCATTTTGGTTCCCCTATGAATGGCCCTCTGCAGAGACTCACAGGAGCCTAGATGAGCAGCTTCCAGGACTGTTGCGGAGTCCCCAGCATCCAAGGTTAGCCATCTATGTACCACCACCATTTGTCCAGCTAAGTAATATTTTCTCCAATCCGGGAGGGCCAGACCACCCCCACCCCATGGTTCTTGTAGTACTTTCAGACCTATTCTTGGCCGTTTTGGAGCCCAAAGAAAAAAAACTAGTGAGACTATCCAATTTTTTGAAAAAGGACCTGGGAACCCAAATGGGAGCGTTACGCAAAAAAAAAAAAAAAAAAAAAAAAAGTATAACCGGTAGAATTTTCATTTACAGCAGGTTGATCCGGCCTATAAGAGACAAAGGGAGCCTCTGCCAGGCTAGAGCTTTCTGTTTAAGAAATAACAGAAGAGGTTTTAGATTAAGTAACATATAATCCGTCACATCCGCTGTAATTTTGACCCCTAAGTATGTGAACTGAGATACCCACTTCAACGGCAAATCCGGGTCTGCCACGTCTCTCGCACCTTTGTCAATAGGTAGAATAGAGGATTTAGTCCAATTGACTTTTAACCCAGAATACCGAGAAAATTTGTTCATAATGCGTAGTGCAGCTACTAATGATTCCCCTGGGTCTCTCAGGAACAGCAACATATCGTCCGCATAAAGTGCCAGACCTTCATCTATGTTGCTCACCCTGATCGACTTAACATCCCCAGCCACCCTCAATGCTATTGCTATAGGTTCCATCATGGAGGGGAAACAAAAAAGGCGACAGGGGACATCCTTGCCCAGTGCCCCTACAAATTTGGAAAAATGGGGATACCGTCAACATATAGTGCCAGCCGATAGAGTCGAAAGCTTTTTCGATATCGATGGACACTACAACTCTGGTGGGTGTGTCAAAGTTATGGATCTGCAAGTGAGTAAATAGCCTCCTGAGACTGGTGTCCTTCGATTTGCCGGGCATAAACCCCATCTGGTCAATATCCACCAATGTAGAAATGATTCCCGCCAGTCTCTTTGCTAAAACCTTAGTTAGGATTTTCAATTCCATGTTTAATAGAGCGATCGGTCTATATGATGACCAGTCTAGAGGGTCCTTACCAGGCTTGGGAAGTAGGATCATATACGCATCTAACATAGACGCAGGTAATTTCTGACTTTGCTTACAGTGTGCTAATAGTGCTGTGAGTCTGGGTGCTAACTGATCAGCATAAGTCTTGTAAAAGTCTGCTGGAAACCCGTCTGGGCCCAGCGCTTTATTTGGAGGAAATGTAAAAATCGCTGACATCACCTCTTTATTAGAGTTGTCCACCTCTAAGACCTCCTTGTCCGTGTCAGATAGTCTAGGAAGAGGGAGCCCCCCAACAAGTCTGAGTGGTCATATTGTTTAATGGGAGTATATAGGATCGAAAAATAGTCCCGAAACTCAGACATTATGTCACTTGGATCTCTGACCAATTCCACGTCCCTACCTTTGACAACTGGGATGTTTGCTAGTTGGCGAGAGTCTGCCACCAGCGTGGCCAGTAGCTTCCCATTTTTATCTCCCTCCATAAACAGTGATTGTGACTTATGCTTTGACTCAGTATGTGCCAGATTATTGAAATGCAGGTTGAGCAACCTCTGAGCCTCCAACAATGCCACATAGGAGGAATCCGAGGGACATTTGGCATTGTTCGCCGCGCATTCCCTTTTTTGCAACAGTTTAACCTCAGCATTTTGTTCTACCCTTTCCTTTTTTATGGCAGAAATACTATCACCTCTAATTACCGCCTTAAATGCATCCCACACCATTGAAGGGTCCGCAGATTCCTCATTTGATTTCCAGTAATTTGTAATCGAGTCACCAAGCAGAGTAGTGATCCGATCATTCTGCAGCCAACCCGGCGAAAGTCTCCACCCCACTGCCCCCCCCCCCTCCCGAGGGAAGAGCCAACGAGACAGAAAATGGGTTGTGATCAGACAACCCCCCCCCCCGCAAGGTACTTAACTTCTTTCACATATGACAACATTACCAGACTACCAAATGCAAGGTCTATCCTTGCCGAGAGCGGTGTATCTGTGAAATATGTGAGAAACACTGGGCAATGGGGTTTTTCGCCCTCCAAATTTCTGTGAGTCCTGCCATGGTTACCCAGGACGTAAGATCCACCGAACCAGACCTACCCAATTTCGAGGAGTCCAGCGCCCCCAAGGTGGCGTTGAAGTCCCCCAAGATTAACATCGGAAGATGAGCATGAGGCGCCAGTTTGACCAACATATCATATAAACATTGTACATTGAAAGGAGGCGGCAGATATACATTTACTAATAGCACTTTACTGGAGCAAATATCTAATATTAAGGCCACATATCTCCCCCCCCCCCCGATCTGATATCACTTGGTGGACTGTGCATGGAACAGATTTACTTATAAGTATGGAAACGCCCCTCGCGTAAGTGGAGTAGGTGGCGTGAAAAGCCCGCTAAATCCATGGCCTTCGCAAGGCGAATATCTTACTTCCATCCAAGTGTGTCTCCTGTAAGAGAATAACCTGTCTGAGATATTGGAACACCGATGCCCTCTTAAACTTACTATTCGGGCCACGGACGTTACATGAAACCAGTTTAATAGGATTAGCCATAGTCGGTCGTCAACACATTTGCCCGTAAGGGCCTATACATCCCCTCCAGTAACCCATATATATGAACTGTGAAGCTAGGAGCCCCCATATTACTAACCGAGAGCAGAGAACTGAGCAAATAGCAACCCCGGTGTAAAAACTTAAACAATACCAAAACCCCCCTGCCATTATACCAGAAAAAACAAAAACAAAGCCTGGTATGTAGCTTTCAGTCCCAAACTGAAGCAACTACCCAACTAAAAAAAAAAAAAAAAAAAAAAAACACAACAGGGAAGAGTAAATTACGTTTAGAAAGTCAACCTTCTGTGCGAGTGTCCAGCAAAAATTGTATTACCTTCCTGCGTCTTCCGTATAACTCCGCATCTTGTAACATTAAAAGGAGCATGAAGCTAATGAGCAACAACACATAAAAATAAAAAATAAAAGATAAAACATAGACCTTAAAGACCCAAAAGAGTTGAAACACACTTGAATGCACAGTTATGAGCATCTAAAGTTTGTAAACCACACTGATGCAAGGCCCTCTAGTGGAATTCCTGTGGATACACTTCTCATGATCAATGTCTCAATGTTGAAGGCACAGACACCAGTGTTCTTCACCACTCGGATTGACTCAAAAGTTAGACATCACCAACTCAAATATGAGTAACAAAAAAAAATAAAAAAATAAAAAAAAATTTGAAAAAACAGCATCCCAGGAAAAAGAAAGAAGGAAAAATAAAACTTGTAAGAAGAGGTTCTTAAATAAGGAGCTGTTCTTCACTTCCCAAACAAGTGTATACATGTAACTTGAATACTTAGCCACACTGCCGCAATCCTCACAGGTTCCTATCCATCCAATCACAGGCTTCACTCGGCGTATCAAAGAATTTGGCCGCACCATTATGTTGAATCCTCAGTTTGCTGGGATAAAGCATACTGTACCCTATATTTTCTCTCTCAACCGTTTCATCACATCATTAAAAGAGCGCCTTTTCCTCTGGGTCTCTGCTGAAAAGTGGGGAAACAGCATCACCTTAGCATTCTCAAACTTTAATTCAGGATGTTTTCTTGAAGCAGCCAGAAATCTGTCACGATCTCTATAGTTCAGAAAACGTACCAGAAACGGTCTGGGGTAATCCCCTGGCGGGCGTCTGCCTGTGGGCACGCGATGTGCACGATCCACCACATATGTTGGGGGGAGCTCTCCAAGATTAAGCAATTGCTTAAAAAAAACTGTTCTGCAAATGAAGTAGTTTGAGAACCCTCAGCCCCCTCTGGCAGGCCGACCACCCGTACATTATTCCTCCTCTGCCGGTCTTCTGCATCGTCTGCTCTGCAGCGACTTCACCATGGCATGCAATTCTGTTAAGTGATTTCCCTGAGAGTGAGACAAATCCTCCACTTCAGAAATTCTATCCTCAGCCACAGTAAGCCTGCCCCTCATCTTGTCCAGGTCATGTCTAATCAAAGTGCACTCTGTAGTAAGATGGTCTATGCTCACCATGACTGTCGCCTTGCTTGCTGCTATAGCTTCCAGGATAGGTCTGGTTATTGCATCTTGTCACTGGAACCGGAGCATCCGCCGGGGACTCATCTGAATCCCCTATATTAGCCCCAGGGGCAGGAGACGCCATCCTCTGTGTTTGAAAACTCTCCTGATGAGTACAGCAAGGAGAATGTAAAATGGCGGCGTCAGGGCTCGTGGCAGAGCCTCGTGCAGCGCAGGACCTGTGTTGACTCTTCGGAGCCTGCTTCCCAGTCCTTGCAGCACCTTTTGTCATGACCAGACTGCGGTCCTCACAGTCCGGTACTGATGTACCAAATATCTGGGAAATTTACTCCAGGTAAATGGATGAAAACACACGAGAGAGAGAGCAAGAGGTGAGAGAGCGTGCAAAAGGCGAGCGAGAGAGCGCGAGAGACCAATTAAAGTCCAAATCTTTTTCTGACACTTGTTTAAGGTAAAATCAATATTTTTTGCTAGAAAATTACTTCCAAGCATTATATATATTTTAGCAGAGACCCCAGGGAATAAAATGTCAATTGCTGCAATATTTTATGTCTTTCAAACGCAATTTTTTGGGAAAAATTACACTTCAATGATTAAAAAAAAAAAGACAGTAAAGTTAGCCCAATTTTTTTTTTTTTTTGGTGAAAAATGATGTTACGCCGCGAGAATCGCGAGAGAATCCTCTAAGCAAAAAAATTGCGATTGTCATTTTAGCCAGAATCGTGCAGCTCTACAAGATGGGGGAGTTCAAGTAGCAGGGGATATCAGAGCTGGGTATGAGGAAGAGCAAGTGAAGGCTGTCCAGCTGGTAGGGTTGGCCCCCAAATCAAGTGAAGTAAGCTGACAGATTATTTTGCATACATCAGCCCAAAATGGGCGGAGTAAAGGTCGGTCCCAAAAATGTGCATTAGTGATCCCACGTCCTGCTGGCAACACCAGCATGAGTTAGGAACTTGCAGGATTTGTTTATGGGCAGGTATGTGATACCATCTTCTAAAAATAATGAAAAAGCTCTCTGTATCTGAGGTTTGGTAAATGTGATGCATACTTTGGATTCCCATTTGAAAATATAATTGGGAGGGGGGGGGGGCATAGTCATCAGGCGGGGAAATGAGCAGCTTGTAGAACACCCAGAGCAGATGTCGTGTGCACTATTTTGGCACAAGGGTTCGAAGAGTGAAGTGGCCTCTTGTATTGTTTGGGAGGTGGTAAAGACCTAAAGAAATACCAGATTTGAAATGCAGTTAGGGGATCCAGTGGAGGCAATAGCAGGGCTTGGATCTTTGTGTGGTCAAATCAGTCTAGTTTGAAATAAAGTGCTCAATTTTGACCCTGCCTGCCTCCATGAGACGCCAAAGTTGTTTACTGTCTGATCTGGAAGGGAAATCCAGGTATCCCATCACTGGGGAAAGAGGCGAAGTCGCAAGAGAGATCCTCAAGGTCAGAAAGGTCCTATGCAAGACCAAAAGTAAAAAGTATTTTTTTTATATTGTATGCAGTAGCCTATAAGGGTCATTTTACATGAAAAGTGTGAAAAAGTTAAAATCCCCTAGTGCCTTGAGCAGCAGATCCAATTTTTTTTTTTTTTTGTAGAAAAAGCCTTGATTATGGTCAGACACTCTCCTAATATCCCTTTCCGTATATTAACACACATATTGGGGCATGGTATTTTTTTCCCATTTGTTGGGTATTACTTATATAGGTAGTAAACATTCTATTTATCTTGGTTCACACTATTCAGTTCTTACCAGTGCTATGTGACTGTTATTCCATGTATTGTTATCTACCAACGTCGTCCGATTTGCCATTCCTGCTATTTGGTAGCCATAATCCCACCATGACATGACTCGGGCATGCTCATCTGTGTTCTGTCTTAGCCAGTAGTAAGCTTCTCTGAAGTCATCCAAGATGTTTCTGGTTCTGAAATAAGACCGATGATGTCAAAGCACTGTAATGGAATAATGTATCCTTCCTAAAATATCAGCACACCCACCAAATGAACAATTGTTTACATTGTGCAGCTGCAGTCAAAAGAATCTGAGCGATTAAAGCACAGGTCCGAGATGCTTATACAAAATAAATATTGCTAAGAAAACATCAAAAGGTAATTGCAATAATTTTTTCTGCAGAAGGTTAGGAATTGCAAGTGGTCATTGCATGTAAATAGGAAGAATGGCGATATTCCCTATAGCAGCCAGATTTTATAACGTGTCAAATACTGTGAAAGTGTTGTAGGTCGCCAAGTCTTCATTTGGGCACAGTAAGCCCATCTATAGAGAGGAAATGTAGCCTTATTTTTTCTGGCACGGGGTGCATTTTGTGAACATATGATTTTCCCCACAGAGAAAGTAATAACGTTTACGAAATAACTCAAACGACACTATGTACAGCGGAGCAATCAGCCACTAGTCTGATGAGCACTGTCTTGTATCTATGGGAAGCTTAGCCATATACAAGAAGCTTAAACCAGAATACTTGGGAGGACAAAACTCTCAGTAAGAGCTATTATTTATAAAATATAGAACCCTATATTGCAACATTATATAAGCAGTATACCTTTAGGTGATTGCAAATGGTAAAAAAAAAAATATATATATATATATATATATATATATATATATATATATATATATATATATATATATATATATATATATATATATATATATATATATATATATATATATATATATATATATATATATTTTAAACCAAAAACATGTTATACTTCCCTGCTCTGTGCAAAACCATTGCACAGAGCAGCCCCAATCCTCATCTTCTGAGGTCTCCCACTGACGCTCCTGGTTCCTCCAGCACACCGATTGGCCACCATAGCAAGCCGCTTGTCCATACACACACAGGGCAGGGCTTGGCTTTGTCCCTAGATCCCTCCTCACTGGCTGTGAATGACAGCAGCATTAGCCAATGGCTCCTGCTGCTGTCTCTGAGCCTAGCAGGAGAGGGCAGGGGAGCTGCACTCAGGTGTTTTTTTTTTTTGTTTTTTTTTACCTCAAAGTGGTTGTAAGCCCTCTCCTATACCCAGTGAAGGGAAGAGCCTCAGAAGATACACAATGATGAAACAAATCTCCCTACATAAGTTTTACATGTATATCTGCAGTCTTTCGCTTTTTACATGCTTTAGAAAGTGCAGATCGTGTTACAAATCTCTCTTCCTCATTCAGCAGTGGGTGTGGAGTCTGGGCATAACACGGTGTGTGAGATGATTGGAGGAAAGGGACACACCCCCTCCACAAATGCAGAGAAATGAAGAAACTTGCAGAGCTGTAGTCTGAATAGACAAGCTCTGCTTATCCATCTCAAAGTTCCCTTCCAGACAAAAATTTCCAGCTGCTTTTATCTCCTGTGTCTGTGAACTTGTCAGAAGTTATCATGCGGATAACAGAGGAATGGAACAGCAGAAAGACACAGCACTTAGAGCTTTGGAGAGAGAGAAGTAAACAGTACAGATATATGCGCCCAGGTCAAATTTCGTAAATGGGGTTATAACCACTTCAATGTAAAGCATGCATTAAGATAAAAATCATTCAGCCTATAGAATAACTTTGAAAGAAACAGTTCAGGATATGTGAATATACAATACACATAAATGACTCCTTTCTATTAGATGACAGGGGCTGCATAAGGCAAATGCCACTAAGAAAAAAAAAATATATGCAAATGTTCAATGTTCAGATGTTTTGGCATTTGAAAGATACAGGCCATGTCACATGATATAAAATTAGGTGGCAATATAACCAGTATAAAATAATTCTATAATTCTTTTACGTTTGGCCATACAAATGTATGTTATCCGGTAATTAGTTCTATCAGTGTGTAGCAATGAGTTTTTACATACTTTATCATTTTACACAATCATGGCAACTACCAATTTTAAAATGATTGTAAAGGAAAAAAAAACCAAAAACATCTCCTGGCTCCTCCTCTGTCCAGTGCCCTCACGGGAAGCTGCTTCCCATGGGGGCATTCGTGCCTGCCCGCTCCTGAGTCCTGCTGCTCCATCCACTGACACAGACCATGGAACCTGACACCCCCCCCGGGCACTGGCTTTGATTGACCCGCACTGGCTGCCAATGGCTCTCGGTGCCCCATAGCAAAGCTAGTGAGACACGGAAGTGAGGGGAGAGAAGAGCTGCAGACGTGCACAGGTAAATGTTTAAAGGTAAAAAATGTGTAAGCTTTAGAACCACTTTAAAGAAAGCATACACTTGGTTTATTTTCTCCATTTTTCTTGTCAGCTCTTGTTTAATAACTTTTTAAAATTTGTTCAGACTGACCAAAAACAATGCAAACTCTAAGTGGCTGAATGCTTTATCTCAGTGGTCACAACTCAGCAAAGGTGCCGACTGTACAGCCGGTTATATAGAAAGTAACATGGAAAACAAATTTACAAAACTGATGAAAACATGGAACAAGTAAAAGTTGTGCTTAAACTTTGCATGGTTTTCCTACACCACACGGAAATGCGCTGACTTCCACCAACATGCGCAAAGTGCTATTAATTCTTAATAGTACCCCCCAAGCAACTAGAAAACATGGGTACCATGTGGTTTGGTGCGGCATGATTTTTAAATCATGCCTGCAGTACTTTTTGGGTGTTCCTGAGCATTTGGCAGCTCATTAAAAATAAATGGGCTGTCCTAAACGCACAAAAAAACAAAATTTGCTTGGACGCCCTTTTTTATGGCGTGAACCAACCCTAATCTCTATTTCTCTATCAGAAAAGGAAAATCTCAGGGGTCAGTTTACACCCCTGATATTTAACAAAAGCCCCACTACTATTGGAAATACAAAAAAAATTTAAACCAGAAAGTAACACCTTATTCAAAAGGCTGGTCAGTGTCAAGAAGCAGCAGGCTGAAAACAGGGACTAACAAGTGGCCCCTGATGCACAATGTCTGCATTCATGGTTGCTCATCTCTCCCTGTATGCATGTAACCACTCAGACGTGTGGCTACATACATATAGCTGCAGCGCCTCTCAATGATTTGTACAGGTTGTTGCCTGCAGCAAATATCTACGACTACCACGTGCAGAAATACGCTCCTCCTTGGCACAGCAAGACCCATTACAGCCAAGTGAATAAGACCCCAAAACACCCCTACTACCCCCCCACACAAATAACACCTATACAAATGTAAATGTGGCAATGCATCACAAGGCTTTTTTTTTTTTTTTACTTTTTTCAAGTTTACATTCAATGAACTACATGCACAGTAGCACACTGGGATGTGTTGCCATGCAGAGTAATACACTGTTCTGCAATATAATGTATGGCAGCATCATTTTATCGCAATACACACGGCACTGTGGATTGGGCGTTACCAAAATGCAATGCATAGGTGTGAAGCCAACCTTCAGATTTTTTGTAAAAGTCGCTTAATTACAGTTTTGCGCATGTTTTGATTTTCAGTTTTGCAAAAAAGGCACAAATGAAAGTGTACAAATAATTTTTATTGGTTTTCTAAGGGAATGGGTTTGTGTGCGCAAATAATGATTTTAGTATATTAAATGATCAAAAATATAATTTTGATAAACCTTTGCACAACTATCCTATAACATCAACAGTTTTGAAAGACTTCATGCATGCATTAAGTGTTTTCTACCATAACCACATAAGCACAATGAGCGCTATTTCTTACCCGTCATGATTGTATGATGCGAGTACGACACTGGGGCTGGAGTAGGCATTGCTAGTTACCCATGTACAGTGTACAGCAAACATCATTAAGAGCATCAGCATGAGCATGGTGACTATACTCTTAATATTGGGCCCCAGACCTTCCTCAGTCTTCTCCTGCTCGGACACGGGCTTCTTCACTTTACCAGCCTGGAAGGACACAGAAAGAATTAGCTGCAAGGCTGCCAAAGAACTGTGCCAGCAGAAACGGTGCCAACAAGGAAGCAGCATCTGAAAATCTACTAATTATAAATAATACATGTCAATGTCTTTTTAGGTCAAAGCTTGGGTTTTATTTGATCGATGAGAATACCACCCAGCTCTAATTCAGCCTGAAAATTTTGAGAAGCAGCACAAATTACATATTTCAAAAGGCCTAAAGAACAGTCTGCTTCTCTAATAATGCAGTTTGTGGTTATATTAGAAAAAAAAAAAATCAATTTTTTCCGCAGTAAAATATCTTTCTACAAACCGGAATCGCTGTGTGCTTCATTATAAGATCAACACTGAGCCAGCTGTTAAAAGGGAATGTCCCCTGCCAAAGTACTTTTTTTCCTTTTTAAATGATATATACATTTGTATAAAGTGAGCCAACGTGATGATTTATTTTAAGTGTAATCCTTTAGATATAAGAAAAACATTGATCCAAGCCATGATAGCAGAGCTCACCTCTTCCACACTTGTAAGTTACAATAAGGCTACTGTCACACTGGGGCGGGTGTCGGCGGTAATGCGGCACTATTCGCCCGCTAGTGGGTCGCTTTTAACCCCCCGCTAGGAGCCGGAAAAAGTTTAAAAAGCGCCCACAAATTGCAGCAGTGCTTTCCCGGTGCTGCCCCTTTGATTTAAATGGGCAGGGGTGCTCTAGGAGAGGTGTATACACCGCTGCAAAGATGCTGCTTGCAGGACTTTTTTTACCGTCCTGCAAGCGCACCGCTCCAGTGTGAAAGCACTTGGGCTTTCACATTGGAGAGCCTCTTTACAGGTGCTATGCAGGCACCATTTTTAGCGCTGTAGCACCTCAGTGTGAAAGTAGCCTAAAGGTTTAGGCAGTGCTGGGGGTCTAAAGAGACTGCCATTACGCAGCCTAATCTAAGCTATTAATGTGTCACATAAATATCACATTTCCGCTATATGCTGTCATGTGTAGTCTCCTCAACCTTGTAGTTGACAATACAGCTAAAGATAATTAAAACCACAGTATGAATGTCAAATAAATATCAGAAATTGAGGCTGCATTTAAAAGCAGTAGGCATGTCACATCAGTCTTTATTTGTTGGGTATTTACACCAAATTAAAGTGGACATGTTGGTATATATAAAATACATCACTAAGTATTTAAAAGTCAATTTTTATTTTTTTAGTACTAGCACCAAACCTATGTCCTACCAGCATCTGCACACCAGAAATCAGACAGATTAAAAGAGAAGCTCGGGATTAGATAAAAAACAAACATTCATACTCACCTAGGTCTCCCCTTCCCCACCCCTAAGACCGAGAACTGAGTGATCAAAGACCGCTCAGTTATTGGTCTCCAGTGAGCCGGTGACCGTCACCAGCTCCCTGTTCTGCCCCTCCAGTGCTTACTGGAGTGTCGGGCTGTGGAGGGGGGCGGGAACTGCTGGTGCAGGCATCTGGGTGGATTTAGACACTCCGTGCTGTCAGCCGACAGTGGACTTTAGCTCACTGTTTGGCTGAAAATGGGTCACAGGAATACAGAACTAAAGTAGTGTCAAAAGAGAACAGTGGCTAAGTGGTTAGCACTTCTACCTGGCAGCACCATTGTCGTCCATTCGAATCCCAACCACGGCACCACCTGCATGAAGTTTGCATGCTCTCCCTGTGCCTGTGTGGGTTTCCTCTGGGTACTCTGGCATTCTCTCACACGCCAAATTCATGCTGGTAGGTTAATTGGCTGCTGTCTAAATTGGCCCCAGTATGTTTGAATAACTAGGGATCTTCGACTGTAAGCTCTTCGAGGGCAGAGATATGAATGTATCATATAAATGTAAAGCGATGTGTAAATTGACGGTGCAATATAAGTACCTGTTCTAAATAAAAATTAAAAAAAAGAGCTTTGGCCTTACTTCTCCTTTAAGAGAACCTGCATGGCACGACCACTAAGTGTAACCTGGAGTATGAAGAGAGAACAATTAGTTCCGATTCTCCGCAGATCATGTTGCTATTATCTCTGAACACCAAGGGCAAAACAAATGACTTCACAGGGCATAATCGGTTGGAAAAGAAGAAATCATTAGAACAGCTCTAACAAGCTGGGTCATCCGATTCCTCCTGTATTGCATTGTATTGTAACTGTACTGTTTGCCCCAACGTAAAGTGTTGGCGCTATATAAATCCTGTATATTAGTAACCATTAATAGTCCACAAAACCTACAAATAACTATTGAGGCATAGAAGCAACTCACTTTTTGGACTAGGGTCTGTTAAACCACTCTTGGTGTATGTTAACTCCCACATACGAATTACAGCATCTCTTCAGTATTATTTATAACAGATCTCCCGATAAACAGACTGTTCAGAAACAAATCTCACAGTAGAGACAAGCAACTGTTCATTATAGCACACTAAATGGAGGATTTGACAGTTCACACATGGGAGGCTACCTGACAGGCTTTGCTCCACTGCAGAGTGCTGTCATCCTACAAGGTCTCAGGCACTAGGAATTGGAAAGGATATATTTAGGCAATTAAGGAGAAGACCTTTGGTGCAATAATGTTGATTCACAGTCCAGTAAGCTGCTTTAAGGTGGGAAAGAAGCCCAAAACCTAACAGCAGGATCACACATCTACCACTGTTTGTACAGCTGGGCAGGTGGGAGAGAATCTGAATATTGGTTATACAAAATTAGAAAGATTTTTTAACAGCTCATATGTATGCACTTCACTTGTGTATTCAGCAATCTGCTGAGAGTTTTAATTTAATGAGCAACTCCAGACAACAAGTAAAATTGATCACAGAATTATAAAAATCAATCAGATATGGTTATGCAGGAAACACTGGCAAAGTGCCTAAAGTCAAATGGTCCACCCGAGGTATTTTTAAAGGAGATTTGTCACAAGGGAAATAAGTGATCCAATGCTTTCTGAAATAAAATCCGAATAAAGGAACTACTTACAAAATAATAAAAGTTTTTAAACAGATAGTGCCACATCCCCATAATAATATATATATATAAAAAAAAAAAAAAAAAAGACTAGACTGGGACTTCTGAGATCAAAAAAACAGTTTTCCATATTTCTAAACATAGTACAAATATTCAAACATCATTGTGATAAAGCAATATATTGGGTCATAAATAACCGATTCCTTGTGGTCCGAGGCGTTTCATGGACATTATCCACTTCTTCAGGAGCCGTCAATATGCTTATTGAACAAAATAATCTAAACAAAAACAAATTTTATTAAAAATTCATCATCCCAGTTTACTTTTTTTAGAGTGACACCTCTGAACAGATGCTCAAGAAATCAGTCATTTATGACACCATGTATTGCTTTATTACAATGAGGTTTTAAATAGTTGTACTATATTTGGATAATCTATGAAATTTTGTGGAATATGGAAAACATTATTAAACAAACTGTTTTTAGATAAATGTTGTGCATCAAAAGTCCCATTCTAGTGTACCTTTTTTGTTTTATATATATTAACTTACATACTTATTCTGGGTCATTAACCACTTGCTGCCCAAGGTACCTAAATGCCATTTCTAAATTTTACCATGAAATATAGGTTATCCCTTAAAAGAAAATTGTAATGGTTTGGGGTCTATTTAATTTTGTGTAATCGAACACGTTTCTCAACTGATATATTATATGTGTTGAACTATTTATTTAAAAGTCCTGCCTTACAAATGAAGAGAACTCGGCTTGTACCCTCTTTTAGCAGCAACTTATAGACCTCAAGGAGTTTCCCACTTCTGACAAATGGCTTTAAAAGTCATCCTCACTCAGCAAAGCCAAAATAAGGTAATAAATCTAAATATTTTATAGGTAGGCCTGCAAACCTATCCCCTACCCCCAAATCTGATATCCCATTTTAGAAATGGGCTCAAAGCTTTCCCTAAAAGTCTGCACAGAGCTTAAAATGATTGTAAAGTCTTGTTTTTTTGTTCTATAAAAATAACAAATGTGTTATACTTACCTACTCTGTGCAGTGGATTTGCACAGAGCAGCCCGGATCCTCCTCTTCTCGGGTGCCTCTTCCTATTGAATGCCCCCATAGCAAACATCTTGCTATGGGGGCACCCGAGCCGCAGCTCCGTGTGTCCATTCAGACATGGAGCTGAGGTTTGGCCCCTCCCCCTCTTAGTCCTCCCACTGACACCAACGATGGGGCACTATTCTTGCCACTGACACCAACGATGGGGCACTATTCTTGCCACTGACACCAACGATGGGGCACTATTCGTTCCATCGACACCAACAATGGGGCACTAATCCTCCCACTGACAACAATGGGGCACTATTCCTTTTACTGACACCAATGATGGGACACTATTCCTTCCACTGACACCAATGATGGGGCACTATTCCTTCCACTGACACCAATGATGGGGCACTATTCCTTCCACTGACACCAATAAGGGGACATTATTCCTTCCGCTAAAGTTGTGGTATTGTTTACTTCCACTGACCACAGTCCGGTCCCTTTAAACACTTAGTAACCGGCCCATAGCCAAAAGACTGCTACAGGGCAGTTTGTTAACTCTGGGAGGGCCTACAGTGACGTCCTCCCAGTGAATCGTTCCCGCGCGCCCCCCGGGGCATGCACACAGGAACATCCATGCTCGCGGGGTTCACGGGACCCGGCGCAACACGGATCGCGGTAAAGGGCCAATGACAGCGGCCCTTTACCACGTGATCGCTCCGTCCAATAACAGAGCAATCACAAATGTCAACAAAGACAGTCAAGCAGGGTCATCACAAGTTCATCACTCTCCTCACACCGATGCAGCGTGAGAGGAGAGGAATCGTGTGCCAAACTGAGTTTTATTTTATCTAGCAGTGCCACAACAGTGCCACCTCTGTGCCACACCTGTGCCACACCCATGCCACACCAGAGCCACACCCGTGCCACACCCGTGCCACACCAGAGCTCATCTGCGCCACTGCAGTGTCACATCAGTGCCGCATGTGCCCACCAGTGCCAACAGCCACACCAGTGCCGCCTGTGTGCCCACCAGTGCCACTACAGTGCACACCTAGTGTCGCCTGTGCCCATCAGTGCTCATCTGCGCCACTGCAGTGTCACATCAGTGCCGCCTGTGCCCACCAGTGCTGCCTGTGTGCTAATCAGTGCCGCCTGTGCCCACCAGTGCTGCCTGTGTGCTAATCAGTGCCAGAGCCACACCAGTGCCGCTTGTGCCCACCAGAATCAGAAGAGGAATGTGTGCCCGTGAAAAGAAGGTGTTCTGGCATGGAGCAGCAGCCTACTACAAGCAGCGCAGAGCCGAGAGCAGAGCAACTACAACAAAGGCCAGGCACCAGTAGGGACAGGGGTCATGCCAGCCTTCCTTATGCCCTTCAAACACCCTGTGGCTTCCCCCTAATTCCGGAGCAGCATATATCCCCCCTTTCACCGCCCAGCCAGGTGTCCAGGTGAACACCGATAATTTTGCCATGCTTGATTTTTTTCATTTGATTCATTTGATTTTCACCGAAGACTTACTATCATCCATTGTGGCCCAGTGCAACCTCTACGCACAGCAGTACATAGTAAGCAACCCTGGCATTAGTTACGCCCGTCCCTTTCAGTGGTTAGAACTAAACAGAGGGATTCAAAATTTTCTTAGGCCTAACATTTACTATGGGACTCACCTAAAAAAAAAATTGTACTCCTATTGGTCTACCAAACCCATCCACCACATGCCACTCTTCTCTTCCCCTTATGCCAAGATCAAGATACCTTATGATTGTGCGGTTCCTCCACTACAATGACAACACCCAGTGCCCTCCCCGAAATGACCTAGCTTTTGACAATTTAAAATTCGGCCACTCGTAAATGATTTCTCTGAAAAATTTCCCGTTATATACCCCCGAGCAGAATATTTCCATGGAGGAGTCCCTTGTAAAATTCTCAGGCAGGCTGGGCATCAAACAGTTTATCCCCAGCAAAAGGGCCCATTATTGGGTTAAACTGTACAAACTTTGTGACCGAGCCACGGGGTACATCTACACCTTCCTGGTGTATGAAGCGAAGGACTCTCAACTGCATCCCCCTGAATGCCCAGAGTACATCGGAGCCAGCGGAAGAGTGGTCTGGGAGCTTGTCTATCCACTCTTTGGAAAGTGATACCATCTTTATGTGGATAATTTTTATACTAGCTTGCCCCTCTTCCGCAATCTTCACCGGAGAGACACCCCAGCATGTGATACAGTAAGAGCCAATAGAAAGGGCTTCCTGCAAAAACTAGTTAATGAAAGGCTACAATGAGGGGAGACTGCATCTTTGCGGAACCAGGAGCTATTGGCTGTCAAGTGGAGGGTCAGACGAAACGTCCACATGCTCACGACAATCCATAATGACACCTACGTGGAAGTCTCCAGAAGAAACGGCCCAATCCAGAAACCAGCTTGTGTTTATGACTATAATTTGTTTATGGGGGGAGTGGACTTAAAACGATCAGATGATTGAACCCTACCTTCCCACAAGAAAATCCCGTCACCAGTATAAAAAAAGTGTCCATTTTTTCAGTTTGGCCATGTATAACACTTATGTTATATACCAAAAATCTACAGAGAACCCCGTATCCTATCTGCACTACCAAAAAGTTATTTCCGCCCTTTAGTACCCTGAAAGGCCACCAGAAACGATTCACTCCGATTCCATGAGCAGACTCCACGAATGCCACTTTCCTGACAAAATCCCCCCCCCCCCCCCCGTGAAACAGGCCACAGATGTCAAAAGAAATGCCGGGTGTGCTGCAGAGGAGGAATTAGAAGAGACCACATATTGTCCTGATTGTCCTTCCCAACCAGGCCTCTGTATAGGTGAACGTTTCCATCGTTACCATATATCTCTACATTAGTATGGTAAACGTAATTCTAATTTCCTGTCATTTTCCTCCACACCCCTTATGCTACTGCACTGAACTGTACATACCTCTGCCTTCTCCGGAACCGACCCTGGCCTGTTATACGACCAAGCTTTTGCCTAACGCTAAACCTACCTCTGCCTTCTCCGGAACCGACCCTGGACTGTTATACGACCAAGCTTCTGCCTAACGCTAAACTGTACCTACCTCTGCCTGCTCTGGAACTGACCCTGGACTTTTTGACCACGTTTTTTGCATGCCTCTTGGATTGATCTTTTACCCTGCTATGCTAGTGGGAACACAGGGGTCTCACATATGTGAGGGGCTCCAGAATTGTTTTTGTGGATGAAGAAAACTAATTTTTTAGTTTTCTCATTCCCGGATTACGGTCTGAGACTCGGAGGCTTCAAAGATTTGGGTGGGAGAAGCCTCTACCCCTGTCCCCATTCTTTCCTGGCCTGCTACTTGGACCGTGTTCGTGCTTACTACCAGGACCAATATTTTGGCACTGCTGGCAACGTCTCTACTTGCACTGACCCTGGACTGTATATGGACAGTATCCCTGCCTGCTGCCTGGACAATTCCATTCACTGTCGCTGACCACGTCCCTGCATGCTGCCTGGATCAGCGCTCTCCTCCTGTGGACAATTGCACTACCTAAAATCACAGGTAATCTTTTGTTTACCCTTTACTTAGCAGAATGTATTTTAGGGTGTAATTCTTGGAATGTACATGCTGTGTTAGAAATATGAAGGGCCTTCAAAAAATGTGATAGATTGTAAGGAAATTTGGTGTGAAATTTATGTCCCTAGAACATCTGATGGTGCTTCTTGGATGTTGGGCCTCTATGTGGCCAGGCTGTGTAAAAGTCTCACACGTGTGGTATCGCCATACTCAGGAGAAATAGCATAATATATTTTGGGGTGTCATTTTTGCTACGTACATGCTATGTATTGGAAACATCTTATAAATGGACAACTTTGTGTAAAAAAAAAAAAATAAAAAAAAAAAAAAAAATGCGTTTTCATTTTTTCCCACATTTTCCAAAAACTTCTGGAAAAAAATGAACCGTTCAAAAGACTCATTATGCCTCATAGATTATACATTGGGGTGTTTGCTTTCCAAAATGGGGTCACTTTGTGGGCATTCCCATTGTCCTGGTGCTCCAGGGCCTTCAAAAGTGTAATAGGTGGTTGAGAAATGAGATGTGTAGTTTATGCTCCTAGAACGCCTGAAGGAGCTACTTCAATGTTGGGCCTCAATGTGGCCAGGCTGTGTAAAAATCTCACACATATGGTATCGCCATACTCAGGAGGAGCAACAGAATATATTCTGGGGTTTCATTTGTGGAATGTACATGCCGTGTGAGAGAAATAACCTGTTATAATGACAATTTGGTATGAAAAAAATTAAAATAAAAAAAGATCTTCATTTTGCAAAGAATTGTGGGAAAAAATGACAACTTCAAAAAACTAACAATGCCTCTTACTAACTACCTTGGAATGTCTACTTTCCAAAAAAGGGTCATTTGGGGGGTATTTGTACTTTACTGGCTTGTTAGGGTCTCAAGAAATGAGATGAGCTGTCAGTACATCAGGTGTGATCAAATTGATACATTTTCAGTGATTGGCACCATAGCTTGTAGACCCTATAACTTTTACAGACTAAATAATATCCACTAAATTGGGTTATTTTTACCAAAGATATGTAGCAGTATACATTTTTGGCCAAATTTATAAAGAAAAATTACTTATATGCAAAAAATTTTATTGGGAAAGGAAGAAAAATGCATTTTTTTAAACAAAATTTTCGGTCTTTTTCATTTATAGCACAAAAAATAAAAAACCCAGGAGGTGATCAAATACCACCAAAAGAAATCTCTATTTGTGTGAAAAAAGGACGAAAATTTCATATGGGTACAGTGTTGCATGACTGAGTAATTGTCATTCAAATTGTGAGAGCACTGAAAGCTGAAAACTGGTCTGGTTATTAAGGGGGTTTAAGTGCCCAGTGGTCAAGTGGTTAAAGTCTGAAGGACAGTAAACTGGCCCCTTGTTTAGAAAGTTTGGAGACCCCTGATCTAGACCATCTGAGAAAGGACATAAGGCTCGCAATGCATACAATTCACATGCAGCAGATGGCTTTTTTTTTTTAGCAAGACTGTCCTTTCACTTCAGGTCCACTGCCCTTACATGACCATCACTTAAATGCATGCACATGCTTGGCATTCCTTTTGTATACCAACACGCTAATGTCAATGTCTGCCTGTGAAGATGAAGCAGCCAGGGGACCCAGCATGCACGCTGTCAGCCCGGCAACAAACATGTTAAATCGAGCTCATCAGATGTGGTGTTGTCCTTTCCAAACAAAGCATGAGCAGCCAGTTGTTCCCAGGTGGTGTCTTGGCAGACTATTGCTCATAATGTAACACTTACACAGCAGCAGGCAATCTAGCATCCACCCTGCTGAGTGGCAACCAGCATGGAAAATAATCTGACATTGAAAACGATAATTGTATAATCAAACTGTTATCCCCCGCATTCACTGCCTAGCCAAGTGCTTTCATTTTGTTCAGCAATTAAAAGTAGGGGAAAAAAAAAAAAAGTCGTCTGAATTGTGATTGTCTGCACTTCATTACCCAAGTTCTTGTAGAGGTGGTTACACAATTCAGAGATTAAACACTGCTCGCTACTTCACCTCTATTACAGCTAGCTGCACTTATGTGGAAAAAAACAATGAATCACTGGCAAATAGAAACCTGCAGCAAAGGGGCATTCTTCTGAGATTTTAAATAGTATGAGGAAATAGCTGCTTTTCTTTATGACTAGATATTTAATGGCTCTGGCTCATATAAACTATTAGCATCATTTTCTCAGCAAGGAAGAATCATTATACTATAGTCGTACTTGTAATGCCGTCTATATTTAGCTTTGTGGCGGCATCTTTAATAGCACAGGCTAGGTGTAAAAAATAAATGTTATGGGCAGATTTAAACCGATCATATATTGAACATTTATATGCAGAATTTTCCTACAATGAAAGCACTTGAGAAAACGTATGATAAATGCAGGGAGGTTATCAGCTCAATTTACATTCAAACCTTGACTTTTACCATTTAGATGAGACCTTGGGTCCTTTCACACGGGCAGTCTGCCCAAAGGACTCAGTTTTGCTCAGCAGATCGATCGATCCACTGACAGATGACAGGTCTGTCTCCGCTAACTGTGCGGAAACAGACCTGTCAGAGCCCCACTCTTCTCTATGGGGAGATGAGATGAAAATGGACCGCAGTAGACGGATGGAAAATGGGGTCACCTGATCGGAAAGCCCATGTGAGTGAAAGGGGCCTAACTCACATACATTCCTCCTATAAATTTCTACTGACCCACTTCTATGATTGGAAACAGTTGTATAGGCACTTCCACCTTGAACCCCAGTTCACACTGCCGCAACTTGAGAGTACAAAGTCACATGACAAGTCACGCCCCACTAACGGCAATGGAACCGTTCTAATCTGTGCGACTCAAGTCGCTCCGATTTAGAAAAAGGTTCTTGCTCTACTTTTGGGCTTATGCATAACAGTCTGCCCCCCCCCCCAGTGCTCAGACTCTGAGGCTGCTGACACCTCTAACACACAATAATCACGGGAAGGATGATTGGCACTCAGGATAGCATCCAAAAATAACTATCCTTTTTTTGAAACCACATGTACAATCGCTGTAAAACAGCCAACGCATCTCAGCCATCAGGCCTTAACCACTTAAGCTCCAGAAGGTTTTACGGCCTTAATGACCAGGCCATTTTTTGTGACATATCACTGCTTTATTTTAAAGAGGAAGTAAAGCCTTTGAAAAAAAAAAAAAAATACACCCTGCAAGGCAAAGGCATAATGAGCTAGTATGCATAGCATACTAGCTCAATATGAATTACTTACCTGAGATCGAAGCCCTGGCATAGGCCCTCGTTCGCCTCCTGACGCCGCCATCTATCCCGGAGTGACTTCCGGGTATCGCGGCTCCGGTGCTGTGACCGGCCAGAGACGCAATGACGTCACTCCCGCGCATGGGCGCTGGTGCATGATCGCCGTTAGAAACAGCACGCTCAGTGCGCCTGCGCCCGAAAAAGAAAAAAAAAAAAATTAATTTCTTCATCAAATTAGGCCAATATGTATTCTGCTTCACTTGGATACATTTTTGGATGCCATCCTGAGTGTCGACCATCCTTCCTGTGAGCCACTTCTATGATTGGCTTTCAGAAAGACCAATAGTAAAGTGTTGGAGGGGGCAGACAAACTTCGACATTACCAGGAAGTGCCAAAGCTTCGCCTGATCATAAGCGCTTGCATTTAGGCATAGAGACAGAACTAAAAGCCACTATAAAAAAGGTAGGTGTCTGCACTTTTTAACCGATTCAGCCCCAGAAGATTTTACCCCCTTCGTGACCAGAGCACTTTTTGCATTCAGCACTGTGTCGATTTAACTGACAATTGAACATCGTGTGACGTTGCACCCAAACAAAATTGACGTCCTTTTTTTCCCACAAATAGAGCTTTCTTTTGGTGGTATTTGATCACCTCTGCGGTATTTATTTTTGGCGCTAAACAAAAAAAGAGCGACAATATTGAAAAAAAACCAAAAACAAACACTTTTTACTGTAATAAATATCCCCCAAATATATATATATATATATATATATATATATATATATATATATATATATATATAAAAAATAAACAAAACTTTTTTTTTTCCCCCAGTTTAGGCCGATATGTATTCAACATATTTTTGGTAAAAAAAAATAAAAATTTTTTGCAATAAGCGTATATTGATTGATTTGCGCAAAAGTTATAGCGTCTGCAAAATAGGGGATAGATTTATGGCATTTTTATTATCAATTTTTTTTTTACTAGTAATGGCGGCGATCAGCGATTTTTATCGGCACTGACATTATGGCGGACAATTTTGACACATTTTTGGGACCATTTGCATTTTTACAGCAATCAGTGCTATGAAAATGCATTGATTACTGTAAAAATGTCACTGGCAGGGAAGGGGTTAACACTAGGGGGCAATCAAGGGATTAATGTGTTCCCTAATGTGTGTTCTAACTGAAGGGGGGAGGGGAATGTGTAGGGGAAGAGACAGATTACTGTTCATACTTTGTATGAACAGACGATCTGTCACTTCTCCCCTCAGAGAACCGAAAACTGTGTTTACACACACAGATCCCTGTTGTCCGTATGCCCAGAGCAATCGCGGGAGCCTGGCGGTGATCGCGACCGCCGGGCACTCGCATCGGCTCTGTGGGTGAGCAGGGGGCGCGCATGCCCCTAGAGGCCACAGGGCAAAGCAAAGTTACATAACGTCGTTTCACCCAGCTGTGCCATTCTGCGGCAGTACAACTGCGGCGGCTGGTCGGCAAGTGGTTAAAGAGGAAAAAAATAAAATAAAATAAAAAGAACACCTCCTAATCCTGATAGAATCTTGTGTCAAGATGACTTCCTGTGCTCCGTGCCTCTGCTGACTGTTAGCATCTGCCATTGTTCCCAGCTCTTTGTGAAATGCAAAACACTCGCCCTGATGTTTTTGAGAAGAGGAGAGGGGGAAGGAGTTCTGTTGTCCCATTCTAGAATGACAACACTCATGTGCCTCCATAAATGAGATACAGTAAGGCGGATCCACTGCCTCGGAGTCTGCCAGCTCGGCGGGAGAGCTCTCCGTTGATCTCCGCTGAGCCGGCGAATGACAGGTCCTTCTCTTCTCACTGAGCGGGGAGGGGCTTGTTGAGCGCCGCTAGTTACTATGGAGAGATTGGACGAAAATGGACAGCATGTCTGTTTCCATCAGCAGATCTCACCCGATAGGGACGGATGCAAACGTAGGGGCATCCGTCTGATTTTAGCGGATCGGACCGGGTCACTCCATAGACTAGCATGGAGCGCCCGTTTAGGTCCGCCGTCAAAACTGACAGGTGGACCTGAACGGTCCAACAGTGTGAAGGGGGCCTAAGTGAGCGTTGTCACCCTGATATATTATATATACACACCCCCTAATCTGTATTAAAAAACCCTAGCATCTCCTCCCCCCCCCGCAAAAGATATTTTGTATCAAAGAATATTAAAACACTGCACATGAATATACATAAAAATTTAAATATATATGATTTTTTATTTTATTTTTTTCCCCCACATTATCCTGCCTCAGTACTCTTCTCAATAGCCCCGGCCGTGATGCACGCCAAGAACTGTCTCAAGAGGCGTTCCCCAAATATCAAATGCCTTTATAGATAAATGTCATTTTAAAGGACTGGACGTTCTAAAGCAAACTGCATTTGCACGCAGACCACCCTGGGTGACACCTACATGCAATTCTGAGCCTCCACGATCGAAAGAACTGAAAACCAATGAATAAATGGGTGGGCCAGGGACAGTAAGGGTGGGTAGGAAAGTCCTTGATGATGCTGGATATCCCCCACCCAGGAACAGAGGCAAGCTTCTATTGCACAATGTGAGAAATTCAGTGTTCGGCGGAACCAGAGTGCCCCACCTCCCATTTCCTTAGGTGTAACACTGTCACAGTGAATGAGCCTGCCTAAAAACAAAATATATAATTAAATATGTATATATATTTTATATATATAAATATGTATATATATTTTTATATATATATATATATATATATATATATATATATATATATATATATATATATATATATATATATATATATATATATATATATATATAACTTTTAGAAAATTGAAAATACTTAAATGACTGGCCGAGATTCAGTCTATGGCCGGCTTAAGTGGCATGTGTATTCTTACGTGAATATTGGTGTGCTTTACGTATTTCTTCCAGATCTGTGCACTAATCCAGTGTAAAACCTTTCCTCTGTGCAAAAGTTTCCGGTAATAAAGACCTGTCACTGCTGCTCTCTTTGGGCAGAGTAACTAGTCTTGTTTCTGCCCCCCTTCTGTAGTTAATGGGGTCATTGATTTTTTTTTACAAGGTAATATATGGGTTTGTAAAGGCATTAGGTGAACACAAAAGTAGATTTATAACCTTTGTGGCTATTGAGGATTATATATATAAAAAATATATGTGTATATATGCATTGTCAAGCCATCCCAGCCCATCTTTGTTAGATGAACTATAGCCACATCATAGAAACTTATGTGGAGGAACATCATTTTTTTCCTGCAGCCTTCTGCCAGGACAGGCAAAGGTTTTTTTTTTTTTGTATCTCCTTCTCTTTTCTCCTAATTTCTCCTTCTGTCACAGATGAAGTGACTAAACATTTTTCTAGCATGCTTCTTTATCACAGAGCTACAGACTGCCCAAGGTTATATGGTGGTTAGGTAGCCATTCTAGATACAAACAGTAATGTCCCGTACACACGATTGGAAATTCGCCTAGCAAAAGACCGATGAGAGCTTTTGGTTGGAAAATGCGACCGTGTGTATGCTCCGTCTTTTGCTGGCAGAATTCCAGCCAGCAAAAGATTGAAAAATTGAGAGCCTGCTCTCAGTCAGAAAAAGTTCCTAGCCAAAAAGGCGATCGTCTGTACAAATTCCGACATGCAAAATTCCTATGCATCCTTGGAAAAAATTTGACGCATGCTCGGATACATTGAACTTCATTTTCTTGGCTCATCGTAGTGTTGTACATCACCGCGTTCTTCACGGTCGAAAGTTCAGAGAACTTGTGTGACCGTGTATATGCAAGGCAAGCTTGAGCGGAATGCCGTCGGAAAAACCATCAGTTTTTTCCAATGGAAAATCCGCTCGTGTGTACGGGGCATTAGGGTGCATTCAGATCTTTGCATTGCAGCAATGCATGGTAATGCACAAAATAGTGCAGTGTGTTGCCATTTCTTTTACCTGAACACATCTAGGCAGTGTAGCATATAATACACTTGCAATTTGGCACACAGCAATGCACAGCTGTTAACGATCTTACAAAGTTTATAAAGTTGGGGGAAAAAAAAAAACACGACATAGGTCCATCCAGGTCAACCTATGTAGGGCTGCAACTAACGATTATTTTCATAATCGATAAGTTGGCCGATTATCGTTTCGATTAATCGGTTAATAACCTTAAAAGAAAGTGTGGTGTATAATTTAGTTAATATGTAAAGTTTAAAAAAAGGCAATTTATTCCTAAATATCTTAATACGCAGGGGTAAATATAAATAACCAACTATATAGTTAGGAAATAAAATCATTAATCTCGGAGAATAACAGACAGAAGAGATATACTCTATATACTATTAGAGGTTGAATCTGGACTCAGATCAAATTTTTTTTATTTAAAGAAAAAAAAATTCTAGACTGTTTTGCAGATTTTCAAACAGAACTGTAATATTACATGCTTTTCTGCAGCTTCTCCATTGAAGTATATTGAACCAAAAAAAACACTGTTTTGGATTGAAAAAGGTCCTTGACCCTTTCCAAATACACAGCAGCTGAAAAAAAGCATAGATGTGAACGTTAAATGAACTGTAGTGCATTTCTGCAAAAAGCACCAAAAAACACATGGGTGGGAACCAGGCCTAAGACATTTAGTAACTTAATAAAGTTAAAAAAAAAAAAATCGTTTTTAAACTGTGCAACAGTGAAAGTAATATTTACAGTAGAGATTATTTGCTCTTTTTGTACTATATAGGGCTAATTTGAGCTTTTTTAATCCCATTATGTTACTGGCCGATTAATCGATTATGAAAATAGTAATCGATTAATTGTCGATTAATCGATTAGTTGTTTCAGCCCTAAACCCATGCATGCGATTTTTATTCTCTAACAATTCCCATAACATTTGGGTATACAGTATACTATATTGTATAAAACATCTACTGTATATCCATTAAAATGTGTTGTGGTGCGCTGGGGCTCTATTGAATAGGCTGTGCTAGCGACATGCACGTGCGTTAATGCAACACTATCGGCAAGAATGGGCCTGAACGTTATATTTAAAGCAGAAAACAGCTTTCATTTTTAGATTTCATTTTTAAAACCTCTATCCCACATTTGTGTTGTTTGTCTAAGCTGGGGGATATTAAACATTTTTTCTCCTGGTGACCATTGTCATCAGGACAGACGGTTATAGAAAATCTAAACAGTTACAGTTTTTATCGGAACAAGAGTAGAGGTAAAATCTTTCAATCTTTACACCTGTTTCAGTGACAGATGTTTAACCACTTCCTGACCAGCTGCTGCAGTTGTACTGTGGCAGGTTGGCTCCCCTGGGCGAACCAACGTAACTGTAGGTCGGTTCGCCTTTTGACCACTAGCCGTTGCACGTGCCCAGCGGTTGTGATGACCCCCGGGCACGCACAATCGCTCCACACAGAGACAGAACGGAGATCTGTCAATGTAAACATACAGATCTCCGTGCTCTCAGGGGTGAGGAGAGCGATCTGTTGTTCATACCAAGTATGAACAACGATCAGTCTCCTCACCCAGTCAGTCTCCTCCCACCCCAGTTAGAACCACTCCCTAGGGAACACAGTTAACCCTGTGATCACCCCATAGTGTTAACCCCTTCTCTGCCAGTGACATTTACACAGTAATCAGTGCATATTTATAGCACTGATTGCTGTATAAATGCCAATGGTCCCAAAAATGTGTCAAAAGTGTCCGATCTGTCTGCCATAATGTCGCAGTCCCGATAAAAAAAAAAAAATTGGGGATATTTATTATAGCAAAAAAAAGGACAAAATATTGTGCTTTTTTTTCTAAATTGTCGCTCTTTTGTTTAAAGTGCAAAAAATAAAAACCGCATAGATGATCAAATACCACCAAAAGAAAGCTCTATTTGTGGGAAAAAACTTCAATTATGTTTGGGTACAATGTCGCACATCCGCGCAATTGGCAGTTAAAGCGACGCAGTGCAGTATCGCAATAAAGTGGCCTGGTCATTGAGCAGCCAAATCTTCCGGGGCTGAAGTGGTTACGGTGGAATTTCTCTTAAAGCTGATTTCCATGTTTACTGTAAATTGAAATCATGTGGAGCAAGCTGGTTTAAATGTATTTTTTACTGCAGTAAGAGATACAGCGTCCTTTAGCGCTGTATGAACTTTTTGTATGTTGCATGCCCAGGACCAATTCATTTTTAATAAATTTAATAAATTTTTGGCCATGTTGTATATATAATTTTTTTTTATCAGCAAGCTTTTTGAAACATGAAATTTCTCAACAGGCCACTTTTGTCTTATGTAAATCTAGACAGGTACCCACGTAAACCAGCGGTGCTCAACCCATGGCCGCAGAGCTGACTTTTGTGGCCTGCGACCGCAAACCTAATATGAATAATAAAAAAATGTAAAAATAGACAAGGGAAGCAAATGCCCGGGGTCGGCAACCCATTCATCGTGATCTGTGCTTGCTGACCCCCCATCCCAGAGCATCAGAGTGCAGTGAGCCAGTGCTGGCAGTGGAGGGAGGCGGAGGGAGCAAGAGCCACATAAGCCAATGCTTCCTTGGTATCTCCGCCTGGGAGTCGTGTCTGCAAAGTGCACTTCGCCTCTTATCCCTTCTAGCAGTCTGGAGAGAGATACCAGCAGCAGCCGCTGCAAGAGGAAAAGGACTTCAGGTTAGTGTATAAGATGGATACACTGGGCATAAAGCTTATAGTAATGGGCATATTAGCATCTATAAAAGGGTTAACTATTGGGCTGCTTTCACACTGATGTACTGCAGTTCACCCACACCCTGGGTGGAGTGCAGTGCACCAGCGGCTTTCCTGCGGGTTTAGCTGCACTGAGCCATAGACTCCTATTATATATATACGGCAGGTTTAGTGCACTTTCTGAAAGTGCACCACACCCACAAGATATAATAGAAGTCTATGGCAAAGCATAGCTAACTCGCAGGAAAGCCACAGGTGCCCTGTGCTGAGGGTAAACATGGTATAGGAGGCTCAGGACAGTAAGGGTTTCTTTACATTTGCAGTTTGGGGAAGCAGTAAAATCCCACAGTTAAGATGCGTTTTTACCACACCCCCACAACCACTGGTGTAGCATCATGGGGTCACAATAGCGACCCTGCTTCATGCTCCAGGGGGCCCATGTGATCTACCTGGCATATTCTGTTTTAAAATTGGACAGGAGGAATGGCATGGAGGAATGGCAATACAGGAATTAATCCTCTCAATTCTCCTTCTCCAATCACTGAAATAGACAGAGTGCTTGTAAAAAGTAAACAGTCACTGATCACACTAGTGTCATCCACTTTTTGTAATTAAACAGTGGCTAAATATCCAACGTAAAATGGTCCCATGTAAAACAAGGAACCCTGATTGTGGTTTAAAAACGTCATTATTCAAAATAAAGAATTCAAAATTCTGAACCATTTCATTTCACTGTGGCCCGCCACCGGTTACCAAATCACTTAAGTGGCCCACACACTCTTCAAAAGGTTGAGCACCCCAGATCTAAACAAAGGTTACATAAAAAAAAAATGCTTTCCAATAAAGCTTACAATAATTGATGTGTTCCCAGGTTTCTATGCTGTCAAAGAAATTAGGAGAATTCTTCATAACAAAAAGGGAAAAAAAATGTGGTAATTTTACCTTGTCATATAGATTGCCAGAACTCTTTCCATCTTCATCACTGCTGTCCTCTATTGGTGGGTTCTCCCTTTTCATATCATCACCAAGATAATGCTCAAAGACATTGGAGAAAGCAATAGCAGACAGCATGCAGACTACAGGAGTCAATGTCAACATCAAACGAACCATCACTCCAGCAAAATAAACAGCACTAATTGCATAAAGGGCAACTGTGAAGAGAAATTTGAGATCACTTAGTCATTCTTTCAATTAGGAAAATCTGACACACTATATGTGATTTACTTACAGTTTATAACACCTAATAATTTATAAGGTACATAACCATTGCAGAACTAATACAACATAAATCTCAGCTATACACAATACTACAGCGTAGAGAGGATGCTCTGCTAACTAAAGCCAATAACCGCCGATTGTCAGAGGAGCAGTTCAAATAATTTGCTCTGGCATGTCATGCAAAGCAAACGTTAACTTGAACAAGCCAGGTACCTAAATTGATGCCAAAGAAAAGCCATAAAATTGTACTGTTCCTTGTTGAATATGAGTGCCCTGCTTTGTAATGGCTCAAAATAAAAAGCAATATATGTTGCAAGCTTCCAGAAAACAAATGTTGGATTGCTCACAGGAAGGCATTTGCAAAGCTTATATATCCAATCAACATTGGTATGTTTGCAGAAAGGGACTTTCAAAGCTCATATCAAATCAAAAGTGTAAAAATGCACAATATGGTGCGTACTAAATGTCATTTATTTGTATTTTTTTTTTTTTAAAGAATCCACATGAAGGGAACTGTAACTTCAAAAACTCTTTCTTATTGGGATTCATTAGTGCAGACATGTCAAGCTGGTGTTTTTTGACCATCCTTCCAATACATGTTTAAGAATTTAACCAGAATAAGGTTCTAGCTGCATTCCAGTTAAGACTACACACCCCTATATCACTGTACAGCTCAATGTGTCAGGAAATGGTTTAATGTCCCCTTCTTTAAAGCCATCTGCATATGCAGATGAAAAAGATGCAAGTGAAGCTGTTTAACCTTTAAAAAAGTCTTGAGATTTCTACATCCCAGCCACACAGCACAACCAGGTGGCTAACACCACATTAATACTGTAGAAAGGATGCAGTGGTTTTCTTTCCACTCCAGGCAAGTCACCTATGAGAAAGTTCTTTGTAAGCGCATTTGCATGCTGCACACTTGACTAGCATCCAATGCTACTGTGGGGAAAGATTAAAATCTGTTAGGCTCCATGCACACTGGCTTAAAAAATCACTGCTACTACAGGAGTTTTGTGTTATGCCTGTAATCATCCTAATGTGCATGGACACATAAGATAACAAAGCTGCTTCTACAGGCAGATTTTAAGCTCAACTTTTAGCGGCAGGGATAAAAAAACCCTACTGGTTTGTGTTTGATTGGAGCTTTGTGGCAGAAAAAAAAAAAAGCAAAATTCTCCTAAAAACTTATCTAAACTCTGTACAAAAAAAATTCTCTATGAGCGTTTTTTTCTGCCAAGGGAACTTTTTTTTTAACCCCAGTGTGCATGGAGCCTCATCATAAATTGCCATGTTCCCTCTGAAATTACTGGGTCAAAAATGAGGGGAAATGTCAGCGGTAACAAAGGCGGCAATAAAAATCTGAACAAAGGTCTGACCTTTTGCTCTTAATCATTGTTTTGCTGCCTGCAGCTATACTGCAGATCTTTTGCTCCCTTCTGCTCTTAAAGATCCCACAAGAAGTGAGAGTAAAGAATAGTAACATGGATAAAGAATAAACTTTCAGGAGATGCAAACTTTTCTCCCTCCTATCCATAACAGAGTTCCATTTTACATATTATTTATATATACACAGATTGCATTATATTTCCACACTGCAAAGATATACAGTACATAAGGGGTTGGGGGCTTCACTACTTCCTGCTGGGTGTTTGTGTTGTACTACTTTTCTCAGTATAATTATCAGTCTAGTCAGGATGACTGCAAACAGCCACTGCGTGGCCAATAAGTTTTCTGTCTCAGCATTCATGTGGAACTTTAGCCATAGCAACTTGATAAAAAAAATAATTTTCTTTAGCAAGGAACATACATTACTTATTATGCAATCAAAATCAATACCATGGATGGAGGAACCTGTTCCAGGCTGCTGGTGGAAAAAAAACAAAAAAAAAAAACACTACCTATAATATGGCTAGCTTAACAGTAGGATTGCCTATGAATTACTATCTTAAAAATAAGCTAACATGTAAAATAAAAAATAATAATTGCTGTTAAAAAAAAGGTACAGCAGTAACTCACAACATGTATTAAAAATTACCTAAAGTTTACCTTTTAATTTTGATGCAATGGAAGAATGCAACTGTCCCAGATATTCAAGTTTTGTATCGTAAGATGAATAAAGTTATACCAATTTTTAAAATGGTTTATAAGGTTAGGGCCTGCCCACAAAAATTTGCTAAGATCTAGCAGCCCTGGCTTAATATAGCAGACTCCTTTTGGAAGGACACTCCGCTCTCACAACAATAACTATATCCGTCCTCCCCTTGATGGTTTTTTTGACGTCTAAGGGAGGCTGTAACCTTTGGATGGTGGGTCGTTTGTGTACCTGGAGGGACGGTGTGGTGGAGGTGGGGTGGGACAAGGTTTGCCTTTTTGTGTGAATGAGTATAGATGGGTGCATGTATGGTGTGGATGTTGTGTTCATGGAAATATCCCTGCTGTATATAGCATTGTGATTTTAGGTTGTGGTGCCCTACGAGGTCCACACTCATTACCCTTATGTGACCAGTGGTATACTTCATTCCTCCGTTGAGGAATTTGGTAAATATTATGTATAACTATAACAGTTGGCCCCCGTTGGGCTATTGCACTTTTATATTTTGTAAAAGAGGTTTGTTTATGGATGCATTTGTACTATCTGAACCTGTAAACTACTTTCTATCAAAACAAATAAAAAAACAATTTTGTAAAAAAAAAAAAGTTTACCTTTTAAGCAGAAGAGAATTGAGCTAAATAGCCTACAGGAACTCTACCAGACATTCTGGCAATGCCAGTGCCGGCCAGCTTCTCCCTCATCTTAAGAGTCATAATCTACCTAATGAAATGTATTCTAGAACATATGGTGTCTCACACAGACTTCCAAGTAATAGCGTACAACTGGAGGTTTTCCCGACTGAACGATGGCCCATTATCTGAGCACAAGTAGCAAAGCATGACCAGAATAAAGCAGGATCTCATTTTGCGTCTCATAACACAATTACACCACAAATACCAAAGCAAAAATATAACACAAAATGGCAACATTCAAAGCATGCAGATGAAATTTAGTTGCTGACGGTTCTTACCAAATACTCGCTCATCGTTGATATTTTTTATGCAGAACCACAGCCCTGCTGGAAAAGTACAGACTAATATGTGAAGGTCAAAGAAAAAAGAAACCCATGTTGTCGGCTGGTGTTCTGATACTGAAGCAATAATAGGGATGTGAATTTTTGCGTACCTGGTAGAAAAAGGAGTAAACACAAAAACAGTCATTAAAAAAAGGGATCGTATTTACTGAAAAATGTAAAAGAATTGTGCTGGGTAGTCAGGTGATCCCCATAGGCATCTATGGGACCTGAGCACTTAATTTGAAAAGAAGAACAAAGTGCAAATGTGTTGAGCAATGACTGTACAGACAGAGGAGAGCAAAGTAATCAGCATAGCCTGCCAAGTACACCATGAAGTCTAATTTACACATTATCCTTACTTCATTAATAGCTACACACAGAAACTTTGTAGAGGTCTCTAATGCAGAGCTTAATCTACGCACACAGCACACAAATATGAGATTTTCGGACGTATATAAAGTAGGGTATGGGGTCCTGGTATTGCGTGCGTATATATATATATATATATATATATATATATATATATATATATATATATATATATATATATATATATATATATATATATATATATATAATAATAGTCCAAAGAGTGTTACACTGCCATCCTCAATTACTCCTATGTTGCTACTTGAGGCAGAAGTTTTCTTTATCTTAAAAATTCTTCTGTGTGCAGCAGCCCCCCTCATACTTACCTGAGCCCCAGCTCTATCCAGCAATGTTGTAGGAGTGTCTCGGCTGCCCGGGACTCCCCTCCTCATTGGCGGAGACAGCAGTGCGGCACCATTTGCTCCTGGGCCACAGCTCCATGTCAGAGCTGCAGCTCAGCACGGGTGCTCCCATAGCAAGCTGCTTGCTATAGGGGCACTCATCACGAGGGAGGGACCAGGAGAGCTGAGGAGGAACCCTGAGATAAGGAGGATCTGTGCTGCTCTGTGCAAATCCACTGCACAGAGCAGGTAAGTATAACATGTTTGCTACTTTTAAAGAAAAACAAACAAAAAAAAAAATATAGGATTTAGGCCCCTTTCACATGGGTGGACAGTATGTCCATTTTTCATCCATCCGTTTTTGGATGAAAAAAAATGACATACATGTATCCCTATGGGATAGCGGATGAACATCCGCTGACATCAGTCTCCTCTATGCTCCGAAAACCCTATTTTTCCATCCGTCTGCGGATCGGATGAAAACGGACAGATGGTCTGTTTTCATCCGATCCCCCCCATTGAGGAAAGCGGAGATCTGACCGGTCCGTTTCTGCACCGTGTGCAGAGACAGAGTAGTCATCCGCTGGCTCAGCAGGGATCAACGGAGCGTTCCCTGCTGAGCAAGCGGATGTCCAAAAACGGATCCTCCCGGGATCCGCACGTGTGAAAAAAGGCCTTAGTATCACTTTAAGCTGTGCTGAAAATATAAATCATAACATCTTACAGATTGCTATAATCCATTCGATAAACTGGACCTGATATTTTAAAAAAGTAAAAGTAAACTAAGCAAAAAATATTAAATACTTTAATCAACCAAAGTTTTCCCCTATTACAAAGAAAAAAACTCCAAGAATTAAAGTGTGATGGTGTACAAGTAGATTGCAAATAAATCTAGCTCAAAAAAATGGCAATTAAACTGTCAATTTATTGCTTGGATTACTTTGCGAGATAGCCGCTGTTCAGAGCCAATGGATGAAGTCAGTGAACCTGATGTTAAAATGATGACCTTTTAGTTACAGACTAAAGCGTTAAACCGATGGCAATTTCACAGGGATCTTGGGTATAAAGACAGCTTTTATTGCTATTCTATGCCAAAACATTTCAGAAAACACCTGCCAAGTGCTTAGATACCAATTGCTTCTAACAAGGGATGTGCCTTGCAATTTTACAGGTCAGTTTTCTGCCCAGATGCCTGATCCTCCCCGGCTGTTGAGTTGGCTGGATTTTCCTTTCCAGAGAGCTCAGAAATGCCAGCCAGCTGCGGTCATGGAAAAACAATTATATGTAATGCATGTGGACCAGTGAGAAAGGACTAGTGCATTACTGGCATCTCCTCCAAACAAAACAGTAATTTGCCTATTGTTGCTGTTTAAGTTGATTCAAGTCTTCTAACAGTATGCAATCCCTAGGTCTCCGTGAGTCTGGTTTCTTCATGTATATAGAAGGTTTTCGGTAAACGGATCACAGCTCTTAGTGGCAAGCCCTTTTTATGGTTCAGGTGTCAGGTCGGGTTCACACTAGTGCGACAAACGCTCCGACATTGGGAGTTCATGTCGCATGACGTGTGAAAATCAATGTTTCCCTATGGAAGCTGTCTTAACTGTTCCAACACAAGTCGGTCCGACTTTGAAAATGCTCCCTGTACTACTTTGGTCCGATTTTGATCCGACTTCAGCCCAGTGAAGTCGGATCACCGTCTTGCATGATCAGACTTTGGTATGCGACTTGTGCTCAGATGATCTTGAGGGGGAACTCCGCGCCAAATTTTAAATAAAAAACCAGCATGGGTTCCCCCTCCAAGAGCATATCAGGCCCTTGGGTCTGGTATAGATTTTTACGGGGAACCTCCCACACCGAAAACACGGCGTGGGGGTCCCCCCAAATCTTTATTTGAGCACGCAGCCCGGCCGGTCAGGAAAAAGGGGTGGGGACGGGTGCTTTGGGGCGGCGCCCTGCGACCCCCCCACCCCAAAGCACCTTTTCCCCCAAGGGCCTCTTCCTGACAACCCTGGCCGTTGGTTGTCGGGGTCTGCGGGGGGGCTTATCGGAATCCGGGAGCCCCTTTAATAAGGGGGGCCCCCAGATCCCGGCCCCCCATCCTATTGGAATGAGTATGGGGTACATCGAACCCCTACCCATTCACCTAGGAAAAGTGTCAAAAAAAAACACACTAGACAGGTTTTTAAAGTAATTTATTAGGCAGCTCTGGGGGTCTTCTTCCGACTTCAGGGGGTCTCTTCCTTCTTCTCTGCGCTCTCCGGCCTCTTCTGCCGGGCTCCTCCGCTATCTCCTGCTCTTTTGCTAGCCGTGGCCTGGTCTTCTCCGCGTCTTCCTCCCTCTTCTCTTTCGATGTTGACACCATGCTCTTCCCCTGTAATGCTGTGTGCGCAACGACTTGTATAGGGATGACTTATGACATCACAGTCCCATTATGCCCCGGGACTGACATCATAAGGGGCAGGGTCACCGGGTGACATCACCCGGTGACCACGCCCCATCCCTATATAAGTAGTTGCGTAACGGCATTACAGCGGGAGAGCGCGCGTCGTGTCAACATTGGAAGACGACGGCAGAGAAGACCGGGTCACCGCTAGCAAAAGAGCGGGGGCGAAAGAGCAGAAGATAGTGGAGGAGGAGCCCAGCAGAAGAGGCCGGAGAGCGCGGAGAAGAGGCCGGAGAGCGCGGAGAAGAGGCCGGAGAGCGCGGAGAAGAGGCCGGAGAGCGCGGAGAAGAGGCCGGAGAGCGCGGAGAAGAGGCCGGAGAGCGCGGAGAAGATGTACCACATACTCATTCACATAGGGTGGGGGGCCGGGATCTGAGGCCCCCCTTATTAATGGGGGCTCCCGGATTCTGATAAGCCCCCCGCCCGCAGACCCTGACAACCAATGGCCAGGGTTGTCGGGAAGAGACCCTTGTCCTCAACATGGTAACAAGGTGCTTTGGGGTGGGGGGGCCGCAGGGCACCCACCCCTCCATGTTGAGGGCATGCGGCCTGGTATGGTTCATGAAGGGGGGGGGCGCTCGCTCGTCCCCACCACTTTTCTTGACTGGCCGGGCTGCGTGCTCGGATAAGGGCCTGGTATTGTCTTGGAGGAGGAACCCATGCTGTTTTTTTTTTTTTTTTTTTTTTAAATTTGTCGTGGAGTTCTCCCTCAAGATTCTTACCAAATACAGTGCCTGGTATTGGCGGGGATCGTTCATTGAAAGTCGGACGTATGTCGGCTTAATGTCGCAGGGCAAAGTTGGATCCAAAGTAGGACGGCTGTCGTGTCGCACCAGTGTGAACCCGGCCTCAGGGAGAGTGGAGATATTGATCACTTACACCTGCACAGCACTCTGACAACACTTCAATATCACCTGCAGGATGTGACCCTGCCCCTTATGATGTCAGTCCCGGGGCATAATGGGACTGTGATGTCATAAGTCATCCCTATACAATGATCAAGGTGTATGCAATCTGACGCCACTGAAAAGAAACCTGCTACGCAGCTGCTTTTGCATCACTTTATAACATGTATATTAAAAATAAAAGTTGGTAGATAGATATTAAAGCGGAACTAAACTCTCTTAATCAACTATTATACCTATGCTACTAACATTAGTAATTAGGAAGGTATATTACAGGGAGGGAAAAAAGTATTTGATCCCCTGCTGATTTTGTATGTTTGCCCACTGAAAAGAAATGATCAGTCTATAATTTTAAAGGGTAGGTTTATTTTAACAGTAAGAGACAGAACAAAAAAAAAATAACCAGAAAAACGCATTTCAAAAAGGTTAAAAATTAATTTGCATTTTAATGAGTGAAATAAGTATTTGACCCCTTCGCAAAACATGACTTGGTGGCAAAACCCTTGTTAGCAATCAGAGGTCAGAAGTTTCTTGTAGTTGGCCACCAGGTTTGCACACATCTTAGGAGGGATTTTGTCCCATTCCTCTTTGCAGAGCCTCTCCAAGTCATTAAGATTTGAGGTTGATGTTTTGCAACTCGAACCTTCAGCTCCCTCCACATACTTTCTATGGGATTAAGGTCTGGAGACTGGCTAGGCCACTCCAGGACCTTAATGTGCTTCTTCTTGAGCCACTCCTTTGTTGCCTTGGCCATGTGTTGTGGGTCATTGTCATGCTGGAATACCCATCCACGACCCATTTTTCAAATCTCCTGGCTGAGGGAAGGAGGTTCTCTCCCAAGATTTGACGGCACATATCCCTGTTCATCGTCCTTTTGATGTGGCGAAATTGTCCTGTCCCCTTAGCATAAACCCCCACCCCCAAGCATAATGTTTCCACCTCTATGTTTGACGGTGGGGATGGTGAGCTTGGGGTCATAGGCAGCATGCCTACTCCTCCAAATACGGCAAGTTGAGTTGATGCCAAAGAGCTTGATTTTGGTCCCATCTGACAACTTTCACCCAGTTCTCCTCTGAATCATTCAGATGTTCATTAGCAATCTTCAGACGGGCGTACACGCTTTCTTGAGCAGGGGAACCTTGCGGGCACTGCAGAATTTCAGTCCTTTAAGGCGTAGTGTGTTACCAATTGTTTTCTTGGTGACTATGGTCCTAGCTGCCTTGAGATCATTGACAAGATTCTCCCGTGTAGTTCTGGGCTGATTCCTCACCGTTCCCATGAACATTGAAACACCACGAGGAGAGACCTTGCATGGAGCCCCTGACCGAGGGAGATTGACAGTTCTTTTGTGTTTCTTCTATTTGCGAACAATTGCACCAACTGTTGTCACCCTCTCACCAAGCTGCTGGGTGATGGTCTTGTAGCCCATTTCAGCCTTGTGTAGGACTACTATCTTGTCCCTGACATCCTTGGATGGCTCTTTGGTCTTGGCCATGGTGGAGAGATTGGAATCTAATTGATTGCGGATCACTCATTAAAATGCAAATCAATTTATAAAACTTTTTTGAAATTAGTTTTTCTGGATTTTTTGCTATTCTGTCTCTCACTGTTACCACTTCAGCCCCGGAAGAATTTACCCCCTTCCTGACCAGAGCAATTTTTTGCGATTCGGCACTGTGCCGCTTTAACTGACAATTGCGCGGGTGTGCGACGTGGCTCCCAAACAAAATTTACGTCCTTTTTTCCCACAAATAGCTTTTTTTTGGTGGTATTTGATCACCTCTGCGGTTTTTATTTTTTGCACTATGAACAAAAAAAAGAGCGACAATTTTGAAAAAACACAATATTTTGTAGTTTTTTTGCTATAATAAATATCCCCCAAAAATATTTAAAAAAACTTTTTTTTCCCCCCAGTTTAGGCCAATACGTATTCTTCTACATATTTTTGGTAAAAAAACCCCAAAAAAAACAAAAAAAAAAAATCGCAATAAGCGTTTATTGATTGGTTTGTGCAAAAGGTATAGCGTCTACAAAATAGGGGATAGTTTTATGGCATTTTTATTGATTTTTTTTTTTTACTAGTAATGGCAGCGATCAGTGATTTTTTATTGTGACTGCGACATTATGGCAGACATATCGGACAACTTTGACACATTTTTGGGACCATTGGCATTAAATTCAGCGATCAATGCTAAAAAATTGCATTGATTACTGTAAAAATGTCACCGTCAGCCACTAGGTGGCGCTGTAGGGGTTAAGTATGTCCTAGGGAGTGATTGTAACTGTGGGGGGGGGGCTGTGTGTGACACGTCACTGATCAGCGGTCTCCCGATTGTGCTTATTTACATTAGAATTTTCCCATTCTTCCTCACCGTGAGAAGATCGCGGGTATCCCCGCAAACCCGATGATCACGGTCACGGAGCTCCCGACGGGCGCACCTGCGAGCCGCCTCTTAAAGGGCAACGTACAGGTACGTTAATCTGCCCGTACATGCCCTTCTGCCGCAGTATATCTGCGTAAGGTGGTTGGGAGGCGATTAAAATAAACCTACCATTAAAATTATAGACTGATTATTTTGGATTGTTTGGTGGTAGGTTATGACAATAGCAAGAAATTTACAGTTAAAATGTAAAAAAATTTTACTACTGACTTAAAAAAAAAAAATTTAGGCCAGATTTCCTTTGAAAAGTACACCCACCTCTATACTGTGTACTTGTCTCTCCCCAAAGCTCTGAGTGCCATTCTTCTCTGCTGCCTGCTTCCTCTTATGAGCATGACTCAGTTCTGACACCAAGCGTGAAAATGGAGACGGGGAAGGGAGCTGAAGGACAGCCTGGGCCTGTTATCCACAGCTGTGGTGTACTGTGAGAAGGGGGGCACTTATGGGCACTGATGAGGAGGCACTGATATGCAGCACTGGTGGGCATGAATAGGCGGCACTGATGGGCAGAGATAGGCGGAACAGGGCACTGAGTGAGGACTTCAGCTCACAGCCCTCTGCTCCTAAAACTAAAGAGAAATCCTTTCTTCTGTGTGTTTTCAGAACAACTCTACAGAAGAAATGGCTGCAGATACACAGCTACAACTTATGTAGGAGTATTACCGCCTTGCTGGGGGAGGGCTTTCTCCTGACTTGCTAGGACATTTTTTGGTCAAGTGGGCATCCTTGGGAAACTTAAATTTTCCATTATTTCACATCTTCAGAATCATACTTGTGGGCATTTTTGGGTGGGACGTGGGTAGAGATAATTTCATCCACAGACATAATACACTTTTATTTCTCTCAAAGTATAAACTAGGGTATGTTTCTCTCTATTTTTTGTTACTATATACATATAAGCAATGCTGCCCTTTCAGTTGTTCTTCGAATGTCAGGTCACGTCTTAAAGACCACTCTCAGCTGGAAAAAAAAAAAAAAAAAAGGCATTCAGAGACCAGGTTCACCCAATCCGGGCAGCACCACTACTGCAAGTGGGTGCTTACAAGATTGGTCACCCTCCTCACTGAGAGGAGGCAGTGTTGACAGGTCTTCATAACTGGAAATTAATTTGTAGAAGCACTGAAACGATCAACTTCCTAACAGGACTGCTGGACACTGCTGTTATGGAGGAAGAAAGCAGATATGCATCCCAGAAAGGATATCTGCATTGATACTTCATATTACCACTATATTGATTTGGCTGCTGTTCAACTTTAAGGTTCAGAATTTAATGCTGGGTTTCCAGAAAGTTAAAGTGATTGTAAAGGCTCGTTTTTTTGTTTGTTTTTTTAAATAACAGGTTATACTTGCCTCCCATGGGCAGTTGGTTTTGCACAGGGCAGCCTGGATCCTCCTCTTCTCTGGTCCCTCTTCACTGTTCCTAGCCCCTCCCTCCTTTGAGTGCCCCTCAGCCAGCAGCTTGCTACAGGGGGCACCCAAGCCGAGTCAGAGCTCTGTGTATCCATTCTGACATGGCGCGACGACCTGGCCCCGCCACCTCTCCCCTGATAGGCTGATTGACTTTAAACGACAGCCGTGGGAGCCAATTGCACCGATGCACTGTCTCAGCCAATCAGGAGGAGTGTGCTGGAAAGCTGAGGGGATTGTGGACATCGCTGGAGAGAGAAGGGGCTCGGGTAATTAGGGGGGGTGCTGCTACACACAGGTTTTTTTTATCTTAATGCATAGAATGCATTAAGATAATAACTTTTTGACTTTACAACTCCTTTAAGAAGCAGCAAACACAAAGGCTGAAAGGTTTTTTTTTTTTGGCCCCTTTGCTTGCCACCCCATATCATGTTTGGTCAATTGAATAAAGTAGAGTTCCAGTCTTTTGTGTGTTTATTGAAAGTCAGCAGCTACAAAACGTGTAGCTGCTGATTTTTAATAAAACACACACTCACCTGTCCCAGGATCCAGCCATGTGGTCACCCGAAGCCTCGATCCCCTCCCACAACTGTGGGCACCCAGCTATGACAGCTTGCAGTCTTACAGCCAGGTGCGAAACGCTCTGCCCCTTCTTAAAAGTCAGGCAATCTTCTGGGACCTGTGATGTGTCCCAGAAGTTTGCAGGGAAGGGGGAGAGGAGGACTTTCAGTTGGATCACCTAAGCCGTCTGACCGGAAGTGGGAGCGCGTACCTGTCAAAACAAGGTACCCCCTCCCTTCAAAAAAAAAAAAAAAAAATTCCAAATGTGGCTACTTTTAAAGAAGTAGAAAAAGCAGCTTCAAATAGGAACCCTGAATCACCATAACATATAACCCTGAAAGAGCGAAAGCCATCATCCTGGAAATGCCAGACATGTTAGAATATGCATTTTGCGATTACTAACTCAAACAATTAACACCGGACTTAATTTATTAATTTACTAATTAATAACTCATTCTAATCAAATCTAATCAAATATCTATGGCTTTGTGACAATATCAGGCTTTTCATTAATATTCAAATAAAGACTTTGTGCATAAATTCTGGAAGAAAACATTTTTGCAAGCTATACTGAACAAAAAAACTTACCCTGTGTCCCAAAGGGAATAAAACCTTCCACTCCAAGGAGCAATGTACCCTGTAATGCAATACAAGAGTATTTGTATTAGGAATAAAGTGTACTGTACAAAGGCTATTTCCGAATATCATCACTGCTGTATAAATTGCTATTCATTATAGTTCCAAGTACAGCAAAAAAAAAAAAAAATGAAATACTAACAAGAAATAAAGCAAATCCTCTTTACCCTAAGATATAACATGATAAGCATCCGATTTTAAGAATTGCATTTTTTTCTAGATCTATTGTTTCAGAGAAGTGTACAACTGCACCACACTGATGAGACTGCCAAGTCACCCAATGTTTGTTGGTAGCCCTGTTTCACAAATGATTCATCTGCCCATACCAATCCCCAAACTTCCAACTATAGGTCAAGCAAATCGGGTAGAGATCAGTTTTCAGAGAGCACAAAATAATTTTTTGTACCAACATCCCTAGAAGTAATAGAACAAGAATGTGTAGAATATGGGACTTTAAAAAGGTACAACATATGCACGAAAGACACTATTAAATAAAAATATATAAATATTTATTGAAAAAACTGTTTAAAAAGACAGTGAATAATGAAAACAGTTTACAGTCACAGTCAGAGGTAAACATCCATTACCAAACATTGACAAATGAGGGAGTGAACTGTAGTCACAAATCTAAACGTAGCCACGTCCAAAAATTTCAACATGTTTCGCCGGGAAGGCTTCATCAGGAAAATGGACGAGGAAATTTGATTATTGAATGACAATACACATGATATGACCAACCTTGGATGTATAGAAAGAAACAAATATAATTATATAAGAAAAATATTTAAAATAACACAGCATAGCATTTGCATTTATACATGTTAGTAGCTCTGTAGCTTGCACAACCATGACTCCATTATCCGTCAAAAAAAAAAAAAAAAAACCAACCCAGTCCCATCTTTCACCCATCACCTCCAGACCCCCAACTACCACAGACACAACCCCTACGTCAGAAAACAGAAAACAAGCATCTAGGACAATGCTTAATTCCAAGTTGCAACACAACAAAACACTGAACCAGCTATCTATCATTGTGAGTTTACCTAGTGCCGACGTCCGTGTTCAACATGAGCTCCCAAGCTGCCAAAGCAGACATCAAATATGTGGGATTTAAATATCCCTCCCCATGGCGCCAAAATGCAGGGCATGACATCACGCCGCGCCAAGCGGATGCAAAGGGGAGGTCCAAGATCCATGGACTGAATAACTGGAAACCAAAACACGGAAGTACGTGATACTTCTGGTAGCCAGAAACAGCGCCACGACCCACATTGGGGACAGTGCTGAACCAAAAGAATGGAAAAAATTGGAAGGGTGGTAAATGATGGCTCATGGTCACAGTTGAACCAGAGCGCCATGGAACAAAAGGATACCTCAAAGCGGGCGTGCAGCACCACCCCGAAAAGGGGAGTTACCTAGCGCCACTCCACACCCTTGGGCGTCCATACGGGAATCTAATGGCACTGGTCCAAGGAAGCAGCAAATGAGAGGAGGAGAGGGGAAAAAAAAAAAACCACCAAACTGAGCTTAGATGTGGTCATGACTGTGCATCACAATATTCCACATATTGTTTATATCTATATATAGATAGTTATAAAAGTATATAAGATATCACAACTAGCTCAGTATGCATTACTTTCCCTATTCAAAATCAAAATTATAAATAACAAAAGGCAACCTTAGACGGGACAGCCCATCAGATACCGATCATGGTATGGTATGCATTTGAAAGTCACATGATGTTCAAAAGAGATGAGTGCCTGAGAAATGAAAGAATAGATGATGGAATGGAATCAAGTCTATGGCCAGTGTACCCAAATAGATGTCCATATTTAGGGAACACCAACTCAACAAGACAAAAGTGGACATGTCCAAAGAAGAACATTGTTCACAAAAAAGGCTTGTAACTAATCCCCTCATTAAGGCCAGGGGACCGGGTGGCCTGTAAAGAATAGATCCATCTCATCTCCAATTGAAGGAGCTTGTTATCAATATCCCCACCTCGTTCATGTTCGGGAAGGTGTTCAAGACTGAAAAAAACCAAGAGATTTCAGGTCAAAATGATGGTATAGCCCCACATGACAGCTTATTGGTGTTTCCATCTTATGTTTGGAAATCAGGGACACATGGTCCCGGATTCTACAAAAAAGTGGGGGCTTTGTTTTTCCCACATAAAATGCCCCGCAATGACATTTTATTAGATATACAGAACCGACTGATTGACAATTGGTTCTGTGTTTAGGAGTCCAGATGTTGTTATTAGGGAGAACAACACTTTTCCCCTCTAGAATAAGGCTCGGTTCACACTAGGGGCGGCACGACTTGCAGGTCGACTGCCACAGCGACTTGCAAAACGACTTCTGTATAGAAGTCTATGCAAGTCACCCCAAGACGCCCCCAAAGTAGTACAGGAACCTTTTTCTAAGTAGAACCGTTCCATTGTACAGAACGGAAGGCGACTTGTCAGGCGGCTAGGTCGCCTGACAAGTCGCCCCCGTGTGAACCGGCTCTAAAGGGACAATAATTACACTTCTTGCATGGGTAAGTACCTGGTGACTTAGATTTAAAGTTAGTCCGATAGCTATGGTGACTACTCACTAGAGTATCTCTCAACGAACGAGAACGTTAAAGGTGATCTCTGGATAGGGTTTAACGAACTTCAAAATCTTTTGGTCGGCTGCCAATAGATACCAAAACTTATTATAGATATGTCGCACTTTAGCTCTATTAAGAGTGAAAAACCAGAATAGACAATTACTACTGTATAAGCCCAGACGAGACAAAGTATGTAGATACTGTCCCCAATGTGGGTCGTGGTGCTGTTTCTGGCTACCGGAAGTATCACATACTTCCGTGTTTTGGTATCCGGTTTCTGGTTATTCAGTCCATGGATCTTAAACCTCCCCTTTGCGTCCGCTTGGCGCTGGTGCGGCATGACGTCATGCGCTGCATTTTGGCACCATGGGGAGGGATATTTAAATCCCACATATTTGATGTTTGCTTTGGCAGCTTGGGAGCCCATGTTGAACACGGACGTCGGCACTAGGTAAACTCATAATGATAGATAGCTGGTTCAGTGTTTTGCTGCGTATCCAACTTGGAATTAAGCATTATCCTGGATGCTTGTTTTCTGTTTTCTTTTTCTTAGACTACCATTAGTCATCTCTTCGCTCTCTTTGGAGCATAGGAGCGGACTATCTTTTGATGTTTCCCGCCCTTGTGCTCTGTCTCAGCCGTGGAGTTTGGAATGTGATACAGCTCCTTACACAGCAGTGTGGCATCTTTAAGGTGAGCAAATGCTCTTAAAGATTTAGAGACATACCACTTATATATATATTTCTCACATAGGATATTGATGCATGTGTATATACACATATATCGTTTCAGAAACTATAAATTAGCAGTGCCCTTTTTGGACTTTATCGATGCATTTTCATATTCGGTGTTGTGCCTTTGATCCGCATGAGCTCCCAATATAGACACTTGTTTGTTTTTATTGGATAACGGTGAGTACGGTCCATTGACAAGGCGGTGTTGTGGACTTATGCCCCTCCTATCCTCAATACATGTTTTTTCTCATAATCTATGATATATATTGCAGATATCGTTATCGGTTTTCTATTTTGGATGGTTTATTAACTACAAAACATACATCCCTCCCTACGGGTGATCTGGCAACCTCTTTGGACTGTTTGGGCAGCAGGCTTTGAGGGTTTTCCACTCCCCCCCCTCTCTTCCCTTAACACCCCTGATACTGCAGTCTCCCCGGAACTCATCATTGAGGTATGAAGTTACCGTAGGGGTTGTGTCTGTGGTAGTTGGGGGGTCTGGAGGTGATGGGTGAAAGATGGGACTGGTTGGGTTTTTTTTTTTTTTTTTTTGACGGACGATGGAGTCATGGTTGTGCAAGCTACAGAGCTACTAACATGTATAAATGCAAATGCTATGCTGTGTCATTTTAAATATTTTTCTTATATAATTATTCTTTGTTTCTTTTTATACATCCAAGGTTGGTCATATCATGTATTCTCATTCAATAATCAAATATCCTCGTCCATTTTCCTGATGAAGCCTTCCCGGCGAAACATGTTGAAATTTTTGGACGTGGCTACGTTTAGATTGATGCGACTACAGTTCACTTCCCCATTTGTCAATGTTTGGTAATGGATGTTTACCTCTGACTGTGACTGTAAACTGTTTTCATTTTTCACTGTCTTTTTAAACTGTTTTTTCAATAAATATTTATATAATTTTATTTAATAGTGTCTTTCATGTATATGTTGTACCTCTAAAGTCCCAAATTCTATTCCAACTATAGGTGTCCAACTCCCATTAAGAAGCTTTTAAAATGGTAAGGAAGACAGCAATTATACACCTTACAGCAACTTATCTTGGCCATTTAGGATCTAAATATTTTTGAAAGCCAGGGGCAACTCCTGATGCAGGATGAATAAGGCGGCCATATAGAAACAGGCTGGTTCAACAAAATTCAATTGAAAAATTGAAGGAGCTGGGTAGAAAATTGATGGTGGCACAGTGAGAATCCAATCAGATGCTGTCACTGCTGTGGTATTTGGATAGCCAAAGCTTCTGCATCTGCCAGAAAACTACAGCTGGCGAGGGAGATTCCTCCATTTAAGCTGTTTAGCACATATATGGGGCTAAATTAGAAATCTAGCCGTGTATGCTTTGCCTGATCTGTAGATCTATACTTAGTTGACATCTAAACCATTTGTTCAAGCCTATGCAGGTGCTTGTTGAATGAAATTTAAATAGGTTATTACATTAGTGTATGAAATTGACTGTATCAATAGTGGTTCAAAGTCTATTTTTTCCACATGGAAATAAAGCAATTAAAAACACTTGAAATGTAAGTTCAAACAGTTATTACATTTACCAACTAAGAAAAAAAAATCCACATAAAATTGCCTTCATATGCACTCACAACAAAGTGGAAGGAATTCCAGCAGTCTCTCATGTAGGACTCTAAGCCCTCATTCACATAATGGCTTCATCTGAACTTGCACGATTTCAAAGCCGCATTTCAGTCTAACTTCAAAGACATCTGTGCGGGTTCATGCACAGATGTCAATCAAAATTGCCCTCGAAGTCGCCAAAAGTCGTGCAGGAACTACTTTTGGAAATCAGTGTGGCACTGTAAAGTAGGCTTTGCACCGATTGGGACGCTCCTAATGGACTTGCTCCAGGGCTTAGTAAATGGGGTAAAACTTCACTTTGCAAAGAATACTTAATCACATGGAAGGAAAATAAAAGATAGCATTTTTGCGTGTACATAGTTGGATGATGGAAATCAGCAGAGCTTTCCCTCAGATCTAGAACAAATGCACTTGCGGTGCACAGTATATTTAACTTTAGTAAATTAACCTCATTTTCCATAAGCTGCCAAGGCAAAACTTTCATGAAAGACCCATAGGTACATAGTGGGGAATCTTAATTTGCTAACACTTAGAGCCCTTGCACACTGGGGCGGTTTGCAAGCGCTATTGCGCTAATAATAGCGCCTGCAAACCGCCCCGAAAGTGCCGCTGCTTTCATCCCAGTGTGCAAGCCCCGAGGGACGGTAAAAAAAGTCCTGCCAACAACATCTTCGGAGCGGTGAAGGAGCGGAGTGTATACCGCTCCTGCCCATTGAAATCAATGGGACAGCGCGGCTATACCGCCGGCAATGCGCCTCTGCAGAGGCGCTTTGCGATGGTATTTAACCCTTTCGCTGCCGCTAGCGGGGGGTAAAACCGCCCCGCTAGCGGCCGCATACCGACGGTAAAACGCCGCTAATAATAGCGGCGTTTTACCGCCGACGCCGCCCCCCGCCTGAGTGTGCAAGGGCTCATACACAAGTACATTAGGAGAGACCATACATGGATAAAAATATAATGAATCAAACTTAACCAAAACAGGATCACCAATACTGTAATTTAACCAAAGTATGCAAGTTCAAAGAGAATCCAAAGTATATGTACTTGCTGAGATATTCTGTATACCAGAGCTTTTCAACCTTTTTTGAGGGTCAAGAAACACAAATCACCCGCCCCGTGATTTATCAAACAAGAACCCCTTTTTCCATTTCTGTTGACCAGTTCTGATGCTCACCTGCACATTTTTTTTTGGCTGGACACTGGTCAGCATGGGCTCCCTGACTAATCTACGACTTTTCCATGCACAGAAAACTGCGATATACTGTACGCTCCGACACCTTTCTATCAGAACCAGCATGAACTTTTTCAGAAATGTGAGGTACAGTAGTTCTTCTATTGGAAGAAACTACATGGGCCAGCCCTCACTCCCCATGTGCAATATTAAGACTTGTCCACCCACGACCCTGTCATCGATTCACTTTTTTTTTTTTAAAGTAGACCTTAAAGACCGTACACCAGGAACATCTCATCCTAACCCTAAGAGCTGCATCTCTGCAGAGATGCTCTGACCCAGTTGTCTAGCTATTACAATTTGACTCTTATTAAAGTTGCTCTATTCCTTACGCTTGCTCATATTTTCTGCTTTCAACACATCAACATGTTCATCTGCTACCTAATATTTCCATGCATATATAAATAATGAATACCTAAAAGAAAGTTTCAAGTGTATGCTTCTAATAATTAAAGTGCTACTAAACCCACAACAGTAAAACAGTCTGTACATGCAGCAAAGCATGCTTGTTATACTCACTGTGGAACTTAAGGGGTTAAATCTTTGCATTGTGTAAAAAGGCTGTTTTATCCTGTATGTATAGATCCTCCCCGCACTGTCTAACTGGGGAAGGCCAGCTAACACAGGCAGGGTAGCCAACCTGCACATGATCAGTTGTGTCTTTTATGCTGGAGAGAACACTTACTTGTTCTCAGAGATAGCCAGGTCACATGATATTGACATCACACATGTGGGTATGTATACAGGCTGCAGTGGAAATCTCCTCCTACCTGAACTCTCAGCGCTGGAGAAACTGTGCAGTTTATGATGTAACCATGGTATACAGATCATCCAACAAGGTATATAGTGGCAGTAGTTTAATGTAAAAAGACTTATAAGCTGTGGGGTGTGTGTGTGTGTGTGTGTGTGTGTGTGTGTGTGTGGGAAATGAACTATTTGGGTTTCATATTACTGGGTTTAGTAACACTTTAAAGTAAGTTCAGAAAGTACTTTGTGTATTACCTGTGTAGGTCAAGTAGATCACAGTTAAGAACACAATTCCAGCAGCTAGAGACACTCCCAGGAAGAAGAGCGTCTGGAACTCTTGCTTTGTCAGCTTGTCTCTTAGGTACTGGAGGAAAGCATATGCCTGCAGCAGAGCAAATACTCCTAAATGACGGCGGGGGAAAAAAAAAAAAAAAAAAAAAAGAATCGTTATGGACTAGCAAAGCATTTCCAAATCCACAGTGTGCCAATCCTTAACATTTAGTAGTGTTTTACTATGGGCTAGTATGAATAATAATTTCAGTAAGACTTTGGAAACACATGGAACTGTGCCAGAATTAAGCCAGCCATGGACGGTTTGAATCTCGGCCGATTCAGCAGGAACCACCTGAGATTCGAATCATGTATGGGCAGGCTGAATGTACCCAAGTTGATCGATCAATAAACTTGGGTACAACCAGCCTATCGGATTTTACATGTGATTATTGCTAGGGGCTATAACACTGTTCTCCAGGGGTGGGGGGACGGCTTTCCCATCGGGAGAACACACTAGCTCCCTGGGAGGGATTCCCCTGTCAACACGGTCTGTGTTGATGGGGGAATCTAGCGATTTTCTTTCCAGGAAAGAAAACCACTATGCCTATGGCCGGCCTTAAGCTGGATACACACTACACAATTTTCTTTACATTTTTTCCTTTAGATGTACCAAAACCATATAATATATGAGGTCATAACTAAATAATTTCAATTTGTATGCAGTCAGGCAGGCCCTTGTACTACATAGTTGAAGGTAAATCTAAAGGAAATCAAGCACAAGTTGTATAGTGAGTATCCAGCTTTACACAGCTATATTTGATGAGCTATGTGCTATGGCACTGAATGGGCGGAGTAAGCATCCTCCCAAAAATTCAACACAGCCACCAAGACGACATCTGGGGTCCATATAGGTCTTCAAAAATGGCTGTGAAAGCAAAGTAGTAACTGTTACAATGTCAAAATCAAAAGTGCAGTCAGTGCAACCTGCCAGCAAATGTGAAAAACAAATACCCACAAACCCTCCAGTGGTGGTGATAACTATTCAGATGTTGCCGCTAAAAAACTATATTGGTGATTTCACAACACCCTCCACATCTTCAAGTAAACCATAAAAAAGTGCAGTGCAACTATATCAAACTTTCATGAAAGTAAATACACTTGTGTTAATATGACAATACAAATTATGCAGTGATTATATCAGTCCAAAACCCAAAAATTTAAATATATAAAAATAGTCCCAATTATTCATGACATACACCACAGTGTAATAAGCGATTCCAAACTTTTCAATCTTCGTCTTGTGTCATGTGACCCTCCATCTCTAAGTGAAAAACCTATCTGTAAAACCCACAGCTTAGCACATAACCTCATGGCTGCCATTTTTAAGGTTATGTGGTGAGCCATAGATATTACAGATATCTGGGAGCCGGTTTGTTTTGAGATTTTGTAAGTTTTTACAATCCTGTATAGTGCTAATAAAAATATGAGATAGAGAGCACCATGGTTCTCTTTTGTGTTTTTCATTATGCACTCATTCTGCTGACTGAATATGGTGTGAGGGGAGAAAATATGGTGCAATCAGGACCAAGAGGAGGCGCGTTGGGTCGATACCCATGCTGGTGGAGCTGGTCACAAGCGATTTCTGACCCTGGGTGAAATCTTATGAGATGGTGAGCAGGTTTTTCACCTAGAGATGGAGGTTCACATGACACAAGGTGAAGAGTGAAGTTATGAATCACTTAGCACACTGTGGTGTAGATCCTGAATAATTGGGACTAGTTTATATATTTAAATTTGTGTGTTTTGGACTGATAGAATTTGTATTGAGTCATATTAACACAATTTTATTTACTTTTATGCAAGTTTGACATGGCTGTGCTGCACTTTTTTATGGTTTAATTGTTACACTGTGACTCACCATGTTCTCGAGGCTACCCCAGAGGTACAAAACTTGCCTGAGACATACCACCATTTTGGTGTAGTTACATGCATTTTTATGCAATGGTTAAAATGTTAGCATTTTAAAGTATAATTTAACCTTTACTGTCTCTCCCCTAACCCTCCAGGGGTTATTCAAGAGAAAAAAAAAAAAAAAAAAAAAAAAAAAAAAAAAAAAAAAAGGTATTTGGTATTCCCTGGATCCACAATATCAATGGGGATTACTTACAGCTCCTGAGGGAGTCTATTCCACATTTTCACAGCTCTTACTGTGAAAAAGCCATTATGTATGCAGAGGTTAAATGAGAAGTAGGGTCAAAACTCTTTTGGCCCTGACTGCAGCCATGGGCTCCCTGCTCAATGAAAAGTGAGAACTGAGCGATCAGCAGGGGGCTGATGCTGCATCAAACCTAGGAGCGCATGAGTGTTTGCTTTTTTTTTTTTTAATCCCAACCTTAAGGTTAATAACTTTGCAACAAATTCAATATGTAGACCATTTATGTATTTATACGTGGTGATCATATCCCCGTTAATGCCTCTTCTCATGAGAATAAATTCATATCTAATCTTGATTGGAAGCCAAGGTCTTGCATGGCTCATCAGTTTGGTTGCCCTTCTCTACCCACTCTCCAGTTTCCCAATATCTTTTTTGTAAACTGGTGCCCAAAACTGAACTGCATAATAATTATAATCTACAGGAGCAAAATGATCTCGCTCTCTGGAGACTACCTCTTAATACAACAAAGTATTTTGTTTGCATTAGAAACTGCAGCTTGGAATTGCATGCTATTAAGTCTATGATTTACCAGAACACCCAGATCCTTCTCTACCATTGACTTACTCAGTAGAACTCTGCCTAGAATATATGGTTCCTGCATGTTTTTTAGCCCCGCTTTCCCAAGTGGAGAGCGTTACAATTGTCAACATTAAACCCCATTTACCACACAGTTGCTAAATTAAACAGTGCATTGAGGTCTGTTTGTAAGATGGAGCTCTCCTCATTGCTGTGGGTTGGGAGCAACCCAGTTGAGCTGTAAATTCTGCATTTTGAATGTATGTAGGAGGGTTTGTTTTTATCTCTGTGTATCACCTGAAGCCACTCCCCTCACTGGGTATATGCAAGGGTTTACAACCACTTTAATCACTTCCCTTTAATCAAAGACTGGCCATACATTATACAATTTTCCTTTAGGCCTGGTTCACACTGGTGCAACATACACTCCGACTCCGGGAGCACATGTCGCATGACATATATAAAATCATTGGTTTCCATGACAGCCATCTTAACTGGTCCAACACAAGTCGGTCCAACTTCGAAAAAGGTTCCAGAACTACTTTGGGCCGACTTCAGCCCATTCAATATCATTGAAGTTGGATCATCATCTTAACTGATCTGACTTTGACATGAGACTTGTGCTCCGAGGATCTTGAAGGGGAACCCCACACCAAATTTAATTTGAAGAAAAAACATGGCATGGACCCCCCTCCTTCCTGGTCCATACTAGGCCACATGCCCTCAACATATTGGGGGGGGGGGTTGCTTTGTTGATGGGGACAAGGGCCTCTTCATGACAACTCTGAGTGTTGGTTGTCTGGGGTCTGCGGGCAGGGGGCTTATCAGAATCTGGAAGCCCCTGTAACAAGGGGGCACCCAGAGTATGGCGTACATTGTGCCCCTACTCATACCGGCAGAGGCAAAAGAACCGTAAGAGGGAGAAGAACCGTAAGAGGGAGAAGAACCGTAAGAGGGAGAAGAACCGTAAGAGGGAGAAGAACCGGAGTGAGAAGGCCTCATTGGAGAAAGAAGACACATTGGAGCTTCTTTAATAAAAGGACTTTGTCAAAAACATGTGTACTGTATTTATTTTCGACACTTTAGGTTAATGAGTAGGGGGGCATGGGAGCAGAGCCCCCCCATGCTTGTATGATCGGGGGGGGGGGACACTCGCTAGTCTCCACCCCCCCCTTTCCTGACCTCCATGCTTGGATAAGGGTCTGATATGGATTTGGGGGGGAACCCCACACTTTTTTATTTGGCGTGGCGTTTCCCACTCAAGATCCATACCAGACTCAACGGGCCTGGTATTGTTTGTTGGATCAAAGACGGATCCCGTTCATTGAAGTTGCATGGAAGTTGGACACAAAGTCATAGGGCAAAGTCGGATCGGAAGTCGCCAGACTTACATTGTCAGCAGTGTGAACCCGGCCTTAGATTTGCCAAAACTATATAATATAATATGAGGTCAAACCTAAACATTTTCAATTTGTATGCAATCAGGCTGGCTCTTGCACTACATAACTGTAGATAAATCTAAAGGAAATTAAATAAAAATGTATAATGTACAGCCAGTCTTACACACACACACACACAAAAAAAAGTATTTATATATATTTTGCATCATTACTGTGATGTTCAAACTTTTAAAAGAGTTATTTATCCTAAAATGAATAATGGATTCCTTTGACATCTACTAAAATTATCAAGGTCCAGCACCCAACGTCTAGAAGGAACTTTTAAGCGTTATTACAATCAACAACAAAAAAAAGAAAAAAAAAAAAAAAAAAGAAGAAAGGATAGAAATATAAATCTCACCTGCTGCTGCCATGTGCTCACTGGTCCGAATGGGCTGGAATCCAACAAAAGGAATTTGCATGGATAAAATTAAACCCACAATGAAGAAAGTGCTGTATGCTACAATGAAAAAATAAATAAAATGCAAATTAGATATATAACAGAAAATTACATGGCACTCACAGCTGATATTCTGGAGGGAGAGGCAGACTTCTATATTCAAGAGAAATTGCCACAATAAACTGCATCATACATTTCCCTGTAGCATCCATGGGAGCGGATCTCAGTGCTCACTTGTCACAGTTCAATAAAATCATATATTTCACAGAAAGATTTTAAGGGCACTCACAGAATAGGATTCTCTTTATTGAAGCAAAGTAGCAAGGGCTACAAATATTTAAAGCTTCATGTCTGGGAAATCTGCAAGGGTTAACTGCAAATTTAGGACTAGGAGAGTGTAAAAATACTTTTAGATACACAATCCTTTGCTTCCCAAGCAGACAGCGCTCCCCCATGCTCTAGATGTGGAATGTTTCACAGCGTACTTGCATTTAATGCAGAGCTATAGACCTTGCATCAGTCTTGATGACATCAGTGCTTTAGACCACCCGAGCTTGGAGGAGAAGCTGGGGAGTGGTTTAGCAGCAGAGGATAGGGCAAGTAAATCTACTTTGAGGGTCCTCTAGAGCAGTGTTTCTCAACCATTTACGGTGAAGTACCCGTCTCGAGAAAGTGATTTCTATTGTGTGGGTGTCATGGTTTTTGTGTGTGTAACGTCAGTATATGTTTGTGATGATTTCTGTGTGTGATGGTTTTTGTTCGTGTGTAAAATCATCATCAAATGCAGCCTCAACAGTGCCCATCAATGTAGCCTTACCAGTGCCCATCAATGCAGCCTCAGTGTTTATCAGTGCAGCCTCACCAGTGCCCATCAATGCTTATCAGTGCAGCCTGATTAGTGCCCATCAGTGTTCATAGAACCACTTTAACTGTTTGGGGGGGTTAATTAATCTACAGTGCTATTTGTAATATGCAGCATGTTAATGTATTGCCATTAGTCACTGATGCATTAGTGACCAGTGGCAATTAACCCCTTTGTGCTGCATTAGTGGCACCAGTGTCAGTGTTTATTGACCCCTTTATGCTGCATTATAAAGGGGTCAATTGGCACTGCCACTGGGGCCACTGCCCCTAATGCAGCACAAAGGGGTTAATTGCCACTGGTCACTAATGCATCAGTGACCAATGGCAGCACATTAACCCCCTCCATGCTACACGCCCCCCCCCCTTTAAAAAAAAAATAAAAATAAAAGTTAAGCACTGCAGCCTGCCACCATGTCACTTGCCACCCACAGCCTGCCACCATGTCATTTGCCACTTCAGCAGGTCCAATTGGCTGCTGATTGGTCACGCAGAGCAGTGGGCAGATCCATAGCTGCCATTTAGTTTGAATCCTTTGAATGCTACTCCAGCAAATGGGAAAAAAATCTTTAAAGTGTTGATTTTCTGTGTCCCCTGCAGTGCTCAATGGCTTCTCCTGTTGATCCATATGTCCTATTGTGTCGCCTATTGATGTGGAAGTCAGCAGGAAAAACCAATGAGTGCTGCGAGGGACACAGGAGACTGGCAATCCTGGAAGTCTATTGATTGACAGCTCGCTCCCGCTCTTAGTCATCGGTTGAGAGCCAAAGTCAGCTGCGCCTGCCCCCTCTCCAGTGAGTGCTGTAGGGGCTGAGCAGAGAGCAGGAACTGACTGTCACCGCTCTCTGCTCAGAGCTGACTGAGAACTGAGCGATCAGTGGTTATGCGATTGCTCAGTTCTTGGCTTAGAGTCGGCAGGGGACAGCTGCAGCATGACACGGATGCTGCAGCATAGAGGTGAATATGTAGGTTTATTTTTTTACACATCCCAGTTCTCCTTCAGTGTTTCTCTCATGACAGTTCAAAAATTTGACATTAGAACAAAACATTTAGGCTGGATTCAGTGTTGCGAAGGCATGCAACGTGCAAAGTAAGACATTTGGGGGGGTGGGGCTCTATATAATTTCAGTTTCCCTTTCACAGTAAACTGCAGCGCATCGGATGTGAACCAACCCCCCTCCCCAAAATGTGAATCTTGCAGTGAGGCTCCCTCCATTTATGCCTAGGGTACCAGTAAAACGCACCTTTACTTAATCCCTCGTTCCTGCACTCTCCCTCCATGCCACAGTCTCTTCCCTAAGTGCCGGTTCACACTGGGATGGCTTGTCAGGCGACCTAGCTGCCTGACAAGTAGCGTCTCGTTCTGTACAATGGAACCATTCTAAATCGGAGCGACGCAAGGTTCCTGTAAAACTTTGGGGGCGACTTGCATTGACTTCTATACAGAAGTCGTCTTGCAAGTTGCCGCTCCTGTCGTGTCCAGGTCGCATGAGGCAGTCGCGCTGCAAGTTGTGCTGCCACAGTGTGAACCGACACTAAAGCACGCTGATGTCCAATAGACCTACACAGTATAGGAAAATTGGGGGGGGGGGGGGGGGGCGCGTTGCGGGGCGATATTGTTTTTTCAGGGTCGATACAGATTTTTCAGCCGCTTCTCATGCCAATATTCTGCACATCACCATCACCTGACACCCAGATGCGGCGTGTCACCACATACACTACATCTGGCAGCCTCTCCCCAGCAGTGTCTCAGCAGATAAACTTCTTCATTCAGGCAGGCGCACGGTGGGAGATGACGTAGCTACCTCTTTGCTCGCCTGCAGCTCTGTCGGCCTTCGTGGCCCTGCTGTAGGTGCGGAACAGTGGCGATGCGAGGCGGGCAGTGAGAGATCTCTCTGCTGCCTGCCGCACCACTGACAGAATGGCAGAGACTGCAGCAATCGCTGCATGGGGATAGGGGGAGGAGGTCTGACCAATATTGGTAACATCGGTAAGTTTCTGACAGATACCGATTATTTGAAAAATGTGACTATCGGCCCCCAATAATTGGATGCTCCGATAATCGGTCGACCCCTATGGAGGATGTGGAAAGACTGCTCACAAGCTGGAGCATCAGGGAGACGTGTTGAGCATGGGTTGCTGGGGGAATGAGGGGTGAGGCAAGTGTCCTTTTTCCAGGTACCCTAGGCATAAATGAACATTTAACCTATGCAGTGTATGGGGAGCCCCACTGCAAGAGTAAGATTTTGTTTTCCTCTGAATTCAGCTTTAAGCATTCCCTAGAGAAGCTTCCTCTTAGGACTTGTTCATTATATAATGCACGACCTCCTTATACCTTAACATAATCCTGGATAACCTCTGATAATTAACACCCGATGTCATGCTAGCAATACACTTTACAATTACTAGAAAATACATCTTCGATAGACAACTAGCATTATAGGTTAAGAACAGGTTATAAAACACAAAGCTAAAAGAAAACATTGCACAGAATCATGACCAATTCAGGTCTTCATTAATTTTCAGCAACTTTGAAAGAAAGAAAAAAAAATGTCAAGGCAAGAAAAACATGGCACATATTTTATCTCGCTTTTGTACCTAATGTCATTGAGAGAAATAATTTCTGGTCTGCATAAAAGCTTTTTCATTTACATTGCAGATGTAACTCACTGGCACTAGAGGTTTTACTTAGAACAAACCAACTTATGTCATGTCAACCTATTAAGGAAGGCAGAATTGTAAATAATTTCCTGTAAAGTAGTTTTATATAATAACTGTTAGACTGCCATCCTGTGGAAACAGTGTAGTATACAACATTCATTGGGGAAATGGCTTTTAGAGAGGTAAACATACACATTAACCAGAATCACAAAACATAAAATCTGTATCAAAGACTGAAAACGACAAAAGAGAAAATCCTTCTCCCAACACAGAAACCAGACTGCAGACCTTAGTATGTGTAACAAATGTATATGTTTTCATAAACAAATTTTATAGCAGGGTGAGGAACCACACATGCTGTCACAATGAACATCTCTGCCCAAAAATGCCACCTTCCTGCCTGTCATACTCATACCAGGCTTCAGTTCTTTCTAAGCCAGTGATACAGAGGGCACATGTAGAACAGGTTCTGACTTCCAGATCCGCACACTTGTCCTAGGTCAGTACTAAGTATTGAAGCCAAAAACTAGACTCTGAACCTGAAGGCTCAAATCACACAGGATGAACAGGCTTTGCATCTGGGTCCACGCACCCATCCCTGTGTACATGCCAAACTGGACAGGTGAGTCCATATGGCTGATTGGCTCCTATTCACTTAAAATGGGTGAAAAAGACTAAACAAAATGGCTCTTGCACTGCGCTGAGCACCATTGTGAATGAGCCCTTAAGCTGGCCATAGACAGTTCGAATTGCAGCAGGAAGAATGTACCCAAGTTGATTAACTTGGGTACAACCAGGCTGTTGGATTGTACATGTGATTATTGCTAGTGACTGTTTTAGCCGCTTGCAATAATCAGTGTGTTCACCTGGCGGTGATGGCTTTCCCTACTGGGAGAACACAGACTCCGCAGGAGGGATTCCCCTGTCAACACTGTGTGGTTTATGGGGAAACCAAGCAATTTTCTTTGATGAAAGCTGTGGTTGCAGGAAAGAAATTTGACCTGTCTATGGCCGACTTACGTGAAGTTAACAGAATTAAAACTTTTGTAAGGTATAAAGGAATCCTTACACGTCTAGGAAAGAGCTAGACCCCAGTTGTTTTTTGAAGCAGTTGTGTTGAATAGCTGAACTGACTTTCCACCGTTCCAGTAAACTTTGGATCAGCCTGGAATACGAGCTATCCCAAGCTTTGCTACATCTACTACCATGGATTCCAAAACAGAGGAGCTCTCTCACCCACATCATCCCCACTAATTTACTCGACCCTTGCCATCTGGGACTCGGTCATGAGGAAACTTCAAACCGACTACAATTCACCTATTGTACCCATCCTGGGCCATTCATACTTTCCCCCAGGGCATATTGACGCTGGCTTTTTATCATGGGATAACGCTCCACATCTACTCCATCGAGAGGTGCTCAAACCTCTTTCCGTGCGCAAAACACCCTAGTCAAATTACCAAGCTTTATTAATAGCGCCACATGCAACTGTCTCAATTTGTATGTTACTTACCAAAACCCTTTAGATCATTTAAGGACCTCAACCGCTTTAAACACATCTTTGCCTCAAATAAACCACTTTCGAAGGGTATCTCCCAATTTTATACCGCTCTCCAAGCTACAGAACATATTACCTTCCCTATTTCGCAGCATGTGAGTGCGACTGTACACTCTCAAAGGACCAAAAAGACAAAAAGCTTAGTTAGCTCACATCTCCTCAATCTCCTCTAGGACGACTGAGAGGAACTTTAAACTGTTGACAAGATGACAGTCTCCTTCACCTTTACACCAAATGTCATCAGAGTACTCACCCACTTGTTGAAGAGGCTGTGACCTGAATGCCACTCATGCTCACATTTGGTGGACTTGTCTCATTATACGACCTTATTGGTCAGATGTTAGCGCTCTAATTACCCACATAACCTGATGACCCCTAGTTTGTGCTTTTCCACTGCTCCCAAGAATCCATACTTAAAAAAAATAAAAAAAAAATAGAAATACTCTATTGTACCCCACATGCTAAACGCGGCTATGTATCCGATTCTGCTATCCTGGAAAAAACAACAAATATCTACCTTGAAATTATGGCTGCAAACGCTTGACTATACATACATCATGGAAAATCTCTTATCAGACCTCCGTAACACCCCATCAACCTTCACTAAAAGGTGGGCATGCTGGCTGACGTTCATGTCCTCCCCACAATATACAGAGATTATATCTTCTGCTTACAGCTTATCTAGCTCGGATGCTAAGACTATATTTTGGCCAAAACCATCATCTTCTTTTACCTATAGTCGTATATCCATTTTAAATATGGCGTTTAGCTACATACAGTGACAAGCAGGGTCACCGCTAATCGGTTTATCTCGGCGCCCCCCCTCTTCTCTTCCCCTTTGGTATCTGTTTTTCTTTCCTTCCTCTCCATTCCTCTTCCACCTCACTACCTTCTACTGATACAGAGTAAACTTCTGAGATGTATTATACCATTCTTCTCTGTTAACACTACTGGTAAACATTAACTTCTTGTTATTTCAACTGCATATGTAATGTTTTACATTATATTTCATATAAACGTTTAATAATAATACAAAAAAAAAAAAAAAGTCTGGTTGAAAAAAAAAGACAAGTCCATCTAGCTCAAAAAAAAAAAAAATCCTATTAGGATAAAATCATGAGGGTTGCCTACCTCCGTTTTTAAAGGCAAAGTTCACCCTTTACAAAAAATAAATAATTTTATTTTGCAGGTAAAAAAATGTGTATTTTTTTTAATCTGCAGCCTGTAAGGTACTGCATCTACTGATCGTGGGTGCAATGCCTGGAGACTCTCAGTACACGGTCTGCTTGCACCTCTGATATGGGCAGACAGTTACTGAATGTCAGGAGGAATCAATGGACTACGAAAACGCTCACCAGGACCCTCGTAGTTCATTGAGAACTACAAGCCGTCGGCTGCAAAGGTCGATGGTACTTGTAGTTCATTCATTGACAGGACTTTGTGAATGAATGATGCGGCCATGTGGTTGGCGCCCTACACGACTGCACAATTTGTAGAGAAGATTCCCCATCTGCTGTCACAGGAAGAGGGGAATCAGACAGGAGCTGGAACATGTTACACATGTTCCAAAGTTAAATTATCTTTGGAAGCTGCATACCTCCTGTACACAGGTGTCCTGTTTCTTTATTCTTTGCTTACTGAGCCACTGACTTTGACACTCTGTGGGAGATATACTAAAACTGGTGCACACAGAATTTTGAGCAGCCGCCCACAGTAGCCAATCAGCTTCCAAGTTTTATTGTCAAAGCCTAATTGAACAAGCTGAAGTTAAGAGCCGATTGGTTACTGTGCACAGCTACATCAGATTCGGTGTGCACCAATTTTAATAACATCCCCCAGACATTAGTTTTGTCAGTTTTTCATTCCAGACAGAACCACAATGCATGTCTATGAACGGTCAGATGTGAACAGATACGCATATATTTATATCTGCTTACATCAAAGTCTGTTTATGTCCGCAGAAGAATGGAAACAGTTTGTGGACATAAGAAAAACTGATGAATACTTATGTAAAAAGTGAACTAAGGCAGATGTATAAACAGATAAGGATTTTTTTTTTTTTTAGTTTGCAACAGATGGATGGCTCAATCTGGTGTTACCCAACGCCTATTGTCTGGATACTTGTTCTGGGTCAGAGGATTGCACTGACATGTCTAGAGCTACAGAGCTTACACCTTTTATAAAAATAAGGCTTTAAACATAAGCAAACATATATTACTACGCAGACTGGCTCTTCTAAATACAGGTTCCCAGAGATTCAGATACTTGCAGGAGCACCCTGAGAGCCCAGAAACCCAAGTAGCTCTAAAATGCACAGACTGACTCTATACAAGTAATATTAATTGGAACATTTTTTGATAAAAAAATATATATTTTATAGTCAACATGTGAATTAAAGTGGACCGTTATGTTATGGACTATCTGACATTTATTGTATGGTCAATTCTTCCTAGTGAGCACACCTAAAGACCTAAATAGGCGAGTATTCTTGTAATAAATCCATTTGTTGCAAAGAAAATAATATGCTGCAATCTCACATAAAAACATCATAACAGAAATGCAGCTTGCTATATATGTTATTGTTGTCTTAAAAGCATAAAAACAAAAAGTCTAAGAACAGTTGTACAACATAGGAATCAAAAAACGTACAATAAGATGTTAAAAGGTTTATACTTACCCAGTCTCTACCAGCAGCTGCTATTGAATATGGCTATTTAAGATCACTATGGTAACATTTCTCAAAGTACAGACACAGAATGTTCCTTCTTTTTTAATATGAGTTATAATAGTGAAACATTCAAGCCCCATTCAATACACTCGAAGTGGAAATTCTATCCTATCTAAATAAGGGAACCAAATATAATATGCATTTGGTTTATCTGATAACATACATATAAAAAGGATTGTCAGGTATAAGCTGGAGGCCACTCATCATGCTTTAACACCAAAAAGACTCATCTGTAATCAACCAAGAAGGTACCTGACTCCTGAAGAAGCCCAAGTCCTAGTTGTCAATGGAGATCACGAACACAGAGTAACTGGAGTTAAGTAACTTGTATTTCTACAGTGTATTTCCACTGTTACAGACCATAGTTGCTGCTTATTTGCTAGGCATTTCACTTGTTATAGATATCCGTCAGTCTTGTACTGTATTCCTAATAATGTAATAGTTTTGTATGTACATCATTTTTGAATAGTAAAAGCACATTTACACACTGCAGAGGTCTGTTTCCTTGCTTATTCCGTAAAGTAACCTTGCTAGATAGACGCAAGCAAAACAATTGGGGGCTCGTCCAGGATATATTGTGCTAAAGTTCAACTGAAACAGACCTGTTTTTCTGTTGTGTAGCTTGTGCAAGGTAAAAATGCTGTTTAAGGCCTCATGCACACGAGACGCCGGTGCAAACTCTGCTGAACACATGTTTTTAAAAGCTGAAACCGTCATTTAGAAATGCCCGTATTGACACGTTTTCATGCCGTGTTTAGCCGCGTTTGCGTCTAGAAGCATCTGCAGAGCAGAGAATGACATTTTGCGACCCAACTTTGGGGCCCCGTATCTCGGGTCCACTTGGTGCTAGGAACCCCAAATTTGGTGTGCTAACACAGTGGAACTAGCACAAAATGTCATTCTCTGCTGCAGAAAAGTGCTTGACATTTTGCGACCTGAGTTTGGGGACCCATATCCTGGGGTCACTTGGTGCTAGGAACCCCAAATTTGGTGTGCTAAAGCAAGCACTTTTCTGCAGCAGAGAATGACATTTTGTGACCCGAGTTTGGGGACCCATATCCTGGGGTCACTTGGTGCTAGGAACACCAAATTTGGTGCACTAAAGCAAGCACTTTTCTGCAGCAGAGAATGATATTTTGTGGCCAGACTTTGGGGCCCCATATCTTGGGGCCACTTTGTGCTAGGAACCCCAAATGTGGATATATTGTAGTGCTAGTTCCACTGTGTTTACCATACCATTTGGGGTTCCTAGCATCAAGTGGCCCCGAGATATGGGTCCCCAAAGTCGGGTTGTAAAAAACACTTATAAACGCAAATGCTGCTAAACGCGGTACCGGCGTTTAGCCGCGTTTGGCGTCTGAAACGTGGAAAACTTTTGCGTCTGAACCCATTTTTTTTTGCATCTGGAAAAACGAGGTTAAACGCAACTGCCTAAAGATGCCATAAAACGAGACTGTGTACATAGACACATAGGATAACATTGAATGGGTTCAGGGGCAGTTGAAAAAAAAGTGTCCAACTACCTCTGAACACGAGTTTAACAGCGTCTCATGTGCATGAGGCCTAAGCGGTTTAGGAAAAGCAAGGCTGCAAAGGGTTCTGGTGACCAGAAGGAAGTGTGTAGCTTACCTATCTGGGTCAGAGAGAATGAGTGGGAGCCTCTTGCTAAAGAATTTGTAAAGTATGCTTCGCCCTTGAATAAGACTTGGGGTGATAAAGTCTTAAGGGGTTGGATTTAAGTAAAGCAGAGAGGAGGACAGCATCCACAGTGGGTTGGTACTTCCTTCATGCTATCTATACTGAATCACAGAGAAGGGAGAAGGCAGAGGCAGAAGTTAAGGTATTAAAAGAACAGCTAGCAGTTGCTTCAGAGTGTGTTCAGGCTGATGATTTGTAAGAGCGGTGTGCAGCCCTTATGACCAAATTAATTAATGCCTTAAAGAAAAGGAAGGGCCATAAACCTGTTAGTAAACCCAGGGTACGCGCCATTGTCACATCCCAAAACTGGGATTGTGAGGATGTGCTCTCCTCAAATGATAGTGAGGATGAGGAGATAGAGTTTGATATCTCAGATGATCTGCTAGTAGGAAAGAAAAATTGTGCCAGACCTCTCATTACTAAGCACAGCAAAAGGCAACATGAGAGAGGATATGGCAGATGGGGAGATGCATTATCGCAACCCCAGAGATGTGGAATTTGAAGTATAAAGTTTACACAAACTAAACTTCACAAGCTTGCAAAACAATACAAACAAAAGGTCCGGGGAGCCCCTATTGAGTTGGCTCCTAACGCTTGTGGGATGAAGGGGCGGAGAGTGTTTTGTCAGGTAAGGAAGCAGTGCCTATGGGAGTGTTAACCCATGAGCCACAATTGCGTCAGGCAATGTGAAAAGCCCGAGAGTTTAGTGTGAATTCTTCACCGTTAGACCTTGTGAGAGATGGAATAGTCAGAGTATACACTAGTCCTGTATGGTGAAAAATCTGCACTGCCCCTAACTTAAAAAAAAAAAAATATATATATATATAATTAGTGAAAAATGGATTTAAGAAAAATAACATCAAGTGCAACAGTGTACCAGGTGCTGCAAACCAAATAGCCTGACTATTCAGCTCATAAGATTGTAGATAAAGTAAAATTGTGCAACCAAATCCAATAATATATATGAAAAAAAATATTGAAAAAAATTATTATTTTAAATACAATTTAAATGGGTATATATATTCAAGTCCATACTGTGCTCCAATGAATGAACAGCGATGTTGAACACTCAAATAAGGCTTGGTACTTCTGTTTGAAAAATGTTATAAAAAACGCTGGTTACCAGATAGGGTGGATCTCAAATTATAGAGATCAAATTCGCTCACCCAGGGATCACTCAGCTTTGGAATACTCCTCCAATGCAGGTATCCTTTCGGTACGGTGTAGGGCTGGGGAAAAAATCTTTTTAAATCTTGAATCGAGTTGAGAGGTCAAATCGATTCAAAATTTAAGCAAATAGATTTTTTTAGATTCATCACACTGGTCCTGAGGAGCTGTGGGCAGGAGTTTAGGCGAGGCCTCGGCTTCGGCCTAGTTCGCGAAGCCGGACGCCGTGGACTAGACCTCCCCTAAAGGCTCCTGCTTGCAGCTCCCCAGGACCGGCGCTGACATTGCGCGGGTCCTGAGGAGCTGCAGGCAGGAGTTTTTAGGTGAGGCCGCGGCTTTGGCCTAGTCCGCGAGGCCGGACACCGCGGACTAGGCCAAAGCTGCGGCCTCGCCTAAAAACTCCTGCCCGCAGCTCCTCAGGACTGGCACAGTGTCCAAAAAAAAAAAAAAAAAACTTGATTCGAATAGTGAATAGAGTTCTTTTTAAGAAAATCGCAGATTTTTTTTTTTTTTTTTTTTTATAGAAAATCTCCCAGCCCTAGCACGGTGGGCTCATAAATACATCTAATATTCCTCACACAACTCTTTCCCAGTATTCTCCAACAGCAGGATATATCACAAGATAAAAAGAGGCTTCATGGTGCAGTACTCCCATTTAAAAAGATAAAAAAACTTCACAGACATCCAAAAGCAATGAAATAATATTTTTTCAAACAACCACGGCTCAAGCCAGCCAGCTAGTGCATGGTGACGTCAAGAACTGGTGCTCCATCACTGGTGTTTTTTATCACATTTTCCGAAGAGAATTACCAAGCCTAATTTGAGTGTTCAACATCACTGTTTATTCATTGGAGCACAGTATGGACTTGAATATATACACCAGTTAAATTGTATTTAAAATAATAATTTTTTTTCAATTAATTTTTTTCATCTATATTATTGTATTTAGTTTCGCAATTTTACTTTATCTACAATAAACGCTAGTCCTACTGACCTGGAACATACCTACTCCTGGAGATCAATAGGAGCTTTTAAAGGACTGACAACTTGGATGCCCATGTGGAAGTCCCATGAATGGATTATTCATGAAAAGGTGGTGTGGGGCTTCAAAGAGAACTAAAAAGAATAATAAATTGACGAGCGGGACAACCTTGTGGACCATACCTCTGCCTTTCTACCCTTTTTCTTCTCTTTCCTTTTCTCCACCTTACGATTAAAGCTCATTATCAGAATTTATTTAACCTATATACACTCTACCTGTAAACAATATGTATAGTAGGTATAAATCATTTAAATACCTACAAAAGTAACTAAGGAAATGATATATATATATATATATATATATCTTTAATTTAGGTTTACGTGAACCCAATGTTTAATATTTGAAATTTCATGATATTTACCTATATAATCCCTACTGTAAAACAATGAGCTTACTTTATAGATCCTTGTAAACTTACTTTATGTATCTTTATAATATTGTATACTCAATAAACTTCTTTTGGCAAGGAAAAGGTGGTGTGGGGAGGCAAGGAAGTCTGGAACTACATCTGGAAGGAAGCTTACTTCCGCACCATAAAAGTGGGGCATGTTGACGCACATGTGTCTTTGGTCCCAGACTTTGAGTGGCAGATGAAATTGATAAAGTGAAAGCAGTTGTGCCAATTGATCCTGTCTTGATGAACTTGGCCAACTGGGCCCACATGCAATCTGGATGTTTGGGACAGAAAGCGACATATGAATGGGCACAGCAGAGAGTATTGCCTACATCCATGGGCATGATAAAGACTAATAGGAAAAGTGTGTGGAGAAGTGCAACAATGGCCACTGCAAAAGTACTCCACCGGGTCAATTAAGAGGGGTGAGAGGAGTGCAGAGAACTGGCAGATTGACTTCATCGGGAAACAGTGGACATCTATTCGGGTCTTTTGCTTGTTCACCCTTGCAAACCTGCAGATCAAGCCGCAATGCTTCAACTGCTCCAGAAACGCATCATTTATGGTTGTCCCAAACAAGTCCAAAGTGATAATGGCTCACACTTCACCAGATTAACAGTACAGAAGTGGGCCAAAGATTGAGTGTACTGGTTGTGCCACATCCCATACCATCCACAGGCAGCTGGTTTGATTGAAAGATACAAAGGGCTATTGAAGGACCATATACACAAGCTTACACCCACACATACACTAAGGGGGTGGGATCGGGTCCTCACACAGGCAGTCATGTTGTTAAATTCTAGGCCAATAGCCAAAAGCACACCATATGAGAGGATGGTAGGGGCTGGGGCACAGATTCCACATCAGGAGTGCAGAGTTCAGTATTTACATAAGGTTCCTCAAAGAACAGGGCTTAACAGGTACCATGTTACTGCTTCCCATGACATAAAAACCAAGAGTGATGTATCTGAAGCTGAAGCCTATCTAGGAATGAGAGGTAATCTGGCAGAAAGGTTTAAAAGTTCTATACGCATTGGCAGAGGAGCTTCAGGATAGTGGCTGGGACTCTAATTGGTTAGTGGATACTTCTCAGCAAGAGTGGAAAGTGAGGCTGTATAACATCAATGTAAACGTGGAAAATACGGCGCTGTCACCTTAAACATAAGAAAGCTGCCAGCACAAGAGACAATAGCAAATAGAGATAACAAATAAATGTGCAGCGCTAAAATGAAAACGGTCACTATAAATGAGGCTGTATATACTAAGGTGAAAAATTAAACATTGTTTAACACTCATAATGACACATGTGCAAACACATAAGTGAATAAACTGAATAAAGTCCACAACGTGATGAAAAATAAAATAAAGTTCACAGACGACAACTACGATACAATGGTAATCCAGGTGAGTGAATAACCTCCTTAGGACATCAATGGAAGGACAGGTATAAAGAGTGGATACTGGAAAAAAGCCACCAACATAAGGAAGGCTTACCAGAGCTAAGGGACTCAACAAGGCATATGCCCAATGAGTCGTCAAGGCTTATGGTGAAGACACACCGGTAAACAGGGACATCCACGTCTGCAATTACTGGCACAAGTTAATGGTGATCACACTGTCCTTTAGATGGTTCCCAATGGAGAAGAAAAGCTCAAAATGAAGGTTGGCCGAATCTTTTCCATGTGCTCACCAGATGCAACCAAAAATGAAACAAAGTTCCGCATAGTGTAAAGCCGTATAACAAAGAATTTTTATTAAAAATTTTGGGAACACTTACATTTTGAGCAGATAAAAAGCACTTGTAAAATAGATATGTAGTTAACGCAATGGCATCAGCAAGGCTCGTCCCGAAGCGTTTGGTCTAAAGAGACATCATATGGGGTGATAAGGAGCCTCAGCATAAAGGCTGGGACTCTAATTGGTTTGGTTAGTAGATACTTCTCAGCAAGAGTGGAAAGTGAGGCCGTATAACATCAAACCTTCCAAAATAAACAGCAGTGATCTTCTGGGAAATATCAGTATATTTCCTTTCCTCCCTATTGATGTTCTTTGAGAGGATCAGAAGTGGATAAAGGCAAGTGGCAAAGTGTTGGTCAGAGATCCAAGCAAAAAAGCTAGGTAGAGGAGAAATTGTAGCTGAAGGGCCTAGGGTCTACTGTAGGGCTGCAACGATTAGTTTCATAATTGATTAGTTGGCCAATTATTGGTTTGCTTAATTGGTTAATAACCTTAAAGAAAAAGTGTGGTGTATAATTTAATCAATATGTAAAGTTTAAAAAAAAAGGCAATTTATTCTTAATTCCTATGCAGTGGCAAATATAAATAACCAACTATATGGTTAAGGAGCAAAATATCTAATCCACTCTGAGAATAACAGAAGAGATATACTGTATATATTATTAGAGGAGATATACTGTATATACTATTAGAGGAGAAATAATGTATATACTATTAGAGGAGAGATATACTGTATATACTATTAAAGGGTGAATCTGGTAAATAGACTCAGAGATCAACGTTTTTTATTTAAAAAAAACAATGTCTTCCTTCAAAAAAAAAATGTAATTTTAAGAACATTCGTCCGATTTTCTAATCGTTAGTGGGGTCAAATCGACGTTCAATTTCAACCACAGTGATGGGAAAATTTGGAAATAGAAAACTTCTTGGTGAAAGGAATTTTCAGACAGTGTATGTGGTTTTCATTCAGAAATTAAAGAAAAAAAAAAATTAAAAACAGAATGTTAAAAACAAGTGAAAATTTCAAACAACATTCTTTCATTCAGCGAATGTACAAAGATTTTTCGTCTGAATATTCTCATCTGAAAATCGATCAATGCATAAGGCTCGGTACACACTTATGCAGTTTGCTTTTGATCTGTTTCTGCAGTGCTTTCTGCTGCGCATTTTGATTTTTTTCATTTTTTTTTTTTGGCCAATTTGTTGTTGGGCAGATTAAAAAACACAATTTGATGCAAAAACACATTACATGCTTTTCTGCAGCTTCTCCATTGACGTATACGGAACCAGAAAGGCACTGCTTTTCATTAAAAAAAAAAAAAAAAGTCCTTGACCCTTTCCAAATACGCAGTGGCTGAAAAAAGCATAGATGTGAACGTGTCCCATAGGAAACCATGTTAATGAACTGTAGTGCGTTTCTGCAAAAAGCACCAAAAACAAAAAAAAATAAACACATAGATTTGAACCAGGTCTAAGACGTTTAGTAACATATTGGAGTTAAAAAAACTAAAATTAGTCCTTTATAGTAGAAAAAAAGCAGATAATTGCTACTGTAAGGGGTTCATTTTTTTTACTGTAGAACAGTGAAAGTAATATTTACAGTCGCAATTACTTGCTTTTTGCACTATAAAGGGCTCATTTTAGTTTTTTTTAACCCCATTATGTTACTGGCCGATTAATCGATTATGAAAATAGTAATCGATTAATTTCATAATCGATTGTTTCAGCCCTAGTCTGCCGTTTATGTATTAGAAGGAACAGATAATCTGCTTTGTTTTCCACTCCACAGGCTGTCTCTAATTTGATCCATAGGACCAGAGAAAAGTGGTTACATGATGGACAGAATGATGGAAGACCGCCAGAACTGTGGAGAGCAAGGCCTTTAATATATTACAAGCGTGACAGTGACAGAAATATGGGAGGGGTTGCATTCAAGGAAAATTAATGTTTAAAATGAGTTTAGTAATGAAGAGATTTTCTGTGTGTAGTCCGAGAGAAAAAAATCAAGGGCGGAATATCTTGCATTTGATAGAAAATGATTTTTCTATAAAAAAGACTCATAGCATTCTGGTTTCACAGACACAGAACTTCTCAAACAAATGCTGTTGGATACAATGGGAATGTAGATACCATTGTTGTATTCAATTGACAGTTTGAATAGGCTATTGTCTCTATAGCTACAGTAAACAGTTCATATATTACCTATTGCATACAAGAAGGTGTCTGATCTCCAGAAGCCTCGTTGTCTATGGAGATCACGAACACAGTAAACGGAGTTAAGTAACTTTTAAGTGTATTTCTACTGTTACAGACCATGGGCTATTCATTTGCTTGTTATTAGATTATCTGTCAATCTTGTACTGTATTCCTAATATTGTAATAGTTTTGTAAGTACAGCATTTTTGTTCAGTAAAAGCATATTTACACACTGCAGAGGTCTGAGTTTCCTTGCTTATACTGCAAAGTAACCTTGCTAGAGACACAAGCAAAATAAGTATAGACCAGCCTTTGGGGCTGCAAGGATTATTTTCACAATTGATTAGTTGGTCGATTATTGATTCGATTAATCGCATACTAACCTTAACAAAAGTGTGGTGTATAATTTAGTTAATATGTAAAGTTTAAAATATAAGGCAATTTATTCTTAAACATCTCTATGCAGTGGTAAATATAAACAACAAACTATATGGTTAGGGAGCAAAATCTCTAATCCACTCTGAGAATAACATACAGAAGAGATATACTGTATATACTATTAGAGGTTGAATCTGGTAAACATCACCAGACGCAGAGCTCAATTTTTTTGGTTTTAACCACTTCTCGCCCACTGGCCATCATATGACGTCCTTGACATTGAGCAGGGATATCTGAATGATGCCTGCTGCTACAGGCATCATTTAGATATAGTCTTTTTCAGCCAGCGATTCTCTACACCATAAGAATGATCATAGCAGCTGTACCAAAAAGAAAAATAAATACAAAAAGGGGGGGGGGGGTGGTCAATTGTTTGAGACACTTTTGGCCTGGAACTCCGCTTTAAAGTGCTGCAATTTAGGCCACATAGTATACGTTGAATAAACCGTAAGATACACTGGGGCGGTCTCTCTCAACCAGGGTTCCTTGAGTAGTGAGCAATGGCAAACTGATCTTCCTTCTACAGTGACCACCAATGTTGGTTAACATCATTTTAATTGTTTTTCGTTTACTATGCTTTTCATTTAAAAAAAATGTATAGAGCAGTGGTCTCCAAGCTGTGGCCCGAGGGCCAGATGTAGCCCTTGGGGCACTACTCCGCCCACTGATATGATGCCCTATTCCTCCCACTGACACCAACGGTGTGGCATAATTCCTGTCACTGACACTAATGCCCCGTACACACGATCCGAAAATCGGACAGATTGCTCGATTTTTTTCCCCGCTTACTAGTCGCAAGTAGAAATAGAATAGGTTACTAAAGTAACGAAAATTCTGGTACGACAGAAAAAAAAAAGTCGGAAGTGATGTCACGTGTTGTAGTGTATTTGTATTGTATTTTCGGACAATAACTGTACTGACTAAACGTAAATCGTACGATCTGGCATCGTACGAGGAAAATTTTTGTGCTTGTCCGATCGAATAATAATTGGATAAACTGCCGTGATTGTCTCTCAAAAGCTCTGTACTAACAATCCAATCATCCTACGATCGCGTAGAAAGCGGTATTTTTCGTCCGATTTTCGGATCGTGTGTACTGGCCATAATGATGGGGCATTATTCCTCCCACTGACACTAACAATGGGACCCCGTTTCTTTCACTGACACCAACAGTGGGGCATAATTATTTCCACTTACACTAATGAATGGGCATTATTCCTTCCTCTTATATCAACGATGGGGCACGATTCCTCTTACTGACACCAACAATAGGGTACTGTTTCTTTTACTGATAACCAATGATGGGGCACCATTGACACCAACATTGGGTGCCCCATTTCTCCCACTGACACCAACAGTGTGGGAAAATTGTTGCCACTGACACTAATAATCAGGCATTACTCATTCCTAAAATATCAATGATGGGGCACTACTCCTAGAACCAATGGTAGAGCACTAATCCTCCTACTGACCACCAACGCTTGAGGCCATGTGTATTCTCAATAATGCTGGACCTGGGACATTTTATACCTCCACCGGCCACAATCAAGCTCCAAGTCTAAATGACAGTAAACTGGCCCCTTGTTTGAAACGTTTGGAGACCCCTGGTATAGATCTTGAGGGTATGAATTTAACATGGCATGCCTAATGTTTCTTATGCTAAAAAAGATTCTACACCACACTCCATATACCATGAGGTGAAGGTAAAATGTTTTTTTATCAGGGTTCTGCAAGGCTTGAAAAATATTTTAAGAATTCCTACAGAGTAAAAAGGTTGAGAAAGGCTATACTAAAAGGAACAAGTCTAGTCCATGACATAACAAATGCCCTCATGTCTCATTTATAAACATGTCATTATCTGTGCAAGATTTGTAGGAAAAATATTCTGAATGCTGTACAAGTACCATTTACTTTAACTGAGCAGGTTGTCAAGATCTAAGAGTATAAGGTTTACAGGTCAAATGGTTCAGGAGTTAGCAGGTTCAGCTATAGTTGGACTTATCCAACCCTTCTGAACATAAACTACTCCACTAAGTACTAGGTCTGCCCATAATGGACAAATCTAAATTTTAGAAGAAATAAAACTTGGTCTTAAAACACGTGTTTCCCTCATTGCTGCTGCCAGGTGAAATTAGATTTTTTCTTCCTATTGCATGCCATTCTTTCATCATGTCACAGCTGAGCAGATCTGAAGAACGGAAAGTTCCGCTCCCCTGATGCAGTACAATTTTACTTTAGTCTACATTATGCAAATTATGCTGTCAGCCAATTTGTAGTAGAGGGTAAGTAAAACACATAGTAACTGAGTGTATAGGTTCCTACACCGCATTTCAGCTGCCTTACAAATGAAAAGAATGGAAGTAGGACGGTACTTCCGAATATCAACTAGATTTTACATCTAAATTTAAAGTGCTCATGTCCAGACCAGAAATCTTAAAAGCATCTAAACCCAAGAACAAATTGATAGCATTACAGTTTATCGGTTCTTAGATGTGGTGGCTTCATGCGCCGACGACTTTGGCGCAAGCGTATATGGTAAATATCTCCTAAACCGTGCAGGGAATTTTCTCCCCATACTGCTGTCACAAGAAATGCGGGAACCGGGCAGAGACTGCAGCATTTGGAACATGTTCCACCCTAAAAACGGGTGGAACATGTAACATGTTCCCAAAAGGTGAACTTATCCCTTACTCACTTGCTGCCCTATTGTGACAACTGTACTCATCAGCATTGCTACCTCTTGCAAGTGAGTGTAGAGTATAACTATAGGCATTTTTTTCAATTTTGGACAGAGTAAGAGCGGGTCATAACTCCTGTCATTTTTTTCCATCTGTGTCCCATTGGGGAGATTTCCCTTCACTTCCTATCCCATAACCAAACAGGAAGTGAGAGGAAATCCCTCCAAACCAAAAAGAAATCCCTTGGGGAGTCCCAGGTCACCAAAACAAGTGTCACCATTGGAAGATTCCCCTATATTACTTTTCATGTTCAATGACAATGGTAAATAGGACAGATAGAGAGGGGAAATAAAAACCTAACAGGTGTTCTAATCCAACTACACTATTCAAAAACTAAAAAAAAAAAAAAAAAGTTTGGCCTTTAATTATACTTAAAGGCGGCATTACATGGATCAAATACTGCCGGTTCAGCAGAAACCAGAAAACATTTTAAACCATGTATGGGTTGGCTGGTTGTACAGAAGTCGATTTACAAATCAACTTCTGCACAACCAACCTGTTCAAGCAACTTCTGCACAACTACTGATCATTGCCACCGGCACCACTGATCATTGGGTTCTGACAGCGGGGAAGGCTCCCAACCATCAGAGCACAATGGCTTAGTGGGAGTGCTTTGCATTTCTACTCTCTCCTTTGAGAGTGTTCTTTGTGGGTGTCATTGTAATGCTTTGATCTCAGCTGAACTGGAACACACACACAGAAAAGGTGTTCTGACACTCAATTACAACATGAATGTTACAGGTCCGAGATTCAAAACCAGTCAAGTCAACCACGGCCAGGCATTTATCATTTTCAGAAGGAAGCAAAACAATGACCACCCCCAGACTTCTTTTGTGCCACTTTGAAGTATTACCATATACTATGTGCAGTAAAATAGCTAAGACTGGCCCTTACTGACCCTATGTAGCTGCTTGTACTGTAAAGTCACTTAAACTCAAAGATCACAACAGGGACTTCAAAGTCATGTTTTAGTCAGTTTCTCAGTTTACAAGCACTTGGAGCTGGTTTACATTAGGTGTCTTGCAGGCTGTGAAGATTCTGCTGCCATAAAATAAAGAGTAAGAGGCGCTGTGATTTTAGTGCCTCAGTTGTGAATTAGAATCAAATTTCTCCACAATGCCTATAGCTACAGCGTTCAGCCAGGGCTCACTTTAAGCCCCTTTCACATGAGCGATCTGATCAGGTCCGCCTGTCAATTTTTCAGGCTGACCCGATTGGTTGGTCCATGTATTCCTATGGACCAGCAGGTGTAAACGGACTTGTGTTTCTTTAGTCCACCTACCTCCACAATTCTATCCGGTCAGGTAAACAAACACAGAAGGGGATATGTTCCAGTCTGTCTAGAACTGGATCGGAGGGTAGTTGGGTGTAAATGGACAGCCGATCCATTTACACTCGCCCGCCCACAGAACGAAGCAGGCTGTGTCCGTCCTGCATAAACAAAGCAGACCTGGACCTGTCATTCGCCTGCTCTGAGGGGGATCAGCGGACAGATCCCCCACTGAGCAAAGTGTATTCTACCCTGTGTGAAAGGAGCCTTAAAGTGCTTTTATTGCCTATCCAGAATGAGTGACCATTTTAATGTACATAAACTGGGTGCAGGTGCACCAAAGTCTGCTTTATGCTTTATTCACTCCTTTTGTAGCTGCTCCAAGCCTTAAAGTGGTTGTAAGCCTCAGACATAGAATCTGAGCAAAGCACATACATCTGTAGTGTTTACTCTAAGGTTGCTTTCACATCGAGGTGGTTTTCAGGCACTTTAGCACCAGAAATAGCCCCTGAAAACCACCCTCCCATTCATTGTAGTGTGTCTTTAAACTGGGGTGGGGCACCTGTGGGACATTAGGAAAAGTCCTGCAAGCAGCATCTTTGGGGCGGTTTGGGAGCGCTGTAAATAGCGCTCCCAAAACTCCCTGCCCATTGCAATGAATGGACAGAGCTTCCAAAGCGCCGCAAAACGAGACTTGCCATTTTTTGGGGGGTAAATAGCACCCCCCACTAGCGGCCGAAAAGCCTAAAATGCCCCAAAACGGCTGGGCACTGCTAGTGTGAAAGGGGTCTAAGTGTCGTTTCTCTCTGGTACTTTGTTCGATTATCAGCATGAATAACTTTTGAGAAGTTTTCCCAAAATATGAGATAAATTTGTGTGCGTGGGGAGGGGGGGGATTGAGCTTAGAATGGAGCTAGTCTATTCAGAAAACAGTAGTTCTGCTGTGTGGAGGGGTGTGTGTTCCTTTCCAGCAATCAGCTCTCACACACTAACTGCAGCCTCACCGCTCCTTCTCTGTGCACCTGATGGATGGAGAAAGATTTTTTTTTTTAACATGACGTGCCCTTTTGAAGGGGTGTAGGGAATAGAAGACTGCAGTAAAACAAGTAAAAGTAAAAGCTATGTAGGAGAATATTTTTCTTCTGTGTATCACCTATGGCTGTTTAAAGAGGTTGTAAACCTCTCTGTGAAAGTCATACCTTTAGGTAAGCCTATAATAAGGCTTACCTATTAGGTACTGTAAATATCTCCTAAACGTGTGCTGTTTAGGAGATATTTACTGTGCTTTGGGTCCTCATCGCATATGCTGTGACGAAACGCCCCCCCATGCCGTTTCTTCACAAGTGAGTGCCGTGACTGGCGACTCCCGTGTGCATGTGCGGAAGTGACGTCACACAGCTCCGGCCAGTCACAGAGCCGGAGTCCGCAAGCCCGGAAGGAAGAGGAGCAAACATGGATGTGGCCTGTAGCGGGAACAGCACAGGCTTTGCTTGCAGGTAAATGTCACAAAATGTGCTAGTATGTGATGCATACTAGCACACTATGCTTTTACTTTGCAGGGGCGAAGCAAGTAAAACCCATCAGGGTTTACTACCTCTTTAAGATGATCATGGTAATTGCAAACTCTAATGGTCATGTTATTAGCATTGGATGGTGTATTAATACTTCTTTACCTCGATCACATATCAGTACAGAAAAAAACAAAAAACATTCAAATAGTGCCTCATGCCTTCTTTGGGAAAGAACTGTGATTTCTAGTGTATTTATAAGCTGAACTTTTAGGAAAGAGGGCTCACTATTGAGAACAGCTCATTCTAAAATGTGTAAGCTACAAGAATGGTTTAGACCCCTTTTACAATAGGGCGGTTTTCAGGAGCTTTAGCACTGGAAAAAGGCCTCTGCTAAGCGCCTAAAAAATGCCTCCCATTCATTCAAGTGTGACTTTTCACACTCGGGTGGTGAACTTACGGGACGTTCCGAAAAGTAAGCAGCATCTTTGCGGTGGTTTGGGAGCACTGTATTTAGTGCTCCCAAAATGCCCTGCCCATTGGAATGAATGTAAAGATATTCGGAAGCGCTGCAACACGGGAGTTTGGGGTTAAAAGCACCCCGCTAGCGGCCAAAAAGTACCACTTAAACAATGCGGTCCCAGTGCGAAAGGGGTCCTAATCACTTACTGACTTGTTCACTGTATAAAAACATCTTCCCAGACTCCCAGTGGTATCCTACTGTTCAGTGAAAGATGATCGGTGACTGCAGTTTTTAAAAGTAAAATGTATACCTTTCTCCATGGCCCTGAATAATGTCAGAGCAAACTAAAAGTATTTGTTACACTTAAGAAAGGGAATACATTTTGGGACAACATAAACATTTCCTGAGAGTTTATTTGGGAAAATATTGCATCATAATTGGTTTGTGACTCTAAGAAAGAAACATGAGCTATATGCAAGTAGTAATGGCAACCGCAGTTTAAATAGAACTATAGGCATTTTTTTTTTCATTTTGGATAGAGTAAGAGAGGTTATAACTCCTGTCAAATTTTATTTAGCATTTTTGCCCCTTTCCAGAGATTTCACTTCACTTCCTGTCCCACAGAAAAACAGGAAGGGAGAGGAAACCCCTGAAAATTAAGGAATTTCTTGGGCACCCCCAGGTCACCAGAACTAGTGTCCCAATTGGAAAATTTCCCCTCTTACTTTTCTGGGGTCACCCAAAATTTGCGATTTTTTTACGTTCCCTTTTAATATTAATGGTAAACAAGACAAATAAAGAGCATCTCCTTAATGGGGGCACAGAAGAAATAAAAACTGACAAGTGTTCTAATCCCACTCCATCCAAAAAAAAAAAAAAGTTTTGCCTTTAGTTATACTTCGTGCTGCACCCTTCCATGTCTGACTTGTAGAGCTGCTGTCCCCTTTCCAGCTACGAATGTGGAGACATTTCTTGGTACCCCTAAAGCTCCTTGAAACAATGCTTCATTCCTCCTGAACTGATGACATTACTGAACTCACAACAGTAAAATCAGTCTGTATATGCAGCATAGCATGCTTGCTATACTCACTGTGGAACTTAAGAGGTTAATCCTCTGCATTGTGTAAAAAGGATGTTTTATCCTGTATGCATAGATCCTCCCTTCCTGCACTGTCTATCTGGGGAAAGCCAGCTAACACAGGCAGAGTAGCCGACCTGCACATGCTCATTTGTGTCTTTTATGCTGCAGAGAATATTTCCTTGTTGAGCTGAACTAGCCAGGTCACATGATATTGAATCACACATGTGGGCGTGTATGCAGACTGTAGTGGAAATCTCCTCCTACCTGAACTCTCAGCACTGGAGAAACTGTGCAGTTTATTACTGACTGTGGTATACAGATCAGCCAAAAATGTATATAGTGTTACTGGGTTCAGTAAATCGTTAAGATCAACTGTTTTAAGTATACCTGCTTGCCTTGGGTACATCGCAAAGCAAAGAATGTGCAAAATGTTAAATCATTGCTTATTCTACAAAGATGTTCTGAAATGGCCTTGACTGATTTGTGCTACCCCTAGAGAAAATGCTAAAATTAGATTACGGATATTTCAAACGGTTTTCTGTTGTTTGTATCAAGTCTCACTCTTGTAATCAACCAGCCTATTTAATTCTAGAAAGTCTGGTGTTGTGCGAAATTGTGTGCACCACACTGAACATGGAACAGAGAATGCAAAGGAGACAGTTGTCCAAGAAGATCAGAAAGAAAAATTTAGACCAGCCTGCCAAAAGGTAAAGGCTACAAGAACATCTCCAAGCAGCTTGATGTTCTTGTGACTTTGGTTGCACTTGCAATTAAGATGTTTAAGGTCTGTAGGCGTATAGCCAACTGCTCGAAACATGGCTGCAAGAGAAAAATAGATGCTGGATTGAACAGAAAGATAACGGTAGACAGAGCCAAGGGGGTACAAACTGAACTGAAAGGTCAAGGTATATCAATGTGTGATCGCACATCTGCTGCTTTTTGAGTTAGTGGGCTCTAAAGCCGAGCACCCCAGACGATTCCACTGTTGAAACATGAAATAAAACTGGAGCTTGTGGCAAGTCACCTCAGCTCTATGTGTGAAACATGGAGGAAGCACTGTCCTATTTTGGGGCTGCATTGTTGCATCTAGCACAGGGTGGCTTAAATCTGCGCAGAGCATAATGAAATTTCAAAATCAAGGAATTTTGGCGCAAAATGTACTGACCAGTGCCTGAAAGCTCTGTCTCACTCTCAGATCATAGGTACTTCAATAGGATGAAAAAAACAAAAGTAATATACCAGGTAAATTAGAACAATAATTATCTAAAGTGAAGACTGCTGCGATTAACCATGTGATATAAACAAGGCAAAAATACATACAAAAATAACAATCGCGCAAACCAATGAGTGATAAGGCACACTAATAATGATTAAAGTGCAAAAAAAAAACGATGTATACGACAAATCCACCAATTGAAGAAAAAAGGCCAAATGGCTACTTACAAAGTTAAAAATCGTATGCGCACATATAAAATCCCTTTGCCGGCAAACGAACACCTGTCCTTCCGGGATCACATGGGGTGCGATGGCCTCAGCACGTTGCACCGCCTGACATGTTTTGTCACACGTGACGTCTTCCTGGGGATTTTATATATGCGCATACGATTTTTAACTTTGCAAGTAGCCACTTGGCCTTTATTTGATTGGTATCACACTATTGGAGTTTTTGTTTCCTCCTTATGAGACTCCTTTGGATGATCTGTGGATATCGCTTTGGTGGAAGCTATAGAGAAAGATTACCTAGTGTTTGGATTATCTTCAGGGGCTTTGCCCTGTTACCCCACAGAGGGTAATCTGCTTGCACGGTTGACCATCCTAGCGATAGGTGTTCCCTTCTATCTGGTAAGAGTCCCTGATTGCCACATATGGTGTGTCACAGAAGATTCATTACCTGTCACTTGAAGGAACACAATTTATTAATTCTGGACCATTTTGATACTATACGGACTTTTTTTCTACCAATTTGCTATTTTTGATGCACATTGCACTTTTCATGTTTAGTGTGTGTAGCACTTATTTTACTTATTACACTCATGGTTAGTGTGGTTATAAGTTTTTTGCACTTTAATCATTAGTGTGCCTTATCACATTGGTTTGCGCTATTGTTACTTCAATAGGATAATGACCCAAGACATACACCTAAAAGTGCCCAAGAATGGCTAAACGCAAAACACTGGACTACATTGAAGTGGCCCTCTATGAGTCCTGATCTGAATCCTATCAAATACCTGAACCAACCATGGCCGGCCTAAGAGACCAACATGAACTGCTAGCCTTTTACCCACCGATACAAGCCCCCAAGCCCCAGCCTTGCCTCCATGCATGTTGTTGTGTCCCAGTTGAACAACAAGAGACGTGATACAAAGTTACAGAGAGATGATTATATGTTAAAAATATCTCCTAGTTCAGAACAGCAACATGTCCATTTACATCAGACCTTTTGTGCTAGAGAGGAGCTACCATGTATATTCTATCCATCAACACAGGAAGCACCTTGTGAAGATCACAATCTAGCAGTAATGTCACTTACAGAATTTTTCTAAATGCATTTCTGAATCATTTACATTTTCAAAAACCACAGCTAAAAAAAAAAAAAAAAAAAAAAAAAAAAAAAAAAAAAAAAAAAAAAAAGGTATAGCAAACCTGCATGGGCAGCCAAGTATGCAAGCAGAAAACCGCAAGCATGATGATGTATTTCTATAGTAATTTTTACTTTTACAAGCACAGAATTTTTTCAGAGAGAAGGCCTTTAATCTCATAGGTCAGCTATGTCAATGTGACCTACTGTTTAAAAAAAAATGGAACAGGAGATGAACTGAATTCTAAACTTGCCATATAGGGGTCCCTTATTTCCCCTAACACAATACCAATATCTCTCCAATCTATAGCTGACAAGAACCAACCATTTCTAAAGAACCTAATACCACAACATGATGAAATGTGAAAGTTCCACATTTAGAAAACAATGAAATGCTAGGTCGTTGAAGTTCCAGTAAACGCAAAGATGAACACCCAATACCATCCTTGAACTGCACATTGCTTGTACAATTACTGCCTCCATTTTAATTACTGTACCTGAAGATCTACATTCTAAAAGGAACTAAAACTCTACTGATTTTACATTCCTCACTTTACCCCTTTTCCACTGTGCTAACATTCTAAAATTCCCCCATAAGATTTAAAAGTCAACTTTAGCCACAACCTATATTTCAGTTCTAGGTAGACTGCAATGGAGGCACCAGCCCAGGGCAATTTCACACTCTTTGCATAAGACAAGAGATGTAAGGATACAGAATGTCATTCATTAGCGATGCACCGGAATATCAGCCGATAAAGGGGTTATCTGCATAAGAGAAAATAGTGCAGATAATAGCACCAAAACGCATGCGATTTTACTGTGCATATGGTGTGATTTTCCTGGGTCATGCGACTCAAAAACCACATAACATAATATAAAAACACATAATGTGTTTTTGCTACATTTCCAATGCATTTCAACAGGGAGGTGCATTTTTGTTTTGTTTGTTTTTTTAACTGACCAAAAATGCAGCAAGCATTTTACCACCACAATGGAAGCGGACCAGTGTGAAGCCATACATAGAATCTGTATGGATGCATTTTTCTTGAGCTTTTCTTTCGCTGAAGGTGCCAATAATAGCCGATTAATTTGTATTAATTTAAATTCATATTAGTTAAAAGGTTGAATATGATACAAAATATATATATATAAAACTTTCGTGTTTGGTTTTCGGCCAAGTGCATCCTGCATTTAGTGCACCTCTAGCATTCATAATGCTAGTAAGCATTCTACAAAAACATTCAAGGAAGAAAAAAAAAAATTAAAATTAATAATTGTAACCTGGTTTAAAAAATGTGCTACTAAGCAATCAAACCACGCGTGCCCTTTTTGGAAGGGCATTTGGAATAACGAGCTTGCAGCAAGTGCAAGATGTACCTTAGAGTAGTTCTAATGGCTGGAGGTTTTTTTTACCTTCATGCATCCTATGTAAAAACCTTCAGAGTGCAGCGCCTCCCTTAGGCCCCTTTCACACTGGGGCGGTAGGGGGCGTCGGCGGTAAAACAGCGCCATTTTTAGCGCTGTTTTACCGCGGTATTCGGTTGCTAGCGGTGCGGTTTTAACCCCCCGCTGGCGGCCGAAAAAGGGTTAAAATCCCTCGTATAGCGCGGTATAGCCGCGCTGTCCCATTGATTTCAATGGGCAGGAGCGGTGAATACACCGCTCCTTCACCGCTCCAAAGATGCGGCTGACAGGAGATTTTTTCTTCTCCTGCCAGCGCACCGCTTCAGTGTGAAAGCCAGAGGGCAACAAACAGCGGAGGCTGTTTAGGGGCGGTTTGCAGGCGCTATTTTTAGCGCAATAACGCCTGCAAACCGCCCCAGTGTGAAAGGGGCCTTATACTTTCCCTGAGCCCAATCTCGATCAAGCTGCTCTCCCGACACTCTCCCTCCTCATTGACTCAGATACAGTAGAGTGGGAGCCATTGCCTCCAACTGCTGTCAATCACAGCAAGCGAGGAGAGACCCAGGCTGAGCCAACGCTCTCTTTTGGACATATACAGTAGGGGTCGACCGATATATCGGCCGGCCGATATATCGGCCGATATTTGGCGTTTTTTACTTAATCGGCATCGGCCGATTGTGCTGATAAAAAAGGCCGATTGTAACTTCAGCCGTGACTTGCAAATGACTTCTCTAATAGAAGTTAATGCAAGTTTCCCGAGGTTATCTCTAGAGAGGATTCTCCCCTCCTCTGGGCAGCCTGCCAAGTCTGATAAGAAGATACATTTGTATCTCTTTCAGGTTCTTTTTATCAATAGACTGAACTCCGTGGAGAAGTTTTCAGTTTAACCATTTAAAGACTAAATCTTTTCTGACACTTGTTGCTTACAAGTAAAAATCCTGTATTTTCTGCTATAAAATCACTTAGAACCCCCAAACATTATATATATTTTTTTAGCAGAGACCCTAGGGAATAAAATGGTGGTTGTTGTAATATTTTATGTCACACAGTATTTGCGCAGCGGTCTTTCAAACGCAATTTAAAAAAAAAAAAAATACAGTAATGAATTAAAAAAAAACCTAAGCAGTAAAGTTAGCCCATTTTTTTTTCATCCAAAAGCTTTGATTACCTGTTTTTGTGTATTTAATATTTAAGATAGTTTTTTTTTTTTTTTTTTTTTTTTCTAAATTATACATACAAGTGAACTGATTGGAGGTTTGTTTTGTTTAATGTTTAAATGAAAAAAAATTCTGTATTACTTAAGGCTGCTTTCACACTGCGGGCATGCGTTGATGGTAAAACGCTGCTAGTTTTAGCGGCGCTTTACCGTCATTTTAAAGGCGCTATTCAGCTGCTAGCGGGGCGCTTATAACCCAGCTAGCGGCCGAGGAAGGGGTTAAATGCGCCCCTGAAGCGCCGCTGCCAAAGCGCTTTGCAGGCGCTTCGGCAGCGGTGCGCATTCATTTCAATGGGCAGGAGTGGTGGAGGAGCGGTATACTATGGTTGCCACCTCATCCCTTTAAACCCGAACACATATTAATTACACAGGTTCTGTGTCTGATTAGGCGGTAATTAAACTCACTTGGTGCCTTATCTGCATTTAATTAGCCTCAGAACCTGTGTAATTCAAAGGTGTTCGGGTTTAAAGGGATGAGGTGGCAACTCTAGGTTATACACCGCTCCAAAGATGCCATTTGCAGGACTTTTTTTTTTTACATCCTGCCAGCGCATCGCCTCAGTGTGAAAGCACTCGGGATATCACACTGAGACTGCAGGGGAGCCGTTTTACAGGCACTTTACAGGCGCTATTTTTAGCCCAAAAGCGCCTGAAAAACGCCCCAGTGTGAAAGGGGTCTAACTGTTAGATTTTATGAGATGAAGGGAAAAAAGAAAAAAAAAAAAAAATCGGCCAAATATATCGGCCCAAAAAAATCGGCATCACATATCGGCCATCGGCCACCGCGATTTCTAAATATCGGCATCGGCATCGGCCAGAGAAAAACCCATATCGGTCGACCTCTAATATACAGTGGGGTTTTTGAGCGATCACGCATGAGTAACCCCATAGCAAGTAACATACTATGGGGACACAATATAAATAAAAAAAACTTAACCTTCAGTATTACTTTAAAATCAAAATTTACATCAGAACCATTTTACATGAACAGGAGATGGTCCTAAATCAACAAAATTGAGGTTGACAAGTGGGCTGGTCTCAAGGTGTAGAGGACAGGTATTCCAACAGCCAAACCTCCACACCAAGACAATAGTGGCACACATGAAGAGGATAGGGGCACACTGCTATATAACACAATTTCTGATTTACTGGTAACTGTCGCATGGGGTGAGCACTGACTGACAAGGTATAGTCATGGGTGGGCTAGTATATGGAAAGACCTGACATGTAGTCACAGCTACTGACATGGTGCAGAGCGAGTGTGGAAACTTAATGAGTGGGTAATGGATTTCATTGAATCGTTCATTGAAGCACTGCAGAACAGTAAAGTAATCAATTTTTTACTTTTTTATCTGGCTGACTGCAACAAAACATGTACCAGCAATGGCATTTTGTAAAGGTAACTGACAGACAGAACATTTCTGCTATTCAACAGAGTGGGAATTTTTTGCAAGGGAAATAACTCTGTGGAACATCTTTGCACTTGTAGCTACTTACCTATGTAGACTCTCTTGCTGTAACGCTGCATCAAAAGCAACACAAACACATGGAGTGGAATAAGATTGATAATAAACACATAGCCACCCCAGGCAGACACCTAGAAGACAGGAAGAAAAGAATAAGACAATAAAATTGCAGTTACATTATAACTTGATCCCTTTACCTGGCCTCTGAATGAAAACAGTTAAGTGAAAAGTTGACGGTTTAAAACATCCTAAGGGCCAGTTCACAGCAGATGCAGTTCCATATGCTTTTTTCTGCACGGAAAGCAAGCACTGTGTTTTCAATGTATTCCAATGGCTCTAGTTTACACCATACAGTCAGTTTCCCGTCAGTTTCTGCACCGGAAACTGACTGCATGGTGTGAACTAGAGCAATTGGAAAACACTGTGCATGTATTCTGTGCAGAAACAAAAAGTTCACGGAACTGAACTGAACTGCATCTGGTGTGAACTAGCACCAAGGGCTTGTGTCGATGGAATTCTGGTTTCTTTGAGCAGGTTATGCATTCCTATACAAGTCTATGGAAGTGTAGAACTCACTTTAGCCCTGGTTCACACTGGTGCGATATCACACGTTAAAATCGGCGGCAATGGCACCGTCCTAATCGGTGCAACGCTGCATTTGCTGCACCGCACCGATTTCAAAAAGTAGTTTCTGTACTAATTTTTGCGATTTCATGTGTCTTGCTGTAAGGCAGCTTATTTCCACCAAAATCAGTGTGTATAAAAATCGCTGAAAAAACAAAAAAAAAAAAAAAAAATCAAATAAAAATCAGGATTTTTTTTTTTATTATTTAAATCTGATTTTTTTTTTTTGGGTCAAATTTTAATAAAATGCTTTTAGAGTAAAAAAATCTATCTAAAGATAATTTATCTCAAATAGAAAACTAATAATTTTGTTTTTTTTAATTCAGCATTAAATGGAGCTTAGTTATGTAGCATGAGGCTGTACATTGTGCAATATTTACTTTTTTGGTAAACTCATGCAATGAATCCAAGCTCTGCAAGCTGAGATAACATGAACTGGCAAAGTTATTGTTTTAACCTCCCTGGCGGTATGATTCTTTCTGATTTTAGGTGCTGAAAGCGGTACAATTATTTTGCATGGAAATTTGGCGTTTTATATTGTAGGTCTGTAATTCTTAACAATAACACACTTAAATCTGTCCACACAAGAGTCTAGTAGATATCCCGGGTATGATAAAGTTTGAAACACAAAAACATAAATTATAATATAATAAAAAAAAATAATAATTAAAAAAAATAAAAATAAATAGTAATAAAATAAATTTCCACACGATTCACTATCGCTCAATTCTGCAAGTGTTCTAATTTACTATCGCTGTTTTCTAGCTGGTCTAAAGCCATTTTTGACGTAAAGGGACACTTTTTGGTTGCTATGGACAATCTTCAGTTTCCAGGAAGAAAGAACAGTATATGCAATATAAAACTGCATGCAGGGCATGGGCCAGAGCACTGGGGACAAATGGGATGTGAAATGATTTCATACAGTACTGTAATCTGTAAGATTACAGTACTGTATGTGTTATGCTTTTTACATCTTTTTGAATTTGCCGCCAAGGCTCCGCCCCCGTGCGTCGCGACGCTCGCAGGGAACGGAGCCTGGCACGGAGAGGCTTCGGAGGAGGACACAGCCCTCGGACACTGCGGGGGACATCGCAGGATCCCGGGGACAAGGTAAGTAAGGAGGCACCAGGATCCTGCGATGCAATCCCGAGTGTGGCTCGGGGTTACCGCTAATGGTCCTGAATTTTAACCCCGAGCCACACTCGGGAATACCGCCAGGGAGGCTACCTAAATAAAAGAAAGAATTTGAGTAGTTCAACTACAGCACCTTGAAAAAGTATTCATACCCTCTTGAAATTTTCCACATTTTGTCACAACCAAAAACGTAAAATGTGTTTTATTGGGATTTTATGTGATAGACCAACACAAAGTGGCACATAATTGTGAAGCGGAAGGAAAATGATAAATGGCTTACAAATTTTTTTTACAAATACGTGAAAAGTGTGGTGAGCATATGTACTCAGCCCCCTTTACTCTGATAACCCCAACTAAAATCTATTGGACACAATTGCCTTTAGAAGTCACCTAATTAGTAAACAGAGTCCACTTGTGTGTAATTTAATCTCAGTATAAATACAGCTGTTCTGTGAAGCCCTCAGAAGCTTGTTAGAGAACCTTCGTGAACAAACAGTATCATGAATGCCAAGGAACACACCAGAAAGGTCAAGGATAAAGTTGTGCAGACGTTTAAAGTAGGGTTAGGTCATAAAAAAAATATCCCAAGCTTTGAACTGCTCATGGAGCACTGTTCAATCCATCATCTGAAAATGGAAAGAGTATGGCACAACTGCAAACCTACCAAGACATGGCCGTCCACCTAAACGGGCAGGCCGGGCAAAGAAAGCATTAATCATAAAAGCAGCCAAGAGGCCCATAGTAACGCTGGAGGAGCTGCAGAGATCCACAGCCCAGGTAGGAGAATCTGTCCACTAACAACTATTAGTCGCAAACATGTGGAAGGTGGTGCTCTCGTCAGATGAGACCAAAATTGAATTTTGGCCTAAAATCAAAACGCTATGTGTGGCGGAAAACACTGCCCATCACCCTGAACACAAGATCCCCACCGGGAAACATGGTGGTGGTAGCATGTTGTGGGGATGCTTTTCTTCAGCAGGGACAGGGAAGCTGGTCAGCGTTGCTGGGAAGATAGATGGAGCCAAATACAGGGCAATCTTAGAAGAAAACCTGTTAGAGTCTGAAAAAGACTCAAGACTGGGGCGGAGGCTCACCTTTCAGTAGGACGACGACACTAAACATACAGCCAGAGCTACAATGGAACGGCTTAGATCAGGGGTGTCCAAACTTTTTTCAAAGGGGGCCAGATTGGATAAAGTGAACATGCGTGAGGGCCGACCATTTTGCCTGACATTCTTTGAACTATTAAAATTCGGTGTAAGTGTGTTCGTCTGAGCACTAATACACTGCCCAACAAGAATTCTCCTGCCTTTGTGAAGAGATGAGCTTGGGCGTGTTATTTAGATATACCATATTTATCGGCGTATAACACGCACCTTCACTTTAAGAGGGAAGTTTCAGGAAAAATCTTAAAAGCGGTGGTCCGCCCACCACTGCAAAAAATAAAAGTCAGCAGCTGCACATACTGCAGCCGCTGACTTAATAATCGGACACTTATCTGTCCTGAAGTCCAGCGATGTTGGCACCGCAGCTGATGTTTCCATAAGCTGTCGGGTGCTGCTGCCTCCATTGCGAGTAAGGGAATCCGGCAGTGTAGCCTTATGGCTACATAAAATCCCATTAAAATACATTTACATTTTTGGATGTAACATGACAAAATGTGGAAAATTTCAAGGGTTAGGAATACTTTTTCAAGGTACTGCATGTGTGATTAACCTAAAACCGGTTCTGATATCGCTGTTTTACTAACCTGACAGCTTATTATTCTAAATAGGAAACCTTCATTTTGTTTTTACAAATATTAACCTCGTCGACCACCCGCCGTCGCTATACATCGGCTGTTTGAAAAGGAATATAGCTGGTATGGCAGCAGCTAGCTGTCACACTGCTATGCAAATATGTTGTGACAGAAAGTATTGCAACAACCACCATTTTATTCTCTAAGGTATTAGAAGAAAAAAATATATGAATGTTTGGGGGATCTAAGTAAATTTCTAGCAAAAAAAAAAATGATTTTAACTTGTAAACACCAAATCTCAAAACGAGGCACTGTCCTTAAAGTGGAGTTTCACACAAAAATGGAACTTCCGCTTTTCAGAACCCTCCCCCCCTCCGGTGTCACATTTGGCACCTTTCAGGGGGGAGGGGGGTGCAGATACCTGTCTAAGACAGGTATTTGCACCCACTTCCGGCATAAACTCCCATGGGAGTCTATGACTCTTCCCGTCCCCACCGTGCTGTCTGCTGGGAACACACAGCTCCCAGGAGAGAGCGGGGACCATTTGGGACGCATGCGCAGTAGGGAACCGGGAAGTGAAGCTGCAACCTGATTCCCTCACCTAGGATGGCGGCGGCAGCTGCCGAGAACCGAGCGGGTTCTCGGCGTCCCCTGCCGACATCGCTGGACCCCGGGACAGGTAAGTGGCCATGTATAAAAAGTCAGCAGCTGCAGTATTTGTAGCTGCTGGCTTTTAATATTTTTTTTTTTGGCGGTGTGGGTGAACCCCCGCTTTAAGTGGTTAAAGATTCTAACTACCAGCAAGAATGAGTCCTTACATTTAAAGAGCACCTGTCATTTCAGATCCATCATGGCAGCGCCTGTTAGCGGGGATCCATTCACCTGCAGCCGCCACGTCCCTCACCTTGTTGTGTCACTCCTGCATCTCCAGCCGTCCCATTAAAGTTAATGGGACTGTCAGCGAGTCAACAGCTCAGCCTCCAACGAGCCACCTTGAGACTGAGCAAGCAGGTCAAAGATGATAGTTGCTCTCTAAAAATTATGATTTAAAATCGAATGGATTTCAATAAAGCCTTTTTACTAGTGATTTAAATCAAATCCACCCTGACCAAAATCCAGGTTCTTATGGTAAAGCTTTTGTTTTTTTTAACCTCTCACAACACAGAGGTGGAACAGGTCTGTGTTTGGTGGTGCACTAAAAAGCACATGTTGGGGCATGCTGGCAAGGTGCTTTGTGACTTTTAAAATGCACGGGACTACAGTACAGCACACAGTGTTTCCTATGTTATGGTAAAGAAACGTGAATATAACCTCAGATATGAAAGCTAGTGGAGATGCCCCAAAGGGTTTGAATCATGCCTGCATGTCAGACTGTCCTCTACTGTCCATGACCTCAGTTCAGTACCGCTGTGCATCTCAGCCTAATGCAACCCAAAACTGATTTTTACTGCCTTTAAAAACCTGAACTTGAATAACTCCATAAGTATGCTATGAAAGCTAATGGTGATAGACAGGGCTGACCAGCATTCTAGACATGCTCCATCACATAGCTCAAACCATTGTACATACTACCACTTTAAAGATATCAGATTGCAAAAGATAGATGCTGGACACTGGGGCATTGTTGAATGACAACAGAAAGTGTATCTGGCATGAACTTACCATGTAAAAATAAGACAAACAGCAGCATATCGTCCAAAAGACGGAGCCCGTTTTTACGGATTTCACCTAAAATGACAGGAGAATGTATAAGAACATGAAGCACCGACAGTAAAGGCAACCATACAGGCAGTTATTTTTCACTTTAATTAAACAAAAGGGGAACCACTTAATGTTCCAAAAGCATACATGAAAAAATATGAAAGAATGTATAAATGTTTTACATGTATATTGAGAGAATATATAATGTTTTACACTAAACTACAGTATATTCAGGACTATTGCTCTCAGTTTGGTCAGATAATGATTTCCTATTTACCACATGCAGTCAGCAGGTGGCGCAGTCAAGGCAGAACTTTACAGCTTTACTACCACATTCAATGTTCACAACAAACTACATCAAGCTTAGTCAGAGGAGCTACTCCTATTCTGCACATATAGCTCAAACATAGTTGCATGCTGTCTTGGTAGGAAGCATTCTGTATTAAATATTAACTTGAAAAAAAAAAAAAAAATTATACAAGCAATAAAAAAGTGGTCCTCAAGGAAAGTGTTTAAATCCAAACAACTAAATTAAAATTGACCAAAGAGCATTAGAACTTTCATACAGCTGTATTAAGATAAAACAATTTTTTCACATTTTATTAAACCCTTTTCTGTGTGTAGTTTGAAATAATGTATAAGGGGCTCAGGCCTTTTGAGGCCTTACTATATAATGATACTGCTGATTTAAAAAAAAAAAAAAAACAGAAACAAAAACGTGATCCTAGCCTATGCTGGAAGTAGCGGTTTTTATTTTTATTCATAGCAAATACTTTGTCTTTTTTATTCAAAATAATGTGGTTTGTCAACACCCTTTGGATTTACGTATGGCGGTATAAATTAGAGGAGATACATTTAATAACTCCTCCTTATAAGACTACTATTGCTAATCCAATTAGGAAAGCGCGGGATGCCTGCCTTCAAAAATTTCCTGACAATAAAAAAATCATGCAGCAAGTTAAGTCAGCACCTCTGAGCTTGTTTTGGGTCAATGACTTAAAAAATATTAAAATGCCACTAATCAGAAGACACCCAAGCAACAAACATTTTCAGAGGTTGGAAATGGCAGCCTACATATCGTCTCAGTACAAATTTAATTTCATATTTCTGACTCTAAACACAAAAAGAGTAAAGCACTCAAACACTGAAAAAAACAGTAAAGAATTTATGGCTGGGTTTTTAGCATGATTGCACAATAACTACATATCTTAAAAGTTTAAGCAACCTACAATATATGCAAATTCTGAGTTTTTCCTGTTTCTTTCCTCATTCCAAACCTTTGCATTTTACATTGAAGCTGCCTATCACATTGGAATGACCAATAAAATATAACCAAAAATTCTTTCATCCTAAAACACTTTCTGATAACAGTGTTTGAGAGAAGACTGCAGAGGACAATGCTGGGTTTCTGGCAGGACCAACAAGTATGAACCATTTTAGCACAATGCCTTTAAAAAAAAGGTATGATTGACCAAAATGAGTGAATATAGAAATTGTGAAGGTTAATGACCTCAAAAAAAATAAAAATAAAAAGTGTGGTGTATAAATTTAGTTAATATGTAAAGTTTAAAAAAAAAAAACGTAATTTATTCTTAAATATCTCTATGGAGGTGGTAAATATAAATAACCAACTATATGGTTAGGGAGCAAAATCTCTAATCCACTCTGAGAATAACAGACCGAAGAGATATATACTGTATATACTATTAGAGGTTTATACTATTAGAGGGGATATACTGCATATACTATTAGAAGGGATATACTGCATATACTATTAGAGGGGATATACTGCATATACTATTGGAAGGGATATACTGCATATACTATTAGAAGGGATATATTGCATATACTATTAGAAGGGATATATTGCATATACTATTAGTGGGGATATACTGCATATACTATTAGAGGGGATATACTGCATATACTATTAGAAGGGATATACTGCATATACTATTAGAGGGGATATACTGCATATACTATTAGAGGGGATATACTGCATATACTATTAGAGGGGATATACTGCATATACTATTAGAGGGGATATACTGCATATACTATTAGAGGGGATATACTGCATATACTATTAAAAGGGTGAATCTGCTAATAATCAGATTCAGAGATCACATTTTTTTTATTTTAAGAAAAAAAAAAAGTTAGACTGTTTTGCCCATTATCAGAGAGAACTAATATATATGCTGGCCAAACAAAAACAATGTCTTCCTTCAAAAAAAAAAAAAAAAAAAAAAAAAAAAAAGCCATTTTAAAAACGTTCATTCGATTTTCTAATTGTTAGTGGGGTCAAATCAACGTTTATTTTCAATCACAGTGACGGGAACATTTAGAAATAGAAGAAAACTTCTTGGTAAAAGGAATTTTCAGACAGTGTATGTGATTTTCGTTCAGAAATGACATTCATTTAAAAAACAGATGTTAAAAGTGAAAATTCAAACATTCTTTCATTCAGCAAATGTACAAAGATTTTTCGTATGAATATTCTCATCTGAAAATTGATACGTGTATGGCCAGCATAAGGCACGGTACACACCTATGCAGTTTGTTTTTGATCTGTTTTTGCAATGCGTTTTGATTTGTGCGTACGTGATTTTGCTGCGATTTGCGTTTTTGCATTGTTTTCTTGGCCAATTTGTTGGGCAGATTAAAAGACACAAATTGCTGCAAAAACGCATTACATGCTTTTCTGCTGCTTCTCCATTGAAGTATATTGAACCAAAAAAGCACAGTTTTTTTTTTTTTTTTTTTTTTTAAACGCAAAAGAGTCCCTGACCCTTTCAAAATACACAGTAGCTGAAAAAAGCATAGATGTGAACATGTCCCATAGGAAACCATGTAAATGAACTGTAGTGCGTTTCTGCAAAAAGCACCAAAAAACAGACATGAACCATGCCTAAAAAAACCTAAAATTAGCCCTTTATAGTACAAAGAAAAGCAGATAATCGCTACTGTAAGGGGTTCATTTTTTTTACTATGAAATATTTACAGTAGCGATTTGCTCTTTTTGTACTAAAGGGCTAATTTTAGTCTTTTTGTTTAACCCCATTGTTAGTGACCGATTAAACCAGGGCTTGACAAATTTGCTTGGAATCTAGGAGCCAGCTAAAAAAGTTAGGAGCCAGGTTTTTTTTAAACGACCGACAAAGCTTTATTTTCAATATAAAAAATAACTAATCTTAAATTTACACATAAAAAGACCGCCCCGCTAGAGGCCCGAATAGCGTCACTAAAACGACGGTAAAGCAGCGCTAAAAATAGCGCCGCTTTACCGCCGATGCCCCCTGCGGCTCGGTGTGAAAGGGCTCTAAGGGTCCGATCAGGTCCGCCTGAAAAACAGACAGGCGAACCTGATCAGACAGCCCGTGTGAAAGGGGCCAAGCAGGGAGATAACAAATTATTTATTTTTTTTCCTAATTAAAATTAATTTAACAGTTTTTATATAAATATAAATAAATAAAAATAAAATCTATTACGAAAAAAAAAAAAAAAAAGGCTATCCCCACATTCACTTCCTTCTCTTCTCCACTTTTGGGAAGGAGATGGGCAGTGAAAACAGGCAGGTATTTCGCATTAGCATTGCATTAGCATTGCTGGTTGCAATACCAACGGCCACCACAAGATGGCGCCAGATTTCAGAAGGACTCCAGAACTACCGAAGAAGGCCGCAAAGCCGGGGCCTCAATTACCGGCCGGCGCGGACCGGCGCGATCGCACGGGGGGGGGGGGGGGTCGGAGTCTGCACAGAGAAAGGATACCCCCAGCTGTGCCGCCCCAGGCGCCAGGTCGCTAATTTTAGTCGCAAATGCGACCTGGCGCCCGGGTTTTGTCGAGCCCTGGATTAAACGATTAATAAAATAGTAATTGATTAATATAATTATCGATTGGTTGATTAGTTGTTTCGGCCCTAATATACACACACACAAAAACACACCCCCTTTTTAAAAACGACACCTGCACTCCCACTGCTGGGCACTGCACTGTAGGATGGAGACGGAGCGCGCTCAGGACTCGGGAAGATATCTCCCCCTTACACGGCTTTCACTTTCCTGACTGCAGTTGGACAGAAGAGCGGGAGCTTGGTCTCACCTGAATGCCTCTATCAGGATGCCGCGGCACCCCTGGCAACCTCCAGTGGCACCCTGGTTGAGAAAGGCTGGATCATAAGCACCGTTTAAATTGTTCAGGCCTTTGGCGGGATTAGGGCTTGAGCACACTAGTAGTTGCGCTAAATGCAAGAAAGCTGGTGTGCCCTGGGAAGATTTCAGCACGTCACATTGTACCCCTTGTTTATTTTTGTAACAACTTTATTGAAACGTCGCAAGTGCCACTTCATTCAGCTCTATTCACCTCAGTGGTGTTGCAATGTGGTGGTTGGCATCTAAACATAATACTCTTCATTCGGCTCTATTCACCTCAGTGGTGTTGCAATGTGGTGGTTGGCATCTAAACATATTACTCTTCATTCAGCTCTATTCACCTCAGTGGTGTTGCAATATGGTGGTTGGCATCTAAACATAGTACTGCATTGCTCACACCACCACAAAGCAAGGATGTAAAAAGTCTTCACAGCAAACAAGACATTGGTACTGCACTGGGCAAGGATGTGTAAAACATGATTTTCTGTTGAGTTATTCTGAATTTACAGTATATCACCACAAGATCTCCATCCCTGACCCTTTTTTTTATCCATTTTAAAATGGCAACATGTGAAGATTCATAAATGTAACCGACTCTGAAGATGAAAAAGCTGCTAAAACAGCCTTCCTGAATTTGTTGTCTGCACCGTGTTTATAGTCAGCAGTCAGGAGGAACCACAGCCCACGTCCCCCTACATACCACGGACAGCCAGGAAATTGTAAAGCATGGGCTTCTTTTCTGATGCAATGAAAAGCCCAGTGAGGTGGAGAGATGGGAATGCAAACTGAAAAGCTAAACCGCTGAAACAGGGAAAACACATGGCTGTATGAACTGTGCCATGACTGAATCATAAAAGACTGAACAGAATTGCAAATGGGTCGGCAGCTTACATATGAATTCCAACAAAATATTTAGCTGTTGGTTTGGAATTCAATTTTAAGGGGCTATTCACACCAGTGGGTGCCCATAACGTGTGCTTGTTGGTGTGCAGTGTGTATGTGTGCTGGATTGTACAAAACATTGCAGTGCTTGCTCCATCGGCCCTCTTTTTTTACATTACAGTCTATTACCTCCATGTGTGGGAGCAATGCACTGTGTAAAAATTCAATAGGTCATACCAACACTGTTAAACTAATAGCAAGTAAGGCAAATTTGTTGGTCTAAACCTTGGGCAGTGCTGCCAAATACAACCCATTGGGGCTGGTATGAACCACCTCTAAATGATAATATTCTAAAGTACCATGTATATGCATGCAGCAGTGGCCTCATTTCTATGGCCAAGTTCACACCCCCTCTGGATGTCTGGGGTCAGCAACAGTATGGACCAACCAAAGGAATAAAATACAGTAAGAACAGGTCCCGGGTCAGGACTTTTTACATAAAAAAAAAAAATGAAAAAATGCAGCACTAATGTGATATACACAATCCCCAGAGTAGCCCCCAGGTGTAAGTACAAGACCAATGGCCGTTCATGAATGAGAAGCCAAGAGGACTTTTTACATACAAAAATGGTGTGTCAGGCAGGGCCAGACAGTCAAGATATTAGGACTAAGGGGGGAAAAGCACCAGGCTTTTTTTTTTTAAACCAAAAACTAGATTTCTCTCTTGCTTCTCTGGCCTCCTGGGCTAAATGGTGCCCAGCATTATTCAACCTACTTTGTGTGAACAAGGCATCAAGGACTCGCACCCTAAGGGTGCAATACGATGCTGCTATACAAATAGCGCACACGTCACTTTTGTGCCCAACTTTGAGTTGAGCTTGCACACTTGAGCTGTTTTCAAGGCGTTTAACTTTTTTCTTTAACGCCCCTCTAAATTCCCCTTCTTGTTAGACTATGGGTCCATGCACACATAGGCGTTTACAGGAGTTTAGAGACAGAAGTGAACTTTAGCAGAAAAGAAAAAAAAAAAAAAGTCAAAATCGTGCCTAACTGCACCTGCAAGCGCAAGATGTGCTTAGTGCCTAAGCAATTTCTCGTTTCAATGGCCAGAATAAATATTCTGGCCAATAAAAAAAAAAAAAAATGCCCACGTGCTTGACCCGCCAAATTAGATTTGCAAAAAAATAGGGTTTTTTTTTTAAAGCTGCTTTTTGACTGCTAGGCGAAAAGCATATACAATGTGCATATAGCCCAATTCTTGAATACATACTGCTATTACCATCATCTATACACATACACATTCACCCATCACATAGAGGACGGCCATCAGTGACCATCAGCGGTGCAACCGTGCCCCGTCACCCACCAGTGACCGTGCCCCGTCACCCACCAGTGACCGTGCCCCGTCACCCACCAGTGACCGTGCCCCGTCACCCATTAGTGACCATCAGCGGCGCCACCGTCACCCATTATTGACCATTAGCGGTGCCACCGTCATCCATCAGTGACCATCAGCGGTGCACCCGTCACCCATCAGCGGTGCACCCGTCACCCATCAGTGTCGCCTGTCAGTGACCGTCGCCTGTCAACAATCTGTGACTATCACCTGTCACCATCCATGGCCTGTCACCCATCAGTGACCGTGCCCTCTCACCCGTCACCCATCAGTAACTGTGCCCTGTCACCCATCAGTGACCATCAGCGGTGCACCTGTCACCCAGTGACCGTCGCCTGTCAACTATCTGTGACCATCACCCATCACACCATCACCTCTCAGTGAACGTCACCTGCCACCCATCGCACAGCCCATCAGTGACCGTCACCTGACACCCATCTGTCACCCGTCGCACAGCTACCCGCCACACAGCCATGTCCAAAAGAGGATATACTAGTGAGGAGGCGTTCCAGATCCTCTCTATGACTGATGAGAGCACTGGGGAGTTCTCATCAGAGTCCAATTCCGATTCCGAATCAAATTCGGCATTTGAACCGATCGAGAGTAGCAATGATTCGGATGAAGAATGGGTCCCTCCTAAAAGGGCATGACACTCTGGAAACCAGGAAGCCGCCAGCAACCAGGATTATATTCCCAGGCCCAGTACCAGCTCTGCTGCCAGAAATAGGCCCCAAGAAGAAAGGCCCAGTACCAGTGCTGCCGCCAGCAATAGGCCCCAGGAAGAAAGGCCCAGTACCAGTGCTGCCACCAGAGATAGGCCCCGCGCACAAATGCCCAGTACCAGTGCTGCCACATCACACCTGAGTTCCAGCACAGGAAATTCAACTTCCCCAACTACTGGAGTGTCACGTCCCCCAAGAGCCAGGGCCGCTACCTATATGCCAGATGGTCTTGCCAACCCAACATGGCTGCCTTCCAACTCGGGATCACTAAATATTCCCCCTTTCACAGCACAGCCTGGTGTGCAGGCCGACACCCAAAATTTTACAGAGATCAATTTTTTTCACCTGTTTTTGCCCGACACTTTGCTGCAGTTCATTGTGGACCAGACAAATTTGTATGCCCAGCAGTATATTGCCAGCAACCCCCAATCATCTTATGCCCGTCCGTTTGAGTGGAGAGATTTGAATTTGGAGGAGTTCAAATTGTTTTTGGGCCTCACCCTAAATATGGGGCTTACAAAAAAAGGAAGGACATACCTATTGGTCCACCCACCCCATCCACCATATGCCCATGTATTCTGCCGCTATGTCCAGGTCCCGATATGAGATGATTATGAGATTCTTTCATTTTAACGACAACACCCAGTGCCCTCCCTGCAATCAACCAAATTCCGATAACCTATACAAGATTCGCCCACTAATAAATTCCCTGGTACCATTTTCAGGCCGGCTAGGAATAAAACAAAACAATATATTCCTAGCAAAAAGGCCAAAATATGGAGTCAAATTTTACAAGCTGTGTGAGAGAGCCACGGGATATCTATATGCGTTCCGCATATATGAGGGAAGAGATTCCCAGCTCCAGCCCCCTGAGTGCCCGGCCTACATGGGCATAACTGGAAAAAAAAAAAAAAATCGCATGGGACCTGACTTACCCACTTCTGAAAAAAGGCTATCATATATAACTGGACAACTTTTTTACCAGCCTGCCCCTTTTCAGACACCTATATATTGAAAAAACCCTGGCCTGCGGAACTTAAAGAAAAAATAGGAAGGGCTTCCCACAATCCATAGTGAACAAAAGGCTGAAAAGGGGGGAAAGAGCAACACTGAGATGTAATGAAGTGCTGGCCTTGAGGTGGAAGGATAACAGGAACGTGCACATGATGTCCACCATTCATGATGACACTACAGTTATAGTTCAGCGAAGACGAGGTCCCATTGAAAAACCGACATGTGTCCAAGACTATAATCTCTACATGGGGGGGGGGGGGGGGGTGGATTTCAACGACCAAATGATTCAGCCTCTATTTGTCAATAAGGAGGTCCCGATTCTGGTACAAGAAGGTAGCAATATATCTAATCCATTTGGCCATTTACAATTCCTACATAATCTACACAAAATCCACAGAAAGCCCCGCCCCCTTCCTAAAATTCATAGAAGTAGTAGTCACGTCCCTCATCTATCAGCAAAGACCCCTAACAGAAGTACTTCGTTCTGATGCCGTTAGCCGACTTCATGAACGCTACTTCCCGTACAACATTCCACCATCGGAAGCAGGCCGAAGACAGCAAAAAAGATGTCGTGTGTGCAGCAGAAGAGGTTTTCGAAAAGATACCAGCTTCCATTGTCCCCAGTGTCCCTCCCAACCTGGCCTTTGCATTGGTGAATGCTTCGAACTGTATCATACATCCCTAAGTTATTAGCTCATATTTTCCCCATTTTCGCTGATCATTTTCCATGCTTCCCCAAATAACCATGCCATTGCCTTCAATGTGAACTGACCCTGGCCTGTTTTGACTATGCCTCTGCCCACCGTTTGGACTGCTTGCTCGTGAACTGACCCTGGCCTGTTTTGTGACTACGCTTCTGCCCACCGCTTGGACTGCTTGCACGTTATCTGACCCTGGCCTATTTTATGGACTATGCTTTTGCCTACCGCTTGGACTGATCTGTTGCCCTGCTACTATAGTACACAGGGGTCTCACATGTGAGGGGCTCCAGAATAGTTTTTCCGGATGGAGATAATTTTTTTTGTTTTCTCCCGGTTTTGTAATTTCCGGATTAGGGTCTGGAGTCCGGAGGCTTCATAGAGATTTGGGTGGGTCGAAGCCTCTCCCCCTGTGCCCCTGTGCACAGGTCTTACCCGATTGCGGCCCTCAGCCTTCAGCTGACTTACTGCCATCATGCCTTTGTCTGTCGCATGAACGGACCACACCTCTGCCTGCTACCTGGACTATGCAAATAATTCGCTGTAGCAAGAGGCAGTATGTTTATGAAGGGCTGAAGAGTGGTACAATAATGAGTGTCTGCAGGTAACAGTGTACCAGGACCAATATTATGGCTGTGCTGGCTGTCTCTGCCTGGACAATTCCTATGGACTGTGCTGTGCCGACTATAGACAATATTCCTGCCTGCTGCCTGGATAGTTATTATTGCTGTCGCTAAGCACATCCCTGACTGCTGCCTGGACCAGTGCTCTCTTCTGTGGACACTACTAAAAGCACAGGCAATACTTTTTTTTATCCTTTCCGCAACAGAATTTATTTTGGATTGTAATTCTTGGTATGTACATGCTATGTGTTAGAAATATGAAGGGCCTTCAAAAATGATAGGTTGCCAGGAAATTATCTATGTAATGTATGCTCCTAGAACGCCTGATGGTGCTACTTGGATGTTGGGCCTCTGTATGTGGCCAAGCTGTGTAGAAGTCTCACACATGTGGTATCCCCATACTCAGGGGGAGTAGCAAAATGTATTTTGGGGTGTCATTTTTGCAATGTGTTGGAAATATCTTATAAATGGACAACTTTGTGTAAAAAAAGCGTTTATTTTTTTTCCACATTTTCCAAAAACTTCTGGGAAAAAAATAACCGTTCAAAAGACTCATTATGCCTCATAGATTATACATTGGGGTGTTTGCTTTCCAAAATGGGGTCATTTTGTGGGCAATTCCTTTGTCCTGGTGCTCCAGGGCCTTCAAAATAATAATAGGTGGTTGAGAAATGAGATGTGCAATTTATGCTCGTAGATCGCCTGATGGTGCGACTTCAATGTTGGGCCTTTGTATGTGGCCAGACTGTGTAAAAGTCCCACACATGTGGTATCCCCATACTCAGGAGGAGTAGCAGAATGTATTTTGGGGTGTACTTTGTTGTATGCATATGCTCTGCGAGAGAAATAACCAGTTAAATATGAAAATTTTGAAGAAAAAAAAATCTTCCTTTTGCAAAGAATTGTGGGAAAAAATTACAACTTAAAAAAACTCACCATGCTACTTACTTAATACCTTGGAATGTCTACTTTCTAAAAAGGGGTCGTTTGGGGGGTATTTGTACTTTTCTGACTTGTTAGTGCCTAAAGAAATGAGATTCACCTGATGTACTGAAGGCCTGATCAGATGTTTTCAATTTTCAGTGATTGGCATCATAGTTTGTAGACTCTATAACTTTCACAAAGACCAAATAATATACACTAATTTGGGTTATTTTTACCAAAGATATATAGCAGTATAAATTTTGGCCAAAATTTATGAAGAAAAATTACTAATTTGTTTTTTCACAAAATTCTTTTTTTATTTATAGCACAAAAAATAAAAAACCCATTAGTGATTAAATACCACCAAAAGAAAGCTCTATTTGTGTGAAAAAAGGACACAAATTTCATTTGGGTACAGTGTTGCATGACTGAGTAATGGTCATTCAAAGTGTGAGAGCACCGAAAGCTGAAAATTGGTCTGGGCAGGAAGGGGGTGTAAGTGCACTGTATTGAGGTAGTTAAGGAAGGTCTTTAATTATCATGGAGCAGGGGTGTTGCAGAAATGCACAAAATGTGATTGGGCATGAGAATGTGAGAACAGCAATAATGGCTAAACAAAGTGAAAAATATATTTTTTAATAGAAAACCAGTTCACAAAAGATGCATTTCAGCTGCAAATTTAGCTGTTTTACAATAAGTCAGAATGGCACAATGTAAATTACCGCTGAACTGTGATGGCTTATTTAAAATTTAATGCCAGAGAGCAAAAACTGATCTGTAATATATAATTTCCATACATACCTCTGAAAATAAATGTCAGCTCTAATCCTCCTGTCCCCTCACATTTCACTTGCAATGCGCTGACATTGCACAACTTATTACCCTCAATCACAAGTGCCTATTCAGGGACAACTAGAAAACTTTTGCTGACCTATAAAGTGTGTTTAGTCTTCTGAATGTTATTTGTGTGGTGATTTAATAGTTTGGAATCTGGCCTTGGAGTGTGGGGGGTCTGGGTTCCATTTTCACCAAGGATCCCAGTTTTTATGTTATCTCCATGTTCTTGAGGATTACCTACAGGGACCCAAAACTGCTGGTTTAAAGCACTTTTGAGAAGGGGCTCGGTGTATCTTTGTATGTCTATAATATGGACATATGGATATAGTTCGTAGTATTGACATTAGCTAGTTTATGTAAATCAGACGCCATAAAATACAGCACAATACAAGTTAAAACTGAACTCCAATCACATTAGAATGTATTTTCCAATAGCCACAAAGTATATCAATTCACACTGTGTGCACCAAATGACTTATTCTCTTATGACTAATAACTCTTATTATCTTGTAAAGGCGCAGGGACATCCTCACTGTTATGTACTACCTGTGCAGAGAGCTGTGGGAGTGACTCAACAGAATCCATCCACTATAGGTTGCCAGCAGAAAACTACAGGAGGGGCAGAAAAAAGACCAGTCATCCTGAGCAAAGGGAGAGTGCAGCAGTAACCAGTCTTTATTACAGGAAGCTATTGCATAGAGGCAATGTTTTTTGGTGGATTACTGCACAAGTGTAGAAGAAATACACAAAGCACATCAAGATTTAAAAGGTAAAGTTTACCTTTGGGACCTAACGTTTTTAGGGTGGAACTAAAATGGCGCGCCGTGGTAGTTAATTGATTCTTCCTGTTTATTGGGTCGTCTTGTCAGATTGTATCTACCTGCTCATACATGATGTATGGGAATACAGATACACTGACAGATATGAAGGAGACTTTTATGGCACCAGCAATCTGCTGATCTCTGGTGCAATGCTTTACAGGCTCCAAAAAAATTAAATAAAAAATGCATTTTTTTTTTTTACCTGCAAAAAAATGTGCATTATATTTTTCTAAAAAGTGAACCTATCCTTTAAGAATACATATAATTCTTGTATTTAGGCAATATTTGCTCATCCCAGAGTTCAGCTTTAAATATGAACATGTTAGATTGATGAGAATTTTCTAGAGTATGATCTAGTAGGGTGAAAAAAAAAAAAAAAAAAAATTATATATATATATATTTATTTTTTTTTCCCTGTAAAACTCCCCACCCCACATCCCAAAACAGCCCCTCTCTTTACCAAATTCAGGTCTTCTCCTCCTTGACGTGCCCTGTGTATTTTTGCGCGGCAGAGTGTAGTCCCGAGGTTTGTTATCTCTCTGCCCCGTTTTTTAATTATTTGAAATTTTTCATGTTTGGGATGTGGTGTTTTTTGTTTGATTTCTCCATCTTGCTCTTCATCGCGGCTGAGAGTAGTTAGGTACGCACAACCATATAATTCAATCACAGATCTGCGAATATCCATCTGTCAATGCAGTGCAGGGACTCGTAGATCCCAACAAAGCACAAATGCAGTGACGTCACTTGTACTCCATTAATACTTCAAGGCCCGCAAACGAAGGTCCATACTCAAGTATGGACCTGTACTGGTGGACTAGTCTGCAGGAACCTGAGCATAACACCTGTTATCTGCTAGTCATGGTTGCAATGCTTTACAGGCTCCAATACTATCAAATACATTTACTTTTTTTAAGCCAACGTGGATGCAAAAAGTAAAATGAACCTTTAAAACCACTGTTCTTAAAAACAAGCCATGCATGTTGTTATTTAAAAAAGTCCCAGCAGCACTTTGCAAACCCATGTCACCCATGACACTAGCAACAAATGAACTAATTCTAAACACCAATAAGGGATTTGTATTCCACAAGGATAACACCCTGGAAATAAGGAGCTTGAATGTCAGTGAAAGTTGTGCAATTTGCAATAAAGAACAACTGTAAGAAGGGTGAAAGAGAATTGTGGAATATTCAATGAAACACTCACTATAATCAATAGATAGATATAGAGAGCGATAGATCGAGATATCTATCCATCTATATCGAGAGAGAGAGAGAGAGAGAGAGAGAGAGAGAGAGAGAGAGAGAGAGAGAGAGAGAGAGAGAGAGAGAGAGGGGGGGGGAGAGGGGGGAGAGGGGGGGAGAGAGAGGGGAGAGAGAGGGGGAGAGAGAGAGAGGGGGAGAGAGAGAGAGGGGGAGAGAGAGAGAGAGAGGGGGAGAGAGAGAGAGCGCGCGCGAGAGATATCTATCCATCTATATCGAGAGAGAGCGCGAGATATCTATCCATCTATATCGAGAGAGACAGACAGACAGCGAGATATCTATCCATCTATATCGAGAGAGCGAGATATCTATCCATCTATATCGAGAGAGCGAGAGAGATCGAGAGCGAGAGAGATCGAGAGCGAGAGAGAGCGAGAGCGAGAGCGATCGAGAGCGAGAGAGCGAGAGCGAGCGAGAGAGATCGAGAGCGAGCGAGAGAGATCGAGAGCGAGCGAGAGAGATCGAGAGCGAGCGCGAGAGAGAGAGCGAGCGCGAGAGAGAGAGCGAGCGCGAGAGAGCGAGCGAGCGCGAGAGAGCGAGCGCGAGAGAGCGAGCGAGCGCGAGAGAGAGAGAGCGAGAGCGAGAGCTCCATCTATATCTCAAAACACCCTTTTCTTGGCAACAGTTTTTCAAAGCTAACCATACTTTGTTAAACTAAAGCTTATAATAGAAAGGAACAGCTATGAGAAAAAAAAAATAATAAATAAATAAAATTCCAGCCACAAGTCAAGATTCAGCAAGTACTAAAACAGACTAGGAGACAACGAATTAAGCCAGCCATAGACGGTTTGAATCTCAGCTGGTTCAGCAGGGATGAACCATCTATAGGCAGGCTGACTGTACCAAAGTTGATCCATCAATCGACAACCAGCATGTCGGGTTTTTTTATACGATCGTCAGTGGCTATAGCCTCTAGCAATAATCACGGTATTCTCCCGTGGCTGTGAGAAAGAAAATTGCACCATCTATGGTCGGCTTTAGACAACCCTAGATGGCAAACTTCCATAGTCATCTTCTATTAGGATTGTGTTCTGTACAGATGCATCAATGAACATGTCAAGAATACATTTTACATATATCCTAAAAGGTGTAAATGCTACGGACATTCTGGAGAAAAAAAAACAAAACTCAACTTCCCTATCTTTGCTACTCGAGTGACTTCCTGATGGCTGACATTTCCATCGTATTTTCTATACAATCTATACCGTTGCTGATTCCCTGTAGTGATAGGCTGTCATTGCTAGCATGAAGGAAGAGGACGTATGGAAAGACAAGTGTAGTGTAAAGTCCTAACATCAACCCAGGTACTTTCATTTTTTATTTACCAGCTTTCAGGATCACTTTAGGGGTTTTAGTAACACAAGTACAATTTTGGAAGAAGCTTAGAGCGATTACAAAGTCTCCTTTTTTTTTAGTTAAAAATAACAAATGTTATACTTACCTGCCCTGTGTAATGGTTTGGCACAGAGCAGGCCAGAACCTCTTCTCAGGTCCCTCTTCTGCGCTCCTGTCCCCTCCCTCCTGTTCAGTGCCCCCCCCCCCCCCCAGCTTGCTATGGAGGCACCTGAGCCGAGCCACAGCTCCATGTATTCAGACAGAGCCGCTGCCCAGCCCCTTCTCTCCGCATTTGCTGACTTTGATTGACAGCAGCGGGAGCCAAAAGGCGTTGTGCTGCAGTCTCAGCCAATGAGGAGGGGAGTCCCGGGCAGCTGAGACACATCGCTGGATCTAGTGGGACCTCAGGTAAGTGTTAGAGGGGCTGGGGCTCTGTACACAGAAGATTTTTTACCTTAATATATAGAATGAATTAAGATCAAAAACCTTCTGCCTTTACAACCACTTTAATTTATTTTCACAATTGCTAAACATAGTGTTAGTGGATTTACCATTTGCATACATCGTTCAAATACACGTGACAGTATTTCAACAATTATATAAAAGTTGGCATCAAACCCGTCTCTCCAGTGCCCTGCTGTCAATCATATCCTTGCAGGATTATTATCACACATACAATAATTTGAAACATGTTATTACATGACTGGAGAGTTGAGGTATAACTCCCGTGCACAGCAGGGCTGTTATGGTCACATACTCCAAGGAGGTTAGCTTAATACTAGGTTATTACCAACAGGCTTTTCACCTCCATAAAAACGATAATGGCACTTTCATGGAAAAACTAAAATATATATAGCAAGCAAAAAAATAAATTTAATATAGCATATACAGTTGCTACACAATCCATATTGTAATTTAAGGTAATTAAAAATTATCTTTCCATTTCAAACTGCAGCAGCTTTAATTTTCTAGAACGTCAATGCAATAGGCTCCTGGGGGCATTCAGTACACAGTTGGTCAGGTTTTAGGCATCCTCTGCAACAAAAATTAAATTTAGAAAATTTTCATTTGGAAGTTGATCACTTCTAGAGGGATGGAGACATGGCAACTTGTCATCAGAGCACTGCAAATGCACCAGCTGATTTAAATTAGTCACCAACTTTCAGAATCAGTATCCAAAAAACTTAGAGGAACATACAGCTACACTTTCTTCAGAGAAAGTAGAAATGTAAAAAAATAAAAAAAATTCTTGCAATGTACATTGATCACCCAGAGGAGATGTTTTTTCCACAAAAAAACATGGAGCTACTCTTTACCCAACCGGTCTGATCATGAAATGATGAAGCTGAGCAAATAGTGATGGAGCATTAAGCGCTTACCTCTGGGCAAAAACATTTTTTCCTATGTATGTAAAGAATTAAATGCCAATACAAGTGGTGTCCTTAAATTCAACATTCTCTGCTTTTTTCTTCAGCGAGCTTCCACAGAAGTTAACCTTCAAAGTGCTCCAGCCCCAAATATCCTTTTTAGGAGCCCAGAAACCAGTTTTTGCTGTATGCTCAGCCAGGTGACAGGTCCCCAAACTGGGCTTCTGTAGTCCTAAAATAGTTTATGCAGATGTAACCACAAAGGCGCTATCCAATTAGTGGGTAGGTTTATTAAAATTCAGCATCTTCCAACAAAATGCCCACACCCACTTCCATCCAGTTCTTAGCTGCCACACAACATGCCCACCCTCTGCCACCTGTGCTGCTCTCACTGCCAGAGAAGAATTGGTCAGGTCTGCAGCAGATCTGTTGTAGAATCATCAAAATACAAAGTCTAAGGCTCGGTTGACACTAGAAGCTGCACGACTTGCAGGTCGCCCCACCGAGGCGACCTGCACACGACTGCCACGGCGACTTGCAAAACGACTTCTGTATAGAAGTCTATGCAAGTCGCCCCCAAAGGAGTACAGGAACCTTTTTTCTAAGTCGGAGCGACTTGCGTCGCTCCGATTAGAACGGTTCCATTGTACAGAACGGGAGGCGACTTGCAAGGCGGCTAGGTCGCCTGACAAGTCGCCCCCGTGTGAACCGGCTCTTAGGCTACTTTCACACTGAGGCGCTTTACAGGCGTTTCAGCGCTAAAAATAGCACCTCTCCTGTCACTCCAGTGTGAGAGCCCTCGGCTTTCACACTGGAGCAGTGCGCTTGTGGGATGTTATAAAAAAAGTCCTGCAAGCAGTATCTTTGAGACGCTTTAGGAGCGGTGTATACACCGCTCCTAAAGTGTCCTTGCCCATTGAAATCAATGGGCAGCTCGGCCAAATCGCCTGCAAAGCACTTTGGCGCTACACGGGCGCTATTAACCCCTTCATCGGTCGCTAGCGGGGGTTAAGAGCGTCACGCTAGTGGACAAAAAGCGTGACTAAAAATAGCGCTTTACCGCCAACACCCCTCCGCCTCAGTGTTAAGGTGTCCTTACTGCTCTACCAAATACATTCTAATGGCCCTACCCATGGCCTGCCAAATCACATACTAGTTAGTACTCTAGCACCACTCCCTGTATACACTACAGAAAGGACCTGAGGAGCGCTGCTATGGCCTCTTACAGGCAACTGAAGCAGTTTGACAAACTACCGATGACGTTTTTGTGCAAATTTTTTATTACCGGACAAAGGATTTGCATTTTTCCACCCAGTCCTGAGAATTGCGCAGCACAGCTTAGTGGATGATACTACAATTCAAGTTATACAGTGGTGTCCAAAACCCCAGCCTGTGGGCTGGACAGAGAAAAAGTGGCAGCAGACTAATGAAGTTATCCCTCTACTCTCTTCTAGTATCAGCAAGTTCCTTGTCAACACATTTTGCATGCAGCACACTTGTTAGGCTTTCAGCCCTTTCCCTAAATCTTCTGGTCCAAGTGCTGCTGTACATAGAAGATTACAAGAGGCTAATACCAAGTCACATTCAGCCAATTAAAGTGACTGTAAAGCTTTAAGGTATCTTACCTTCTATGCCGGCTTTTTATGGGAGTACTCACCAAAAAGGAGGAGCCAGGAGCGCCAACAGGGGACCCCAGAGAGGATCAGGGCTATACGTTTGTTATTTTAAAAGGGGGACCTTTAGGCTGGGTTCACACTGTTTGCGGAGCAGCTCGCAGAACCCGTTCTCCATTTGAGGGACGAATACGGTCCGAATTTTTGCATGAATTTGGACCTGAAATGGAGCCAAAGACGCACGGGACCCTTCTGCAGTGCACTCCACAGCCGCCCCGGAGATGTGTGAACCGGCTCCTTGAGGTCCAAGTCGCATAAGTGTGAACCCAGTCTTAATGTTACTTTTAACTAACTGAATTTAATGTATTTTATATCCATTTCTGGTTTAAGAGACTTTAGTTTCCACATGAAAAAAAAAAAAAAGAGTAAATATTTTAGAACAAAGAAATATAATAAATAAAAGCAGACGACGGACTAATTTTAACAAAAATGGAAAGGCAATTGTTGCTATGTTTGTGCTCGAAAAAAAAAAAAAAAAAAGTTCTGTACCATTCACACTTACAGTTGAGTTCTGAAGAAGTTTTCAGTACACAACATTCCAGGAAACAGTAGCGTGATGCTGTGATAAAAGTCCCTGTTGCATGTGTGACAGTTGATGAGCGATTAATGAGACTACACAGTTTGCAGTAATACTTTAGTAAAGCTTCGTTCCCACTGAATGTGTTTTACAGCTAATTAGTTTGTCTGAGGTTAGATGGCTGTCTAAAGGCAAGAACTTTGACGCTTGGAAGATTTCAATGTCTCATCCTCTGCTTCTGACAGGCTGCAGCTATCTTGTATATCTGTTCATGAGCTGGATGCTGGGTGTTGTATGTTGTTTCTAAAGGGGCCAGTTTTTCAAGCAGAGGTTAATGCTTGTAGTAAAGCTCATTGTCAGATTATCTCCTTAGCTTATAAAAATCTTACGATACAGCACTGCATGCAGATATGAAAAATCACATTGCAGTCATTAGCTAAACATTTATGTCCTTTTACTTAAAATTTGTTTTTTTCCCCCTTCCTGGTTTCTTAAAGCAGTATAAGCCCTGGTTCACACTGGAGCATTTTGACATGCGATTGGACAATTGGTCAAATTGGTGGCAATTGCAGTCAATGGTACCGCGGCCTAATCGGTGCGGCGCTGCATTGCTTTCTAAATGTAGTTTCTGTACTACTTTTTGCAATTTCGGGCTGCGAATTACATTGACACCTGTGCAGAAACCTGCACAGAAGTCTCTGAAATCGCAGCCCTAATCGGGACTGACATGCGGGAGTGAAACCGTTCGAGTTCAGCTGAACTTGCACAGCTTTATTTCCGCAGCTCAGCAAAAGTCAAAAAAAGTAATATAAATTGCAGCTTACCTACCAATCATTAGATAATGAGTTCAGACGCCAAAGTTTGCGACAAACACCGCTAAATGTGGTACCGGCGTTTAGCCGCGTTTCGTTTATAGGAGTTTTTCATTTTTGGCCATTTTGGGAAAAAAAAAAAATATATTTTTTTAAACGCTTCTAAAACGCAAAACATCGCTAAAGCGGCGAAACTGGCGTTTTAAACATGGATTTTTATCTATCAAGTTAATTGTAAAAACGTCCCATGTACATTAAGCCTAAGAGTAAAAAAAAAAAAAAAAATAGTTTGGGCTTTAGCTACGCCAAAATGAGCTTATGGACAATTGCAGTCGACCTCGTCCAGTAAGGCCTATAATTTGACCCTTTGAACGGAATTTTCCTGCTTCAAGCTGCTTTTGCATTCTCACTGACTTGTATGGAGAGAGAAGCAGTTCAGATATGAACAAAGGTGCACGGAAACAAATCTTTAGATCTGCAGTCCAATATGTTGGGCAACAAAAGGTCTGTCTGCAATAGGTAATGGCCGTGGTTTAAGCGTCGTACACATGGTATGATTGTTGGCAAGGTCTTGTCTGTTGACAGACTGTTGTCCTAAAATCTTACTGTTGCTCCTTTTGACAATTGTTGTCCGACTTTCAGCCAACAGATGTTGGATGACAGGCTACTAAATTTTTGGCGGACAGCGATTTGACGTCAGATTTTCATATGGTCAGTACACAAGTCCGTCACACAAAAGTCGAAAGTACAAACACACATGCTCGGAATCAATGCTCACCAAACACAAAATTAGCAGAAGGGGCTCAAAGGGTGGCGCTCAAGAGCTGAATTGTCTCATAGTACGTTACTATCTTCATGGCATGACAATTGTGTACCGTTAGTATGCAAGACGAGTTCCTGGCACACGCCCTATTGACAAAAATCAGATGTTCGGGTGGCCAACAATCGTACAGTTAAAAAAAAAATTAGAACCAATCAGATCCACTGTGTCATGAATCGTCTTAATCCCCTTTCACGACCATATGCCGTCTCTGTATTTGAGCAGTTTTTTTTCAGCGATTCTGGGCAACCCTGAAACCCCTGTGCTAGATTAGGCAGTCATCACCAACACAGCTTTTTTGGCCAATAATTGCTCTCCCTTCTTCCACCCTATGTGCCATCCTTATGGCTTCCAGATGCAATGGGTGGTCTCAATGACCAATCGCAAAACACTGAGCTGACGGTTAGCAATTAAGGATTAAGCAGACATTTTATGGTACCTGCACATGAGCAGGACTTTGACCTTTAAAGGTTTGCATTATATCAGGGCTTGACAAATCCTAGGTGCCAGTTTTCCATGGCGACTAGAAATTGCAACCTGGTGCTGGGGTTTTGTCAATTCCGGGCAGGTTTTTGTTTTTTGCATTTAGCCCTGCTGTGGGAAAGCAGCAGAGCTCACTTGTCAGGTGGAAGCATTCGGGCAGCTCCGCTGCCACCCAACTGCTTTCACACACACGGGCAGAACGTGTCCACCAGCTATGTATCCTGGGCTCTGATTGCCCATCTGCAGACCCCGCAGGGTCTGCCCACCTTGTTTCTGACCTGGAAGCGAGGTGTAGAATGTCACTTCCGGGTTCCTGTTGACACTTTCCCCGGCCAACTAAGAACGCCCAGGCGATCAGCCTGTGGCACTGCTGAGGTGTTATGGAAGCCCAGGTTGCTTTGATAGTGGCTTTCAACCCATTTGCATTGTTGGGTCAAGTGTCTCAACTGCCTCTTGACAATACCCCACAGATTTTCTATAGGTTTTAGGTCGGGAGAGTTTGCTGGCCAATCATGCACAGTGATACCATGATCAATAAACTAGGTATTGGTATTTTTGGCAGTGTGGGCAGGTGCCAAGTCCTGCTGGAAAATGAAATCGGCATCTCCGTAAAGCTGGTCAGCAGAGAGAAGCAAGAAGTGATATAGAATTTCCTGGTAGAGGGCTGCGCTGACTTTGGCTCCCCAAATCATCAAGGTCCCGGAGTCTGGCAGGAGAGTGGAGAGGCACAGAATCCAAGTTGCATTAAGTCCAGTGTGAAGTTTCCAGTGTCAGCGGTGATTTGGGGACCAATCTGCTGGTGTTGGTCCACTGGGTTTTATCAAGTCCAAAGTCAGCGCAGCCCTTTACCAGGAAATTCTAGAGCACTTCATGCTTCCCTCTGCTGACCAGCTTTATGGAGATGCAGATTGAATTTTCCAGCAGGGCACCTGCCCACACTGCCAAAAGTACCAATACCTAGTTTAATGATCATGGTATCGCTGTGCTTGATTGGCCAGCAAATTCGCCTGAGCTAAAGAGAATCTGTGGGGTATTGTCAGGAGGAAGATAAGACACCAGACCCAACAATGCAGATGAGCCGAAGGCGCTATCAAAGCAATCTGGGCTTCCATACCACCTCAGCAGTGCCACAGGCTGATCGCCTCCACGCCATGTCACATTGATGAGTAATTCATGCAAAAGTATTGAGTACATACTATACTGTACATGGACATGTTTGTCACTAAGCTCACATTACTGTATTAAAATCTTTATTGGTCTTATGTAATATTCCAATATTCTGAGATACTGAATTTTGGGTTTTCACTAGTTGTAAGCCATAATCATCAAAATTAAAAGAAAGAAATGCTAGAAATCTATCAATCGCTCTGTGTGCAACGCATCTATATAAAATATGAGTTTCACTTTTGAATTTAATTATTGAAATAAATTAACTTGTTGATATTCTAATTGTATGAGATGCACCTTTAAGTCCTGTGAATACAAAGATTTTATTTTTTACATTAAAAATACAAAATAAAACCATTAGGGAATGTTCAGACGGGTGCTTGGCAGCCTGTTTGAACCCATGCCAAGTGCGCAGTCTGATAGAGTGCAGAGCCAAACAGGCGGGTAAATTGGCGGACTTGCTGATGGATGTTTATACAGACGTCAGCTGCATCTGCCAGAAATGTTACCAATGCAGGCGGAATGAAACCCAAAAATGCAGGCGCTGGATACAAGCAATATCCATCTAAACGAGCCCTTATTGTCATAAAGCAGACATGTCGCCGCATTACAATATACAAGCAATACCAAAGAGACATATCCATTTTTGAAACCTATAGGCCCCTTTCACACAGGCGGCTGTTCTGCCGCTGTAAAAAGCATGTTTTGTTATTTTGAAATTCAGAGAATCCTGGCACAGCGATCACTTGCAGTTGTACATTGCGATTAGCTGTGTTTACATGCGGCTGCGTTTAGGTGCGGTGGAACATTCTTGCCATTTCTGATGTGCATCTAGTTTTTCTTTCCTTGTTGCCATCTGCAGGTGAAATAGTACACTGCGATTACCTGCAGTTATGTGCAGATGGCTGCAATAAATCGGTCCTGGGCGCAGTCAAATTTATTTTTTCTAATTGCACGAAACCCCATGTAACAAACCCATTGCTAAATGCAGTGTGTGAATGGGGCCATAGGAAAGCATTGTCTGAGTTTAGCTGCGGTAGATAACTTGATCTATCCGCAGCTAAAAGCTGAATTTTATCTGCCGGTGTGAAAAGGTCCATAGACTAATGAGATGGCTACCAAGTTACCTTTTTGCCTACAAAGAAAGTGGTTAAGAATTATTTTATTTAGACTTGGGGTAAAACTGATGCCCGATGTCTTATGTATGCTGCCGATGGAGATCAAGATCAGATTTCCTATTTGCTTGGTTCTTGGTATCAAGAACCAAGTTCTAACATGGGACTGCTCAGTCATGAGCAATAATGGGCTAATTTACATCTCCTCTGGAAGGGAATTTGCAGATTTTTATCTGCTGCCCGCTGAAACCACAATCAAGATCCTGAGAGTAACTGCAGGTTGAAAAATAACCATTTCACAGCCATTAATAATAAGTAGATCCAGGGATGTACAAGAGGGGACCAGCCATGACAGATTATTTTGTTCACATAACTGAAAGATGTTGAAATGTTAACTGACACATGTTCATGTTTTGCTAAAAAGCATATCAAAAAGCATTTCTACTTTCAGATAACCATATTTTATGTTCTATAGTTCATCGACTACACACCTTCCAGCAATTAAAACACCACTTCTTGCAGTTGCACCATGCAAAGCTTTTGTATGTTTGCAGTCAGAAGATTCAAATTTACAAAATCAATAGAAAAACTTTTTCATAAATGTTTATGGCTGTTCCCAGACTGAAGAGAGGGAGAGAGAGAGCGCATTTGTTTAGTATTGCTTTAATAGTGTTGTGAAATTAACTCTTAAATATGTGGCGTTCCCTTTTGAATTTTCGGCATCAAGACTTAAAAGAGAAGTATGGGGTTGGGGTTTCTCTCCCCCAGCCCCCCAACATACTTACCTAGATGGATTGAGCATCTGTCCCGAAGCCTCTAGACTGTGAACCGAGCTATTGAACATCGCAGATGTCTCAGTTCTCACAGATCCCTGAAGCAGAGAGCTGCTGACTGTCAATCAGCAGCTCTCCATTCTGCTCCTCCATGCTCATTGGAGCGCTGAGCTGTGGAGGGGGCGGGAAGCATCAGCCTGAGACGGGCGCCAGTCCAGGCACCTGGCTGATCCAGACTTTGTCGTGATGACGTGGTGCCTGGACAGATTCCTGTGACATCAGCAGAGAGTGGACTTCAGTCACAGGAGTGCAAAATGAATTGCACTTCTGTGACCCATAGGAGAAGCCCAGCCAAACGAGCTCAGGCTGGACTTCTCCTTTAAGTGAATTTCCTTGCTGGCTAATATAATAGCAGTTAATGAAAAATGGTGGGGGCCTACATAAAGATTGGTACAATGCCTGCTGGTTGTTATACAGCAACCTGAATTACCACTATACTGTATGTTAATTATGAAGCTACACATAGAAGGATGCGATACGGCAGTGAAAAAATTGTGAAACGTAAGAGTAACGGAATGCAGAGAGGCACTAAAAATAAAGACTTGATAAATTGTCAGGTTCCAAGCAGAACAGAATATACTGGTCAACTCATCTTCAATATGGTGAAAACGAATTGTCCAAATCAATTTGGCATAACCTTTGGGAATATTTGTCATAAGCAGAGCTTCATTTATTGTTGTAGTCGTAAAAATGATTTCAGGGAGCAAATTGGCCAACTTTTCTGACAATAAAAGTCTCCATATATTGAAAGCTTGTCTTCTTGTGATCCAAGGCCACCCACTAGATACGAATGCCCTCACATTCTTGCCATGAAAGGCGTCCTTTAACATAAACCTGACAGTAGAATTGTTAGTATAACTAATCTATATAAAAGCCAGCACCGCAGGCATGACAGACCAAAATACCAGAGCATCACCGCCCAGATGCCCTTCATGGAGAGGTTTAAGAAAAGCCAGGTGTCTTCTCACAATTACGTACTCCTGAACCCTGTGTGTTAGGCCAGTCATACACGGTTCAAATTCCTTTCCTGCAACTACAGGCAGTGCTGACAGGGGAATCAGCAAATGTTTTGCTCCTGGCAGGGGGGGGAGCCGTACTCACCAGGAGAAGACCGTGTTTAATCGCTAGCGGCTATAGCAGGCGCTTGCAAATCCAGCAGGCTGGTTGTACCCACGTTGATCGATCAACTTGGTACATTTAGCCTGCCCATTAACAGTTCCAAGGATAATAGAGCGCCAGGGGTCAGGGCTAAGACCGGCCATACACGGTTTGAATCTCAGCCGGTTCAGCAGGAACCGGCTGAGATTCAAACCGTGTATGGCCGGTCTTAGCCCTGACCCCTGGCGCTCTATTATCCTCCCCCTGTGACTGCAATTTGATCACACCAACTGATCAACACCACGATTAGTCCTAACCCCGTTCTGCCCCACCATATCCACAGCTATTTACCTTAGTCCCGGAGTTGGGGCCCCCTTTGTTGTCGTTTACTGCCTGACAGACCAAAGTCTCTTCAGCTGTGTAGTTTTGCTTAGGTTTAGGGTGGCTTGGCAAAGTTTTTATATAAAAAGGACACCAGCGGTTGTAAATCCTTCCATATACCCAGTAAAGTGACTGACTTCAGGCAATACACAGAGATGAAACCAATCCTCCTACATAAGCTGTAACCGTTTATCTGCACTTTTCTCTAAGGCAGTTTGAAGCTGGAAATTTTTACAGCTCGTTTGAGCCATCAGAAAAATGGGGGAGAGCTGAAATAACATTCTGCACAGCTCAGTGAGGAGAGCTACAGGAGCTGACTGGAGGGAAGGGACACACTCCCCTCCACACAGCACACAGGAACAGAACTGAGGAGGTCAATCAGCTGGAGATCCCTCCCCTGTCACCATTTTACTCTTGGTGTCAGGAAAACTTGTCAGAAGTGACTCAGATAGCAGAGAAACAGAGCAGCAGATAGAAATGACACTTTGTGCTCTGGATTGAGACAAGTACACACTATAGAGGGAAATGCTTTGTTCATATTTCAAGTATGGGGTTTACAACCATTTAAAAACATATTCACACTGTCATGTGGGCATCTCTAACTAGTGTCTCCATTGCACTTTGCAATAACCAGGGGCATATATTACCAATTTTCTAAAAAGTCAGAATCTGCATACAAAATTCAATGAGCAGGGCAAAAATTATTTACATATAATATTATATGGCTTTCAGTAACCTTGAAAATACATCTGTCACCAAAAAAAAAAAAAAAAGTATACAATAAAAAGGCAGTCATTTTCCTGTGGTCATTCCATTTTCTACTGTATAACAGAGTGCATATCTTCAGCCATGATGGGTATCAGAATGAGACTCATATAGGCTTGTTATGTAACAAGAATGAGACCTATTGCTGCTGGAGAGCCAGAACTGTAAACTCCCAGACTGAAGAGTCGTGATCTACTATGCCACTAATAAAAAGCTTTATGTAATCATGATACCATGACAGTACATACAAAAGAAGCTGGCTCTATATTTTCATTAAAAAAAAAATGCAAGTGAGAAAACTGAGACTAAAAGGAAAAAGAGAAATTTCCAGGAGAAACAGAAATCTATGTACAATGTGCAAAACCAACACTATATTTAGATTATTCAGTTCAACAGATATAATCTACTAAAGATGATAAAAAATGCATTGCAAAAGCCTTACTGAGACAGACATTTCCTGCACAACGGACAGCCTAAATATGAAATCAGCTTTGTGTGCAGTTAAGGCTGAACTCCAGGCACAAAAACTTTTATTTCTCAACAGCCCAAAAAGATATAAAATTAACTTAATTTGCACTAAATGCATTTGCAAACCCAGATATGGAAGATCCTATAAAAAGTGACATATCCTGTGGGACCCAGTAGGTACTCCCTCTACAGGCTACCTGTTGAAACTACAGGTGGCAGATACCAGACCAGTCACCCTGCACAGATTGAGTGTAGCAGTGATCTGCCTTTATTATAGAAAACTCCTGTATACAGGCAAAGTGTAGGAGTTGATTTATGCTGTATTAATGGCTATATCTGGGGGAAATCCACACAGGACATAAGACCTATAAAAGTAGTGAATGGGACTTTCCCCAAACATTCACTAGTGGTGAATCAATCACTGCCACCTAAAAACACAAGCACCTCAAAGATCACTAGCAGAAAATGTTTGGCGAGTGTCTAGAATACATGATTACATATACACACACACATATATATATATATATATATATATATATATATATATATATATATATATATATATATATATATATATATATATATATATATATATATATATATATATATATATATATATATATATACATATATATATATATATACATATATATATATATATACACACACACCTAAAATATAAGAATACATACGCATTTTGATTGAAGACAATATTTGTTGAGCATTCATTTTAACTATAAAACCACTATGAAACCTATGAAAAAAAATTACGTAAAGTAATAGATCATCTTTACCAAAAAACTGCCTAGGCAGATAAGGGAGATTTGTTGATAAAATTAAACTGACCAATTTGACCAAAATTGAATCATGCCCTTGCTATAGGTGTAAACCACAGGTCTCCAAACTGCAGCCCTTTACTTGCCTTTATCCTGCCCTTGTGGCACTATATCATCCACTGACACCAACAATGGGGCTTCATTTCTGTCGCTGACACCAACAATGGAGCACAGTTTCTCCCACCGACAATGATGGGGTACAATTTCTCCCACTAAGACCAATTATGGGGCACAAGTCCTCCCACAGACACCAATGATTGGGCACAATTACGTTCATTGTCAAACAATGAGCCACCATTTCCCTCACAGACCAACAATGGGCACTAACGTCTCCCACTGACACCAGCAATTGGGTACTACTCCTCCCACTGACAACAAAAACGGCACATTTCCTCCAAATGACACCATTGATAGGGTACTATTTCACCAACAGCCACCAAGGGGGCACTATTCCTTCAACTGACACCAACATTGAGGTACTAGTCCCCCCACTGACACCAAAACATAGGGCATTGTTTACTCACTGGACACCAGAGCATTTTCTACTCCTACTGGCTTCAAGTACAGCCCCCCCCCCCCTAAAGTGTGAAGGACAGTAAACCGATCCTTTGTGTAGAAAGTTTGGAGACCCCTGATTTAGACCATTTACACACCCCATGAAGCCTGACTGCAACACTCCCAGAAAGTTGCTAAGAGAGGTCCAGCTATTACTGTTCACCTTCACAGAAGTGGTTTCTTCGATTCAAACCTCCTCACATGCACTCTGTCCCCCCATATGCAGTAGCTCTGAGCTCAGTGTTTGAGAGCTTGCTCCTGTGATGGTAAACAGTAACACTAGGCCTCTCCTAGAAACATCTTAGGACTATTCTAGCCAGGCGGTACATCAATGGCCTACACCTATAGCAAGGACATTATTCAACTTCAATCAGAGCTGCCCAGTTTGTTTTTATGTACAGGCACCCCCTTATCTTCATAGGCAGTTTTTTTGTAAGGGTATACTAACCCGTTAAGGCTTTTTATATGTGCCTTTTTTTTTTTTTTTTTAAATATAAATAATCTTTGATACCAGTGTTGTGTCCATTCGGGCTGTGGAATCTGGGAAGGCTTAAAAAAAAAAAAAAGTTATAAATTAAGCCGATTACTTGGGCAGGGGGGCATTACTGAGCAGGTCTGATGGGGAGTGGGGTGGAGGTGGATTGTAGTCCTCAGGAACATGCATCCTAGGACAACAATGATGCTTTGACACACAAGTGCTGTCACCCTAGGATAGGAAGTCCCACTGACAGGATTACCAGGTCAAGCATGTAAAAAAGAAAGAATGCATTTGAAAAGTATCTCAGCACGTGCAGGAGTAACTTACCAGCAAGCGATTTTCCGTTTACATATACTTTAAACTTGAATAAATATTACCTGTACCTGTGATGTAGAGAAACTAGCTGTGACAATGCAAACAGTGAAGCCATCCACTGCAGCCCATTCTTCTGAAAATACCTGTAACCCGGCTGTCACACTGAACTAATGGTAATCAGGGCAACACTTGCTTTTAACCCCTGCAAGGTTTGTTTTTGCCATCTGTGTCCCATTAAGGAGATTTTCCTTCACATCCTGTTCCATATCCAATAAGTAAGAGGAAATGCCTGGCTGTCACCAGTGTCACTTTTTCACTTACTGTTGGTCATAATGGTAAACAGGACAATCACCCTGTGTGGAGGACCTAGGTGTGCATTTGCCTTTGCGCATGAATACAAGGGTCCTTTTTTTACACTTTTTTCCCCCCATTCAACTTTGTCATCACAAGAAGTGAACATCCCTGGTGATAGCTTGGGCAGTGATAGGTACTCGTCTATTATAGCCCTGATCTCTTCTCTGCCCTCCAAGGCAGTCAATCAAACAGTGGTCTGTTTGGTTGGCTGCTTCCCTTGCTGTACTGGCCAAGAAACACGGCACTAAAAACAGGAAGTGACAAAATCCTGGCCAAATAAAGTAATAAAAAGCTTCCACTGCTTTACTCATGTATTGGCTTGAAAGTTCCTCGCACTGTATGTACTACATTTGGGCAGCGATCACAACACCTCTGTCCATCCAGGAACAAGCAGGTAGCCGCTGCTATCCTTGGAAAGAAGAAAGAAATGGCTGCACATCCAGAACTTCCGATTGGTGTCATCTTTGTGAAGCAAAATAAAAGGCAAACACACCAAGCCTCTGCTATCCTGCAACCTGGCCATCAGACAGAAGAGCCACACACATTTTGAGTGTAAATAGAAAAAAAAGAGGGTCAGCTCCAATGCAGAAATGTTATAGCAAGCTTAAGAACCTGTATACACTAATGAGCAGTTCTAATGGCCTGAAGCTCTAGACCCGGTGAACAAACCCAGGGTTATTGGCCTGTTTACGGCCATCTTCAGTTCTCCAGAAAGAATCTAAAGACTGTGAATATACACTCACTAGCAACTTTATTAGGCACTAGTGCTAGTACTGGGTTGGACCTCCTTTTGCCTTCAGAACTGCCCTTAATCCTTTGTGGCATAGATTCATCAAGGTGTTGGAAACATTCCTCAGATTTTGGTCCATATTGACATGATAGCATCACACAGTTGCTGCAGATTTGTTGGCTGCACATCCATTGATGTGACTCTCCCTTTCCACGACATCCCAAGGGTGCTCTATTGTATTGAGATCTGGTGACTGTGGAGGACATTGGAGTACAGTGACCTCATTGTTATGTTCAAGAAACCAGTGGTGAGATGATTTGATCTTTGTGACCTGGTGCATTATCCTGCTGGAAGTATCCATCAGAAGATGGGTACACTGGAGTCATAAAGGGATGGACATGGTCAGCAACAATACTCAGGTAGGCTGTGGTTTTTAAAACTATGCTGAATTGGTACTAAAAGGGGCCTAAAGTGTGGCAAAAAAAAAAAAAAATATCCCCCACACCAGCCTGAACCGTTGATACAAGGCAGGATGGTTCCATGCTTTCATGTTGTTTACGCCAAATTCTGACCCTACCATCTCAATGTCGCAGCTGAAATGGAGACTCAGACCAGGCAATGTTATTCCAATCTTCCCCAATTTTGATCAGCATGTGAATTGCAGCCTCAGTTTCCTGTTCTTAGCTGACAGGAGTGGCACCCGGTGTGGACTTCTGCTGCTGTAACCCATCTGCTTCAAAGGTATGCTGTTTTGTGCATTCAGAGATGGGATTTCTGCATACCTTGGTTGTAACGAGTGATTATTTGCATTGCTGTTGCCTTTCTGGAACCAGTCTGCCCAGTCTCCTCTGATTTCAAGGCATTTTCGTACACAACTGTGGCTCACTGGATATTTTCTCTTTTTTGGACCATTCTCTGTAAACCCTAGAGATGATTGTGCATGAAAATCCCAGTAGATCAGCAGTTGTTGAAATACTCAGAGCAGCCCATCTGGCACCAACAACCATGCCACGTTCAAAGTCCCTTAAAGGCAGAAGGTTCTCTTATCTTAAAGCGGAGTTCCACCCAAAAATTGAACTTCCGCCTTAAGGGAAGGTGACCCCCATTGACATGCCACTTTTTTTTGGGGGGGGGGGGGGGGGGCGACACCCTCTTTTTAGAGGGTTTCAGCTGCAACTTAATCCCGGGGCACCGCAAGGAAGATCACCTATCACACACCCCCCCCCCCCCTCGGTAATCATTCGGAATGCGTCACAGGTCCCAGACGATTGTCGGCCAGTCACAACGAGCTGCGCAGTTCGCACATGTTTAGTGCGTGCCCGACTGTGAAGCCACAGCCGGGCGCCCACAGTGATGACGCTGGCGCCGCAGAGATGAGGGGAAGATGAGCGGGCTTCAGTCCCCCGCATTGCTGGACCCTGGGACAGGTAAGTGTCTGACTATTAAAACTCAGCAGCTGTATTTGTATTTTTTCTTTTTTTTTTTTTTTAAGCGAAACTCTGCTTTAATGCATTCTATGCATGAAGATAAAAAGCCTTCTGTGTGCAGCAGCCAGCCTAACACTTACCTGAGATCCCTCACTGTCCAGCAATGTCCATGAGTTTCAGCCATGAGTTTCAGCCATTGGCTCCTGCTGCTGTTAAAGTCAGCTAGCCAATCAGGGCTCCGTGTCTGAATGGGTATAGGGAGCTGTGACTCAGCTCGGATGCCCCCATAGCAAGCTGCTTGCTGTGGGGGCACTGAACAGGAGGGAGGGTCCAAGATCACAGGAGAGGGACCCGAGGAGGATCAGGGCTGCTCTGTGCAAATCCTCTTCAACAGGGCAGGTAAGTAGAACAGATTTGTTGTTTTTATAGGGGGAAAAAAAATTGAGCCTTTACAATCACTTTAAATCCCCTTTCTTCCCCATTCTGATATTTAGTTTGACTTCAGCAAGTCATCTTAGCCACATCTAGGGGGTCTAAAAGCATCAAGTCTCTGCCATGTGATTGGACGATTAGCAATTTGTGTGTTACCAAGCAACTGTTCACTAATAGAGTGGCTGGTGAGTGTATATTTTCCATGAGATTACTATACACGGTGCAACTTTTTCTGCATAACTAAAGGAAATTTCCTCTGAGTTACTTCTGCATAAAATGCAATATATTCTGCTGTGCTAGTTCTTGCATTACATGTTTCTTATACACACACACGTAATCGGTTTTGTTCCTGCAACAAGATTTACCAGAAACTTACATTTCAATGATTGCATTATTGTCTAATCCCTGTTACTGGCACAAAGTCTCTGCAGGCTTCAATTGAAATTGTGGGCCTAAGATGTATTTTCTGACCCCAAAGCAGCAAACTGGTAATATTACAAGACAGGCTTGCTTTTAATCGTATTGACTGCAGGCAGTCTCATCCAGGTGCCACTCAGAATGCTATCTGTATAAGCCTGCCTGCACCGCAAATGAAAACCCTTAACGCAGCCGAGAATAGCAGACAAGAATGTAAATGCATTACAAACTGTGTGGTCTGATGGATATATCAAAGCAGTCAGATGTATAAAGGCATGGCCTCAGAAAAAAAGGTCTTCCAAAAGCCAGAGGCAAAAAGAGATGACTATTAATGCAGAGAAAGTATGTTTTTATAAAAGGAGTCTGTCATGAAGCAAAATACCTTTATGAGAAGGCTTTAATGGAAGCAGCCATTCCACTAACTAGTGCCGCTACGAATTTTGGTACAAGTAATCTAATTATATTCATTATGTAACAGCCCTAAACTAGTATTCAATCTTGTCACACGTTCAGGCTGGGTTCAAACATATGCGAACTGGATGCGGTTTCTCCACATCAAATTCGCATGACAGGAGAGGTGAGCGTCTTTCAATGGAGCTGGTTCACACATCTCCGGGGCAGCTGAGTGCATTGCACAGGTCCTGTGCGTCTCTGGCTCTGTTTCAGGTCTGAATTCAGGCAAAAATTCTGGCCCGATTCATCCCTGAAACGGAAAGCAGAGACACACCGGACCCCTGCCCAAGCTTCACCTTTTTAATAAAAAATGAACATGTTGCAAGGATTTTTTCATTTTTAAACATAGATAATCCCTCAAAATGATTGCCCAGAATTCCATGAAGATATGTTGCTGAGACAGGAGCCTGTACTTCTAAGAAGTCTTCATTAAAGATATTCTGGCACAAACGTCAAGAGTAAGAGCCCTTTCACACTGGGGCGGTTTGCAGGCGTTATTGCGCTAAAAATACCGCCTGCAAACCGACCCAAAACAGCCGCTACTGTTTGTTCAGTGTGAAAGCCTGAGGGCTTTCACACTGAAGCGGTGCGCTGGCAGGACAAGAAAAAAACTCCTGCAAGCCGCATCTTTGGAGCGGTGAAGGAGCGGTGTATTCACCGCTCCTAAACTGCTCCTGCCCATTGAAATCAATGGGGCAGCGCGGCTATACTGCGGCTACAGCCGCGCTATGCGAGCGGTTATAACCCTTTTTTGGCCGCCAGCGGGGGTTAAAACTGCACCGCTATCGGCCGAATACTGCCGCAAAAAAGACAGTAAAGCAGCGCTAAAAATAGAGCTGTTTTACCACCGACGCCCCCACCGCCCCAACGTGTGAAAGCAGCCTTAAAATTCTATTGAAGCTAAACAAACTCAAAATCAAGCATGTATGTTGTAATAGACAGAGCAGGAACCTGTAGCAGGTTTGATTTTGTTTTGTAGAGAAACAGTAGGGCTGCCAACTTGATGCATGTAGACTTGCGAATAACATATATGCATTAATACACCTGGCTGGTGTGAATGGACCTTAAAGTGGTAGTAAACTGTTACCTACAGGTAAGCTTATAATAAAAGGTTACCTGTAGATAAAATTAATCTAGCGAGCAGCAGCCAGTGATGTCACAAGCGCATGAGCTCTGAAAGAAGGGCATACCCGTGCCATTCCTTCAGAGCTGTGTGCCGTAGTCGAGGCTACGTCATTGCTGCTTCACCAGTCAGAAGGCCAGAGTCCGTGAACCTGGAGGGAAGACCAAGTGAAGATGGAAGCCTCTGCAGCAGTGACAGTGTGCCACTGGAGGGCTTCATTTTAAGGCAAGTCTTTCATATTGTGCTAGTATGTGATGATATTGCCTTGCAGGAGATTTTATATATATATATATATATATATATATATATATATATATATATATATATATATATATATATATATATATATATATATATATATATATATATATATATATATATATATATATATATATATATATATATATATATATATATATATATATATATATATATATATACACACACACTACCGTTCAAAAGTTTGGGGTCACCCAAACAATTTTGTGTTTTCCATGAAAAGTCACACTTATTCACCACCATACGTTGTGAAATGAATAGAAAATAGAGTCAAGACATTGACAAGGTTAGAAATAATGATTTGTATTTGAAATAACATTGTTTTTACATCAAACTTTGCTTTCATCAAAGAATCCTCCTTTTGCAGCAATTACAGCATTGCACACCTTTGGCATTCTAGCTGTTAATTTATTGAGGTAAGCTGGAGAAATTGCACCCCACGCTTCTAGAAGCAGCTCCCACAAGTTGGATTGGTTGGATGGGCACTTCTGGCGTACCATACGGTCAAGCTGCTCCCACAACAGCTCAATGGGGTTCAGATCTGGTGACTGTGCTGGCCACTCCATTACCGATAGAATACCAGCTGCCTGCTTCTGCTGTAAATAGTTCTTGCACAATTTGGAGGTGTGTTTAGGGTCATTGTCCTGTTGTAGGATGAAATTGGCTCTTATCAAGCGCTGTCCACTGGGTATGGCATGGCGTTGCAAAATGGAGTGATAGCCTTCCTTATTCAGAATCCCTTTTACCCTGTACAAAGCTCCCACCTTACCAGCACCAAAGCAACCCCAGACCATCACATTACCTCCACCATGCTTAACAGATGGCGTCAGGCATTCTTCCAGCATCTTTTCATTTGTTCTGCGTCTCACAAACGTTCTTCTTTGTGATCCAAACACCTCAACTTTGGATTCATCCGTCCACAACACTTTTTTCCAGTCTTCCTCTGTCCAATGTCTGTGTTCTTTTGCCCATCTTAATCTTTTTCTTTTATTGGCCAGTCTCAGATATGGCTTTTTCTTTGCCACTCTGCCCTGAAGCCCAAAATCCCGCAGCCGCCTCTTCACTGTAGATGTTGACACTGGTGTTTTGCGGGTACTATTTAATGAAGATGCCAGTTGGGGACCTGTGAGGCGTCTGTTTCTCAAACTAGAGACTCTAATGTGCTTATCTTCTTGCTTAGTTGTGCAACGCGGCCTCCCACTTCTTTTTCTACTCTGGTTAGAGCCTGTTTGTGCTGTCCTCTGAAGGGAGTAGTACACACCGTTGTAGGAAATCTTCAATTTCTTTGCAATTTCTCGCATGCAATAGCCTTCATTTCTAAGAACAAGAATAGACTGTCGAGTTTCAGATGACAGTTCTCTTTTTCTGGCCATTTTGAGCGTTTAATTGACCCCACAAATGTGATGCTCCAGAAACTCAATCTGCTCACAGGAAGGTCAGTTTTGTAGCTTCTGGAAGGAGCTAGACTGTTTTTAGATGTGTGAACATGATTGCACAAGGGTTTGCTAATCATCAATTAGCCTTCTGAGCCAATGAGCAAACACATTGTACCATTAGAACACTGGAGTGATAGTTGCTGGAAATGGGCCTCTATACACCTATGTAGATATTGCACCAAAAACTAGACATTTGCAGTTAGAATAGTCATTTACCACATTAGCAATGTATAGAGTATATTTGTTTAAAGTTAGGACTAGTTTAAAATTAGCTTCATTTAAAAGTACAGTGCTTTTCCTTCAAAAATAAGGACATTTCAATGTGACCCCAAACTTTTGAACGGTAGTGTATATATATACATATACACACACACACACACACACATATATATGTGTATATGTCTGAATTGTTGCATGTGCTTTTTTTAAAAAAATAATAATAATAATTCTTTGTTTATGGCTTTGCATATTACAGACATTATGCAGAACATACAGCACACAAGGCCACAATAAGAAAATTGCAACAAGTCATTAAGTACAAATTGTTGGAGGAAAAAAAAAAAAAGCTAACAAAAGCTGAGCAAAGTAAGTAATAAAAGAAAACCACAGCACTCGACTTTAGCCGCATATCCTGAAATAATGCTCCGTTAAGCCAAGCTAGCTCACCCAAAGTCAAGTGCATATCATGACCCAAGGTCGGCTGAGATTTGAACCATGTATAGGCAGGCTGAATGTACTGAAAAAGCTGTCTCCACTGAAGCTCATTGTCAATCCTTGTTTCCACAACAACCCAAAATTTTCAAAATCCAATTTATACAGGGACAGGAAGGGAGGAGAAACCTTCTGAACAGGGGTACAGGCAGCAGATCAAACATTACAGGGGTGTTCCACTTAGAAAATGTACCTGTTCCAACTTGCATACAAATGTAACTTGACAAACTTACAGAACCTCTTGTTTGTAACCCGAGGACTGCCTGTATCAGTGAAAATAAAATCAAAACAAAGAATAAAACAACTCTGATTCAGTTGAACAGACTCCCAAAGTGTGGCATAGAGCTTGGTCATACTCAAGAAAGGGTTAGCCAGTTTGAAATCACAGATGAGGTAGGCGAACGGATAATTAGGGGGGTGGGGGGAAGAAAGGAATCAAGTAATAGGGAGAAGGGGAGAAAGGATGGAAAGAAAACCAGAGGGTCACTGTCCACAGTTCGGACATTACACAAGATCTGCAATCTGAGGTGTCAAATAGGTGGCATGTCCAGTGGCTGACTCAGATTGGGATAGGGGCAAGTGCCTTTTACAGGAAATGTTGACATTTTTTGTAATACATTTTATTAATGAAAACACTATTTACAGCTATACTGCGAATAGATTAGCTTCAATGGAAGGAAATGAAAAAGTTGCAGAGACAGGCCCACATGGAATTTTAGCTGGAAGTCTCATTCGCATGGGGCATACATAAATGTACGACTGTGGAGGGACATGTTTACCTGCACAAGGGTTCCGTGAATCCCTGTGCAGGCAATCCCACTGCGGTCATTTGGGACATAGTGGTTGCACAGACATAGCCACTGCTCCCAATGTGACATCCATGTGGGTGCATGGCCCTGAGTGCGTCCTGGATTTGGTGCAGTGCACTCACATAGATGTCACTTTGGGAGCAGCAACTTTAGTGCAGCCTCTGCATCTCAATTTACAGCAATGGGACTGTATGTCCCATGTGGACCAGGCCATAGGAAGACAGAAGTTGAAAAGCATGCAATGTGCACTCTCATTAGAAAGCTCAATGAAGCTTTGCAAACAGTTTCAAAGATTTTAGAAAAGCAAATTTAAAAATTAAAATTATACAAAAATGACCAGTATACAGTCTTGTAGACAAGAGAAGGCCCCTGTAATTCCACATTAAATTGTTTATCATAACCAAAGTAATGTAGCTTTTTGAAAGGTTGCTTCCCTAAGATCTCTTAGATGAAAAAAAGTTCTGAAACGCAAGACGTCTTCCTAAAATGAAACCCCACTCAAAATGTTTGCTTCCTTTTTTTTTTGGAACATTCCTCTGTTTCATCCCCAATCTTTAAACGTATGTATTTTCAAGGCGTCTCTCTATTTTTGTCATACGCTTTTTCCTCTGGTGGTGAACCGATCCTGAAGCCCGCAGAGAGCAGCGCCATTTAAGTGCCAATGTCTGCAGTATTTTCCCACGAGTTCAGGGTGTGGAAGGGCCATTGTCACCGCTGGCCGACAAAAAGTTGGTTGAATGATGCTTAGCGGTGGTGGATCTCAGAGCTAGTGAGCCTACAGTGCAGTGCTGGAGAGGAGGAGGAGTATTGCAACCGGAGCTGGTTTTCTATTTAAGGGATGCTAGGGACTAGTGTCCCCCCCTCCACCCCAGGCTTTAAAACTGATAGTGTCCTTGTGGCACCATTGCCTGAGATAGGCAATTATAAGAAGCTCTTAAAATACTTTCACCAATGCCTGTGCCCCAGCTGGACAAACTTCGCCCTCCCTTCCTGTTCTGGTAGCATCAGTCCCCAAAATATTTTCTCTGGAGTTCCACTTGGTAGGATCACATTTTATTCAGTCTCTGAAAAATGTGCTACTGTTGCAGTTGAGATTGAGAACCTGGCTGGGCTGTCTGGCGCCAGAAATACACATAACAAATCCTCTGGCAGCTAAAATAGTTCTTGCCGGGCGGCATCGGTCAGGTCAATAAAAACCGGCCGACATTCGGCCGGTGTGTAGGGCAGTTGGTCCGACAAAAGCCAACCGCTCAGCCAGCTTCTGTCAGATAAGCATGCTGTAAAACCAGCAGCCGACCGCCTCCCGACCAGCGCGTTCTGGCATGGGGCTGTCCCCGTCAGAACACAATAGCACAGCAGGGGAGATCGCTGTACTAACATCCGATTGTTAGTACAGCCGATCCGACCTGAGCTGTGAGGTTGTTTTTTGTTCAACCTAGTGTGTACTAGGCTTTACTACACTTGTTTTATATTAAATGGCTGCTAGTCTGGAGTTCAGCTTTTACCATTACACTAGTACAGATTTTTCCCCTCTGCAAATGTAGAAAATAAGCAAAACACATTTCCTACCGAAAAACACTCGACTACATTGCATATAATTCTGTTCATCTGGTGGATTTTTATTTAAAAAAAGAAGGACCTGTATTTGGTTTTAGCACTGCTTCAAAAATAAAATGACATTTATGTCCACAAAGAAAAAAGGATGTTTATATGCAAATCACTCCTTTGCACTAGAAGTATTAGCTGTTCTATAAAATGATTAATACAAACACGAAATACAGCTTCCTTTTCAAAAGATTTAATCTGTGCCATTAATGCAGCATTCAGGTCCTGCTCATTTCCTCTCATGATAGATCAGATATGGCATATTCATACTATGCTTGGTGTTTGTGTGCCGATTGCTTATACAGCAGTAAGCACAGACACACAAAGGGAGGCCAACAGAATCCTACAAAACTGGACATTTTAACTTGTGCAACTTCATTCACTTCAAAATCTTGGCATTTATTGTAAATGTGACTGGAATGGGATACCCATGATCACCCACCAATCGGTTTGATTTAAATTGTAAACTTTATCTAAGAGATTTATGGAACCAGTAGAAACAAGATATGGTTTGACATTTTGTGTGGAGGATCTTGAGGGGTCTACACAAAGCCCTGATCCTCAACCCTATTAAAGTAGAGCTATACGCAAAACTTTTTTCCCCCAATTTTGGATAGAGCAAGGAAGGGTTATAACCCATCAGATTTTGTTTGGCAATTTGTGGCCCATTGTTGAGATTTCATATTACTTCCTGTCCCGTAGCCAAACAGGACGTGAGAGTAAATTCCTCCAAATTAAGGGCAGCTCATCTTCCAGCAATTTTATTGATCCAAATGGTCAGAGCACAAATCCAACCTGCATACTACTACTCTACAAGTAAGGCCAGTCTTGTCAGAGTGCAAGGATCCAGGAGGAGTTTGCAATATGAGTAGATTAATAAAGTGGCTTGAAGATGTTGGTATATGGCTTACAGTGGTGGCTTTTTTTTTTTTTGGTTAATTCTAAAGCAAAACACATCAGTCAGTCCTGATTTCACATATACTTTAGACTAACATGGCCTAGTGCAAAAAAGCAATTCCTGCATAAATGATAGTTTCCTGGCCGCATTAAAGTGAAACTATGCTTCCTGCAAACTAATGCCTAACAGAACATAAAACATACTTAACATCATTAATGCATTTAACTATATAATAATTTCAAAACATTAATGTGCAGTAACTAACAGTCATAGTAAAGCTATCAAGTTCCAAGCATGAAGTGATTTAACAAACATTTCTAGAAATATTTTAGTTACAACCAATAATGGCAGAATCTTCATTAATGATCTGGTAGACTAGCATGGCATGCTGTGCCTACCAAATAGAGATGTCTTTTTTGGAAATGAAACTTTTCTAACAGTAATTCGCATTTAGAAGAGCCTGTCTGTAAACTATATAAAAAGCAAAAATATCACAAATCTGAGGGTGAAAGCTTGAACACTGCTCAAGGCAGCTCGGGAGAGAGAATTTTGAAATAGATTTTGGCTGACAGTAACATGTTTAAAAAAAAAGGGGGGGGGGGGCATTGCACAGAAATTCCTATGAAGACCAGCAGTATTTCTATTCATTCCTTAAAATTGTGACGGGGTAATGTTAAAAGGCCAGTGGTGTGTGAGGAAAATGCAGATGAACGTGCAGACAATTTATGCAGTTCATAAAGGTAGTTATTGTTTCTCTGCCAGAGCGTGGAGAAAGGCTACAGGGAAGAGGAAAATCCAATTACTTACCCACAAATAATATGTAAACTGCAGTGCAAAAATAGCAATGCCTTCATTGTCAAAAGATCCAGCTACTGATCGGGATATGTAGCCTGGCACTATAGCAATGAAACAGGCGGCTAGAAGCCCTGCTCCCTGGTTCCACAGTTCTCGGGTGAGCAGGAAGGTGGAAATTGATGTAAGGCCGCTGAAAACTGGTGCGAGAAACACGCATACATCTCGGATGTGGACTGTGATGTTTAGCATATTTAAAATCCAATGAATAAGGCCAGCTGTCACCATCAATCCCGGGTACACCTGTAGGGGAAATGATCAAAGATTAGTAAGGAAACCGCTTTATTATCCAATTTTAATGCATTGCAAAAAATACAAAATACATATTATGCTTTAAAAAAAAAACCCATCTATAAAGAACAGAGAATGAGAAAAAAAAACAAAATAAAATATTCTAAACCATCATCATCCATCCCATAAATAGAAGCCACTGTGCAGCTCCTACAGGGAGCAAGATAGCAATTGCAAATGAGTGAACCTATGGAGTATGTTCAATATTACATAATGAGACTGTACACAAGTAGAGATATTTATAGTTGGGATGGGGGGAAATCTGCTCCAAAAACGTTACTAGAGATTCTAAAAGAGCATTCAAGATCTCTAAATATAACCTGACAGTTTGGTCTCGTTTTCTGAATGTGGCAGGGTTGCTACATTCAGGTAAGGAGCTCCTCTAAGGCCTCTACAAAATACAAATCTGATTCATAAAACTTATTTTCAGTGATCTTTAAAGGGGTAGTAAACCGCAAAAAATAAAATTGAGCCCCTGCAGGATCATTTTTTTTAAATTTATTACAGGTACTTATATAGCGCCGTCAATTTCCACATACAGTGGATATAAAGAGTCTACACACCCATGTTAAACTGTCAGGTTTCTGTGATGGGAGGGGGGGGGGGGACTAACTAAAAAAAAAAACCTTAAATAATGTGGTTGCACAAGTGTGCACACCCTCTTATAACTGGGGATGCAACTGTCTTCAGAATGAACTCATGTTAAATATAGGAGTCAGTACACACCTGCCATCATTTAACCACTTAAGGACCGATCCGCTTTCTGAGATTTGTTGTTTACAAGTTAAAACTTGTAAACAAAAAGGGTTTTTTGCTAGAAAATTACTTAGAACCCCAAACATACATTTTTTTCTAACACCCTAGAGAATAAAATGGCGGCCGCTGCAATACTTTGTCACACCGTATTTGCGCAGCGGTCTTACAAGCGCACTTTTTTGGCAAAAAATACACTTTTTTGAATTAAAAAATAAGACAACAGTAGATTTAGCCCAATTTTTTTCTATATTGATACCCAACATATCACGCTTCAAAATTGCGCCCGCTTGTGGAATGGCAACAAACTTTTACCCTTAAAAATCTCCATAGGCGACATTTAAAAAATTATACAGGTTGCATGTTTTAAATGACAGAGGAGGTCTAGGGCTAGAATTATTGCTCTCGCTCTACTGATCGCGGCGATACCTCACATGTGAGGTTAGAACACCGTTTTTATATGCGGGCGCTACTCACGTATGCGTTCGATTCTGCACGTGAGCTCGTCGGGATGGGGCGCGTTTAAAACTTTTTTTTTCTTATGTATTTTACCTTTTATTTTTACGCTGTTTAAAAAAATAAAATGGTGTCACTTTTATTCCTATTACAAGGTATGTAAACATCCCTTGTAATATAAAAAAAGCATGGCAGGACCCCTTAAATATGAGATCGGGGGTCAAAAAGACCTCAGATCTCATATTTAGACTAAAATGCAACAATAAAAAAAAAAAAAAAAATGGTCATTTAAGAGCTATGGGCGGAAGTGACGTTTTGACGTCGCTTCCGCCCTGCAATGATATGGAGATGGTGGGCCATTTTCTCCTTACTCGTCTCCATGTCAGGCCACAGGAAGGACACGATCGCCTCTGCTGCTGACTCCAATCTGCGGCGGAGGAGACCAGAGAGCGGCGAATCCACCGCAGAGACTACTTTTATCTTAAACCGGACAGCTCACTGAAGAGGATACCAGGGTTATGGCAGCTAGCTGCTGCCATAACAATGATAATCTCCTTCAAAGTACCAGCTTATAACGTCGTGAGCTGATCCGGAAGTGGTTAAAGTGCCTCCGATTAACCCAAAATAAAGTTAAGCTGTTTTAGTAGGTCTTTCCTGACATTTACTTAGACGCATCCTACAGCAAAAGCCATGGTCAACAGAGCTTCCAAAGCATCAGAGGGATCTCACTGTTAAAAGGCATCAGTCAGGAGAAGGGTACAAAAGAATTTCCAAGGCATTAGATCTATCATAGAACACAGTCATCAAGTGGAGAAAATATGGCACAACAGTGACATTACCAAGAACTGGACATCCCTCCAAAATTGATGAAAAGATGAGAAGAAAACTGGTGAGGGAGGCAGCCAAGAGGCCTACAGCAACATTAAAGAAACTGCAGGAATATCTGGAAAGTACTGGCTGTGTGGTACATGTGACAAGCTCCTGTATATCATGTCTGGGCTATGGGGTAGAGTGGCAAGATGGAAGCCTTTTCCTACGAAGAAAAACATCCAAGCCCGGCTAAATTTTGCAAACACATTTGAAGTGTCCCAAAAGCATGTGGGAAAATATGTCATGGTCTGATGAAACCAAGGGTGAACTTTTTGGCCATAATTCCAAAAGATATGTTTGGCGCCAAAACACTGCACATCAAAAAAAGAACACCATACCCACAGTGAAGCATGGTGGTGGCAGCATCATGCTTTGGGGCAGTTTTTCTTCAGCTGGAACAGGGGCCTTAGTCAAAGTAGAGGGAATTATGAACAGTTCCAAATACCAGTCAATATTGGCACAAAACCTTCAGGCTCCTGCTAGAAAGCTGAACATAAAGAGGAACTTCATCTACAGCATGACAACGACCAAAAACATACATCCAAATCAAGAAAGGAATTGCTTCACCAGCAGATTAAAGTTTTTGAATGGCCCAGCCTGAACCCAGACCTGGATCCAATTGAAAATCTGTGGGGTGATCTGAAAAGGGCTGTGTACAGGAGATGCCCTTACAATCTGACAGATCTGGAGTGTTTTTGCAAAGAAGAGTGGGCAAATATTGCCAAGTCGGGACGTGCCATGCTGATACTCATAACCCAAAAAAGACAGTGCTGTAATAAAACCAAAAAGATGCTTCAACAAAGTATTAGTTTAAGGGTTTGCACACTTATGCAACCATATAATTTTAGTTTTTTTTTTATTTCCCTCCACCTAAAAGATTTCAATTTGTTGTTCAACCGAGTTGTACAGTTTATAGGTCACATTAAAAGCTGGAAAAAGTTCTGAAATGATTTATCTTGGTCTCATTTTTTTACATCACAGAAACCTGACATTTTAACAGGGGTGTGTAGAGTTTTTAAATCTACTGTGTATTGTACATTAACAGTTCCTGTCCTTAAGGAGCTTACAATCTAAGGCCCCTAAACTCACATTCATACATATATTAAGGCCAATTTAGACAAGAGCCAATTAACCTACCAGCATGTCTTTGGAGTTTTAGAGTAAACCAGAGTACCCGGAGGACATGCAAACTCCAGAAAAGTAATGCCATGGTTGGGATTCAAACCAACGACTCTAGTGCTGCTAGGCAGAAGTGCTAACCACTTAGCCACTGTGCTGATGTCAAAATGTGCTTATGTCAAAATGTGCTACTATGAGGTGCATACTAGCACATTTTAACAGACTTGCCTTAAAAAAAAGCCCTCCAGCTGCGTGCTATCACGGCTTCCATCTTCACGGTTTCGGCCATTTAAATGGCTGAGCAGAGGCGAGATCACTCCTGTGCATTCACATGGGAGTCAAGGCCATGGCGCATGCATCGGTGACATCACCAGCTGCTACTAAAGTAAATATCTCCTAAAAGGTGCATGTTTAGGAGATATGTAATGTACCTACAGGTAGAGCTCGGAGATTTTCTAAAAAAATTTTTTTTAAAAATCTGCGATTTAAAAAAAAAAAAAAAAAAAAAAAAAAAAAAAAACTTGATTCACGATTCGAATTGAGTTTTTTTTTTGGACACCACACAGCACGTGGTGTTAGCGCTGGTTCTAGGGAGCTGCAGGCAGGAGTTTTTTGGTGAGGCCGTGGCTTCGGCCTAGTCCGCGGTGTCCAGACTCGCAGACTAGGCTGAAGCCGCGGCCTCGCCTAAAAATTCCTGCCCGCAGCTCCTCAGAACCGGCGCAGTGAAAAAAGAAAAAAAAAAATCGATTTGCTTAAATTTTGAATCAATTTGACCTCTCAACACAATTCAAGATTTAAATCAATTTTTTCCCCAGCCCTACCTACAGGTAAGCCTTTAATAGGTACAAATTAAAAAAATGAACTTTACTCCTGCTTTAAGTGGTCAAATGTTCTATCGCCATTTGCTCTCCAAGTAGTTTTAGTTTTTCATATAGGATGAAGGTCCCCCCCCCCCCTCCTAGAGCGGCACCTACTGAAGCCGTACATTTCTTATGGTTTCCCCACCTCTGAGAAGCTGTCTACAGCATCTTCCTAAAATTTAGTGATGCGCCGAAAATTATCGGCCAAAAATGGGGCTTTCAGCCTTGTGCAGAATGAAAAATAAAAAGTGCAATAATGGCTGCCGAAAACACCTGTGATTTTACCTTGCTTATGGTGTTATTCATAGGTATGCGACTCAAAAAAAGAAAAAATGCAAAAAAAAAAAAAATGTAAAACACAACACGGGTGCATTAATGGTGCGTTCTTGCTGCATTTTCAATGCATTTCAATTGGGGGGGTGCTGTGGTTAACTGACCAAAATATGCACCAAAAATGTAGCAAGCAATTTTGGTTTCAGCCAAGTGCATTCTGAATTTTCAGTACCGAAATTTTCATTTCGATGCACCACTACTAAAATGATGCTTTTAGGTTTCCTTTATAAATGTGTGTCAATTCAAAGCACATAAACTCTAAGAGCCTGTCTACAATACAAATGCATTTTCAAACTGCTAGAAAAGAAAATGTCAAGCCATGTGCAAAAGTCCTGTGCTAGGAATTTTCCATAAAAAGTTACACGCTTTTTCTTAAGCCCATCCACTTTTTAACAGTACATCCTAGTACTTTGTCCACTCGGAGAACAGTGTCCAGCAGTCACAATGTTCTCTACAAACTGGGCCTGCCTGTAGGCCATAAAAGTAGTCACAGTCTGCTGGTTGAAGTAAACCTGTCAAGACAGAAATATGTGGGCTGTCATTTGTTGATCTTCTGAAACACTGAAGGGCTGTTCTGTGGACTCCATGGATTCAATAGTTTGACTCAAAAGTAAAAAAATACAGATTTTGAAAGTCCTCATCTACATATTAAGAACTTAAAATACTGAATCCAGAAAGTCAATATAATGTGCATCGCATGCTAGCACATTATGTGACACCTGCCAAACGAAGCCCAAATGCATCTTTGCCCGTCTTCTTTCCGGGGGCTCTGTGACTGGCCGGAGCCGTGTGACATCACTCCCGCGCATGCATGTGGGAGCCGCCGGTCACGGTGCATTTGCCACCAGTCCTTCAAAGCGCATGCGCCAATAATATCATCGGCACAGTAAACAGTAAATACCTTATTTATCGGCCTATAACACACACTTTTTCCCCCTTAAAATGAGGGGAAAATCGCGGGTGCGTGTTATACGCCGATCCCCCGCTGGATTGTGAGCGGAGCGAGCACCGGCTGCCGATATACATATGTAGACGAGTGTACTCGGCTAGTTCCGTTCGCAGTCACGCCCAGTACCGCCCTATGATGGACATAACACAGGTCCAATGGCGGAACTGGGCATGGCTGTGAGCGGAGCTAGCCGAGTACACTCAGCTATGTATGTATATGGGCAGCGCTCGGCTCTGCTCACAGTCATGCCCAGTCCCACCATTGGACCTGTGTTATGTCCATCATAGCGCGGGACTACGAGAGGAGCCGAGAAAAGCCGAAGACCGACTCTGCATCTCGGCGCCATTTTCAAACTGCAGTGATACTGACAAGTCACTGCAGTTTAACTGCAGCCTGGGCAAGGCTGCAAATGTCACTGACAAGGCTGCAAATGTCACTGACAAGGCTGCAAATGTCACTGACAAAGCTGCAGATGGACACTGACAAGGCTGCAAATGACACTGGACAAGGCTGCAAATGACACTGGACAAGGCTGCAAATGACACTGGACAAGGCTGCAAATGACACTGGACAAGGCTGCAAATGACACTGGACAAGGCTGCAAATGACACTGGACAAGGCTGCAAATGACACTGGACAAGGCTGCAAATGACACTGGACAAGGCTGCAAATGACACTGGACAAGGCTGCATTGATGGGCATTTAAAAGGTAAGTTTTTTTTCCTTAAAAAGTTTTTTTCCTCAAAATTCCCTCCTAAACTTGGGGTGCGAGTTATACGCCGATAAATACGGTATCTCCTGAACGGCGCACGTTTAGAAGATATTTACAGTACCTATAGATCAGTGTTTCTCAACTCCAGTCCTCAAGGCGCACCAACAGGTCATGTTTTCAGGATTTCCACTATTTTGCACATGTGATTTGATCAGTTTCACTGCCTTAGTAATTACCACAGCTGTTTCATCTGAGGGAAATCCTGAAAACATGACCTGTTGGTGCGCCTTGAGGACTGGAGTTGAGAAACACAGCTATAGATAAGCCCTATTCTAGGCTTACCTTTAGGTACAACTTCCTCATGGGAGGTTTACAACCTCTTTAATACAATGCAATGAATGTAGATTTTATTTAAAACCTACTCTTCAAGCAATTAAATATCTGTATGAAAAGGGGAAAAAAAATACAAATGAGTGCGTAGAATTTAAAATACATCATAGACACCAATTAAGTAATTTCTGGAGGTTTCAAATTGTACTACATCTATAATTAACAACCTCAGAAATCCAAGTGACTTTTAATCATCTAATGTCCTTTTTAATTTCTGCAAATAATCCAGGGTTACAAGTTAAGCAGTCTTTATTCACAAAGAAAATGCTGTTTGTTTTAAACCAACCCATTAACAAAAATGGTTTGATTAGGGAATTAAAAATTGTTCAAATCCACTGAAACCTTAATCGTATTACTAAAAATAAAATCATGCAAGAGATTTTGACTTTGTTTTAACATTCAAGAATGGAGGTCTTTTCCGATTTATGTAAAAGAAAAAAATGTGTTAAACTCTTTAATACATGCATCTTTCCGCATGTTTTTCTAATTACAAATGCTGAAAAATACCTTCCTGTAACTGCTTTTGCTGCACCAAAATCCCAGGCTACGTTGTGAACATGGGCGAGTTCTCTCCAGTTGGACTACACAGCAACTCTCACTTGTTAGCAAGCTAAGGCGAGAGAAAAAGGTGTCCTACAAGACATATCTATATTGGGCTACTTTCACACTGGGGCGGGGAGACGTTAGCGGTAAAACACCGTTAATTTTAGTGGCGCTTTACCGCTGTTATAGCGGCCCTTTTTGGGCGCTAGCAGGGTGCTTTGAACCCCTGCTAGCGCCCGAATAAAGGGTTGAAAGCACCCGCAAAGTGCCGCTGCCGAAGCACTTTGCAGGCGCTTCGGTAGCGGTGGCCATTGATTTTAATAGCAGGGGCGGTGGAGGAGTGGTGTGTACACCGCTCCCGCACTGCCCGAAACAAGCTGTTTGTAGGACTTTTTCTAGCGTCCTGCAAACACACCGCCACAGTGTGAAAGCACTCGGGCTCTCACAATGGGGCTGCAGGGGAGGTATTTTTCAGGCGCTTTACAGGTGCAGATTTTTAGCCCTTTGGCGCCTGAAAACGCCTCAATGTGAAAGTAGCCCAATTGAAAACAATAGACTGCTATACTCTTGGCAGCACCAGACACTAGGAAATCCTTTACCAAGGTGTTATGTCACATGTGAGCTTTTCAACCCCCCCCCCCCCCCGCCCCCTTATCAACACAGTGGGTGGGGGGTTTGAGAGGGTTGTGTTAGGGTGGCAGGTAAGCCATCCCAGCCAGGAGAAGACAGTGATGATTGCTAGCGGCTATAACAACTTGGGTACTTTCAGCCTGCCTGTACACTGTTCAAATCTCAGCCGATTCCTGCTTAACCAGCTGATATTCGAACTGTCTATAGCCAGCTTAAGAACACTTTTTTCTAGGCCAGATAACATTTTTCTAATGGGCATTTCGCCTGCTGGTTAACAATAGGTTCTCTAATGTATTGTAATGAAGATCCCTACCCTACTGAGCAATGTAGCAACAATCAATTCTCAAATATTGGGGACCTATAACCCGAATTTCACCTGCACGGTCACTGTATAGGAAAAATTACAGAAGCTGAATTATTTGGGTTGCAAAGGTTACCCAGTGAATAACTACATGGGACTTAGATCAAGTAGAAGGCCACATTATTTAAAACCAAAAAACAATGCCTATCAGCATAAAATGTCCAGATTGAGATGTCATAGCATCAGCTATTCTGAATATCTTAGACCGGCCACACACAGTTTGAATCCAAGCCGGTTCAGCAGGATTCGAACCATTAATGGGCAGGTTGAATGTACCAAATTGATCCATCAACTTGGGTACAACCAGCCTGCCCTATTCACTTCCGATTATCGCAAGCGGCTGCTACTAGTGATAATCACCATCTTCTCCCGCCCCCCCCCCCGGAGCAGACAATGGCCCGGCAGGTGGAATTTGCCTGTCAGCGCTGTCTGGGTTGATAGGGGAATCCTGCAATCTGTGGCTGCAGGAAAGAAATTTGCACCATCTAAGGCCAGCCTTAGCCACTCTGAAGTAGAGACATTTTAAAAGTGGTACGAGGCAAAACAGCAAGTTATCTAAAGCGGGAGTCCCGCGAAAAAATTTTTTTTAGATGTCAGCAGCTGCAAATACTGCAGCTGCTGACTTTTAAAATAAGGTCACTCACCTGTCCCGGGGTCCAGCGATTTCGGCACCCGAGACCGAACCGTCCCTCGATCCTTGGTGCTGCCGCCGCCATTCTCAGTAAGGGAATCAGGAAGTGAAGCGTTGCGGCTTCACTTCCCGATTCCCTACTGCGCATGCGCGAGTCGCGCTGCGCTTTCTCAATGGTCCCCGCTATCTCCTGGGACTTGTGTCTTTCCCAGGAGACAGCGGGGGAGTGCGGGAGGGGGCGTGACTCCCATGGGAGTCTATTCCCGGAAGTGGGTGCAGATACCTGTCTTAGGCCCCTTTCACACTTATACGACTTGTCCCACGATTTTGTACTGCAAAATCGTATGACAAGTAATTCCCCATGATTTTCAATGACTACCATTCATATTGGCACGACTTTAAGTCGTGCCGACTTGAAAGTAGTCCCTGCACTACTTTGGTCCAACATCTATGCGAGTTGTACTCCATAGACCTCAATGTTAAACCCTCAAGTAGCATGCAAATCGTACCTGAATAATATAGACACGATTTCAGTACGACTTTGTAAGCACAAGCCTGGCTCGCTGATCGGGAGAGGAAAACTTTTTTTACCTTTCGCGATGAGCAACAGGCAGTGCTGACAGCTGTCTGGTATGAATCCAGAGGGGGAACGCCGCGCCAAGTTTTAAATGAAAAAAAAAAAAAACGGCGTGGGTCCCCCCCCCTGGGGGGCAAACCAGGCCCTTAGGTCTGGTATGGATCTAAGGGGAACCCCCTACGCCAAAAAAAAAAAAAATCGGCGTGGGGTCCCTCCCAAAATCCATACCAGACCCTTATCCGAGCTCGCAGCCCGGCCGGTCAGAAATGGGGGTGGGGACGAGCGAGCGCCCCCCCTCCTGGACTGTACCAGGCCGCATGCCCTCAACATGGGGGGCACCCTGCCTGGCCCCCCCACCCCAAAGCACCTTGTCCTCATGTTGATGAGGACAAGGGCCTCTTCCCAACAACCCTGGCCGTTGATTGTCGGGGTCTGCGGGCGGGGGGCTTATCGGAATCCGGGAGCCCCCAGATCCCGGCCCCCCACCCTATGTGAATGAGTATAGGGTACATGGTACCCCTACCCATTCACCTAGGGAAAAAAGTGTCAATAAAAAACACAGTACACAGGTTTTTAAAATAATTTATTAGGCAGCTCCGGGGTCTTCTTCCGACTTCGGGGGTCCTCTTCCGACTTCGAGGGTCTCTCCGGCGTCTCCTCCCGGTGTCCTAATCTTCTGCCGGCTCCTCCGCTATCTTTTGCAGCTCAATTGCTAGCGGTGGTCCAGACTTCTGCCTTCTTTTCTTCCAGAGATGTTGACACGACGCTCTCTCCAGCTGGAATGGTCTCTGAACGCTCCGCAATGGACTTATATAAGCGGTGACCCCGCCCCCTTATGAGGTCACTGTCCCGGGGCATGCTGGGACTGTGCCGTCATAAGGGGGCGTGGTCATCACCCGGTGACCACGGCTCCTAAAACGTCACAGTCCCAGCATGCCCAGGGACTGTGACGGCATAAGGGGGCAGGGTCACCGCCTATATAAGTCCGTTGCGGAGCGTTCAGAGACCATTGCAGCTGGAGAGAGCGTCGTGTCAACATCTCTGAGAAGAGATGAAGAAGACGATCCAAAAGTCCGGACCACCGCTGGCAAAAGAGCGGCAGAAGATAGCGGAGAGACCCCCGAAGTTGGAAGAGGACCCCCGAAGTCAGAAGAAGACCCCGGAGCTGCCTAATAAATTTTAAAAACCTGTGTACTGTGTTTTTTATTGACGCTTTTTTCCCCTAGGTGAATGGGTAGGGGTACCATGTACCTCATACTCATTCACATAGGGTGGAGGGCCGGGATCTGGGGGCCCCCTTATTGAAGGGGGCTCCCAGATTCCGATAAGCCCCCGCCCGCAGACCCCGACAACCAACGGCCAGGGTTGTCGGGAAGAGGCCCTTGTCCTCATCAACATGGGGACAAGGTGCTTTGGGGTGGGGGGGCCGCAGGGCGCCCCCCCATGCCCCAAAGCATCCACCCCCCATGTTGTGGGCATGCGGCCTGGTACGGTCCAGGAGGGGGGGGGGGGCGGTCGCTCGTCCCCACCCCCATTCCTGACCGGCCGGGCTGCGTGCTCGGATAAGGGTCTGGTATGGATTTTGGGGGGACCCCCACGCCGATTTTTTGGCGTAGGGGGTTCCCTTTACAATCCATACCAGACCTAAGGGCCTGGTATGCCCCTGGGGGGGGGGGGAACCCACACCAGTTTTTTTTTTTATTTAAAACTTGGCGTGGAGTTCCCCCTTATGATTCATACCAACTACTGTATGTTTTCATTTGTTAATGCCAAAAATGTGGCAAAGTCATACAAAGTAGTACTGCTCCCAAATCGCGGCGAAATCGCAGCAAAATCGCGGCGGCGAAATTGCAGCAAAATTGCGCGACTTTGAAGTCGTATAAGTGTGAAAGAGACTTAGAGAGGTATCTGCACCCCCCTCCCCCCTGAAAGGTGCCAACTGTGACACCGGAGGGGGGAGGAATCCGATGAGCGGAAGTTCCACTTTTGGGTGGAACTCCGCTTTAAGTACATTTACTAAACAATTTGAATATTCACTTCAAATTATTATGCAATCATGGGCAGAGAAATTAAGGATTTCTTTCACATCACTGGATAATTGAAGTGAATCTTCACACATTCTCAAATCCTTTAGTAAATCATTGCTTGTCTTAGGATATGGAAGATTAAACAAAGTGGTACATTGTGAAGGTGGGCAGAGGCTTAAGTTATCTCTAGAGTCTGATAGACAATTTGCAGGAAAAAAAAAAAAGCTGGTTTAAAAGATGAAATTGAACGTGAGAAATTGCTCAGGGAGAAGAAGCTTTGGACTATCAAGTCATTTGTATACAGACCTCAGAGTGGAAAAACTAGTTCATTAACTTCACTACACCCACACACATTTACACCTTTCCTGGGCAATTTTTGTTAATTATTCTTTAGTGACAACTAAAAGCTACAAGGGTCCAAAAGGATTGCAGCAATATTTCTCCAAGCTTTATTAAAGTAAGCAACAGAGAAATCTAGTTTTTTTTTTTATGCATCACATGCTATACCTGTTAAAGGGTAGGAATCACCATCTGTCAGCCAGGGTGTTTGGCACCCAAGCCCCATCACTGTGACCAAAATGGTTTGTAAACATCTGGTTACAACACTGTTGAAGTGCAGATTGATGCAGCCATTACCACTCGCACCCAGTGTTCATGTCCTCGTACAAGTACCTGGATTAGGTAAAGGACATGAACTGATCCTACAACCTGTTTATTCACTAAGCTTCCCCACAGGGTATACAATAGGTATGCGAGTGCACCTATAGGGGTCTTTTACTTCCTATGTCAGATAAAGAGCATTAGCAAGAACAGAAATAGTTTTTAAAAGGAAAAAGAAAAGCCATTTGTTAAATAACGTGTTCCTTTTTTTGCCCAATAACAGATATATATGTATACAAAGACAAGATTTAGTCCCCCTCTTGTATTCATTTTAAATTTATAGTAATCTGTTTTGAGCTAGGCAAGACACAGGTGACATCTGATAAATACTTCAGGCCATGGAAAAAAATCCCCTTTAATTTCTAATATTGTATTTTGGGACTAGACTGGTGCGGTTTTCTTTTGGTTATATTATGGGAGGAACCACTAGAAAACAATTACGCTTAAAAAAGTTGAAGGAAAGAGGAAAAAGCAAAAAACCTGGATAAATAAATACAGTCACAGAAATTATGCACACACCATTGCAAAGTCCTAAAGTGGAGTTCCACCCAAAAATGGAACTTCCTATTTAAAGTGCTGGTGACCCAGACATGCCACATTTGGCATATCCTTTTTTTTTGGGGGGGGGGTACCCAGTTTTTACAGGCACCCAGCTCCCACTTCCTCCCATGGCTCAGCATGAAGGAAGTTCATCTCTCCCCCCCTGCATTCTGGGACATGTCCCAGGTCCCAGAAGATTGCCCAGCCATTCACAGCTTGCGCATGTGCAGTGCGTGCCTGGCTGCGAAGCCACAGCCGGGCGCCCAGTTAGAATGCCGGCGCCGCCGAGAGGAGCGAGGCTTCGTTCGCCCACAATCGCTGAACAGGTGAGAGTGTCTGATTAATAAAAAAGTCAGCAGCTACACTTTTTGTAGCTGCTGACTTTTAAATGAGTGGAACTCTGCTTTAAGACCCAAAAAGACAGTTAATTTTGGAGAAACCCTATCCAAGTGGTCACCAGGATTCAACATCCACCTGATTGCACATTAAAAAAAAAAAAAATTAAATAAATGTATATTTTCCAAAATAATTTTCAGAATACATATTTGGCTGAATAATGCTTGCTGTCAGTTTTATTTGTTTAAAACTCAGTGAGTGCCTAACTTCCTGTTTAAAGCACACCTACAGGAAGAGTCCAAACCTCCCAAGTCCCGCCTCACAGATCACAGCATTATTCAAAATCAAAAAGGAAACCTTCATACACAGCCTCTTCTGAAAGCTTGCTGTACTGCTGCTGGGCAGGATTGAATGGATCACTATTGGAATTCAATCTTGCTCAGTTAAATATGCTGACCAGTGTGAGCAGGAAGAGTCCCACACCTGAGATCCATGCTCTCTATGAAGTGATTAATTTACATATATTGTTCCCATTTCTCTTCTTCCCAAGACCAGACTTCCTTTCTCTTGCGTCCTTTGGAATGCCCGCTATGTCTAATAAACTCACCTCTCTCCAGGATCTCTTTATCGCCAACTCATTTAATCTTCTCGCCATTACCGAAACCTGGCTTCATGAATCCGACACTGCGTCTTCTACTGCCCTATCCCATGGTGGTCTTCTCAGTACTCACTTCCCCCAGACCCAGTGGACGCAAGGGAGGGGATGTTTTAAATCTGTTTAGCCCCACATAGGACCTTTCAGGTACTTCACCCACCTCACTCTCCTCGAAAGGCACACTGCATTCGTCTTTTCTCCCTAGTTTCTCCAAGGATAGCTGTGATCTACCGCCCCCCTGGACCGGCATCAACCTTTCTTGAGGACTACTCTGCCTGCCTACCCTACTTCCTCTTTTCTTAAATCCCCACAATCATTCTCGGGGACTAAAACGTCCCTACTAATACTGACACTCCTGCTACTTCCAAACTTCAGTCTAACCTCCTCCTTTGACCTGAAGCAATGGATACATGCTTCAACTCACTCTGAAGGCAATACCCTTGACCTTGTTTTCTTCCACCTATGCACTCCATGCAACCTCTCCAACTATCCCCTCCCTCTCTCTTATCACTACCTTATTAGTTTCATGCTCTCACTCTCCTCCACTTCCTCTCCCTCCAACCGTCAAGAGCTACCCGTAGAAACCTACTCCATCTCAACCCTTCTCTACTCTGCTACTGAACACCTCTGACAAAAATCGCACCTCTGTCCTGCACTGACCTAGCCACATCTGTCTACAATGTTTCACTTTTAGCCTCCCTGGACACACTGGCCCCTCTCACTACACACCGAATCAGGCCCCGCAAACAAATGACACTAGAAGTCTGAAAAAACATAGATGCGCTTTTGAGCACTTGTGGCGTAAGACTAATTCTCAGAAAGATTTCAACCAGTATAAATCTGCCCTCCAAAATTACAATTCCTGCCTCCTCGCTACAAAGCAGACCTATTTTATCATTCTTAAACAACTTATCTCGTTTCCGTCAACTCTTCTCTACCTTGTCCTCCACCGCCTCCACCCAGTAACTCACTCACTGCCCAGGAGATCGCCAACCACTTCAAAACAGAAGATTGAAACAATTTGTGAGGAGATCCCTGCTGTTCAGATACCTTCAACGCTTTACACTTCATGTCCACAGGTACAATTATTACTTCCCTCATTCAACCCCACCACTATAGATGAGATTGCTAAACTACTTGCCAATGTCCAACTTACCACCTGCCCTCTGGCTCCTGTTCCCTCGCAAATGCTACATTCACCCTCCGACTCTATTCTACACTCTCTAACCCACATCTTCAATCTCTCCCTCTCGTCTGGCATCTTCCCCCAACTCTCTAAAACACGCACTAGTCATCCCCATACTTAAAAAGCCTTCACTGGACCCAACCAATCCTAACAACCTACCCCCATCTCCTTGCTCCTCTTTTTAATCAAACTCCTTGAACATCTGGTCTACAACCGACTGAGCAACCACCTTGCTGAGAATAGCCTTCTTGATCCCCTTCAGTCTGGATTTCCTACTGAACACTCAACAGAAATGGCCCTCCTAAAACTAACAAAAGACCTAACGGCCAAAACCAATGGACACTATTCTGTACTCCTACTCTTGGACCTTTCTGCTGCCTTTGATACGGTTGCCCACCCCCTCCTCCAACAACTCCACACCATTAGTCTCAGTGACTTTACTCTTTGCTGGTTCTCTTCCTACGTATCCAACTGCATCTTTAGCATTACTTACAACTCTACTTCCTCCTCTTTTCTCCATTGGGGTCCCCCAAGGTTCTGTAGTTGGGCATCTCCTATTTTCAATCTACACCAGCTCCCTGGGCCAGCCGATAGCCTCCCATGTAGGGCTGCAACTAACGATTATTTTCATAATCGATTAGTTGGCCGATTATTGTTTCGAATAATCGATTAATCGGATAATAACCTTAAAAAAAGTGTGGTGTATAATTTAATATGTAAAGTTTAAAAAAAAGGCAATTTATTCTTCAAAATCTATATGCAGTGTTAAATATAAATAATCAACTATATGATTAGGGAGCAAAATCTCTAATCCACTCTGAGAATAACAGACAGAAGGGATATACTGTATATACTATTGGAGGTTGAATCTGGTAAATATCAGCAGACTCAGAGATCACATTTTTTATTTAGACCCCATTTTACACTGGGGCACATGTAATGTGCCCTGCTCCCACGTAATGTGCCCTGCCTCATTGAAATGTGCCCTGCTCCCACGTAATGTGCCCTGCCTCCTTGAAATGTGCCCTACTCCCACGTAATGTGGCTTGCCTCCATGTAAAAGTTTACTTTAAATGTAATAGTAATGCCTTCTATTACCTCCAGTCTATCAGCCTCCACCCTCTCTGGGTTTAGATGCTAATCTTCCCTGCACAGTCTTTAAAGTCATTTTTTTTAAACAAACATGGTATACTTACCTGCTCTGTGTAATGGTTTTGCACAGAGCAGCCCCGATTCTTCTCTTCTGGGGTCCCCCATCGATGCTTCTGGCTCCTCCTGCCTTAAGAGTGCCCCAATAGCAAGCTGCAAATTATAGTATAGCGTGCCCCTATAGCAAGGTAAAAAAAACTTCTGCTTTTAGACCCACTCACTTCCTGCCCATGACTACATGTCACATGAGACATTGCTCCTCACACATTCAAAAGTTCTCAGGCACTTCCTGACATGTCTGGATGGTGTACTGAGCTGTATGTGTGCTGCGCTGTATTTCCTGGTATGTAAACAAATAATGCATTCTGTATGCAGGCCAAATAATCGGCTGGCCGATTAATCGATTATGAAAATAGTTGACAACTATTTTCATAATCGATTAGTTGTCGATTAATCGATTAGTTGTTTCAGCCCTACTCCCATGGCCTCAATTACCATCTCTACGCTAACACCCAAATCTATTTTTCTACCCCTCAGTTCACTCCCTCAATCTCCTCACGTATCACCCATTACTAACAGATATATCAGTCTGGATATCACACCACTTCCTAAAACTCAATCTATCCAAAACCAAACTTATAATTTTTCCTCCACCACGTTCACATTCCCCTGATCTGTCACAAAATCGACAGTGCAACTATCAGCACATCCCCACATGCCAAGGTCCTAGGTATAATCATGGACTCTTAACTCTCCTTTAAGCCCCACATCCTATCACTGTCTGAATCTTTCCGCCTCAACATCTCCAAAATACGGCCCTTTCTAACAAATGAAACAACAAAGCTCTTAACTCCCTGGTCATCTCTCGCCTTAATTACTGCAACTCCCTACTCATTGGCTTACCTCTACATAGGTTATCCATCATGAATGCTGCTGCCAGACTCATCCACCTTACCAAATCGCTGTGTCTGCTACTCCTCCCTGTCAATCCCTCCACTGGCTCCCACTAAACCAATGAATTAAACTCAAAATACTAATAATTTACAAAGCCATCCACAATTTAGCCCCCAGCTACATTACTAGCCTGGTCTCAAAACACCAACCCTAGTTGTTCTCTTTGTTCCTCTCAAGATCTCCTGCTCTCTAGCGCCGCCATCATCTCCTCCTTTGCTCGCCTCCAGGACTTTTCCAGAGCCTCTCAAATCCTATGGAACTCCTTATCCCAACCTGATATCTCCTACTCTATTAGCTTTTAGATGTTCCCCGAAAACCCTCCTCTTCAGAGAAGCCTATCCTACCCACACCTAACCGCATTTTCATTTTCTCCATCAATTCATCCCCCACAATTATTACCTTTTGTTTCACTTCACTTTCCCGTCTAGATTGTAAGCTCTAATGAGCAGGGCCCTCTGATTCCTCCTGTATTGAATTGCATTGTATTGTAACTGCACTGTCTCCCCTCATGTAGTAAAGCACTGCACAGGCTGTTGGTGATATATACATCCTGTATAATAATAATAATTATAATAATAATTCTTTGGCATGCAGCAAGACAGGAATGACACAGGAGGAGGTATGACATTTATACCTTTCACCACTCACATGAAGGCCCAGAAACACCCACAGTAACACTAGGACCGACCCAAATCAACTCCCAGAACTGTTACAAGCGACTCCCATAGCCTGCCGCCCTGAAGCTACAGAGGCTCAAAGGATCATGGGACATGTAGAATCGGGACTGGCAAAGAAAGGAAATGGTAAGTCCGAGAACTCTGAAATTCAGCCAGGAGGAGGATTGATAGACACAGAATCCTGCTATTTACAGCTAAAGGAGGCAAGTTACACACAAACTGACAGTGAAGTTGCGATTCATTGACATGCACAATGCACCTGTTTTGGGAAGGAAAGGCTGGAGTTCTTCTTAAGGCTGGGTTCACACTACGTGCGGGGCGTCCTTGTTCACCGATACAGGTCCAAACTTTTGCCCGAAATCGGACCTGAAATGGAGCCAAAGATGCACAGGACCCTTCTGCTGTGCACGCCGCGGCCACCCCGGAGGGGTGTGAACCAGCTCCATTGAGAGCCGGTCAGTGTCCTGCCCTGCGAATTGGATGCGGGGAAACCTGCATCAAATTCGCATCAGTGTGAACCCAGCCTTAAGTGAATAAACAGTGTATTTGTTACACTGAAATCCCAAGCAGTTTTATTAGCCCTTTCAAGCTCCTCTATACTGAACTACAGTAGCACATATTATACCATTTACACTATATTAAATTTGGCATTTCATCCTGTGCATTCATTAGGCTAGGTGATTTATGTTTAAATTACTAAGATATGTCAAAGTACTGCACAATAAAAAGAAATCACGCAATAAGCATACAAGGATTAATACAAGCTTAAAGGCCAATTTCACCTTTAAGAACATGTCACATGTAACAACCCCCCCAGGGACAGCAAGCAGGCACCTTCTCCGATCGACCGTTGACACAGTTTGAACAGAACGTGGCCAAGCAGGGCTCCGCCTGCCAAGCCACATCATTCGTTCACAGTGCTCTGTGAATGGGAAACTACAAGTACCGTCATTTTTTGCGGCTTGTAGTTCTCAATGCACTACCATGGTGCTGTTGAGTTCTTTGGTAGTCTATTCTATCTCCTTGTCAGTGTGTATCTGCCTGCTCGTATGAGGTACAAGCAGACAGATACACTGACAAGTCTGCAGGAGTCCTGCAAGACATCCACAAACTGCTGATTGGCTGTGCAATGCTTTACAGACTCCAAGAAAAAAAAATGCACATTTTATTACCTGCAAACATGCATTTATTGTATTTTTTTTTTTTAAAAGATGAGCTTCACCTTTTACCAAAAAGTAAACAAAAAAGGCGGAAGGCAGTGAAAAATACACCGGTTCATCTTTATTTTGCTTTCCTGGAATGCCCATGAGCACTAATGTAACAGCTTCACCGTTTCAGATTTTTTTTTCTAATGGATATTTTCTGTACTGCTGCTTGGAAGGTCCATTTAATTATATGCATGAATGCCGATTTAGCTCTCTTGTCGTTTTAAATTCCGTAGTTTGTTTGGACCAAGATAAACCAAAATTAAACATTTGCTCCACTAACAAGTGTGTCCACTTGGAGGGCTGTATAAAACGGTGTACAGCATCAGATACATACAGCACAAAGCGCTGTGTTCTGGCAGAGGCATTGGAACTTTGTTCTGCTCCCGAAAAAAAAATCAAGTTGAGCTGAGTGCTGCTCAACCATTCACAATAGAGCTGACTGATTCTGGGGAAAAATGAGAATCATTTTTTTTTTGCTTGGAATAAAGATCACGATTCTCACAGCGTAACATCTTTCACAATAAACAATAAAATTGGGCTAACTAGCTACTGTTTAGGTTTTTTTAATCCATTAAAATGTATTTTTTCCCTAAAAAAATTGCATTTGAAAGACCGCTGCGTAAATACAGTGTGACATAAAATATATCAACTACCACCATTTTATTCTCTAGGGTCTCTGCTAAAAAAATATATTAAATATTTGGGGGTTCTAACAAAACAAAACGTTACAAAGTTTATAGTTAGCTCAGCAGTTGAGGAATGTTGTGAAACTTGGCAGACTGTCTTTTTTTTTCTTGACAGCTCTGTGGCTTGAGCATAGAAGCGGGAAAATGCATTGTTCAGATTGAGAGGGGGAAAGAATCGCAATCTCGATTCTTAACGATTAATCGTGCAGCTCTAAATCAAATAAAGCCTTTTTATTGAAGAATACAAGAGCTCCTCTAATTGACGGAGGTGAAAATTGTGATGTCATCCACCTAACTCTCCACCTCAGCCAATAAGAAAAAAAAGCAGCTCTGTATTCAGTCCAGCCTTCCCCTGGGCATGAACATCTATTTAATGGGATGCTGGGCAGGAAAGGGTTAAACATTTTAACACCGTTGGATGCAAATGCGCAATACAAAATACCCAAGTACTTTCTCCAGCTAGCCAGCACAAATGCTTGCTTTGCAATATACAGTATGTCCCGTAGTTGGGAATAATTTAGAGCTCAGAACCACACTTTACAGTGTGCTAGAAGAAAATTTGTATTGCTTTTTATGTTGCCTGCATAGCCCATACGAGATGTGCCACTGGTGCCAACAACTTGGTACTTCAGGAGTGAGGCACACTAGATACTCCAAAATTTAATTTGCGTTTACACTTCATTGTATTCTGGTGACTCTTCCCACTTCCTCCTGCATACAGTGCCATTAGTACTAAGACAAGACTGAGCACTAATGTGGTAGGCAGGCCAAACTCAATGCAAATGAAGACCAGGCCTTTTCTGGCAAGTCAATAAGTGGTTAAAGCAGAGTTGCACCCAAAAGTGCAGTTGCGGTGCGGTTTTGGGGGGGGGGGGGGGTTAGAGACAGGATACCAGTCTTTGACAGGTATCCTGTTCCCACTTCCGGGAGTCTGGGCCGCGGCCCGTGACATTATCGCGGGGCTCCCGCCTCGTCTCCCTGTCACCGGGCCAATAGGAGAGGAGAGCGGGGCCTCGCGCATGCGCAGTAGGGTTCCTAGTGTTAAGCCGTAAGGATACACTGCTGGGTTCCCTTACCCGCAATGGCGGCAGCAGCACCCGACAGCTGATGGAAACATCAGCTGCTGTGCCGACGTTGCGGGCTCCCAGGAGGACAGGCAAGTGTCCGATTATTAAAAGTCAGCAGCTGCAGTATGTGTAGCTGCTGGCTTCATTTGGGGGGGGGGGGGGGGGGCAGAACACCGCTTTAAAGAAACAGGAGACACTTTATGGTATCTGTTGTACGCTGCCACTGTTACTAAGATGCAGAGTCTGTATCATGGAGAAGAGTTTCCAAGAGTTTGCGGTTTTTTTTTCTTTTTTATTCAACACAATTATACAATTGAGGTACTTACCGTCCCACCTACTATTCTTCCCAATGGATACCATGCTCGCTCGTCAAACCAATTTAAAAATTCATAAAACCCGTGAGATGCTAGATGATGTGTTGATCTGTAGTTGAACCTGCAGAAAGCAAAGAGAAGGTAAACCTTTAAGAATAAATAATTTTATCAGTAACAAGTATGAAGATAAATCTATGCTATTGAATACAAAGCCATAATACAAAATTCTGTTTGTGGTATTTTATTAAGCGGTTCTTTCTGCTCTGTACAACATTCTATGCAGATAATTTCAGGTTTGGCTCAGCATGTGGCCATCCCATAACTGTGATCTTATCGGCAATCAGAATAAATATGTAACTGCTATGGACGTTTCCAACTATGCTACATTTATACATAAAATACATTGCTCATTTCTCCTGCCAGTTCTTCCATACACCTGATCAGAAAACCTACTCCTGGGGAATCTGAAAGATCTGCACAATGAATTCTTGAACGCAGTACTAAAGATAGCCAACCTAAGATGCAATGATAAAAGGTCTCAGAAAAAGAACAGTGTATTGTTTATGTTTACCAAATAAGGAACTGCTGAAATCACCAAATTTAATGATATTTTAGCAATGTTCATTGTAATGGAGTAAAACACAGTATGTCGCCTAAATCCCAATGTATTCATTTTTTGTTTACATGTGCCTATTAGAGGGATGTGTATCCTAAAAACTCTAATTCTTTTCTACCACAGAATGTTAGAATTTTGGAAATGCACTGGGTTTACGGTATAGCAAATTTACATCCAATTCTCACTAGTGCAGTGTACATCTTTATGGTGAACTGGTCATCTATTTTAGACTTTTAAAAGCACACACCTTAAGATGCAGTTCAACTGACCCAATGCTCATTGGAAGTGCATAGAATCAGCCAGCGCTGCACCACTCTAAGCCCCTTGATGCATTTGGCCCTGCCCACCAGGGCTTGGTCATAGACGAAACGCGTCAGTGGGTGAGGCCAGTGGAACAGTACTGGCTGAGGCCATACACTTCGACGAGCATTGGGTTGGTTGAGTGGCGTCCTATTCCCTTTATGCAGACATCCCTGGATTAGAGTAACTAGACGCCTGCTCCCTTATTCTAAGGACCAGCGGAGAAGTATCTACACCTCCAGCTTTGAGTGGTACTACACGTTTCTCCAGGTCACACAAAAAGAAAAAAAAAAAACAAAAAAAAACAAACAACTTTCACACCCTCAGGTCTAAATTCCATCCACCCATCACAAGGGCTCTTGGCCACAGCCCGGCTGAGCCCACTCAGTTCCTCTGCTCAGGCAGCCCAGCTGCATTGCACGGCCTGTCACTGATGTGAATAATTGTGCGCTGCTGTACTGGTTTTATTTGGCTGTACCATCGTAAACACAAGAACAGCGTACAGGCATATGAAAAAAATAGTTTTATTTCCCCATACTCATGTACGATGCCATTGCTTCCATGCATTGTACTGATGGAGGCCAAGAAGCCTCACACAGCTGTATGCAGAACTTCCGAATAGGCTGCATCTGTACTATACACCAGGCCAGGATGTGCAGAAATACTGCATGGCTCTGCCCACTGTACTGATGTGAGGAATAATCCCCTTATTCGGTTATCTGATGGAATGAGATTTTCTGTTCTAAGATGATGTACTGGGTTAGGTGCTTTTTGATCATTTAAACCCTTTTCCCCCTAAATTTCACAGTTCTAGGTTTCTGGCTAATAAAAATGTAATAGAAGGAACATTTTGGCACCGGTTGGCCATTATACAATTTGATTGTACAAACACCTTAAATTTACCAAAACTATATAATGTGAAGACCCACCAATCCCATCCAAAGAATCTGTATCCAATCAGGAAAGCCCTCATACTAAATACTCATTAGTTTCTAAATAAATTCTGCAAAACACATAGTAAAAATAGGATGGAGATATTACAGGCATACATTGGATTCCAGTAGCATCAGTGGATTCTTGCAGCTGAGATGACAGGTGTATACAAACAGTGAATGCCGCTCAGCCTGTAGAGAGTAAAGGCAGTCTCTGTTCGCATGGATCCACACGTATCCAGCATTTACCTGTGTTAAGGGACAGATGTCCGAGCCTGGACGCAACTGTCAGCATGCAAGGTTACTCATCCATCCCCATCTACAAGTAACTGCTGGGTGTGCAGATACATGAACGGTGACAGCTCCTCACAGATTGTGGTTATTACTCTGTATACACTAAGCTGCCATTACTGTTCTCATACAGCAGTCATCCCAGCTGCAAGAATCTACTGATTCTTACTGCTGAAATGTGGTGTATGCCAGTAATTGCCCATGGGAAGGAGGCCCAAAATAGTCAATTAGGCTAAATTCTTAGGCTGAAGTCACTTTTAGTACATGTATTTTATGTGCTTTTACTTGACAGTGGCAGATGCACGACAACGCATCACTAGGCCCTATAATGTTCACAGATAATCCAAATCAATTCTTCACAATGATATGAACCAGCAATTTTTTTTTTTTTTTGACCAAAATGTGTTGACAAGCGTTAAAATGCATAGGTGTGAATAGGCCCCAATTCACCACTTTTTTCTGTTAGCATTTCAGCCATAATAGCCTGTCTGTAATGAGAAGGGAAAAAAAAAAATAAAAAACCCACCACACGAGGTATAGTTGTAACAGTAAAGAATCTCAAGAACAAACGATGCATCTACCCAAGTCTAATAGAGGACAGCAGGCAGAACGTTATTTTACCAGGTTCTCTGCTTATCGGATGCGGACCAGGATAGGATGTCACTTCTGGCAGATACATTCAGACATGTTTTGCAAAGATCATGAACTATGCAATAGGCCATCTGTATTTCTGCATATATTGGCTGCTTTAGCTTTATGGCTTCTTCTGTGCAGCATTTGCATGCCATGCGTTGCCACACAAAAATATATATTGCAACAGAAACTAATGTTTTACCATCACTGAATGCTTATACAATTCTTAGTAACTGCCCAATCATCATACACAATAAACAAATTCACATTTATGTGTCAGGTTTATAAACGCAGATTTCCAGCCAAAATGATTTGACATAGAACAGAGAAGGGTTAACATCTATCTGGATTTTTATTACTAATAACGAAATTTCTCTTCACTGTCAATCTGACGACAGTCCCTGAAGGACAGAAGATCAATCCATTGGGAACAATGTTAGGACCTGTTTTCTGTGCTTACACATCCCCGTCACTCCCCAGTGTCTTGGCTGCCCGGGACCTCCCTCATTGGCTGAGACAGCAGTGTCATGCCATTGGCTCCCGCTGCGGTCAAAGTCAGTCAGCCAAAGAGGAGAAAGGGGGCGTGGCCAGGCCACAGCTCTGTGTCTGAATGGATACACGGAGGTGCCCCCATAGCAAGCCACTTGCTGTGGGGCCCTTCAATAGGAAGAAGGGGCCAGGAGTGAAAAACAGGCACCCAAGAAGAGGAGGATCTGAGCTGCTCTGTGCAAAACCCACACGCAGGGCAGGTAAGTGTAACCTGAGACTTTAGTATCACTTTAAGCTAATCCATGAAGCCGTTATAGGGAGCAAGTAAGCATCTCTCTAGGAAGCTATTCTCAACTAGGGTTCCTCCAAAGGATGCGAGGAGTTCCTTGTTCTGTGGCACATTTACCTCCCATTTGATGGTGCCTTGTAGAGACAGTGTTATGACACCAACACAAGGGGCCGCCCTCGCCACCCCAACACAAGGGGCCGCCCTCGCCACCCCAACACAAGGGGCCGCCCTCGCCACCCCAACACAAGGGGCCGCCCTCGCCACCCCAACACAAGGGGCCGCCCTCGCCACCCCAACACAAGGGGCCGCCCTCGCCACCGAGCCCCCCCAACACAAGGGGCCGCCCTCGCCACCGAGCCCCCCCAACACAAGGGGCCGCCCTCGCCACCGAGCCCCCCCAACACAAGGGGCCGCCCTCGCCACCGAGCCCCCCCAACACAAGGGGCCGCCCTCGCCACCGAGCCCCCCCAACACAAGGGGCCGCCCTCGCCACCGAGCCCCCCCAACACAAGGGGCCGCCCTCGCCACCGAGCCCCCCCAACACAAGGGGCCGCCCTCGCCACCGAGCCCCCCCAACACAAGGGTCCGCCCCCGCCACCGAGCCCCCCAACACAAGGGTCCGCCCCCGCCACCGAGCCCCCCAACACAAGGGTCCGCCCCCGCCACCGAGCCCCCCAACACAAGGGTCCGCCCCCGCCACCGAGCCCCCCAACACAAGGGGCCGCCCTCGCCACCGAGCCCCCCAACACAAGGGGCCGCCCTCGCCACCGAGCCCCCCAACACAAGGGGCCGCCCTCGCCACCGAGCCCCCCAACACAAGGGGCCGCCCTCGCCACCGAGCCCCCCAACACAAGGGGCCGCCCTCGCCACCGAGCCCCCCAACACACAAGGGGCCGCCCTCGCCACCGAGCCCCCCAACACAAGGGGCCGCCCTCGCCACCGAGCCCCCCAACACAAGGGGCCGCCCTCGCCACCGAGCCCCCCAACACAAGGGGCCGCCCTCGCCACCGAGCCCCCCAACACAAGGGGCCGCCCTCGCCACCGAGCCCCCCAACACAAGGGGCCGCCCTCGCCACCGAGCCCCCCAACACAAGGGGCCGCCCTCGCCACCGAGCCCCCCAACACAAGGGGCCGCCCTCGCCACCGAGCCCCCCAACACAAGGGGTCGCCCTCGCCACCGAGCCCCCCAACACAAGGGGCCGCCCTCGCCACCGAGCCCCCCAACACAAGGGGCCGCCCTCGCCACCGAGCCCCCCAACACAAGGGGCCGCCCTCGCCACCGAGCCCCCCAACACAGGGGGCCGCCCTCGCCACCGAGCCCCCCAACACAAGGGGCCGCCCTCGCCACCGAGCCCCCCAACACAAGGGGCCGCCCTCGCCACCGAGCCCCCCAACACAAGGGGCCGCCCTCGCCACCGAGCCCCCCAACACAAGGGGCCGCCCTCGCCACCGAGCCCCCCAACACAAGGGGCCGCCCTCGCCACCGAGCCCCCCAACACAAGGGGCCGCCCTCGCCACCGAGCCCCAACACAAGGAGCCGCCCTCCCCACCGAGCCCCAACACAAGGGGCCGCCCTCCCCACCGAGCCCCAACACAAGGGGCCGCCCTCCCCACCGAGCCCCAACACAAGGGGCCGCCCTCCCCACCGAGCACCAACACAAGGGGCCGCCCTCCCCACCGAGCACCAACACAAGGGGCCGCCCTCCCCACCGAGCACCAACACAAGGGGCCGCCCTCCCCACCGAGCCCCAACACAAGGGGCCGCCCTCCCCACCGAGCACCAACACAAGGGGCCACCCTCCCCACCGAGCCCCAACACAAGGGACAACCCTCTCCACTGACCACCAACACAGGTGGCCACCCTCTCCACTGACACTCAATGAATTTGTTTTAAGCAGGTGTCTCCCACAAGCTGATTTTTTTTTTTTTTGTACTAAAAAGGTTGAGGAAGACTGCTTTATGTATTCTGTGATTTGGTGCCAATTTCAAAGTAAATAACATTAAAATAAAAAATAGTGGCACACCTTTATTCATTTAGTAATATTACACAGTTCATACAGTAAAAATGTGCAACAACCACAGAAAGCAGATTTTAAATCTTGCTAGTATAAAATACGAAGAGCTAAAATGTGCCATTATAAAGCACTCTACATCAATGCAGGCAGCACGTTCATTTTAAACCGTCTCAAATATCCTAGCATAACATTAGTGAAGACAAGTTTAAATTCAGTGACCCTTCAATATACAGGAGGCAGGTTCTACTGATGGCTAGAGAAGCAGGTAGCCCTTTTTTATGAACATTAATAAAACAGCCGTTCCCATCAGGCCTTTAGAAGTTAGCAATTCCCACATGCACAGATCCTACAAGTTCATATATGAAAACAGGGACCCACTTATCACTATTGCATATCCCTGGTTCTTAAGCTTAGAGTATTGAACACCAGCGTTCACGTTGTTACATTACACTCTCAGATCCCATCTTATGTAGGGAAATCCAAGCACTAAGAGCCGGAGTGATCATTACATCACAAACCAGTTAACCCTTTACTTACACACAGTAGCTGTGACCATATGTTTAAAACTGAACACCAGGTATGATCTTAACTGCATAATTACATTGGTCTGAAAACCAACGTATTACTGAACAGGAACATATAGCGAGGGATATTTACTAAGACTTAAGCAGACAGAACCTGGATTCAGTTGTGTATGGCAACCATTCAGCTTCTAGCCTTCATTTTCAAAGCTTAATTGAATAAGCTGGCGCCAGAAATGGATTGGCTAACCCCCCCCCCCAGCCCTAAAAAAATGTTTGTGACTACGCAGCAAAATATACACCGACCATCCAAAACATCATGGCCACCCCGCCTAATATTGATTAGTTCCCCCTTTTGGAGCCAAAACAGCCCTGACCTGTTGAGGCATGGACTCCACTACATCTCTGAAGGTATGCTGTAGTATCTGGCACAATATCAAAAGTAGCGGTTCCTTTAAGCCGCTTCCTGTAGCGAATCCTGGTGCCTTCTCTTCCCCACACCTGGCTAGCCACAGGATGTAAAAAAAATAAAGTGCTTTTAGTGACACCACTAATGTAGGGACATTTTCTGTCTCACACCAATGCTGGGGCAACTCTTTATACATCACAGTAGACTGCAGCCTCATATTTTAATGCAGGACCGCATGCTTTTCAAACTCATGTTAGGGTGTGGAATGAACCCCCTGGGGGGGGGGGGGGGCAGTGCGCCATCTTCACCCTGGGCACCAGATGACCTTGATCTGGCACTGCAACCACTTACAACTGGGCCCATTAAGAGTCTTTTGCAGATTCTGCTAGAGTGCATGTTATAAAACACTGCATTCCATCTAACTTTCCTGCTTTACGTCAAATTGCGACTTGAGCTGGCTGTGTTCTTTCACCTAACTTGGCTGCCACCACAGACTTGAGATTAGACCGTCCCTGTTACCAACTTGCACATTTTGGGGAAAAGGAGTGTTGCACTTAAAGTGTAAGTAAACCCCCCTATTGTTTTCAGCCAAGGAAGCTGCCATCCTGGCCTCTGTTTAATCTACAACTGCCATGATGCTGCACATGTGATCAGTTATGACACCAGCCATTGGATGGTTTGACAGTTTAGTTGAGAGCACAACCAATGGGAGTGTTACATTTCCGGCACGTGCCAGAAATGAACCTGTTTTATTGATGTGTTTACTTCCGCTTTAAGTTGGAGACAGGTTTTATCCCAACTGGTGTTGTTGCCCTAAGCAATCAATCAGCTTCTTATTTTTTTTTTCCTCCATACAGTATAGAAAATTATTATTTAAAGGCGATTAACTTTGTCTAAACTGGACCACCACTGTGTTCAGTACAATTTTGGGGTCTATCAGACCTCCTTATCGTCATCACAGATTTCCACTGAGAGATAATCAAAGGTAATACAACCCTTTCAAATGGGGTCTAAATTCTAGAGGAAGCTTTACTCCGCACAACTTGCTTAAATAAGCCATTTCAGATTTATACAACACCACAGACTGATATGACTGACTAAGTTCCATATGCTGGATGGGTTACATGCAGGGAAGATAATAAACAGGTTTCATAAAAAGTAATTGCTGCAGATATTTCAGGAAACTGCAAGTTGAATGCTCATTGTCATCTGGTAAATGGTAGTATGGGAGCATGTTCACAAAAAAAACTAGATTAACAACGCCAAGTGGCATCAGCCACTTCAAGGAAGAGTAAAACAAACTAAAAGTGTAGGCCAGGTTTAAAGTAACTATTATAGGTGCCCCATGGTAAGTAAGGCCACAGACACCCAGGACATCATCTCATCCTTCCACGTGGAGTCTTAGGTGGGTTGGTATCCATCTACAAAGTAAAACCAGCTCAATCCAAACACTTCATAGCTCTATAAAAACTCTGTGTTATGGCCAATCTATCCAATAGTATACATGTGCAGGCTGCATTAGTGTAAGCTGATAATCGCATATTTAAAGTGTGCATGTGTAGATGCTGGAGCAAGACATGTACACAGGAAAAGTAAACAGGGAAACCATATGCACATATAGCTGGGAAGTGCAAAAAATAAAAATAAAGAACCAAGTTCAAGACCTCTACCCACACGTGTTGATAGTGACTTCTAGGAAAGAGGGACCAGCCTGTTCATGCCAAGTTCTGCCAAATTCATCTGGGAAAGAGGGACCAGCCTGTCCATGCCAAGTTCAGCTTGACATTGCCACCCCTCTAGTCAAAGGGCAACATCATGGATCCTATGGAAGAGGAGTTGCTGCCAAGATAGAGAGATTTGACCTCCCTGCTGATTGTCCCCCATATCGATCCTGTAGCTGGTAAATATTTATATTTATAGCTGGTGAATATCCAGCGGCAGGATATTTAGTGTAACATCATCTTAACTCAAGCATGCCCATGTGTGGTTTCAAATGGGGTGCATTTATTACTATCTTGAGGCAACATGACAACATTCTTCATATAAAATAAATTCTACTTTCTAGCAGCTTCTTGCTTAAAAGCCTCTTTTCTCCCCACTATCTTCTGACTCACATCTGCATACAAATTTACATGATCACATCATAAAATATGCAAAATTGCCTCCATTAAAAACTTTGGTGCAGCCAATCCATGGCCATATCTGGATAATACACGTCACTTTTCAGCCATTAAATCTAACACCTTGTCAATAGACAACTTGTAAACCTCCCCAGGCTTCTCCTAAGGGAGTTCTAATCATCATGTAAACACATTTAAAAGCTCTTCTAACATTACTACTCTTCTCTATAAAAAACTGCCTAAATGGTCTGTTTGGGTTCTTTAAATTAACAAGACTTCATTATGAAATAAAAAAATAAGAGGGGAACATGCAAACAACTTAACTTACCCCGAAGTAACCAGAAGCCTCTGGGAGTTTTATGGACTTTAGTGAAAGTCTTCTGGCGATAAGACTATTCATCAGTCCTTCCAGTCACAGGTAATTAATTTTTTTCAGCTCTATTTGTGAAGCAATTAGGTTGTAATCACTAGTCAGACAGATAATCGAAAGTAAACGATCTGCAAACCGCCCCCACCTTTCCAAAAACTGCTAAATAAGGTTCTGCCCACCTTCCTATTGCAGATATTTAAAGAGGAAGTAAACTTCCTTTGCTGACTTCTACCTATTAGGGAAGCCTAGAATAAGGCTTACCTATAGGCAGTGTAAATGTCTCCTAAACATGTACCGTTTAGGAGATCTTTACATTACATGCAGCCAGTGACATCACTGGCACGTGCGCTCTTGAAGAAGCGGCCACCAGTGTCTTTCCTTCAGAGCCCTGTGTCGTGAGCGGGAGTGACGTCATCACGGCTCAGGCCAGTCGCAGCGCCGAACCTGGAAGCAAGACGGGTGAAGATGGGAGTGCCTGCAGCACCGACTTCTCGGCACGGGAGGGCCTCGTTTTAAGGCAAGTTTAATATAACGTGCTGGAATGCAATCCATACTAGCACATTATGACTTTACCTTGCAGGGTAAAAAAAAAAAAAGTCCAGCGGTATACAACCGCTTTAAGGCTCGGTTCACACCTGTGCAATGCCAGACATTGCATGCGATTCGCAACATATTGCAAATTCAGCCACAGTATGTATGGCTGCAATCGCACCAAAATGGTGCAGGACTTTTTTTTTTTGGTCCGCACTGGAATAGGATCGCATGGGTGTTCACACCCATGAGATCCGATTTCTGCACCATTTCACAGTTCGCACTGCGATCTGCAAACCGATCTGGAGGCGTCATTAACTTTGTATTGACACCCGCAGCAGTCTGCAGAGGGCAGTGCGAACCGTTAGCGATTCAGGTGCGATGTGAGAAGTGTGAACTGAGCCTAAAGGTCTAACAAACCCAAGGCACAATTTCTTTTAAGACGAAAATCCAGGGTAAACAAAATAGTCTTTATATAACAGGCATGTGTATTCTTACTTCAACCTTTCTGCTCTTTGTACATTTCCCCCAGGTCTGGCTAGTAATCCAGCATAGCTCCTGTACTTTGCCTCTGTGCAGGAATTTCTTGTAATAAAGACCAATCACTGCTGTGCTCTCTTCATGTGCAGGATGAATGGTCTTGTATCCGCCCCTTCCTGATGACTTCTGCAGGCAGCCAGTAATGGGTGGACCTACAAGTCCCAACCACAGCTCTGCTCTATGCCTAAACTATGTGCAGCCCAGTAATAATGTCACTGCTACTTTTCCAATATATACTTCGCAATGTGTGTAACAGTTAAAGGTCTGCAAATGCATTTGGTGCATATAAAAGAAGATTATGTCCTTTGTGGCTGAGGAACTTCTAAAAGCCCTTCTCTGGAATAATGCTGTACCCGCTCTCACCAACCTCTTTCAGATCATTGCAGGGAAACAGTAGGGGTCCAATGGCCTTGGGGTGCCATTGCTGCACTGGAAATGGCTGCGAGTATTTCTGACTGCACCAGATAAGGGGGAATATCAGCACAGGTTAGCGGAGGATGGGAGAGAGGGAGGGGTGGTAAAAAGATAGTGCTATCCCAAAGTGGGATTTCAATTTGTGCAATTTTTGATTTAGTGCAAGTTTCAAGATGTATTCAGCATTTCCCAAAAACCCAGTTAAAGATTATGTAAACCCAGCATTTTATATTCCTGGCAGGTACCTGCTGTAACATGTGCATGTATGAAAAAGTATCCTGTTCTCTTTGTATTACTACCTTTGTGTGAAATCCCTGGTGTTCCTGCCAGTCCTCCTGCTTATCTATTAAAAAAGTTAACCACATCGTAGTCAGTTTACTGGCTGTGCTGGGAACTCGGCCCGCTCTCCTCTAATGATCAGACTTGTCCTGCCAACACCCCCCCCCCCCAAAGCCATTCACTGGGAAGACCAGTGTGCAGCTGCGTCTCCTCCGCCAGTTTTCTGAGCTCTTTACGCAGCTGAGAACGGAGAGTATGTGTATGTATGTTTGAGATGGATACATTTTTTTTTTTAAATACAGAACTGTAAGGAACTGTAATCCACCAATGGTTATGGGAGCGGAGCGCCGGTGCACACTTGCGAAGCAACATATGTTTATGTTGCTGAGTCTACCTGTGCCACCCACCCACAGTTAAAGTACCGTGGGCAGTCTTAAAGGAGAAGTACAGCCAAGGCAAGTTTGGCTGTACATTTCCTGTGGATCACAGGAATTCAGTTTGTTCTGTACTCCTGTGACCCTTTTTCAGCAGACAGCAGTCGAGTGATGTCAAAGAGCCAGTCCAGGCTTGGGAAAGATGGCGACCATATGGTCGGGATCCGCCCACATGCCTAAACCGGCAACCCCGGAGCGAGCCGCTGAGAGCCTCCTCCACAGCCCAGCACTCCAGTGAGCGCAGGGGGAGTCACCAGCTTTCTGCTCAGGGAGCTCTGAGAACTGAGCGATCAGAGGTTTTTGATCACTCAGTTCTCAGTGTTAGAGGTGCCGGGGGACAGATGCAGAATCGGACCTATGCTGCATCCACCTAGGTATAATGCTACAAAAAAGTAAATCCCCATACTTTTCTTTTAAGATGGTTAAACTGAATGGTTTGTTTTACAAGGTGAGGGTGTACATATACTTTAAACAAAACAGAAACATTGATTTTTTTTTTACAATTAATAGACAGCCCAATCCTCCTCAGTATTCTGTACTGGGGTAGGATCAACCTATTTATGGTAATCTGGAAAGGCAGATAAACACTGAATGCCTGGATGGGTTAAAAAAAATCATTAGACAATTTCTGTTAAACCGGCATTACAAGAGCAGCTTACAGAGAATTTGTGCTGTACACTGCATGTTGGGATTATATATATTAAAAAAAAAAAAAAGAAGGTCAGTGTGAGCACCAGACCGTTGGTTTGAACTGCCTCTCTAACAATTGAGCATTTATGTCAAAGTCACAAGATAACCTGGACTTTGTTCCTTCATAGGGAGATCAAGTAGTGTTACTAGAACATCATGATCCTGAAATGTATTTATCTAGATCTATCCCTTCAGCCCTGGTTCACACTGAATCCTGTGACTTCACTTGAAATCGCACAATTTCACAACTGCATGTCAGTGTGGCCTGGCTGCGACTTCATGCACAGATCTATACAAGTTGCACCTGAAAATCGCCAAAAGTAGTGCAGGTCAGATTAGGCGACCCATCCCATTTTGTAACAGAAGTGACGTTCTGGCACGACCATCTTGGTACACCCCACACTCGTCCACAGTGCCACCTCATCAGTGCCAACCCACTAACGCAGCATTGTTGCAATGCACGCTAGTTGGCGAGGTGTCCGAAATGAAAGGCAATACATCTCACCAACATACGTTACTGGGGAAAAAATAAATAAAAAAAATACAGCCACCACATCTCATGATTGGCAAGCTGCAATACACATTTTTGGTTTTGGGTTGAATATTGCTTTAACAAGGTTAGAATTTATACTTGGTAGCGTGTCAAAAGAGTAGCAGAAAATTGGAACAGAAAAAAGGTCACCTTGGTTCTTTCAAAGTGTCTACATTAGGAAGGCATTATATTAAAAGATAACGGACATTGTAGAAAAAAAACCCGTCACTTACATTTCACTACTTATTTAGGTTATAAATAATGACTAAGATTCTGAGGCCATTTCTAGGGTCTAAATGTGCATGAGCAAAATGTAACGTTCGCGACTAAACGTTGTTCCTTCAAATTGATACAGATAACTCTGTCAAGTAAGCCAATGGGGATGTGAGGAAAAAATGCTGGCGAGCGTTCATCGCCGGGTGATGTTTCAGCCAATTTTTGAAGATCAGTCATGACTTTTCATTTCAGTGAGTGCACCGCTCGGCAGGGAACAGGCAGACACAGCGACTGACATGCCAAAATCAAATCTCTTAACGCATGACAGATATTCTACCAAGACAAGGTATTCCATGAGATAAAGTACCTACCGCAACTACAATTCTTTATAAAGATTGAACAGACCGGGTATACAGGAACACATACATACGTTCTACAGGAACAACTCCCCCCACCTGACTATCCAACACCCCGACAAGAGGTGGAAGCATCAGGGAGTATAAGGCTGCATTCACACCTGAGTGTTTCAAAGTCACGCGTTTTTACCGCAATTTTGTTTAGGTCACCAATGTAGAAAGGCAGAAAAACACCTGTAATCTGCCCCAAAGAAGCAGATGCTCTTTTTTGAGCTTAGGGCATTTTTCAGGCGTATTGCTTCAGGTGACTAAACACTCAGATGTGAACAGGTGCCATTGAAATGAATGGGATTTTGCTTGTTGGGCATTTTTTCGGGCGTTTTAGGAGCTGAAAACGCTCAGGTGTGAATGCAGCCTCAAAGTGTTACTAAACCCACAACCGTAAAATCTGTCTGTCTGTGTATGCAGAATAGCATGCTTGTTATACTCACTGTGGAACTTAAAAAGGAGTTGTAAAGGCAGAAGGTATTTTTTATCTTCATGCATTCTATGCATGAAGATAAAAAAACCTTGTGTGTACCCCCCCTCCCCCCCCCAATTACTTACCTGCGTCCCATCTCTCTTCAGCGATGTCAACAAATGTCTAAGCCATCCAGGACACTCCTTTCTGATTGTCTGAGACACAGCAGCGGCGCCATTGGCTTCCGTGGCTGTCAAAGTTAGTCAGCCAATCTGTGGGGAGAGGGGGTGGGGCCAGATTGGGGCTCCATGTCTGAATGGACACACAAAGCTGTGACCTGGCTCCAGTGCCCCCATAGGAAGCTGCTGACTGTGGGGGCACTCGATAGGAGGGAGGGGCCAGAAGCAGCAAAGAGGGACCCGAGAAGAGGAGGATCCAGGCTGCTCTTGTGCAAAACCACTGCACAGGGCGGGTAAGTATAACATGTTTGTTATTTTGTATTTTTATTTTTAAAGAAGACTTTACAGTCAGTCACTTTATGGGGTTATGGCTCTGCATTGTGTAAAAAGGCTCTTTGATCCTGTATGGACAGATCCTCCCCCTCCTGCAGGGTCACTCTGGGCAAGACCAGATACGACAGTCAGAATAGTAAGGCTGCACATGCTCAGTTTGGTCTATATTGCTGGAGAGAACATTTCCTTGTTGAGCTGAGCTTTTCAGGTCACATGATATTGACACCACACATTTGGGTGTGTATACAGATCCTAAATGACAGCCCAGTCCCTCCCTCCTCCTCCTCCATGCCCAGTAACTAAAAAAAGAACACAGTGGGTGGGATGTCACATCTTGATTGATGGATGATCCGCCTCCCATAACAGCATGAGGACACAGGCTATAGTGGAAATCTCCTCCTACCTGAACACTCAGCACTCAGGCAGACCCTGCAGTTTATCATGAGACTGTGGTATACAGACCAGCCAAAAAGGTATATAGTAGCAGTATTTTAATGTAAAGATGTAGAAGCTGTGGGCAATGTGAAAGGGGGGGGGGGTAAACTATTTTCAGATTGGGTTTAGTAACACTAAGGATTATTCACATAAGTGCTTTTTAATAACACTTTAAGGCTCATTCACATGAGCGCTCAACTGCATAGCGTAATGTTAGAAGCGTTTCTTTTAAATATACTAGCTCCGAGATGGGTGCAGGCAACCCATATAATTAAATTATTACACAATGACTATACGAACTCCCCCCACAAAGCCAAGTTTGACAGGTAAGCAGGGACGGATGCAAGGTCTCATATGTGCAAGCTCTGTGTTAGAGGCCATGCATCCAATCCTGCATAAATGTCTAGCTGTGTGGGTGAGTGCATACAGCTGATGCGTTTTACTTATATAGGCTGCCTGCCTCAGCACTACTACAAATACTACTACAAAAAAAAAAAAAGGGGGGGGGTTCTTAATGCCGTTCAAGGCCGAGGGCCTGTGTTAATGGGCCCTTTAAAGCTCACCTTCCCCATCAGTACTGCCCCTTTCAATGAATTTCCGTATAACAGTCATTGATGCTCAACATCACATGTGGGAACTACCTATGGCGGTCTGCATGCAAATACAACCTACCTAGCAGTGTTCATTTTTACATCAAATTTTGATTTAGTCAGTCCTTGATTTTACTTGTATTTTAGTCGACTAAAATCTCCAGTATCTACTGCTTTTAAGGTGACAGCAGAGATACTGTTCTTGGCTTTATATACATGCATTATTGTTTTTGATGTCATTTGTCGATATTCATTCATGATGCTGTCCTGGAAATTTTGTACCTACACTGTTATATTTCCCGTTTTATTTTATTAATAAAATCTTTTCTGATTAAAAAAAAAAAAAAATATACAGTACATTTTAGTCAACTAAATTCTAATGGGTTTAGTTAAATTGTAATGCCTTAAAGTGTTACTAAACCCAGGACCCTGCATTTATTAACACCAACAGTATAGAGCAGTCCAGTGACTATCAATGTCTGATTAAAGCTTGTAGGAGGAGTTTTCATTCTACTCTGACTGTCCTATGAGGCTGCAGGACCCCAGAACCTCTGTCTGTACAGTGCTGATTGGCCCTGTGCAGATCACATGCACCCAACCAAGAAAAAAAACAAAACAATATACACCAAACTGAGCATGTGCAGAGTGACTCCAAAGGCTCTGTCCTACCAGGATATGGATTGGGGGAAGTGAAAGAAGGGGAGGATCATCAGAGAAGACAGGATCAAACAGCCTTTTTACACAATGCAGAAAATTAACCCCTTAGGTTCCACAGTGAGTATAACAAGCATGCTTTACTGCATATACAGACTGATTGTTGACTGTTGTGGGTTTAGTGACACTTTAAGCTTCTCTCTAAAATTTCCAAACTCATTTTTTACTCCTAGAATAATATGGTATTAATGTCAACATGCACTACAGACACAGATTAAGCTGTTGCAATAGAAAACACTCAAATTTTGAGCTCAAATTTCCATTTAGTTATAGTCAGTCTTGACTAAAAATGCCATTTTAGTTTTAACTGTATTTTAGTCATCAGAATTGTTTTAGTTGTATTTTAGTAAACGAAAATATTTTCATAGGACTAAATTAACACTGCTACCTAGAAATACCTACTCCTCCAGAATGACTTCCGACCACCATGTTGACACCATCTTAGCTCTCCCTCAAGTCAGCCCATTGCTTTTATCAGGACCTGAGGGCTCTTGAGGAGTACTGAGGAAGGGGGTTTGTGCTCCTCAATGTGAAATGTGGGCAGATCATGGCTGGTGAGAAGGAACAAAGACACAGGGATGCCACTAGGTTTAAGATAAGGAATAGAATAAAAACAGGAAATTAAAACATTTCTTTAGCAGCTTGTTTTGGTGGTGGGGGGGGGTGGGACAGGTTGGGCAAAACATAATCCCTTGTCTACCAAGATTTTTAAATGTCCTGATATTCAAGGTGTTAAAAAAACAAGCCCACAGTTGCAGCTGCTTTAGGTCACGGTTATACGGTTATGTACTGTAGGAGCTGCCATGTAACCCCTTGTTAGTTCCTTTGTGATAATATTTAGGTGACTACAAGTACACCTAAAATAGTTCTGCAGTCCTTACCGACAAGCCAAAAATGCTTCTAGGTACCTGCACTTTGTAACTGATAGCTAACTTTTTCCTCTGACAGATTTGCCAGTCCCGGGGCCATCAACCTCATCCTAGCTTTACCACCTAGTAAATCAATGACTAAAAAAAAAATCTTGCAAAAGCTTTATCCCAACATGCATACTTTCATACCAAGATTAGGATGACCTCACCAGAGCTTGTAAAAACAAGACAGCAAGGCGCAGCTTTCCTATTTCTCCAGTATCTTCAGGCTCCATTCACACTTTGGACACCAAAGTCGCATGACAAGTCGTTCCCCATGTTTTCCAATGATAACCATTCATATAGGTGCAACTTAAAGTTGCAGTGATTTCAAAGTAGTTCATGCACTATTCTGGTCTGACTTTCACGCATGTTAACCCTCAAAAGTTGCACGAAAGTCTCACCTGAATGTTATACAATGTAACAGCTGTCCATCATAACTGGTCAAAGCCAAAATGGTAACCAAATTGCATTCATCCAAAGTTGCGTCAAAGTTGCACTTCAAAGTCGGTGCAACTTTGGAGATGTACAAGTGTGAATGGAGCCTTAGGCCCCTTTCACACGAGGCGGACTCCGCTTCCACGGAGTCCACCTCGGTCCGCCGGCTCAGTGGGAGATCTCTCCGTTGATCTCCGCTGAGCCGGCGGATGACAGGTCCCTCTCTGCTCACTGAGCGGGGAGGGGCTTGCCAGGCGCCACTGCTGCCTATGGAGGGATCGGAAGAAAACGGACAGCGTGTCAGTTTTCATCAGATCTCACCTGATCCGCAAGCGAGGGACCTGGATGTAGGGCCATCCGTCTGCTTTTAGCAGATTGGACATCAGCGGACATGTCTCCGCTGACATCCGTCGCTAACATGGAGCGCCCGTTCAGGTCCGCCGTCAAAACTGACAGGCGAACCTAAACGGTCCGCCGTCAAAACTGACAGGCGAACCTAAACGGTCCGCCGTCAAAACTGACAGGCGAACCTAAACGGTCCGCCGTCAAAACTGACAGGCGAACCTAAACGGTCCGCCGTCAAAACTGAGAGGCAGGCCTGAACGGTCCGATCGTGTGAAAGGGGCTTTACAGGTCACCTTTAAAATTTGGCAAGTGTGCGTAGCACTATGGTGGAGAGTCACAGTCATTTTCACTCACGTTCTTAAGGCCAATACATACAGGCCGATCACCCGGTTCAACAGAAACCAGCAGACGTTCATCCCCGTCCGACTGGCTTTTCTAAAACAGACATGCTGGAGAACCCATATGCGCTGCTCTTATCCTCTCGGCAACAGGTCCTGGGGTGTCGATCCACAGAAACCGCGCCTTTGCGCCCTTTTGAAAGCTATTTATACTAGCTCGTTTGTGAGTATAATTTTTACTGTTTTTATGCTGCATTAAAGTTTATCAGTGGTAATGCACTAGGTTGGTGCGCCCTCTTTCTTTTCTGTTTCTTTTCTGGAAAACCCAGCATCTCAGCAGCGCTTGCAGACCTCTGTCTCAGAACACAATAGCTGAGTTGGGGGGGGGGGGGGGAAATCACTGCACTAACATTGCTTAGTCAGTATGGCGACCTCAGGTTTTTTTCGTTCAGACCCCCCCCCCCCCCCCCATGGAAAAAATAAAACCTCCCTGTGTGTACCTACCATTACTTGCACTTGCCCGAGTTGGCCTAGTCTTTACAGAGCAGTAGAAGAAAAAACGCGTGTGTGTTCTGCTGTCGGCAGACAAGTGACAAATCAAATTTAGCTTGAAAATTGGCAAAAGTGCGAGTGAAACTTTAGCTCTGTTAAAAAAAGGCTTATGGTGAACATCCCATGAAGAAATTAAGCGATCTTGAATGGCATAGGTGGTTTAAAGATGTTCATGATGATGCAAGAAGTGGCAGCCAATAACGCAAATGAAAAATGCAAGTGTGGACAGAGCGAGAACCTTTGTGCACTCACTCATGCTGGTGTGATTTTTTTTTTGATCACTCTGAGTTCACAGAACATGCTACAACAGTCCAACGTTGTTACTTGGAAATTCTGAAAAGGTTATGGGAATCTGGAGGAAAAGACCAGAACTCTGGTCCGACAAGGATACTCCACCACAACAATGCTCCTACACAAACTAGGAGGTCCGTTCTGGGAATTAAATGGTCACACTTCGAATTCCCGTGCATTCATGTCAGTCAAGCTCCAAGATTAAAGCGATATTAAAAAAAAGGTAATATTGCAGCTTACCAGGCATTAATTGTGATGGCTGTATTAGTTTTGCTTTTTAAGGCCCTCCCTCCATGTTTACCTGGTGATGTGGACAGTAACACAAAACTCCTGCATTACGGTGCCCCCACTCTGGATGAAGGAGCACAGCAGACAGCAGCATGGTCAGTCTGGGGGAGGGAGTGTTCGATGTAGTAGCAGCTTTAGATGCACTAACAAACTGAAGCCAAACTGCACCTAACACTTTTATTATAAAGTTAGAGCAAAACGCTTGTCATCGTAAGCACCCCTGTCAGTGTTATCTGGTTTGTCTCATCCCTGTAAAATGATGCATCATGAAGAGAGCTTGTCCTTTTAAGAAACAGACCTCCCATTGGACCGTGTGCAGTCACTCGTTCCTTAAAAGTGATAGTAAAGTCTTGTTTTTTTTTCCCTTATAAAAATAACAAACATGTTATCCTTACCTGCCTTGTTGTAGTGAAAATACACAGAGCAGCCCTGATCTTCCTCTTCTCGGGTCCCTCTTCTGGGATCCTGGCTCTCCCTCCTGTTCAGTGCCCCCCACAGTAAGCAGCCTGGTATGGGGGCACCCGAGCTGAGTCACAGCTCCCTATGTCCATTCAGACATGGAGCCCTGACCTGGGCCCTCTCTCTCCCCCTATTGGCTAGCTGACGTTAATTGACTGCAGTGGCAGCCAATTGTGATACTACTGTGTCTCAGCCAATCAGGAGGGAGAATCTTGGATGGCTGAGACAGAGAGAGGGACCTCAGGTAAGTATTAGGGGGGCTGCTGCACACAGAAGGCTCTTTAGCTTAATGCATGAAGGAAAAAAAAAAAACAAAAAAAACAAACCCTTCTGACTTTACAATTACTTTAAATTCACCCAACCAGGTCATTCTCTGTACTAATCAAATAGAGATTTTCTTCTTTAGTTTTAATTCTCCCCCCCCCCCCCCCCCCAAAAGATTGATAGCACAAAAATGATTGGCAGGACTCACCACATGACTATTCCCACAACCAATCCAACGTTCACATCCTTCCTATAGGTCAGAAGGAGGTGGCTGCAAAGAAGCATCTTTTTCCCCTCTTCACCCCATGTATTGAACACCTTAACGGCTCATTTATAGTGACTTCCAGTATTCAGAGAACACAAATTACAAAACAAAATCCTTTTGGCACTTAATTGTTTGAAGTAGTACATGGTATAAATTGGAAAGTCTCTTTAGCTACTACTACAGAACATTGTCTGCAACAATCATTGCATAAAATCACAGCAAACGCTTCTGGTATGTCAGATGACCTATTCTGTTCTCTGGTTTGGAGAACGGAAGAATGACAGTGAAATGAAAATCGCTATCGCTTTCATGTGTGGTTTTTCTTCAACGCTGAACTCCAGTCAACCCTGAAAATTGTACAGGCAGTGCTCCCTTTGCAAGGGTTAAATTGCAAATTTTATCTAGTAACAAAAAAGGTACAGACAGCAATAGTTAACCTAGAGTCCTCACTCCCTGGCAGTCTGCTCTCAGAAGCCCTCAAGTACAACGCAGGATGACTGGTCCTGCGTTATATGTAATGACATTAGAGAGGTTGTGATCAAAGGGGAGCGTCGTCTTTGCAACCTTCGTTCAGCAGGGACGAAGCCTATAGCAGTGTGTATTCTGACATAGAATTTGAATTTAGTTTTGGTCTTAGTCTTGACTAAAATGCGATTTTAGTTTTAGTTGTATTTTAGTCAACTAAAATCTCCAGTACATTTTAGTCGACTAAATTCAAATGCGTTTAGTTAAATTGTAATGCAATATTAAAAAGGCATTGTAAAGTCTTGTTTTTTTTCTCTATAACAGCCCAGATTCTCCTCTTCTCAGGTCCCTCTTCTGCGCTCCTGGCCCCTCCCTCCTGTTGAGTGCCCCCACAGCAAGCAGCTTGCTATAGGGGCACCCGAGTCGAGTTCCCTGTGTCCCTGCCCCCCTCTCTGATTGGCTAGCCGACTGATTGACAGTAGCGGGAGCCAATCAGGAGGGAGAGTCTCATGTGGCTGAGACACTCGTGGACAGGGATGGGGCTCAGGTAAGTATTAGGGAGGCTGAGGGGGCTGCTGCACACAGAAGGCTTTTTATCTTAATACATTGAGGTAAAAGAACCTTCTGACTTTATAATGCTCTTAAGGCATTTCTCTAGAATTGCCAAACTCATTGTATACTCCTAGTTTAAAAATAACATAACATTAATTTATAGTATTAGTGTTACTAAACCCAGGACCCTGCATTTACTATATCTGGTCTCTCAGTACACAGAACATGGAAATGCAATTATTATAGGAAATATAAACTGCTAAATACCTTCTCATCAGCAGAATATAACAGTCTTGTGACTATCATTTTCTGATTAACACTTGTAAAAGGACTTTTCATACTGCACTGAGCTGTCCTATCAGGATGCAAGACCCCTGACCCTCTGTCTTCACAGGGGCGATGGGAAAGAGCATGTGACCAGCACAGGGCCAAAGAAAAAAAAAACAAAAAACACACACCAAACTGAGCATGTGCAACCTGACTCCAGTAACTGTCTTATCCGGACCTCTTTTGGAGTCCGTGGAAGAAGGGGAGGATCTGTGCATACAGGATCAAACCAACCACTTAGGTTCCACAGTGTGTATAACAAGCATGCATTACTGCATATACAGACCGATTTTACCATCGTGGGCTTTAAACACTTTAAAAGGTTTGAACATGCCCTAAAGACACAGATTTAGCCGTTGTGATATAAAACCAGTTTTAATTTTGACGTAAAATTTCGAATTAGTTTTAGTCATAGTCTTGACCAAAATGCCATTTTAGATTTAGACGTATTTTAGTCATTTGAATAGTTTGTCTTATTTTAGTTGACTAAAATAGTGTTAATTTAGTTTAAGAAATTAACACTGGCCTATAGGAGGAGTGAAAAAGTACAGCAAGTAATGGATGTATATTTCTTATTAGACAAAACTAGTAGTGCAGAGGGTTTACAGCCTTGTCAATTCGTAGAACAGACAAACGCCGCTTCAATATATGTGAAATATTTCATCTTGCATGAACAAAGACAAAGACTTATTCTAATAGCAGATTTCAGCAGATTTTACCTAGGATATGCATCCACTGGAGAGGCAATGACAGCTTTCCAGAGAGTTATTTCCACTATTTGTCAAAGAAAACAAGGGCCTTGACCAAAGTTCAGACTTGTGTTGGCTTTGTTCTCTCTTTAGGTTAAGCCGTAACATGACTGTGCTCGAGTTAAGCAAGCCATAGATGCAATTTTCTTTCCTGCAACCAATGATTGATGGGGGAATCCCTCCTGTGGCGCTATTGCGTTCTGCCAGCGGGGAGCCTTCCCTGATGGCAGAACACAATGATCACTGCCAGTGCCAACAGGCTGGTTGTACTAAAGTGAATCAACGTCAGTACAACGAGCCTGCCCATAGATGGATCGAAGCTCGGCCATCTCTCTGCTGACATAATTGAACACATAATTTTTTGAGTTGGGGATCATTATCTAGCTGAAATGTTCATCCTCGTTTCATCTTCATGGTAGATGGCAGCAGATTTTTATCAAGAATGTCTTGGTACATTTTTCCATTCATCCTTCCTTCAATTATATGAAGTTTGCCAGTAACGTAGGCTCAAAAAACTGCCCTACATCATAATGTTGCCACCTCCAAACTTCACTGTTGGTATGGTGTTTTTGGGGTGATGTGCAGCGCCATTTGACCTCCAAACATGGTGTGTATAATGGTATCCAAAGAGTTCAGTTTGGGTCTCGTCTGACCAGACTATATTCTCCCAGTATTTCATAGGCTTGTCTAAATGTTGTGCAGCCAACTTTAAACAAGTTTCAACATGTTTTTTTTTCAGCAATGGAGTCTGGCGTGGTGAGCGTGCATAAAGGCCATGGCGATTGAGTGCATTACTTATTGTTTTCTTTGAAACAATTATACCAGCTAATTCCAGGTCTTTCTGAAGCTCTTAACAAGTGGTCCTGGGACTTTGAGCACCTGGTCGTGGCTGGTTTATGGTGAAATGATGTTCTTTCCACTTCCAGATTATATCCCCAACAGTGCTCACTGGAACATTCAGTTTAGTAACCAATGCCATCCGTATGTTTTGCAAAACAAAGGTTGCGAAGGTCTTGAGTGTTCTTTGCCTTTACCCATCAGAGGTTTCTTGTGTGACACCTTAAAGAGGAACTGCAGTCTGCTCACATAATTTGTAATAAAAACATCTTTGCCATTCTGAAACTTCCCTCCAACCATTTTGCCCATTTTTTTTTATATACTGCGATTCTGTACTTGCCAAATATGCTGCAGAAATCTCCCTCCACTGAGTTTGGCTGTATCCATTTTAACTGTGGGCAGCTGAAGCTGATACCTGTTCACTTTCTGAATTTACACAGACACACCTCTGCAGCTCTCATTGGCCCCCTTATCACTCATCCCAGAGAGAGAGAGAGAGCGAGAGAGAGAGAGAGAGAGAGAGAGCGAGAGCGAGAGAGAGAGAGAGCGAGAGAGAGCGAGAGAGAGAGAGAATATGAATGAATGAATGAATGAATGAATGAATGAATGAATGAATGAATGAATGTCATAAGCCTAGGCCTTTTTACCAGACAAGAAACAGGAAGTGGGCTGTATAAGGTATTTACTGGCAGGAAAAAAAAAGGTTTTACTATCCAAAGTTAAAAAACAAGGGCAGAAGATTTAATAGATGAAAAAATGACTGAAGTTTTGCTTTAAATAATGAGACACCTTTTTATAGGCCATCAGTTCAGAGACTGCACCAGCTGATAATTTACACTGGCGGGATTGCTTTCTAATTACTGATAGATTTCAGCTAGTGTCTTGGCTTTCCATGCCTTTTTGCACCTCCCTTTCTTTGAGCGTTCAATACTTTTACCCTGTGTCATTCCATTTTAATATCAGATTGCAATTTCTGAACTTATGTGGTTTTGTGTGTATATATATATATATATATATATATATATATATATATACACACACATACATAACGTAAAAACACCCTACCCCCTGGGTAAAATGGGCATGGAAAGCCATTTGATCCAAATTAAATGTAAGGTTTACATACATTTAAAGTACCGTAGCAATAAATGTTTCATTACAAACTGCCAAGACCGTGGTACTTTTGAGCCAATACTTAAAAATAGGAACACGAACAGACTATCCATACACCAGCAACATGCATAATTAAATTAAATCCATCAAACTGCTTTTTTCTTTGACAAAACTAAGTATTCCCTCTTCTGCTTTAGCAAAAAACATGATCAGCAGATAGATGTTCTAGCTTAAAAATCCAATGATGAAACCTGCTGATGAAAACTGATGTATATGGCTAAGTACTATTAATTACCGGCATGCTTTCTTTAAAAGGATTCTGTGATCCGAGTTACTTCTCCAAGGACCAGTGGTTTGGTCTCATTAGACATGAGCTACTAATCCAATATGCTGAGCATTTTTAATATTACTGCTAGAACATGGGACGGCTGCCTCTGCATATGTCACAGAAAAGAAAATTCATCTGTGCAGCAATAAATCTGTCACTAGCTCACTTTGCTAGTTATGAATTTTAACTCCACTTTCAGATTTTGACCGCATTCATCAATCAAAATTAGTTAAAGCAGGCTTAACTAGAATTTCATAGGCAGTATAACTTAAAAGGCCATCAGGAAAATAGGCCAAGTATTAGGTACTGCTCAATAAGCTCAAGGGAAAATAAAACTACCATTGAAATCTAATACTATCATTTTAGGGAACATTTCAAAAAGTATCTGCTGCATCCACAAAAATTGTTACAATAAAGCTAAAAAGGCAAAACTTTTAGGCCCCTTTCACACGATTGGACCGTTCAGGTCCGCCTGTCAGTTTTGACGGCGGACCTGAACAGGCGCTTAATGTTAGTCTATGCCGGATGTCAGCGGAGACATGTCCGCTGACATCCGACCCGGTCCGATCCGCTGAAAAGCAGACGGATGGCTCTACGTCCAGGTCCGTCGCTGGCGGATCGGGGGAGATCTGACGAAAACGGACACGCTGTCCGTTTTAGTCCGATGCCTCCATAGGCGGCAGTGGCGCCTGACAAGCCCCTCCCCGCTCAGTGAGCAGAGAGGGACCTGTCATCCACCGGCTCAGCGGAGATCAACGGACTGATGTCCCCCGCTGAGCCGGCGGACCAAGGCGGGCTCCGTAGAAACAGAGTCCGCCTCGTGTGAAAGGGGCCTAAAGCTTTGGATACCAGGGGGCATGGATTAGAACACCTGTTAGGGAGATTCAGTCTCTGTTCCTCCTATTTACCATTATCGTGGAAAGTGAAGGCAAAAAGACAAAACCAAATTTTGGGTTGTCCCCAGAAAAGTAAGAAATCTTCCAATGGGGACACCAGTTCTGGTGACTTGGGTGTGCCCAAGAGATTCCCTTAATTTGCAGAGATGTATTCCAATGTCCTGTTTTGGCTACGGGACAGGAAGTGAAGGGAAATCTCCCCAATGGGAAACAGATGGCAAAAAATAAACCTTACAGGGGTTATATCCGTCCCTTACTCTATCCAAAATGGGAAAAAAAAAAAAAAATTGCCTACAGTTCTACTTTAACCCCTTCCCGACCGACACGCCGATGTATGTCGGCAGAATGGCACGGCTGGGCAAATGGACTTACAGGTACGTCCATTTGAATTTCCCGCCGTGCCACTGCGTGCGCGCCACCGGTGGCGCCGTCCGGGAGCTCCGTGAGTCGGGTCGCGGGTCCCGCGGACTGGATCGCCGTGTGGATATCTGCGATCGCCTCACGGAGAGGACGAACGGGGAGATACTGATGTAAACAGCATCTCCCCGTTCTGCCTAGTGACAGTGTCACTGATCACAGCTCCCTGTAATCGGGAGCAGTGATCAGTGTAATGACACTGCTAGCCCCTCCCCCCTACAGTTAGTAATCACTCCTAGTACATACTTAACCCCTCCCCGCCCCCTAGTGGTTAACCCCTTCACTGCCAGTGTCATTTAAACAAGAATCAGTGCATTTTTATAGCACTGATTGCTGTATAAATGACAATGGTCCCAAAAATGTGTCAAAAATGTCCGACATGCCCGCCATAATGTCGCAGTCACAATAAAAATCGCTGATCGCTGCCATTACTAGTAAAAAAAAAAAAAAAATTATTAATAAAAATGCCATAAAACTATCCCCTATTTTGTAAATGCTATAACTTTTGCGCAAACCAAACACTTATTACCATTTTTTTTTACCAAAAATATGTAGAAGAATACGATCGGCTTAAACTGAGGGGAAAAAAAAAGTTTTTTTATATATTTTTGGGGGATATTTGTTATAGCAAAAGGTTCAAAATTGTCGCTCTTATTTTGTTTATAGAGCAAAAAATAAAAAAATCGCAGAGGCAATCAAATACCACTAAAAGAAAGCTTTCTGTGGGGAAAAAAGGAGACATGTCGCACAACTGCCCAATTGTCAGTTAAAGCGACGCAGTGCCGAATCACAAAAATTGCTCTGGTCTTTTGCCAGCCAAATGGTCCGGGGCTGAAGTGGTTATACCAATTTGCAGAAATCCATGTTAACTTTGACATTAGAGATATTTCTTTTCATTAGTGGGGGGGGGGGTCTATTGTAAATTTAGAGTTCTATAACATTAAAAACATGAGAGCTTCCAAGGGGCTCAATTCTTTTAAACAGACATCCTCTCTGCAGATGGATGACTGGCAGCTGGGGCTTGCATGAGGAGTGGCACGAATGGTCATTACAACTATGATAGACACATAAGTGGTTGAAATAAAGACTTGGGAATTACCGTATATACTCGAGTATAAGTCGTTCAGAGTATAAGTCGAGGCCCTAATTTACCACAAAAAAATGGGAAAAACTTAGTGACCCGAGTATAAGACGAGGGTGAGAAATGCACAGCTACTGTAAGTGGAAAAGAGGGTCAACAATGCCCATTTGCAGCCTCACTGTGCCCATTTGCAGCCATAGGTCCCCCGAACTTCAAACTCGGTAGTTAAAGGTTTCTAGATGCCCCCTAGCTGCAGCCAAAATTTGGGGTCTCTGAACCCAAAGGGTCCCGAAATGACATTGCTGCAGATGGACACAGTTGACCAAATTTGGGGCCCCGTATCTCGGGGTCACTTAGTGTTAGGAACCCCAAATTTGGTATGCAAACCCAGTGGAACTAGCACCATAAAATATCCAATGCTGGGGTTTCTAGCACCAAGTGTCTCCGAGATACAGGGCCCCAAATATCGGTTCAGAAAATGTCAAGCACTTTTCTGCAGCAGAGAATGACATTTTCCAAACCAGGTTTGGGGCCCTGTATCTCGGGGCCACTTGGTCCTAGGAACCCCAGCTTTGGATATGTTGTGGTACCAGTTCCACTGGGTTTGCACACCAAATTTTGGGTTCTTAGCACTAAGTGGCCCTGAGATACGGGGCCCCAAAGTCAGTTCAGAAAATGTCAAGCACTTTTCTGCAGCATAGAATTACATTTTCTGAACCGAATTTGGGGCCCCGTATCTCGGTGGCACTTAGGGCTAGAAACCCCAGCTTTGGATATGTTGTGGTACCAGTTCCACTGGGTTTGCACACCAAATTTGGGGTTCCTAGTCCAAAGTGGCCCTGAGATACGGGGCCCCAAAGTCGGTTCGGAAAATGAAATTTTTTGCTGCAGAAAAGTGCTTGTCTCGAGTATAAGTCGAGAGGGGCACTTTCAGCACAAAAAAATGTGCTGAAAAATTCGACTTATACTCGAGTATATACGGTATGTCTGAATGGCATGCCATCAGTTGACACTTGCAGTTATTGGAGAGTGGTTTAGATTGGCTCAAGAAAGTCCTTAACCATACAAGGGGCTGGAGAAAATGTATTCTGCCAGAAATGCACTACATGGTCTATTGTCCATTACTTTAACCACCTCAATACAGGGCACTTAAACCCCCTTCCTGCCCAGACCAATTTTCAGCTTTCGGTGCTCTTACACTTTGAATGACTATTACTCAGTCATGCAACACTGTACCCAAATGAAATTTGTGTCCTTTTTCTCACACAAATAGAGCTTTCTTTTGGTGGTATTTAATCACTAATGGGTTTTTTTATTTTTTGTGCTATAAATAAAAAAGGACCGTAAATTTTGTGAAAATTGCCTTTTTCTTTGTTTTTGTCATAAAATTTAGCAAATTAGTAATTTTTCTTCATAAATTTTGGCCACAATTTATACTGCTATATATCTTTGGTAAAAATAACCCAAATTAGTGTATATTATTTGGTCTTTGTGAAAGTTATAGAGTCTACAAACTATGGTGCCAATCACTGAAAATTGAAAACATCTGATCAGGCCTTCAGTACATCAGGTGAATCTCATTTCTTGAGGTACTAACAAGTCAGAAAAGTACAAATACCCCCCAAATTACCCCTTTTTAGAAAGTAGACATTCCAAGGTATTAAGTAAGTAGCATGGTTAGTTTTTTTAAGGTGTAATTTTTTCCCACAATTCTTTGCAAAAGGAAGATTTTTTTTTTTTTTTTTTTTTTTTTTTTCAAAATTTTCATATTAACTGGTTATTTCTCTCACAGAGCATATGCATACAACAAATTACACCCCAAAATACATTCTGCTACTCTTACCGAGTATGGGGATACCACATGTGTGGGACTTTTACACAGCCTGGCCACATACAAAGGCCCAACATTGAAGTCGCACCATCAGGCGATCTACGAGCATAAATTGCACATCTCATTTCTCAACCACCTATTACACTTTTGAAGGCCCTGGAGCACCAGGACAAAGGAATTGCCCACAAAATGACCCCATTTTGGAAAGCAAACACCCCAACGTATAATCTATGAGGCATAATGAGTCTTTTGAACGGTTATTTTTTTTCCAGAAGTTTTTGGAAAATGTGGAAAAAAAATAAAAACGCATTTTTTTTTACACAAAGTTGTCCATTTATAAGATATTTCCAACACATAGCAAATACATAGCAAAAATGACACCCCAAAATACATTCTGCTACTCCTCCTGAGTATGGCGATACCACATGTGTGGGACTTTTACACAGCCTGGCCACATACAAAGGCCCAACATTGAAGTAGCACCATCAGGCGATCTACGAGCATAAATTGAACATCTCATTTCTCAACCACCTATTACACTTTTGAAGGCCCTGGAGCACCAGGACAAAGGAATTGCCCACAAAATGACCCCATTTTGGAAAGCAAACACCCCAACGTATAATCTATGAGGCATAATGAGTCTTTTGAACGGTTATTTTTTTTCCAGAAGTTTTTGGAAAATGTGGAAAAAAAATAAAAACGCATTTTTTTTTACACAAAGTTGTCCATTTATAAGATATTTCCAACACATAGCAAATACATAGCAAAAATGACACCCCAAAATACATTCTGCTACTCCTCCTGAGTATGGCGATACCACATGTGTGGGACTTTTACACAGCCTGGCCACATACAAAGGCCCAACATTGAAGTAGCACCATCAGGCGATCTACGAGCATAAATTGAACATCTCATTTCTCAACCACCTATTACACTTTTGAAGGCCCTGGAGCACCAGGACAAAGGAATTGCCCACAAAATGACCCCATTTTGGAAAGCAAACACCCCAACGTATAATCTATGAGGCATAATGAGTCTTTTGAACGGTTATTTTTTTTCCAGAAGTTTTTGGAAAATGTGGAAAAAAAATAAAAACGCATTTTTTTTACACAAAGTTGTCCATTTATAAGATATTTCCAACACATAGCAAAAATGACACCCCAAAATACATTCTGCTACTCCCCCTGAGTATGGGGATACCACATGTGTGAGACTTTTACACAGCTTGGCCACATACAGTGGCCCAACATCCAAGTAGCACCATCAGGCGTTCTAGGAGAATACATTACATAGATAATTTCCTGGCAACCTATCATTTTTGAAGGCCCTTCATATTTCTAACACATAGCATGTACATACCAAGAATTACAATCCAAAATAAATTCTATTGCGGAAAGGATAAAAAAAAAGTATTACCTGTGCTTTTAGTAGTGTCCACAGAAGAGAGCACTGGTCCAGGCAGCAGTCAGGGATGTGCTTAGCGACAGCAATAACTATCCAGGCAGCAGGCAGGAATATTGTCTATAGTCGGCACAGCACAGTCCATAGGAATTGTCCAGGCAGAGACAGCCAGCACAGCCATAATATTGGTCCTGGTACACTGTTACCTGCAGACACACATTATTGTACCGCTCTCCAGCCCTTCATAAACATACTGCCTTTTGCTACAGCGAATTATTTTCATAGTCCAGGTAGCAGGCAGATGTGTGGTCCGTTCATGCGGCAGGCAAAGGCATGATGGCAGTAAGTCAGCAGAAGGCTGAGGGCCGCAATTGGGTAAGACCTGTGCACAGGGGCACAGGGGTAGAGGCTTCGACCCACCCAAATCTCTATGAAGCCTCCGGACTCCAGACCCTAATCCGAAAATTACAAAACCGGGAGAAAACAAAAAAAATTGTTATCTCCATCCGGAAAAACTATTCTGGAGCCCCTCACATATGTGAGACCCCTGTGTACTATAGTAGCAGGGCAACAGATCAGTCCAAGCGGTAGGCAAAAGCATAGTCCATAAAACAAGCCAGGGTCAGTTAACGTGCAAGCAGTCCAAGCGGTAGGCAGAAGAGTAGTCACAAAACAGGCCAGGGTCAGTTCACGAGCAAGCAGTCCAAACGGTGGGCAGAGGCATAGTCAAAACAGGCCAGGGTCAGTTCATGTGGAAGCAGTCCAAACGGTAGGCAGAGGCATAGTCAAAAAGCAGGCCAGGGTCAGTTCACATTGAAGGCAGTGGCATGGTTATTTGGGGAAGCATGGAAAATGATCAGCGAAAATGGGGAAAATATGGGCTAATAACTTGGGGATGTATGATACAGTTCGAAGCATTCACCAATGCAAAGGCCAGGTTGGGAGGGACACCGGGGACAATGGAAGCTGGTATCTTTTCGAAAACCTCTTCTGCTGCACACACGACATTTTTTTGGCCGTCTTCGGCCTGCTTCCGATGGTGGAATGTTGTACGGGAAGTGCCATTCATGAAGTCGGCTAACAGCATCAGAACGAGGTAATTCTGGGAGGGGTCTTTGTGGATAGATGAGGGACGTGACTACTTCTTCTATGAATTTTAGGAAGGAGGCGGGGCTTTCTGTGGATTTTGTGTAGATTATGTAGGAATTGTAAATGGCCAAATGAATTAGGTACATTGCTACCTTCTTATACCAGAATCGGGACCTCCTTATTGACAAATAGGGCTGAATCATTTGGTCATTGAAATCCACCCCCCCCCATGTAGAGATTATAGTCTTGGACACATGTCGGTTTTTCAATGGGACCTCGTCTTCGCTGAACTACAACTGCAGTGTCATCATGAATGGTGGACATCATGTGCACATCCCTCTTATCCTTCCACCTCAAGGCCAGCACTTCATTACATCTCAGTGTTGCTCTTTCCCCCTTTTTCAGCCTTTTGTTCACAATGGATTGTGGGAAGCCCTTCCTATTTTTTCTTGAAGTTCCGCAGGCCAGGGTTTTTTCAATATATAGGTGTCTGAAAAGGGGCAGGCTGGTATAAAAGTTGTCCAGGTATATATGATAGCCTTTTTTTAGAAGTGGGTAAGCCAGATCCCATACGATTTTTCCATTTGTGCCCATGTAGGCTGGGCACTCAGGGGGCTGGAGCTGGGAATCTCTTCCCTCATATATGCGGAATGCATATAGATATCCCGTGGCTCTCTCACACAGCTTGTAAAATTTGACTCCATATTTGGCCTTTTTGCTAGGAATATACTGTTTTATTCCTAGCCGGCCTGAAAATGGTACCAGGGACTCATCCACACATATATTCTTCTCGGGGACATAAAGTTCTGCAAATCGTTGGGAAAATGAATTTATTAGTGGGCGAATCTTGTATAGCTTATCTAAATTTGGATGATTGTTGGGAGGGCACTGGGTGTTGTCGTTAAAATGAAAGAATCTCATAATCATCTCATATCGGGACCTGGACATAGCGGCAGAATACATGGCCATATGGTGGATGGGGTGGGTGGACCAATAGGTATGTCCTTCATTTTTTTTTGTAAGCCCCATATTTAGGGTGAGGCCCAAAAACAATTTGAACTCCTCAATATTCAAATCTCTCCACTCAAACAGACGGGCATAAGATGATTGGGGGTTGCTGGCAATATACTGCTGGGCATACAAATTTGTCTGGTCCACAATGAACTGCAGCAAAGTGTCGGGCAAAAACAGGTGAAAAAAATTGATCTCTGTAAAATTTTGGGTGTTGGCCTGCACACCTGGCTGTGCTGTGAAAGGGGGAATATTTGGTGATCCCGAGTTGGAAGGCAGCCATGTTGGGTTGGCAAGACCATCTGGCATATAGGTAGCGGCCCTGGCTCTTGGGGGACGTGACACTCCAGTAGTTGGGGGAGTTGAATTTCCTGTGCTGGAACTCGGGTGTGATGTGGCAGCACTGGTACTGGGCATTTGTGCGCGGGGCCCATCTCTGGTGGCAGCACTGGTACTGGGCCTTTGTTCCTGGGGCCTATTGCTGGCGGCAGCACTGGTACTGGGCACATCTTCCTGGGGCCTATTTCTGGCGGCAGAGCTGGTACTGGGAATATAATCCCGGTTGCTGGCGGCTTCCTGGGTTCCAGAGTGTCGTGCCCTTTTAGAAGGGACCCATTCTTCATCCGAACCATTGCTACTCTCGATCGGCTCAAATGCCGAACTTGTTTCGGAATCAGAATGGGACTCTGATAAGAGCTCCCCGGTGCTCTCATCAGTCATAGAGAGGATCTGGAATGCCTCCTCACTTGTATATCCTCTTTTGGACATGGCTGTGCGACGGGTGACAGATGGGTGACAGATGGGTGGCAGGTGACGGTCACTGATGGGCTGTGCGATGGGTGGCAGGTGACGTTCACTGAGAGGTGATGGTGTGATGGGCGATGGTCACAGATAGTTGACAGGCGACGGTCACTGATGGGTAACAGGTGCACCGCTGATGGTCACTGATGGGTGACAGGGCACAGTCACTGATGGGTGACGGGTGAGAGGGCCCGGTCACTGATGGGTGACAGGCCACGGACGGTGACAGGTGATAGTCACAGATTGTTGACAGGCGACGGTCACTGATGGGTGACGGGTGCACCGCTAATGGTCACTGGTGGGTGACGGGTGACAGGGCACGGTCACTGGTGGGTGACGGGTGACAGGGCAGGTCACTGATGGGTGACGGGTGACAGGGCAGGTCACTGATGGGTGACGGGTGACAGGGCAGGTCACTGATGGGTGACGGGTGACAGGGCACGGTCACTGGTGGGTGACAGGGCACCGCTGATGGTCACTAATGGCAGTCTCTATGTGACAGGTGCACTTTTTATGGGGTGACTGTTGGGTGACAGATGACATTTGGGGGGGCCGATGGGACAGAAGTGGTGTTGGTGCAGACACTACAAATACAAAGATCTGTAACTCACTGCTCCTGGCTCTTCTCTCCTCACACTGGAAACGGTGTGTGAGGAGAGAAGGGCTAGTAACAGCTAGTGACAGCTCTTTGTTTACACTTAGTGATTGGCTGTGAATGGATCACAGCCGATCACATGGTACACAGTACTGGCCAATGGCTGTAAACTGTCGTCGGTGACGAGCAGTGTTCCCGGGGAACACGCCGCCACCGACGTGCACGCGCAGCGCGCTCACGATCGCGCGCATGCGCCGTGCAATGCGGGATGTACCATTAGTGATCAGCCGTGACTTCATCACGGCCAATCACGTGGTAAACAGCCATGCCCAGTGGCTGTTCACCCCTGTCGGTGACGAGCGGTGTCTCGGTGACACGCCGCCACCGACAGTACAGGGCTGCGCGCTCACGATCGCGCGCATGCCCTGTTTAAACGGTGGACGTCATATGACGCCCACTCAGAACAATAGGCTTACCGCCCGGCCGTCATATGACAGTGGGCGGTAGGCTACTGGTTAAGCATTAGCTGATGCTCTAGTATGACAACCTTAGGGAAAGTAATATGTACCCCCAACTACTCCAAAAGCCTTCTAGTTGCTTGTTATGAAGAAATATAGTCCATATTTCGGAAGGTTTTTTTCATACAAAATGTTAATTATTTTGACAATAGTTTGGAACAAGCTGCACTGCAAGATATTTATTATGATCCAGTGCAAAAAAAAAATAAAAAAACAAATAAAAAAAAAAAAAATTGTACAAATTGCTGTGGTCCTTGCTGATAATACAATTTCACCCTTGGCAATATGAAACAGTTGCAATCTTATCAGACGCTTGGAGCTAGCTACAGGCCATTCAGTACAAGCACTGGAGATCAGGATCTGTAGCATTCAGCAATATCCTCAGGCCATTTTCTTACCAGGAAATAAGGATTCAGGCAGATGAAGTGCAATTAATAGCAACAGTCACATTAATAGTTGCATAACAGTCTCAGAAGTTGAAGACAACCGGTTAGTCAATTTAAAATTGACAAATAAAAGTGCTCTGAGAAAACGGTATCACAAGATGTACTATCATTGGCCAGAAAACCACCTCTGTGCTTCTCTAAAGCCAGTTGTACTTGGCTACCGATTAAGCCTGGTACACACAATAAGATTATCGGATGAATGATTTTTTTTCATGCTAGTCTCCATATCAAAAATGAATAAGTTACTAAGGTTCGAAAATTCTCATACGACCGAATAAAAATTCAGCAGTGATGTCATGCATTGTATTTTCAGACAAAAAAAAAAAATGTACTGATTAAATGAAAACCGTATCGTACGAGAAATATTTTCGCGTTTGTCCTTTTGGATGGTTTCAGACGAAAGCTGTGTACTAACGATCAGATTATCATACCATCGCTTAGAAAGCGGTATTTTTTTGATCGTGTGGACAGGCCTTTAACCACTTCAGTCCCTGAAGAATTTACCCACTTCCTGACCAGGCGATTTTTTGCAATACAACACTACGTAGTTTTAGGGGGCGATCAAGGGGTTAAGTGTGTCCCATGGGTGTGTTTTAACTGTAGGGGGGATGGGCTGTTAGGGACATGATAGAGATCACTGTTCCTGATCACTGGGAACAGAATATCTGATGTCACCTGACAGAACGGGGATCAGACTTGTTTACACTGGCAGATCGCCGTTCTGCCTCTGTACACCACGATCGCAGGCCGCCGCCGGACAGGGAGTCTGCCAGACCTGCTGGTACGCTGCCCACTACCTTCCATGCATGGACCGCCGTACAGCTACGGAGATTCTTGCAGGAGAGCCGACCTGCCGCCGTATAAAAACAGCGACGGCTGGTGGGCAAGCGGTTACGCCTGCTACACACAATGAGACTATCAGTCGAACGATATTCCTTTTTTGCATGACAGTCTCACATTGAAAATATGGAAAATCTTACGACACAGCTTCGAAAGTTATGTAATGTAGAACATTAACATAACGCATTCTATCGTTTCTGAGCATGCGTGGTCTTGCTCTTCCAACTTTTGAAAACTATAATGATTAAACATAAATCATTGTAGTATCATACAAGGAAAATGTTTGTCCCTTCATCTCATTTCAGATGAACTGTCGTGATCGGCTATCGAAAGCTGTGTACGAATGATCAGATTATCGTAGGACTGCTTCGAAAGCATCATTTTTTTGTCTTTTCTGATCGTGTGTATAAGGCCCCTTTAACACGAGGCGGACTCCATTTCTACAGAGCCCGCCTCGGTCCGCCGGCTTAGCGGGAGATCAGTCCGTTGATCTCCGCTGAGCCGGCGGATGACAGGTCCCTCTCTGCTCACTGAGCGGGGAGGGGCTTGTCAGGCGCCGCTGCCGCCTATGGAGGGATCAGATGAAAACGGACAGCGTGTCCATTTTCGTCAGATCTCACCCGATCCGATAGCGACGGACCTGGACGTAGAGCCATCCGTCTGCTTTTAGCGCATCGGACGGGGTCGGATGTCAGCGGACATCCGACGCTCCATAGGCTAACATGGATCGCCCGTTCAGGTCCGCCGTCAAAACTGACAGGCGGACCTGAACGGTCCGATCGTGTGAAAGGGGCCTTAGGCATTACTTTCCCCAATTTCAGGATTAAGCTCCGCAAAGCATCATCTCTACTAATAGGAGTGCCTTACTGGCTAACCCGAATACATGCAAATTTTGCCACCATGTCTGATATGTTGCCAGGTTTTAATAAAAATACCATATGCCTAAAAAGAGTGAAGCAAATAGGAAGCAAGATCTAGGATTTTTTTTTTTTTTTTTTTTTTTTTTAATACTAAACACCCCGTAAAAAAAGGATTTTTCCAACCGAATAAAAGCCTCAAGGTTATAAAAAAAAGAAAATGTATATACTGTATGAAGTTCTTTAGCGGGGTGACTACTGGTTGTTGGATCCCCCGTGCTTACAAAAAAAGTCAGCCAAAAGTGAAACAATTAGAAAGGAAAAATAAAATATCAGAAGGTCGAGGCAGAAAATATTGGACAGATTAAAGTGCTGCAGTTTGTCTATCTTTTGATAATTCTCACATCAAACTACTCAGTTCTGAAATGTAAATGTCACACTGGTGTGCAATCATTTTTCTGAAGGAAATTACCATTTAAAGTATATTTAAAAAGGCAAAATTTGTTCTTTGCCACGACAACTACAACTGGGACTGAAAATTAGGGAAAATGAAAAAATGGAACATTTTGAGTTGACACCATAATGGTGACATCTGATCCACAGACAATGACTAAGGGGAAAGTTATCTCACTTTGGAGTAACATACTTTCACAAGAAATCAGGAACAAATAAAAAATAAAACAAATTAATAAATAAAATGGGATCCCTACTCTAAAATGGAAAAAAAGGTTTTGGCTTTAAATGAGACATCCACCTTTCTGACCCATTTTAGGGTATAGCAGCCCCCTTACAGAATCCAGGAATTTTTCTCCCGGCTGGCTATTTAAAGTGGTTCTAAAAGCAGAATGTTCTCTCATCTTAATGTTTTCTCTGTATTAAGGTGAAAAACCACCTGCATGTAGCTCCCCACCCTAGCTCCACTTATACTTACCTGAGCCCATACCTCTTCGCTCTCTCCCTCCTCAATGGCTTACAGACAGCAGCAGGAGCTATTAGGTTCCCGCTTCTATCAATCACAGCCATTGAGGAAACAGGGAGGGGAGCACATAGCGACTTGCTATGGGGGCACTCGGTGGGGGGTAGGGGACAGGAGCACCAGTAGGGGAAAACAGTAGTATCAAGACTGCTCTGTGCAAAACCACTGCACAAAGCAGGTAAGTAGAACATGTTTGTAATTAAAAAAAAAAAAAAAAAAAAGTAAAAAGTAGCCAGTGAAAAAACTACAAGTTCCATCATCCCTTGCAGTATAGGAACTTGTAGTTTTCAATGGCGCACTTCAGTGGTGACATCACTGCACTTGTAGTCGGATACTGTCCCCAGCCCCATAACTGAAGATCTGTACCTCAATACGAACCTGTGGCTGGAGGAATAGTCTGCTGGAGCCAAAGCATGGCACCCACGATGCACCAACTAAAGCCGTAATGCTTTCCAGGCTCCAAGGCATAAAAAGTAATTAATGCTAATTTTTATTTAGCAATAAAATTAACAGGATCCCGACTGGCTCACGTCTATATACGGGGGCAGAATGGCTGCCCTACAGGGTTCCTTTAAGAGCCACCGGAGGGGCGCGAGCGCCCGCTGTGCAGTGGGGGGCCCGATGCGCGTGGCTGGCGATTGCGATCGCGTGCACAAGCACAGGGATTTGTGTGTGTAAAACACACAAATCCCTGTGCTGTCCGGAGAGAGGAAATATGTTGTTTTTTCCTACTATGTAGGAACAGCGATAAGTCTCTTCTACTCAGTCCTATCCCCATATTGTTAGAACACACTGAGGGAATACACATTTAGCCCCTTGACCGCCCCCTAGTGTTAACCCCTTCCCTACCAGTGTCATTTACACAGTAATCAGTGTATTTTTATAGCACTGATCACTGTATAAATGTCAATGGTCCCAAAAAAGTGTCCGATCTGTCCATCGCAATACCGCTAAAAATCAGATCGCCGCCATTAGTAAAAAAATAAAACTAAAAATGCCATAAATCTTTCCCATAGTTTGTGGACGCTATAACTTTTGTGCAAACCAATCAATATACGCTTATTGCGATTTATTTTTTTACCAAAAATACGTAAAAGAATATATATTGGCCTAAACTGATGAAGAAATTTGTTTAAAAACATTTTTTTGGGGGATATTTAACATAGCAAAAAAAATTTTTTTTCTTCATAATTCTCGCTTTTTTGTGTATAGCGCAAAAAATAAAAACCGCAGAGGTGATCAAATAACACCAAAAGAAAGCTCTATTTCTGGGGGTGGGGGAAGGACGCAAATTTCGTTTGGGAACAACATCGCATGACCGCGCAATTACCAGTTAAAGCGACAATGCCAAATTGTAAAAAAAGTGCTGTTCAGGAAGGGGGTAAAACCTTCCGGGCCGGAAGTGGTTAAAAGGTGAATTTATTACTTTTTTTTTTTTGCGAAAAGGTTGACTATAGCTCTGAGGCCCCTTTCACACTGGGGCGGTGGGGGTGTCGGTGGTACAACAGCGCTATTTTTAGTGCTGCTGTACCGTCGTTCTTGCAGCTGTATTCGGCCGCTAGCGGTGCGGTTTTAACCCCCGCTGGCGGCCGAAAAAGGGTTAAAATCACTCGTACAGCGCGGCTATAGCCGCTGTATTGCCGCGGTATAGCCGCGCTGTCCCATTGATTTCAATGGGCAGGAGCGGTTAATACACTGCTCCAAAGAAGCGGTTTGCAGGACTTTTTTCACCGTCCTGCCAGCGCACCGCTTCAGTGTGAAACCCCTCGGGCTTTCACACTGAACAAACAGCGGAGGCTGTTTAGGGGCGGTTTGCAGGCGGTATTTTTAGCGCAATAACGCCCGCAAACCGTTATTTTCAGACAAAAAAAAAAAAAAAAAATGTACTGATTAAATGAAAACCGTATGATCTGGTATCGTACGAGAAATATTTTCGCGTTTGTCCTTTTGGATGATTTCGGACGAAAGCTGTGTACCAATGATCAGATTATCATACGATCGCTTAGAAAGCGGTATTTTTTTGATCGTGTGGACAGGCCTTTAACCACTTGAGTCCCTGAAGAATTTACCCACTTCCTGACCAGGCGATTTTTTGCGATACGACACTACGTAGTTTTAACTGACAACTGCGCGGTCATGCAACGCTATAACCAAAAAAAAACGCCCCAGTGTGAAAAGGGTCTAAATAAGACCACAACTATTGAAAGTCTACATACTTCTCAAGAATTGCTACAAAGTTGTTTTATCTACATCTGGACTGGAAACGCCACAAAAACTCAGTTAAAACTGTGAAAATGTATGAATGAGTAGTAATGAGTTGGTTTATGGCATAATATTAGGATGGATATTACTAACTGCATATGGCTTAGAAATTTCAAGCATTCCTTAAAGCAGAACTGCAGTAATTTTTTCATCTGTCCATCTATTAAATCTTCTGCCCTTGTTGTTTTAACTTTGGATAGTGAACCTTTTTTTTCGCCAGTAAATACCTTATACAGCCCACTTCCTGTTTGATAAAAAGCCTAGGCTTATGATATCATGCACAGCTCTCACTCAGTCTGCCAGGAAGGGAGGGGGAGGGGGGGTGAGGCATACCATAAGAGGGCAAACGAGAGCTGCAGAGCTAGAGGTGTGCCTCTGTGTAAATCCAGAAAGCGTACAGGCAGCAGCTTCATCTGCCCACAGTTAAAATGGTTGCAGCCAGACATAGTGGAGGGAGATTTCTGCAGCATATTTGGCAAGTACAGAATCACAGTATATATAAAATATGCAAAGCATTTCCATTCTCCATCATGAATTGCAGGTGTACTCACAAAAAGTTCTTTGATTATACCCACATTTGGATGCCCATCAAGAGATTGTTAGGCCAGGTTCAGCTGCAGCATGGGTGTATGTGCCGTTTTCTTACATTTTTTCCTGAATTTTTAGCTGCTGTCTCAGACTTCTATAAGGTTACGTTTTCTGAAAGAGCATCATGCCCCATCCTCGGGGCGCTTTTAGAAAACGAGGCAAAAAATTTGCAATGTAATAATAGGGCCGTGGCTAGAAATGCAGTTAAAATACATGTAAACTGTACATAAAAAACTGTGCTGAGGCCAAGCTACAGCACACCAGTGGGAACCTAGCCTTAGACCCCGATTGATATCCACAATGGATAGACACCCTGTGTCACCAGAACATCTTTTTCATTTTGCAGCAAAGTGGTGTCCAAGCATTCTCTTTGCCATTTCTGAAGAAAATTACCCCATCAAGTCTCCCTGCCTTGTGATTGGCAGTGAGCAGATTCTTCAGCTGAAATTTATCTTAATATCAGATATTGAACCTGCCAACCTTGTCTATACTGCAAGTACAGATGCATTAATATCAGCCTACATGACACTTTCTGGCACTGTCAATTCAAAGTATCAACAGTTGCTGGCACAGACTCTTATTGGCATCAACACTTCGCTGATGCATGATTTCTTGCCACAGGCAAGCATTCTTAATGCCTCTGCTCATGTCTGGCACTGGCAGTATTGCTGGCTGCACACAGAAGCAAATGGAGTTACCACAAGGCTGTTCTGTACAAACAAGAAGTGGCTGGAGCTGCTCTGTCCTAGTTTTTTTCCCCAGTGCATGCTGGGACACAGGAACCTCCACTGCCTCTTCCAACACAGAGTATTGACACACATGTAAACAGGCCTTTACTGCCTGAATTCTGACCAATTTATCCTCACCTTCCTTGTATCACCCTGCTCTTCCCTTTGTTTGGGAATCTGTATCTCCTGTTGGAGCTTAGACAGAACTTCACCCATTTCTGGCCAGGCGCCCACTTACTTTCCTTGATTATTTAGACAAGAAGAGAAAAAAAGTTTAGACACCCTTCCCCACCCGCAAACCTCCTGGGACCCGTCATCTCCTAGGAGACTGGGAAATCTTTCAGAAAGCACAGTGCATCTCACGCACACGCAAATGGGAGCTGGCTGTGGAGCCGGCTTCCCATATCGAAGATGGCGGCACTGGGGACCCAAAGACCAGCAACCAACTGGCCAGGGTGAGGAGAGCGTTGGATCCCTGGACAGGTGTCTTTATCAAAAGTCAGCTATAGTATTTGTAGCTGCAGAATTTTTTTTTTCATAAACAAGTGCCTCTTTAGCTTTGGTTGATGAATTTGTCAGAGTGTCAGGGACCGGCAATAGGCTACTAATACATGTTCCTCATATCTGGAAAATGGGAAGCAACCTCATGGCAGGTTAAAGTAGGAAAGGTGAATATAAAAGTTTGGGTAGAAGGAGATTTGGTCATTTTACTATGAATGGAGGAAGTGGCATATAATCTTTAAAGCCCACCTCTTTAACAGTCAGGAATGATGAGAACCTCTGAGTTCACTACCCTCTGTAGTCCCATCAGAAAGGTTTCCCTTTATGTCTGTGTGTTCCGTTGTACAAGTATAGTAATATAGACTTCCCAAAAGTGATATACAACTCTAAGAGCCCTTTTTCGTAAAGAATTAGAAACGCTTATTTTTTTTTCTGTATTACTGGCTGGGTTCAGTTATAGATCCATGCTTCCTGTCTGAGTGTAAGGGGAAAAATAGATAGAATAGATATGTCTATCTCAGAGCTCTTTCATCTCTGCCAGCCTTGGTTAGATACAGTAGTTAGCAAGGTTAAGAAAAAAGACAAACAGCTCATGTTTAACCCACTAATATATTCTGACAGCGTTAATTCAGAGAACCAAAGAATAGATCAGTTCAGACCTTTTTAATATTTGGCCAATGAATCACTGTTGATATACAGAATACTGCTGCCATTCCAAGGCCAACCTTCCAGGCACAGCTCAAAATTGACATCAATTATAAACTTCTTATATACGATTTTCATGACTATACTCAATGCGAATAGAATATAATAAATTTATATATATATATAAATAAAAGGAAGCTTGTGAATCAGCAGTTAAATGCTGAGATTGCACCACAGTGGGAGGGGCTGTCTGAGCCCAAACAGCCACAGCCTACCTGAGTGTGGCAAGTAAGCTCTGAATAAAAAAAGTGGTTTTAAAAAAGGCTGAAGTTTCTTTTTTACCTTAATGCATTAAGGTAAATAACTTCCTGGGTGTAGGCGCACACCCCCCCCCCCCCCCCCCATTACCTGGGTCTCAGCTCGATACAGTGACATGCATCAGAGCAGTGGCTCTCCCAGGTCACTTTCTCTCTTCATTGGCTCACACAGCAGCAGGGGCCATTGCCACCGTTTATGTTGTACAAATTTCAATAAAAATAAAACATTTCTTTCCCTTAAATTTTTTTTTGGATCACTTTTATTCCTATTACAAGGAATGTAAACATTTTTTGTAATAGGAATAGGGCATGACAGGTCGTCTTTACAGAGAGATCTGGTGTCTCTCCTCCAAGCCAAAAAAAAAAAAAAGGCAGTTTACATATCTGCCAGAGCATAAAAGTGACATTGTTTCCGGCCTCTGAGGGTCATAGAGATGGCCGGAGATTACCTGGGTCCACAGCCAGCTCTATGTTAAACTGCCGCCACCAGCAGATTTTTTTTCTCCGGCTCCCTGATCACATGGGAAAGACTGAAGAAGCGCAGGAAGGCCTGTAAAAGCAGTTAAGTGGCTAAACAGCTGTGTATCACATTTTGGGGCTGGGGGGCGTTGAAAGGATATCTGGATGATGCCTGTAGCCGCAGCCATCATTTAGATATCTCTACTAAGCCCAGAACTTCATAGGACGTCCTACAGGCTGGAAGTGGTAAAAAAAAAATTAAAATTAAAAAATCTACAAGCTTTAGAATCACGTTAACAATGCAGCATTGTTGCATTTGGTAGACTTCACCTGCAGGCTCAATAGGCTTTTTGGGTCAACTAAAAACAATTTTTTTTTTTGCTGGCCAACATGAAAGTATGCGGGGGGAACTTTTGTCTTTCTCCCCTACATAGATCTCCGCTTGCTACCTGTTCTGCAGACAATGATTTCACCGGACAGGAAGGAAAAATCTGCAGCATGGACAAACGGCAATAAAACGCTGATGAGTTGTAGCCTTTCCCTATTTGAAAACCTCTCAGCAGAGCAGGTGAAATATCTTTGATGGTGCCTTGGAGAAATGGAAAAAGCCAACAAGGGTTCTAAACCTTCCTCACTCTATGCAAAACCTAAAAAATAAAGTTTTGGCTAACTATATATCTGCCAGTGCAGCCCTAGTCCTGGGCTGCATCATTATTACAGTTAAAGAGTGGACACTCAAGATGTCCATTCCTGAGAAATGACCAAAAAAAAAAAAAACGCAAGGAGGAAGAAGATCTACAGGCAAACTAAACAACTTTCTTTCGAGAGAGAAATGTGTGAGCCTTTTTGTCTGTTTGTGCGTGTATTGTTTTGTTTGTTAGGGTGCATCATTTCTTGGCTGGTTGGCAACTTTAGCCAGTACATGCAGTATTACTTTTTATATGGGGATGAAGGTCTCCAGCATCTGCTATATATAGTTATACACACACTTTACTTCTTTGGTTACTACTGCTATTGGGGCTCTGCATAGCCGATTATAGTGTCATCACATGCTGTGTTCTAAAGGCCTCTGTTTCGTAAGTCCTACTAAAAGTTGCCAAATAAACAGCTTCATGGAAGGAAAAATTAAAAAAAAAAAAAAAAAAAAAAAAAAAGACAGAGACACACCCTTTCCTTTCTCTTACTGCAGATTTGCAATTTTGTCCAGTCATTCTTGTGAAACATAGCACTCTATCAATCAGGACCTTCACTCTGCTACAGGTTTTCCACTACTGCTTCCTTGGTCTCCTCCCTCCTCCCTGCTCGTTTTACAAAAAGGTGACTATGCCAATTCCCTGTTCTGTGCAGGTGATACAGGAATTACAAATCGTCTGCTAGGTAAACAGACACATGTATTTTTTTTTATGTTTTTTGCAGTTTGCCTTAAGTTTCAATTTTAAAAGCACAAAAACCACAATACAGAAGAGTGGAAAATCACGGATGACAAACCGCAGCTAAATAAAAATGGGTTCAAGGCTTTGAGAGAGAAGTATGGGTATTTTTTTTCCCCCCAATCATGCTTACCTAGGTGGGTGCAGCATCTGTCCCCCGGAGCCTCTACACTGATAACAGAGCGATCCAACATCGCCAATGGCTCGGTTCTCACAGCTCCCCAAACAGAGAGCTGCAGACTGTCAGTCACAGCTCTCTGTTCTTCTCCCTCCTCGCTCATTGGAGCGCTGACCTGTGGAGGGGGCGGCCATCTCAGTGGCTCGCTAAGAGGCTGGCCGGGTGTCAGTCCAGGCACCTGGCAGATCCAGAATCTGTGGTCGGGATGACGTGGTGCCTGGACCGATATTGGTGACATCAGCAGAGAGGGGACTTTAGTCCCCCCTCGGCGAAAATGGGTCACAGGAGTGCAAAACAGGAGCCACAGGAGAAGTCCAGCCAAACAAGCTTTGGCTGGACTTCTGTTAAAGCACTATTAAACCCAAAAGGCAAACATTTAAAGTGGTAGAAAGTCTAGACCAAAAAAAAACACCACCCTGTAAGACAATGGCATAATGTGCCTTCACCCAGTCTTCCTTCTGGGTTAGAGTGCTCCGGCCGTCTGATTGGCCAAGCCAAAATGACATGTGTGGGAGTCACGGCTGTGGCACAGGGCTCTGATGAGATGGCACGGGTATGCAGTCCCCTCAGAGCGCATGCGCCTGTAACGTCACCGGCTCCATGCAGTGTGAATATCTCCTAAACAGTGCAAGTTTAGGAGATATTTACTGTACCTACAGGTAAGCCTTATTATAGGCTTACCTGTAGGTACAAGTAAAAAAAAAAAAAAAAAAAAAAAAAAAGACTTTACTACCACTTTAATATATTATAGCTTACCAATTTTTAGATGTAATGTTTTAGTTTCCTTTTTTAGGCTCTCTTGTATTGTCATCTGGTGATCCAGCAGCAAGTCTGTTTTTCAAAAGCTCAAGCTCACCAGCAGAAAGTATCAGTTTACATGGATAAGAAACAACTTAAAGGTAGGGGTGATAAAAACGATCAGCTTTTATTTATTCATACAAACAAGAAAGGGAATTTTTTTTTTGCTGTAACTGCTTATAAAGTGTGAGCTGGAGTTTGGCTTCAGTTTGTTAATGTAATTAAACCTGCTAATACATTTAACACTACCCTCCCACCCATCTACAGCAGGACAGAAGCCCAGACTGTGTGCTATATATGTCCACATCCTAGCAAATAAAGTACTACTATGAACAGAATATTTAGTCATGGACTGTGTCTGGACATAGACGAGAAACTGAGCGCCATAAAAAAAACTTGAGGTACCATTAGAAATCTATTACACATCATTAAACATTACTCTGCACATAGGGGTTCACAACAAGCAAAGATTCCGAATACAGTTCACATGTGAACAACGCGTTTTGGAAATACTTTTAGGAGAACATGTGACAGAATCAGTGCACCGATTCCAGAACCAATGTGAGCAAGTCAACATAAAGATAGCATGGTAGTCAAAGTAGTCAAGGCATATATATTCCAAAGAGGAGGCTCTTGATAAGTAATAATGACAGTTAGTTAGTTCTTCTGCACATAAGTGTGATAGCCCGGTACAGGTGTAAAAGATACCACAATCGCTGGAGAATGCTTTGAGCCTTGCTGCCCTCTAGGACTGGGGAAGTCCTGAAGCCACTACAAAAAAAAAACAAAAAAAAACAACAACAACCAAAAGAGGGCGCACCAGTCTAGTATTCTAGTTTAAGAATACTCAAACATGCAAATTAAAATCGTTCGAGGTACTCATTTACAGATCAGTAGTCCTAGACTTGGCACACTCCAAAGTGCAGGAGGACCTCACCAGCATCCTTTCTGGCCAATGCGTTTCAAAGCTAACCACTTTTTCATCAAAACCAATGGTGCCGTCTGTGCCTCATGTTCTCCTTCCTCCAGAATTGTGTCCCAATAATACAGGTGCGTCAGTGGCCAGATCACCAGGCGAAAACAGAAAGCTGATGCAGCCACCACATCTAATGATTGGGAAGCTGCAACATAATACATTTTTGGTTTTGGGTTTAATACAGCTTTGAACCAATAGGGTTTCCATCTCTGACATTTACCATGTCCTGTGAGTAGGCACCGCTGTGTTATACTTTTCACAGAGCCTGCCTTCTGAATTACAGGAGGTGCCGATAGGAAGAGTTTCGGGATGTGGAGTCAGCACAGGACTCGCTGCTTATGAGCAGAAAGGTACCGTGAGATATGTAGTCCTTAGAAACTGAAATTAAACAGCAAAAGACAAGATCAAAGAATGCAGGGAATCCAGGAAGTTGTGTAAAGAGATGGCAAGCAGATAGGCAGCACTCACAACATGGAAGGAATTTGTTCAAGTAAGCTTAGTATGAATTGTCAAGCATAACTACTGTAGGTATTGTTACAATGGTGATTTTACAAAATCAAAGTATGTTGTGCCTATAGATCTTCTTTATTAACCTCTGGCATGCTTTTTTGTGGTAGAATTGGTGATCACTGCATTGTAAGCATGCGTTTGGTGGCAGACTCCAACACTTTGAAAGTCCACATTATACCTGGTGTGTAAGGCTGAGAAATTGATAGAGGCAGAAGACTAAGCCTCGGTTCACACTGCCGTGACTTGGGATCCGACTTGAGACCCCAAGTTGCGCGACATGTGAAATCCCATGTTAGTCAACGAGAGCTGTCTTAATTAGAACTACTGAAGTCACTCTGACTTTAGAAAAGGTTGCTGTACTACTACAAGGCGACTTCTGACTTGTGCCCAAAGACTTTAATGGAAGTCGCCTCCAAGTCGGATCCTCTTCTCAATTGATGTGATTTGGATCTGACATTACAGGGAGATTACCCAGGCATTCCCTAAAGTTGCTTCAAAGTCCGGGCAAAGTTGCCCAACTTTCAGGTCGCAGACGTGTGAACGGAGCCTTAAAATGATACTAAACACACACTGTTTAATTTATGTGGATGATGGCACAATTTTTTTATTATTAAAACCCCCACCTTTTTACGAATCAATATACAGCTGTCACATAACCCAGCTCTTTCCCAGCCTGTCTGCAGGGAAACATAAGCAGAAGGAGCTTCTTGTCCTCTGCTGCTGGTCACAAGAAATAAAGAATAAAAAAAAACGCCTTTGAGCTAGAGTAAAAATTATTTTAAAAAAACAATAGTTTAATTGTGATCCAAAAATATATACCACATTAAAATCTTCATTTTTTTTTTTTGTAATATCATGGTTTGGGTGGATTTGCACCAGTCACAGGCTGTGTCACACCCCACCAGCCTGTGTCTTAGTATAAGAGGGAGGTGAAGCCACTATTAATCTACATGTAATATCCCACCTCTATTGTGTTTAGCTGGTTAGTGGGCATGAAGGAGGGAGGGGTGAGCAGTCATTGTGTATACACCCACATGTTACTCTATAGTCACATAGGCTGCTCAGATGCAATAATGAGGAAATGCTCAGCATAGAAACTCACTGAAAACTGAGCATGCGCAGAGTTGCCACCGCAGCTGCAAAATCTAGGGATGCCCTGAAATTTCAGCCGCCGAAACATATCAGCTGAAAATGGCCTTTTCGGCAATGTGCCAGGACGGGTGATCTGTCTATCAAAGTGCCCTGACAAGGGAGAGGGGCTGTATGTGACAGCGCGCGGCGGGGAACACACATCTATTGAAATGAAAGCCGTTATGTTCCCGGCGCTCTAATCAACCAGGCGGCGGCTCTCCTACTCTGCACAGGCCGGCTGCATCTGACGGGCACTGGTGAGGCTGCATTGATCTCCTGTACCATGTCCCCAGTCTCTAACCATCTCCTGCACCATGTCCCCAGTCTCTGATCATCTCCTGCACCATGTCCCCAGTCTCTGATCATCTCCTGCACCATGTCCCCAGTCTCTGACCATCTCCTGTAAAAATAATTTCGGTATCGGTTTTCGGCCTAGTGTATTTTTCATTTTCAGTATTGGTTTCTGCACCAAAAAACCCATTCAGTGCACCCCTAGCAAAATCCCTAGCTGAATTGGGGACATGAACAGAAGGTGGAGCTAGAGAGCAGCAGGATCAACCAGGTATATGCAGAATACAGAAAACAAATCTCATAGCGACTGAGTATGAACAGCATGTAATACAGCATTTGATAGTTTTTTTTTATACAATGTGGGTTTAGTGACAGTGTAACATGATGGGTACAAAGAAAAAACCTTTATAGAATGACAGTCAAGCATCCCCTTCCCTCAGCCTAGACTACCTCCAGAGTATTTGGAGACAGACAAGATGGAAAGTTGTCCCCAATGGTGTTGGAATATGGAAGACTCTTTTTGCAGCCATAAAACATGTATAGATCTGCCCATTGCAGCTTTTGCTCCGATATACATTGAATTGCCCCTTAAACTTCCCCATCCCCCAACTAATCCTCAAACACGTGAAAAAGCAGTCATAAAACAGTATATTGCCTTTTATATGAGTTTGCTTGGCCTTAGCTGAAGCACAGATATTGGTGTCTTGAGATCACCAAGAACAATCGAATGCACATCCCCTGAGCATATTGCTAATACTTTTCAGGAGAGAAGAAATAATGGGAAAGATTTAAACTCCATTCCCAGTAGTGATGGATGTTGTCAAACGCACAGCTTTATAAATGGCATTGTGCAGTTTTATTGAAGCTTTTGTGATCACGTAGTTAAGTCATCAAGTGGGATGTGTAAAAACACGTTAAACATTCTGACTATATCCCAAATGATCATGTGTTTGGATAAAACAGTGGAAAGCAGTATGAAATATGTTGGCAAAATTGACATCCTGCAAAGCACAAAAATAAGTGCCCATCGTGAAAAGTGCTGCATAGGAAACAATGTCAGACAGGAGCAGCTGGATTCCAATTTAAACCAGCCTTGCATGGAGAGGAGTGTCTACATTCACACTTATGGGATACAAAAAAGCTGTGAAAATGTTTTTATTTGCACAGCGGAGATTCTGGATCTTTGCTGGTGAGCAGCAGAATACCAATACATTTTCATTAAAATCCTACCGTGAAAAACCTGACGGGATGACACATGAAACTCCTCACCCAGGAGCATTTTCATTCTCATTATGTACAATGCAGAAGAACATCTCCACTTCCACTTTCTTAGGGCTACAATCACCCTAGGTGCATATCACATCATCGACGGATGTCAAAGCTAGGCTCAGTCAGATAAAGAAAAAAAAAACAAAACATTTAGACTGCTTCAGTATTCATTGAAGAAACATTTTAAAGCAAATCCACGCTTTGTTTCGGGTAAACTGATAAAAAAAAAAAAATAGAACTTTGGTCAGGTTTCTATTGCTGTTAGGGTTCTCTTTTATTCATACCCCATCCCTATGATGCCTTGGCACCTGGAAACAAAATAAAGGGTAGCTTCTTTAAGTGTTACTAAACCCAGGACCCAGCATTCACTAGAACTGGTCTTCCACAGAAAATGGAAATGCAGTTATTTTAGTAAATATAAACTGCTAAATAGCTTTTCTCATCAGCAGTATACAGTAAAACCTTGGTTTGAGAGCATTTTGCAAGACAAGCAACATTTAAAAAATGTTTTGACTTGATATACAAGTAGCCTCACGTAACAACCGAGTATAAAAGAGAAGAGAGGCGTCTCTAAGTGTAGCAATATGGTTACATTTAATGAAGATACAACATTTTGCAACTCACATGGTTGATGATTAAAACAGGCACATCTAAGTACGTAGGCATCCGGGGTAGAGCTGTCTACATAAAACCATCCTCCGCACCGTCATCTACGTCATCCCTTCCACGCTGCGATCCACAAGCGATTCATGCCTCGCTTTCAGGGTAGTCTTCCTGGTCATGATTGCAGACTGACAGCGGTGGGAGCCGGCGCTGCGGAGGATGATCTATGTGGACGAGGGCTAAAACGATTAATCGATATTCGATTTTCATTATCGATTAGTTGGTCCACACCTTCCTCCCTGTCCGTCCGTCCAAATCCTCCTGTGTACAAGGCGCCGCCATATGTGACCAGGCACGTCTGCGCCTCTCCTCAGTACATTATTTTTTATGACAAGTGCCCCAAGAATGATCCTCCTAAGTAACTCCTAGGTATTCCTGGGAGGGGGGGGGGATGGTGTCCCATCATTGGTGTTCCTGGGGGGGGGATGGTGCCCCATCACTGGTGTTTCCGGGGAGGAATAGTGCCCCATCATTGGTGTTCCAGGGAGGAATAGTGCCCCATCATTGGTGTTCCCGGGAGAAATAGTGCCCCATCATTGGCGTTCCCGGGAGAAATAGTGCCCCATCATTGGCGTTCCCGGGAGAAATAGTGCCCCATCATTGGTGTTCCCGGGAGGAATAGTGCCCCATCATTGGCGTTCCCGGGAGGAATAGTGCCCCATCATTGGCGTTCCCGGGAGGAATAGTGCCCCATCATTGGCGTTCCCGGGAGGAATAGTGCCCCATCATTGGCGTTTTACTCTAGAGTTTGAGTGTAACACTAAGTTTTTTCATTATTACTTTTAAATAAAACGGAAAAATGGCATATTACGGGTTTTTTTATGATTTTCTGATCAAAAAAATAATCGGCCGATTAAGCGATTATGAAAACAATCGTTAGTTGCAGCCCTAATGTGGACATCTTTACCACAGATGCCTGCATACTTAGATGTGCCTGTTTTAATCATCAACCATGTGAGTTGCTAAATGTTGTACCTTCATTAAACGTAACCATATTGTTACACTTGGAGGTGCCTCTCTTCTTGTTTATACTCTGTAGGTTCTGCTGGATTTTGCTTCTAATCCCCTTGTGGAGGCTGCCATTTGTGGATGGACATTTTATGGTTACACAATCACATCATTATATTATTATACAGGATTTATATAGCGCCAACAGTTTACGCAGCGCTTTACCATATAAAAAAGGGAGACAATACAGTTATAATACAATAAAATACAAGAGGATTAGGAAGGCCCTGCTCAGAAGAGCTTACAATCTAATAGGGTGGGGCAGGTGGTACAAAAGGTTGTAACGGTGGGGAATGAGCTGTTGGAAGTGGAGGGAGATTAGTTGGAGATGTGAGAGGCTTTCCTGAAGAGATGAGTTTTCAGGGATCGCCTGAAGGTAGCAAGAGTAGGGGATAGCCGGACAGGTTAGGGTAGGGAGTTCCAGAGGATGGGAGAGGCTCTGGAGAAATCCTGGAGACGAGCATGGGAGGAGGAGGAGGAGATGAGAGAGCTTGAGAGCAGGAGGTCTTGAGAAGAGCGGAGAGGACGATTTGGGTGATATTTGGAGACCAGATTGGTGATGTAGCTTGAGTTGTGAATGACTTTGTATGTTGTGGTTAGTATTTTGAATTTAATTCGCTGGGTGATTGGGAGCCAGTGCAGGGATTGGAGGAGAGGGTTGGCAGACACTGAGCGGTTGGTAAGGTGGATAAGTCTGGCAGCAGCATACATGATAGACTGAAGAGGGGATAGTCTATGGAGAGGCAGGCCAATGAGAAGGGAGTTGCAATAGTCAAGGCGAGAGATAAGGGAGTGAATGAGGTGCTTGGTGGTTTCATTTGTTAAAAAGGGGTGAATTTTAGAGATGTTACAGAGGTGAATTCTACAAACTTTTGACAACGATTGGATTTGAGGCTGAAATGACAAGTCAGAGTCCAGGATTACACCTAGTAACCTGGCGTGAGGGGAGGGACTGATGGTTGCATTGTTGATTTTGATGGAAAAATCGTGGAGGGGGGGGGGGGAATATTAATAGCTCAGTTTTAGAGAGATTTAGTTTAAGGAAGTGGTGCGACATCCATGCCGATATGTCAGTTAGTAAGTTAGTAATGCGAGAGGAGGTTGAAGGAGTGAGGTGAGGAGTAGACAGATAGATTTGGGTGTCATCGGCGTATAAGTGATATTGGAAGCCGTGGGCGGTTAACAAGTGAGAAGGGGAGGAGGTGTAGATAGAGAAGAGAAGGGGTCCAAGAACAGAGTCTTGGGGGACCCCCACAGAGAGGGGCAATGGAGAGGAGGAGACAGTTGTAGGTGACACTGAAGGAGCGCTGTGATAAATAGGCAGAGAACAAGGATAGAGCAGAATCTCGGAGGCCAAGGGAATGTAGTTTATTGAGAAGGAGCGGGTGGTCAGCAGTATCAAAGGCCGCAGAAAGGTCAAGTAGTAGGAGTATGGAGTACTGGCTGTTGGATTTTAGCAGTTAGTAAATCGTTGGCGAGTTTTAGTAAGGCAGTTTCCGTGGAGTGCTGCAAGAGAAAGCCAGGCTAAGGGGTCAAGGAGGTTATTTTCACTGAGGTAGGAGCTAAGACGGTTGTAGACTAAGCGTTCTAGAAGTTTAGAGGTGAATGGGAGCAATGAGATGGGTCTTAAGTTGTTCAGGTCGGTAGGGTCCAGTGAGGGCTTTTTAAGTATGGGAGTGATCTGCACATGTTTTAGAGGGGAGGGAAAGGCGCCACTAGAGAGGGAGAGATTGAAGATGTGAGTGAGGGAGCATAGGATAGAAGAAGAGGGTGACAGTAGTACTTGTGAGGGAACAGGATCCAAGGGACAATTGGTTAGGTGGGCATATGAGAAAAGTTTTGTAACCAATTCAACAAAAGGGGAGAGTGTTGAATTACATAGCTATAATCTTTTTTTATAAGGACTATAAACTGAAAGACGTATGAATAAATGATTGTGGAGGGAATCATCTGAGTTTCCATTATTTCTTATGGGGAAATTCACTTTGATATACAAGTGCTTTGGATTACAAGCATGCTTCCAGGAACAAATTATGCTTGCAATCCAAGGTTTTACTATATAGCAGTCTTGTGACACAGCAAATCACCTGACTTGTAACCAATAGAAAATCTATGTAAAGATGAGTTCATAGAAGAGGCCCATGGAACCTTCAAGATTTGAAGACTGTTGTGTGGAAGATGCCCATTCTTCCAAAATCACACCTGAGCAATGCATGCGACTAGTTTCTCCATACAGGAGGGTTCTTGAAGCTGTCATTACCAACAAAGGATTTTGTACAAAGTATTAAATAAATTTCAGTTAGCGTGTTCAGTACTTTTTCCCAGTCATTGCATTTTATTACACATAAAACTTAATTTCTGAACTTATATGTATTGGTTTCTATGAATGTATAGATTGCATGGGTTGTTACCGACATGTGGTTTAAATTCATGTCAATAGCACCTTTAGTACTAGATTTACCTAGAAAAATGGTGACGTGTTCAATACTTTTTCCCCGCTGTATACAGCCAGTTTAGGAGTGGAAACCTTATCAACTTCTATTGGTCTTTACACCTGTTGAAGATAATGGTTTACAAAACAGGAAAATCTAACTAAAAACGGAGCCAGAAATGGCCGTAAAACAAAACTGGCATAGAACCGCTGCCATAAGGGGGAACCCAGAAATAATTGGATTTAAGCAGGGTGAGCTGGAGGACAAATTGGCACTTTATGCCAACGAAGCACTCCTCTTCCTAGTCGACACATCCATATCCCTGTTGAAACTCATCGAATTGATCCATACATTTGGGTCCTTTTCCAGATTCAAAATTAACTGGGATAAATCCACAATACTGCCCTTAGATCCACTGGCAGGGTCCCTACCTCAGATAGCTGAACAGATCAAAGTAGTGGATAAGTTTAAATACCTAGGTATAGTTATATACCCCAACTTAGACTAATATATCAGGCTTAACCTAGACCCTTTGCTTAAACAATTTCAGGAAAAAACAACTAGTTGGATTAACTTGCCACTCAGTAGTCGGCCGCTGCAACCTAATAAAGATGATCTGGAACCCACAGATACTGTATGCACTCCACAATACCCCTATTTGGATCCCCGTCCATGTGTTTAAGGAGGTGCAACACTATCTTTCGCACATTGATATGGAGGAGACAGGTTCCAAGAATTAAATTGGAAACCTTACATGAAGCGACTTTGACTACTTTATGGCGGCTCAGCTGCAACACTTAACGGGCTGGCTATATCCTGACTCCTCTGATCCCATTCGGAACATAGTCCGTAAGCAGATGTCTGGTGATGGACTTGTGGAATGCATAGAGGCAGGTGAGCTGGGGGCACCGACCTCATATCCCACATTTCTACTACAAATATGGAACAAAACCAAACACCTGCAATATTTAGGCTACACTATTTGGTCCCACATTTGGAATAAAGGAAACTACCCAGAACTAAACAAATTACAAGACTACTCCAACTGGTCAAGGTGTGGAGTAAAGTATATTCCGCAATTATATGATGGAGCAGTGCTCCGAAACTTCTGGTGATCTGCAGAGGCTAAAGTTTGTGTTAGTTTTACTCAAAAGGTTAATATAAGATAACACTGCACACACTGCCCCCCGCTGGTTAGGGGATGGCAGTGTCCCTGTACTGCTCGGGGGACCTGGAAGGCCCTGGAGTAGAAAGGGGAATAAAGACATAAGGAGGACACACACGACATGTAACGAGACCAAAGAATCACTTACGCAGTTGCATTGTTATGTATTCATATCTTTATTTCTGACAGTGCTGTTACAAATATTACTGTATAAACAGAGTATATGAGAACAGCTGGTCAAACTTTTTTACCTGTGTCCTCGCATGCATAGAACTTATTTTGTATAGTGAGATAGAAAAAAAAAAAAAAAAAAAAAAGGGTTGTTTTTTGTGTGCGTTTACAATAAAAATGATCTGATTAAAAAAAAAAAAAAAAAAACTGGCAGGGTTCTAACTCTTTACTTTACCCCAAAAATGATTTATTGTATCATCTCCAGCAGAGAACTCTCCAGTCTGCAATCACGGTCATTGGACAAAAAATAAACTCTCCAAGGGAGATAGCCATAAAAAACATGACCGAAGTTCTAAACCTTGGCCACTTTGCTAAAAAATGTGCTGTCATTGTCCCGGTTTAGGAAAAGGAAATTTCCCTTCACTTCCTGTTCTGACTGTCCAGAAAACCAATCTCCCATTGGAGTTTTCGTAATAATCTGAATGCTTCACTCTTAATTAAAAGGCACAGTGCTCAGAAACTTTGTCTTCTGATCTTTAGTTTTTTTTCTTCCATCAGAGCAGTGTCAAGCAACGTATCTCCTGGTGGAGCTCAGCACAGATAGACTCTCAAAAATCTTGTCATATACTGTAACAAAAAAGGTACTGTCAAGAGGACATGAAAGGTTTTGCTAATTGACAGTTTTTCGCTCCCCCAGCAGCCTGGAGAATTATCAGTCCCGAGCTCAGGCAGGAGACAGGCCAGCATCCATCGGGGCCTTAAGCCCTGACAATGAGATGACATTTCTGTTTTGACAGGGAGATACATTGCAACTAAATCCCAGCACTCACCTATTCCAGGGAAGTATGGCTGCACCATTACAGTTTAAAAAGGTACAGATTCATATTCTTCCAAATCCACACTGCTGATTGGTTCTCTTTAAAACGCACATTTGGACTATTGATTTACGAATACTGAAAAAGTTTCTGATGGCTACGATATGCAGGCACCATATCTGCAGCACCAGTGTTCATGTCCATGCTTGCTGCCAAGCCCCACCACCACACATTCATGTTAGGCCATCCCTATGGTGGACTACTTCCCTGGCCAAATAGTAACGTGGATGATGAAAGAGAGGACAGGCCAGCTACAGCACAATGAGGAGGTTCTGAGTATCTGCTTTCAGGTGAAGCAGTCTACTGAACCCTGCAAATACCAGTAGGTTTATACCCCATGTGGCATTACAGTCGCAAGCAATACGAGCATGTAAAATCTGATAGGCTGGTTCAGCCTACCCATACTGTACATAGTTAGAATATCTTGGCAGGTTCCTGCTGAACCAGCCAAGATTCAAACAGTCTTTGCCTGGCTTTAGTGTTAACTCCTTGTGTTCTCTATCTGTCCTCACTGTTAACAGTTAGTGTTGTCCCCAGTACCCCCTGTGGACTTCAGAACATTTACCGCCCCCCCCCCCCCCCCCCCATAGAAGGCGTTTCTTTCCTGGGGTGACAACATTGCACCTTCATAGATAGGAAGGAAAAACTAAAGCAATCAGTACTTTTAAGGAAAGCTGCAGTGGGATGTTTGTTCTTGGGTTTAAATACACTATGTATAAAGAAAAAAAAGTTAACAGTGAACATTTTTTAATAAAACGAACCCTGCAGATAAAATCACTTCAGTTGGCTTCCAAATTCTTTTTTTTTTTTTTTTTTTAATGACTAAGATGGCCTGTTTTGCACAAAGTTCCTTCTTTAAAATCCACACACCAGAACATTTGATGTTTAAAGCAATATTAAAAGGTAGAAGTCCACCCCAACACTAAAATCTCTGCATCTACAGACATCCACAATTTAACACTAACCTATCTAGCCCTGTAAAGAAGAAATAAGTATACGTACTATTTTTGAAGCCGATCTGACCCCACACTGAGCTGTCATCTGCAGCTTCGCCGTGGAGGTGGGTATAGAGGACACAGACAATGAAAGCCCCATAGTAAGTCTATGGGTGACGTCACTCCCCGCAGAGCTTCTGTATACCGATTTCTTCTTTACAGGGCTAGATAGGTTAGTGTTAGATCATGGAAGCAGAGGAAGGAATTTTAGGGTTAGGGTGGAATTGTACTTTAAACCCAAAAGTAAAATTATATTGTAGCTTACCAATTCTTAGAAGGGTTGGCTGCATTAGTTTTCTTCAGGCTTTCTTCTATTTTTATCTGGTGACCCAGCCAGTAAGTCTTTTGCAGATGTTGCAGTTACACAGTTGCCACTTACCATTTACCACTGCTAGGGGTTCTTACAATGAGCAGCTTTTATTTCTGTAAGCCCCCTTTCACACCGGTGTTGACAGTTCCAAATTGCAAGTCACACCGCATTGCCAGCAATGGAACCATTCATACCAGCCCAACTAATGTCGCAGCGATTATGAAAAAAGGCACTACTTTTTAGATTTCATTGCGACTTCCATAGACTTTTAAATGCTGCAACTGCTTATACCGTGTGAACTGGAGTTTGGCTTCGATTTGTTAGTGTATCAAAATCTGCTTGTGCATCCAACACTCCCTCCCCCCCCCCAGACTGATAATGCTACTATCCAAATCTGCCCCCTGTGCTCCTTCATCCAGAGTGGGGGCACTCTGATACAGGTGGTGTGTTACTGGCCAGATCAAGTTAAAACAGAAGAGGAAAAAAACCTAAAAATAACCTATAAAAATGTTTGCAGCCGCCATATCTATTAACTGTTAAATTGCAATACATTACATTTTTGGTTTTGGGTTTAATACTGCTTTAAGAGCATGCATGTAACCATATCTTACAAATCAGGGCAACGGGTTCCAGCCTCAATTCCGGGTCCCTTCCAGTGCAGATACAGGACTGCCAGGGAAGAAGCCAGCAGAAGGGGAGCTTCCAGTAAACAGCACCTAGATAGAAAACTGCACAGCTGAATTGCTTAGGCTGCATTCACACCTGAGCATTTTGAGCTCATAAAACGCTTGAAAAAACGTCCATCAAGCAAAATCCCATTAATTTCAATGGCACCTCTTCAAATCTGAGCGTTTTGTCACCTGAAGCAAAACGCCTGGAAAAAAAACAACATGAGCTTCTTTGGGGCAGATTACGGGTGTTTTTCTGCCTTTTACAAATCTGTGACCAAAACCGCGGTAAAAGAAAAAAACGCACAACTTTTAGCCCGGGTTCACACCTATGCGAATTAGATGCGGCTTTCAACGCATCCAATTCACAGGACATTTTAAACTAGGTTCATTTGAATGAGTCTGGTTCACATATGTGCGTTGCATTCGCACTGCGCATTGCACAAAAAACGTGTGCGTTTTTTGGGCATTGCGTTGCGAATTACAAGCCCATTATCTACTATGGTAACGCTTCTTGTTTTGAGCTTAGAGCAGTTTGCTTCAGGTGGCAAAACGCTCAGATGTGAACAGGTGCCAATGAAATGAATGGGATTTTGCTTGTTGGGCGTTTTTCAGGCATTTTACGAGCTAAAAAAACACTTAGGTGTGAATGCAGCCTTAAAAGACAACATGTGTGCAGGCACTGTTGGCCTTTTTTTTTAGCAAGCCACACATTTTAATTCTAGAGTAAAATGAAAATGATATACAAAAAGTGATAAAAGATTTTAAAAGACCATTTTGACATTAAATTTCACCTATAGCACCGCCAATGAAAACTAGTATTGCATTTCCTGTGTTTTAATACAATAGTTGTATAATGAACTGCACAAGAACCTGCATTTGCTATGTACAAGTTTTAACGGACAGGAATAAAGAGCTGAAGCAAAAAAAAAAATTATGGGTCAAGACGTCCTACAAGGTACTGCACATTTCTGCCAAGTAAAACACAAAACGTGGACCTTTGCCCAGAAACGACATTCAGAATAATTTCCAACCCCTGGTACAAAATTGCATTTTCTGCCTCAGGAAGAAAGTATTTTCTTTGGCGTACTTACTCCCACCTTCCTCATTTCTCACCTAGGCAGGCACAACTCGCTGCAGTCAGTTGGGGGCTGGCTGCAGGTGATCAGGAAGCAACAGCCAGCTTCCAAATGCAAAATAGAAGTTAAGATGGTTAGACGCCCTGCAAGAAATCAGGTGTGGAAGATCACACGAACGTTTATGGGCTGGTAAACTTGTGTACAGAACTTGTAGCTGCTAACCCATAGTCAGGCAAAGTTCTTCAAAGTCGACAGGCTTCGGTCTTGTGTGGTCAGTTTACAGCCAGTTTGAGATGCTTTCTTTCTTAGAGCATTGAGGCTGGGTGCACACTTATGCGAATTGGATGTGGGTTTCTCCGCATCCAATTCGCATGACAGATGAGTGTGACCGGCTCTCAATGGAGCGGGTTCACACATCTCTGGAGCAACCAAAGAACGCACAGCAGAAGGGCCCTGTGCGTCTTTGGCTGCATTCAGGTCAAATCCAGGCAATAATTCAGACTTGAAACAGCACCGGACCCTCTGCTGTGCCCCACCACCACATAGTGTGACCCCAGCCTTAAATGTCATTGACAGGAACATTTGACTTGCAGTAGACCCCCTTCAAGCAGTTTCCACATTCCTATATGGGAAGAAAAAGCTTGCTTGACACCAAACACTGGCCCTTCTAAACTCTTCCAGCACTACTTAAAAAAAAAAAAAAAAAAAAAAAGTTTTAGATCTTTGTTTTTTCCTGCAGATACAGGTTCCTCGCATTAAACGCAGATAATAAATATTCACAAAGATTAACACACAATTTGCACTGCATGTAATCAGAAGACTGGAAGCTTCTTTCACCTGACATAGATCATTAAAATAGAGACTACATTCCTAATTAAAGGAAATCCATAATGTCAAACTTCCCATATAAGGCAATAATGGCCTTCAAGTAATCATTAAAATTCTAATAACCATTAAACGACTAGCTTAAATCACAGAAAAGACTGTTGGAGCTGTTCACTCATTGCACCACCCTGTTTATCATCTCCACTGCCCCGCGGCCATGTCCTAAGTAAGGCTCCATTTCCCAGCAGCAGGTGGGAGTGACAAACCAATACAGAATGTAACTTCGGAAACCATCGCTCATCAGTAGTTGCATCTTTGCTGTACAGCTCTTAAAAAAAAAAAAAAAAAGATAGATATTTGAAATATAGAGCCACTAAACTGAAAATACAAGATGTGAATGACCTAAAACAACAACCTTTACCGACAAGCAGATGACAGTTTCCATCTACGTTCAGAAAACAAGGTAACCAAAATCTGTTTAAAATAAATGGCTCAATTCAAAAACCTCAAAAACGTTTCTGCGTACAATGTTTCCATTTTCACAAAAAAAAAAAAAAACACACACGCTGTAGGGACTAGCTAAAATCCGTTTTCTAATTATCACTCGTTTAATGGGGGAAGATTTCCCATCACATCCTTTCCTGTAAACACATTAGGAAAATGAGAGGAAATCTCTCCAAAATAAGCAAAATGCCCTCTTGGAAAAACACTGGAAAAGCATCCCCATAGAAAGATATTTGTTCTGCTGCTTGAAATTTCCCTTGCACCTAAATCACACACACACACACACACATATATTATACACACACAAAAAAGTGTGTAAGTGTAAGTCACCTTCTGTGGTCTCCGGTTGTATTGCATCGGTGGGCTCCTGGGAGTTCATCCACCTTGAAATCAATATAAAAAAAACAAAAAAAAGATACGATCTCCAATGCAATGTCCTTTAATTTCAAAGTGCAATTACATATACATGTATTGTAGGCAACAGTGGCAGCCACTGTTGCCTACAATACATGCATTTGTAATTGCACTTTTGAGTTAAAGGACATTGCATTGGAAATCATATCCTTTGTTTTTTGATAGATGGAAAACCATTCCCCATGGATGCATACATTAAAGCCCACTTGCCCAGCAGCCACAAATATGGCAGAAACAGGTTAAGCTTTACTTTGATTTCTTCATTTGATTTTATTTAAATGTAGCCAACATGATTGGATTGGGGGAGGAGAAAAGAAAAGGGGGGGCGTTCACTAGATTTGAAAGTGTCACTTGCCCAACTCCAGCTTCCTATTCCCCCTTTTATAGCAAAAACGTTCACATTAGCCAGGTAGATAGCTAAAAAGGAGCTTACAGCTCAAACTGCTGGTTAAGGAAAAAAAAAAAAAAAAAAAAGGAAATAAATTTATATATATATTTAGTCAGCCACCAATTGTGCAAGTTCTCCCACTTAAAAAGATGAGAGGCCTGTAATTGTCATCATAGGTATACCTCAACTATGAGAGACAAAATGTGGAAACAAATCCAGACAATCACATTCAAAAATCAGACAAAGAATTTATTTGCAAATTATGGTACAAAATAAGTATTTGGTCACCTACAAACAAGCAAAATTTCAGGCTCTCACAGACCTGTATCTTCTTTAAGAGGCTCCTCTGTCCTCCACTCATTACCTGTATTAATGGCACCTGTTTGAACTTGTTATCGGTATAAAAGACACCTGTCCACAACCTCAAACAGTCACACTCCAAACTCCACCATGGTGAAGACCAAAGAGCTGTCGAAGGACACCAGAAACAAAATTGTAGACCTGCACCAGGCTGGGAAGACTGAATCTGCAATAGGCAAGCAGCTTGGTGTGAAGAAATCAACTGTGGGAGCAATAATTAGAAAATGGAAGACATACAAGACCACTGATAATCTCCCTCAATCTGGGGCTCCACGCAAGCACTCACTCACCCCGTGGGGTCAAAATGATCACAAGAACGGTGAAAAAAAAAAATCCCAGAACCACACCACGGACCTAGTGAATGACCTGCAGAGAGCTGGGACCAATGTAACAAAGGCTACCATCAGTAACACACTACGCCGCCAGGGACTCAGATCCTGCAGTGCCAGATGTGTCCCCCTGCTTAAGCCAGTACATGTCCGGGCCCATCTGAGGTTTGCTAGAGAGCATTTGGATGATCCAGAAGAGGATTGGGAGAATGTCATATGGTCAGATTAAACCAAAGTAGAACTGTTTGGTAGAAACAAAACTCGTCATGTTTGGAGAGGGAATGCTGAGTTGCAACCAAAGAACACCATACCTACTGTGAAGCATGGGGGTGGCAACATCATGCTTTGGGGCTGTTTCTCTGCAAAGGGTACAGGACGACTGATCCGTGTACATGAAAGAATGAATGGGGCCATGTATCGTGAGATTTTGAGTGTAAACCTCTTCCCATCAGCAAGGGCATTGAAGATGAAATGGCTGGGTCTTTCAGCATGACAATGTTCCCAAACACACTGCCTGGGCAGCAAAGGAGTGGTTTCGTAAGAAGCATTTCAAGGTCCTGGAGTGGCCTAGCCAGTCTCCAGATCTCAACCCCATAGAAAACCTTTAGAGGGAGTTAAAAGTCTGTGTTGCCCAGCGGTAGCCCCCCCCCCCCCCCCCAAAAAAAAAAAACAATCACTGCTCTAGAGGAGATCTGCATGGAGGAATGGGCCAACATACCAGCAACCTTGTGAAGACTTACAGAAAACGTTTGACCTCTGTCATTGCCAACAAAGGATATATAACAAAGTTCATCTCAATACTCTCATGTACACGGATCAGTCGTCCTGTACCCTTTTGATAATCGACAAAATACTTTTTTTCAACCATAATTTGCAAATAAATTCTTTCAAAAATCAGACAATGTGATTGTCTGGATTTGTTTCCACATTTTGTCTCTCATAGTTGAGGTATACCTATGATGACAATTACAGGCCTCTCATCCTTTTAAGTGGGAGAACTTGCACAATTGGTGGCTGACTAAATACTTTTTTGCGTGTAGGTTTTAGTTTAGTCCTCAACATAATACAATACATACAAACATCTCATTTAAGTAAAGCAGGACTTCACTAGATTTTTTATTTTTATTTATTTTTTTTAAAAAACAATATATTCAAGAATGAGTAGAGCTGAATAAAGCTGCCACAATTAAAGAACTCTACCTGCAACATAACTGAATCAGCCGTCATAGCTTTAGGCTGGGTTCACTGATATTACACTGATATTACACTGATATTACACGACAGCGATATAACCATCATCCTACTTTGCTCTGCAACATCAGTCTTACATTGGTCCTACATCAGACTTCAATGAACAGGGATCCGACTTTGATCCCAAACAATACCAGGCACTGTCTGGTATGAATCTTTAGGGGAAATTCCACGCCATTTTTTTTTTTTTTTTTTTAAACAGCATGGGTTCCCCCTCCAAGAGCATACCATGTCTTTCGGTCTGGTATGGGTTTTAAAAAGGGGAACCCCCACGCCGAAAAAACCATACCAGACCCTTATCCGAGTACACAGCCCGGCAGGTCAGGAAAGGGGGTGGGGACAAGCGAGCACCCACCCCGGGGGCCGGGCTCTGTTAAAGGGGGCTTTAAGATTCCGATAAGCCCCCCGCCCGCAGACCCTGACAACCAACAGCCAGGGTTGTCAGTCTCATCGACATGGGGATAAGGTGCTTTGGGGTGGGGGGGGGAGCACACTATAGTTCACCCGTGTGAAGGAGGCCTTACACCGAGCATCAAATGTTTCAGCGCTCTTTGCAAGGAGAGCTTGCACACAAAGGCTTCATTTGGATGTGCATCAATACTAAGTGCAAAACAAAGCAGCTAAAAAAGGAGGGAGGAAAAACAACTGGACTCATTTCCCAACAATCATAGTTCTACAATTGTAGGTCATGCTGGCCTGTCATCTCTTAACGCTGTTATATCCACAGAGAAATGAAAACAAAAATGCCCAATCCCAACAGCATTCTGGTTTTGGTTTGCAAAAAAAAAAAAAAAAAAAAAAAAAAAATCACTGGAGACTGAAAAAAATCATCTTGTATAGAATGGATTTTCAGGTGCCATGTGGTTCTCATGCTGTACACTGACCACATACTGGCCATGTCAGTATGATTTAGACAGTGCATCCTATTACTTTTAACACACAGCTGATCTTTTGTCACAGTCAGAGCTTTCATCCTCCAACAGCACACCAGGTTAGAATCTAGTTGGTGGCTGTGCGGAAAATAGTAATAATTCTTCGCACCAACACTTTGGGGGGGAGATGAACAAAAATTCACAGGTTTTTGCTTGCTATTTACGAGTTTCTCTTTTTCGGAAAGAGCTGTGGAAGTTTAACACTGACATCTGAACATTCTTTACAAAAGCAGTTGTGAACAGTATATTTTGTACAAAAGCAAACTGAAGATATTACTTAAGACTATATACACACATATACATACACACATATACATACACACACACACACACATATATATTATATGTAGAAATACATATAATATAAATAATGCACTTCAATCATCCTGACACCATAACAACCATGGTGCCGGGATGATTGCAGTGCTAACACCAGGTGTTTGGAGTATCTTTATCTGCTGATTGTTAAACTTTCTAGAATACACATATTTCTATTGTGTAGGATCTGGGGCTGCTGTCCCGTCATTTCCCTCTCCCCCTTTCCCCCTCTCTCACTTTCCATCCCTCATTCATCTCACTCTAACCACGCCCTCTTGAGCCACGCCCACTATGCCGCATAAACTACGCCCATTTTTCGTCACGACGCGCCTGTATATTTTTCCTAAGCCACGCCTACAAACGAATGCCCTGCCCCCTAATTATTGTATGGCTCCGCCTACAGCCACAAAAGTGTCCCACAATTTTTTTTTTACAATGTTGCCAACTATGGACTATCTAAGCCTCTTGTGTCTAATTGCTAGTCACGCACGATCTGGAGTGAGATTTTGTAATGTCTGCTTTATTGCTCACTATTTCAATGACAGCTTGCTGGGGAGAAAACTGTGCACAAAGGGATGAAGATGATGGGGAACAGACATGCATGTTACTTTTGTTAGGCTTCATGTACACTTGAACGGTCAAAACTTTCCTATCCTGAATGCAATTCTTCCCTCATCCAGGAGAGAGAGGTTGAAACTCCTCTAACCTGAGCAGCTCCTAAATGGTCCTAAAAGCCTACGTGTACATGGACACATAGGCCTTTATGGAGTTGAGTTTAGGAGCTTTGGCAATGAAAAGCCAAAACCTCCTAAACTTAAGATTAGGAGCTGATAGTATACAAGAAGCCTAACAGATGTGATCAAGGTAGTTTGCAGAAACAGGTCAGCCTTTTTGTTGTATACCCTTATGTAACAAATATATTTTCTATATGGATTTGGAGTTGCCAGCTCACATACTGGATTTGTTTTGCTTCAGGCGACAGAACGCTCAGATGTCAACAGGGGCCATTGGAATGAATGGGATTTGGCTTGTTGAGCGTTTTAAAGCTACAGATATCAGAAAAATCGATCAGGTGAGAACAGGGCCTTACATTTTGGAACACAAGAACAAAAAAAACAAAAAAAACAAAAAAACAAAAAAACATACCAATTGTATTTCAGAGCACCCTGACATATGGCTGGAAGATGTATGTGGTACAATTTGCATTTTTTGCTATGATGTGATCTAGTGGGGAAAGTTATAGATGGGGCCCAATTGTGAAATGATATGGTGTGCACCACTGTTTCATCCAACCATGAGGAGTGGCATTATCCTTCGACCCCCTTCCCCTCCCACCTTGTCAGAGGCAGGTGGGATGAGAGTTTTATAAAAGGAGGGGCAAGTTGGAAAGCAACCAGTCTTTGCTTTGAGGAAGAGGGCCACTCCCCCGAAACACGTCAGCTGGTTCTGTCATCCGGGTGGACCTATGAGGTTGAAGGGCAGACTTTTGGTTTCAGAATGTATTATACCCTTATATCCAGCCTGGTTTGTGAGTACCTCTTTTTCACCTTAATGATAAAGTACTGTGGATAATGCACTAGGCATTTGCGCCTTCTTTTTTTGTTGCTTGCACAGTTCAAGATTCCCCAATCTGAGGAGGGCTTCATCACCATCATTATGAAATTGGCGTATACGGTTGCCATTTCCTTATATATATATATATATATATATATATATATATATATATATATATATATATATATATATATATATATATATATATATATATATATATATATATAACCAGCTTCTCTGTACGAATTCTTAGCGCTGAAGTGTCAAGTTTGTGGTTCTGGTTACATTTTACTTGGCAAAATGAACAAAAAAAAAAGAAAAAAAAGGAAGAAAGGAGAACATACAAATATCACATTACTGATGTTATGGCAAATACTGGATCCAAAGCACCCTTGCTGTGCAGCAATATTACCGATGGAGGCACTGTGCCTTCTTTGCTCAGCTATAAACATATAAAAGCCCATATGGACTAATCACAAGACAGGCAAGCAAAAATGTTACTATGGGGAAAGACTATGCTGGAAAGACAATTAGCTGCATAATCATACCAACATACAGCATGTCGCTTATAATACAATTCAATTCTAGAATATATAGCAAAAGAAATACAACGCTGTACATAAAACTCTAGCCTCCTGTCACATTTAAACAGATTTCCTAAAAAGTATAACCATTTCTGCTCATTAATATTTATACAGTAAAGTGAATAGTCACTCTGCAGCAATAACATTTACTACAATTTAGAAGATCTTCAGAGTCATCCATTGGAAGGCAAATCCTGGTGTAATTTAAATATTCCCAGTATAAAAGAGTATACCAAGTGGTGATACAGAGTGAGGAAGAGGACTCTTAACTTCATCCCGAAGGATGGTCATAGTCAGATGTCTCACCAAGAATGATTGGTGGTAAGGCATCCGCCTGTCCTCGGACTACTTGTCACAATGCCAGGACTTGCTGAGCGCTCTTCTGTGAGGAGATTAGTCAAATATAGAACACTTGCAGCAACAGTCACATTCGCTCCAGAAAGAAAAAGCAGATACTTTCATCGTTTGTCACTTGGATCCGAGGCACAAGCTGTACATAGGGCTTTGACTTATGAACAAGCAGAGATTAAGGTGGAACTATAGCCTTGCTGACAGATACTCTTTGCAAAAGAATAAAAGCTCCTCTTCTGCCAGCCAGAAGAGTTTCCTCTAAATGTACACTGAGCAGCGCGTGCACGGATGTTGGGATGAACACCTCCCTGCGCAGGTATTCTATTATCCCAGGTCAGCCAATAAAGATGGGTGAAGACACCAAAGCCAAAAAGATGAATGATGGAGATGTCAGCAGTAGTAAAGGACATGAAAGTTTGTCCTCTGACAGGTTATATATTACAGTACACAATATGCAGAAACTCAGTGATTTACCAGAATGCAAACCTTTCAAAGTGAGAGTAATCACCAGAACAAGTGTTCCAACTGGAAGATTTTCCCTCCATTTCTGCTCTGTGAACAACTCAAATTTTGGATTTTCCCTCACTTCAGCAATGCCGGTGTCCAGACTCAGACTATGCACATTAAAGTAGAAGGCAAGTTATACCAAACTAAAATGAAATCTACTAGCCTCAGTGTAGAGGAGGGACAGCTGATAAAGGATGCCCCAGAGTAAGCTTCTAGGTGACATAATGGCACAGGATCTGCAGCCATTGATGGCAATCGCTCTTCTACACTGAAGCCGGCACTGCAGAGATCATGTGACCGGACATGAGCGACTTCAGAATAGGCAAGTATAGTCATCTTTCCTTTTACAGGGTAGATAAAATAGGGGAGGGAGTAAATTTAGCTTTAGTTTTGACTTGCCTTAAGAACAAGTAGTAAAAGCACCTTAAAAGCAAGAACTGCTTCACCTCTGCAGCTATAGGCATTGTGGTAAAATGTTGCCTTCTAAAGCAACTTTAATCCTTTATTTCTGCAGTTCAAGAAAGGTCTCGTGTATATGTAGTTCCATTCACAGAAGGATTACATTTGCATGAAATGCAACCTTCTAAATGTACTGTGGAGGAACAAAGCCTCAGGTGCAGTTAACTATTAGGCTTAGCTTGCACTTGGGAAGGGAAGGGTGGTAAAAAAAAAAAAAAAAAAAAAAAATGCAGTTGAGCCGCTTCAAAAAAGGTAGCTGGATAGGGGTGTACACATGCCACAGCACTTTGCGTTGTTGCACAGCAAAAAAGTTTCCCCCCCTGTAGTCTATGATGGGCAGTACTACTACCATATTCAAGTGAATAGGGGCTAAAATTTTCCATTTAATATGGCAGTTTCACGGACAAAAAAAAATAAATAAAACAAACAGAAAAAACACACACACACACACACACACATTCAGAAGGTGACAGTGTCTATCCTGAACACCTGTGCCACTCTGAAAAGGGAACCTCTTTGCCCATCAAAAAAAAGCAATAGGTGTAAATGAACCCTTACAAACCAACCGAAATCCAACTTTAGAGTCTCTTGAGGATGAATTACTTCTCAGTACATTCAGCTTGAGAGGTCAGTGAGGAGTTTTAAAGCTTTTACTGCTTCTTAAAAACAACTTTGGCTGAGGTGGAAAAAAAAAAAAAAAAAAAAAAAACCCAATTCAAATGCAATAAACTTTATCACAAGGTTGGGTACACAGTTTAGTGCTTTGAGCCAGCCAAAACTACTTAGGCCCCTTTCACGCAGGAACCTCCGCTAAGCAGAATTTGCTTGCTCAGAGGGGCATCTCTCTGCTGAGCGGGCAAAGTACAAGTCCGTGTCCGTTTTAACTATGCAGAGCAGATATGGACTCAGTCCCGCTCTCCCCTTTGACCTGCCGGACGCATGGAAAAGTAGGACCACCATCCATCTGATTTTGGCGGATAGGTTTAAATGGCAGCGGGTGTCAGTGGACAAATATCCTTAGAGGACAACGCAGGGTCCGATCAGGTCCACCTGAAAAAGTGACAGGTGGACCTGATCGGATAGCCTGTGCCATTGATCGGCTTCAATGAACTTCTATGAGATATGCAATGCCCTCAGTGATACAGATAAACCACATTTGCTACATGTAGCACATGTCACAGTATCTTATTCACCTTATCATTGGAATCTACAGGTAACTTTTGACTTGCAGTACAAATCCAAGTCTGTAAATTAGCCCTTGATGGCATAATTGATTTTGCCAAAAACATGTTTTTCCAATGCATTCAAAACATAATGAAGCTCAAAAGCAAAACAAACCAGTAAAAATTACCAAGAAAAAAAACAATGCAACATTTAGGCCCCTTTCACACGATCGGACCGTTCAGGTCCGCCTGTCAGTTTTGACGGCGGACCTGAACAGGCGATCCATGTTAGCCTATGGAGCGTCGGATGTCAGCGGAGACATGTCCGCTGACATCTGACCCCGTCCGATCCGCTAAAAGCAGACGTATGGCCCTACGTCCAGATCCGTCGCTGGCGGATCGGGCGAGATCTGACGAAAACGGACACGCTGTCCGTTTTCGTCCGATCCCTCCATAGGCGGCAGCGGCGCCTGACAAGCCCCTCCCCGCTCAGTGAGCAGAGAGGGACCTGTCATCCGCCGGCTCAGCGGAGATCAAACGGACAGAACTCCCGCTGAGACGGCGGACCGAGGCGGGCTCCGTAGAAACTGAGCCCGCCTCGTGTAAAAGGGGCCTTAGAACACACACGGACCCTTTTGGCCATTAAACCACCAGCTGCTTATAGTCCCTGCTGGCTGCCAAAAAAAAAAAAAAAAAAACACAAGTCCCTTGAAGTCTTTCAGGTAGATCTAGACTTTGATATCAAAAGCAGCCCTTAGATAACATCCCATTCTCACCTTTTTTACTCCTATGGTAGTCTGAGCACGACAAATCACAGCAGATGCCAGACATGTTTATATACAGAAATGAACTCTGAAGCACAAAATAAAAATATAATTATATCTAAATCGTTACCAGCTGCTAATTCTGCCATTAAGAGTTTCTCATAATTCTAACCTTCCTTTTCTTCACCACTACTTAACCACCTTCCTGCATTTATCAGAGTTAAAGGCTTTCATTTGCTTTTTTTAAAGAGGATCCAAAGTCCATTTACAAAATTTTCCCCTGACCCACCCCTTGATGCTCAGTGTTCAAAAACAGCAAAAAGTATAGACATACTAACCCTGTAAGTGCCCTTGCCCATTCACACTGGAAGAACGTCAATCACTACTAGGGCACATAGAAAAACTATTGTTTTCTGTGCCCAGTTCACCCTGCAACTCAGCACAGAGGTGAAAATGTAGTCACTTTAAAATAGTATTAATACGTTCCTCTTTCCACTCAAGTATTCGGCATACACCATGTTACAATGCACAGGAAGGTGCCGACCACTGGAAAGGTGAGTGTTCAGGGTCTTCTATTGCAGGAAGGAGTTGAGACGTTTGGCACAGCTGTCGAGTGCTGCCCCGCCCCCTGCCAGCCCCTCCGCCTTTCCTGGGTGCTTGCTTGTGACATCACCCAAGATGGACAAGAAGGGAGAATTGGAGGTGGTGTCCTGATCCCATGTAAGGTGCTCTGTTCCCATGTGCCATTATCTCACATAAAGTGCTGCCCCCACCCCCATGTGGTCTGCCCCCCCTAACCCCCAGGTGCTTTGCCCTGCTGCCCCCCTGTACACTGCTTATCTCAAGTTTAACCCAGAATTGAGCATCAATGCAGAAAAAGGCAAGCACAGACACGTTTTAAATATTGATTTTAGTATTTAATACTTTTTCAGAAAATAATTGTTGTATTAACAGCTTGCTGATCATCATACCAATGTACCGTGAGCTGGAGACCTGAACATTTCAGGGGTTCCCGAGAGCTCAAACTTTATGCCAAGGGTTCCTCCAAGGTAAAAAAAAAAAAAAAAAGTTGAGAAACACTGCTATATGGTGTTCTGCTCATCTCTTCCACACAGTCCAAAGACATACTTATAGGCTAGTTTTTCACTTAAAGCAGGGGTCCACCCACACCGCCAAAAAAAAAAAAAAAAAAAAAAATAATTAAAAGCCAGCAGCTACAAATACTGCAGCTGCTGACTTTTAATACATGGCCACTTACCTGTCCCAGGGCTCAGCGATGTCGGCAGGCGACGCCGAGAACCCGCTCGGTTCTCGGCAGCTGCCGCCATCCTAGGTGAGGGAATCAGGAAGTGAAGCGTTGCGGCTTCAGTTCCCTACTGCGCATGCGCGAGTTGCGCTGCGCATCGTAAGTGGTCCCCGCTCTCTCCTGGGAGCTGTGTGTTTCCCAGGAGACAGCGCGGAGGGACAGGAAGAGGCATAGACTCCCATGGGAGTCTATGCCGGAAGTGGGTGCAAATACCTGTCTTAGACAGGTATCTGCACCCCCCCTCCCCCCTGAAAGGTGCCAAATGTGACACCGGAGGGGGGGAGGGTTCCGAAAAGCGGAAGTTCCATTTTTGTGTGGAACTCCGCTTTAACAAGGTGGGTCACAGCTTGAGTGCTTCTGTTTGGGGTATAAATGAATATAACCATGTTTGGGGCTAGTGACTGAATGGTTTAAAGCCAAACTCCAGGCATACTGCAAAACACAAAGTTGAAATTCATATACCTTATGTACACCGTATTACCTGCCAAGGCCCTGCATGTTTAGCCCTGTGCAAGTTTCCATTTGCTCAGTAAGGGATCTCCTGCAGCAGTTTGTGTTGGCAGCATGCGGAAGGCAAATTAAAAAAACCCCTCTGGGCAATTATATGCTGATCTGTTCCCTTCTTGACATTAGTCAGTGGAAAAAAAAAACTGTCATGGATATTTAAAAAAGCGGCATTATCTGGGATTTCCATAGTTAAATATTTTCCATGTTTCATTTTTTTTTTCCTTTTACACTCCACTATAACAAACGTCCTGCAAAGCCCTCTATCAAAAAAGATGGGTTTTTGATCTAATGTCCAAGTCTTAGAACCAGGTTAATAAAAGTACATGAGAATGAATCCTTAGCAGAAGAAAAGCATTAGGAACACAAATAACCTGAAGTGAACATGTTTACCCAATGAAATGAACTGCACTGTTCAAATTATATTAGTAAAATTAAATATTTTCATTTTCAGAATAACATTCAAGCCACCACTGCAGCCAGGAATATATTACAGGACCAATAAATGGGAAGCACAGCTTTACTTTTAAAATTGAGCCACTGAAAATGTACCAATTCCTATCTAAAGCGGAGTTCCACCCAAAAATGGAACTTCCGCTTTAAAGGAGGTGACCCCCTGACATGCCACATTTGGCATGTTTTTTTTTTGGGGGGGGGGGGGGGGAGCGGGTAACCTCTTTTCAGAGGGTCCCAGCTCCCACTTCCTCCTGGGGCACCGGAAGGGAGATCACCTCCCTGCCCCCCCTCTCGGCAATAATCTGGGACACGTTACAGGTCCCAATGGATGCCCGGCCAGTCACGGAGCGCGGCATGGCTCGCACATGCGCAGTGGGTGCCCGGCTGTGAAGCCACAGCTGGGCGCCCAGTTACAATGCCAGCGCAGCAGAGAGGAGGGGGAGACGAGTGGAGGGCTTCGCTGGATCCCTGGACAGGCAAGTGTCCGATTATTTAAAAAAAAGTCAGCTGCAGTATTTGTACCCGACTTTTTTTTTAAAGCAGAACTCCGCTTTAAATGCATGAAAACCAGAAAAAAATCTTAAGATCTTAAAACCAACCCTCAACCAAAAAGGTCCTAAAAGGGCCAGTCCACCCAAAAAAGGATCTTAGTTAAAAGGTGGAACAAATCACCTCACTTGAGTCCTATATCTTTTAGGGGCTCTTATGGCCACCGCAGGGTTTTGTGTGTTCCTGCCAACCATTGGAAGTTTTTAAAGTTCCAATATATAAAATCAAAATCCAACAAAGAGCAGGATCTGGATCTCACCAATAGAGTCCCCACAAGATGTAAGGAACTGTTAGGCCCTGTTCAAATGGGGCGATGACATACGCGCCCTGTGCAGGGCTGTCTTTCCCCGGCATGGAGATTCACAGGTGTTAAATGCATCCCCATGCAGTTGTCCCATTGTTCTCTACTGGGATACATGGCTGCACAGACAGTCACCGTATGCCAAAATGACATGCTGATGCGGGTCCCTGGACTCTGTCTGCGTTCAGCTACCTGCACCCGCATGCCATATAGGGACTCAGCAGTTTTGTCATATATACAGTGGGGATATATTTAACTCAGGTGCTGTCCATTTCTTCTGATCATCCTTGAGATGGTTCTACACCTTCATTTGAGACCAGCTGTGTTTGATTATACTGATTGGACTTGATTAGAAAAGCCACACACCTGTCTATATACAGCTCTATATACAGCTTACAGCTCACAGTGCATGTCAGAGCAAATGAGAATCATGAGGTCAAAGGAACTGCCTGAAGAGCTCAGACAGAATTGTGGCAAGGCACAGATCTGGCCAAGGTTACAAAAAAATTTCTGCTGCACTTAAGGTGCCTAAGAGCATAGTGGCCTCCATAATCCTTAAATGGAAGACGTTTGGAACGACCAGAACCCTTTCTAAAGCTGGCCATCCGGTCAAACTGAGCTATCGGGGGAGAAGAGCCTTGGTGAGAGAGAGGTAGGGAAGAACCCAAAGATCACTGTGGCTGAGCTCCAGACATGCAGTCAGGAGAAAGTTGTAGAAAGTCAACCATCACTGCAGCCCTCCACAAGTAGGGGCTTTATGGCAGAGTGGCCCGACGGAAGCTTCTCCTCAGTGCAAGACACATGAAAGCCTGCAGGGAGTTTGCTAAAAAAAAAACACCTGAAGGACTCCAAGATGGTGAGAAATAAAATGCTCTGGTCTGATGAGACCAAGATAGAACTTTTTGGCCTTAATTCTAAGCGCTATGTGTGATGAAAACCAGGCACTGCTCATCACCTGTCCAATACAGTCCCAACAGTGAAGCATGGTGGTGGCAGCATCATGCTGTGGGGTGTTTTTCAGCTGCAGGGACAGGACGACTTGTTGCAATCGAGGGAAAGATGATTGCGGCCAAGTGCAGGGATGTCCTGGACGAAAACCTTCTCCAGAGTGCTCAGGACCTCAGACTGGGCGGAAGGTTTACCTTCCAACAAGACAATGACCCTAAGCACACAGCTAAAATAACAAAGGAGTGGCTTCACAACAACACCGTGACTGTTCTTGAATGGCCCAGCCAGAGCCCTGGCTTAAACCCAATTGAGCATCTCTGGAGAGACCTAAAAATGGCTGTCCACCAAAGTTTACCATCCAACCTGACAGAACTGGAGAGGATCTGCAAGGAGGAATGGCAGAGAATCCCCAAATCCAGGTGTGAAAAACTTGTTGCATCTTTACCAAAAAGACTCATGGCTGTATTAGATCAAAAGGGTGCTTCTACTAAATACTGAGCAAAGGGTCTGAATACTTAGGACCATGTGATATTTCAGTTTTTCTTTTTTTAATAAATCTGCAAAAATGTCAACAATTGTGTTTTTCTGTCAATATGGGGTGCTGTGTGTACATTAATGAGGAAAAAAGTGAACTTAAATGATTTTAGCAAATGGCTGTAATATAACAAATTTAAGGGAGTCTGAATACTTTCGAAAATATATATATATATATATATATATATATATATATATATATATATATATATATATATATATATATATATATATATATATATATATATATATATATATATATATATTTTTTACACATACATACACACATACATACATATATACACACACACACACGTGTAATGTAATGTAATGTATATATATATATATACACACATACATATACACACACACACATACATATATATAAATTGCAATCACGGATTGTGACTACAATGGTTTGCAGGCTCCCATGGAGGAAACAAATAAATAAAAAAAGCAACCCATGGATGATTCTTAAGTGTGGTATTGGACAGATCACCAAGTGAGGTTAAAAAGGGAGAAAACAGATGCAGCCACCTCATTATAGAATCAGTAAAAGGTGCAAAATATAAAATTTGTTTTTGGGTTTAATACCGCTTTAAGAAATTAGGACTATTGCTCTGTTAAAGGAAATACCAATTTATGTATTTCACAATTTATTCTGCATCAATGAAGTTACACTAAAAGATTTTAGGTTTACTTCTGCTTTTATACAGTGAAATGAAACAGCCAGAAGCAACTTTTCTTTATGTCCAGCGTTATTTTCTAACATCAAAGAAGGTGTTCGAAGATGGTTTTGATGGAAAGCATGCTGCCCCAAAGTAAAAACAGACCTTTCCATGTAGGCGGTTTGCTGACTTGCAGTATCAGAACAATAGGAATAATCAAAGAGTATTTTGTCAATACTTTTTAATAGTAAGCATTCAAATACTAAAATGAGATGTTCTCCACCGCTGGGCCACGACCTGCTGCTGCCCTTCTGTTGGGCGGTAGCGTCCTATCCGCTCCGACAGCTACTGCGGTCACATCACTCACATGGGACTTCAAGCAGAATGACACAACAAAATAGCACTCCAGAAGTTGGTACTGCCAGGAAGATGTCAGTAGTACTTTACCCCACCCCCCTCATCGCAAGTTCCTCCAGCTGTGAAAGGGGAGACGAGTCCCATAGAATCACTGCAAGCGTTCACAGCCAATCTGAATGGTAAAGGAAATAAATAGTTGCTGGACTACGCCAAAAGAAATTCATTATAATTTGATGTGTGTGAATACATAATAAAATATTGATATTTAGACAACATGCTGAAAACCAAAAACTACAAAGAGTGAAATGATAAAATATTGTAAATCCTCTTCAATTCTTACAAATTTAAAGTGTGTGTATAGCTCAAAATACCTGAAAAAGCCAAAATATCATCACAATGAGGACTTAATATATCAAAAAAAGGTTACCATAGTATGCATAAAAAAGTCCCAAAATGTGCAAAATTCCACTCTTGCACTATAAGCAGATGTGCTCCAGGAGAAGAAACCTCCACCACTACTATGGACCCTTACTACGAACACTGCACACTTTGTTTAGGCTGGGATCACATATATGCAGGTCTGGTTTTGGTGCAGAGTCCAGCACGGTTTCCATTCAGCGGTTCAGGTGCGAATCTGACACAAAAAAAATAAAAAATAAAAAAATTACACCTAAACCAAACTGAAAGACGCACAGGACCCTTTTAAAATTTGCAAAGCAACTGGCCAGCATATATGTGAACTGGCTCCATTAAAAGCTGGTCTGGTTCAAATGTTATGTCAAATGTTACCTCCAAGGTTTAGTAGATATTTACTAAAAAGTCATTGGCGCATGTGCCCTTTAGAAAGGGCACATCGTGCCGTTTCTAATAGGGGTCATGCCATGACTGGCATGCGCGGGAGTGACATCACGCGACTCCGGCCAGTCACAGAGCCGGAGTTCGCGGCCCCAGAAGAAAGAGGGGCGAAGACATTGCGGGCTTCGGTTTCAGGTAAGCGACGCATAATGGGCTACTATGCAATGCATACTAGCCCATTATGCTTTACCTGTGCAGGGAAAAAAAAAAAGGAAGTAAAACCCACCAGGGTTTACTTCCTCTTTAAAGAAGCTCCTGTGAATCAGCGGTATTAACCTCAGTGTAGTGGCTGTATGTGATATCAACAGTGCAGGTCCTCCACTCCAGGTGTCACTTAAAAGTTGACCGGTTAGCAAAAAAAAAAAACTTTCTATTCACAGGAGCTTCTTCAAACTAAGGGTCCAACTGGGTCTGCCTGTCAGTTAGTAAGGCAGACCCGATTAGACCCTCCAGTCTCCTCTATGGAGCTGCAGGTGTCAACGGACATGTGTTAGCTGACACCTGCTGACATCAAATTCTGGCCGCTAAGCAGAAGATCCGTTCCCCATCTGTCTGGCTGATTGGATGGTAGTCTGGTGTAAATGAACAGGTGGTCTATTTAGATCCAACCGATCAGAGGAGAGTGAGCTGCATCTGTGTCCACTCTGCATAAGCGAAGCGGACATGGACCAGCCATCCACCTGCTTAGCGGGGATCAGCAGACAGATTCCCCGCTAAGCAGGTGTGTAAAGGGGCCCAAGTGTGCAGTGCCTGGAAAAAGACTGCAAGACAGATGAATGCCTTCTCTGGATGGTCTGGCCATTTGATGTATACGTATAGCTAGGTTTTGGGGCTTCTCAGAGCAGTACTTGGCTATACATACAGGCTAAATAAGGATTGAAGATGACAATTCCCTGTTTCTAAGTTTCCAAGCATCTTCTGTGTCCTGGTGCTTAAAGAGGAACTGCAGTCTGCTCATATAATTTGTAAGAAAAAAAAACATCTTTGCCATTCTGAAGCTTACCTCCAACCACTTTGCATATTTTATATATATTGTGATTCTGTACTTACCAAATATGCTGCAGAAATCTCCCTCCACCAAGTCTGGCTGTAACCATTTTTACTGTAGGCAACTGAAGCTGTTGCTTGTTCACTTCCTGGATTTACAGAGACACACACACACACACCTCCGGCTCTGCAGCTCTCACTGGCCCTCTTATTAGTCATCCCCCCTCCCTTCATGGCAAACTCACAAGAGTGAGAGCTGTGCATGATGTCAAAAGTCTAGGCTTTTTACCAGACAAGAAAAAGGAAGTGGGCTGTAAAAAGGCATTTACTGACAGGAAAAAAAAAAAAAAAAAAAGTTTTACTATCCAAAGTTAAAACTAGGGCAGAAGATTTAATAGATGGAAAGATGAAAAATGGCTGAAGGTCTGCTTTATAGTGGATGTAAACCCCCACATAAACCCAGTGAAGTGAATAGCCTCATTTAATACATAGATGACACAAATCTCCACACATAAGTTTTACTTGTATATCTGCTGTCTTCCCCTTTCTACATTCTTTGGAAAGTGCAGTTACAAATCTTTCTTCCTCATTCAGCAGTGGGTGTGGAGTCAGGGCATTCACTGTGTGAAAGCTGATTGGAGGAAAGGCACACACCCCACTCCATATTAGGAAGAGGAAGGAAGAAACTTGCAGAGCTGCAGTGTGAATAGGCAAGCTCTCTGCTTTTCTCCAAGTTCTCTCCCCGACACAAATGTCCAGCTGCTTTTATCTCCTGTATCGGAGAACTTGTCAGAAGTTATCACTCTGATAATAGAGAAACGGTGCAGCAGAAAGACACGGTACTCAGAGCACTTTAACAAAAAAATTTTTGACCTTTGTAATGAGGGCTGAGGGTTGTTAGTGGAGGTAAGCCTTTGCCCTTTGGGGAACAGTGGAGGTTGCTTCTTAGATGATCACAGTGAAAATTTGCATACATTTGAAACTGCTGACATCTTCTAACTTTTATATACTATGTGTTAACCTTTTTTGATGAGGTTTGACGTTTGTTATTTTTTTGTGATATTAGCTGGGGGGGGGGGGATCTGCTAAATCAGGGTACTAATGAGCTGGGGATCTGCTAAATCAGGGTACTAATGAGCTGGGGATCTGCTAAATCAGGGTACTAATGAGCTGGGGATCTGCTAAATCAGGGTACTAATGAGCTGGGGATCTGCTAATCAGGGTACTAATGAGCTGGGGATCTGCTAATCCGGGTACTAATGAGCCCCTTTAAAAACAAAACAGAAAATCAACACCCCCCCCCCGCTTTAATGTGTGTTAACATTGAAGCCAGTATAAATGAGCCCATAGCACAGGGCTCGACAAACCCCGGGCGCCAGGTCGCATTTGCGACTAGAATTAGCGACCTGGCGCCTGGGGCGGCACAGCTGGGGTATCCTGTGTCCGTTCGACAACCCCCCCCCCCCCGCCACGATCGCGCTGGGCCGCGCCGGTAATTGAGGCCCCGGCTTTGCGGCCTACTGCAGTCCTATGGTTCCTGGTTCCTTCTGCAATTGGGCGCCCTCTGGTGGTGGCCGTTGGTACTACAAGACATCCACCAATGCTAATGGAGCAGCTTTCCCTACCTGTTTTCACTGCCTGCTCATCTCCTTCCCTTTACTTAGAACCCCCAAACATTATATATATTTTTTATTCTAACACCCTAGAGAATAAAATGGCGGTCATTGCAATACTTTCTATCACACCGTATTTGCGCAGCGGACTTACAAGCGCACTTTTTTGGGAAAAAATATTTTTTTTAATTAAAAAATAAGAAAACAGTAAAGTTGGCCCAATTTTTTTTATATTGTGAAAGATAACGTTACGCCGAGTAAATTGATTCCCAACATGTCACGCTTCAAAATTTCATCCGCTCGTGGAATGGCGACAAACTTTTACCCTTTAAAATCTCCATAGGCGTCGTTTAAAAAAATTCTACATGTTGCATGTTTTGAGTTACAAAGGGGGTCTAGGACTAGGATTATTGCTCTCGCTCTACTGATCGTGGCGATACCTCACGTGTGGTTTGAACACCGCTTTCATATGCGGGTGCTACTCACATATGCGTTCGCTTCTGCAAGCGAGCTCGGCGGGACGGGGCGCATTTAAAAGAAATTATTATTTTTTCTTATATATTTTACTTTTTATTTTTTATTTTTACACTGTTTTTAAAAAAAAAAAAAAAAATTGGGTCACTTTATTTCTATTACAAGGGATGGAGCACATTTAAATTTTTTTTTTTCTTATTTATTTTAACTTTTATTTTTTCACTGTTCTTTTAAAAAAAAAAGTCACTTTTATTCCTATTACAAGGAATGTAAAAATCCCTTGTAATAGAAAAAAAGCATGACAGGTCCTCTTAAATATGAGATCTGGGGTCAAAAAGACCTCAGATCTCATATTTACACTAAAATGCATTATAAAAAAAAAAAAAAAATGTCCCTTCAAGAGTTATGGGTGGAAGTGACGATTTGACGTCGCTTCCGCCCTGCAATGACTTGGAGATGGGCGGGGGGGCCATCTTCCTCTCACTTGTCTCCATGTCAGGCCAGGGACAGATCCGGATCGCCTGCACCGTTACCGACGGCCACGGTAAGCGGTGAAGGGCACCGGAGAGCGGCGGTAGGGGGGGCCCTCTCCTGCCACCGATAAAAGTAATCTCGCTGCTAATCTGCTGCAGAGACCACTTTTATCTGAAAGAGAACCGCCAGGTCTTGAAGAAGATACCGGGGTTATGGTAGCTAGCTGCTACCATAACAACGGTATTCCTCTTCAAAGACAGGACGTATATAGTCGTCCTGTGGGAAGGAAGTGGTTCATTAAAATGAAATTTATTATTTGTCATCTCCCTGCTTGGCCCCTTTCACACGGGCTGTCTGATCAGGTTCGCCTGTCAGTTTTTCAGGCGGACCTGATTGGATCCTTAGCAGGGATATGGCGGTCTTGTGTCCCTGCATGGCAGGAAATAAAAGCAGTCACATTAGTTCTAGTCGTCTCTGTGTAAATTTAAGATTGGTTCATTTTTATATTGAAAATAAAGCTGTCGGTCGTTTAAAAACAAAAAAAAAAACCTGGCTCCTAACTTTTTTAGCTGGCTCCTAGATTCCAAGCAAATTTGTCAAGCCCTGCCATAGCAGTAATGCCAATTTTGTGGAAGGCTTGTGCTAGGTGCACTAGCAGGTTTAGATGGCCTTGACTAATTAAATTAGGGATGCACCGATACCATTTTTTTTTTTTTTTTTACAATGAGTACTGATACTTTTTCTTTTAGTACTCACCAATCTTGTTTTGTTTTCACTTCAGCTGTCAGCAATGGTACAAAGCATTGAAAAGTTATTTACAAATGAAATAGATTTTTTTTTTACATTTTGCGCTTTTGTAACATGAAATGTGTAAATATATGTTAATATATATCTGTAAAAATATTCACTAACAAAGCAAAAAAAAAAAGGAAGTTTTAAAAATTGTTTATCATTTATAAAATAGACGTGAAAAAAAAAAAAAAAAAAAAAAAAAAACGCAGGTAAATTATTAAATGGAGGAGAATAGGGAGTTAAGGCCGATTAGAGTAAATTAAGGGTTTATAAGGGGTTAAACAAACATTTGCTCATCTCTGATCTGCAGATGAAGAAACAGAAAGATTAAAATAAAAAGAAACAGTTTCTTTTTGAGTGTTTCAGCGGCTGAGCAATGTTGTTAATAAACATTGCCGGCTGCTTTTTTTTTTTTTTGACAGCTCCAATTACTGGACTTCTTTAACACTTCAGCTGTCAACAGGGGAGACCCACTGACAGCTCAAAAAATAGAGCCTGAAAGTATCGGTTTCAGGTATCGGTGCATTTGCACGAGTACTGATACTAGTATCGGTGCAACCCTAAATAAAATAAAGCTAAACTCCAGGTAACAAACATTTGAACCACTTACAGCAAGTTTTTTTTTCTCTAATTTGGGATAAAGGTTTTATAAAAAAAAAATAAAATAAAATAAAACCCTGACCATTGTATGCACCCAGTTTGACTCAACCCTCAAACTGACACTTTTGCTGGGTCTGTTAAAAGTTGAGAAATAACAGACTTACTGGTCGGATCACCAGGCAGCCTCCACATCCAAGACTGGTAATCTGCTAAATTTGTTTTAAGATTTAAAAATAAATAAATGCCATTACTATTTTTAGGAAGTGTGCAGGAATCTCTCGTCTGGATCAGAACTTTGCTTCAAACACAAACAGTTCCAATAAACTCCTGAAACGGTTATGCATCTTTGAGAACGTTAATAGTTGAATGACGTTCACAGATGTTCCTAAAAAAAGTTTGAAAAGCTTATGCTAAATGAAATCGAAAAGATAAAAGTTTTAAACGGTGGAGACTTTCGAAATAGTAAGGGAGATTCATCCAACTTGCCACACAGCAGGCATCGTAAAACAGGCATATCAACTTTAGATGGCCAATAAATGAGAGAGATCATCAGCCAGGTTCACACAGGGGCTGCCCAACTTGCAGCGCGACTCTGTAAGGCGACCTGCATACGACTTCAGCAGCGGCTTGCAAAAATGACTCCTGAAGTTGTCCCAAAGTAGTACAGGAACCTTTTTCTAAGTCAGAGCGCCTTGAGTCGTTCCTATTAGAACGGTTCCATAGTGCAGAACGGAACGAGACTTGTCAGGTGGCCAAGTCTCCCCCTGTGTGAACCGGGGCTAAGGGTCAGCAGAGAGAGCAAGTGCATGTCTCTTCAACAATAGCCAGCCTTGCAATCGGTTGTAAAAATGCATTCACTTCTGCTTTAAAAAAACAGAATACGCTTTTTTTTGTGCTGTGTACAGCCAGTCATGACAGTTGTGGCTTGGAAATGAGAGAAAAGCTTGTGGTGTAGAAAATCTCATCTATTCCTATGAAGAATCCAGCAGGGGACAGACACTAAGGGTACACACACTTGCTTTAGCAATCATCACTCATGCTCTCTCTCACTGCATGGTCACAATACATGGGACATAGAGTGTAGCATATAGTAGCGATTAATTTGTGCAATTGGTCACTGACATGTAATGAGTGAAGTGTAGATTTTACCAGTATGACTGCAAGAATTGCCTCAGAGTCCAGCCAAAGGTTTGCAGCATTTCCAGATTGCCAGTTCTATATCAATACTCTATGAGAGTAATTAAAGGATAAGTTCACCTGTGGGAACATGTTACCCCTCATTTTTAGGATACAACATGTTCCCAATGCGATTTCCCCCCACAGTGCGATTTCCCTTTCACCCAACAGCAGTATGGGGAGACGTTTCCTGTACTAGCTGTCACTTTTTGAAATCAGAGTGCCCACACGGCCACGTCATTTCATACTCACAGCTGTGTGTGTACGACTACAAGCTCTGACATCCTTTGCGGCTGTTGGCTTATAGTTCTCAATGAACGGTGTTGTGGAGCACCATGGTAGTTCATCGATTCTTCCTGTCAGATACTCTGACAGAGCTGGAGGAGACCTGTATGGCCCCAGCAATCTGCTGATCACTGGTGCAATGCTTTACAGCAGGGGTCTCAAACTGGCGGCCCTCCAGTTGTTGCGAAACTACAGGTCCCCTCATGCCTCTGCGAGTCATGCTTGTAACTGTCAGCCTTGCAATGCCTCATGGGACTTGTAGTTCTGCAACAGCTGGGAGGGCCGCCAGTTTGAGACCCCTGCTTTACAGGCTCCAAGAAAAATAAAATGCACATTTTTTTACCTCAAAAAACAAACAAAAAAAGTGCATTTCTTATTTTTTTCGAATAAGTGAACTTATCTTTTAAAGGGGAACTAAACTGCATCTGAGTACCACAAACCAAAAATGCTATTTAATTCATTTTTACTATTCAAAGCAAACTCCCCCATCCATTCAGGACGCCATGCTTTATTTGCCACAAAATAACTTTGAAAAACACCCCCAGCATTTTTGGCTGTGGCCATCTTGAGTAAGGGCAGAGGATTTATGTAGCATTTACTTCCTGGAATCAGGAAGTAAATATTTTATGCATATTTTAGGGATGGAGGTGTGTCACTGATGACACCAGACCTTTCCTTTTACTTCCTGGAATCCATCTTGCCCTTAGTCCAGGCATGCAGACAGGTGTGCTTAAAAAAAAAAAAAAAAATTCCTCCTCCCCTCCTGAAGACTCTGGGGATGTATGACATAATTTGCCTAGGCCTGGAAACTGATAAAAATAAGAAAAAAGTAAATATTATATACTTTCCTATCTATTTAGGAATGCTAGCAGCATAAAGGATTAAAAATAGTCAGTGTTGACAGGATGATGCTCCACTTTAAAGAGTGCAGGACTCAGCAGGAGATAAAAGAAACCTGTCATGAGATTATAAAAAAAATAAAAGGGGAGTAGGCTGCCAACCTGAAAAGATCAGATGTCTGTCTTGTCTTTTACTTCCAATACTTTCTAAATAACTGATCTGGAACAAGATTACCGAGCATTGAATTGTGGGGGTCAAAAGTCAGCATCTTCCACAGAGGTCAATGATGGCTGAGGAATGGCCACACTGTTTTCACAGAAATTCAACAGACCATAGAGTAGCTTATAGTTATAGTAGTTCCAAAAATAAATATAAAAAAAAAAAAAAAAAAACATATATGCATACACATTATTATGGGAGGAGGTGATGAGGGAGCTAGAGAGCAGGAGGTCTTGGGAGGAACGAAGAGGGCGATTAGGTTGGTATTTTGAGACTAGGCTAGTGATGTAGCTGGGGGCAGAGTTGTGGATGGCTTTGTAACTTGTTAGTATTTTGAATTTAAATGCGAATAAATAAAATATATATATATATATATATATATATATATATATATATATATATATATATATATATATATATATATATATATATATATATATATATAATTTTGTTTAACTCTGAATTTGTTTGTTGCTCAATGTCAAAGCAGCAAGCAGAGAAGAATCAAACTGACTCTACAAAGTCACCATTCCTAAATGAGGCTGAAAGCAAACACCACCCAATTTAGCAGAGCACAGAGTACATATTGTATACATGCCAAGGATAAAATAAAATATCAATGTACTCGCTGATCTCCATAAAAAATGTACACTATGCAAACTCACATTTCAACAATTGCAGAACCAGACAAAGAACCACCTTTATAAAAGAATTGTACTCTTGAAGCAGGATGCAGTTCTAGTATTGAGTATATAAATTCCATGTAAATAAAGCAGATACACCATGGCCAGTTCCTTTTTATTTACATGCTTGTGAGATGTCATGTTGGAGTCTCTGCTGTATCCATCGGTTCCTGCCGCAAGCAGTCCAGAGCGCCAATGGATCTCTCATACTGCTATTGAACATAAGCTGTGGTTGGCTTGCCTTGCGGTAAGCGCATTATTTCCCTGGTGGTGGATCACGTAGTGTGGTGCGGTTAACTGATACTGAACACAAGCTGTTGTTGGCTTGCCTTGTGGCGAGCGCAATATTTGCACGGAGTGTGGGGTCTCATCTTCACTACGGAGTTTGCTAGCGTTCACTTTAAGTTCCCTTTTTTTCCTGCTGTATCTTTATGCACTAGTGTAAGTTTTCTACCTTTTCTAAACTTTAATTAGTTTGGCAGTATTACACTATGGCCAGTTTCTTTTTATTTACATGTCTATGAGATGGAAGTTTGGTGTCATTCTCATTACATCCTTTCAGCTACGATGTATACAGTCCAAGAGCACCATCTGGATTTTCCACACCAAGACGTGATACAGGCTGATGTTCGCTTGCCTTGCGGTAAGCGCAATTATTGGGTATTTGCGGATACTGTATGGGTTGTCACTCATATTTTTTACACCATTGACTGGTTGGATTCACCCAAGGGGTCTTTCTTGGACTGATTTCAGATCATTACTTCACATTTTTATTTTCGGTCACTATATATGGACACTTATTTTTATTTGCAAATATTACATATGGACACTCATGTTTGATTCATACATACATGTGTTGACCCATGTACTTTTCATAATTTAATTAATATTTTTCAACATTTTTGTATTTATATATGTACTTCCTCACGGAAGTCTTTGAGATTGCTTCACGTGTTTCACTTATATTTAGCGCGGTTATTTCTAATTACATGTCCGCTTAGATTGATGAACAATTATTCTTGATAAGTTATTGGCCCTTTAAATTTTAAAAATAAAGTCCCTTCATACTGTTGACTTGCAGTAACAATACACAGTAGCACATAAACCATGGCATAATTTATTCTGAACTATGCTTCAACGCACTGATACAGTAGCAGGCAACAAATGCACGGTGCATTGCGGTGTGTCACATTTCCAAAAAATAAAAATGTTATGTCCGATTCCCAGGCCATTTAATCTAGAGCAGGAGTCTCCAAACTGCGGCCCTTTGCTTGCCTTTATCTCGTCCTTGGGGCACTATTCCTCCCAACCCGACACCAACCAGGGGGGAGAAACTATTCCTCCCTAGCCCGACACCAACCGGGGGGAGAAACCATTCCTCCCTAGCCCGACACCAACCAGGGGGGAGAAACTATTCCTCCCTAGCCCGACACCAACCGGGGGGAGAAACTATTCCTCCCTAGCCCGACACCAACCGGGGGGAGAAACCATTCCTCCCTAGCCCGACACCAACCAGGGGGGAGAAACCATTCCTCCCTAGCCCGACACCAACCAGGGGGGAGAAACTATTCCTCCCTAGCCCGACACCAACCAGGGGGGAGAAACTATTCCTCCCTAGCCCGACACCAACCAGGGGGGAGAAACTATTCCTCCCTAGCCCGACACCAACCAGGGGGGAGAAACTATTCGTCCCTAGCCCGACACCAACCAGGGGGGAGAAACTATTCGTCCCTAGCCCGACACCAACCAGGGGGGAGAAACTATTCCTCCCTAGCCCGACACCAACCAGGGGGGAGAAACTATTCCTCCCTAGCCCGACACCAACCAGGGGGGAGAAACTATTCGTCCCTAGCCCGACACCAACCAGGGGGGAGAAACTATTCGTCCCTAGCCCGACACCAACCAGGGGGGAGAAACTATTCGTCCCTAGCCCGACACCAACCAGGGGGGAGAAACTATTCGTCCCTAGCCCGACACCAACCGGGGGGAGAAACTATTCCTCCCTAGCCCGACAGCAACCGGGGGGAGAAACTATTCCTCCCTAGCCCGACAGCAACCGGGGGGGGGAGAAACTATTCCTCCCTAGCCCGACACCAACCGGGGGGGGGGGGAGAAACTATTCCTCCCTAGCCCGACACCAACCGGGGGGGGGAGAAACTATTCCTCCCTAGCCCGACACCAACCGGGGGGGGGGAGAAACTATTCCTCCCTAGCCCGACACCAACCGGGGGGGGGGAGAAACTATACCTCCCTAGCCCGACACCAACCGGGGGGGGGAGAAACTATTCCTCCCTAGCCCGACACCAACCGGGGGGGAGAAACTATTCCTCCCTAGCCCGACACCAACCGGGGGAGAAACTATTCCTCCCAAGCCGACACCAACCGGGGGGAGAAACTATTCGTCCCAACCCGACACCAACGAGGAAGAAACTATTCGTCCCAAACCGACACCAACAAGGAAGAAACTATTCCTCCCAAACCGACACCAACAAAGAAGAAACTATTCATCCCACTGATACCAATGGGGCATGGTTTACCCCCACCAATGCCAGGACACTTTCTACATCGTCTGGCAACACTCCACCCCCATAAAGTCTAAAGTACAGTAAACAGGCCCTTTGTTTAGAAAGTTTGGAGACCCCTGGTCTACGGGAACGAAAAGAGACTTACATACCTACTACTTTGCCCCCCCCCCCCTTCAGCTAGACCGGTCCCCGCATCTTCTCCCACACACACACCAGTGGTCTAGGGTCCTGGCAATAGCCTTACACTGGGCATAACGACGGTGTGGGCCATACACTGCCAGAGAATGGGGGGGGTAATCATTTTAATTTTTCTCTGAGTGAAGCTGTAAGAAACAGAGCAGCAAGCAAATCATTCAAAAAGGCTTTCAGGTGAAAAAAAAAAAAAAATTGTATGGTTGGAAGAAATTACTAGAAAAACAAGAGAAAACTGCCAAAAAAGGAAATTTAGGAAGAAAAAAAAAACAAATAAAAAACACCCCACACAGCCAACTTGAGAAGTAGAACGTTCACTCTAATTGTGACCGATACAACCTGCAGAACTTGTTTTGGATCTGGGCATTCACTTGCGTTAACAATAAAAAGCAAGCATTTGGCTGTAGCGACTTCCTTAAATGCTGAAGACATGTGTCAAGGCCATGCATTCTCTAAATCAATGTCAAGCAGACAAGCACTGAATCCAATAATTATTGAGAGTATAACAATCCAGCTATACAGATGTCACATCCCTAAATTACATTGGAGGGTATCCAGTGACAGACAGGCCTATTGAGTGTGCACAATGAAGCCAGGTTAGCCTTTGTGGATAGACACCACATTGAGATTATCCGTTCTTACAATCTACTTCCTGCTTCTCTCGTTTAGTTCCGCAGCAGAAATGCTTTCTCCCCGCACACAATACATCTGTACAGCTGCATTATATGCAATTGCCTGTTCCGCTAAAATAATATGCCTGCAGAAAAGGTTATTTCCTTTGAATCGCATGTAATCAAAGGCAGGATTGTTACCCAAGCCACAACAGTTTCATAATCACTAGAGTTTGAAGAGCCGCGTAAGTGAAGAGGCGGCTCTGGGCTTTTCTAGCAGTGCCTTTGCTCCTGGCAGACAGCTAAGTGATGGTGTACAGGAGAGAAGGGCATATGGCAGGGTGGTGGGTGGAAGTGACAACAACCTGCACCCACAATCAGCTCTGCACAAAGCAGGCTTTCCTTACTGGAGGGCAAGGTACGAAATGTCTTGTCCATTCTGACAATAGGATATTCAAATGCCAATAGGATGCATGGGGAAGTACTGCAAAGAGAAATCAGGATCTCTTTAAAAAGCAATATAAACAGCACACATTCCATTCAGGCAAATGTGATCCATTACCCAATATTGAATTAAAAATGTGCTCACTGATCAGACATAAAAGTGATAGCCAATCACAAGACATGCCAAGGACTATCACACTGCAACCAGAAGTGTCATTCCCCAAAGTATACGGTGATCAGCTGTCGGATTCAGAAAGGAGGATTTCTGATTGGCTGAATGATTGCACTCTGCAAATGTCAGTCTACATGTGCAGCAAGAAACATGTCAGGACTTCCTCCTGAATCGGAGAGCGTCTACACGTACATTCAGTTTCAGCCACACGTTTCATTTCCAGCTGAAAGTAGGCTGAGGCATTCTCACACATTACTGGCACTTTTACTATTCCCGCTGGCAGGGAAACCGTCTTATTGCAGAACTGCCAGCAAAGAGGAACCCAAGTGACATGTATCTTATGTCTGTACAGAGGCTGCTCATTGTAAGGAATGAAGAATGGTGGGGGAGGGAGGGACAAAAGTCATTCAATACCAAACACACAGAAAATGACAATTCAGCTGGCGGCAAGTACACATGATGTACATAGAGAGCAAATAGAATGTAGGACAAGACTTCTCACAGAGGACTGGAGGAGAAGAAACATTCCCTTCTAGATAATCTCATATCCAATGGATGGTCTTCATACAGGAGTGATAAGTCCAATGACATAGGATCCGGTGATCACAATAATAAATGGTCTGAAAGCATGGACAGCAATATACAATGGAATCCCAATATACAGGACACAACTAGAACCAAAGTCCTATGTCACTACAGGACACATCCCACCTACACTGGGCACCAATGTAAAGGGGTCACTTCTACTGACCTCAGATATAAGGGGGCATCTGATCACTAAGGCAAGAGCGGGTAGGGGCCATCCACTGACCCATCAATGCAGGGGGGGGGGGGGCGCAACTGGCCACTTACCTACCAATATAAAGGGGGCAACTGGGCACAGAGCATCAATGTAAAGGGGTTACGCCTACTGACCTCAGATATATGGGGGCAACTGATCACTAAAGTAAGAGGTGGTAGGGGTTATCCACTAATCCATCAATGTAAAAAGGGGGAGGGGTGCACACAACCAGCCACTTACCTACCAATGTAAAGGGGGCAACTGGGCACAGAGCATCAATGTAAAGGGGTTACACCTACTGACCTCAGATATAAGGGGGCAACTGATCACTAAAGTAAGGGGGGGTTATCCACTAATCCATCAGTGTAAAGAGGGGGAGGGGTGCGCACAACCAGCCACTTACCTACCAATGTAAAGGGGGCAGCTGGCCACTGAGCACCAATGTAAAGGGGTTAATGACCTCAGATATAAGGGGGAAACTGATCTCTAAAGTAAGGGGGGAGCTGTCCACTCAGCCATCAATGTAAAAGGGGGGGGGGGAGCGCAACTGGCCACTTACCTACCAATGTAAAGGTGTTAATTCTCCTATTGACCTCCATAGTAAAGGGGCAACTGATCAATGTGGGGGGGGGGGGGGGGTTGCACAGTCCACTGACCAATTAATGTAATGGGAGAAACTGGCCACCGAGCACCAATGTAAAGGGGTTACTTCTACTGACCACCGATGTAAAGGGGGGGGGGCGCACTGACCCACCAATGTGCAGGGGGCAACTGGCCCCTGAGCACCAATGTAGAGATTACTACTTCTACTGATGTAAATGGGCAACTGGCCACCAATGTAATGGGGGGGGGGGTGCCACTGACCTATCAATTAAGGGGCTCTGACCCACCAATGTAAAAGGGGTTACTACTTCTAACGACCTCCAATATATAAAAAAGAAAAAAAGAAGGAGCTGAACACCATTGTAAGGAAAAGGGGGGGGGGGGGGAACTGGCCACTGTCTCACTAGTGTAAGGGGGGGACTGGGCACTGACCATTGTAAAGGGGTTACTTCTTCTACTGACCACCAGTGTAAGAGGGGAGGGCTGTCCACTAACCCACCAATGTAAGGGGGTTCTACTGACCAATGTGTATAAAAGGGGGCACTGACCAATGTAAAGGGGTTACTTCTTGCACTGACTTCTGCAGTAAAGGGGCAACCAGAGTAAAGGGGGGGGGGGGTGGACTGACACCAACGTAGGGGGGTCGTACTCCTACAAATAGAAGGGGTCACGCCTGCACTAGCCACCAACCTAAAGGGGTCACCTCCTACTTGACCACCAACAGAAATTGGCACCTCACCTAGTGCCCACAAGGGGAGTCACTTCTCCACCAATGTAAGGAGTCACTCCTCTCCCACTATCTTCTCATTGGTCCATTTGAAGCCTAGCAGTGACAATGCTATAGCCCAGGTAATGTATGGAGGAGGCGGTGTCCCCCTTCCCCGGAAGTGCCCCCTGGTTGTCACCCTGTCATTGTGTACACTCACCAGGGGTCGAACTCATGAATGATGCTCTCGAAGCGGATGACTGCGAAGAGCCTGGAGCTGAAGCCGGCCAGCCAGGCCAGGAAGAGGATGGTGAAGGAGAGCAGAGACTGCCAGCCGGCGGGCTGCGACAAGCCCCCCGATAGCGCCCCCACGGGGGAGTGGACAACCACGCTGCTGTTGGCCGAGGATGCCGATCGCCCGGAGCCCAGGGCGGGGGAGGAGGCCCCGGAGTTGACGGTTGCCGCTTTGTGCTTATGATCCAGGGTTGCGTGCTCCGCCATGTTGGATTCCCCCCCGCTGGCCGCTCCTCCTCCCGGGTGGGGGTGTGTTGGAGGAGGGGGGGACGTTCGGTGACGGTTGGCGGAGCAGGGGATGAGGAGGGAGGTTTAAAATGCGCGGGCACGCGGCTCGTCCGTTAGATGGCCCGAGCAGTCCCCGCGTTGTCCCGATCGCCTGCAGCTGCACACTCCCGCGGCCCGGTCGGTCTCGCTGTCCTCATCACACTCTCAGGGCTGGTCCAGGGAAGGCCGGGATCACTGGAGCCGGCTAGTGCTCCTCGCCTCTCCGCTCAAATGACATTTCCTACTCAGCGCTGACTGAGGGGAGGGGCTTCACCGGGACAACACGCCCACTCCCTGAGCGAACCCTAAACTCTCAGCCAGTAGAGAAGCGACAGGTACGTGGGAGGCGGGGCGCGGGCGAGACGACGACCAGTCGCGGACAATAGACCCGTGAGTCACGCCTCCTCACTGGTCGTGACGTAACCCGGAGGCGGGGCGTCCATAAACACTTCCCCGTAGGCCTACGGCACGTGCTTGTTAGATGAACGGGAAAGTGCGGGATGACGGACGGGTATGCACAGCCAATGGGAGCGCGACGCTGACAGGGTGGGCGTGACCTTTAGTAAACTGCGGGGAAAATAAGCCGGGGTGGGGGGAAGAAGGCGGGGCTTCCACCTTTGTGTCATCCAGTTACGTTTGTCCGATCTTTGCTTGTTGTTGGCCGGGGAGGGGTCTGAGTGACGTCAGCGGAGTGGGGCTCAGGTGACTTCTGTGTCTGGCCACCTGCTGTGCATCCCCCGCCCATGTACTGCATGCAGATCGGAGATCACCAGTGTCACCCCGGGGAGTGGACTTCACACTCAGCACATTACACAATCCTGTCTACCTGTCACTTATCTTCCTGCACACTGCTGTGTGGGCACATTGTGCACAGATCATAGGAAGTCCCAAGGGCGATACCTTTGTTCTTATTGATGTGTGGGAATGTTCACTTCTCTGCCACACACATCTAAGTGCAGCCCATTGCTTCCAATGTGTGGATTGATCAGTACAAATAAATACAGTTGCCGGTCAGTATTTTTGCATGTAAATACCCATTAATGATATACAGCCCATCCCCCAGCGTCATTTCCCCCAGGAATGTCTGATAGGACCTGATCTATAATGACATGCCCATACCTCCCAACTTCATGTGATGGCAATGAGGGACACCTATCTGCAAAGGTATTCAGGCATAGGATACACCCCTTGTCATGCCCCCTTGAAGGAGAATTGTACAAAAAAACAAGATTGGTTAAACACACAAATGCTTTTTTTTACTTCTACTATTGCTTTATATTGGCTTTTGGAATCCACAAATGCAGCAGTTTAGAAATTGGATGGAAGGTTTAGCACTGGGAAACACTTTTTGATAGATAAAAAGTGCATTTTATATACAAGTATATAGATCAGACCAAAATCAGGGAAAAATGAGGAGGAATGAGGGACATTGCTCCAAATCAGGGACAGTCCCTCGAAATCCAGGACAGTTGGGAGGTATGCGTGCCGCTCAGCTCCACCAGGTCATCTGATGTAACCACCGCTTGGTGTGCGGACAAGGACACGTCCCAGCTCCAGACATCTAATATAAAAAAGGAAAAGTCCTGGAAGTCACACATCTCTGCAAAACCTCATAACAGATATGTCCAAGTCCCCATGACTACGCTCTGTTGGGGGCGTGGCCTGAATGGACCCCCCCGGCTTGGACTGTTATACACCTTACATGGTTTTCTGGGAACTTTCCATTAGGAATGTCTGATGTTCATACATCAGTACAATGTACAAGAGTTCTAAAACATGCCTATAACGTTTCTGACGCGTTTCACAGATGTCAAAGTGGTGTCAAGCAATACTGAGCAAACTTCCTGTTAGTTTTTTTTTTTTAATTCTTCACAATTTTAAAAGGAGATTTCATCACTTTCGATGCTTTGCAACTGTGAATTATACCTCGTACACACGATCGGACTTTCCGCAAACAAAACCTCAGACTTTTGTCAGAAAGGCGTGCGCCTGGATTTTGTCTTGCATACAAACGGTAAGGAATTGTCAGCCAACAAACACAAACGTAGTGACGTACTACGTGGTTTTTCAGCTCTTTAGCGCCACCCTTTGGGCTCCTTCTGCTAGTTTTGTGTTAGTAGAAGTTTGGTGAGTGTCACATAGTTAAATAGTAGGTGAGGTTGAAAAAAGACACAAGTCCATCAAGTCCAACCTATATGTGTTCTAAATGGCCGTTCTTCAACCAGCCATGTTGTGGAATCGGAGGAGATAATGTGTTATTTATTATTGGCCTTGGAGTTATTGGTTTGACCCAAGATCAGTCCAGGAACAGGAGGAGGAGGGAGGAGTTCTTGGACCAAAAATTGGTTGCTTTATTAATCGTGACCAATTATGTCATATGCCTTTGCTGTGGATGATTTTCAGAATTATCTCCGGATGACGGACCCCTGCTTTCACCAACTCTTGGCATTGTTGACCACCTATATTAAGAAGCAGGGCACATTTTTTTTTAATAAAATAATGATTTTATTTGTTATATTTTCTATATTTTTGAACCCATGGAATGCACTTTTTGGTTACAATCTATTGGCAGATAGCATGTCTAATTTTATCTCTTTTCTTTTTTTAATGCACAATAAAAAAATAGTGGAGAATAATACTTGTTACAGTTATATTTAAAAAAATACAATGTAAAACTAACACCAACATAGTTGTATCTTTGATCGTAAAAACATACGGGATAATGGTGTAGCATAATAATTATTCTTGATATCACTAGAAAAAAAAGCCTTTGAAAATTCGTTTGCAATAACTCCATCAGTATCACCAGCAAAAAAGCTTCATTATTATCCCATTAAAGAAGAAGAGAATTTTGCGCTGCATTTCTAGTTTTCATCATTTGCCACGTCACGAATGTTAATTCTCCATTACAAACACTAGTTTACAAGACCGACCGCTTCTGGCTCGTTCTTGCTCCCGAGTATGCATGTTTGTACTTCAGACTTTTGTCCAACGAACTTGTGTACATATGATCAGAAAATCCAACAACAGACATTTGTCCGCGGAAAATCCAACAATTGTCCGATGGACCAAACGATCAAATTTTCCACCAACAGTCTGTCATCACACATTTCCCGTCGGAAAATCCGATAGAGTGTACGAGGCTTTAGGCCCCTTTCACATATATGGACCGTTTGTCCGTTTTTCATCCATCCGTTGATGGATGAAAAATGGACATCAATGCATTCCTATGAAAAAACGGATGATCATCTATTTTCATCCGCTTCAACATCCATTTTTTTGATGGGATGAAAGCTCTATTTTTCATCCATCAAAAAAAACAGATAGGACGAAAAACGTGACAAATGGTCAGTTATTCATCCATTTTGTGCATTGGTAGTGGATGTAAAAAAAACTGATGAACTGAACTTATGAAAAACGGATGAACTGGACTGATGAAATGAACAGTCTGCATGTGTGAAAGGCCCCTTAAAGTGGAAGTAAACCCATCGATTTAACAGTTTCAAAAAACAGTTCCATTCCCGACACATCTTGGGAATGTAACTGTCACAATGGTTGTGTCCTCAACCAAACCGTCAAACCATCCAATGGCTGATGTCATAATTGAGCGCATGTTCAGTATCATGACAGTTGAAGCTTAAACAGAAGCCAAGATGTCAGCTTCCCTGGCTGAAAATGATGGGCGGGGGGGCTTATTGGAATCTGGAACCCCTCTTTAACAAGGGGGCTCCCAGATCCCTCCCCCCCACCCTATGTGAATGAGTATGGGGTACATTCTCCTAAAAAAAAGTGTCAAAAATAAAAAAACAGGTTTTTGACAAAGTAATTTATTAAATCAGCTCAGGCGTCTCTTCTGATTTCTTCTCCCCTCTCCAGCTCTTCTCCCTCTGCCAGTTCTTCTGCTCTCTGCGCTGTATGGGGTGGTGATTTCACAAGGGGCAAGGCCTTCGTATGATGTCACCCGGTGTCCCCGCCCCATGCCTATATAAGTAATGGCATACCGATGACCTAGCTTGAGAGCATCGAGAGAAGATCAGAGGAAGAACAGAGGGACAACACAGAGAGGAGACCCGGCAAAAGAAGAAAACAGCGCATAGAGGAGAACTGGCAGAGGGAGAAGACACCTCCGAAGGAGGGAAAAGAGCCAGAGAGGGGAGAAGAAATCAGAAGAGACACCGGAGCTGATTTATTAAATTACTTTGTCAAAAACCCGTGTGCTGTTTTTATTTTTTACACTTTTTTTAGGTGAATGTACCCCATACTCATTCACATAGGGTGGAGGCCGGGATCTGGGGGCCCCCTTGTTAAAGGGGCTTCTAAATTCCAATAAGGCACCCGCGCCCCCGACAACCACCGGCCAGGGTTGTCGGGAAGAGGCCCTTGTCCTCATCAACATGGGGACAAGGGGCTTTAGGGTGGGGGGGCGCAGGGCCACCCTTGCCCCAATGCACCCACACCCCCATGTTGAGGGCATGTGGCCTGGTATGGTAAGTGAGGGAAGTGGATGCTTGCTTGTCCTCACCCCCTTTCCTGACCTGCCGGGTTGCGTGCTCAGAAAAGGGTCTGGTATGGATTTTGGGGGGGGACCCCATCCCGTTTTTTTGGGGCCTGGTATGGTCTTGGAGAGGGAACCACATGCTGTTTTTCTTTTTTAATTTGGCGTGGAGTTTGCCCCTAAAGATTCATACCAGACACAAAGTGCCTGGTATTGTCGGGATCAAAGTCGGGTCTCCGTTCATTGAAGTCGGATGGATGTCGAACTTCAAGTCGCAGGGCAAATTTGGATCCATAATCATACCAGTGTGAACCCGGCCTAAAGGAGAGGAGAAGTACAGAGAGGAAAGGAGAAGTACAGCCAAAGCTCATTTGGCTTACTTCGTCGTTCTGCACTCCTGTGACCCATTTTCAGCAGACAGCTGACTTCACAGAGCCAGTCCACTCCCAGGAAGGATCGCAACCATATGGTCAGGATCCGCCCACATGCCTGAACTGGCACCCAGCTCAGCCTTTCAGGGAGCCAGTGACTGACATTCACCAGCTCTCTGCTCACGGACCTCTGAGAACTGAGCGATTGCTGGTGTTTGATTGCTCGGTTCTCAGCCTTATAGGCTCCGGGGGACAGATGCAGCATCGGATCAATGCTGCATCCAGCTAGGTAAGTACGATTCTAAAATAAAAAGAAAACCCATACTTCTCTTTTAACCGGTTCCTGCCCGGCCTATGGTAGAATGGCACTGGCCTCTGGTCAATCTGGGTGGTTGTCCTCCCGGATCACGCCCTGCGCAGTGGGGGGCTCATTGCCAGTATCATGTGACCTCCGTTACGAATCACAGCAGGTCACATGACATTTGTACTCAATGGATGTCTTCTTTTCATGCCATCCAATGTGTACAACTGTGTTACTAGCTGTGATTGGTCAATTTGATCATATGGTACAGAGAGGGCGAATCACAGCCCATCAGTACCATGTGATTAGCTTTGACCATTCACAGCTAACCACAACAAAACAGACTGAATTAATCAGTTTAATTCAGTAAAATGTTTGCTTATAGCAATGTAGTGCACTGCTATAAGCAAACATAATATGTACAAAAAAAAATCCTGATCACTTCCCCAGAGAAGTAAAATGTTACTATGGTAACATTATATTGCTCTGGTCACAGCGTGTTAAAAAAAAAATGTAATAAAAAATGTAAATTTTTCTTTTTAAATATAACTTTTTTTTTTAATACTGTCACCAGTCAATGTCCCTGATTACCTCCACGCCAGTTATATGATGACGCTGTACTGCACTGGTGAAAATTTGCGAAAAGACCTGTCTGCAGCCTTTGATACTGTTGACCATCCCCTCCTCCTAAAAAAAACTCCACTCACTTGGCCTTCAAGACTCTGCTCTCTCCTGGTTCTCCTCCTACCTATCACAGCGCGCCTTCAGTGTTACCTATAACTCTATATCCGACTTTCCACTTCCTCTTTTTGTAGGGGTCCCCCAGGGTTCTGTCCTCAAACCCCTGCTCTTCTTAACCACTTCAATACCAGGCACTTAAACACCTTCCCGCCCAGCCCAATTTTCACCTTTCAGCGCTGTTGCACTTTGAATGACAATTGCGCGGTCGTGCTACACTGTACCCAAACAAATTTTTTATCATTTTGTTCCCACAAATAGAGCTTTCTTTTGGTGGTATTTGATCACCTCTGCGGTTTTTATTTTTTGCGCAACAAATAAAAAAAGTCTGAAAATTTCAAAAAAAAACAAGTTTTTCTTTGTTTCTGTTAATTTTTTTTGTAAATAAGTACGCTTTCTCCTTCAATAATGGGCACTGATATGGCTGCACTGATGGGCACTGATACGGCGGCACTGATGGATACCGATGAGGTGGCACCAATGAGGTGGCACTAATGGGCACTGATGATGGGCACTGGTAGGCGGCACTGATGGGCACTGATTTGTGGCACTGATGGGCACTGATAGGTGGCACTGGTATGCGGCACTGATGGGCACTCATAGGTGGCACCGATGGGCACACATAGGCGGCACTGATGGGCACTCGTAGGTGGCATTGATTGGTATATATGGGTGGCACTGATGGGTACTTATGTGTGGCACTGATGTGTGGCACTGATGGGCACTGATAGGTGGGCACTGATGGGCACAGATGGACACTGACAGGTGGCACCGATGGGCAACGACAGGTGGCACTGATAGAGCATTGCTGGGCAGATCTGGGCATTGCTGGGCAGATCATGGACATAATAGTGCCAATCAGTGCCCATTTGTGGGCACTGATTGGCACAGATTGGGCACATGTGGATGGCCATGGGGTACATACCTGGCCATCCACGTTGCCCCTTCCCTGGTGGTCCTAGTTGCATCCCTGGTAGTCCAGTGGGGTGATCTGAGGGGGGGCTGCGCTGATAAACAATCAGCGCAGACCCCCCCTGCCAGGAGAGCCGCCGATCGGCTCTCCTCTACTTGCGTCTGTCAGACACGAGTGAGAAAGAGCCGATCAACGGCTCTTCCTATTGACAGCGTGATCAGCCGTGATTGGACATGGCTGATCACGTGGTAAAGAGCCTCCGCCGGAGGCTTTTTACCAAGATCAGTGTAGCGGTGTGTCAGACTGACACACCGCTCCACCGATCGCCGCGATGCGCGCCCCCGGGGGCGCGCTGCGGCATGTTATCCTGCTGGACGTCATATGACGCCCAGTCGGGATAACAGAACCACTTCCCGGACGTCAATCCGCTATAGGGCGGGCGGGAAGTGGTTAATCTACACCTCCTCCCTTGGTCACTCCCATGGCTTCCAATACCATCTCATGCTGACGACACACAAATCTATTTCTCTACTCCTCACCTCACTCCATCAGTCTCCTCTCGCATTACTAACTTACTAACTGACATATCAGCATGGATGTCACACCACTTCCTCAAACTCAATCATTCTAAAACTGAGCTCGTAATATTCCCCCCTGCCTGTACCTGTTCCCCTGACTTTTCGATCAAGATCAATAATACAACCATCAGTCCCTCCCCTCATGCCAGGGTGCTAGGTGTAATCCTGGACTCTGACCTGTCCTTTTAGTCCCAAATCCAATCACTGTCCAAATCTTGCAGACTTCCCCTCTGTAACATCTCGAAAATATGACCCTTTTTAATAGTTCAAACCACTAAGCAACTTATTCACTCCCTTGTTATCTCTCGCCTTGACCATTGTAACTCCCTTCTCATTGGCCTACCTCTCCGCAGGCTATCCCCTCTTCAGTCTTCCATGAATGCTGCTGCCAGACTCCTCCACCATACCAACCGTTCAGTGTCCACCACCCCTCTCTGCCAATCCCTCCACTGGCTTCCCATTGCCCAAGGAAAAAATTCAAAACACTAACAATAACATACAAGTCATTTACAACTCTGCCCTGAGCTACATCATCAATCTTGTCTCCACCTATCACCCAAACTGTCCTCTCCGCTCCTCCCAAGACCTCTTGCTCTCTAGCTCTCTTGTCTCCTCCTCCATTGCTCATCTCCAGGACTTTTCCAGAGCCTTTCCCATCCACCGGACCTCCCTACCCCAATCTGCCTGGCTATCTCCTACTCTGTTCACTTTTAGGCAATCCTTAAGAACTCATCTCTTAAGGGAAGTCTATTCTGCCTTCAGCTAATAACCAAATCTTTTATTTCTCCCATCAGTACATCCCTCACAGTTATTATCTTTCGTTCCACCACCCCTTTCCTATTAGATTGTAAGCTCGCAGGAGCAGGGCCCTCCTAACCCTCTTGTATTGAATTGTATTGTTGCTGTATTGTCTCCCTTCAAATTGTAACTGTTGGTGCTATATAAGTTTTGTATTATAATAATAATAATAATAATAAAAAAAAGAATGAAACCCACTGATTTATTGGTTTTCCAAAACAGTTATATGCAAGGCATGCTGTGAGTGATAATTGTCTCATGTTCTTTTCCTCTGAAACAACCTGTCAACCCATCAAATGGTTGATGTCATAATTCATCACATGTGCAGCACCATGGCAACGGCAGATTAGAGACAAAGATGGCAGTTTCCATGGCTGTAAAGGAGAGGAGGGTTTCATTCTACATTAACCACTTCAATACAAGGCACTTATACACCCTTCCTGCCCAGACCAATTTTCAGCTTTCAGTGCTCTCGCACTTTGAATGCCAATTACTCAGACATACAACACTGTACCCAAACACAATTTTTACCATTTTTTTCACACAAATAGCGCTTTCTTTTGGTGGTAATTAATAACCACTGGGTTTTTTATTTTTTGCGACGTAAGTGGAAAAAGAGCGAAAATTTTGAAAAAAAAAACACTTTTTAGTTTCTGTGATAAAATTTTGCAAATACGTAATTATTGTTCATAAATGTGGGCCAAAATGTATACTGCTACATATCTTTGGTAAAAATAATCCAAATTAGTGTATATTATTTGGTCTGTGTGAAAGTTATAGAGTCTACAAGCTATGGTGCAAATCATTGAAAATTGATCACACCTGATGCATTCATTTCTTGAGTCCCTGAAATGTCAGGATAGTACAAATACCCCCCAAATGACCCATTTTTGAAAATTAGACAGTTCAAGGTATAAAGTAAGAGGCATGGCGAGTTTTTTGTAGTTGTAATTTTTTCCCACAATTCTTGGGAAAATTAAGAAATTATTATTATACAATTTTGTGTAAAAAAAAATAAAAAAATAATAACAAGTTTTTTCTCACACACAGCATATGCATACTTCCAATTACACCCCAAAATACATTCTGCTTCTCCGCCTGAGTATGGCGATACCACATGTGTGTGACTTTTTCACAGCCTGGCCACATACAGAGGTCCAACATGCAGGGGCATTCTAGGAGCATAAATGACACATCTAATTTCCTAACAAACTATCACACTTTTTAAGGCCCTGGAGCACCAGAACAATGGAATTACACACAAAATGACCCCATTTTGGAAAGCAAACACCCCAACGTATAGTGAGTCATTTGAACGGTTCATTTTTTTCCAGAAGTCTTCGAAAAACGTGGAAAGAAAATGAAAGCTTCTTTTTTTTTCAAAGTGGTCAATTTATAAGATATTTCTAACACATAGCATGTACATAGCAAAAATTACACCTCAAAATACATTCTGCTACTCCTCCCGAGTATGGCGATACCACATGTGTGAGACTTTTACACAGTCTGGTCACATAGAGAGCCCCAACATGCAGGGAGCACCGTCAGGCGTTCTAGGAGCATAAATTACACATAAAATTTCCTAACAACCTATTACACTTTTAAAGGCCCTGGAGCACCAGGACAATGGAGACACCTACAAAATGACCCCATTTGGAAAAGAAAACTCCCCAACGTATATTCTGTGAGGCATGAGCTGGTGACAGGTACTCATGTAAACAAAAAAGAGGTTTGCTCGGGCCTGCAGCACACCACTCAGCGCCAGAAGGATAGGTCAGCGTCCAAAATTAAGAGAGCAGAACTAAAGAATGAGGGAGGTAAAACACTCAATTTCTACACTGAGTGACCAAAGAGACAGCAGCCGTTTAAAAGATCATAAAAATACAAAATAATAGTATATATAAACAGTACAGGTAAACATACACTATAAACAGCGCTATTGTTGAGCAAAAAAATATATATAAATATCATGCGGCCAACTACGCACAAAAGTGATTAAACAGAGAGGTACAGAGTCTGTGAGGTGATCAGGAAAATGTCCATAAGTGATAATACAGCTGAATCGCAGTGTGCACCTTCCACCGGTCAGTAGGATTTCACCCTGTGTTGACACTCTCCCCCTAGGGGGTCAAACTCACCAGAACAGCAAGTTAAATAAGCCTCCAAGAGAAGAAAATCTCCCAATCACATCCTTATCAGCACCACTCCAGGGGGTTCAGGCCCACAACCAGGAAGTGTTTTGCTCCTTTGGTTACTGAGCCGGCTGATCTTCGGAACGGTGATGTGCATTACTTCTATCTGCTTGATTGACTGTTCTCTTTTGTACGTATATTGGTTGAGGGGTATTTTGTGAAGATTGTGGGGTTTATTTGAATAAATAGAATTACGCTATGTGCGCTTTTTCTTTGTCATCCATTTATTTGGAGCTGTGACCCCCCCCCTGAACCCCCTGGAGTGGTGCTGATAAGGATGTGATTGGGAGATTTTCTTCTCTTGGAGGCTTATTTAACTTGCTGTTCTGGTGAGTTTGACCCCCTAGGGGGAGAGTGTCAACACAGGGTGAAATCCTACTGACCGGTGGAAGGTGCACACTGCGATTCAGCTGTATTATCACTTATGGACATTTTCCTGATCACCTCACAGACTCTGTACCTCTCTGTTTAATCACTTTTGTGCGTAGTTGGCCGCATGATATTTATATATATTTTTTTGCTCAACAATAGCGCTGTTTATAGTGTATGTTTACCTGTACTGTTTATATATACTATTATTTTGTATTTTTAGGTACTCATGTAAACTGATGTGCTGGTGACAGGTACTCGGCTACTCTGATGGGCTGGTGACAGGTACTCAGGTGCTCTGATGGGCTGGTGACAGGTACTCGGGTACTCTAATGGGGTGGTGACAGGTACTCGGGTACTCTAATGGGCTGGTGATGGGTACTCTGATGGACTGGTGACGGGTACTCTGATGGCCTGGTGACAGGTACTCGGGTACTCTGATAGGCTGGTGACAGGTACTCCGATAAGCTGATGACAGGTACTCCGATGGGCTGATGACAGGTACTCCGATGGGCTGGTGACAGGTACTCAGGTACGCTGATGTGCTGGTGACAGGTACTCGGGTACTCTGATGGGCTGGTGACAGGTACTCGGGTACTCTGATGGGCTGGTGACAGGTACTCGGGTACTCTGATCCACAACAGCTTGTTAACTGTGGAGAGAGAAGAGAGCTGGCAATTAGCCAACAGCTGAGCGGCCAGCTCAGAGAAGCAAGGGCTGAGCCAACCCTGACAGTAGCCCCTCCTCAACGACCCCTCCCCCTCGGAGGACCACCGGGCTTGAGGGGAAAAACGTCTATGGAAATCACGGAGGAGGGCAGGGGCATGTACGTCTGAGGATGAGACCCAGGAGCGTTCCTCCGGACCGTACCCCTTCCAATGCTCCAGTTACTGTATGCGCCCACGGAACCCACGGGAGTCAACAATGGAGTGTACCTCATTCTCCTCATGGTTCTCAACCTGTATAGTGTGAGGACGTGGCACCGAGGTGGTAAAGCGGTTGCAGACCAACGGTTTTAATAAGCAGACATGAAACACATTAGAGTTGTGCATACTAGGAGGAAGGTCCAACGCGTAAGCCACTGGGTTAATCCTGCGAAGGATATGGAAAGGCCCAATAAACCGAGGTGCGAACTTCAGTGAGGGAACACGAAGTCAGAGGTTGCGAGATGACAGCCAGACCCTGTCCCCAATCGGGTAGGAAGGCGCAGGCAGGCGTCTGCGGTCAGCATGGAGTCTGTACCTATCATTAGCATGACGCAAAGCCTCCTGGACTTGTGCCCAAGTGGAATGAAGACCACAGAGATGCTCCTCTAGCGCAGGAATACTCTGCAGAACAAACGAGTCAGGCAACATGGAAGGTTGGAAACCATAATTCACCATAAACGGAGACAATTGGGAATTCAAGGCATTGTTGTGAGCAAACTCTGCCCATGATAATAGGTCTGACCAGTTGTTGTGATGGTCAGAAATTTAGCAACATAGGAATTGCTCCAAGGACTGATTGGCTCATTCTGCGGCCCCATTAGACTGCGGGTGATATGCAGAGGAGAAAGCAAGCTGAATTCCCAGCTGTGCACAAAAGGCTCACCAGAACCGGGACACAAACTGACTACTCTTGTCCGAGACAATCACCTTGGGTAGCCCATGTAAGCGAAAGATCTCCCGAGAGAAAATGGAAGCCAGTTCCTTAGAAGTGGGCAACTTTTTATGTGGAATACAATGACACATCTTTGAGAACTGGTCAACCACCATAACCGTGTTGCCTTGAGAGTTGGGCAACTCCACAATTAAATCCATAGACAGGTGGGTCCAGGGCCTCTCTCCATTGGGTATGGGTTGTAGGAGGCCCACTGGAAAGTGTCGAGGAGTCTTACTCTGAGCACATACGGAACAGGTAGCTACGAAGGCAGTTACATCAGCACATAGACTAGGCCACCAGAATTGTTGGTAAATGGCCCAAATGAGTTGATTCTTCCCAGGGTGGCCAACTGCCTTCGGGAGAATGGTAAGTCTAGAGCACGGCAGTACGGAGACACTCTGGGACAAAGCAGGGGTCACAAGGTTTCTCAGAAGGAGCATCCACCTGAGCAGCAAGAATTTTGTCACCCAAAGGAAAAGTAAGACTGGTGCGAAACGTAGCCAGAATACGGTCAGGAGGAATCATAGGAACCGGAACTGACTCCAACTTGGAAGTGGACGAAAATTGTCGTGACAAGACGTCAGCCCTTACATTCTTAGTACCGGGTAAGAATGAGACAATGTAATTGAAACTTGACAAGTTTCCTTCTGGGAGAGAGGCGTTTAGCCTCAGACAAGAATGTGAGATTCTTATGGTCAGTAAGAATGAGAACCGGCACAGTGGTACCTTCGAGGAGATGTCTCCATTCTTTCAGGGCTAAAATGATCGCCAACAGCTCTCTGTCACCAATCTCATAATTGCACTCCGCAGGTGACAATTTCTTGGAAAAGTATCCACAAGGATGCATAGCACTCTCAGAGGTAGGACATTGAGACAGAAGGGCACCAACACCAGTCTCAGAAGCATCAACCTCAAGGATAAAAGGTAACATAGGATCAGGATGTGCCAACACAGAAGCAGAAACAAAGGCAGCCTTGAGACTTTCAAAGGCCTGAATGCACTCCGGAGACCAACTCTGTGGGTTACCGTTCTTTCTGGTCATATCGGTCAGGGGCTTGACCAGAGATGAGAAGTTACAAATAAACTTCCGATAATAGTTGGCAAAACCCAGGAAACGCTGCAGAGGACGTAACCCCACGGGTCGAGGCCACTGTAGGACTGCCGAAAGTTTCTCTGGGTCCATCGAAAAACCAGCAGTGGAAATTACATAGCCCAGGAATTTAACCTGTTCCCGATGGAACTCACACTTCTCCAGTTTACAATAGAGATTGTTCTCTCTTAATTTCTGAAGCACACGACAGACATCTGTGTGGTGGCTCTCCAGGGACTTGGAAAATATGAGGCTATCATCAAGATAAACCACCACATATAACTGCAACAAATCTTGGAGGACATCATTAATAAATTCCTGGAAAACTGCCGGGGCGTTACAAAGGCCAAAAAGCATTACGAGGTACTCATAATGGCCTGTTCTGGTATTAAACGCAGTTTTCCACTCGTCGCCCTCCTTAATCCTCACGAGATTGTAAGCCCATCTCAGATCAAGCTTAGTGAAAACCGTTGCTCCCTCGAGGCAGTCAAATAACTCTGTAATCAACGGGATCGGGTAGGCATTCTTAATCGTGAAACGATTGAGACCCCTATAATCGATGCAAGGTCTCAGTTCACCGCTCTTCTTCTCCACAAAGAAGAAACCAGCACCAGCAGGAGACGAGGATTTGTGGATGAAACCTTGAGAAAGTGCGTTTGCAACATACTCCTCCATGGCTTTATCCTCCATGACTGACAAAGGTTAAACCCGAATACAAGGGGGAGTGGCATCAGGTTGAAGGTCAATTGCGCAATCATACAGCCGGTGTGGAGGCAAACTACCAGCTTGACCCTTGTCAAAAACATCGCTAAAAATCACAGTACTCCTCTGGCAGGGAGGAGATTGAAGAGGTACACAGGACCTTGGCTACCTTTCGGAAGCATGTTTCACTGCATTGTGGTGACCAGGAGAGAACCTCAGTACGGAGCCAATCAAAAGAGGGGTTATGCCTCTGTTACCAAGGATAACCAATAACCAGCGGAAACTTAGGAGAGGAAATCACTTGGAATTGGATTATCTCATGGTGAAGAGCCCCTGCGACCATGGACAACGGAACCCTCTCATGAGTCACATGGGCAGGCAGTAGAGGTCTCCCGTCAAGAGCCTCAATGGCAAGTGGTGTGTCACGCAGCTGCAGTGGAATCGAGTGCTTTGATACAAAGGCAGCATCAATGAACGGGCCTGCAGCCTCAGAGTTGATTAAAGCCTGTACCTCGAGAGACGACTTAGCCCAAGAAAGGGTGACCGAAACCAGGGGCTTATCCTTCTGGATAACTGGGGATGACAAAAAACCACCGAAGGTCTGTATTACCAACAAGTGGATTGACTGTATCTTCTGAATTCATGGCCTTCGCCTACTGTCAGAAACCATGAACCAGACCGAGACAGAAGAACAGTTAAATCACACTTGTTTATTGATAAAGATAAAAAGGTAAATAGAGTAAGCGTAGTCAAAGCATAGCCTGATTCCAGTAACCAGATCGGGTAGTCAGCCAAGCCAGGTTTAGTAACCAGATCGGGTAATCAGCCAGGCCAGAAGTCAGGGATCCAAGTGGAGGAACAGCAAGCAGGATAAGGAGCCAGAAGGGATGTCAGCAAGCCAGTCTTTAAACAGGAATGCAGGAGATGGTTTCTTGTGATGTGACCAAGGCGAAGGCAGGAAACAATTGAGCTGGACGTCTTTAAGTAGGCGGGACTGACGAGCAGATCCACAACAGCTGGTAACTGTGGAGAGAGAAGAGAGCTGGCAATTAGCCGACAGCTGAGCGGCCAGCTCAGAGAAGGAAGGGCTGAGCCAGCCCTGACACTTGGGTACTCTGATGGGCTGGTGACAGGTACTTGGATACTCTGATGGGCTGGTGACAGGTACTCGGGTACTCTGATGGGCTGGTGACAGGTACTTGGGTACTCTGATGGCGACAGGTACTCGGGTACTCTGATGGTGACAGGTACTCTGATGGGCTGTGACAGCTACTTTGGGGCTGGTGACAGGTACTCTGATGGTGACAGGTACTCGGGCTGTGACAGGTACTCCCTTCAAAAGTGTGATAGGTAGTCAGGAAACTAAATGTGTCATTTATGCTCCTAGAACGCCTGATGGTGCTCCCTGCATGTTGGACCTCTCTATGTGGCCAGGCTGTCACAGCCTGGCTAGGCCGCTTCATGAACTTAATGTGCTTCTTCTTAAGTGACTCCTTTGTTGCTTTGGCGGCAACAGATATTCTGTCTCTGTCATTTAAAATACACCTATGATAAAAATTATAGACCCTTTCTTTCGTTGTAAGTGGGCAAACTTACAAAATCTGCAGTGGATCAAATAATTATTTTCCCCACTGTATATAGACATCAGTCTTGACTAGTGATAATCCATCAGAGTGTTAGCACTCCTCAGTGATATGTATACATTTCTCTGAAACACTCCAACAAAGTACTTCAACATGTCCCACCACCAATCCAATGCACTCAAATATAGGAAATTGATAGACTCCCATAGGTTGGCATGTAAATTGATATCATCCCTTTAAACATTGAAGAGTAACAAACCTTAAAAATGGGATTTTAAAGGCAATTATGAAAAAAGGAAAAAATGTATAATAAAGAAAATTATATATATATAAAAAAAAGTAGAATTTATTGATACAAAATACGAGTCATAAAAACAAAATTCTTATGGAAGCAAGCCACAAGAAAAACATATATGTACATGCATTGAAAGTATTACATAATTATAGACAAAGGTGGTAAACTCCTACTACATAGGCATAAACCATCCAAGCGGGTAGCCTAGAAGGTAGGTAGTGAAGAAGTCCAACGCGCTTCGAAAGAATGCATACAATTATAATCTTCATCAGGGACTGTTACCACCTCTGAAATATAAAGTATAATATTAATATATTGAAGTACAGAAATTGTATTTTACCATTAAAACATTAATTGTGGTGTATAGTGAAAACCTCTCAATACAAGAAAACATATAAACAATCAACTTACATATCAATTAAAACTGATCTAGAGAAAGAAAACCCTCAACACCCAGAACTCGTCCTTAAGGTTTGTATACGCCTTGCATCATACAAAAGGGCCGTGGGGTGTAACACCCAACAGGGGCGTCAAAATACAAAGGAGATCCAAAAATTATTATCCCAATTGTTAATGAGGAGGGAACCTGGAATCAGAATTTTAATTTCAATTAGAAAGTGCACATAAACCAATTTTGTACGTGTCTAACGGAAAGATCCGAACCCCAAAGGTGAGGACACCCCTGGGGCAACCGTAGCTCACCCCACAAGGGGGAAGCTGCAACCCCAGGTGTGCCTCCCCCACCCACAGAGCTGGCACCAATACATAGAATAAGACACATATAACCAAAAAATTCCATAGAAACACTTACACACTTACAAATTGTAGTTGTAGGCAATTCCTGAATCCAAAAGGGGGACACCTAGATTATAGTGGCTCCTGCAATGATCATCCCAATCAACAAACAGAAAGACCTATGATAAAAAATTGTTGATTTCAGTTGAGAGGTGCATATAAAGAAATTGCCAGTATGTCTCAGGGAAACAGATGAGGTCCCCCCAATAAGGACGTCACCCCAGAAAATGCTGTCAAACCACCGGGGGGGGGGGGCTGCATAACAGGGGGACGCCAAACATAATAGGAACCAACAATGTGCACCCAAGAAGAGATATAATCTAAAAAAGCCAAATTCAATGATGCTAAACTTACCAATTGTAAATTGTGTGGTAAAGTAACCAGGTCCCATGGAAGACAGTGAAGATATATTGGCATCTGCCCCCACCATAGGTCAGAGCAGGCTATCTTCAGTTGGTGAAACAAAAGGATCTCCTTATGAGTGAGCCTTACCACAAAAAATGTGGAGAAGGAATGGCGTCCTTCAGGCCCCTGGCGTCTTCCTTATGACCCCCATGAAAATCAATGATTGGTGGACATGAGGCGCCTGAAGATGACGCCGCAGGCTGGAAACGCCACAGCATCACCTCCTCGTGTTGCCGTCCAGTAGTTTGGCGCCAAAACGAGAGGGGCGTCATCACGTGTATGGCGGCATCACATGATCCGGGCATGACGTGATGACAGAGCCCGATCATCCTAAAGATGAGCACGGCTACATCATCCGAGAGCACCGACGCAGCCGCGTCATACACAGAGGATGATGCAGCTGCGCCAGGCATGAGTTGGTACCAACCCGGAAGTGATGCAGCTTGGTGTTGAACTCTGCAGACAAGGCAGCAGGCGGAGATACACCAAGGACGCATACAGTGAAGACGGAAATCTCGTCAAGGCTGTATTGCACCATAGATGAAAGCACCAAAAAAGACGTCCCAGATCCAGAGTTCCAACACCCCCCCATGCACAAAATATGCATACAGGGCAACCCCACCCATGGATCGCTGGAATGGACATCACCATGGAAAGCCAATATACATTGTGGGGAACACCTAGAGGAAAAAAAAAAGTATATTTCTCTCCCAGTGCTCCCAACAATGTACAAGGGGACATTAAGTGTGGAAACCTGGACACCAAAAAAGGGGTAGGCCCCCAATGTAAATCTAGGCAATGCATCCTGGACTAGAGGCAAAAATCCCCTAAAGGAAGACAAAAAAACTCTACATATCCATGGGATGGCGCTGTAGGCATCATCACTCATGGATTGTAGCGGGAAAAATTGGCCCTAAAACAAAATTGCTTGAGGGCCTGGGTGTGTCGGGTGCATGATGCTGGCAACAAATGAGGACTAATATAGGGATGGAGGGAGAACTTAATCCATTACAAAATAAGTGAAAATGTAAATAAACATAAATATACATATAAAGCATTGTAATGTATATGGAGGGAACACAAAGGCCACTCCTAAAACATAACAATGCTAAAATCAAAAAGTCAAAAAACCCCAAAGAGATAGGACCACCCTAACATCCTCAAACAACAGCGAAATGGAATGCGATAACATCATATGAGAAAACATCAAAGACAACTATCTACAATCAGATTACATGACCATGAAAAAATCGTCAAAGAAAATAGAGATTTATTGAAATCAAAATTCTATCAAAATGACTCGACGTTCATTGTAACCAAGATTGCCAAGTCAGGAATTTCCATATTTTCCAATATTTGCAAAAAATGCATTGTGTCTTTTGTGTAAGACGCCAATTTCAAGACGTGCGGTCTTAAATGTTGGTTAATGACTTGACTAATCCCCTCGGAGATGCTCCCATTAGCAGAAATAATGTGTCTCCCTGGGGGATTAAGAATGTCCTTATGCACTTTGGGGAGTGCATACATAGTAGGAATCTGAGGGTGTCTGGTACGTATAAATTCCACTGGAGATGGCCCCTATCATGTATGCTTCATCAACCAGGAGATAAAACTCCTGGTTGAACTTATCAATTAATGAGGCTGAGATTTTGCAATAGCATTTACGGTTGTTAAGAATCTTAAGACACATGTCTTCATACATGGAGTTGTCCATTAATACAATGTTCCCACCTTTATCTGACCCCTTAATCGTTATTTCGACATTTCAGCGCTGCTTGTTGTTCAAGGCTAAGGTTTTCTACTCTCCTATCATTGTTGATTGCTTCTTTTCCCTTTGTGGTTTGTTTAACAAACAAAGTGAAAGCAGGGTTCAAACTCAACGGAAGAAATTTGTGTTATTGTTTCTTAAACTTGGTTTGTTGCTGTCTAATCTGCTGATTTTCATCTTCACTGTCTTCACTATCCAAGTCGTCTTCCCAGACGTCATTGGACGGCTCACTTTCCTGTAGTAGCAGATTCAGGTCCCAAAGGGTCTTGAAATCTGCTTGAAATCTGCTTCCGTAAGATTGGGAGCAATGACCTCATCCTGTGTCGTTTGCTTATTGTACATGCTTTTAAAGAGCAGTTTACGGGCAAAAAGATAAATATCCTTGACCGTTTCAAAGTTGTCTAAGCTTTTATTAGGACAAAAAGATGATCCCAAAGAAAGCACTTGACTTTCAGCCAGTGTGTGTGAGTGTGATGACAAATTAATAATATTTAATTTGCCATCTAAGTGATCTAAGTTAAGGTGGACTCCTGTACCTTCTGGTGGAGTGCTTGGGTCAGAGAAATTTTGTCTAAAAAATCATCTGACTTTGTGTTTTTGGGATTGCTCCCAAATCTTGGGTGATCTTAGTTGTTTTAACCTTACCTGTGTTAACCCCTTTAGTGCTTGCATTGGCGCCCCCGGTTATGCAGCCCCCCTTGGTAGGTTGACTGCATTTTCTGGGGTGATGTCCTCATTGGGGGACCTCATCTGTTTCCCTGAGACATACTGACAATTTCTTTATGTGCACCTCTTAACTGAAATTAACATTTTTTTGTCATAGGTCTTCCTGTTTGTTAATTGGGATGATTGTTGCAGGGGCCACTATATTCTAGGTGTCCCCCTTTTGGATTCAGGAATTGCCTACAACTACAATTTGTAAGTGTGGCTTTTTCTATGGAATTTTTTGGTTATATGTGTCTTATTCTATGGATTGGTGCTGGCTCTGTGGGTGGGGGGGCACACCTGGGGTTGCAGCTTCCCCCCTTGTGGGGTGAGCTGCGGTTGCCCCAGGGGTGTACTCGTCTTTGGGGTCCGAATCTTTCTGTTAGACACATACATAATTGGTTTATGTGCACTTTCTAATTGAAATTAAAATTCTGATTCCTGGTTCCCTCCTCATTAACAATTGGGATAATAATTTTTGGATCTCCTTTGTTTTTGATGCCCCTGTTGGGTGTTACACCCCACAGCCCTTTTGTATGATGCAAGGCATATACAAACCTTCAGGACGAGTTCTGGGTGTTTAGGGGTTTCTTTCTCCAGATCAATTTGAATTGATATGTAAGTTGATTGTTTATATGTTTTCTTGTATTGAGAGGTGTTCACTATACACCACAATTAATGTTTTAATGGTAAAATACAATTTCTGTACTTCAATATATTCATATTATACTTTATATTTCAGAGGTGGTAACAGTCCCTGATGAAGATTATAATTGTATGCATTCTTTCGAAACGCATTGGACTTCTTCACTACTTACCTTCTAGGCTAACCGCTTCTATGGTTTATGCCTATGTAGTAGGAGTCTACCACCTTTGTCTATAATTATGAAATACTTTCCATGCATGTACATATAAGTTTTTCTTGTGGCTTGCTTCCATAAGAATTTTGTTTTTATGACTCGTATTTTGTATCAATAAATTCTACTTTTTTATATATATAATTTTCTTTATTATACAGTTTTTCTTTTTTTCATAATTACCTTTAAAATCCCATTTTTGAAGTTTGTTACTTTTCATCAAAATATATTGCTGCACAGGTTTTATTGTACATTTCATGGTTTTCTTTTTTTGTATTTGTGTGTTATATTTGAAAAACCTAATAAAACTTACTTGTGAAAAGTAGAGCTAAAGGCAAACGTTTCGCTTTGGATAGGAAGGCTTATAACCCCTCTCGGGATTTTTTTTTAATCTGCCATTTGTATTCCAATGGGAAGATTTCTCTTCGCTTCCTGTCCGATAACCAAAACAGGAAGTGAGGTGAAATCTCTTCAAAGTGGGGGAATCCCTGGTTGTCCCCAGAATTAGTACCCCCATTGGAAGATTTCCCCTCTACGGTTCTAGGGATATCCAAAAATTTAGATTTTTCTTTTACTTTCATTTCGGCAATAACAGTAAATGTGACAAATAGAGCAGGTGAATCTCCCTAATGGGGCCACAGACAGCAATTAAAACGTGGCATTTGTTCTAATCCCTCTCCACTCCAGATGGGAATGAGGGACCACTATTAGCAAAAGTTTTTCGGCATAGAACACACCCCTCAAAGGAGAATTGTACAATAAAAATGACTTAAATCCACAAGTGCTTTTTTACACTACAATTTCTTTATATTGGCGTTTGGAATTTACAAATGCAGCAATTTAGACAGTGGATGGAAGGTTTAGCACTGTAAAACATGTTTTTTTATGGACGACTAATGCATTTTATATACAACTTCAGAGCAAAATGAGGGACAAACGAGAAGAAAAGAGAGACAGATGGACTTTGTTCCAAATGAGGGTCAGTCCCTCAAAATCAGGGACCGTTGAGAGCTTTGTCATTGCAAGGTTTTTAACAAACTTTTTCTCATTCAAAATAATCAGCTGATGTACTTTCAGTGTTCTGCAATGTTGGCATCACAATCAGGGGCGTAGATAAGGGGGTAGTCAGGGGTGTTCAAACCCCCCCCCCAGAGCATCCTGGCAAAATGCCCAGACAGTGTCCCTGCTGTTTAGCCTCAGCATCAGCACAGTAAAAGCAATCAGACAATCAGAGTTTCGGAGTGCAGCTGCCAGCCCCCCTTCTATTGTGCCCCATCCCCTCAGTTTAATAAGGGGTCCCCCTGAAAAGCATGAAATTACTGCGAGGTCTCACATGCTGGCAATTGACAGTGCACAGTTGAGGGAACTCCTAGACTCCTCCTCGAGGTATCATATGACACTGCCGAAGGGAGACTGAGGATGCAGAAGTTTACATACCTCTGTGCTGTGCTGAATCTGAGGTCTGGTAAATGGGGAGGCATCCAGTTTTAGGAAGGAGGGAGTAAGTATTCCAGTCTGGTGGAGTTTCTTTTGTTGGGGGCTTCAGGAAAGGGGGGTGGGTTTGCTTTGGAGAAGGGGGGGTTTCTTGTATTGAAATTTACAGGGGGTGGTTAATGGGATTTGCTTCTGGGAGGGAGTTTGATTGGATGAAGGGAGATTTTCTTCATAATTAGAAATCTTTGCTGGGGGAGAGGGTATTGACTGAGGTAGATATTTTTGCTTTGGTGCGTCGGTTTAGAAACAGGGGGGTTTAATTTTTGGGGGGATATTTGAGGGAGGAAGATATTTTACAGTGGGAATCTTTGCTTTTAAAAGAGATTTAAAAAAAAATTATACTTACCTAGGTGGATGGAGCATCGATCCAATGTTGCATCTGTCCCCAGCTGCTTCTAAGCCCAACAATAGAGTGATCAAAGACTGATTTCAGTGAGCAAAGAGTTGTGACTGTCAGTCCCTAGCTCTTCCCCCCCCCCCCAAGCCCACTGGAATGCCAGGCTGTGGAGGGGGCAGGAGCGGCTGGCTCAGGGTCTCTGCAGCTCACTGAGAGGCTGAGCGAGCTGCTGGCCCAGACATCTGGGTGAATCCTGACTTTAAAGTTAGGATCTTTCCACAGCCTGGACCTGCTGAGGAATGTTAGTTGACAGCAGGCAATAGCTGGCTTTCCGCTAAAAATTGGTCACAAAAGTGCAGAACGAACTGCGCTCCTCCCCAGGAGAATTACAACCAAGCAGTATGCCGTTCCTTCAGAGCGCATGCACCAGTGACATCACCGGCTGCTTTCCATGTGAGTATCTCCTAAACACCACAAGTTTAGGAGATATTCACTATACCTACAGATAAGCATTATTATAGGCTTACTTGTAGGTACAAGTTCAAAAGCTGTGTTGGCTACAGTTTAAGGCTGAATAAAAGCCAACCATATTGACCAGGTGCAAAGGGCACCATCCTGTGGTAGGCAGTGCACAATATTTTTTATTTTGTCAACTCTTAAAACATTTCATAAAATTTCTTAGGACACATTTTTTTAAGGTTTAAATAAATCACTGAATTTACTGCCCACCACAATATGTTGCCCCTTGCACCTGCTCAACTTGCACAGTAATGCCCTATACACAAGATCAGACATTGATCGGACATTCCGACAACAAAATCCATGGATTTTTTCCGAAGGATGTTGTCTCAAACTTGTCTTGCATACACATGGTTGCACAAAGTTGTCGGAATTTCCGATCGCCAAGAACGCGGTGACGTACACCACGTACAATGAGACTAGAAAAGGGCAGTTCCGAACCAAGCGCGGCACCCTTTGGGCTCCTTTTGCAAATCTCATGTTAGTAAAAGTTTGGTGAGAGACGATTCGCACTTTTTCAGACTCGTGGTTTTCAGATCGTTTTCTGCTGTTCAGTTTGTGCTTGTGGGTTTGTATCTGCTCAGTGCGTGCAGTCAGTTCGTATTGGACTATTCAGTGCATTCTTGTCCACTCGTTGATGTTTTTCAGGTAGCTCTTCACAGGCCTCCTCGTAGAGTTCGTGCTGTGCGGGGGCTTGGTATTGGGGTCCTTACCTTGACACAAGTCCAGTCCATGAACAGGGCGAGGAGTTCATGGACCAAGAATTGGTTGTTCCAGCGTGACTAGTTCTGTCACATGCCTTTGCTCCGTGAGATCCGTGAGAATAATCCTGATGATTTCAGGAACTTTCTCAGGATGGCGGACCCAGTATTTCACCGTTTGTTGGCTTTGCTTACCCCTTATATTAGCAGGCAGGATACCTGCATGGGGCAAGCCATCACTCCGGAGCAGAGGCTAGTCACCACCCTGCGGTACTTGGCAACGGGGAGAAGCCTGCAGGACCTCAAGTTCTCGACAGGCATCTCCCCCCAGGCTCTGGGGATCATTATCCCAGAGACCTGTTCTGCTATCATCCAGGTCATGCAGAAGGAGTATATTAAGGTAAGATTTTTATCCTTTAATATCACATTTTATTGTATTTAATGTTTGATAATATATTGTATTTCTTTCCTCATTCCCTAATTACCATGATTGGAATATGCTGTGAATATCCCCTTTGTCCTCATGCATGCTGGATTTTTATGTAATTATTTTTTTTGTCCTTCATACATATTTGCCTTCACTTACATCCCCAGCATGGTCTCCTGGCCCTATGGTCTCCTGGCCTCATGTAGTCACTTAACAGTGTATTTTGTCAGCTCCATAGTAGTGCTTTACCCTAAATACCCCCTAAAATGTGTAAAAATGTAATTTGTACTTTAAATTCAGGCAGAGTGCCAGAGGCTTTTTTTTGGGTCCCCAAATCATTTGGAACCCTCCCTCCCCCCAACTGCTACGTCAGCTGATACCAATTCTCTATCTATCCTCAATCATCTATCTGCTGACTTTGCCAAACCCATACACACTATACCCATCTCTTTTGTGGTCAGATGTATGGATGAATTCCCCAAAGCATGTAGTGCAAGGGCCTGCCTGTATACTTTCAAATGGTACTGTTAAAAGTTTTTGTATACTATTATTATCTTGATAGGTAATAGCAGAATGTCCAAATGTGCTAAAATGTGTACAATGTGTATTTATATCTTTGTATTATGACACTTCTTACCTGTCCAGTGGGCTGTCAATAGTGTAAGTAAGGAGGGGCTGGCCAAAGTAATACACATTATTTAGGCATTCATCTCTCAATGAAGTAGAGAGGGTTACCTGTCCAAAAGATCTCCCCCCTAAAATGTTAGAAATGGCCCATGAGGGGGGGGGGGGGGGAGGGGGAATCTGATAGGTGGACCTTATACCTTGGTCTTTCAAAACTCCCTAAAATAAATGTTATACTGATGTTGGCCAAGAATGTTTGTGTCTAATCTGCTTTCCCTGTTTAGGTGCAAAATTATTATTTTTTTTCTTGTTTTACTCCACAGTTTCCTTCCAACCCACAGGAATGGCAGACTGTGGCCTCCCACTTTGCCCAGCGGTGGGACTTTCCTAACTGTGGAGGGGCAATTGATGGGAAACACGTCCACATCGTCCCACCACCCAACTCGGGGTCATACTATTACAACTACCAGAGGTTCAATAGTAATGTGATGTTGGCGGTGGTGTCGGCTACTTATGAGTTCCTGTATGTGGACGTGGGGAAGAATGGCCGGATGTCCGATGGTGGAGTCATCGCCCAGATGGAGTTCTACAGGCGTCTCCAGAATGGCAGCTTGGACTTGCCACCTCCAGAAGACAATGTGGAAGGACTCCCATTCGTTTTCGTTGTGGATGAAGCGTTTGCTCTGGGGGACCATCTTATATGGCCATTCCCTATGAGGACCCTCACCCCGGACCAGAGGGTTTTTAATTACCGGCTGGCCAGAGCCAGAGGAGTGGTGGAGAACACATTTGGAATCATGGCCAGCTGTTGGGTGTTATTTACTAAAGGCAAAGACACTTTGCACTACTAGTGCACTTGAAACTGCACTGAAACTGCACTTGTAGTGCAAAGTGGATTTTCCCTTAGGAAATAACCCCCATTGTCACAGAAAACACCAATTTGAGCACAACAAAAGTTTTGGAGCGTTGAAACAATAATCCACACATTCTTGATTATCAATCTTTTTAATACCAGCACAATCACATGTGCATTTATAAAAGGTTTTTAAAACAAACCAACATGTTTGTTGTATAACAATTTTTTGGGTCACATTACTAAAAGTGGAAATGTCCATTTAAGGTAAAACAGGCATGTTTAAAACCAACAAGAAAGACACAAATCTTGAACTTACAAAGTTCAACTTTTAAAGAAATTGAAGGCAATATCAGACATGAGTATTTATAAACTGTGTTTGATATTGCATTCAGATGGGTTGAAGTCACCCCTGGAAAAGCCAAATTTTGAAGATGCACACAAATTGCCGAATGTCAACATGTGCTACCTGCCATCATGGGGGATCAAGGGACGTGTTTTAGGGGTGAAACCCCTTCCTCCCATCTACTTTATTATTGAGGAAGGGGTTGCACCCCCAAAACACATACATTGATCTCCCGTGATGGCAGATAGCACATGTTGACACACTGTGTGCATCTTCAAAATTTGTCAAAAAATGTTAGAAATTTTTAGATCCCAAAAAGCACAAAAAAGGGAAGGGATTTGTAGGGGTTTTAAACTCTCACTAAAACATCAATGATGTTCTTCATTTTTTTTGAACATCATTAATGTTTTTCTGGATGTTTTCCAAGTCCCTATTACACCCATGATCTCCCCGATCAGGATCTGTGCACTTTCAGAGGTGAAATGGCCTGGATCCACAACATCACGATCACCTAAAAAGAAAGAAACAAAAACACACCATGTATTATAAATATGCCGGCATCCATCTCTTACCTGAGCCTGTGGTCTCAGACACTCACCTGTTGTGGTGACAATTTCCACCACATCTCCTTCCTCCTCCTCCTGTTGTCTTTGGTGGGTCTCCACTTCTTCCTGAGGTGGGGGGTCTGTTGTCTCCTCAGATGAGGGGTGTCCTCTGAGTCTTTTATCCCCTATGTAAAAAAAAAAATAGGTATACTTAGCACACAGATATTTGATGGCAGAAATCGGAATATGAAACATTGCTTGGAAGTGAGGTACAATTGTCTGTTTGGTCAGAGTTCCAAGATGAAGAAATATTTTTTTCCTTTGTCAAACTTGAATACTTACCTGTTTTGTGCAAGCTTCACAGATGGAGTCACCCCTATAGTATCCACTGGAGCACCTGTGTGGGGCCCCCTAATAAAAAGGGTGTTCTTGTGTCCCACACTAGTGCTCCAGCATTCAGATGTGAAAACTGCTGCTGAGTGTCCTCTCCTTACACAGAATCTAGTTTGCATTTCATTCTATTTACCAACACATCTACACAACCAAATTATTTTGAGAAAAGTAGGCCATAGAAAATGTATTCAAATCCATATGGCCAAAACAATGGTGTTTTTTAGGCCGAACGAACAATGTTTCATACGAACGAATAATGTGTCCATGAACATGAAAGTTGCCATTTTAAACTGTACAACAGTTAAGAAAAGCACATGGAGCAGCACGAACGTAATAAAAATAAAGAATAGGAACACAGCACAACTACTTACTTTTTTGCAGCACTCTCCTGATCCTTCTGTACTGCTCGTACTCCCTTAATTTGAGGTCCGACCACCGCTTCCTGAGCTGATCTTTCGATCGTCGTACCCCGAAATTATTCTGCAGACTTTTGACCACTTTCGCCATTATCTTGGCCTTTCTGACTTTGGAGTTGTGGTAAGGTCCATACTTCCCGTCATAGTCAGTCCTTTTCAGTATGTCGACCATCTCCAACATCTCCCCAAAGGACATATTTGAGGCCTTAAATCATCTCCTTCTGGATCGGGACGTTTCAGGCTCCGGGCTTTCCTCCTCCTTCTCCTCCTCCTCGTTGCTGTAATTAGCACGCACCTGCTGTGTCTCCGCCATGTGCTCTTCCCCCACTGCGCTGAACGAGAAGGGGTGGGGAATTGACTAGAAAGAACGTCAGGGGTGGGCGGAGTTTCACGCATGCGCAGTGTATATAAAGCATAACACGCGTGCGTAGTACGTACGATCTGTGAGCGAAGGAAGGAGTATCGGAGGCGCCGATCGTGATAACGTAGGTAAGATCTAAACTTGGGCCTATACTGCTTCTAGATTGAGGCCTATATTGTAACAAGATTAGGAGAGTTTCGCATGACATTAGGGTTTGTCTTGTGTTGTGTCTTGCAGATAAAATGGTTGGCTTCAATGACCACAACATCCTCCCCCTGTTCATAGACAAATACAGGGAGCTGCCTGTACAATACAACAATAAACAAAAGAGACAGGCAGCGCTAGAGAAACTGCTGGAGTTGGTGAAGCCGGTGGTCCCCACAGCAACCATCCCCTATTTAAAAGCCAAAATTGGTGGCCTGAGGAGCACTTATCTAAGGGAGCGCAAGAAGGTCACGGATTCCCAGAGATCAGGAGCTGCAGCAGATGACGTTTATGTCCCCAGGCTGTGGTACTATGAGAGACTGCGATTTCTGTCAGACCAAACCTGAGTCAGGGAATCCCTCTCAACCCTTACTTCCACTCTTCCTTCCACCCCAGCTGAGGCTTCCGATGTCCAACCTGGGACTTCCAGCCAGGAAGACGTGGAGGAGCCCAGCTGGAGCCAGGTATAGCATTCTTCTACAGATTTCTGGTCAATAAATAAATGATGTTTACTAGATGTTATTATTGATCACTAATTACTGATTTAATAAAGTGTTTTACATATCAATAGACAGTAGTGGGCAAAAATAATTGGGACAAGAATGAAAAATGCTGGGCTCAGAATGATAGTCTGTTATATTTGTTAACATTCAATTTGCAACAATCATCAGGTGAAAACTGTGTGTGCTGATGAATAAAAAACTCAAACTATGTCCCTTTTTCATACACAGGAAGACCTCAGCCAGGAGGAGGCTGTGGAATGTGGCACACAGGAGGAGGCTGTGGAATGTGGCAGCCAGGAGGAGGCGGGGGTTAGTGGCAGCCAGGAGGAGGAGGGGTTAAGTGGCAGCCAGGAGAAAGCCGGGCCCAGTAGGAGCCTGACAGAATCGCAGGTTCCTCCCCTCCGCCTTCCAACCAAAAGACCCAGGAAGGGGAGTAACATGCAGGATTCAGCACTCAGGCTCATTCAGGAGGCTTCTGCGTCCCTCAGAGCCACCCCCACTCCTGAAGAGGCCTTTGCTTCCATGGCTGCCACAAAACTGCAGGGCATGCAGGAGGGTCAACGCCAGCTGTGTGAGGACCTTCTTTACAAAACACTAACTAAGGGGGTGAGGGGCGAAATCACACACAAAACCCACCTGTGTGAGTTGGACCATCCTCCTCCTCCTGCCACAACTCCACCACCACAGACACAGCGTGGAAGGAGGCGTGGAAGGAAGACCAGAGAGTGATGACCCTGGGTTCAGTCTGGTCTGGCAAAAGATGCAGTCTCTTGTATGACCACAGCCTGGGGACACATATGTCATCTGCTGCTTTCATGATCTCTGGGACTTCTGGACCAGACTGCACTCCCTTAGATAAGGACTCCTCAGGCCACCAATTTTGCAGTAAAATAATTGATGTCTGCCCTGGGGGTCAAAGGCTTCGCAATTTCTGCTGTTTCTCCAGCGTTGCCTCCCTCTTTGTTTGGTTATGAGCCCTTAATAAAGGATTTTTTGTTTCAATTAGACTTGTCTATGTGTGTTTCCCTTCAAAAAGGACAGTTTGTTTGTGAGGAGGCAGGTACATTTGTAAACTACAATGTGAAATTAACAAGAGATATAAACATCAAGCAATCTCCTTGAGATTAAATAATACAAGATAATAATGGTGTTGTGGTAACTTGACACACAAAACACACACAAAAATATTCAGGATGTAAAATCAAAAAATAAAAATTATTAACAACAAGATCAGGCTTGAAAACAATACACACCAAAAAAATAAAAAAAAATAAAATCAGGCTTGAAAAAAATACAAACCAAAAAAATAATAATATTTTTATTTTTTGTCAGATGTGACAAATCAAAATATATTGATGAAATCACGAGAAATAATAAAGAAAGAAGTTTGTGAGAAGTCTGTGTGAATATGAGCAGCAAAACTACTTAATTCTTCTAGCATTATAAAGAAGAAGAGAGTGTGCTGTATTAAACTATTTTAAACATTGCAGCCTGACGAAAGTTCTCTATCCATTCCGCTAATTTTACCAGAACGAGCTGTTCCGTCTCGGAATTTCTTCTGAGCATGCCTGGCACTTTGTGCGTCGGAATTGGCCACACACGGTCGGAATTGACTCGTTTGGATTTTGTTGTCGGAAAATTTTATAGCCTGCTCTCAAACTTTGATAAATGTGTGTGAATGCGCTACTCCCATATTACCACCACTTACAATATTCCCAAAAAATTTTTTTGCATCACGTGACCGGACACGAACGGGAACGGGAACGAGGCTTGAAGCGCAAGCTACACGTGGAGACCACACAGTACTACTAGGCGGACCATGCAAACAGCCAAACACACGTCCATAACTGCTGGATAAGCTTCGTGCCGGCTCGAGGGCACTTTTAAATGTGAGTGGATACTCTTTCTTTGGATTTTAAAATAAATAGTTTAAACATATTGCGCTATGATCGTTTTTTGTCCCTATGCTTTTATATGAGGAATACTAGAGTCCAAGTGTAGCCGGTGAGGAGTGTTACTTAGGTGGAGTGGTTATCCCTTGAATGAACCAAAGGCGCATCTTTAACCACTTCAGCCCCGGAAGGTTTTACCCCCTTCCTGACCAGAGCACTTTTTACAATTCGGCACTGCGTCGCTTTAACTGCTAATTGCGCGGTCATGCAATGCTGTACCCAAACGAAATTTGCGTCCTTTTCTTCCCACAAATAGAGCTTTCTTTTGATGGTATTTGATCACCTCTGCCGTTTTTATTTTTTGCGCTATACACGGAAAAAGACCGAAAATTTTGAAAAAAAATGATATTTTCTACTTTTTGTTCTAAAAAAAATCCAATAAACTCAATTTTAGTCATACATTTAGGCCAAAATGTATTCGGCCACATGTCTTTGGTAAAAAAAATGTCAATAAGTGTATATTTATTGGTTTGCGCAAAAGTTATAGCGTCTACAAACTAGGGTACATTTTCTGGAATTTACACAGCCTTTAATTTATGACTGCCTATGTCGTTTCTTGAGGTGCTAAAATGGCAGGGCAGTACAAAACCCCCACAAATGACCCCATTTTGGAAAGTAGACACCCCAAGGAATTTGCTGAGAGGCATGTTGAGCCCATTGAATATTCATTTTTTTTGTCCCAAGTGATTGAATAATGACAAAAAAAAAAAAAAAATTACAAAAAGTTGTCACTAAATGATATATTGCTCACACAGGCCATGGGCATATGTGGAATTGCACCCCAAAATACATTTAGCTGCTTCTCCTGAGTACGGGGATACCACATGTGTGGGACTTTTTGGGAGCCTAGCCGCGTACGGGGCCCCGAAAACCAAGCACCGCCTTCAGGATTTCTAAGGGCGTACATTTTTGATTTTACTCCTCACTACCTATCACAGTTTTGAAGGCCATAAAATGCCCAGATGACATAAAACCCCCCCAAATGACCCCATTTTGGAAAGTAGACACCCCAAGCTATTTGCTTTGAGGCATGTTGAGTCCATGGAATGTTTTATATTTTGACACAAGTTGCGGGAAAGTGACAAATTTTTTTTTTTTTTTTGCACAAAGTTGTCACTAAATGATATATTGCTCACACAGGCCATGGGCATATGTGGAATTGCACCCCAAAATACATTTAGCTGCTTCTCCTGAGTACGGGGATACCACATGTGTGGGACTTTTTAGGAGCCTAGCCGCGTACGGGACCCCGAAAACCAAGCACCGCCTTCAGGATTTCTAAGGGCGTACATTTTTGATTTTACTCCTCACTGCCTATCACAGTTTCGGAGGCCATGGAATGCCCAGGTGGCACAAACCCCCCCCAAATGACCCCATTTTGGAAAGTAGACACCCCAAGCTATTTGCTGAGAGGCATGGTGAGTATTTTGCAGCTCTCATTTGTTTTTGAAAATAAAGAAAGACGAGAAAAAAATTTTTTTTTTTTCTTTTTTCAATTTTCAAAACTTTGTGACAAAAAGTGAGGTCTGCAAAATACTCACTATAGCTCTCATCAAATAGCTTGGGGTGTCTACTTTCCAAAATGGGGTCATTTGGGGGGGTTTTGTGCCACCTGGGCATTCCATGGCCTCCGAAACTGTGATAGGCAGTGAAGAGTGAAATCAAAAATTTACGGCCTTAGAAAGCCTGAAGGCGGTGCTTGGTTTTCGGGGTCCCGTACGCGGCTAGGCTCCCAAAAAGTCCCACACATGTGGTATCCCCGTACTCAGGAGAAGCAACAGAATGTATTTTGGGGTGTAATTTCACATATTCCCATGGCATGTTTGAGCAATATATCATTTAGTGACAACTTTGCGCAAAAAAAAATAAAAAAAATAAAAAATTGTCTCTTTCCCGCAACTTGTGTCACAATATAAATTATTCCATGGACTCAACATGACTCTCAGCAAATAGCTTGGGGTGTCTACTTTCCAAAATGGGGTCATTTGGGGGGGTTTTGAACTGTCCTGGCATTTTATGCACAACATCTAGAAGCTTATGTCACACATCACCCACTCTTCTAACCACTTGAAGACAAAGCCCTTTCTGACACTTATTGTTTACATAAAAAAATAATTTTTTTTTGCAAGAAAATTACTTTGAACCCCCAAACATTATATATTTTTTTAAAGCAAATGCCCTACAGATTAAAATGGTGGGTGTTTCATTTTTTTTTTTCACACAGTATTTGCGCAGCGATTTTTCAAACGCATTTTTTGGGGAAAAAACACACTTTTTTACATTTTAATGCACTAAAACACACTATATTGCCCAAATGTTTGATGAAATAAAAAAGATGATCTTAGGCCGAGTACATGGATACCAAACATGACATGCTTTAAAATTGCGCACAAACGTGCAGTGGCGACAAACTGAATACATTTTTAAAAGCCTTTAAAAGCCTTTACAGGTTACCACTTTAGATTTACAGAGGAGGTCTACTGCTAAACTTACTGCACTCGATCTGACCTTCGCGGCGATACCTCACATGCATGGTGCAATTGCTGTTTACATTTGACGCCAGACCAACGCTTGCGTTCACCTTAGCGCGAGAGCAGGGGGGACAGGGGTGCTTTTTTTTTTTTTTTTTTTTTTTTCTTTATTATTATTATTTTTTTATCTTATTTTTAAACTGTTCCTTTCATTTTTTTTTTTTTTTTAAATCATTTTTATTGTTATCTCAGGGAATGTAAATATCCCCTATGATAGCAATAGGTAGTGACAGGTACTCTTTTTTGCAAAAATTGGGGTCTATTAGACCCTAGATTTCTCCTCTGCCCTCAAAGCATCTGATCGCACCAAGATCGGTGTGATAAAATGCTTTCCCAATTTCCCAATGGCGCTGTTTACATCCGGCGAAATCTACGTCATAAAATGCTCATAGCTTCCGGTTTCTTAGATCATAGAGATGTTTGGAGCCACTCTGGTCTCTGATCAGCTCTATGGTCAGCTGGCTGAATCACCGGCTGCATTTTCAGGTTCCCTGTTTAGACAGGAGAGCCAGAGAAAAACACGGAAGATGTTGGGGGGGGGGGCATTCCCTCCCACTGCTTGTAAAAGCAGTCTAGAGGCTAATTAGCCACTAGGATTGCTTTTACATGAAAGCCGACCGCTGGCTGAAAAGAATGATACCAAGATGATACCTAAACCTGCAGGCATCATTCTGGTATAACCACTCAAAGTCGTGAATGGCGTACCTGAAGACAAAAAAATGGTTAACAATAAAGCACAGTAAACGGTAAGGTATAAAAAATTGCATACCTGAAAAACAAACATGATAAAACATAACAACAATAAAACATTGCAGAATAGAATACAGCAAAAAAGAGTAGAACAATAGAGAGAGAACAGAGAGAGAGAGAACAATAAAACGACAACTATTTTTATTTTATATTTTTGTTTGTGTTTTTTTTTTTTTTTTACACTTTTTTTTGTAACTAACTTTTATAACTGTAACCGGTTCCAGGTTCGGGTCTCTCAAAATGCGATGGCATCTCGGGAGACCCTGTGAAAGTGCGCCTAGTCTGTGCAATGCTGTACCCTACGCTAATACTCAACTAGTGAATGGTAGCGTTCAAAACATTCACCAATGCAAAGACCAGGATTGTCAGGACAGGAGGGACAATAATAACGGGTGTCACGCCTATATCCGCGCTAGCTGCAGACACAACATCTTTTTTGGGGGGGTTCGTTGGGTAGGGGTACTCGGGAGGACATAAAGAAAATGCCTCTCATGCAGCCGACTGCATTTGGTTGGGGATGTGAATGGGGGAAGTACGGGCGCTGCAGAAGCGGTGGGTTCCCAATTAGGATTGGCGAATGCAGCAGGAAGGGCACTATGGGCACGACGGGCCTGTGTTTGTCTTTTTGGTGGCAGCGGGACACTACTTGTGCTTGCCACCTCACCAGCTTGAACTGCACTTATGGGACTCGCCACGTCACCAAGTGTTACTGCAGCGCTGGTTTGACTACGACCGGGGTGTACTAGGCCGCTGGCGCTTGCCAGTTCACCAAAACGCTACAAAAAAAAACTGTTAGCGATCGCAGGGATCAGGCCTGACTCTGCGAACGCTGCAGTTATGCGTTTAATGTTTTGTAAGTGACAGTGATCGATCGATACTGCACTTGGGTGGGCTGGGCCGGGCCGGGCGGAGGGGCAAAACGCAGGTGCTAGCAGGTATCTGGGCTGATCCCGCTAACACTGCGTTTTTGGGAACCCTAAACTGCTGGGGACACTAGTATAGATCTAATCGGATCAGATATTGATCCGATCAGATACTATACCACTAAGGGAGGCGTATGCTGCGTGCGTGGGTGTTAGCGGTACTGGCGCTAATCTGACGCTGCCTGGGGCTGGTGCTTGCCAGTTCACCAAAACACTACCAAAAAAACTGTTAGCGATCGCAGGGATCAGGCCTGACTCTGCGAATGCTCAGGGCCGGATTAACATAGGGGCTGATGGAGCTGCAGCTCCAGGCCCCTGCCTTAAAGTCGGCCCTCCCAGTCAGCAGTAAAAGGCCGATTTTCTCCTGCCCATAAACTTCTATGGGACAGGAGAAGCTGTGTGTAAATGTAGGGGTGTCTGGCTGCATCTGTGTTTGCTCACTATGTTTATTACATTGTCACAGTGCACAGTTCCCCCCCTACACAAATGGGAGAGGCTGAGTCGGCTCTGCCTTTCCCCTCCCCTCTCTCACTCTGTGAAGTCTGTGGCTGTGCAGTGAAGAAGGAGCCGTGTGGGTGGGAAATTATGAACAGAACAGCGGCAGATATCTGAGTGATGAGCCTCCAGGGACCATCCAAATGTGAGCTCAGTGACTCTTATCTCCCTTCCCCTCCTTTTTAACTTATTCCTCCAGCAGTAGCTCTTATAACTGCAGCCAAAGTGTTAAGAATTGTGTCCTCAGCCTGTGGTAGTACTCGGTCCCTTGTGCTTTTAGGTGGGTTCACACTGGTTTGCTATGTTTTGGCCCATTGCTGGTGTATCCACAGTTTTCCTGCGTTTTACTCACAGTCCTATTGATTTCTATTAGGTTGTGTGTTTTTTTCTGAAAGTGCACCAAAATTCCTGCATGCTGCATCTTATCTTTGGCGCACTGTCAGAAAATGCAGCAAAACCTGCAACCTGATATATATCAATAGGACTGCAGCTAAAACTGCAGATACACAAGCAGTGCGGCCGACTGCAGCACACCAGTGTGAGCCCAAAGGCTGTACACACAACCCCCTGTAGAACTTGGTCTGATCAATACTCCTGGCATACACACACACGGCCATACCATCCCAGCTCAGGAGGGGTGGGGGCTCCAGGGATTTGATTGACTATACAGGCCCTGTCCCTCCTATCTGTCTGGGCAGAGTTCTGGAGGCAGTGGCAGGCTGCTGGTGGCAAGTGGCACACTCTATCTGGTTGCATGCTGCTGGTGGCAAGTGGCACACTGTGTCTGGTGGCAGGCTGCTGACTGTATCTGGTGGCAGGTGGTACACTGTATCTGGTGGCAGGCTTCTGTTGGCAAGTGGCACACCATATCTGATGGCAGGCTGCTGGTGGCAAGTGGCACACTGTATCTGGTGGCAAGTGGCACACTGTATCTGGTGGCATGCTGCTGGTGGCAAGTGGCACACTGTATCTGGTGGCAGGCTGCTGGTGGCAAGTGGCACACTATCTGGTGGCAAGTGGCACACCATATCTGGTGGAATGTTGCTGGTGGCAAGTGGCACACTGTATCTGGTGGCATGCTGCTGGTGGCAAGTGGCACACTGTATCTGGTGGCAGGCTGCTGGTGGCAAGTGGCACACTGTGTCTGGTAGCAGGCTGTGGGTGGCAAGTAGCACACCATATCTGGGGCAGGCTGCTGGTGGCAAGTGGCACACTGTATCCAGTGGCATGCTGCTTGTGGCAAGTGGCACACTGTATCTGGTCGCAGGCTGCTGTTGGCAAGTGGAACACCATATCTGGTGGCAGATTGCTGGTGGCAAGTGGCACAGTGTATCTGGTGACAGACTGTTGGTGGCAAGTGGCACACTGTATCTGGTGACAGGCTGCTTGTGGCAAGTGGCACACTGTATCTGGTGGCAAGTGGCACACTGTATCTGGTGGCAGGCTGCTGGTGGCAAGTGGCACACTATCTGGTGGCAAGTGGCACACCATATCTGGTGGCATGCTGCTAGTGGCAAGTGGCACACCATATCTGGTGGCATGCTGCTGGTGGCAAGTGGCACACTGTATCTGGTGGCAGGCTGCTGGTGGCAAGTGGCACACTGTGTCTGGTAGCAGGCTGTGGGTGGCAAGTAGCACACCATATCTGGGGCAGGCTGCTGGTGGCAAGTGGCACACTGTATCCAGTGGCATGCTGCTTGTGGCAAGTGGCACACTGTATCTGGTCGCAGGCTGCTGTTGGCAAGTGGAACACCATATCTGGTGGCAGATTGCTGGTGGCAAGTGGCACAGTGTATCTGGTGACAGACTGTTGGTGGCAAGTGGCACACTGTATCTGGTGACAGGCTGCTTGTGGCAAGTGGCACACTGTATCTGGTGGCAAGTGGCACACTGTATCTGGTGGCAGGCTGCTGGTGGCAAGTGGCACACTATCTGGTGGCAAGTGGCACACCATATCTGGTGGCATGCTGCTAGTGGCAAGTGGCACACCATATCTGGTGGCATGCTGCTGGTGGCAAGTGGCACACTGTATCTGGTGGCAGGCTGCTGGTGGCAAGTGGCACACTGTGTCTGGTAGCAGGCTGTGGGTGGCAAGTAGCACACCATATCTGGTGGCAGACTGCTTGTGGCAAGTGGCACACTGTATCTGGTCGCAGGCTGCTGTTGGCAAGTGGAACACCATATCTGGTGGCAGGCTGCTGGTGGCAAGTGGCACAGTGTATCTGGTGGCAAGTGGCACAGTGTATCTGGTGGCATGCTGCTGGTGGAAAGTGACACACTGTATCTGGTGGCAGGCTGCTGGTGGCAAGTGGCACACTGTATCTGGTGGTAAGTGGCACACTTTATCTGGTGGCATGCTGCTTGTGGCAAGTGGCACACTGTATCTGGTGGCAGGCTGCTGTTGGCAAGTGGCACACCATATCTGGTGGCAGGCTGCTGGTGGCAAGTGGCACACCGTATCTGGTGGCATGCTGCTGGTGGAAAGTGACACACTGTATCTGGTGGCAGGCTGCTAGTGGCAAGTGGCACACTGTATCTGGTGGTAAGTGGCACACTGTATCTGGTGGCAGGCTGCTGGTGGCAAGTGGCACACTCTATCTGGTTGCATGCTGCTGGTGGCAAGTGGCACACTGTGTCTGGTGGCAGGCTGCTGACTGTATCTGGTGGCAGGTGGTACACTGTATCTGGTGGCAGGCTTCTGTTGGCAAGTGGCACACCATATCTGATGGCAGGCTGCTGGTGGCAAGTGGCACACTGTATCTGGTGGCAAGTGGCACACTGTATCTGGTGGCATGCTGCTGGTGGCAAGTGGCACACTGTATCTGGTGGCAGGCTGCTGGTGGCAAGTGGCACACTATCTGGTGGCAAGTGGCACACCATATCTGGTGGAATGTTGCTGGTGGCAAGTGGCACACTGTATCTGGTGGCATGCTACTGGTGGCAAGTGGCACACTGTATCTGGTGGCAGGCTGCTGGTGGCAAGTGGCACACTGTGTCTGGTAGCAGGCTGTGGGTGGCAAGTAGCACACCATATCTGGGGCAGGCTGCTGGTGGCAAGTGGCACACTGTATCCAGTGGCATGCTGCTTGTGGCAAGTGGCACACTGTATCTGGTCGCAGGCTGCTGTTGGCAAGTGGAACACCATATCTGGTGGCAGATTGCTGGTGGCAAGTGGCACAGTGTATCTGGTGACAGACTGTTGGTGGCAAGTGGCACACTGTATCTGGTGACAGGCTGCTTGTGGCAAGTGGCACACTGTATCTGGTGGCAAGTGGCACACTGTATCTGGTGGCAGGCTGCTGGTGGCAAGTGGCACACTATCTGGTGGCAAGTGGCACACCATATCTGGTGGCATGCTGCTAGTGGCAAGTGGCACACCATATCTGGTGGCATGCTGCTGGTGGCAAGTGGCACACTGTATCTGGTGGCAGGCTGCTGGTGGCAAGTGGCACACTGTGTCTGGTAGCAGGCTGTGGGTGGCAAGTAGCACACCATATCTGGGGCAGGCTGCTGGTGGCAAGTGGCACACTGTATCCAGTGGCATGCTGCTTGTGGCAAGTGGCACACTGTATCTGGTCGCAGGCTGCTGTTGGCAAGTGGAACACCATATCTGGTGGCAGATTGCTGGTGGCAAGTGGCACAGTGTATCTGGTGACAGACTGTTGGTGGCAAGTGGCACACTGTATCTGGTGACAGGCTGCTTGTGGCAAGTGGCACACTGTATCTGGTGGCAAGTGGCACACTGTATCTGGTGGCAGGCTGCTGGTGGCAAGTGGCACACTATCTGGTGGCAAGTGGCACACCATATCTGGTGGCATGCTGCTAGTGGCAAGTGGCACACCATATCTGGTGGCATGCTGCTGGTGGCAAGTGGCACACTGTATCTGGTGGCAGGCTGCTGGTGGCAAGTGGCACACTGTGTCTGGTAGCAGGCTGTGGATGGCAAGTAGCACACCATATCTGGTGGCAGACTGCTTGTGGCAAGTGGCACACTGTATCTGGTCGCAGGCTGCTGTTGGCAAGTGGAACACCATATCTGGTGGCAGGCTGCTGGTGGCAAGTGGCACAGTGTATCTGGTGGCAAGTGGCACAGTGTATCTGGTGGCATGCTGCTGGTGGAAAGTGACACACTGTATCTGGTGGCAGGCTGCTGGTGGCAAGTGGCACACTGTATCTGGTGGTAAGTGGCACACTTTATCTGGTGGCATGCTGCTTGTGGCAAGTGGCACACTGTATCTGGTGGCAGGCTGCTGTTGGCAAGTGGCACACCATATCTGGTGGCAGGCTGCTGGTGGCAAGTGGCACACCGTATCTGGTGGCATGCTGCTGGTGGAAAGTGACACACTGTATCTGGTGGCAGGCTGCTAGTGGCAAGTGGCACACTGTATCTGGTGGTAAGTGGCACACTGTATCTGGTGGCAGGCTGCTGGTGGCAAGTGGCACACTCTATCTGGTTGCATGCTGCTGGTGGCAAGTGGCACACTGTGTCTGGTGGCAGGCTGCTGACTGTATCTGGTGGCAGGTGGTACACTGTATCTGGTGGCAGGCTTCTGTTGGCAAGTGGCACACCATATCTGATGGCAGGCTGCTGGTGGCAAGTGGCACACTGTATCTGGTGGCAAGTGGCACACTGTATCTGGTGGCATGCTGCTGGTGGCAAGTGGCACACTGTATCTGGTGGCAGGCTGCTGGTGGCAAGTGGCACACTATCTGGTGGCAAGTGGCACACCATATCTGGTGGAATGTTGCTGGTGGCAAGTGGCACACTGTATCTGGTGGCATGCTGCTGGTGGCAAGTGGCACACTGTATCTGGTGGCAGGCTGCTGGTGGCAAGTGGCACACTGTGTCTGGTAGCAGGCTGTGGGTGGCAAGTAGCACACCATATCTGGGGCAGGCTGCTGGTGGCAAGTGGCACACTGTATCCAGTGGCATGCTGCTTGTGGCAAGTGGCACACTGTATCTGGTCGCAGGCTGCTGTTGGCAAGTGGAACACCATATCTGGTGGCAGATTGCTGGTGGCAAGTGGCACAGTGTATCTGGTGACAGACTGTTGGTGGCAAGTGGCACACTGTATCTGGTGACAGGCTGCTTGTGGCAAGTGGCACACTGTATCTGGTGGCAAGTGGCACACTGTATCTGGTGGCAGGCTGCTGGTGGCAAGTGGCACACTATCTGGTGGCAAGTGGCACACCATATCTGGTGGCATGCTGCTGGTGGCAAGTGGCACACCATATCTGGTGGCATGCTGCTGGTGGCAAGTGGCACACTGTATCTGGTGGCAGGCTGCTGGTGGCAAGTGGCACACTGTGTCTGGTAGCAGGCTGTGGGTGGCAAGTAGCACACCATATCTGGTGGCAGACTGCTTGTGGCAAGTGGCACACTGTATCTGGTCGCAGGCTGCTGTTGGCAAGTGGAACACCATATCTGGTGGCAGGCTGCTGGTGGCAAGTGGCACAGTGTATCTGGTGGCAAGTGGCACACCGTATCTGGTGGCATGCTGCTGGTGGAAAGTGACACACTGTATCTGGTGGCAGGCTGCTGGTGGCAAGTGGCACACTGTATCTGGTGGTAAGTGGCACACTTTATCTGGTGGCATGCTGCTTGTGGCAAGTGGCACACTGTATCTGGTGGCAGGCTGCTGTTGGCAAGTGGCACACCATATCTGGTGGCAGGCTGCTGGTGGCAAGTGGCACACCGTATCTGGTGGCATGCTGCTGGTGGAAAGTGACACTCTGTATCTGGTGGCAGGCTGCTGGTGGCAAGTGGCACACTGTATCTGGTGGTAAGTGGCACACTGTATCTGGTGGCAGGCTGCTGGTGGCAAGTGGCACACCGTCACTGGTGGCAGGCTGCTGGTGGCAAGTGGCACACCGTCACTGGTGGCAGGCTGCTGGTGGCAAGTGGCACACTGTATCTGGTGGCAGGTTGCCGGTGGCAAGTGGCACACTGTATCTGGTGGCAGGTTGCCGGTGGCAAGTGGCACACTGTATCTGGTGGCAGGTTGCAGGTGTTAAGTGGCACACTGTATCTGATAGCAGGCTATGGGTGGCATCTGGCGGCAGGCGATGGTGGCAAGTGACAAGCTCAGGTTCCCACTGATTCTGCATCATGGTGAGTTGAACTATTTCACTATATATTACAATGTAGTAATAGAAATAATAGAATTTGATCATCCTGACGCCATATCAAGCATAGTGTCAGGATGATTTTAAGTGCTAACACCAGCCATTTGCCCGAAAAATCACCCCTGCCACCTATTTCCCCATCAAACCCAAGACTACATCCCCCCTCATCTTTTTTTTGGGAAGGGGGGGATGTCCCTGAATGGCAGATTGGAAATGTGGTCGCCCTATGTTGCTGTTAGTGAGAGACTGCATAGCAGGTGGTATTGGTGGTGTTGCTGCTGCTCAGAGGCTGCACGGCTGATATTACTGGTGAGAGTAGATTTAATTTGTTTTAGCAAAAAATGTTTGCACTTTCATATTGTTTCCATAAAAAGGCCCACCAAAATCCTCAGCACCAGGCCCATGATGCTCTTAATCTGGCCCTGCGAACGCTGCAGTTATGCGTTTAGTGTTTTGTAAGTGACAGTGATCGATCGATACTGCACTTGGGTGGGCTGGGCCGGGCGGAGGGGCAAAAACGCAGGTGCTAGCAGGTATCTGGGCTGATCCCGCTAACACTGCGTTTTTGTGAACCCTAAACTGCTGGGGACGCTAGTATAGATTTGATCGGATCAGATATTGATCCGATCAGATACTATACCACTAAGGGAGGTATACGGTGCGTGCGTGGGTGTTAGCGGTACTGGCGCTAACCTGACGCTGCCTGGGGCTGGTGCTTGCCAGTTCACCAAAACGCTACCAAAAAAACTGTTAGCGATCGCAGGGATCAGGCCTGACTCTGCGAACGCTGCAGTTATGCGTTTAGTGTTTTGTAAGTGACAGTGATCGATCGATACTGCACTTGGGTGGGCTGGGCTGGGCTGGGCGGAGGGGCAAAACGCAGGTGCTAGCGGGTATCTGGGCTGATCCCGCTAACACTGCGTTTTCGGGAACCCTAAACTGCTGGGGACGCTAGTATAGATTTGATCGGATCAGATATTGATCCGATCAGATACTATACCACTAAGGGAGGCATATGCTGCGTGCGTGGGTGTTCGCGGTACTGGCGCTAATCTGACGCTGCCCGGGGCGACGCATATCACCGCCGGGCGATCGGGGGGCTAAACCTTTATTCGGTAATAAACGGCGGGTGCCCTGACACTATAAAAAATAAACGAACTAACCAGCGTCACCCGTAACAGTTATACGGTGATCAGTGGTGAAAGGGTTAACTAGGGGGCAATCAAGGGGTTAAAACATTTATTAGATAGTATATGGGGGTCCCTGTCGCTATAAAACACTGACGGCGAACCTAAATATTTACGTTCCTAACTAGCGTCACCAGCGACACTAATACAGCGATCAGAAAAATGATCGCTTAGCGACACTGGTGAGGGGGGGTGATCAAGGGGTTAAAACTTTATTAGGGGGGGTTAGGGGGGTATCCTAGACCTAAAGGGGGGTAATACTCACTGCCCTAACACTAACTGTCACAAACTGACACTATGCAGTAATCAGAAAAAAAAAAAAAAAAAATACTGCTAATGTCAGTTTGTGACAGGGGGGGGGGGGTGATTGGGGGGGGATCGGGGGGCGATCGGGGGGGGATCGGGGGTGTAAGGTATGCCTGGCATGTTCTACTGTGTGTGTGTGTGTGTTGTGCACTCACTTGTCTTCTCTCCTCGGCGCTGGAACGGAAACTGCCAGACCGAGGAGAGATGACATCACATCCTCTGCCTGTGTGAAACGACACACAGGCAGAGGAGGATTCCCATTGGCTGGGAGCGATCGCGAGGGGGGGGCCACGATCGGATGGTCTCCCCCTCGCCTCCCGACGCTCCCAGTCAAATGCCGACCGCCGATGGCACCGGGGGGGGGTCCGATCGGACCCCCCGCCCGCGGGAGGCAGATCACGTACGGGTACGTGATTCTGCCTGCCCGTGCCATTCTGCCGCAGTATATATGCGGTAGGCGGTCGGCAAGTGGTTAAATAAGCATCTGGTGAGTGGCCAATCTGAATGGTGGAGTCACATATGATTACTGAAGGAACATAGGAGCACGTCAGTCACAACAATTGATAAAGGATTTTGCAGCGCTTTTGAAGGACTCTTTATGTATTGGATAATATATGTTTAATTTTGGTTTGATTTAAAGCACATGATAATACTTATAAGTGATTGTTTGGAAAAATAGAAAAAGAATATTGTAAGTGGTGGTAATATGGGAGTAGCGCATTCACACACATTAATCAGCATTTCCAGCCCATCTCAATGAAGGGTCTTTTTTGAATGCAGCAACTTTAACACATACACTTTTAAGGGACTTTTTTTAAAGGTCTTAGAGGAAGTAGTGGTTTTGCGCCGGTGACACACACACAATAATTTGCTCTCAAACTTTGTCTGTCGGAAAATCCGATGGAAAATGTCCGATGGAGCCCACACACAGTCGGAATTTCCGACAAGCTCTGATCGCGCATTTTCCGTTGGAAAGTCCGACCGTGTGTACAGGGCATAAGATTAGCTAAAATCCAGTCTTGGGTCTCATTCATATATCCTACATGACCATGGTGCAGCAAGTATACTGCAAATACCTGCACCCGGGATGATATGTTCTAATATCTGCTCAGCCTGTACACCTAAATGATTGTCTGAAAGGAGCCAAGGCTGTCTGCTGCTGTAAACATGTATCCACCTGTATCTGCACATCCAGTGGTTACCTGCAGGTAGGGGTACATTTTTGCCCTTGGATAAAATCTCTCTGCATCCAGGGTCAAAAATGTATCGCTAACAGCAGGTAACCACTGTGACCCACGGTTTGTTAGTGTGTCGCTCACGCTTAATCGATGTGGGGAGTAATGTAGATGATACCGAATGTGCTGCAGGAGTGCCGGCAAGGGATGGAGCTCATCCCAGCTCCTGTAGTCACTGAAGGGAAAAGAGAAAAAAAATCCCTGGTGCCGCACATCCACAGAGTCCTATTGTAATGTAGTAGTGATGGGAGAGACCTCAGCCTGGGTTCCCGCCAGGCCACACCCCAATGCGTTTTGCTTTGTCCCCCGGAGCTTAAACATGGGGACCACTGGATGTGCAGATACATGTTAACAGCAGTGGCTCTTTTCAGTCCATCACCCAGGTGAACAGACTGAGCAGCTGAAAAAAATTGGAACATCTGGGATCCTGGCTGTGGGTATTCATGGTATATTTGCCATTCCATGGCCATTTAGAACATATGAATGAGATCTAAAGCCTGGTTCACATTGTAAGTTTTTTTTAGTTCAACTCAGCGGGCTGAAGGAAAAAAAAAACTAGGGAGCTTAGGAGGAGCTAAAATAAAAATAAAAAGAAATTACAGTGCTGTGTAAAAATATAGCAGCCAACACAGCTATCGACCAAAGCCCAAAAACGTGAAAAATAAAGTGTAGCGCTATAAATAATAAATAGACCATTAAACTAATAATGGATTAAATATCCCACCATATAAATGGTGCTGTTCATAAATACCAATAAAAACTGACTATACAAATCAACTGTGTAATGAATAAGTGTATAAAAGTGAAATCAAAACAACAAAGTTCTACAATGGGACACAGAATGTCCAATCACACAAAAAATTTGAAAGTGTCACTGATTAAAGGTCCAAAATTTGAAGAAGACATTCACATAAATCCAGAGGCATGCTTGTCAGACATCACTCAGAAGAGATTGGAAATACAGGTAAGCCACCACCAGTAATCGTAAGGGGGCTCACCAGATGTCGATGACTTGGGGAAGCTTATGCCACCCAAGTCATAAAGGCTTATAATCAGCTATCTGGAGAGATGCGCCTGCTTGAACGGCCACGATAACTTGGTGTGGATAATCCGGACATCAGCTTATGGATAATACTCCAAATGAAGAGCTCAGATCAGGTAATCACAAACCATGCAAAGACAAATAAAACTCGCATAGCGTGATACCGTAAGTACAAAGTTTTAATGAATAAAAAAAGGTAATACACTCACATGATATCGGTCATCAAAAAGGCATATAAGGAAACACAAGCGGTAAATGAGTAGGTCCACCCAACGTGTTTCTGCTAATAAGCCCAGAAGATGGACCTTCCTTTAATCTGTGACACTTTCGAATTTTTTGTGTGATTGGACATTCTGTGTCCCAGTGTGGCACTTTGTTGTTTTGATTTCACTTTTATACACTTATTCAATACACAGTTGATTTGTATAGTCAGTTTTTATTGGTATTTATGAACAGCACAGTTTATATGGTTGGATATTTAATCCATTATTAGTTTAATGGTCTATTTATTATTTATAGTGCTACACTTTATTTTTCACAGCTTAGGAGGAGCTCACTGTACTAATGAGTACATTACCGCACTACAACTGCGTGCATTGCGTTTTATTCAGTAGAATGGGGATAATTTTTGCTGCGCTGCATTGCAAAGCCTCATGGCCCCACTCTCCTGTCATGATTTAACCGTACCTCCCCCAACATAAAAGTGTAAATGATGCCTTTATGTTTGAAAGACCTGAACCCCACCCAGGAAAAAAAAATATCTACGGCCCTGATCACAATAGAAGTAAATAACCCTTTTATAGTTTACACACAAGCGGAATTTAAGTTGGAAAAATCTTGGATGGTTTTTCCGATGGAATTCCGCTCAGGCTTGGTTTGCGTACACACGTTCACACAAAAGTTCGCTGAACTTTCGACCGTCAAGAACGCGGTGACATACAACACTACGACGAGCTGAGAAAATGAATTTCAATGCTTCTGAGCATGCGTTGAATTATTTCCGAGCATGTGTAGGAATTTTGCACATCGGAATTGGTACAGACGATCGGAATTTCAGATCGGAACTTTTCCCGACTGGAAAATTGAGAACGCTCTCAATCTTTTGCTGGCTGGAATTCCGCCAGCAAAAGTCCAATAGAGCATACACACGGTCGCATTTTCAAACCAAAACCAAAAGCTGTAAGTTGACTTACATCTTAGTGCAGACTTCTGGAAAAATCAGTGAGCCAATCACACCAGCTGGAAACTACATTTCGGACGTGTTCTGTACATGAATGGTGTACAGAACACTCCCAGATTGCCAAATTGCATTAACTATTACAGAAAATGGCAAAATTGCTGAAAATTAAAGTGGAGTTCCACCCACTTTTACAACTCTTCAGCATCCCTCACTAAACTGTGCACTGTAAACAAATTGGATATTTTTTTATTTTTTTTCTCAGCACCTACTATATATCTGCTGTATTCATTTTTAACTTCCTCCTCCCTGGCCGCGGCCCATCGCATCATTTCCTGTTTGCAATGCCTTCTGGGAAGGGGCGGCAACTTCCTCTAAAACTGCCGTTGCTATGGAAACCTGACCTGAAACCTATTACACTGCTTGTGCTGCACTGAGCACGTGGGGCAGCAACTTCCTCTGAAACTGCCATTGCTATGGAAACCTGACCTGAAACCTATTACACTGCTTGTGCTGCACTGAGCATGTGCGAGATCTGCAAGGATGAGATCCAGGAAGAAATACAGTCTGGCTTCAGATGCCCACACTTAAGATGGCCACGACCTACTGTAAGTTTATAAAATAACAAACTACTGCTATAAACTAACAAAACAGACTTTAGTTTACAGACTAACTTTACTAGAATACATTAAGCTTGTGTATTATAGGGGTATTTTTATTTAGAAAGCATAATTTCGGCCGGAACACCACTTTAAGAAGGAAAGATACGTTTTCATAAAATTAATCACTCTCTGGCCCTCCACAGTACATTTACTGCAGCAGGTCGGCTCGTACAGACACAATCACGTACCTGTACATCGCGGCTTTCTCTTGGGTCCACCCGCGCATGCGTGAGCAGACCCGGAGGACTTTGCTGTCATTCGCTGCAGCACAAACTGATCAGCAGGTCCCAGCCAATGATTTATTAAAACCGGCACATTGCTTATTAAAAGCAGCACACAGTACAAACACTAAATATTGTTAGGCACCCTATTAATACCTGGATCGCCCTAGATGTTAACCCCTTCCCAGCCAATGTCAATAGTACAGTGACAGTGTATATCATTAACACTGTTCACTGTATTAGGCCTCGTGTGCACTGCTGCTGGTAAATGGATGTTCCGAGGCCCCTGAACTCATCCAATGTTATCTTATGTACACAGGTTAGTTTAATGTCGTTTTTAGCCACTTGCCGACTGCCTCACACAGATATACTGCGGCAGAATGGCACGGGCAGGCAAAGTAATGTATTGGTACGTTACTTGCCCCCCGCGGACGGGGGGTCCGATAGGACCCCCCCTCGGTGCCCGAGGCAGTCGGCATCTATCCCCGAGTGATCAGAGGTGAGGGGGAGGCCATCCATTCATGGCCACCCCCTCGCGATCGCGCTCAGCCAATGACAATCTTCCTCTGCTGCTGTAATGTAAACAGCGGCAGAGGAAGTGATGTCATCTCTCCTCGAGCCAGTCTGTTCGTTCCGGCGCCGAGGAGAGAAGACATCAAGTAAGTTTGCACCAAACACTACACTAACAGTAGAACACTCTAGGCACACATTTCACCCCCCATGACCCCCCGATCACCCCCCGATCACCCCCCTGTACCCCCTGTCACAATGACACCAATAGCAATTTTTTTTTTCTGATTATTGCATTGGTGTCAGTTTGTGACAGTTATAAGTGGTAGGGCAGTTAGTGGTAGCCCCCTTTAGGTCTAGGATACCCCCCTAATAAAGGTTAACCCTTTGATCACCCCCCGTCGCCAGTGTCACTAAGCGATCGTTTTTCTGAACGCTGTATTAGTGTCACAGGTGACGCTAGTTAGGGAGATAAGTATATAGGTTCGCCATCAGCTTTTTATAGCGTCAGGGACCCCCATATACTACCTAGTAAAGGTTTTAACCCCCTGATTGCCCCCTAGTTAACCCTTTGACCAGTGATCACCGTATAAGTGTTACGGGTGACGCTGATTATTTTTTATAGTTTCAGGGCACCTGCCGTTTATTACCTAATAAAGGTTTAACTCCCTGATATAAGTTAAGTTTTAGGGTCAGATAAGGTCTGCGTCGCCCCAGGTAGCGTCACGTTAGCGCCAGTACCGCTAACACCCATGCACTCAGCATACACTTCCCTTAGTGGTATAGTATCTGAACGGATCAATATCTGATCAGATCTATACTAGCGTGCCCAGCAGTTTAGGGTTCCCAGAAACGCAGTGTTGGCGGGATCAGTCCAGATACCTGCTAGCACCTGCGTTTTGCCCCTCGGCCCAGCCCAGCCCACCCAAGTGCAGTATCGATCGATCACTGTCACTTACAAAACACTAAACACACATAACTGCAGCGTTCGCAGAGTCAGGCCTGATCCCTGCGATCGCTAACAGTTTTTGTTGGTAGCGTTTTGATACAGTCGCTAACAGTCAGGAGCTTTTTTGCCTGTGAGTCTCACTAGTGTACCACTAAATTTAGAGCCCAAAATGGCAAATCGAAGGTACACTAGTGAAGAGGCTTACACGTTTCTGAGCATGACAGATAGTGAAGAGGAAGTCACTCATCTCAGATTCAGGCTCAGAATAGGATCCTGTAGAGGACAGCGGCTCCATGACAGATAGCTCTGACGACGGAGTTGTGGTCCCTGCCAAGGTCAGGCGTACCAGACCGCGATCTTCTTCTGCTGTTGTTGAGGTGCAAGAATCGCAGGTCCCTCGTGTGGAGCAGAGCAGTATTAGCGCCGCTATTCCTTCTGGTGAACTGGTAAGCACCAGCGGCCTAGTACACCCTTGTCGTACATCCAGCACTGCAGTAACACTTGGTGACGTGGCGAATCCCATAAGTGCAGTTTAAGCTGGTGAGGTGGCAAGCACAAGTAGTGTCCCACTGCCACCAAGAAGACGAACACAGGCCCGTGATGCCCATAGTGTCCTTCCTGCTGCATTCGCCAATCCTAATTGGGAACCCACCACTTCTGCAGCACCCGTACTTCCCCCATTCACTGGCCAACCCGGCATTCAGGTTTTAACAGTTGATTTTACGTCACATGTGGTATCCCCATACTCAGGAGAAGTAGCAGAATGTATTTTGGGGTGTAATTCCACATATGCCCATGGCATGTTTGAGCAATATATCATTTAGTGACAACTTTGTGCACAAAAAAAAAAAAAGTTTGTAATTTTCCCGCAACTAGTGTCAAAATATAAAATATTCCATGGACTCAACATGCCTCTCAGCAAATAGCTTGGGGTGTCTACTTTCCAAAATGGGGTCATTTGGGGGGGGGGTTGGGCCATCTTGCCATTTTATGGCCTTCAAAACTGTGATAGGAAGTGAGCAGTGAAATCAAAAATGTACGCCCTTAGAAATCCTGAAGGCGGCTAGGCTCCCAAAAAGTCCCACACATTTGGTATCCCCATACTCAGGAGAAGCAGCTAAATGTATTTTGGAGTGCAATTCTACATATGCCCATGGCCTGTGTGAGCAATATATCATTTAGTGACAACTTTTTGTAATTTTTTTTTTTTGTCATTATTCAATCACTTGGGACAAAAAAATTAATATTCAATGGGCTCAACATGCCTCTCAGCAATTTCCTTGGGGTGTCTACTTTCCAAAATGGGGTCATTTGGGGGGGGGGGGGGGTTGTACTGCCCTGTCATTTTAGCACCTCAAGAAATTACATAGGCAGTCATAAACTAAAAGCTGTGTAAATTCCAGAAAATGTACCCTAGTTTGTAGACGCTATAGCTTTTGCGCAAACCAATAAATATCCGCTTATTGACATTTTTTTTACCAAAGACATGTGGCCGAATACATTTTGGCCTAAATGTATGACTAAAATTGAGTTTATTGGATTTTTTTATAACAAAAAGTAGAAAATATAATTTGTTTTCAAAATTTTCGGTCTTTTTCCGTTTATAGCGCAAAAAATAAAAACCGCAGAGGTGATCAAATACCATCAAAAGAAAGCTCTATTTGTGGGAAGAAAAGGACGAAAATTTCGTTTGGGTACAGCATTGCATGACTGCGCAATTAGCAGTTAAAGCGACGCAGTGCCAAATTGTAAAAAGTGCTCTGGTCAAGAAGGGGATAAATCCTTCCGGGGCTGAAGTGGTTAGGCAGTTGAGTTTAGAGGCCTTTTTTGAAATGCTGAGTTTAGAGGCATTTCAAGCGCCAAACGCTTCTAAAAGTGGCTGAACGCGGTAACTCACATTTAGCCGCGTTTCTCTTACAGGCGGTTTTTAATTTTTGCCTATTCTGAAAAAAAAAAGAAAATTATATATACACACACATATATATATATATATATATATATATATATATATATATATATATATATATATATATATATATATATATATATATATATATATATATATATATATTTTTTTTTTATTTTTTTTTTAAACCCTTCTAAACACAAAAGGGCAAAACGCAACAAAACTGATGTTTTAAACATTTAAACATGGGTTACTATCTGTCAAGCTAGATCGTTCATGAGAGGTTGTAAAAACATCCCGTGTACAATAAGCCTTAGTGGTGATTTCAGTGGCAGTTAGTCAGGCACTCCCAGCGTCAGTTAGTGTCAGACTACCCGCTGCGCTATCGCAGTCCCACTGTAAGTTGCTGATCACTACCGTTACTAGTATAAAAAAAAATTCCAGTATATATACCATAGTTTGTAGACACTAACTTTCATGCACACCAATCAAATACACATATTGATTTTTTTTTTTACTAAAGACAGGTAGCAGAATACATTTTGGCTAAAATTTATGAAGAAAATTGATGCCATACACTGCTCAGCATAGAGCAGGGAGCTGAGTGTAATCTGAGACCTGAGTGGAAGTGATGGACACCCCCCTCTACACAGTCTCATAGTGAAACATGCTCAGCTGAGGCTGTTAATCACCTTCTGTGTGCTGAAGGGACCATCTCCCTGGAATTCTTGGTGTGGCATAAACTGTAAGAAGTTATTCATGCAGGTAGCAGAGGAATGAGAATGCAGAGAGAAATCACACTTGGTGCTTTGGATCAAGGCAAGTACAAACTATAGAAAGATATGCTTTGTTCATTTTTCATTATAGAGGTTTTTCAACCACTATAAATAAACTTATGTAGCAATCGTATATGTTACATTATTTTTTTATTGCTAGCTCCTTACACAAGTTTTTTCCATGAAAGTGGAGTTACCCCTGAAAGTGATCTCTATAGTAAAATTAACATATTGCTTTCTTCCTCATGGGCAAGATACAGGTTCACTTTATTAAACGTACTCTGAGAAAACTGAACTATGACATGTTTTTTATACTATATTACACATGAGCGTGGTCCCAGCTGTGTGGATAATATCCTTATTGATTTTTACTGTTAGGGCAGTTTCACACTGGGGCGTAGGGTGACCACATTTCCAAACTGACATTCAGGGACACCCCCCCCCCAAAAAAAAAGATGATTTTTGACAAATTTTTTTGCCGATTTTTGGGGCAGGGCGTACGAAATCAGCGGGCCCGTGTGCAAGATCAAAAGTGGGCCCTAGGCATCAAGAACAACAACAATATGGTGCGCAAAGCGTGTCGTAATGAACTGTGGACATGTCTTAAATTGCACTAAATATTGGCTTAAAGGGGGTGTTCTTAAAGAGAGTCTGAGATGACTTGTATAGTGCAGAATGTGGTAATGTTAAATAGGGAATGTAGAGTGTATGGAGGGGGGTAATATGTACAGGAGAGGAGTGTGGAATGTATGGCGGTGGGTAATATGTACAGGAGAGGAGTGCGGAATGTATGGCGGTGGGTAATATGTACAGGAGAGGAGTGCGGAATGTATGGCGGTGGGTAATATGTACAGGAGAGGAGTGCGGAATGTATGGCGGTGGGTAATATGTACAGGAGAGGAGTGCGGAATGTATGGCGGTGGGTAATATGTACAGGAGAGGAGTGCGGAATGTATGGCGGTGGGTAATATGTACAGGAGAGGAATATGGAGTGTATGGCGGGGGGTAATATGTACAGGAGAGGAGTGCGGAATGTATGGCGGTGGGTAATATGTACAGGAGAGGAATATGGAGTGTATGGCGGGGGGTAATATGTACAGGAGAGGAGTGCGGAATGTATGGCAGTGGGTAATATGTACAGGAGAGGCGTATGGAGTGTATGGCGGGGGGTAATATGTACAGGAGAGGAGTGCGGAATGTATAATGGTGGGTAATATGTACAGGAGAGGAGTATGGAGTGTATGGCGGGGGGTAGTTAGCGGAAAGAGGAGGAAGAGGAGTGCAATATCACCTCCTGATAGTCTGTCAGCCACTGCTAATCCACTTTGGTGGTGGGGCACTCCGAAGGATGTAAGGGGGCACCCTGGAGGTTGTAAGGGGGGATGTAATGGGGCACTCTGGCGGTACTAACTTAGTCAGAGCCCCCTTACGTCCTCCGGGGTGCCCCCTTAGTGCCTCCTTACATCCTCCTCCAGAATTGCCCTGAATCTCTAGCAAAGTTCCCAGGATTCCAGACAGTACAATTGTCCCCTCAATAGCAGCCAGTTTGTCTTTGAAGATGGGGAAGGGTGCAAGTTGTCAAAGAAGAATACTTGCGGTGATTTTGGGGGATAAGAGCATGCTGTATGTGCTAGGGGGCACACTTTAGGAGGGGAGAGAAATTGTGCTGGAAGGGGGGTTAAATAAAAAATCTGACCCCCCCAGCACAATATATCTCCCCTCCTAAAGTGCCCCCTAGCACATACAGCATGCTCTTATCCCCCAAAATCACTGCAAGTATTATTTTTTGACAACTTGCCCCCTGTCTCTGTGTCTCCTTCTCCTGCAAGTGCCAAGTATTAATATTCTGTACAAACCTCAGATCAGCATGTCCCGTCCTGTTGAGTCCTGTGTCCATTCTCCTCCCCCTCCTTCTCCTGTCTGTGACATCCGAGCCGAGGAAAAGGGGGAGGGGACTTCAGTCCGTGTGTTAGTGTGAGGTGGGCAGGAGGGGGGAGGAAGAGAGAGATGCCGTACACACTGTAATTGCAGGCAGCCTGTGGGAACAGAAACACCCCACACAAGCTGCAGGCCAGTCACTGGAGCCAAGTGCGGAGCTGAAAGAACCAGCAGTGACTCCCGGCAGCACTAGCGCAGAGGAGGAAGTGAAATCTTCCTCCGCTTTCAACGCTGGGCAGTGACGTCACTGGTTGCCTGATGCCAGGCGGCTATAGCAACCAGTGATCAGGAGGAGGTGGAGGAGGTGGAAGCGGAGCCAGAGCCAGCGCTATGGCGGCTCGGTCCGCCCCTGTTCCCTGATTGTCAGTTTCATTCCGGGACACTGTATTGTCCCGGAATGAAGCTGCCCGGGACCGGGGACAAAGATGTCAATTACGGGATAATCCCGGGCAATCCGGGACACGTGGGCACCCTACTGGGGCGGTGAGCGTCGGCAGTAAAGCGTCGCTAGTTTTATCAGCGCTTTACCATCATTTTAGCGGCGCTTTTCGGTCGCTAATGGGGTGGTTTTAACCCTCGATAGCAGCCGAAGAAGGGGTTTATACCGTCCCTGTGTAGCGCCGCTGCCGAAGCGCTTTGCAGGTGCTTTGCAGTGGTGCCAGATCATTTCAATGAGCAGGGGTGTTTTAGGCCTAAACCGCCCCAAAGATGCTGCTTGCAGGACTTTTTTTAACGTCCCACAAGTGCACCTTCCTAGTGTGGGCTTTCACACTAGAGTGACAGGAGAGGCGCTTTACAGGCGCTTTGCAGGCGCAATTTTTAGTGCTAAAATGCCTGTAAAGCACCTCAGTGTGAAAGTGGCCTTAGTCACAGTCACATTATGATCCTCCCCTCTTTTTCTGTTTACTTCCTGGGGACTTTTTTCAAATGTCCACATCAATGCCTGTATGATGTGGATAAATCCTATTGCTGTAGGCCAAACTTTGAGCGACCAGGACCTCTCTCTTGATTACAGTTGTAGGGATAACATCGGAGGATCTCACCAAGCTAGCACAAAGCTGACTTATTTTTAGAGCTCTCATTCATTAAATCAGACAGAGGGAACAGAGTTGATGGCACTTAAAGCGGGGTTCCACCCAAATTTTGAACATTATCTCTATGCATTCTCTTCCTTGCCTAGATGCTGACATGCTGTGTAAAAAAATTTAAATCGCCGTAATTACCTTTTTTTTTCTAATCTTCTTAGCACTTCCTGGTTTTCCTCCCATGGGAGTAGGCGTGTTTCTAGCCTCTCTCAGACCTCCCACAGTCCCCTGGGAGCTAGTCTCAGGCTTCCCAGCATGCATTGTGCAACAGCGTCATCACAACATCTCTGCTCCCAGCATTCACCGCATCCAGGAAATACATGCTTGTGGGCTTCAAATGCCCACAATGAAGATGGAAACCGGCTTCAGTGAATTTTATAAGTTATTCTTTACAACAAAATCGGACACAGGCGGACTTATTACACAGAACATGTGAGTAGATAATCATGAGAAGAAAAGTTTGTGAATGAACTCCAAAAAAAAAAGATAGATAGGTGGACCCCCGCTTTAACTAACTGCCATCCTTATGGGTTCCTTTAGATACAGTATGTGTCAAGTACATGTGTACACACTAAGGGCCCGATCTAATGGCAATTGTTTTAAAAAGAAACTCTGTTTTTGTTTTTTAGATTGTATAAGATTGGATGTTTGAAGTGAATGCAAGTTTTCTTCACCTCTGTGTAGGCCTCATTCACATAGGTGTACTACATCGTATGCCATGCTGGGGCCATGTTTACCTGCATGGGGATACACAGGTGTTTCGTGCATCTCTGTGCAGGCAATCTCATTAGATGGAGCAGCTGCATGGATACAACTGCTGCTCCCAGTTTGACATCTGGGCTCAGAACAAGCACTGTATGAGTTTGGGGTCATGCACCCACAAAGATGTCAAATTGGGAGCCATGACATGAATGGGACTCCATGCACGGGGATGCCTGGAACACCTGTACAGGTAAACATGGTGTACGCTGTAGTAAGCCTGTGTAAACAAGACCTTACACTTTAGAAAATCAGGCCCTAAATTTGATGTCAGATAAGTGCTTTCCACGTCAGTGACTGCTATGAGCTGACCATATATTAGTCCTGTAGGGGTAGCCCCCATAGAAGTCAATGAACAATCCCAATATTGCATTGCACTAAGCTTGCTCAGTGAAAGTAAACAAAATATGTGTGGTCTGAGAACTGCATTTAGCGAAAATAGTGCAGATAAATGAAGACTTAAAGCAAGGCTGAAAAACATATTTCCTCAACAAAGCATTGCTTCAGGCTCCCTCCTGAGCCAGTCCTGTGATCAAGGCCTAATCATTTGGTCTTGTGACCTCTGCTGAATAGAAGAACAGCCAGTTTGAACTCTGGTCATATCATTCAGCAGAGTTCATTTTACCAATTACATAGGATTTTAGTCATATGACAGGTATGGATGGGCATCTTGCAGAAGCATTTCTTCAGGAAGGTTAAATATTTTGATCCTTCTAATACTCTTTATCCACTCCAGCAACACTGCTGTCTTTCCCTAAAGTCTACTTGCAGATTTTGTGTTACTTTAAAAACCTTGCCAAGCTGACCCAAACAAACTATTTCCTTTATTAACTACTTGAAGTCACTTTTTGTTTACAAGTTAATTTAGTAATTTTTTTGCTGGAAAATTTATAACCCCAAAAATTATACATTTTTTTAGCAGAGACCCTAGGGAATAAAATGGTGATCATTGCAATTTTTTATGTCGCACTGTATTGGCACAGCGGTTTTTTAATTGCAATTTTTTGGAAATTTTTTTTTTATTGAATAAAAAAACCCCCAAAACACAATATATTGCCCAATTTTTTGTATAATATGAAAGATAATGTTATGCCGAGTAAATAGATACCTAGCATGTCATGCTTTAAATTGCACACGCTCTCCATAGGTGATGTTTTAAACGCCCTTACGTCCTTACAGGTTACCTGATTAGAGTTACAGAGGAGGTCTAGCGCTAGAATTATTGCTCTCCCTCCAACATTTGCGGCAATACCTCACATGTGTGGTGCGAACACAGTTTTCATATACGCGTGCGGCATATATATGCATTCACTTCTGTGCGCGAGCACGAAGGGATGGGAATGCTTTACATTTTTTTCTTATTTATTTTACTTTTTATTTTTACACTGTCCCTTTAATTTTTTTTTTTTTGATCACTTTTATTCCACCCTGTTTACTTCTACCCTGGAGCAGAAGTGATGTCGCTCTGGTCCTCCAAGGCCATAGAGGCGATCAAAGTGGATCTACTCTTTGATAGCCTGTGTGACCAGCCGGCGGCACCGTTGGATCATTTCTCGGTTGAGCCAGCGGAAACAGTAAGCCCGAGAAACACCCATGAGTGGCAGGTGGTGGGGTGTCACCTCCCATGTCCCCGCTTCTGAAAGTGTTCCAGTGGCTCATGAGCTGCTTAGAATGCTGTCAAGAGAAAGCCAGCCGCCGGCTGAAAAAAACATTCCCGGGGTTATAGCTGATATCTTTAACCATAATCCAGCTAAACCACTTGCAAACCGCATTGTAGACGTATTTCGGTCGGCAAGTGGTTTTGCTGCTGCCACTGTCAGTGCTCCATAAATTGTATGTGGCATCTGCTACATAAAGTACACAGCGCTGTGTTCCCACCTCATTCCTGGGACAAAATCGAGTTGGGATAAGCGAGGCTCCGAAACGTTGCTGTTTGCTGTAACAATATGATCACTGAATAAAGCTTTGGACCCAATTCTGCTCACCCATTCACAGGAGACACGAGGCTTTGTATTTTTGTGAATGATTACAAGGTTTCCTCTGATTGGCTGAGGTGGGGATCATGATGTCATCTCCCTCTTCAGAGGAAGCCTTGTATTCATTCATGAAAATACATTGTCTCCTGTGAATGGCTGAGCAGAATTGGGTACAAAGCTTTATTCAGCAATATATTGTTACAGCAAACAGCAACGTTTCAGAGCCTCGCAGGACCCCTTCCTTGTCACATGCCTAATGAAGGTGTATTATGAGGCTTCAAAATGTTGCTGAATAAAGCTTTGGACCCAATTTTGGAGACCCATGGTGTGCTGGTGACATTTCTCGCCCTTCACGCCTAAGGGTAAGACAAATATTATTGCCTAAGCACAATTCTGCAACTTTGACATGCGTCCGTAGAACATGTACATATCATCATAATTACTTTGTGCATCCAGATGAATTATACCTTGTTTTTTCCAGGACAAATTGAGCTTTCATTTGGCGGTAAATGGTAATGATATCTCCTGATTTTTTCTTTTTATATTTTATAATATGAAAGAAAAACTGGCCCAAAATAGTAAAAAAAAAACAAAAAAAAAACATTTTTTTAAACTCAGCTGTATATTTCTTGTTATTGCTATAGCCTACCGCCAAAGAACAACCCAAAATCAATTTTCCTGCTCCTGACGATCACATTGATACCACATATGTGTATGCTATTTGTTGTTTGTACTCGTAGTACAGCCCAGAAACAATAGTGCACATTTTGCCTTTTTTTTTTTTGTCCTACCTGACACTAATGCCGAGTACACACGAGCGGACTTTACGTCAGACTTGGCCCGGCGGACGGAATTTGGTCGGACAATTCGATCGTGTGTGGGCTCCAGCGGACTTTGTTTTCTCAAAAGTTGGACGGACTTTGATTTGAAACATGTTTTAAATTAATCCGTCGAAATCGAGTCCGGTCGAAAAGTCCGCCATCTGTATGCTAGTTCGACGGACAAAAAGCCACGCTAGGGCAGCTATTGGCTACTGGCTATGAACTTCCTTGTTTTAGTCCAGTCGTACGTCATCACGTACGAATTCAACGGACTTTGGTGGATTGTGTGTAGGCAAGTCCGTTCATCCAGAAAGTCCATCGTAAAGTACGTTGAAAAGTCCGCCGGGCAAAGTCTGCCGTAAAGTCCGCTCGTGTGTACGGAACATAACTCTATAACCAGTAATTTAAAAAAAATATATAAAATCCTGCCCAAAATATACTGACCCTGAACCTGACTTTTGACCCTGCCCTTGAGCTTTGACCCATACTTCACCCAAACATTAACCTTGGCACTGACCTAGATCAAACCTTGATCTAGGTCAGGGGTAGGCAACCTTTTGAGCACAGTGTGCCTTAAAATCTTTTCAAAGAAATTGAGCGTGCCGATTTTATGACAAAAAAATGTAAACTTCACACTCTCAATCACGAAAAGGAACTGTAACCCCCTGCTCATCTGCCCCACCACTGTAACCCCCTGCACATCTGCCCCACCTCTGTACTACCCTGCTCTTCTGTCCCACCACTGTACCACCCTACTCTTCTATCCCACCACTGTAACCCCCTGCCCCACCAATGTTCTCCCTTTCTCTTCTGCCCCACCAATGTTCCCCCTTTCTCATCTGCCCCACCACTGTACCTCCCTGCATATCTGCTCCACCGCCGTACCCCCTTGCTCTTCTGTCTCACTGCTTAACCATCTTCTCATCTGTCCTAACACTGAATTTATCTGCTAATCTGCCCACACTGTAACCCCCTTTCTCATCTGCCCCACCACTGTACCTCCTGCACATCTGTCCCACCACTGTACCCCCTGCTCATGTGTTCCACCGATGTACCTCCTTTCTCCTCTGCACCCCTCTGCACATCTGCCCCACCACTGTAACCCCTTGCTCTTCTGTCCCAGCACTGTAACCCCCCTGCTCATCTGCCCCATCAATGTACCCTCTTTTCTCATCTGCCCACCACTGTACCTCCCTGCACATCTGCTCCACCGCTGTATCCCCATGCACTTCTGTTTCACTACTGAATCACTTTTTCATCTGTCCTAACATTGAACCCATCTGCTCATTTGCCCCACCACTGTAACCCGCTTTCTCATCTGACCCATCAATGTATCTCCTACACATCTGTCTCACCTCTGTACCCCCCTGCTCTTCTGTCCCACCTCTGTTCCCCCTGCTCTCCTGCCCCACCACTGTAACCCCCTGCTCATGTGTCCCACCAATACACCTCCTTTCACATCTGCTCCACTGCTCTACCCCCCTGCTTTTCTGTCCCACCACCAAACCCCCCTGTTCATCTGGCCCAACACTGAACCCCCCTGCTCATCTGGCCCAACACTGAACCCCCCTTCTCATCTGGCTCAACACTGAACCTCCTGCTCATCTGCTTCAACACTGTACCCTCCTGCTTATCTGTCCCACCTCTAAACCCCTCCTGCTCATTTTTCCCTCTTCTTATCTATGATATGCAGAGTGGTGAAAGGAAGCAGAGATGAGGCACATCTACCTGTCTATCTGTCCTGGCACACTCATCTTGCTGATCCAACTCTCGCATCCAGCCCATGTGATGTCACATACAAGCATCTGGAATGGATGTACAATGATGAGCTCAGGTCAGGGGCATTTTCTGAAAGCAGTGGACCTGTGTGCAGGATCATAAGTTGGGCCGCTGCAGCTGAGAAAAAGTGTAGCGCTCTGCGCCACAGCAAAAGTTGCATGTGATTTTCATTGCGCTGAATACTGGCTGTGGCTTAAAGGGACACACAGTGCAGGGGTTTAGTAGTAAGTGACGCAAAGGTTCAGGAATAATTTCAACAAAGTTCCCAGAAGCTCAACAGTAATTCCACAAGCTGTCACCTGATTGTGCTTTTCTCAATCAGTGAAATCCCTTCTTTCTGAGATTGGTAGTGGCAACCAAGCGAGTCATCTTACTCCAGATGGTGGACGGGGCTAGCAGGACTGTGATTGGTTTTAGCAGTGGCCAATGACAGTCCTCCTCCTCCTAGAAACAGGGACCACCCCCCAGCAGAACTGCACCCAATCTCACCCCCATCACAAAAGTTGACGATCGCAGCTACAGCAAAGTTAGAGAACCAAACAATGTTTCCCATCTTTTACAATGTGTGGGGGCACAGTGCCTCCCCCTTAGTGCAGGTGTGGCATGGGGAACTCTGAAGTTGGAATGCATTAGTGTCTCACTGTCACTTCCCAGCGCTGCTCTGCTGATGGGGACAAAGTCAAGTGCCGGCAAAAGAGGCTTTGTGTGCTTCTTGCGGCACCAGTGCCCGGGGAGGTTGCCTACCCCTGATCTAGGTATTTTTACTTTATTTTTTTAAATTATTATTAATATTATTTTATTATCACTGTAGTAGCCAGCCAGAGGCTACCACAGTGATCAGGTGACCCGGAACTGGGGGTTTTGGGTCCTGATCGTTAGTACAGAAGCCGGGGCTCTCTGTGAGACTCTGGCCTCTGTGCTGGGACCGCTCTGTGCGGCGAACTCCCAGCACAAAGTCAGATATGCATATATGCTGGCGCATGGCAAAAAGACTAGTCTAGTGAGGGTGCCTAATATGTCAGCTTCAAGGGGTTAAAGTAACACAAAAGCCCGGAGTTAGTCTTTGCGCTTTGTCCATGCATGCTGCAGGTTTCCCAGTCTTTATGCTGTTTGAGGTCAGTGTCTCAAACTACTAAAACTCAAAGCAGCCAGCCAATACAATTTTCAGAAGCAGCTCATCAAAGGCTGACCCATATTTCTCTCATGATGAATTTTATGAATGTTTAAGTGTAAGTTCAATTTAAATAGAAAAAAATCTTCAATTTATGAGAGTTTTCACTTGAAACGTCCTCTAATCACAGTGATTTCATGGCTGATTCCCCGAATTGCATCTGTTCATGACTGACAATCCTCACTGTAACTCTCAGCCTATTTTTAGTTGGCCACTTATCAGTTTTTGCAATGCTGCAAGGAAAGGTGATACACACTGTTATGTAATTTGTTTTTAACACGCGCATTTGAACCTCTTGAGCTGCCAGCTTCTGACATTCCATGGACAGTATTTTTAGACACTAGGAGGCACTCGATTCGAACATTATGGTCCTGATACAGGTTCAAGTCATTGTGTTCAGCTGCATGACCTGATTAATGCATTGAAAACAAAACTTTTCCACATTCATCTAATTGCTTCTTTATTACTGAAACCTAAGATGATTTGTAACAAGTTTTAATTAAAAAAATATTACAGAAATGAAGGTGCTAAACTGGAAATGCCCATTGAGATTAGGTAAGTCTGATATAAGTGATTTTAACGTGATTTGACAAACAGGCAATGTGTATGCTGCAGATCTACAAGCAAAGAAATCCTCTTCTCTGTAGTGCCTCTGTATTCCAGCAGTTCATACACATGGGTGCAGCTGTATCTCAATTGCTCACACTACCAGGGCTGGTGAAAGGATTTTTGACACCCTAGGCGAAACCCCATTTTGCGCCCCCCCCCCCCCGGCTTCACCCCTGACTCCTAGTGACAGCGCCCATCAAATGCAGCCTACCAGCACAGATCAAATGCAACCTCACCAGCACTGATCAAATGCAACCTCACCAGCACCGATCAAATGCAACCTCACCAGCACCGATCAAATGCAACCTCACCAGCACCGATCAAATGCAACCTCAGCAGCACTGATCAAATGCAACCTCACCAACGCCGATCAAATTCAACGTCACCAGCACCGATCAAATGCAACCTCACCAGCACCGATCAAATGCAACCTCACCAGCACTGATCAAATGCAACCTCACCAACGCCGATCAAATTCAACACCACCAGCATTGATCAAATGCAACCTCACCAGAACCCATCAAATTCAACCTCATCAGCACCGATCAAATGCAACCTCACCAGCACCAATCAAATGCAACCTCACCAGCACCAATCAAATGCAGCCTCACCAGCAACGATCAAATGCAGCCTCACCAGCACTGATCAAATGCAACCTCACCAACGCCGATCAAATGCAGCCTCACCAGCACTGATCAAATGCAACCTCACCAACGCCGATCAAATGCAGCCTCACCAACGCCAATCAAATTCAACCTCACCAGCACCAATCAAATGCAGCCTCACCAGCAACGATCAAATGCAGCCTCACCAGCAACAATCAAATGCAGCCTCACCAGCAACGATCAAATGCAGCCTCACCAGCACTAATCAAATGCAGCCTCATCAACGCCGATCAAATTCAACCTCACCAGCACCGAACAAATTCAACCTCACCAGCACCGATCAAATTCAACCTCACCAGTACTGATCAAATGCAGCCTACCAGGGAGGGGGGGACCCCTCGGTACACACAAATCAGTGATTGGCAGATAATTATACACTATATCTGTATATACTTTATACAAACATTATTATGCAATTTCCAGCCTTAAATCCAGGCAGGTGCCACTGTCACCAAGCCCGGAGCGCCGCCAGTGTCTCCACCTACGCCTGCCATTGTTCAGGTGGACAGGCAAGGCCAGGAGGGAGAGCGACCGGGGGAGGTGGTGGGGGGACCGTGCGTGCGGCAGTGGGCAGAGAGGCAGAGCTGGCTGTAGCAGGACATCAGAGACTGCTGGTGACAGACAACATGACAGTGACCGTGCACGGTGGGAAACACAGACAGACAGGTCACTGGCAGTCTGGCACTGATGATCAGAGGCGCACAGCGCAACTGGGGATGTCTCCTTATCTTCCTCCATTTGATTCAGTCGGGGCACTGTCACAGGCAGCACGCCCGCCGCCGCTGCACTTCTGACACTGTACAGAGGGCCTCGGGAGCGGCTGCCTGTTGTGTTGAGCTGGCTGCAGAGAGAGGGAAGAGGGTCACCAGTGGCCGGGCGCCCTAGGCGGCTGCCTAGTCCGCCTAGTGGTAGCACCGGCCCTAGAGCTATCCATATGTTTCCATTAAAACCAAAGAGGAATACATCTTTCAGCACATATGCATGCAAGGTCCTAATCACACAGACACCAAACACCTAGTTTGCATAATCATGGAACGATTTATTTTGAAATAAATGATAATATGACAAAAAAAATTGAACATCTAATGCCCCGTACACACGAGCGGAATGTCCGACAGAAAAAGTCCGACGGGAGCTTTTCATCATATATTCCGATCGTGTGTATGCCCCATCGAACTTTTTACATCGAAAATTCTGATGGACCTAGAAAGAGAACATGTTCTAAATTTTTCCAAAGGAACCAATACCTATCGGGAAAACCGATCGTCTGTATGCTGTTCCGACATACCAAAAACGACGCATGCTCTGAAGCAAGTACTAGACGGAAGCTATTGGCTACTGGCTATTGAACTTCCATTTTCCAGTCCCGTCGTACGTGTTGTACGTCACCGCGTACTCCGTCGGAAAAACCTAAACTCTGAAGGTTTTTCCGACGGGAAAACCAGTCGTGTGTACAGGGCATTAAAGTGGTTGTAAACCCTGTTACACCACTTTTACCTGCAGGTAAGCCTATAATAAGGCTTACTTGTAGGTACTGTAAATATCTCCTAAACCTGCACGGTTTAGGAGATATTTACCATATACGCTTGCACCGACGTCATCGGCGCATGCACACTGAAGAAACGGCTCGATCATGACATTTCTAAAGAGCCTGTGCTGTGACCGGTGGCTCTCATGTGCATGCGCGGAAGTGACATCATTGCGGCTCCAATCACAGTGCCGGAGCCCTTAAACCCGGAAATAACTGCGGGAGACATGTCATCACAGCGGTGTTCAGGAAAAAGGGAGTGAAGTTGTTATATAGAACGGTGGAGTTGCTATCTGGGTCCATGAGGGGACAGCGGTCCCTCAGGTGACTGGATGATACGACAGCAAAGGAACATGGGGGTATTTTTATGTTGTAAGAAACTTCTACATGGTTTGTATAGTGATGGGCAAGGTGTATATATATATAATAAGAAAGTGAAGAATGAATGTATGATTGGGGAGGGGAAAGGGGGGGGGAGGAAAGTAAACTACAACAAAGAATGTGTTTCTAATTCTTCATTGAGTCCCCCTGGCGAGAGAGTACCCAATGAATATATCCAGTAGGCCTCCTGCTGACACAGGCGTTTGAAACGTTGCGCAGCAGGAAGACCTCTGGGCATGGCCTCGATGACCCAGACTCTGAGGCCCATGATAGATTTTTGGTGTTCCTTCAAAAAATTAAGAGGGACACTGTGTTTGTCCCAGCCCTTTTCTATGAAATGCCTGTGTTCGCCAAAACGTTGGCGTAGGGGGCGTATGGTCCTGCCCACATAAAAAGAGACCACATGGGCAGGTCAGGCAGTACACGTATTCACTGGAGCAATTATAAAAGTCTTTTATGGTGTATGTTTTGTCTTTAACAGTGAAGTTTTTTGTCCATGGTCAACAAATTTGCACGTTAGGCATAATTTTTTCCGACATTGGTACATTCCCACTAATGGAATTAGGGGGATGTGTGAGGCTGGAGTGGGTGGGACTTTACGGATTTTACTGGGTGCTATCCTACTTTTAATATTTTTTGCTCTACGATATGAAACCTTGGGTAGTTGGGTGAGGGAAGAACTTAGAAAGGGGTCTCCAAGCAAGATGCACCAATGTTTGGCTAAGATGTTCTCCATCTTCTTGTGACAATCATGAAACTGGGTAGTGAAACGTGTTGGTTGTGGATTATCTGAAGTTTTGGATTTGGGTGGAGGTTTCTTTGCCTGTTGGAGGAAGGCCTTTTGTACCAGATGTGGTGGGTATCCTTTGTCCTGAAATTTATTGGAAACGATTTTACCCTGTATGTGGTAATCTTCGTCCTTTATGCAAATCCGCCGAATTCTATGGAATTGGCTCTTCGGTATGTTGTTGATCCATGTTGGATGGTGACAGCTCTGGTAGTGAATATAGGAATTCCCAGCGGTGGGTTTCACAAAGTTTGTAGCATGTATTTCAGATTCACTATGAAAAAGTTCTAAGTCCAAGAATTTTTTAGTTTATATTTATTTTTATTTCATTTTTAATTTTTCCACATTTTTTCATATTCTAAATAAATGTTTTAACTCTAATTCCACTTACTATTATTATCCTTATATTTATTAAACTTACCCCCAATTCATCATATTTTTAATTCTTCATACTTTACTTTCAACTTTTTTGTGCTTTTTGGAAGATTGTGGGTCTGCTGGCTGTTGTGGTTCCACAGACACAGACCTCCAGCCTATACACTTTAACCTAATTAACCTAATTGCCTCCACTATATATTCAAGCTGCTCTCCTCCAGGGAGCAAAAAGGCCAGTAGAAGGAGCTGTGAGCCCCAAGCACATAGCCTGTACTATCCCTGCATCATCCCCAACACCAGCCTGGACGTTTGCCGTGCATCAGTGACGTAGTTTCCTCTTCCGCGCTCCAGAGTGGTCAGCGTGGAGCTTTCCATGCACTGGATGCAGCGGTTCAGCCTGTGTACAGACTCCACACCCAGACGCCTGAGGGAATAAAGTCCGAGCCGGAAACAAGATAACAGCACATCCCAGGACACTTTCCATCTCAAAGAAACACCTCCACCCTGCGAACCAGTAAGTGTAATTATTACACTAACTTTTATTTTTGCATAAACAAGCTACCACAGTTGGTGCCTCCACACCCCTCCTTTTTTCAGCCTTGTGACTTCTATCAGTTCCTAGTAAACCTTGTAGGAGGAGTATTCACACTGCACTGATCCTCTGTCTGGACATGTCTGGACAGTGCTGATTGGCCCTGTGCTGATCATATGCACCCTGCCAAGAAAAAAAAACAAACTGTCTAGCAATACACATTTAACTGAGCGAGTGCAGTCAGTCCACTGGCTCTGTAAATATCAGGTTATTTTTTTGAGACAGTGGTAGAAGAGGAGAATCAGAGAAAACAGGATTAAACAGACTTTATACACAATGTAAAGGATTAACCCCTTAGGTTCCACCAGGGCCGGATTTACCACAAGGCCACCGAGGCCAGGCCCCCCCCCCTTCAGGCTGCCCGTTGAGTCGATTAAGGGCACCGGTGCCCTTAGAAATGATGGCCGTGAGCCGCACACTACTGCGCATGCGCCGTTCCGAAGCTGGCCGGGCTCGGGAAAGCTCGTAAGTGCTCGGCTGGGCGGCGCATGCGCAGTAGCGTGATTACGCTGCCCGGCGCCATTTTTGAAAATATCGAGGAGTAATGTCAGCGGTGCGGCAGTGGGGGAGAGAGATGACATCTCTCATTGCCCGCACCGCTGTTCCACCCTCCTCCATCTGGTGGCAGCCAGGCAGCGTGACAAGTGACATCTCCATAGTGTGGCAAGTGACATCTCCATAGTGTGGCAAGTGACATCTCCATAGTGTGACAAGTGACATCTCCATAGTGTGGCAAGTGACATCTCCATAGTGTGGCAAGTGACATCTCCATAGTGTGGCAGCGTGGCAAGTGACATCTCCATCTGGTGGCAGTGTGGCAAGTGACATCTCCATCTGGTGGCATCGTGGCAAGTGACATCCCCATCTGGTGGCAGCGTGGCAAGTGACATCTCCATCTGGTGGCAGGCAGGCAGCGTGGCAAGTGACATCTCCATCTGGTGGCAGGCAGGCAGCGTGGCAAGTGACATCTCCATCTGGTGGCAGGCAGCATGGCTAGTGACATCTCCATCTGGTGGCAGCGTGGCAAGTGACATCCCCATCTGGTGGCAGACATAGTGGCAAGTGACATCACCAGCTGGTGGCAGGCAGCGTGGCTAGTGACATCTCAATCTGGTGGCAGGCAGCGTGGCTAGTGACATCTCCATCTGGTGGCAAGTGACATCTCCATCTGGTGGCAGACATAGTGGCAAGTGACATCCCCATCTGGTGGCAGGCAGCGTGGCAAGTGACATCTCCATCTGGTGGCAGGCAGCGTGGCTAGTGACATCTCAATCTGGTGGCAGGCAGCGTGGCTAGTGACATCTCCATCTGGTGGCAAGTGACATCCCCATCTGGTGGCAGGCAGCATGGCAAGTGACATCTCCATCTGGTGGCAGGCAGCGTGGCTAGTGACATCTCAATCTGGTGGCAGGCAGCGTGGCTAGTGACATCCCCATCTGGTGGCAGCGTGGCAAGTGACATCTCCATCTGGTGGCAGGCAGCGTGGCTAGTGACATCTCAATCTGGTGGCAGGCAGCGTGGCTAGTGACATCCCCATCTGGTGGCAGCGTGGCAAGTGACATCCCCATCTGGTGGCAGCGTGGCAAGTGACATCCCCATCTGGTGGCAGGCATAGTGGCAAGTGACACGCTCAGGGCTCCCAATGATTCTGCATTATGGTGAGTTGAACTATTTCATTTTACATTACAATGTAATGATAGAAATAATGTGTTTCATTCATCCTGATACCATAACAACCATGGTGCCGGGGATGATTGAAGCACTAACACCAGCCATTGCCCTGAAAAATTGCCCGCAAAAAATCCTTACCCTTCGCGCGCTTACCCTGAAGTATTTTTAGTCTGTACAATTAAAGTCAGTTATTTTCAGTGTTCTCGTGTGTGGAGATATGTTTTTAACTGATCTATTGTAGCAGTCATCGATAAAGGACAAGAATGGTGGTGTGTGTGTATGTGTGTGTGTGTGTGTGGGGGGGGCGGCATTGAAGGACCCGGCCTTGGGGAGGCAAAGGGAGTAAATCCGGGCCTGGGTTCCACAATGAGTATAACAAGCATGCTTTACTGCATATACAGACCGATTTTACTGTTTTGGGTTTAGTAACACTTTAAAGTTAAAAAAATGTTAGTCATATTATCCTTTATTTAAAAATCAATCATTCTATGTGCCTGCACTCACTGCACTGTGCGGGGCAATGGACTAATGGGTTTCTATTAGGTCCGTTATTTTTTTACAAGCAGGCGATTAGAGCCTGAGGCTCTAATTGGCTTGTTTTAAAATGTCCTCGGGGTGCAGAACCCTCCCACTTGTGATTTTAGCAAATCAATATTCGCCATCGCGTCACTTCCAGTTACCGGCTTCTTGTCCCGGCCAATTAGGATAGGAGGCTGGAGATTTGGAACCTGGAAAGAAGACCAGGTTAACATGGAAGCTGCCGGGTATCAGAGGAGCCGTGACTGCTGGAAGGCTCCGTTTGTAGGTCCTCTGATGAGTGTGGACCTGGAGGGGTTCGTTTGCGCCCCCCCCCCCATAATTTTTTAGCACCAGCCACCACTGGTAAACACACAGAGAGATGTGATTACTATAGGATACAGAGAAGCTTCTAGTTATATACAATTATCAGTTTGCTCTGTGGCCAACAAAATTTATTGTGATTTGTTAGAAAAGTGCTTACGCACTGGAGTAATAAAATAGCTTACACTGGACTTCCTGGGATGCTCCTGAAGAAATTGATTGATAAAACACGTTGGTAGGTTTGAACACATCATTATGTTACAGAGACATTCGTGGCTGGGAACAATTCGTGGGCTAGAAGTCCGGTGTGTGACTGTTTTAGAATCATAGGTGATTATCCATAGTGTTCTTTTTTACACTCAATGGATATGAGTGGTTTTATGTTGATTTAAATAATTTTAAAAACAATTGAATTTCACTATTGGAGGCTCTGTGTTCTCTCCTCCTGCTTTTCAATCTGTATAGAACATCCTGTAGAGTGGTTATAAGTGGACCTATATAGGACCTACTCTGTGTGTAAGCCCTTGGACCTTGGATGAGGCTGAATGTGATCTTTAGGCATCAATCTCTGCATTGTAGCAAATTGTGAAGATAACCTGATATGTCACCTTCACCAACTCTGTGCTCTGCATTGTAGTGCATTCCCACAACCCGGGGAGGGGGGGGGGCAGGGGGTGTCAGCATAAGTCTGATAATTAGAGGAGAGCAGACTAAGTTCTCAACACTCTCTAGAGAACTCACCACACTGTGATCTCATGTCTATTGTGGTCAGTTTTTAATAAGAAAGCAGAGGGACTGGCAGGAACCCCAGGTATTTCAAGGATTTCAACCCCAGGTATTCTAAGCTGGTGGACCTTGCCAGAAACCCTGTTGTGGGGCATGCCTCTCAGCCCGGGAGACTGGATTGTAATTACCTCAGATGCCAGCCTCCAGGGCTGGGGGGTTCACTGCCTCCGCAGGTGGAGCATGACGGAAACCAGACACTCCAATCTACTGGAGCAACAGGCAGCATACATGGCCCTGATGGCATTCAAGGAGATGATTCAGGGAACCCGAGTCAAGCTTTGATTGAACAACCAGACAGCGGTATCATATATCACCCGACAAGGAAGAACCAAGAGTCTGGCATTACTCCAATTAGAAACCAAATTTCTCCACTGGGCCGAGACTCATGTGCAGGATTTAACAGCAGTGTACATTCCAGGCAGCCAAAACCAGATAGCAGACCGTCTGAGCCAGAGGTTTTCCAGCTGTGGAGAATGGGCAATCAGCAGTCACTATATTCAACCAATTTTCGCCAGATGGGGGACACCCAATGTAGACCTGATAGCCACACCAGGGAATGTGCAGGTACCAGAGTTTGCAAAGAGGTTCAGGTACGAGGCGATAGCCCAGGACGTCTTCTCGATCTTAAGGCAGTTTGCCCTAGTGTACCTGTTTCTTCCAATCTCATTAATCATGAGGACCCTGCTGAAGATCATGAAGGAGGAGGTGCATGCCATCCTAATTGTACCCTTCTGGCCCAGGAGGCCATGGTTTCCTCTGCTCTTGCAGATGGTGTCAGCCCCAACAGTACACCTACCTCTCAGGAGGGACCTGTTACAGCAGGAAAAGTGGATGCACCCCAACCCAGGGAGACTGTGGCTGACGGCCTGGCTGTTGAATCAGCCGACTGCATGCACAGGGTCTCTCAGAGGAGGTAATTGCTACGTTACTGGGGGCAAGAAAGACTACAACAAACGCCACATATTCCAGAATTTGGAGAAAATTTGTGGACTTCACTTTACAGCATAGTTTTTCCCCGTTAACTCTGGGTATCGCAAATATTTTGGAATTTCTACAAACAGCACTAACTATAGGCTTGGCATACAACTCAATTAAAATTCAAGTGTCAGCCCTGTCTTGCTTCACCGGACATAGATGGGCTAATGAGCCTTTGATAAAGCAATTCCTCAGAGCCGCAATAAGAGTGCGGCCACCAAGGAGGAACCTCTTCCCAACTTGGGACTTGGGCACAGTCCTAAAGGCACTGTTGCAGCCCCCATATAGTCGGGCTGAGTCATGTACACTGGGATTTCTAACAATCAAACTGGTTTTCTTGACGACTGCCTGAGGAGTGTCGGAATTGTCAGCCTTATCCTGTAAAGAAGTATTCTGCATTTGTCCAGACAGAGTGATCCTGAGACCCACTTCAGCCTTGGCCTCTAAGGGGCTCTCAAGGTTTCATGTAAACTGGGAGGCAGTGTTACCTTGCTTTACACAGCCTCCAGAACAGGGGAACCAGTTGGATTTGAGACCTCTGGATATGGTCGACTTAATATCAACCTATCTTCAAAGGGCACAACAGATACGCAAATCAAATCATCTGTTCATCTTCTCTTCGGGAACCAAGAAAGGGGAGGCAGCACCATCAAGGGTCTTGTTCACTTGGATCACAAGAACTATCTCCTTGGCATACAAGCAACAGGGCTTATTCTACAAGAGGGATTGCAGATTCGTGGGCGTCCGTGGCAAAGATCCCAAGGGAAGACATATGCAGGACCGCTAGCTGGAGTTCCTGTGAGACTTTTGCTCGGCACTACAAACTGGATGTGGTCGCCGGTAGTTCTTCGATGCTTGGAGCGGCGGTAGTGTCGACTCCTTTGACCAATTAATTAATTAAAGTGTGGTGAAGCATGGAATTGGGTGAGTCTTTGTAGTTTCTTTCCCACCCTATATTGGCTTGGGTATATCCCATAGTGTGCTGATGGGAGGATGACCAGGAAAACGGAAAATTGTTACTTATACTCACTGTAATTTTCCTTTTTGGTCCATCCTCATGTCAGCACATCTTTGCTTTCCTCCCTAAGTGGCCTGTCGCCGCTACAAAAGAACACGGGAGGGGGGGGGGACAGGGACTTATAACGCTGGAAGAAGGTGGTCCTGATGGTTGATGAGGAATAGTTAACCCATAGTGTGCTGACGTGAGGATGGATGGACCAGGAAAGGAAAATTACGATGAGTATTAATAACAATTTTCCGTTTTTTTTGCACTCATAAGGCAGAATTGTCAGTTAAAACACTCATGTCATGTCCATTCAACACTAAAAATGTATGTACAGGCCCTGCTGAGATCATTTAATGCAGTAACTGTATATTACCTGGAGAGAACATATCTTCCCTCTACAGCTCATTAAGCCGTACAGCAAAAGCAAATTTTATCATTCAGCCAGACAACCTCAAAACAATAAAAGCACATTATATCACATCACAACTGCATATTTTATATCACACTGCAACAGCAAATATAAAAGTTAATCTAAATCTAGGAACAAAAATAAATATTGCAGCTTAGAGCTAAGAGTTCTTAGATGTGGTTGCTGTATTCGTTTTTTTTTTTGTTTTTTTTTTAAGGCTTTTATCTTCCTTTTTTTAAAATTTTCACTTGGTGATATGGCTAGTAACACAACACCTATTTTGGGGTGGCTACTCCCAGCACCTGTGACGCGACTGCATATTTTATATCTTGCTGGTACAGCACCTTATAAATTATTACCCAGCAGGAATTAAAGTCCATGTGTGCCCAGACTATAGACAATAAATATTGCTTATTAACAAATTGTTAATAAGCAGTAAAAGGGCTTTAAAACAATCCATCACTGACCTCTGTAATTGCTTGAACTGTGAAGAACTATATTGTCAAATATCTTTCAAATGTTAACAAAGAGGTCAATTCACGAATGGTTATCGCATGCAATATTTGTGTCACGTGGCCATTTTCTATGATATATTACATGTGATAATTAAAGATCCAATTCATTACATTAAAATATCAAATTTGCGGTAAACGTGTGGTAAATATTGTGATATATTGTGATATAACACTAAAGTCAATTCACTAAAAAGAAAGAAATCAATTGTTACGCTGTATTTATCTCATGGTATGAGAAGTCAATATTTTAGAACTGTACAAAATAAAAATGAAGAGATCTCTTTGCTTGTCAGTGAGTTAAAGAAGAAGTACAGCCAAAGCTCATTTGGTAAGTTTAGCTACCATGCCACCGATCAGCTTCTGTTGTACACAGGAGAGTATCTTAGCAGGCATCACCATACCTACTTCCTCTCACCTCTCTCTTTAATTCTAAAAAGAAACCATGCTTAGGAGGAGACCAGAAAAAGAATGTTTAACTGGAGCAAATGCAAGTCCCAGACAAGGGCTTCAGGAGGACGCTAGGGCATATTATCCAGGTGCCATGTCCTAGCAACATCAGGGATTTGGGTTATTTCCTATTGGTTTATTATGTGCTTGGAGTTTGGCCAAGTTTGACCAAATTAAGGAAGGTAAAGAAAGTATTTTGTTTACTTTATAAGGCTTGTGCCTTACTGTGCTGTAACTGTATTTGGTACTTCTTTAGACTGTCAAAAACGAACCTCTATTTGTACTTCAAAACAGGAATGCAAAATTAAGCTAATTATAATTCAAAAAAATTGACATAATGCTGGCTCATCATTTTTCCTGCCATGGCAAAGTGCTGTAACAGAATTCTATAGTGACTAAAATGCACTTTAAAATGACTGACAAAACATTTAATAAATTCTGCTTAATAACAAGCGTGGTTTTATTGTTAGCAAGTAACTGGGCCAAAAAAGCAGAACACAGAATTACTTCTCTACTTTAATGGCTTACATAGTCCTCGATGCCATCATAAAATCCTTAAAATGTAAAATGTTTACCACTTCAGTCAGTAATAACACTCATTAATTAGATCCATATGCACATTTGCGGTACATATTCTTGCTAATATAACACTTATCTGAACGCTTTGAGAGGGTTTTTACTTGATGTGCCATCAGCTGGCCACACTTTACATTATGATTTTGAAATTTTCATTAGATCCATCAACAGCTATGTTGTTGAATTGCCTACCTGACAAGAAATCAACTTAATGAATTGTCTAGGTTGGTGCTAAGATGGCAAACCCAATAATCTTATTGTGCCAACAGCTGGTCTACCTGACTGGATATAAATTGAATGTTAGGGCATTGCTGGAATTGTAAACCTGTGTCACCTGCCCTCTGTCACCTGCTTGGTGAGCTGGGTAAAAAACACCCATTTGCTACAAGCATCATCTGGAGGATTGATATCTCACCCAATGGTGCCTGCATATTTTCAGTGATTACATACTCCTGACCCCTCCACTTTATATGCTGTGTTGTAACATACTCATGAAGTCTGCACTCTGTATGCTATGTTGTACTCCAGTATCACAAGAATTTTGAGTATCTCCAAAACATGTGTATTAGGCTGCCCCCTTCAGCATTGCACTTAGGACATAGAGGTATGTCTCGTGTGCTCCATTTATAGAGTTTTAGGGTGTGCTATTTCCTTCTGCAAGGCAATGTAGCCTTGAGTCTTGAACTTGTGCTAATAAAGTAATATACATATGAGAGATCATTCCCTTTTTGTCTAATGCTATTGTAACTTCACTAATAAACCAAGAGTCTACTAAAACCATCTTTATGTTGTTTGTGATTGAAGCGCATGACGCAAAAAATTATAAAAGTGGTATCTAGGTAGATCAAATTCCTCTTGCAGAGTGGAAAAAAATGTAAAGATATCACCTGAGTATATCTGGGCTATCAACCGAATACCTTTTTTTTTTTTTGCCATAATAAGAAGCCTTCCAATTTAGCTAGTTCCACATAATTTCTATTATTCCACAGAAGAGTGCAGCTGAGGTAACCTTAATATGCTTGGTGGTTTTCAAATGTTTCCAGAGGGTCAAAATAAGGCTGTCGTAGGACATCTAGTAGGGACCAGGACGAGGTTAATTTCCAAATGTATTAGAGCTGTAAGATCAGGGTCGTTACATGTACATAAACTGCCTACTGGGTCTGTCATATCCACCAAATCCCAGTCTGGAAGGTGCTGCAGTTGGGCCTCATAGAAGTGAAGTCTATGTGGAAACAGCACGGGGAGGTATATCTAGGATCTATAAAATCCTCAATGAAGGGAAAGAGGGGGAGGTCCCGTTATTTATTAAAAGTTGGGAGAGGGAAATAGGACAGCGGGGAACGAACCAAGGGGTTGGAAAAATTATGAGATTGGTTCATGGGTCGTCAGCAAACATCAGAGTGGCGGAAATGAATTATAAATGTTTAACTAGGTGGTATAGAACCCTGGATAGAATAGCAAAATACCAAAAGGGGCTAACAATGGAATGTTGGAGGGGTTGCAAACAGACCGGGACTATGGCCCATATTTGGTGGAGCTGCCCTAAAATCAAAACATATTGGGAGGAAATATTAAAATACATTAAGGAGATCACTGGGATAAAATTTCCCGAGGATCTCTGGACATGTCTATTCCACGGGGTTGATATTCCAATAAAAGAATATAAAAAGTTAATGGTGATACACCTGATCAACGCCGCTAAAAGCTTGATTCCGAAAAAATGGAGGGAAGCAGACTGCCCAAAAATAAGAGACTGGTTTGATAAAATAGAGGAGATTTATGGTATGGAAGGACTTAAGGCACTGTGAAGAGGGAGGTAGTGAGGGTTTCAATAAGAGGTGGGAAAAGTGGAAAATGTTTAAACAAACGAAGGAGTATAGTGAGGTGTAAAGGTTGTAGTGTAGGGGGTTGAGGGGTTCGGGGGAGGGGGGGTGGGGGGGAAGGGAGGGGCTTTGCAGGGGTGGTGAAGGAGGAGAGGAGGGAGTTTTTCTCTTTTTTGTTATTGTAATAGATACCCACAATATGTTGGATGGGGCTATACAATGTTTATGTTGCTCTCTAACTACCTCCCCCTTTGCCTTTTTTTATTTGGTGTATGAAAATTTTGATAAATAAAGAATAAATAAAAAAAGAAATAAAGTCTCCTGTTCGGAACCGCCAACCCAGCCGAATCTTTAATGTATTTCAATGTGGTCAGCCTAATTCTAGCATGACGACCTTTCCATATCAAATCCCTAAATTGGGAGTCTATTCTAGGAAACCACCATTGTGCTATCCACACAGGTGAATTGTGTAAGATTTAGAGCAATTGTGGAGCGCACCTAATTTTGATCAGGTTAGTCCTGCCAATCACTGACAATGGCAGTTTGCACCAGCTCTTGCATTTGTGCTTAAAAGCAGGAGTGAACAGTGGCGCTAGATATGGTGATAACATAAAATGATATAGCAACTGGAATATAGGTATACATAAAATGTGTGCGTGAGTAAACACACATAATATTAAAACATTTGTTAAAATATAATGTCCATGAATGATCCCAGATCTTGTATGATTAGCACTTGGAGGCAGCTCCCTTAGAGTGAAGCGAGGGGGTCTGTGTAGAAATGGGAACAGAGGGGCGCCAGACTGAGTGCAATATAAATCATATATTTAATAAAAACAAGTAGTAACTCACAGGGAAAACAGGATGCCAAATAGGACATTTTTGAGACTCCAGGACTGGCGATTTTCACCACATACTGAACTCATCTAATTTAACCTGTGAGTTACTACTTGTTTTTATTAAATATATGATTTATACTGCACTCAGTCTGGCGCCCCTCCGTTCCCATTTATGCCTAAAAGAGTGGAGGATAGGCTGAAGGTTCAACTCAATGAAATTGCGAGGATCAGGGGTAACAACATTCCTCAAATATTTAAAGGAGGAGGCCACAGAAATCTGTTGGGCAAATGGAGGCATGGGGCTATGTAGATTGTCCAAAGTCAATAACACTGATTTGTTCCAAATAATATAGAATCCAGATAATTTGCAGAATTTGGTAATAAGGGTCATGACATTAATCAAAAAAGCTGCAGTATCACTTAGATAAAGTAGGGTATCATCTGCATAATAAGATATTCTTTATTCCTGCGAACCCCTATGGAAACCCAGTATAGCACCCTCAAGCTAGGTGTTAGCATACATAGTTGTTAATGTAGGAAAATTTGGCCTTGCTGAGAGCCAGGCCTAGGTTGAATCTGGGTCAGAGCTCAGTAACTCATGGAGGATGGATGACTCAGCAAACTGCACCTCTTGTAACTCCCCCTGCTCTCTGAAACATTGGAGAAGCTTCCATTAGTAGAGAGTGGAGTCTGGCAGGAGCTGCTTGGAGTATTGATGAGGGTCCCAGCCAATCCCCAGCAAAGTGGGCTGGCAGGGGGCAGGCACCTCATAAATACTCATTGGTAGGGATGAGCTTGATGTTCGGGTCGAACATGAGTTTGACTCGAACATCAAGTGTTCGCCGAATATCGAACATTATGGGGAAATTCATACTGCGAAATTGCAGTGCATTGTTGTATGATGATTGGCCAAAGCATGCACCTGACCTGCATGCTTTGGCCAATTCCAGCACCCTCTGCTAAGAGAGCCATAATTGGCGAAAGGCAGGGTGCCTAAGTCCATGCCCCACACTATATAAGGCTGCCTGCACGGTGGCCCTGTGTAGTGTTGTTGGCGTGGACGGAGATATAGCTTGATTTAGATTAAGCAGGCAGGTTATTCGGTTAGTGGCGGTGTATCTGATATATATATATATATATATATATATATATATATATACCGTATTTATCGGCGTATAACACGCGCCGGCGTATAACACGCACCCCAAGTTTAGGAGAGAATTTTAAGGAAAAAAACTTTTAGGAGGGAAGTTTAAGGAAAAGAAACTTACATTAAAATGCCCATCAATGCAGCCTCATCAGTGTTCATCTGCAGCCTTGTTAGTGTCATTGCAGCCTTTTCAGTGTCAGTGCAGCCTTGTCAGTGCAGCCTTGTCAGTGCAGCCTTGTCCCCAGTGCAGCCTTGTCCCCAGTGCAGCCTTGTCAATGCACCCTTGTCCCCAGTGCAGCCTTATCAATGCAGCCTTGTCCCTGCAGCCTTGTCCCCAGTGCAGCCTTATCAATGCAGCCTTGTCCCTGCAGCCTTGTCCCCAATGCAGCCTTGTCCCTGCAGCCTAGTGTCCATGCTCCATGCCTCCTGCCGCTGCCACCGCCGCCGCCATACACATGTGAGTAGTTTTAAATATGGCGCCGCGGAGTTCGGAGAGACTCGGCGCCGGCGGAAGTGAACGAACGCCGCCGAGATACACATAGCCGAGGGTTCTCGGCTCTTTCCGGCGCCGCTCACAGTCCCGCCCTGCCCCGCCCTATGATGGACATAACACAGGTCCAATGGCGGGACTGGGCGTGACAGTGAGCGGCGCCGGAAAGAGCCGAATACACCCGACTATGTGTATCTCGGCTCTGTGATTTCGGCGGCGCTCGTTCAGCACTGCCGAGCCCCTCCGAAGTCCGCGGCGCCATATTTAAAACTACTCGCTATGTAAATGTCGGCGGCGATCGCTTTGGTTATCAGTTTGGTTGCCCTTCGCTGCATGTTCTTCAGTTCCCCAATATCCTTTTTATGAACTGGTGCCTGTAACGAAAATGTAAGTGTAGGATAGTTTTGCCTTAGCGAGATGTCATCTGTAGAAGTAGTGTAATTGTAGATGTAGTTTAACTCTTGGTTATTAAAAATATAGTATTCAATGTCAGTCATGCACATATAATCTTTCATTAGCATTTGAAAAGGACAGAGCCAGTTTTCTAGGATCGAAGTGACACCTAGATGGCAATAACAGTTCCCATTAGAGTAAACATAGATTGACACCTTCCTGAGGCTTTAAAGAAAACTGCTAGTCATTTTGGCTACATTGATCCACAGGGGGCATTCACAAGGCCCTGGGCCGGTCTGCAAACTTTGATTAATATCAATAGATCTAAGGAACCTATTTTATCTCATAAAAGCTAAAATATTAGCGGCAGAGAGATGAAAATAATTCCTTTTGATCTTACACGTGATGGGTTACGTGTACATGTAACTATGTATTTTTAGCATGTGTGGAATCCTAGAGAACTACACAAAATTGTACCAATCACTGCCTGCCGGATTGCGGCAGGCAGGCAGTGATTGGTACTGTCGTGATCGGACTGATGCGCTGGTATCGGAAATCCTATCCATGACCCAGCAATCAGCACCGTTCTGGGCCAATTCGACTCTGGTCATTTCAGAACACAAAACATCCTGTGGGTTGAGACAGGAACACCCCCCAGGGTTGATTGGCCAGGGGCTAAAGTCCAGCTCACATCCATATTTTTAAAAAATTGGGTAGCCTGAGATATGTTCTTCCATGAAGCCAGTTTGAAACTGGGGAGTTCCCACATGTTCCAGTATGCTTCTACTAATGGATAGACTTCGGTAAAGTTTATTTCTGTTTTTATCCCCTCTATTTTCATAGCAATTTGTGTGTCTTTCTGTATTTTTTGTATCTTTTTTGGTAAATCCTTTTTCTTTGTATATCTTATATGCACTGCCCACTTTCAGGATATTAAATGATAAAATTAATAAGTGACTTCTGTGTACTAAGCTAGGACTCATATCTCTGGAGAGGTTGTTGTATTTTAGTGCCTAAGTACTCGGTCTAAGTTACGTGCCAGTCGGTATGAAATTGCACTGCATGTTGGCAGATTGCATGCAGATTGTACGCTAACAGATCTGCCAGATGGAAATCTGTGTGTGTGGTGGCTCAGCAGACCAGTCTGCGGACAAACTGTTGGGTGGTGGCAGGCTATCGTTTATTGTGTGTCTGGTGTGTGGGTGTGGGGATAGTGAGAGGAATGATTAACACTGGGGTTCAAGCTTGCAGGATATCGGGAGGAACCCTAGAAGCGTGTGCTAATTGCTAGACTGCTCCCTAACCATTAGAGTGCACCAGATTGTATGTAAGATTCGTATCTGCCTGTGTGTGGTCAGCTAGCTGGATTGGAGTGGATTCTCCCTCTGGTGGTTGCCAAAGGTAGTACGGGCTGTGAAAGTACCACAGCCAGTCTTACATGCTCAGTATAAGTTCCCCCTTATTCCCTTAGTTCCTCATATACCCCGGTCACGAAACGCACACCATGGTTAGCTAGTCGCTGTGGGCGTGCGTAATCGTGACAGTGCCCAAAACTGAACTGCTTATTCTAGAGTAATAGTAATATGAAATAGTTCATCCCCCCCACAGTGCCCACAGCTTATAAATAATCTTTTTACATTAAAATACTGCCACTACAGTAAGTACGTGGTGATATAAACGAGATTACAAGAGAGACAGGGTATCAGGCATCAAGTGTGTTTCTTGCAGGTATTTTTAGAAAAGAGTCAAGAACTTTTTCCCTAGGTTTCCTGCAGGTACAGCAGCCCATTCAAATGAATGGGCTATTGTGCCCACTCCAATATGGCTGCAGGGAATTCCATATATGGGAACCTAGCCTACAACAGCCCTGCTACACAGAGCGGAACCTTAAGGGCACTTTCACACTGTTTGAACCGTTTTTTATGATTTTTTGAGGCAAAAAAAGTGGAAGAAAAATGCATGAAAAATGTATCCCTTGCTGTGGAAGTCTTCACGCCAGTGTGCTACAGGTGAGGTGCATTTTTAAAAGTCCTGCATGCTGCATTTTTGGTGAGTGTTTGAAAACAGCACCAAAAAGCCACCTCCCCTTTGAAATGAATAGAAAACAAATAAAAAAATGCACACAGTGCATTTTTTGAGTTACATGTCCAGGTTTCACAGGTGCATGATTGGAGTTAGGATTCCAAAAAACGCTGCAAAAATGCGGCAAAACCGCATATGCGTTTTTACCGCATTTTCTTCAAATGGAGCCGTGTGTAAGCACCCTTACTGTCAAACTAACAAAATATTCTGACAGCTACAAATGTAAACAACACAGATCGAGGAATCCCCTCTACAATCTAATAACAGTCGGCTGTCAGAATTTATGAACAGGGACTGTATCTGAATGGATGCAGGTACTGTTTGGCAGACAATTACTTCAAAAAAAGGTACAGTAAATGAACAATCAACTTTTGCTGAACTGGTTGGTACCAACAGGGCGCGCATTGCCTGACTTTTGGCTTTTTCTTCAGGAATCAGACCAAATTTGAGCTTTGAATGGTAGCTTTAGTGTGGAAGGAAAGGCTTGTTCATAAACAACCCCCGTGATCATTTCAGTAATGAAAGTCCATCTGTATGTCTAAAATGTTTAAATGCCTTGTTTTTGTTCCTTTTTTATTTATTATGGCACTGCTGTCAAGTGACTGAAGTGCCTCTCCTTTCGCAGTGAAAGGTCGGTTGCTGGGCGTGTCTCTTTCTGCCAAGAAACATCACTTTTGTGACATGCCTGCTCCTCTGCTGCCAGTGGGAGCAATTATTGAGGGGCTGGATGGGATGGGGCGGGGTGTGTGCGCTTGGGGGGATGTGGACGGGGTTGGGAAGGGTGGGATTAGACAGGATGACACCGACAACATTTATAGGAAGTGCCTGTGAGCAGCCACATTGGGCACACCGTTGTCGGTAAAGCACAATTGCTGATTGTCTGGATTAGACTGTTGTTTCTAATCAGACATTTAGCAAATCCAATCATGCATAATATAAACGGTTTTAATATTAGTAGAAGTAAAGTATATATTTTTTATTTTTACATGGAATTCCACTTTAAGATTAAGACAAACAAAGTAAGCCCTAGTTCCTGATTAATGAAGGACAACTGGATCTTTATTGTAAGGGTTTTGTTTCTGTACACAATAAAAATATACATGGGAGATACATAAATACTAACTATAAAGGGGAAGATGGTTGGCATGGAGGGGGAAAAAAGGAAGCATATAACTATCTTGATGCACTCACTTTTATATCCATCACCCACACATGGGCTTTGTCTATTCCTAAGCATGCCATACATTATGCAGTTTTCTTTCCTTCCACCTGTGGAAAATTGCTTGATTGCCCCATCAACACAGTCAGTGTTGATGGAGGAATCCCTACCACAGCCCTATTGTGTTTTGATGGCAGGGAGCCTTCCCTGGCAGCAGAACACAATGATTAGTGTTGCTGGTTAATATTATCGGTACTAATCGTTCTGGAAAAAACCCAACAGGCAGGCTGTACACAAGTTGATCGATGGATAGACTTGTGTACAACCAGGGTGCCCATGCACACATCACAATTTGGCTGGTCTCTGCTTAACAAGCCAAATTTTGATCCATGTATAGCCATCTGTAATCCACTCCCATAGGTAGGTTCCATTGAATAGTGTGCTTGATCTACCAGGCAAGATTTGTCCAAAAATGGCATAGAGTTTTAATATTATCTTTCTCATGATCCATTCATGTGAGCTATGTAAAATGTTACCTTGCAAATGACCAAAATGGGGCATTGTGTCCCAGTGTCTCAATACCTTTACCAGATCATTTCTGCTAGTCATTCATCATAAGATCAGTGTCACTGTTTAGATAACATCTGTTTCATGCCTGAAAGCCACAAAGCTGATTGTTACCTGTTTGTTCAGGTAGACACATGAGAATTTAACATCACATCTGCACAGAAATTGATTTGATCAGCTGCAACAGATTTTCTAGGTCAGTCCTTAAACTACACTGCACATTTCCATGATGATGGCTTTACCGTATAGGTAATGCCTGGGGGGGAATAGCTAATATGCGGTGCAGGGTTAGACGCCCTTAACATTTTGTGCCTGTGCCCACCTCCTTTTTATTGTGTTGATTAACAACATATTTTGCATATAGGGGAAATTTCCATTCCATCAGAGGTGCTTAGTTTTTTCACATGTTCAGCTGTGACTACTGGGAATACAAACAGAGCTAAAATTTAAATTGCTGCCTAGCTACTGTATGTTCTATGGTCTAGGAGATTTTGTTTGCATAGAAATAAAAAAAAAAAATAATGTTCTTTATACAGTTTCTTTAAATGCCTTCTAAATAAATCTGATTTATGCATTTGGGCAGAAATAAATTGAATTGCTGTCAGTGATCACCATTGTGGTTTGCGTTTGCTTACTTTTTTTTTTTTTTTTGCAAAATGAGTTGAAATTGACGTACTAGCCATGTTTATTATTGTTATGTACACAACTGAATTATCAACATTATTTTAATAAGATGTCAGAGTATGAACGCATGCATTATTTGCCTTATATTGACGAAGCTGACTATAACACAGGCTTGATGTTGAAAAGCTGTTTGAAAGCCTTATGCTTTACAGAGATAGATGTTAATTTTTGTTTATGCCAAAGGGAGAGTAATGATGAAAACAGTTATTAACAAAAAGAGACAGGTTTATTAAAGCAACCCTGATGCTAACTCCAGCATCTAAAACAAAATCAGCCTGCAAAGAAAATGAATACTCACCATTACGGCAGGGGACAGGGATAATCTTGCTCTCCAACACATCCTGGTATGTCACATAGCATGTTCCCGCTGAACACCGTAGGTCTGCCAACCAACCCATACATCAGTATAGGACACAATAGTGATGTAAAGGTTAGTATGAAAAATCACTGGGTAAGCTGTCCAGCAAAATGATCAGTTACAGGGCTTAAGACAGATCATTTAACACTAAGAGAGGGCAAACTTAATTTGTGTGGATTAAAGGCTTTTTCACACCCGCAATATTTTTTAAATAAATCCGGAAGGAACACATGAACAGTAAAATCAATGTTTTCCAATCACCCTAGTTCATACCGCTGCGTTCAGTTTTAGTGCTTTTTAAAAAAAAGTACAACAGCATGCGTTTTTTTACATCGGAACGCGTATAAATGCATAAATGCATAAATGCTAGAATACTCCTTTACAAATAAAGATTTTTCAAGGGAAAAAAAAAGAAAACAATGCACAGGAACACAATACAAGCACATTACAAATGCATTAAAAAAATTAAAAAATGCTGTAAAAATGCCTGTAAACATGTATGTGGAAACTTATGCCTCGTATTCACGATCTGACATTCCGACAACAAAATCTATGTTTTTTTTCCGACGGATGTTGGCTCAAACTTGTCTTGCATACACATGGTCACACAAAGTTGGTCGGAAATTCCGAACGTCAAGAGCGCGGTGACATACAACAGTACTAGAAAGAGGATGTTCAATACGAAGTGCGCCACCCTTTGGGCTCCTTTAGCTAATCTCGTGTTAGTAGAGGTTTGGTGACAGACGATTTGCGCTTTTCAGCCTCCTGCTTTTCTGATCGTTACTGCTCTTCAGTTAGTGCTTGTGGGTTCGTATTTATATTACGTATTTGATTCCCAGTGCGTTCTTGTCCACTTGTTTCTGATTTTCAGCTCCGGCCTTTCTGTTTTTCAGTGCTTTCTGACCAGCCGACTGTTTTGAAGCCATGAGGACCCTCACCCCGGACCAGAGGGTTTATAACTACCATCTGGCCAGAGCCAGAAGAGTTGTGGAGGACGCTTTTGGGATAATGGCCAGCCGGTTCCGCCTATTTCTTACGCCTTTCAACATGGCAGAATATAAACTTAACCAGATAATCCTTGCATGCTGTATTCTACACAACTATTTAAGTAGAAATTCAATGAACTATGTGGCCTCAGTTGGGTCTGAGGCTGGACTTCAACAAGAAACCCTGACGGCGCTTGAAGCTGGATGTCCTGGCTTGCTCCCCCCAAAGCGCCCGTGAAGTAAGACAGAAGTATGTTGAGTACTTTGTGGGTAGGGGGGCCATTGATATGCCAGAAACTGTTTAAGAAACAAAGATTTCCTTTGATTTACTGCCTGTGTTTTTTTAGCTGTCTCCTAGGTTCCCCAATGGGCTTTTCTTTTTGGACATTTTCTTTAATAGTGCAAATGTAATTTATTTGATACATGAGGTGACAATCTCTTCTTCAGCTAACTATTATGTTATGGATCTGCTACACACACCTTGTTTTTGTTGTTAATGTATGTAATGCATTACTGACAAAAATATTCATGATTTCAGCACCATGAATGAATTTTGTGGTGTCATGAAAATGGCATGATTGTGGCAAATTAGAAAGCACTGTGGGAGTTATTTACTAATGGAAAATCCACTTTGCACTCCAAGTGCACTTAAAAGTGCACATGAAACTGCACTGAAACAGCTATTGAGCATTGAAAGAAGAAGCCACACATTGTTGAGTAGAAAACATTTTACTCAAAGCATATTTACATGTGCGTTAGAAAAGGGTTTTGGAACAAACCAACATCTTTGGTGTATATATTTTTTTTCACATTGTAAATTAGTATGTCCAAACTGTGTTGATATTGCCTTCATCAGATGGGGTGATGTCACCCCTGTAAAAGCCAAATTTTGAAGATGCACACAAATTGGGATTCAAACTGAGGATTTCCCTCCTGATCCCATGCCTAATGTCAACATGTGCTAGCACCCATCATGGGGGATCAATGGACGTGTTTTGGGGGTGCAACCCCTTCCTCTCACCTACTTGAGTTGGGAGGAAGGGGTTGCACCCACAAAACATGTACATTGATATCCCGTGATGGCAGATAGCACATGTTGACACACTGTATGCATTTGCACACAAGTTTGCATTTCATTCTAGTTACAAACCCATCTAGACAACAAACTTATTTTAATACAAATAGGCATGAACAAATGTAGTTAACCTGTTGTAACGAACCCCTGCTCGCTCGGTTCCACTCTCCCGACACTCCTCTGTGGCTATTGAATCAGATTGCAGATCGCAACGTCTGATGGTTCGGTCATCCGATGCTCCGGAAATCGAACTACAGCTATTCCATTCGAATTCGAATCCAGTTGTGATAGCTAAGAACAAACACCAGGCAGGCTGTATGTAAGTTCAAACAGGAATCACTTTTATTGGATGCACACAACACACTTTTATTCACAGCAGTTTGAACACCCCGCCCCCAACAATCACTTTCCTATTGGTTAATTGTAAAGCACACTTTAGTCCTCAATTAGGTCCTCTTGGACATGCAAATGAGGACTTGAAACAGGGTCAGCAGGGATTGGTCCGATAGCTTGAATAGGAGGACTGATTGTGTAATGACACAGAGAAGCCCCAGGGGGTTATTAAAGTACATAAAAAAAACAGTCAAACACAGAACAATGCCTTCCTTTCAGACCATGGAGCCGTCTGGAGGAGGTTAGCCTTAAAACAGGGCAGAAGACCCCCCCCCACTGTATAAATAGAATCAAAGGAGAAATACTTCAGTATTCCAAGCTTCATGATACCTGTATCTGCCAAGAAACATCTTATAAGCGGGCGAACGAACAATGTTTCCTATGACCGATTACTATGCCCATGAACATGAAAGTTGCCATTTTAAAATGTACAACAGTAAAGAAAAGCACATGGAGCAGCATGAACGTTAAGAAGAAGAATAGGAACACACGACAAAATACTTACTTTTTTGCAGCACTCTCTTGATTCTTCTGTACTGATCGTGCTCCCTCAATTTCAGGTCTGACCAGCATTTCCTCATTTAATCCTTGGATCACCGTACCCCAAAATTTCTGTGCAGACTCTTCACAACTTTAAGCATGATCTTGGCCTTTGTCACATTTGGGTTTGGGTAAGGTCCATACTTCCCGTCATAGTCGGCCCTCTTCAAGATGTCCACCATCTCCACCATCTCTACAAAGGACATATTTGAGGCCTTCAATCTCCTCCGGGATCAGGATGTTCATGGCTCCGGCCTTTCATCATTGCTGCTCTCCTCTACATACACCTGTTGTCTCTCCGCCATGTGCTCTCCCACTGCGCCGAAAGAGAAGGGGCCGGGAATATACTAGAAAGAACTTCAGGGGCGGGCGGAGTTTCACGCATGCACAGTGTATATAAAGCGTAACACGCGCGTGTCATACGTACGATCTGTGAGTGGAGGACGAAGTAACGGAAGCGCCGATCGTTATAGCGAAGGTACAATTTTAAGTTGGTGCATCAGTGGCCTATACTGCTTATAGATTGAGGCCTATATTGGGTCAAGATTAGGAGCGTTTTGCCTGACATTAAGGTTTGTCTTGTGTTGTGTCTTGCAGAGAAAATGGATCTATTCAATGATGAGGACTTTATCCCCATATTCATTGATATGTACAGGGATCTGCCCCTGTCTGTGGCAGGTAAACCACCCCTTTTATAACAATAAACCAAAGAGGGAGGCTGGATCAATTGCTGGAATTTGTGAAGCCGGTGATCCCCACGGCAGACATCCTCTACTTGAAGGCCCTAATTGGTGGCATGAGGAGCACTTATAATAGGGAGCGCAAGAAGGTCCAGGATTTCCTGAGATCAGGAGTTGCAGCAGATGACATTTATGTACCTAGGCTGTGGTACTATGACAGACTGCATTTTCTGCCAGGCCAGACTGAACCCAGGCCAGCACTCTCCAGTCTTCCTTCAGGGCTTCCTTCCCCCCCAGCTGAGGCTTACGATGACCAACCTGGGCCTTCCAGGCAGCAACATGTGGAGGAGCCCAGCTTGAGTCAGGTATAGCATTCTTCAAAATATTTCTGTTTGTCAAATTAATGATGTAAAAAATATGTTAGTTTTGATAACTAATTTCTGATTTCACGAAGTGTTTTACATATCAATAGACAGTAGTGGCCACAAATGATTGGGACAAGAATGTCAAATGCTGGGGGTCAGATTGATAGTCTTTTCTAGTTATTAACATTCAATTTGCAACAGTCATGAGCTGAAAATCATGTGTGATTGATGAACCAAAAACTAAAACTATGTCCCTTTGTCATACACAGGAGAGCCTCAACCAGGCCATGAAAAGTGGCAGCCAGGGGGTGGCCGGGCCCAGTGGCCTGCCCAAATCCCATGTCCCTCCCCTCGGCCTTCCACAAAAAAGTGCCAGGAAGAGGAGTAAACTGAAGGAGGCAGCAATTGGCCTATTTCTGAAAGCTACTGCGGCCCTCAGAAACCCCCCCAGTCTTCAAGAGGACTATGCCTACATGACAGCCTGCAAAATGCTGGAAATGGAGGAGGGCCAACACCTCTTATGTGAGGAAGTTATGTTACAAGCCCTAAATAAGGGGTTGAGGGGCGAACTTACAAGCCAAAGCCACGTTTGTGAGTTGAACCATGGTCCTCCTCCTCCAGGTCCTCCTCCTCCACCTCCTGCCACAACTCCAACACCAGAGCCACAGCCTGGAAGGAAGAGTCTAAGGAAGACAAGAGAGTGATGGCCTGGGTTCAGTCTGGTCTGGCAAAAGACGCAGGCTGTGGTTTGACCACAGCCTGGGGACAGATATGTCATCTGCTGCTGTTCCTGATCTCTTGTAGTCCTGGACCGGATTGTGCTCACTATTATAAGGACTCCTCAGGCCACCAATTTTGACTGTAAAATAATTGATGTGTGCTCTGGGGTACAAAGGCTTCGCAAATTTCACCAGTTTCTCCAGCGTTGCCTTCCTCTTTATTTTGTTATGACCCAGAATAAATGGCTATTTCTTTTTCACAAATACTTGGCTATGTGTTTTAGTTCAAAAAGGACAGTTTGTTTGTGAGTAGACAGGTACATTTCAAAAATACAAGGTCAAATTAACAAGGCACACCAACCAACCTCCTTGAGGTAAAAAAATACAAGATAATAATGGTGTTGTGGTAACTTGACACACAAAACAAGAAATACCGTAATATTATGGAGAGCACTAGAAAAAAAATGCAGATCTTGATAAACCCCCCCCCCAAAAGAAAACATTATTACGGAGATCTGAAGAAAAACAAAATTAATATTATTCATGAGATCAGGAGAAATAATAAAGAAATCAGTTTGTGAGAATATGAGCAGCAAAACAACTTCATTCTTCTAGCATTCTAAAGAAGAAGAGAATGCGCTGCATTAAACTATTTAAAAAATTGCAGCGTGACGAATGTGCTATCTCCATTATGAACGGTAGTTTTACCAGACCGATCGCTTCCGTCTCGTAATTTATTCTGAGCATACATGGCACTTTGTGCGTCGGAATTGTGTACACACGATCGGAATTTACGTGAACGGATTTTGTTGCCGGAAAATTTGAGAACCAGATCTCAAATTTTGTGCGACGGAAATCCCAATGAAAACTGTCCGATGGAGCCTACACACGGTCGGAATTTCTGACAAAAGGCTCCCATCGAACATTTTCCGTCGGAAAATCCGACCGTGTGTACGGGGCATTACACTTAACGCAAGGATTGTGGTATGAGCTAGCCCTAAATCTGTTTTCCAAATTAAAAAAAACCTTGTTGCAACTGTTTAAAAAGTGTTGGCTTACTCAAAGTGAAGTAAAGGCACTGTTAAAAATGGTATATAATTGCAATGCAAGACACACTCATCTTATAATAGAGGCTAAAGCTAACTTACATAGTGTAGAATTTTAAGATCACCTCAGCATCACTGCCGTTTTCATTAAGGGCAAACAATTTCCGTCCTTTTACATCCTGGATTTACTCCCCACTCCCTGCGCTACCATTCTGAACCTGTGCAGCAACTCTTTAACCGGCAAACCCTTTCCAGTCTGTGAGTCTGTGCATGTTAGAGGCTATGGAAGCATTCAGGTGGCCAATGCAGGAGAGGTCTTTAGCAAAATAAATAAATAAATAAATAAAAAAAAAAAAATATATATATATATATATATATATATATATATATATAAAATTATAATATTAAGAAATTAATAAAATTAGGATGAAGGTCCACTCTTTTCATTTGTCTCTTAAAAATTCATGTCCATCTTAGACTACCTTGGGTGACAACGCTGCTCTGTGATTTCACTGCAGAATAAACAGTGGTGTCACCTCTTAAGGGAAAATGGAAAAAAAACGGATCTACTGTCTGGATTGGTAATACGGAAGATAGAAGTATAACAGCATTTCACTTCCATCGCTGTGAACTGAAATTAGGACAATAGAGTCCCCAGAGGTGGTCCTAATGTGATTGAGTTTCAATTTGTTTCAAGTGTATACACACACATAGATGTATGAAAATATTGCTTGTCACCATAATAGGTCCCATGACAACTGGATGTATGCCCACATCTATTCACTAAACTTCAAAGGTGTTTCTGTGAAGAACATATGTGTATGCAGCCTACTGCATTAGTGTGTGGACCCTACGGACCGGTTCACACAGGGGCGACTTGTCAGGCGACCTAGCCGCCTGACAAGTCGCCTCCCGTTCTGTACAATGGAACCGTTCTAATAGGAGCGACGCAAGTCGCTCCGACTTAGAAAAAGGTTCCTGTAATACTTTGGGGGCGACTTGGGGCGACTTGCATAGACTTCTATACAGAAGTCGTTTTGCAAGTCGCCGTGGGAGTCGTGTGCAGGTCGCCTCGGTGAGGCGACCTGCAAGTCATGCCGCCCCTGTGAGAACCGGGGCTAAAGCTCAAACACATGTGTGTGTCTACATATATAGTATCTCACAAAAGTGAGTACACCCCTCACATTTTTGTAAATATTTTATTATATCTTTTCATGTGACAACACTGAAGAAATGACACTTTGCTACAATGTAAAGTGGTGAGTGTACAGCTTGTATAACAGTGTAAATGTGCTGTCCCCTCAAATAACTCAACACACAGTCATTAATGTCTAAACCGCTGGCAACAAAAGTGAGTACACCCCTAGATGAAAATGTCCAAATTAGGCCCAAAGTGTTAATATTTTGTGTGGCCACCATCATTTTCCAGCACTGCCTTAACCCTCTTGGGCATGGAGTTCACCAGAGCTTCACAGGTTGCCACTGGAGTCCTCTTATACTCCTCCATGACGAGGAGCTGGTGGATGTTAGAGACCTTGCGCTCCTCCACCTTCTGTTTAAGGATAAGGAGGGAGGGTGCCTATTCAACTATATCATGATTGTTGCCAACATCCCCAAAGTCAGAATATATAAGGAAGTTACCCCCAAAAAGGTTAAAGGGACTTTAACGGCAACTCATTGAAAATTTAAAATTTATTTTATTAAGTAGAAAAGGTATATATATATATATATATATATATATATATATATATATATATATATATATATATATATATATATATATATATCAAAACAAGACATATAACAAGGAAAACAAAAACAATGTCATACAATCTATAAAAAACTATACAACGATATACTGTATGAGCAAGTTTTGAAAGACTATGTTCAATGGTCTTGCCACGAAATCTTACGCGTTTCGGGACTTGATGAAGGGACATTATATTTAAGTCCCGAAACGCGTAAGATTTCGTGGCAAGACCATTGAACATAGTCTTTCAAACCTTGCTCATACAGTATATCGTTGTATAGTTTTTTATAGATTGTATGACATTGTTTTTGTTTTCCTTGTTATATGTCTTGTTTTAATATATATATACCTTTTCTACTTAATAAAATAAATTTTAAATTTTAACTGAGTTGCCGTTAAAGTCCCTTTAACCTTTTTGGGGGTAACTTCCTTATATATTCTGTTTGAGGATGCCCCACAGATGCTCAATAGGGTTTAGGTCTGGAGACATGCTTGGCCAGTCCATCACCTTTACCCTCGGCTTCTTTAGAAAGGCAGTGGTCGTTTTGGAGGTGTGTTTGGGGTCAGGGGCGTAACTAGAAATAGCAGGGCCCCATAGCAAAATGTTGTATGGAGCCCCCCTGCAAACAGCCCCCCCCCACAGCTGCCCTAGTGTCAATGCAGCCTGACCTGTGCCACATACAGCGTGACCTGTGCCCAATGCAGCGTGACCTGTGCCCAATACTGCGTGACCTGTGCCCAATACAGCGTGACCTGTGCCCCATACAGCGTGACCTGTGCCCAATACAGCCTGGTCTGCCTGTGCCCCATACAGCCCCACCTATGCAGAGGAAGAGGCAAGCCACCCGGATCAGCAGAGAGCGGGATTGCCCGCTGTAATAGCTTTCATTTGAATTTCCTGTCTTCCCGGGGCTCATCGTCACATAGCCCCACCTCTTGGTCCGACGCCTTTGATGACGTCACATGTCCCGCATTGGATCGGCGTTCTGTCTATCAAAGGCACCGGGCCAAAAGGTGGAGCTATGTGACGTGAGCCCCGGGAACACTGGAAGTTCTAATGAAAGCTCTTACATCGGGCAATTCAGCTCTCTGCTGATAAGGACAGCTCACCTCTTCCTTTCCTCTCTCTTCCCCTGGCTGGGAGACTGTGGCGGCGGTGCTCTTATCCTCACTGGGCCCCACTCGGCTGCGGGCCCCATAGCGCCCGCACGGGTCGCTATGGTGGTAGTTACGCCCCTGTTTGGGGTCGTTATCATGTTGGAATACTGCCCTGTGGCCCAGTCTCAGAAGGGAAGGGATCATGCTCTGCTTCAGTATGTCACAGTACATGTTGGCATTCATGGTTCCCCCAATGAACTGTAGCTCCCCAGTGCTGACAGCACTCATGCAGCCCCAGAACATGATGCTCCCACCACCATGCTTGACTGTAGGCAAGACACACTTGTCTTTGTACTCCTCACATGGTTGCCTCCACACACGCTTGAACCCATCTGAACCAAATAAGTTTATCTTGGTCTCATCAGACCACATGACATGGTTCCAGTAATCCATGTCCTTAGTCTGCTTGTCTTCAGCAAACTGTTTGAGGGCTTTTTTGTGCATCATCTTTAGAAGAGGCTTCCTTCTGGGACGACAGCCATGCAGAACAATTTGATGCAGTGTGCGGCGTATGGTCTGAGCACTGATAGGCTGACCTCCCACCCCTTCAACCTCTGCAGCAATGCTGGCACCACTCATACGTCTATTTCCCAAAGACAACCTCTGGATATGACGCTGAGCGTATGCACTCAACTTCTTTGGTTAACCATGGCAAGGCCTATTCTGAGTGGAACCTGTCCTGTCCTGTATGGTCTTGGCCACCATGCTTCAGCTGAGTTTCAGGGTCTTGGCAATCTTCTTATAGCCTAGGCCAGTGTTTCTCACCTCCAGTCCTCAAGGCGCCCCAACAGGTCATGTTTTCAGGCTGTCCATTATTTTGCACAGATGATTTGATCAGTTTCACTGCCTTAGTAAATACCACAGCTGTTTCATCTAAGGGAAATCCTGAAAACATGACCTGTTGGGGCGCCTTGAGGACTGGAGTTGAGAAACACTGGCCTAGGCCATCTTTATGTAGAGCAACAATTCTTTTTTTTCAGATCCTCAGAGAGTTCTTTGCCATGAGGTGCCATGTTGAACTTCCAGTGACCAGTATGAGAGAGTGAGAGTGATAACACCAAATTTACCACACCTGGTCCCCATTCACACCTGAGACATTGTAACACTAACGAGTCACATGACACCGGGGAGGGAAAATGGCTAATTGGGCCCAATTTGGACATTTTCACTTAGGGTTGTACTCACTTTTGTTGCCAGCGGTTTAGACATTAATGGCTGTGTGTTGAGTTATTTTGAGGGGGCAGCAAATTTACACTGTTATACAAGCTGTACACTCACTACTTTACATTGTAGCAAAGTGTCATTTCTTCAGTGTTGTCATATGAAAAGATATAATAAAATATTTACACAAATGTGAGGGGGTGTACTCACTTTCGTGAGATACTGTATATACCCCAGCACATTGATCTCCCTTGTGGCACAGTGAAAGAGGGTAAAAACTTCTCTTATGGCATAGCTGGCTAGAGGGAGATCTTTCCCATTTCCCTGCTGCCACACAGAGCGATAATACTAATGCGCATAGAGTGATTAACCGCTTCAGCCCCGGAAGATTTTCCCCCCTCCTGACCAGAGCCCTTTTTGCAATTCGGCACTGCGTCGCTGTAACTGACAATTGTGCGGTCATGCGAAGTTGCACCCAAACAAAATTGATGTCCTTTTTTTCCCACAAATAGAGCTTTCTTTTGGTGGTATTTGATCACCTCTGCGTTTTTTATTTTTTGCGCTATAAACAAAAAAAGAGCGACAATTTTGAAAAAAAAGCAATATTTTGTACTTTTTGCTATAATAAATATCCTCTTTTTTTTTTTTTTTTTTTTTAAGCAAATTTTTTCTCAGTTTAGGCCGATATGTATTCTTCTACATATTTTTGTAATAAAAATAGCAATAAGCGTATATTGATTGGTTTGCACATTTTTATTATTTTTTTTTACTAGTAATGGCGGCGATCTGAGATTTTTATCATGACTGCGACATCTGGGGGTGCAGTAAAAAAAAAAAAATCAAGGGGGCATACTGTCAAAACACCTTTGAGTCCCTCTGCCCCCATCACATCAGAGTTTCCATATTACATTGGATTCCGCCTTTCACATCAGAGTCAGCCCCCATCACATTAGAGTCATTCCCCCTCACATCAGAGTCAGCCTCCTTTACAACAGAGTCCTCGCTCCCTCCTTAATAAAAAGAATCCTGCTTTCAAATTCTCACCATGGCTGCAGCTTCTGTGAAGGGGCAGGAGGAGAGCAGGCCTGGATGGGATCAGGATTGATTCCCTACCCTCGATCAACGTCATTTGTTTCCATGTTTCTAGCACTACAGCAATAGATGATGCCATGCATCCTGGTCCACCCCCTGCACCTGAAGGGAATAAGGACCACTGTGCAGCCATGCTGACTCGGCATGGCTGAGGCTGTGCTGCCTCCTGGCCCCTCCAATTCCTGATACCTAAGTCATTGGTTCTGGTGGCACAACTGAAATCCACAGCAACACCCTAGATCCCAACCTGGTATGGAGAGGGAGTACAACAATTTCTATTTTTTTTTGCTGGCTTTGGGTGCTTTTCCAGAATTTATTTAGAATACAAATAAGCAAACCAAAGCAAAAAAACCCAAAAAACTTAACAATAACAAAAAAACAAAACTTTATTTGTACATTATCACCTAAGAAAACATCCTACAATACTCCAAACATATCAAAATATTCAAATTGGAAACAAAACTACATTAGCCATGTATCACTATGACTGCTAATAATGAGGTAAACTCAATGTACAATTGCCTCCAAGTCACAGATTGTAGATACTGAAGATGGATATGAAGAAGGTGAAGTAAATGTATAAATATGTCTCAAATGGTACATGAAAGAGATAGATCCAAATGATGAAGACAGCTGAAGGACAGCGTGTATGTCCCAGTTCATTGGATGTGGTGTATTATTTAAAGGACAAATACAGCATCTAAATTGTAAGATCAATCAACCAGTTTCCATGCATCAGAGACAGCAGTGTAATAAGAAATGCTGAAGATCAAAAGCAAAATCTTCCTTATTACACTGATGTCTCTGATGCATGGAAACTGGTGGATTGATCTTACAATTTAGATGCTGTATTTGTCCTTTAAATAATATACCACATCCAATGAACTGGGACACACGGATCCCATCCTTCAGCTGTCCTCATCATTGGGCTATATCTCTTTCATGTACCATTTAAAGCATATTTATAAATTTACATTCTTTTTATCCATCTTCAGTATCTACAATCTGTGACGTAGAGGCGCTTGTACATTAAATTTACCTCAATATTAGTGGACATAGTGATACATGGCTATTGTTAGATTTTTGTTTTAAAAGTTGTGTTCGGGATATTATAGGATGTTTTCCCAGGTTATAATCGACTAAGAAAATTTAATTTTTTTGCTATAATTATGTTTTTTTTTCTGACTTGTAGCTTTATTTTACTTACTTGTATTCTGATTGAATTCTGGAGAAGTACCCAAAGCTCTTGCTCTTTCTAGTTTTTGCCATTTTGACTTTTTGAGTTAGGGTCTGTTTCTTTTTTCTTCCCCCTTTTCTTTCTCTCATTAGGACTTGCCTTTGCTGAAACAAGTTTTTATTGCTATCTATGTCCCCATTAGGAAGATTCACTCTCTCTATTTGTCCTGTGTACTGTTATTAACAAAATTGAAATTCAATGCCCAATCTTTGGTGGCCCCCAGAACAGGACTAAAGGGGAAATCTTCCAATGGGGGCACTAGTTTTGCTAACCCCTATGACAACAAGGGGTTCTCTCACTTTGGAGGGATTTCCCTTAACTTCTTTTTTGCTTATGTAACAGGAAGTGAAGGCAAATCTCCGCAAGGGGACCCAGATGGCAAAACAACTGAGATGAGTTATAACCCTCTCTTATTTTATCCAAAATGAACAAAAGTTTTGCCTTTATCTGCTTTAATGCTTGTGACAGACTGCATCATATACAGTGTGCCATTTTTTAATTTTTCTCATATACATACTGTATATAGTGGTTTTAATTTGCCATAAGGACCAGCAGTAATAGCTAATGATAACTGAAAATAATAATCACTAATAATGCAAAATCCTATGCATTATAGCTTAGTGAATTGAGCCTACTGTCTCATACGTGGGGGATAATATTATCTTCTTTATGTCAGGAACCATAAACTAGGTGGAGACAGAAAATGCAGATAAAATCACACCTTTAATAAAATAGTAAAAAATAACACAGTTCATGAACATAGTCAAAAGCTGAAGCCAGGGTTTGGATGCCAGAGTAGGTAATCAGATGAGTCAGGGTCAGGAAGCCAGAAGTCAGCGTAGTAAGGAGCAAAAACAGGAACAGGTATCGGAAGAGAAGTCAGCCAGGCCAGGTCATACACAGGAACACACTGGAGAACATAGACCATGCAAGGGCATGGAGGAAATGAGCAAAGCTTTTTAAATATCCAAAAGGGGCTGGCTGTAGGCTGGACTAACAAGGCAGGTAATGGTAACCAGGTGAGTAACTGTGAAAACAATGAGTGGCAGGTTATTAACCAACAGCTGAGCAGCCTCTGTACACTGAAAGAAAAAACTGATCGTTAAAAGCAGGAGCCCAGACCTGATACTTTATCATGCGACCAAGCTTAGTTGTAATAGCTTCCACATGGATTGACGAGGTATGACACATACATACTTACATTGGTTCGAGCTGGACCAAGGTAATTATGCAAAAATAGTCCATACCTAAACTTTAGCTTTAAATTGATTGTGTCTAGAAAGGTCTGCACTGCAGACCATAATCCTTAAAGTCTTTTTTAATATGCTTATTACTTAAAGTGGGATACACACTATAAGAAAATCGGGTCCAACGATCGTCCGATTTTCATCGTTTCACAGGAAATCGGAAACGATGAAAGAGAATTCATACGAAAATTATCGTACGACAAAGGCTTTTTTTTGTTGTTTATTGTTTCTGATCATGCGCAGTCTTTCTTTTCTGATTCTTCTTGTACGAAAATTGTACGAAAACGGTACCCATTAAACAAAAATCGTTCGTTCTTTTCCCGTACGAGAAACATTTTGTAGTTTGTCCCTTTAGAAATTTTCATACGAAAATTTGTAATCGGCTGTCGAAAGTTGTGTACACACTATATGAAAATCGTACGGAAATTCTTTGGACGAAAATGTTCACCCGATTTTATTTAAATGTGCAAGAGCCTTAAGTCAGTAATAACGTTTAAAAAAAATAACGATTTTAATTCTATCAATTTGTATATAATTAGAGTATAGTGTTGTGTTGTTTTGTAGACGTTTCTATAGTTGAGTCATTTCTATTATTTATTGCGTTATGTAATGGTGCATTCAACAAAAAAATTATCTGTTTCTAAAGGCTTATTCACACCGCCAGCAATGGACTGTGTTACATAATACAGCCATAAGACAAGCTCAGTAAAAAATACCATTGTTTTTAGTGGTACCAGTTCACACCAAAGACCTGCGTTGGTGGATGCTGTAAAAAACATAGCACAGGTTGCATTTTATCGCAGCACATTATAGTGCTATGCAATATGTACTGAAAGCATAAAAGTCAGAAAGACAAAAAAGACATAAAGGGAAAAATGAACTGCTTTAGTATCAAACCTGTAGCACAATAGCCTACCTGGATTAAATAAAAACTGAATGGTTTGTCGAGGTATTTCCATGTACAACATAGTCGGTGAATCTAAAGTAGACTGTAAAATAAGAAATAGTTGAAAATTAAATATGCGCTGCTAAACAAAATAACATCAAATAAATAGATGTGCAAGAAAACTGCCAAAACCACTATTATGGTAAACTCAAACCACTAGAATGAATATATATAAAAGAGAAATGATGCGGTGCAGAGGCGATTTACCGTTCCATGGATTATTTTGACATGCTTTGTGGCAAGTAGTGAATATGTAAGTGTTCTAACAGTAATCTTATTAAAAATACATAATTTTAAAGGCATATTACGCTATAAGCCTTTTCCTTTATATACCTAGCATCCATTCTCCAGCGGAGCTTGTGCAGTTCTAAAAATACATCATAGGAGGAGTACAACAAGAGTTATACCAGATAACAACAAAACCTGGGGAATGCCCAGGAAAAAATTCCAAGCCTACTTACCACCAGCTCGCAGACAACCAATTGACCTGTCTAACAGTGCGTTAAAAACAGGGGTTCAGTCCGCACGCATTTGCAAACGCATGCGTAAGCCACAGAGCCACGTCACGGCACCCTGTAATCTGTGGTCCTAACACTAAAATTTGGGTGTCCCCACAGTGGAGGCACATGCATTCTAATGGATAAGTGAGGGCAGGTGGACTGAAGGGAGCCCACCCCTTCTTAAAGGTACAGGGCACACCAAACACCCAGCAGGTAGCACAATGGCTGCAAAGGTGCTGGTGCGTTGCTGGACCAATACACACACCCACGTGATTGCAAAAAACTTGCCACCACCCTCACTTATAGCTGGCTATTGCAGTAAGAGGCATTGGAAGGCCACAAACAGATAACAACAAAACCTGGGGAATGCCCAGGAAAAAATTCCAAGCCTACTTACCACCAGCTCGCAGACAACCAATTGACCTGTCTAACAGTGCGTTAAAAACAGGGGTTCAGTCCGCACGCATTTGCAAACGCATGCGTAAGCCACAGAGCCACGTCACGGCACCCTGTAATCTGTGGTCCTAACACTAAAATTTGGGTGTCCCCACAGTGGAGGCACATGTATTCTAATGGATAAGTGAGGGCAGGTGGACTGAAGGGAGCCCACCCCTTCTTAAAGGTAAAGGGCACACCAAACACCCAGCAGGTAGCACAATGGCTGCAAAGGTGCTGGTGCGTTGCTGGACCAATACACACACCCACGTGATTGCAAAAAACTTGCCACCACCCTCACTTATAGCTGGCTATTGCAGTAAGAGGCATTGGAAGGCCACAAACAGATAACAACAAAACCTGGGGAATGCCCAGGAAAAAATTCCAAGCCTACTTACCACCAGCTCGCAGACAACCAATTGACCTGTCTAACAGTGCGTTAAAAACAGGGGTTCAGTCCGCACGCATTTGCAAACGCATGCGTAAGCCACAGAGCCACGTCACGGCACCCTGTAATCTGTGGTCCTAACACTAAAATTTGGGTGTCCCCACAGTGGAGGCACATGCATTCTAATGGATAAGTGAGGGCAGGTGGACTGAGTTATACCAGACCAACAATATAATATTTTAAAAGGCGAAGCATGACCTGGAATGGGTTATACTGTATATTTAAGGTGAACAGGCATTGCACATAGAGATGTCTGGTGATGGTTTTTTGACACAAAGCTGTCTCTCTACGGATTAACATCATTCTTTCACATTGCATCGTTTGATTTGTGCCCTTGAAGTGGACTTATTAACACAGGAGTTTACTTTAATAACTTGCACTCCACAAATCTGGCCTTTATGGAAGAGTGGAGAAAAGAAAGCCATTGTTGTCAGAAAGCCGTAAGAAGTCCTGTTTGCAGTTTGGGAGAAGGCATGTGGGGGACACAGCAAAGGTGTGGAAGAAGGTGCTCTGGTCAGATGAGACCAAAATTGAACTTTTTGGCCTAAAAGCAAAACGGTAAGTGTGGAGGAAAAGTAACACTGCACATCACCTTGAACACACCATCCCCATCATGAAACATGGTGGTGGCAGCATCATGTTAAGGGGATGCTTTTCTTCAGCAGGTACAGGTACAGAGAAGCTAGTCAGAGTTGATGGGAAGATGGATGGAGCCAAATACAGGGCAATATTAGAAGAAAACCTGTTAGAGTCTGAAAAAGACTTGAGACTGGGGTGGAGTTTCACCTTTCAGCAGGAAAACAACCATAAACATACAGCCAGAGCGACAGTGGAATGGTTTAGATCAGGGGTAGGCAACCCCCAGCACTGGTGCCGCAAGTGGCATGCAAAGCCTCTTTTTCAGGTACTCGACTCCCCCCCCATCAGCAGAGCAGCGCAGGGAAGTGTCAGTGAGACACTAATACATTCCAATTTCAGAGTTCCCCAATGCCACACCTACACTGGGGGGCAGGCACTGTGCCCCCACACATTGTAAAAGATGGGAAACATTGTTTGGTTCTCTAACTTTGCTGTAGCTGCGATCGTCATCTTTTGTGATGGGGAAGAGATTGGGTGCAGTTCTGCTAGGGGGATGGTCCCTGCTTCCAGGAGGAGCAGAACTGTCTTGGTCACTGCTTAAGCCAATCACTGTCCTGCTAGCCCCGCTCACCATCTGGAGGAAGATGACTCGCTTGGTTGCCAGTACCAATCTCAGAAATAGGGGATTTGTGGAATTACTGTTGAGCTTCTGGGAACTTTGTTGAAATTATTCCTGAAAATTTGCATCACTTACTACTGAACCCCTGCACTCTGTGTCCCTTTAAGCCACAGCCAGTATTCAGCGCAATGAAAAATCACAGTCAACCACTTTTTCTTAGTGGCGGGGGCCCAACCTATGATCCTGCACACAGGCCCACTGCTTTCAGAAAATGCCCCTGACCTGAGCTCATCATTGTGCATCCATTCCATATGCTTGCATGTGACATCACATACAAGCACGTGGTCTGGATGCAAGAGATGGATCAGCAAGATAAATGTGCCAGAACAGGTAGCTGTGTCTCATCTCTGCTTCCTTTCACCACTCTGCATATCACGCATATCATAGATAAGAAGAGGGCACAGAGGGGGAGCAGATGAGCAGGAGGGTACAGCGGTGGGGAAAATGAGCAGGAGGGGTTCAGAGGTGGAACAGAAGAGCAGGAGGGTACAGCGGCAGGGCAGATGTGCAGGGAGGTACAGTGGCGGAAGAGATGAGAAGGGGGTTCAGCAGTGGGACAGAAGAGCAGGGGATACAGTGATGGGCCAGATGAGCAGGGGGGTTCAGTGGTGAGACAGAAAAGCAGGGGGGTAGAGCAGTGGGGCAGATGTGAAAGGAGGTGTATTGGAGGGGCAGATGAGCAGGGGGTTACAGTGGTGGTGCAGGAGAGCAGGGGGGTACAGAGGTGAGACAGATGTGCAGGAGGTACATTGGTGGGGAAGATGAGAAAGCGGGTTACAGTGGTGCGGAAACTGAGCAGATGGTTTCAGTGTTAGGACAGATGAGAAGGTAATTCAGTAGTGAGACAGAAGAGCATGGGGATACGGCAGTGGAGCAGATGTGCAGGGGGTTACAGTGGTGGGGCAGATGAGTAAGGGGGTACATTGGTGGGGCAGATGAGCAGGGTGGTACAGTGGTGGGGCAGATGAGCAGGGGGGACATCTGAGGTGTGAAGGTGCATGATTTGGGGCTCATCTGAGTGCAGGATGTTAAATTCTTACTACTAAAGTAGTTTACAGCATTTTCTTTATCAAAATTCCTTTTCGTGAGTGAGAGTGTGAAGTTGACATTTTTTTGTTATAAAATCGTCACACTCAATTTCTTTGAAATCATTTTTCGGAACACTGTGCTCAAAAGGTTGCCTACCCCTGGTTTAGATCAAAGCATATTCATGTGTTAGAATGGCCCAGTAAAAGTCCAGACCTAAATCAAATTGGAAATCTGTGGCAAGACTTGAACATTGCTGTTCAGACGCTCTCCATCCAATCTGACAGAGCTTGAGCTATTTTGCAAAGAAGAATGGGCAAAAATTTTACTCTCTAGATGTGCAAAGCTGGTAGAGACATAACCAAAAAGACGTGCAGCTGGAATTGCAGCAAAAGGTGGTTCTACAAAGTATTGACTCAGGGGGGGCTGAATACAAATGCACACCACACTTTTCACATATTTATTTGTAAAAAATTTGGAAAACCATTTATCATTTTCCTTGTACTTCACAATTATGTGCCACTTTGTGTTGGTCTATCACATAAAATCTCAATAAAATACATTTAGGATTTTTGGTTGTAACATGACAAAATGTGGAACATTTCAAGGGGTATGAATACTTTTTCAAGGCACTGTATATATGACAATACATGTTGTATTAATATGATATCTTTTAGAGTTTTGTGATGGGTAATGGTAACAGTGCACCATTTTTCTTTTATATATAGACTGTAAAATATAATTATAATGTGCCTGGCCAGCTATACTCTTCATATTATATCCAATACAGATTTAAGTAGAGACATGGATAAAATAAAAATGTCATACAGTACATGACACTGTCTATCATTAGCAGTTTTTGTTTTTCCGAGTGTCCCCTGAAGCATAGTTTTATTACTTATAAATAAACTGCTGTGTTAATGCTAGTGACAGACTGCATCATATATGTCATTTTTTATGTGCCCAATAGTTCTATTTCAATTAACCAGGAATGGGAGCAAATAAAATAGTGTAGTCAGCCTTACTAAGCAGATGATGTAAAAAGGAAACAACAGGACAAGCCATCAGGGGAATGACCTATATTCAACACTCAGGGCTTATCTATACTTGTGGCAAGAACTGCCGTGTCTCTGAAAAGCAATCCACCACCAGATAGCATTTCAGAGGCCTTTGAAAGCATGATCCACCATGCCGAACATTCAAGCATTGTTCATGGTTGTCAGGCAGTTGCAGCACAACGCTTTTTACTTGAACGAGTTATGTTCTATGGATGGTAGTCTCAGCTGAATGCGACAGAGAGTATAATTCTCTAAATGTCTGTGATGCTTTGCTTGTGTACACCCCCTAAATGGGGAGAAGTTGGGGGCACCAAAAACGTGGCTCAATCATTTGGTTTTACTGCACCCCACTTCCAACCGCAAATGTAAATGAGCCCTTGGGAAAACAGTCAATGGTTGTGTTTATTAATCCCCTCATAGCTTTCAAGGAACCTCCGGAGCATGTCATTACATAGTAGGTGAGGTTGAAAAAAGACACAAGCCCATCACAGACATCCCAATCTGCAAAACTCATTTTAGAGAGGTGGTGCCCACAACCTGCCCCCCCACCCCGTGGCAGAATATTTTTTAATTCACCTTTTCAATATTTTTTTCACAGAACTTCTGGGGAAGGGGGGTGGAGGGTATGTGGCATTGGACGGTGTCAGTAATTTTTTTATTTTGAATAATTGATTTTTTTTACAATTTAATTTGTTTTTAATTTTTTTTCACAATGCTCTTAGGGGGAAGGGGGTTGGGGCAGTGGACAGTGTTGGTAGGGCAGGGGAGAGTGGTGTCAGTAGTTTATTTAATTTTCTTTACACTTTTTCATTTTTTGGAATTTTTTTACAATATTTTAATTTTTATATTTTTTGGGAGGCTTTGGTGAGATGTCACGGGTCTAAACAGAACCCTGACATCTCCCCTTTGAGACAATGCTCTTAGGGGGAAGGGGGTTGGGGCAGTGGACAGTGTTGGTAGGGCAGGGGAGAGTGGTGTCAGTAGTTTATTTAATTTTCTTTACACTTTTTCATTTTTTGGAATTTTTTTACAATATTTAAATTTTTATATTTTTTGGGGGGCTTTGGTGAGATGTCACGGGTCTAAACAGAACCCTGACATCTCCCCTTTGAGACAGACAAAGGGACTGAGGACACAGATTCCCCAGTCGCTTTCTCAGCACTAAAGAGGAATGAACAGGAGACAGAGGCTCCTGTTCATTCATAAACTGAGCAGAGTAAACACAGTTTACTCTGCTCAGTTATTACAGGACACAAGAGCAATCTCACTCACTGTGTCCTATTCCTGACAGCCCCCCCACAGCTGGCGGAAGAGGAGAGGAGGGGAGCCGGCTGCGGGGGACGAGGGGGAGCGGAGGAGGAGGACAGGAGGGGCGGAAGTAGGGTTGCCACCTTTTCTTTAAGTCAAACCCGAACACTTTGGCGTCGTACAGCAATTTTTTTTCATAGTATGCATAGATAAACAATACATAGATGTTGCTATTAAATAACATTTAGAATCATATGAAGTTAATCACAAGAGTCCCCCTTTACATTAGAGTCCACAGAGTTCTCTTTTACATCTGAATCTGCAGAGCTCCCCTTTACATCTGAACTCGCAGAGTTCCTTTTCACTGTAAGGGGGGCTCTGCAGACTCTGATGTAAGGGAGAACTCTGGGGACTGTAACATAAGGAATGCTCTGGTGTTGGAAGAGGACTCTGGTGTAAAGGGGAGCACTGTGGCCTCTGGTGTAAAGGGGAGCTCTGATGTAATGAGTGCTCTGAGAACCCTGATTTACCTTAGCGTACTAACTTAGAGGCAGGAGAGAGAGGGGGGGAGGGGGGAGACTTAGTCCGATCTGAATAATGTGTCCGGGTCTCAGACAGTCTGAAACCCGGACTCATGATTCCACACCCGAACTGTCCAGGTGAATCCCGAACAGGTGGCAACCCTAGGCGGAAGAGAACATGGGGGCCGGAGGAGAATGGGGGGGGCAGAGAAGGACACGGAGGGGGCCGGGGGGGGAGCACACAGAACAGTCGGGATGATTGGTGCAGCAGGAGGGACAGCTGTGAACACCGATCTCCCTGTATAGCTTTTTAGTTGACAGCCACAGGAGGGAGAGAAGGAGAAGCGGCTGTCAGCTAAAAATCGATACAAAGGAGATCGGTGTTCACAGCTGTTCCCCGCCGCACCGATCATTCACGGGAGCTCGCGAGGCACTTGCAGGTGTGCGGGAGTCGTCGCAGAAACGTGGGAGACTCCCGCACCTCGTGGGAGACTTGAGATGTATGCCGTCAAGTCCACCCTTTTTTTTCATGGTTTTTGTGGGGGTATAGTTACATAGTTACATAGTAGGTGAGGTTGAAAAAAGATGCAAGTCCATCACGTCCAACCTATGTGTGTGATTATATGTCAGTATTACATTTTATATGCCTGTATGTTGTGGTCATTTAGGTGCTTATCTAGTAGTTTTTTGAAACTGTCGATGCTCCCCGCTGAGACCACCGCCTGTGGAAGGGAATTCCACATCCTTGCTGCTCTTACAGTAAAGAACCCTTTACGTCGTTTAAGGTTAAACCTCTTTTCTTCTAATTTTAATGAGTGGCCACAAGTCTTGTTAAACTCCCTTCCTTGTTATAGGAGGGACATTTTGGTGCTGTGGGTCCTACTGCAGCCAAAACATTTGCTTTTAGATTTGTACAGAAGAAGGAAGGTTTAGCACTTCTGTCACATCTTTATTGCTGTCCTTATGCCCATTAGGAAGTTTTTCCTTACTTCCTGTCCCAATGACAGGATGTCACACAAACAGGAAGTGCTAGGATATCTCTTTGATGGTGACAGAACAAACGGACATTTAGTGTAGAGAAGTGGGGAGAGGTTAGAACATCTCAGGTTTTTTTTTTTTTGCTCTGTGTTCTCTTGTCCTGGTAACAACTGCATCCTCTCGTCTCCCTATCTGTGGGTCACTAGGATAGGAATGGAGCACAAATCTACCCAATGAGGTCACAGACAACAATTGAAATGTTTTCTTGTTACCTACACCATTGAAAACTTAAAAAATAGGTTTTGTCTGGAGTTGTGATAAGCAGTTATTCATACCTTTAAACGTTCACCAGGTTCTAATGATCAAAGCTTGTTAAAAGTGTTATTTGAAGGAGAATTCTAGTAAAAGATGATATATGGAAGAATGTGAGGAGAATCAAAGCTGCTGAAATAAATCATTCCCATATCCCCAGTATAAATGTCCTTTAAAACACTTCCTGCTGCTCTCTGTAGAATATTTGTTGTAGGAGATTCCTGACAGATGTCTTCAGAAAATCCCCCGCACAACCATATTTACTGATTGTAGAAATCATCTGCAATTTCATATATAATTGCACATGAATTTTAATGCAATACTGCTTATTGTGTAGAGATTATGGTGGCGATCATCTATGTACATTACATAATGAATACCTGTATTAAAGTGGTATTAAGCCAAAAACATAAAATGTATTATATTGCAACTTACCAATTCGTATATGTAGTGGCTGCATTTGTTTTCTTTTTTAGGCTTTTTTCCCTATGTTTTCAGCTGGTAATCTGGCCATAATATGATGTTTGCTTTTGGGTTTAATACCATTTTAAAGTGTCACTAAACCCACATCATAAAAAAAAAAGATAAATAAATGCTGTATTACAGGCTGTTCATACTCACTCAGTCACTATGAGATTAATTTTCTGCATTCTGCAAAAACCTAGTTGGTCCAGCTGCTCTCTATCTCCACCCTCTGTTCACGTCACCAATTCAGCTAGGGATTTTGCAGTTGTGGTGTCGACTCTGCACATGCTCAGTTTTTAGTGAGTTTCTATGCTGAGCATTTCCTCTCTATCACATCTGAGCAGCCCTCTAGTAAATTACATCCCACTCCCCCCTCCTCTTCCATGCCCACTAAGCAGCTAAACACAATGGGGGAGGGATATTACATGTAGATTAATGGTGGCTTCACCTCCCTCTTATTCTAAGACACAGAATGGAGGGGCGTGACACAGCCTGTGGCTGGCAGAAATCTGCCCACACCATGTTATTTCCACAAAATAATAAGGATTCAATTTCAAATATATATTTGTATACCAATTTAAAACAGTTTATTGATATTAATTATTTATTTTTATTCTATATTCAAAAGGCTGTTTGTTATTTTGAGCATGTGACCAGCAGCAGAGGACTAGAAGCTCCTCCTGCCTATGTTTCTCTGCAGACAGGCTGAGATCCAGGTCATGCGACAGCTATATATCAATTAGGAGTTGATGTATTAAAATAATTACAGTGCCATCATCCATATGTAGAAATAGAAGGGACAATGTAAATTAAACAGTGTATGTTTAGTATCACTTTAAGTTATTGCTGCCATGTTTAATATTTAAAACCCTGTGGAAAAGGGGACAAAAGTGGACTGTTTCAGAAGTAGGCTTGCTGTGAGAAACGTCAACAAACCATTATATAACTTGGTCAAAAAAATCACTGCAGACAGCTCAGCTACAGCTGCTTCATGTGCAGAATATCTATTCCACGTTTTATGTTCTGTACTGAGATATCGGAACAGATTTGAACGTTTGTAGCTGCATATGCTCCACTCTATCCTCCTTAAGGTAAATGGATATGGAAATATTAGAAAAAAGGTGATCTGCTGGGCAGGGCTGGTGCAAGGATTTTTGACACCCTAGGTGAAACCTAATTTTGCTACCCTCTTGGCTGTGCCTATGACTCCACCCCCATTGCCATGCCCATGTATACCCTACCTTTTTAATGACTGCTACCATTTTGCCTCCATAGGAGAAGAAGGCCCTGGCAGCATTACATCACCCATCCATATGGAGCAATGTATGGGACACCCTATACCAGTACAGGAGGGGGAAAGGAGGAGGAGGAGGGGGGGAGAGGAGGGAGAGGAAAAGGGGGGAAAGGAAGAGGAGGGGGAAGAGGAGGGGGAGAGGAGGGGGAGGGGGAGGAGGAGGGGGAGAGGAGAAGGAGGAGGGTGGAGAAGAAGAAGAATGAGGGGGAGAGAGGAGGGGAAGAAGGAGGAGGGGAAGAAGGAGGAGGGGAAGGAGAGAAGGGGGAGAGGAGGAGGGATAGGAGAGGAGGGGGAGAGGGGGAGGAGAGGAGGAGGAGAAGGAGGAGGACAGGGGAGAGGAGGAGGGGGGAGAAGAGGGGGGAGAGGAGGAGGAGGGGAGCATGGGGTGACATCACACATGTGAGGAGTCTGAGGACAGATCAGTCTATAACACTATACAGTCATAGAATATCAGTGTGTGTTCTTCACTCACCGGGGCTCTGCTCTGCATCCAATGACTCTCTCTCTCTGCTAGGCACAAACCCTGCATCGGTGTCTCCAAGCTCCAGCTGTGTCACCAACCAACCAGGCACGAGGAGGCATTTTACATTCTGTAAAATGGCTGTTTTATCCTGTATGCATAGATCCTCCCCTCCTGCACTGTCCATCTGGGGAAGGCCAGCTAACATAGGCAGGGGTAGCCGACCTGCAGATGCTCAGTTGTGTCTTTTATGCTGGAGAGAATTACTTGTTCTCAGAGATAGCCAGGTCACATGATATTGACATCACACATGTGGGCGTGTATACAGGCTGCAGTGGAAATCTCTTCCTACCTGAACTCTCAGCACTGAAGAAACTGGGCAGTTTATCATGTAACCATGGTATACGGCTCATCCAAAAATGTATATAGTGGCAGTATTTTAATGTAAAAAGAACATTTATAAGCTGTGGGCACTGTGGGGGGAGGGGGGGCAGGTTAACTATTTTCATATTACTTGATTTAGTAACACTTTAAGGTTGATTTACTAATACTGGAGAGTGAAATTCTGGTGCAGCTGTGCATGGTAGCCAATCAACTTCTAACTTCAGCCTGTTCAATTAACCACTTAACGACCGTGCCATAGCCGAATGACGGCTACATCGCAGCTCGATAACTCTGGGAGATGATGTACATCCCCTGGGGCGCGCACCCGGGATTATCCGTGACCTCTCTATGTGGCCAGGCTGTATAAAAGTCTCCCACATGTGGTATTGCTATACTCTGGAGGAGTAGGAGAATCTATTTTGGGGTGTCATTTTTGGTATGTACATGCTATGTGTTAGAAATATTGTATAATGTAAAAATGTTTTCATTTTCTTTACACATCCAAAAACTTGTAGAAAAAAATGACATGTTCAAAGGACTCAATATGCCTCATAGATTATACATTGGGTCGTTCTCTTTCCAAAATGAGGTCATTTTTGGGCGTTTCCATTGTCCTGGTGCTCCAGGGCCTTCAAAAGTGTAAGAGGTAGTCAAGAAATTATATGTGTAAATTATGCTCCAAAAATGCCTGATGGTCCTCCCTTCATGTTGCGCTGCTGTATGTGGCCACGTTGTGTAAAAGTCTCACACATGTGATATTACCGTACTCAGGAGGAGCAATAGAATGTGTTTTGGGGTGTATTTTGTGCTGTGCACATGCTGTGTGTGAGAAATAACCTGCTAGTATAACAATTTTGTGAAAAAAAAATCTTAATTTTGCAAAGAATTGTGGGAAAAAAATTACAGCTTCAAAAAACTCACCATGCTTCTTACTAAATACCTTTGAATATCTGCTTTCCAAAAAGGGGTCATTTGGGGGGGGTATTTGTACTTTCCTGGCTTGTTAGGGTCTCAAGAAATGAGGCTGTCAGTGCATCAGGTGTGATCAATTTTCAGAGATTGGCACCATAGCTTGTGGACTCTATAACTTTCACAAAATCATAATATACGCAGATTTGGGTTATTTTTTATATATGTAGCAGTATAAATTTTGGCCAAAATTTATGAAGAAATATTACTAATTTGCAAAATTGTATAACAGAAACAAAGAAAAATGCATTTTTTTACAGAATTTTCGGTCTTTTTTCTTTTATAGCGCAAAAAAAAAAAAAAACAAGCGGTGATTAAATACCACCAAAAGAAAGCTCTATTTGTGTGAAAAAAGGACAAAAATTTCATATAGGTACAGTGTTGCATGACTGAGTAATTGTGATTCAAAATGTGAGAGCACTGAAAACTGAAAATTGGTCTGGTTAGGAAAGGGGTTTAAGTGCCCAGTGGTCAAGTGGTTAAAGAGTTAATTCACTTTTGCTGAGAAAAAACATTCCCCTCTGGGTGCTCTATGTAGATTACACGTATTTTAACAAACTTTGTCGCGGAGTCCTACCTTTTGTAATTCTGAAGAAATCCCTGTGTGTTTGTCTGTGTCCATGTGCTCAGTGAATCTAAACGGAGTGGTTACATTTCAATCAGGTACACGTACAGGGACACGTACTGCACGTACAGGGCTCTAATGAGGACAAATTGCAGGGTCTGCATCCCTTTAGACATGCTTTCTAATTGGGAGTATCTCACCAAAAATGGCATTCTTGTTGCAGGGGATGCCTGATATCTGAATTGTATGTTAGTGTAGACTTCTGGGAAAATCAGTGAGCTAATCACACAAGCAGGAAATTTTGTTTCTGGGGGGCATTTTGTACACATTCAGAAAATGACAGAGCTGCAAAATAAAAAAAGGATAGGTAGTTTTTAATAACATTCAATTGCAATATGACTTGAGTTGCAATTGTATACGCAATAGTATTATTATTTTTTTATTTGCTATTTTTTTCCCCATGAAAGTGGAGTTACCCTTTAAGCTTTGACAAAACAAACTGACAAACTGTAAGCTGATTTGTTTCTATGCAGAACTGCACCAGATTTTGCACTTTCTAGTTTTAGTATTTGTATTTTGTAATGCCCAGGGGTATCTTTTTTTCTAATTAAGAATTGATAAGACAAGACTATTCCCAAGAATTGGGTAGCCAACAATCTGAGTTTGCAAATTTACAATAACTGTTATTTTCTATAACGGCTACAATTTTCCAAAATGTCTCTCAACGAGAGCTGAAAATAACAATCATGTGGCTGAAAATAGCAGTCATTATGGCAAAACAATGCATGCATTAACTTTAAGAGAAAGCAAACCCTGATGGGTTCTACTTCCTCTTTTGCTCCCTGCAAACCCTGGAAACACTTACTGCAAACAAAGCCCGTGCTGTCCCCTGTGCAGGCTGCGTTCATCTTCGCCCCTCTTCCTTCCGGGGCCGAGGACTCCAGCTCTGTGACTGGCTGGAGCCGCGTGACATCACTCCAGCGCGCATGTGCGCAGGAGCCGCCAGGCACACGCTGGGAAAGAAACGGCACGGAGGCCCGTTTCTTCACAGCGCATAAGTGAAATATCTCCTAAATGGAGCACGTTTAGGAGATATTTCCACTACCTAAGGGTAAGCCTTATTCTCGGTTTACCTATAGGTAGAAGTCACACAAAAGAGTTTACAACCAATTTAAAGTACCCTAACTAAATGACATTTAGTTTGCAAAAGCATTTTCTATAAAAAATACAACACTACAATGATACAGTACTGGTTTATTTTTCAAAATAAAATACTGTTGTAACCATACCTACCAACTTTTTGAGATGGGAATGAGGGACACCTATCAGCAAAAGTATGCAGGCATAGGATACACCCCTTGCCACGCCCCCTTAAAGGAGAATTGTACAAAAAAAACAAGATTGGTTAAACCCAGTAGTGCTTTTTTTTACCACTACTATTCCTTTATATTGGCTTTTGGAATTTACAAATGCAGCAATTTAGAAATCAGATAAAAGGTTTAGGGCTTGAAAACACTTTTTGATAGATAAAAAGTGCATTTTATATACAACTAAATAGAGCAGAACAAAATGAGGGACAAATGAGGAGGAGTGAGGGACAGAGGTACATTCCAAATCAGGGACAGTCCCTCGAAATCAGGGACAGTTGAGAGCTATGTCGTAACCATTTTTTTTCATCATCTGTTGCATATGAGCATTCCTGATCTTCTGCAAACTCCTTTCAGTGATTTCCCACCTACATACATGCACTCCAGTGATGGCTGTACAGCATTTGTCAGGGTGGGGTTCCTGATAGGACAATAGTGGACCATGCCTGTGCGATGCACATCAGCATTGGGAAAGGCCGACTATGCAGGAGAAAAAGTTCAAGAGGTACAGGTAGAATTTCTACCAGGTAGGAACAGGTAGAATTTTGTCACCCATTAAGATGGTCTGAACAAGGACCATCATGGCAGGGTCACTACTAGGTATCATGTATTGTGTGAACAAAGCAAATAAAAGACTGTTGTTTTCTATGTGCCCTGTTCACACCATACATGTGCCATGATGTGCAGAAAATTGCAGCTCAACCCACAAGCCCTAAGTTATTTTAACATATTAAAGCTTGCATGTGATCTTAGTGATTGAGTTTACAAATACAGGTACTTTAATAAATTGAGCCTAATACACCTAAAATTACAGCTAGAACCCCATTTTATGAGCAGTGACTGCTGCATTGAATAGTAACACATTTTCTTGATCAAATATTTTATTAGGTAAGAAAATAAAATGCATCGCTTATACATTAGGTCCTGGATAAAACTATGAATTTATTCATTACTAAACTTAGACATGTCTGTCCAGGAATTTATAACTTCAGTGAAAGTAAATTCCTAGTTGTCTATGACATGCTGCTTATTAGACCCATTCTTAGCACTTCTATGAACAGGAGGTGTTACACTATATGTGTGTGTGGATAATTCGCCAGATGGTGGACTCAGCTTGCATGCACCTAAAAATGTTATTTCAATCACTCTGGAGAAATACATAACCAGCATGACATTCATGTGGTGCCTTATGTACCCTATTTAGGATCAGGAAAGCAATGGTGTGGAGCTGTAAAACGATCATGACGCTTATGTTCACGTATAAACAATAGATACTGTCATAAGTTCTTAGCTGTCAAATGTTTTAGTTAAGTGATATTAATACCTATAGAAAGGGGCACCTTCTACTAAATAAGAACAAAATGTGCTGTACAAAACATTAATTTTTCTGAGTTGTTAGAAATACATGGATAAACTAAAATAATAATCTTGTTCTTTTGTAATTATGGATGAATTTTGCCTTTTGCAAAGTAAACAGAATCAAGAGTTTTCTTTATGTTATATACTAACTTTTCCAACAATGTAGACATCTAAGGATCTTCCCTAGACATCCAGCTATACTAGGTAATATAAATGTTATAATATACCGGTTATATTTTTGACACCCTGAAACTATTTTTATAAGATTTATTTTTATTTGCATGTGTGTGTGTGTTTATTTGTTTCAGGTACTTATATAGTGCCTTCAATTTACACAGTGCATTACATACTGCATGTACATATATCAGTCCCTGACCTCAAAGAGCTTACAATCTAAGGTCCCTAACTCACATTTATACATACACATATTAGGGCCAATTTAGACAGGAGCCAATTAACTTACCAGTATGTCTTTGTAGCGTGGGAGGAAACCCACGCAGGCCACATGGGAAACATGCAAACTCCATACAGGTGCCGCGGTTGGGATTCGTACCAATGACCCTAGTGCTGTTACGCAGAAGTGCTAACCACTTAGCCACTGTGCTGCCTGTACAATGTGTGTACAACTATTGCAAAAAATATGTAAATGTTATACTGTGTATAATGTTATATTTAGTATGTCTAAAGTCTAAACTGTTTTTCCAGTTTTTGAAATAGCATTGGGAATAATTCAAACCTCTGTCATTTTTTTGCCGTGCACTTATGTTCCTGTTTGGGTTTGGGTTTCAACTGTATAATTTTGGATTTCCCACCATGCTCTGTTCTGGTGATAATGATCACCACAAAAAAAGAGAAAGTGATGTTTTTTTTCCAGTGGGGGTATAACATTCAAAATCTGACAGGGATTCTAACAGTTTCCCACTCAAAAGCTAAAAAAAATTCTGCCCTAGATGCATTTTTAATCATTAATATTTCATTATTCGCAATTTGGTATTTTTGTTTGTTTTCAAGGTCACCTTCAACAACAACTGATATTTAAGTTTTGCTTGGTAGCTGGCAAGCTCGACCACATCACTTGGTCGTATGTTATCGTCTCAGCAATTCCATTGACAAGATTTCTCCATCAGGCTTCCTGTTTCCACCTGTGATGTCACACTTGCATGACACAACTCTCAGATTTGTTCTTATGTCTGTAAGCATTTTTATTTGAGCCAGACACTGTACATACAGTACTTAATCCATGTACAAAAGAGAATCTGGGACTGTGGTTGGAAAACTGAATTAATTGCCATGCCAATGCATTTTTAAAGGCTGTATTGTCAGTCTTTTTAGATATCCAGAGTTCCTTTGCATTGTCTTCACTACTTTTTCAAGTCCAAGAGGAAGTTATTGGATGCAAAAAAGAAACATTTCAAGACCTCTAGACAATATGTACCATAGAGATGGCATGGGCCTTTGGGAAGATTGTTCTTCACTGTACATTCTACCTTGACCAATTTAAGTTGTCTTTGTTTTGAAAGACCTATGATAGAACACAACTTACTGTACATAATTATTTAACATGTATGTAGAGCCCAAACTTTTAATTTCTAGTTTTAAAGCGGAGGTCCAGCCCCCCCCCCCCCCCCCACAAAAAATTAAAAGTCAGGAGCTACAAATTCTGCAGCTGCTGACTTTTAATATATGGACACTTACCTGTCCAGAGAGCCTGTGATGTCGGCACCCCAGACGATCTTCAGTCTGGGTCGCGGCCCCGACTCCCTGTCAGAAACAGGTACCCATTACCCACTCCACCCTGAAAGGTGCCAAATGGGGCACCGGAGGGGGGAGGAGACAGATACGCAAAAGTTCCATTTTGAGTGGAACTCCGCTTTCACTAGGAAGAGTTAAAACCCTGTCTGTGTCCAGCTGGTGAGATTTCCCCTCACTTGTCCTGGAGACGAGGTAGAAAATAATAGGAAGTCTCTCCAAAGTGAACAGAATTCTCATCTTAATTATGTCACTGGAACTGGTGTCTCCATTGGAGGATTTTATCCAACTTTAATTCTATGTAACATATAACAGGCCACCCGGCTCTGAAATACCCTATGCCCACTGATAATTTCCTGAAAGCCCTTGCTGTCAAGTTGCAAACTAGAACCCAAATTCCCAACTCTACCCATCTGAAAATGCAAAGGCAAGATGTAGTTATTTTATTATATTCAAGGATACCAAGCAACTTTGCAAATATAGCCTCTCCCCTCTGCCTTTTCTTTCCATGGGCTGTAAAAACTGAGGTGCATGTCAGTGTAAATAAGGATTGTTTACATTCAGCTTGTCTGCATTGCATAGCAACTGCTAACATAGATTACGGACAAGAAATACATCTATTCCACATATCATTTTTATTCATTGTATTCCATGCCAAGAGCCATAAGTGAAGATTTCTATGCTGGAATGCACTCGTGTAATCATTGGAGATCGCAGACTGTTAGAAGCGAGCAGCCTCAGCTTGGATTTAGTTACACCATACAAAGCACATGTCTACAGACCAGGACTAAGAACAAGGAAGGCATTCAGGATCTCTCCAGATTTCGATTCTGCTTATTGCAATTGCCTGGAATCTTGTATAATAGGAGGCATGCAGGGGAGATAAGTATATGCTTCTTTCTTTACAGGTACAGTAGTAATAGGAATTTCTTAGCATTGAGACAGTGTAGCTTTAAAATACATTCAGTGGACATTCTGAGTTTCGCATACTGGAACTGTTTCCAGGATAGCATAACAATTCTTTGAATTATTTTGCTTTTTGCCTGGAGATGCTGTATATCTTCTGTTACAAAAACAAGTTTGGCACATATTAATTATATTTCCAAAGGACACATTTATAATCAACAGGTCAGTGGAAGAGAGATTTGTCACTTCGTTTACAGCCTACGGTTGTATATTAGTTATAGGTTTGTCTTTCCTTTCCATCTGTTTACATCTGTGTCTATATGTGATGTTCAGTAAATCTATGACCTATGAAAATATATTAATAAAATAATACTGGGAGGTTAATTTTTCATTTTCACTTTATGCTTGCGTTAATTACAAGGTAATTTTAATTAATTATACTGATGGCTGGCATGGAGTATTTAAGACCGAGTTCATTTCTGCTACACACTTCACTAATCAAAATATGAGTCACATTTGAGGACTTGTATCCTCTTGTAATGAATCATACTATCGATGCAAATTTAAAAGCTATGTGCTTCACTGTTTTCAGCATGATTATTCTGTCCCTTCTAGCACAAAATAATTATTTGTCTAGAGAATTGATCTTCTTTGCAAATAACAGCACAAGATTTTAAACGGCAATATGATTGGTACGACTATCTTAAAGTTATTGTAAACGATCACCTTGTAAAACAACCCATTCAGTTTAAAACTGAAATAAAAGGCACAACATTTGTGTATAGATATAAAAAAATATATACAGTAAATTGCGTTTTTTCCCTTTTTTATAAGTGATCACATTCCCTCTGTTCTCAGCTGCAAAAGAGCTGGGGGAGGAGAAGCAGTAGTACACTGAGCTTTCCAGTGATAGGCTGTGCAGGGGGGGGGGCATGTCAGGACAAGTCTAATCATTGGAGGAGAGCAGCCTAAGTTCCCAAGAACTGACCATGGTGTGCTCTCCTGCTTGCTGTGGTCAGTTTTTAGGAGGAAAGCAGAGGGACTGGCAGGATCATCAGAAATTTCGCACAAACAAAGCAATACAAAGAGAACAGGATACTTTTTCATGCATGTACATGGTACAGCAAGCACATATCAGGAGTATTAGGAACCATACACAGTGTAGCGCTATAAGTGTAAATATAATGAAAAAACAAACAAAATGAACTAGGCCCAAACCATTACTGGGGGGCCCACGAAAAACAATTCATCGAATTCAAGATTGCATGTAAATGACTAAATACAATACAAATTAAGCAAAGTGCCACATACTATCAAAATAAATTAATATAGTGAAAAAACAATATGAAGAAATATAAAAGTGTTGTAAAAGTGAAAAAAATTATTTTTTATGACAAAAAAGTTCAAAATGCTAAAGATTATAATCTGAATGGGATTCAACACCCACCACCCAAAAAAGTCTCTGAAAATTGAATAATGAAAACAATAGTGAAGAACTTTTTCCAAGTGAGTAGATGAAACACCAGGTAAATGAAACTTCTAAATGAGTGTCGGGACCACCACCAAAGCATCGGAGGAGGCTTACCGGAACCAGGTGACTTGAAAAGACATACGTCTTACAAGTCCCAGAAAGCTTGTTTAGCCACCAAGGCTGGCAGGATGGATCCTCAGATGTCCTCAACTTCCAATGGGGGAGGGGAGAGGAGAGAAAAGGTAGAGATCCCGTCGTAACCTCAACCGTCCAGACTCATCAACAGGCCAACCGGATAGAATTACATGACATGGGAGAAATAAAGCTCACATGGCATGATATCGTTTAAAACATAAATTTATTGAAAAAATAAAACAGGAACACTCACATTTGTGAAGATCAGAATAAGCTCAAAACATTATGGCAAACACGGTAATCGTAGGGAACGCATGCGTAAGCCACAGAGCCACGTCACGGCACCCTGTAATCTGTGGTCCTAACACTAAAATTTGGGTGTCCCCACAGTGGAGGCACATGCATTCTAATGGATAAGTGAGGGCAGGTGGACTGAAGGGAGCCCACCCCTTCTTAAAGGTACAGGGCACACCAAACACCCAGCAGGTAGCACAATGGCTGCAAAGGTGCTGGTGCGTTGCTGGACCAATACACACACCCACGTGATTGCAAAAAACTTGCCACCACCCTCACTTATAGCTGGCTATTGCAGTAAGAGGCATTGGAAGGCCACAAACAGATAACAACAAAACCTGGGGAATGCCCAGGAAAAAATTCCAAGCCTACTTACCACCAGCTCGCAGACAACCAATTGACCTGTCTAACAGTGCGTTAAAAACAGGGGTTCAGTCCGCACGCATTTATCTGTTTGTGGCCTTCCAATGCCTCTTACTGCAATAGCCAGCTATAAGTGAGGGTGGTGGCAAGTTTTTTGCAATCACGTGGGTGTGTGTATTGGTCCAGCAACGCACCAGCACCTTTGCAGCCATTGTGCTACCTGCTGGGTGTTTGGTGTGCCCTGCACCTTTAAGAAGGGGTGGGCTCCCTTCAGTCCACCTGCCCTCACTTATCCATTAGAATGCATGTGCCTCCACTGTGGGGACACCCAAATTTTAGTGTTAGGACCACAGATTACAGGGTGCCGTGACGTGGCTCTGTGGCTTACGCATGCGTTTGCAAATGCGTGCGGACTGAACCCCTGTTTTTAACGCACTGTTAGACAGGTCAATTGGTTGTCTGCGAGCTGGTGGTAAGTAGGCTTGGAATTTTTTCCTGGGCATTCCCCAGGTTTTGTTGTTATCTGTTTGTGGCCTTCCAATGCCTCTTACTGCAATAGCCAGCTATAAGTGAGGGTGGTGGCAAGTTTTTTGCAATCACGTGGGTGTGTGTATTGGTCCAGCAACGCACCAGCACCTTTGCAGCCATTGTGCTACCTGCTGGGTGTTTGGTGTGCCCTGTACCTTTAAGAAGGGGTGGGCTCCCTTCAGTCCACCTGCCCTCACTTATCCATTAGAATGCATGTGCCTCCACTGTGGGGACACCCAAATTTTAGTGTTAGGACCACAGATTACAGGGTGCCGTGACGTGGCTCTGTGGCTTACGCATGCGTTTGCAAATGCGTGCGGACTGAACCCCTGTTTTTAACGCACTGTTAGACAGGTCAATTGGTTGTCTGCGAGCTGGTGGTAAGTAGGCTTGGAATTTTTTCCTGGGCATTCCCCGGGTTTTGTTGTTATCTGTTTGTGGCCTTCCAATGCCTCTTACTGCAATAGCCAGCTATAAGTGAGGGTGGTGGCAAGTTTTTTGCAATCACGTGGGTGTGTGTATTGGTCCAGCAACGCACCAGCACCTTTGCAGCCATTGTGCTACCTGCTGGGTGTTTGGTGTGCCCTGTACCTTTAAGAAGGGGTGGGCTCCCTTCAGTCCACCTGCCCTCACTTATCCATTAGAATGCATGTGCCTCCACTGTGGGGACACCCAAATTTTAGTGTTAGGACCACAGATTACAGGGTGCCGTGACGTGGCTCTGTGGCTTACGCATGCGTTTGCAAATGCGTGCGGACTGAACCCCTGTTTTTAACGCACTGTTAGACAGGTCAATTGGTTGTCTGCGAGCTGGTGGTAAGTAGGCTTGGAATTTTTTCCTGGGCATTCCCCAGGTTTTGTTGTTATCTGTTTGTGGCCTTCCAATGCCTCTTACTGCAATAGCCAGCTATAAGTGAGGGTGGTGGCAAGTTTTTTGCAATCACGTGGGTGTGTGTATTGGTCCAGCAACGCACCAGCACCTTTGCAGCCATTGTGCTACCTGCTGGGTGTTTGGTGTGCCCTGTACCTTTAAGAAGGGGTGGGCTCCCTTCAGTCCACCTGCCCTCACTTATCCATTAGAATGCATGTGCCTCCACTGTGGGGACACCCAAATTTTAGTGTTAGGACCACAGATTACAGGGTGCCGTGACGTGGCTCTGTGGCTTACGCATGCGTTTGCAAATGCGTGCGGACTGAACCCCTGTTTTTAACGCACTGTTAGACAGGTCAATTGGTTGTCTGCGAGCTGGTGGTAAGTAGGCTTGGAATTTTTTCCTGGGCATTCCCCAGGTTTTGTTGTTATCTGTTTGTGGCCTTCCAATGCCTCTTACTGCAATAGCCAGCTATAAGTGAGGGTGGTGGCAAGTTTTTTGCAATCACGTGGGTGTGTGTATTGGTCCAGCAACGCACCAGCACCTTTGCAGCCATTGTGCTACCTGCTGGGTGTTTGGTGTGCCCTGTACCTTTAAGAAGGGGTGGGCTCCCTTCAGTCCACCTGCCCTCACTTATCCATTAGAATGCATGTGCCTCCACTGTGGGGACACCCAAATTTTAGTGTTAGGACCACAGATTACAGGGTGCCGTGACGTGGCTCTGTGGCTTACGCATGCGTTTGCAAATGCGTGCGGACTGAACCCCTGTTTTTAACGCACTGTTAGACAGGTCAATTGGTTGTCTGCGAGCTGGTGGTAAGTAGGCTTGGAATTTTTTCCTGGGCATTCCCCAGGTTTTGTTGTTATCTGTTTGTGGCCTTCCAATGCCTCTTACTGCAATAGCCAGCTATAAGTGAGGGTGGTGGCAAGTTTTTTGCAATCACGTGTGTGTGTGTATTGGTCCAGCAACGCACCAGCACCTTTGCAGCCATTGTGCTACCTGCTGGGTGTTTGGTGTGCCCTGTACCTTTAAGAAGGGGTGGGCTCCCTTCAGTCCACCTGCCCTCACTTATCCATTAGAATGCATGTGCCTCCACTGTGGGGACACCCAAATTTTAGTGTTAGGACCACAGATTACAGGGTGCCGTGACGTGGCTCTGTGGCTTACGCATGCGTTTGCAAATGCGTGCGGACTGAACCCCTGTTTTTAACGCACTGTTAGACAGGTCAATTGGTTGTCTGCGAGCTGGTGGTAAGTAGGCTTGGAATTTTTTCCTGGGCATTCCCCAGGTTTTGTTGTTATCTGTTTGTGGCCTTCCAATGCCTCTTACTGCAATAGCCAGCTATAAGTGAGGGTGGTGGCAAGTTTTTTGCAATCACGTGGGTGTGTGTATTGGTCCAGCAACGCACCAGCACCTTTGCAGCCATTGTGCTACCTGCTGGGTGTTTGGTGTGCCCTGTACCTTTAAGAAGGGGTGGGCTCCCTTCAGTCCACCTGCCCTCACTTATCCATTAGAATGCATGTGCCTCCACTGTGGGGACACCCAAATTTTAGTGTTAGGACCACAGATTACAGGGTGCCGTGACGTGGCTCTGTGGCTTACGCATGCGTTTGCAAATGCGTGCGGACTGAACCCCTGTTTTTAACGCACTGTTAGACAGGTCAATTGGTTGTCTGCGAGCTGGTGGTAAGTAGGCTTGGAATTTTTTCCTGGGCATTCCCCAGGTTTTGTTGTTATCTGTTTGTGGCCTTCCAATGCCTCTTACTGCAATAGCCAGCTATAAGTGAGGGTGGTGGCAAGTTTTTTGCAATCACGTGGGTGTGTGTATTGGTCCAGCAACGCACCAGCACCTTTGCAGCCATTGTGCTACCTGCTGGGTGTTTGGTGTGCCCTGTACCTTTAAGAAGGGGTGGGCTCCCTTCAGTCCACCTGCCCTCACTTATCCATTAGAATGCATGTGCCTCCACTGTGGGGACACCCAAATTTTAGTGTTAGGACCACAGATTACAGGGTGCCGTGACGTGGCTCTGTGGCTTACGCATGCGTTTGCAAATGCGTGCGGACTGAACCCCTGTTTTTAACGCACTGTTAGACAGGTCAATTGGTTGTCTGCGAGCTGGTGGTAAGTAGGCTTGGAATTTTTTCCTGGGCATTCCCCAGGTTTTGTTGTTATCTGTTTGTGGCCTTCCAATGCCTCTTACTGCAATAGCCAGCTATAAGTGAGGGTGGTGGCAAGTTTTTTGCAATCACGTGGGTGTGTGTATTGGTCCAGCAACGCACCAGCACCTTTGCAGCCATTGTGCTACCTGCTGGGTGTTTGGTGTGCCCTGTACCTTTAAGAAGGGGTGGGCTCCCTTCAGTCCACCTGCCCTCACTTATCCATTAGAATGCATGTGCCTCCACTGTGGGGACACCCAAATTTTAGTGTTAGGACCACAGATTACAGGGTGCCGTGACGTGGCTCTGTGGCTTACGCATGCGTTTGCAAATGCGTGCGGACTGAACCCCTGTTTTTAACGCACTGTTAGACAGGTCAATTGGTTGTCTGCGAGCTGGTGGTAAGTAGGCTTGGAATTTTTTCCTGGGCATTCCCCAGGTTTTGTTGTTAACGGTAATCGTAGGGAGTCCACCCAACATGTTTCGGCTAACGAGCCTTCATCTGGGGTGTGGAGCCCCCCTACCTCACCGCTATTTAAACTAGAAATGACCCCCACTGAGAGTGTCACAACACAGGAAGTGCCCCACTGATATCACTTACGGTTCAAAGGAAAAAAAGGGTGTGTGTATAAGTTATAATGTTCTAGTCAGTGGTATTAAGCCACAAGTGCCAGTTTAATAGCATTCCAGTGTGAAAATAATAAAACAATAAATGAAACAAAAAAAGGACTTCAATATTAGTAATATGGCCATCCGACCCGGAAGTGCTCGGAATATAACCAAGCCTCGGGGTCAGCATGGCCAAATAGGCAGATCAGAGCGCCATCGCGCTCCGCCCGCCAGGCGTGTCCTGATGACATGGCCATGCGCAATAGCGGAAGTCACAGGGAAGTGTCCGCTTGCGCATCAAGCCTCGCTCTCAGTCAGCGTGTCCATAGGCCAGAGCGTCATCACGCCCCGCCTATCGGATTCGACATCTGGAAATTAGATCGAGCCCGTCAAGGTCGAATGCTGCGCACGCGCATTCGCCCCTCGGGAGTCGGCTACGTCACCACGCCAGCTCGTCTACTACACCTAATTCAACTTCCTGTAGTTAGGGGGAGGGCCCCAACAAGTCGGGGAAGGCCGGGACCACATCCCGGCGATCACCTAACCCGGGTCAGGTGTCAGCAAAGGTTGAAGTATTAAAAACCTGGAATGCGACACAAATTATGAACGTCTACACATTCGGAATGAAAAATAAATTAAAATTAAAAATAATGCTGATAATTGTATGGGGGCAGTAACCACAACCATACAGTGTTTAAAAAGCGACACTACCAATGGGGGCATCCCGAACAATGTAATGCACCATAAACAAAGAGGGCTGCCAATAACAGAAATACCATTAAACCAGGAGGCATCCACCAGGATACACAGATAGATGTAAGGTAGTGGTATAATGTCCGATATGGTATAATGTCGCAACATGAAATATGTTATCAAAAACTAACTAACATTAGTGTAAAAATTAATTAAAAAAGTATATACACCTAAAAACAATATAAAAATGGTATGGAAATGAAAATAAAAAAATGTATATAATTAAGAGAGATCACAGATAGTTATGCCTGGTTGATAAATGAATTAACGATTATTGGTGCAGCGCTGTACTCATTTCCCATTGAATCCACATATCAGGAGTATGAAATACTGGGGTAACAAACACTTTAATGTTTGAGTAGAATATCTACACTTTTGGAGTGTTTAAAAACTCTTAAATATATAAAAAAAGATGTAAATGGATCTGCACTAACAATTAATTGTAATTGCCCATTACAGCCTACTAGTAGAAAGAAGCGCCAAAACAAAATATAGGCTTGTGTCGACAAGCTTAAAGCTTGTGTTGATGGCATCATTTTGACATCAGTTTGAGAGGCTTCTGAGATCATTCAGAATGCATTGACAGGTGCCTTTAACTTGCAGTCAACCTCCTTCTAACCTGCATTTGACAAGATTTATATTACCATAGACTTGTGTGAGAATGCAAAATACCATTTGAAATGAATGAAAACCATCAACAAAAGCCCTATATGTACCTTGGCTTTAGGGTGGAACAGTAATGATTCAGTGGTTATTTATTGAAAGTCTTTATTACCATTCCACCACAACACCCAAGAAAAAATATACTATTTGGGCACCTCTGCTACTTACAGGCTGTTTTGCATACCTACACCTCTTCAATTACACTGATGTCTACAACAGGAACAAAAACAAGGTTTTCCTGAGCAAGGAGTGCAACCACGGGCCAATCTAGAAACCCATGTGGAAACAGAAGCGTTTCCCAAAGCCACAGCACCGGGCTGCGTTGCAGTTTATCACAACCTCTCAGATGTACATTACACTTACAAGCATTTGAACTTTTCTGATACAATAATTTTTATCTAAAGATTAACAATAACAAAACAACAGGTCACCCATGCAGAGGGATCATAATAAGAAAGCAAAAAATAGTAACATAGATAAATACACATATGACGTATACACATATGAACATATTAATTCTTCAAAATGTTTGGAACAACCTACCTGATAAGTTCCTTAACCGCTTGCCGCCCGCCGGCTGTCATATGATGGCCAGGCAGCGCGGCTCTCATTCTGGGAGGGTGTCATATGATGCCCTCGCCTTCCCGGCCCACCAGGGGGCGCGCGCGTGCCACAGACGGCACTCACGCGCGCCTGCCATGTCACTGGTGACCTGATGCGCGTGCCCGGCAGTGGCGATGTTCGCCGGGCACCCGCGATTGCTTGGTAACAGAGCAGGACCGTGGATCTGTGTGTGTAAACAGATCCACGTCCTGTCAGGGGAGAGGAGACAGATGGTGTGTTCTCAGTACAGAGGAAGACCAAACGGTCTCCTCCCCTTGTGAGTCCCCTCCCCCTACAGTTAGAATCACTCCCTAAGAAACATAATTAATCCCTTGATCACCCCCTAGTGTTAACCCCTTCCCTGCTAGTCACGTTTATACAGTAATCAGTGCATTTTTATAGCACGGATCGCTGTATTAATGTAAATGTGAATGGTCCCAAAATAGTGTCAAAAGTATCCGATATGCCCGCCGCAATATCGCAGTCACGATAAAAATCACAGATTGCCGCCATTACTAGTAAAAAAAAAAAATAATAATAAAAATGCTATAAATCTATCCCCTATTTTGTAGACGCTATAACTTTTGTGCAAACCAATCAATACACGCTTATTGCGATTTTTTTTACCAAAAATATGTAGAAAAATACATATCGACCTAAACTGAGGTAAAAATTTGTTTAAAAAAAAATTGGATCTTTATTATAGCAAAAAGTAAAAAAATATTGTGTTTTTTTCAAACTTGTCACTATTCTTTTGTTTATAGCGCAAAAAATAAAAACCGCATAGGTGATCAAATACCACCAAAAGAAAGCTGTATTTGTGGGGAAAAAAATGATAACACTTTCATTTGGGTACAGTGCTGCATGACCGCGCAATTGTCATTCAAAGTGTGACAGCACTGAAAGCTGAAAAATGGCTTGGGCAGGAAGGGGGTGAAAGTGCCCTGTATTGAGGTGGTTAAAGTGTAAGTGTACCTAGAAGACTTGAAGAATTGATGCTGTTTTGAATGCAAATGTGGTCACACCAAATATTGATTTGATTTGGATTTCTTATATGTTCATTTACTTTCCATTTTGTTATATGATAGAAATAAACTATTGACAACTCTATTTCTGAAAGCATTCTTAATTTACAGCATTTTTCACACTTGCCTAAGACTTTTGCACAGTATTGTAAATATATAAAGAAGAGGAAAAAAAAAATTGATCGCACACTTGAATCCAAAAGATGCTGTAGTGATTTCTTTATTGTCGTGAGCCAGACAAAATTGCAATGATGATCAGTTGACGCGTTTCACACAAAAAGAACCATGCTTGTTCACTGTAAATATATATACAGTATCTCACAAAAGTGAGTACACCCCTCACATTTTTGTAAATATTTTATTATATCTTTTCATGTGACAACACTGAAGAAATGACACCTTGCTACAATATAAAGTAGTGAGTGTACAGCTTGTATAACAGTGTAAATTTGCTGTACCCTCAAAATAACTCAACACACAGCTATGAGCCCTCATGCACACTGAACGTTAAAATAAAGTTATAAAAACATCAGTAGCTTTGCAGTGAGTTTTTCAACTTTTTTCAACGTTTTTGCAATAGCGTTTTTTTAGCGTTTATTAGCGTTTTTTAAATTTTTTTTTCTTTTTCAATGGATTTTGAGCGTTTATCAACGTTTATCAGCATTTATCAACGTTAGAGCGTTTTTACAGCTGAAAAACGTCTCTCAGAACCCACTAGTTTTTTTTTTTTTTTACTGCTCAAAAACGTTACTGCCCAAAACTGCTGATAACAGCCTATGTGTGCATGGACACATAGGATAACATCATGGAGAGTTTAATAACTGTAGAAAAAAACATCTACTGCCAAAAACAGCTGCTGTAAAAACGTCCAAAAATGTCCAGTGTGCATTAGGCCTTAATGTGTAAACCGCTGGCAACAAAAGTGAGTACACCCCTAAGTGAAAATGTCCAAATTTTGCCCAAAATGTCAATATTTTGTGTGGCCATCATTATTTTCCAGCACTGCCTTAACCCTCTGGGGCATGGAGTTCCCCAGAGCTGCACAGGTTGCCACTGGGGTCTTCTTCCACTCCACCATGACAACATCACGGAGCTGGAGGATGTTAGAGACCTTGCGCTCCTCCACCTTCCATTTGAGGATGCCCCACAGATGCTCAATAGGGTTTAGTTCAACCTCTGCAGCAATGCTGGCAGCACTCATATGTCTATTTCCCAAAGACAACCTCTGGATATGACACTGAGCATGTGCACTCAACTGCTTTGGTCGACCATGGTGAGGTCTGTTCTGAGTGGAACCTGTCCTGTTAAACCGCTGTATGGTCTTGGCTACCGTGCTGCAGCTCAGTTTCAGGGTCTTGACAATCTTCTTATAGCCTAAGCCATCTTTATGTAGAGCAACAATTATTTTTTTCAGAACTTCAGAGAGTTCTTTGACATGAGGTGCAATGTTGAACTTCCAGTGACCAGTATGAGAGAGTGAGAGTGATAACACCAAATTTAACACACCTGCTACCCTATTCACACCTGAGACCTTGTAACACTAACGAGTCACATGACACCGGGGAGGGAAAATTGCTAATTGGGCCAAATTTGGACATTTTCACTTAGGGTGTAATCACATTTGTTGCCAGCGGTTTAGACAATAATGGCTGTGTGTTGAGTTATTACTACTTTACATTGTAGCACATTTTGTAATTTCTTCAGTGTTGTCACATGAAAAGATATAATAAAATATTTACAAAAAATGTGAGGGATGTACTCACTTTAGTGAGATACTGTATACAAACAGACTATATTACCAAAAGTATTGGGATGTCTGCCTTTACATGTACATTACCTTTAATGGCATCTCAGTCTTAGTCCATAGGGTTCAATATTGAGTTGGCACACCCTTTGTAGCTATAACAGCTTCAACTCTTCTGAGAAGGCTGTCCACAAGGTTTAGGAGTGTGTCTATGGGAATGTTTGACCATTCTTCCAGAAGTGCATTTTTGAGGTCAGGCACTGATGTGGATGAGAAGGCTTGGTTGGCAGTCTCAGTTCTAATTCATCCCAAAGGTTGTCTATTGGGTTGAGGTCAGGACTCTGTTCAGGCCAGTCAAGTTCCTCCACCCTAAAATTGCTCATCCATGTCTTTATGGACCTTGCTTTGTGCACTGGTCAAAATCATTTGGTGGAAGGGGGAATTATGATGTGGGGTTGTGTTTCAGGGGTTCAGCTTGGCCCCTTAGTTCCAGTGAAGGTAACTTTTAAGGCATCAGCATACCAAGACATTTTGAACAATTTCATGCTCCCAACTTTGTGGGAACATATTTCCATAGACACACTCCTTAACTTTGTGGACAGCCTTCCCAGAAGAGTTGAAGCTGTTATTGCTGCAAAGGGTGGGCCAACTTGGTATTAAACCCTACGGACTAAGACTGGGGATGCCATTAAAGTTCATGTCCGTGTAAAGGCAGGCATCACAATACTTTTGACAATATAGTGTACGTACTATATTCAGAAACCAATAACAATATAGCGGGAGGGTTACCTTTACTTTTGCCTAGTGTTAATTAATTTGTATTTTTATAGTAAGCCACATATTCTATGTATCTACATTGCATTAATGTTTTATATCATGTGTGGTTTCCCTACATTTTATGTGCAACTAAACAAACCTCTGAAACTGAGCCATTGATTCTCACATATAATTGTTTTACTCTGTTAGTGCATCAATCATTGCTTTGTTTATTATTTTGAATGAATGGTCATTGTGAGTTTCTGTATTAAACTGTCACCCACCACGCTAGTCTAGATGATTAATGTTGCTTTTCGCAAACAGTGCATGTTTCCCAAGTAATGACAACTAAGTTAATCAGTAGTATGATTTACTTTTGTGTCCTATGCATTTTACACTGTTGAGCAATTTCAGAATGTGGTTTATATAGCTTCTATACCAACTCTGAAGCATTCGCTGCTTGTGGAGTACAGTATGGAAAAATGATCACATAATTTGCCTTCGTAGAGCGCAGTGTTTTACATCCAGTGAAAATAAAGGGTGGAGAGCTGGGCTCTCTGGCGAAGGTGGATGTTTTATCCCAGGGGTCCACAAAATTTGTAAACAAAGGGTCAGTTCAATGTCCTTTATACTTTGGGAGGTGCAAACCTTGGCTAGTGGGAATAGAAAATGCCCCAGCATTTGTGATCAGTGGAAATTGAAAATGTCCCTGTGCTTTTGATCAGTGGAGGCAAAAAATTCCCCAGAGTTTGTTGTCAAAGGGAATAAAAAAGTCACCTAGCGCCTGTGATCATAGGGAGGAGGAACAATGCCCAACCAATGTCAGTGGAAAGAATAGTGCCCTTTTGTTGGTATCAGTGGGAGGAATATTGTCCTATCAATAGTGCCAGTAGGAGGAATTATGATCCATTGCTGGTGTCAGGGGGAGGAATTTTAACTCATGAATTTTACCAGTGGGAAGAATGTTAGAAATTCTGTATGAAGCCCTACAGCACAAACAGACAGTACACAGTCCACATGAGCTTTGCTGCTTAACTGCAGACAGAAAACAAGAACTTTTTTTATACATCGAAAAGACATAGAGTTTACCATAGAGCAACTACAAAATTATAAACACTGCCATCGACTGGTTGAAGAATAGATCTTTACTAAATACTGATGTACAGTAGTTGTTGCACAAAATACAATTCTGTCTTTCAACACCCCCAGTCAACAACTACTCAGTTCTCAGTTTTGTCAAAGCATCTGATCCACTTTTGTTTCTCATGGGTTGGAAGTTTTTGCATCTCATCCCATGAATCTGGCTCTGGTTTTAATGCTACGCAAGCAACACGTTTGGCTGGGATGCCTTTAATGCTTCTGGTGGATTTCCTGATTGAAGCCTCTTGTGGCCTGGTTTCTTCTTTTACAGCATGTTGATTGTCTGCGTTAATTTCTTTTTCTTCTTTTACAGCATTTTGATTGTCTGCGTTAATTTCTGTTTCTGTGTCAATTTGTTGCTTATCTTCATTTGATACTAATGTGGAATTTCCCTAAGTTTGAACAGTTTGTCTTAGTTCATGAAATTTTTAACACACTAAAGTTTAATTTGCAATTACACGGGTGGTTACCTTTTTTGTTTCTTAATGTAGAATTCTGTATCCCTTTTGAAATTCACTGTACCCCACAAGTACACCTTTCTTTGCAAAAAACTTTCCAAAATCCCATTTTGTAAGTTTTTCTTTTGGGATGTGCACATAGACTTTGCTTTCAAAAATGTTTACATGGTTCAAATTTGGGGCCCTTCCATGCCACAGTTCATACAGAGTTTTCTCAGTTGATTTTCCTGGTAGTTGACTTTGGGGATAGCATGCAGTCATAATTTCCTCCCCCCAGTATGTGGTTGGCATAGCTGCATCAAACAGCATGATTATTCCATTCTCACATAGAGTATGGTTCATTCTTTCTGCTACTCCATTTTGTTCTGGGTTGTGTGGTACAGTAGTTTGAAATATTATGCCAGGCTTTCTGTATGTTCAGTTCCATTGGCTGTGAACAATATACTCTGTATTTTGCCAAGTTGTTTGCCAAATACTGTTTGAGTTTCTCTGGTACTTCACTTTTGTTGTGTAACAGATATAGTGTAGTATACCGGGAGTAATCATCTATAAAAGTAAGAAAAAACCTCTTCTTTCCCGGAGTCAATTTTTCCATTGGACTGCAAAGATCTGAATGAATTAAGTCCAGAGGTTTCTTAGTTCTGCTGTTACTCTGCTTTGGAAAGGCTCTTCTTGTAATTTTGTCCTTTTATACAGCTGGCGCATTTCATTGTTTGATCAATCACATGGACTAATTTTTATTCCACTTGCATAGTCATTCTCAGTTAATTTCTTTATTATGTCAGGACCAGGGGCGGATCCGGGGGGGGGGGGGCAACAGGGCAATTGCCCCCCGAAATAATAGCACACACACTCTGAATGTAATTGTCTCCTGCGCTCCGCTGCCGGCCCAAGTCTCTCTCTCACATGTGCCGATCAGTGGCGCTGAGAGAGAGACTCGCGTGTGGTACGTACGGGCGGCAGTGGTCACTGACACTGAAGGAAAGATAGGTGGGTGGAGCCTCTTCCCAGCACTCGTTGCTAGATGCCAGGCCCTGGCATTAGCAACGAGTGACGTCACGGTCAGTCACACTCACACTGCAGTGAGTGAGTCATGGCGTTACGTCGGAGGTCGGACTCGAGTCTCTCAGAGCCGACTGACGTGACAGTGTGACAGGGCCCGGAGCGGGCGGCTGGCGTGTGACTGAGGCTGAGCGAGGCAGTGAGCAGGCAGGTGTTGAAGCCGCTCCCCTTCTGATAATGTGACTGAAGGGACGTTGCGTCGTGGCCATCTTGGTACTCCCGCACTCGTCCACATATTTCACTAAATAAGCTGAGTTTACTGTTAAAAATAACTGTGAAAAGCAAGACTCCGGTGGGTGTATAAAGATGTTTGCTTGGCGACTTCTAACTCTAGTCTTACTGCTGACAAGTGAGGGTGTACCAAGATGGCCGCAATGCAACATGCTTTTGCATGCATATTCTGATGAGTTACAATATCTCTCACTGCCCGCCCTCACTCTGGGACACATCCACTGGTAACTTGGCAAGTGACAATCCGCATGTTGTGGCAGGCGACATTGGCAAGTGACAATCCGCATCTTGTGGCAGGCGACATTGGCAAGTGACAATCTGCATGTTGTGGCAGGCGACATTGGCAAGTGACAATCCGCATCTTGTGGCAGGTGACATTGGCAAGTGACAATCCGCATCTTGTGGCAGGCGACATTGGCAAGTGACAATCCGCATGTTGTGGCAGGCGACATTAGCAAGTGACAATCCGCATCTTGTGGCAGGTGACATTGGCAAGTGACAATCCGCTTGTTGTGGCAGGCGACATTGGCAAGTGACAATCCACATCTGGTGGCAGGCGACATTGGCAAGTGACATGCTGCATCTGGTGGCAGGCGACGGTAGCAAGTGACACGCTCAGGGCTCCCAATGATTCTGCATTATGGTGAGTTGAACGATTTCATTTTACATTACAATGTAATAATATAAATAATGCGCCTCAATCATCCTGACACCACATCAACCATGGTGCTGTGATGATTGAAGCGCCAACACCAGCCATTGCCCCGACAAATTGCGCACAATATTTAATGGCGGTGCCCCTCCTGAGACTAGGCTCTGGATCCGCCCCTGGTCAGGACTTCTGTGTCCAAGTTGTCTGTGCCATGTGTGAATCCAGTTTGAAAATTTTTACTCCTTGGCAGTATTAACCACCTCATTGCAGTTCAGCTGATACAGTTCATCTGTAATTTTAGCCTTTGCAAGTAAGATATCCCCTTTTGTGATGGGACAACTGTCCTCTTGGAAGGTCACTACATTGCCTTGTTTAGTGTGCTTCTTCACTGACAAAAGATTAGTTTCAAGAGCAGGGATAGAGGGGACATTTTTGACAGGAATCTTTCTGGTGACACTCTGGGAAATAGGACAGTAAAGAAAACCATCTCCTATTTCTTCTAATTCCATTATTTGCCCATTAGCTGTGGTGATTTTTTTCTGTTTTACTGTGGTCAAGATGAATAAAGAAGTAATTTGTCACGTGACTTGTAGCTCCTGAATCAACACACAACGGCTGCAAAGACGAGGTGAAACTTTTGGATTGAAAAACAATTTTTATTATCTGCAGAAAAATTTGTTTCTTCCTTCACAATTTTGGCCTTTTGTAGTCTAGTTTTTTTTTTGCATTCTAGCTTTCCAGATTCTGCAGTCTGCTTTTCAGTGACCTTTTTTTCTTGCACACAAAACATTCACGTGTTTCTTGTTGCATGTTACTGTTTTTACTCCTATTTTTCATCTTTTTTATACAAAACCGAGTGTCGACGCAGCGGCCATCTTGAAAATATGTCTATAAATAAGGGAGAAAAACAAACAAGCGGCCATTTTAGCTTTTCCCATGTGGGGTTAGCTTCTTCACCCCCGCAATATTTTCTTTTTGCAGCCCCCTTTTCACTCACTATGAGCACTATATCCCTAAAGAAGTCTATTTTTAGACTAAATATGTAGGTTTTTTCTTTGAGAAATTTTTTGGGAGTCACCTCCTATTTTGGGGGAAATTTTCTTTTGGATTGTGGGTTTTTTCATTGCTTTTGTGGGGGTATAGTTACATAGTTACATAGTAGGTGAGGTTGAAAAAAGACAAGTTCATCATGTCCAACCTATGTGTGTGATTATATGTCAGTATTACATTGTATATCCCTGTATGTTGTGGTCATTCAGGTGCTTATCTAATAGTTTTTTGGAAAACTATCGATCCTCCCCGCTGAGACCACCGCCTGTAGAAGGGAGTTCCACATCCTTGCCGCTCTTACAGTAAAGAACCCTCTACGTAGTTTAAGGTTGGACGGACCAGCACGCTATCAAATTTAAAATCGCCACCAACACCACCCTCCAAAAATGGAATCACGCAATAACAACACACTGGTCTAGATCTCAGAAGAAATTACACTCTGAACTCTTCAAAACCCCATTATCAAACAAAATAGCAACGCTAGATTTAAACTACTCAACTGAACAAACACTCAACTCCTTAAACAAGGCATTACTACAAACAGCAAACTCAGTGGCTCCAAAACACAGAACACTCATCCGCAAAAAAAACTCGGGATGGTTTACTGGCACCCTTACTCTACTGAAGCACGAACGCAGAAGAGCTGAAAGAGCCTGGAGAAGAAATTCTACTAAGGAAAACCACTCAAACTACAAAGTTCTCACCGAGAAATATCACAAAGCAATCTTCAAAGCAAAAAAAGAACATTTCTCGAACACTATCTCAACAGCCTTAAACCACCCTTGGGAACTTTTCAAAATAGTCGCCCAGACTATGAACCCAACCTGCCTAGAGCCCCCAGCAAATGAAACTCAAGAATTTTGCAATGAGTTATCAGACTTTTTCATCGACAATATCGACAGCATCCGGAAAACAATTCAACAGAAAAAAACAACCAACCTCAATCAACGAAAGCAAAAAGAGGAAATCGATACGAACATCACACAAGGACCGAAATTCTCGCTAATCCCAATCACCACTGACAGCACCAAAAACATCATCAGAAGCCTCAGAGACAGCACTTCGCCAAACGACATAATTCCCACAAAACTTCTGAAAGAATGTTCCGACATCCTCGCTCCCACTATAACACATCTCATAAATCATTCAAAGAAGGGACTGTCCCGATCGCCCTCAAGCAAGGCATCGTAAAACCTCTTCTAAAGAAACCCAACCTCAACCCTAAAGACCCCAACTACCGCAGACTGATAACAAGTCTTAACACCATCTCCAAGGTCATGGAGAAAGCAGTCGTACAACAGCTACAACTCCACCTGGACACACACAAACTCTTGGACCCCCTGCAATCAGGCTTCCGCCCAGGCCATGGCCTCGAAGCTGCAATTGATGGAGAATCAAGTCTCCTGGTACTATTGGACCTCAGCGCAGCGTTCGATACAGTGGACCACAACACCCTACTCATCCGCCTCACAGAAGTAGCAGGAGTCACAGATTCAGAGCTACAATGGTTCGCATTGTTCCTGGAAAATCGCTCTGACAGTGAAATTAGGAGCCTTCACCTCTGAAACTCAGGCAATATCGTATGAGTCCCTCAAGGGTCACCTTTATCACCAGTCCTGGATGACTACTAGCTACCTCAAACTTAACGGATCCAAAACAGAGCTTCTTCTACTACACGCAAACCAAAATACAAAAAACAAGAACCCTTAGACACCGTCCACCGTCTTTGGACAGACCATTGCCCCAAGCACCAAAGTCAAAAGTCTTGGAGTCATTTTTGACTCAGAAATGTCAATAGATGCACAAATTGGATCAGTAGTCAGCGGAACTCACCACCTTCTTCGCCTGCTGCGCAGACTTATCCCCTTCATTCCAAAAGAGGACAAAGTGGCAGTAGTGGGAACTATCATTAACTCCCAAATCGACTACGCAAACTCCCTCTACACCGGACTACCTAAATACCATATTGCACGCCTACAACTCATCCAAAACACTGCAGCAAGACTGATAACAAGAAAAAAACCCTGGGAATCCATTTCCCCATTCCTGAGGAGCCTACATTGGCTAACCATAAAGGGTCGGATCACATTCAAGACCCTCTACCTCACCCACAAATGCCTACATGGAAACATGCCTCAATACCTATGCGAGAAAATAAAACGCTACGTACCTAATCGCAGTCTTCGATCAGCCCTCCAAAACCTCCTCCATGTTCCCAAATCCCGCTACAAATCAAAGGGAGAACGAAGATTCGCAGTCCAAGGACCACGGGTATGGAACACTCTACCGACCAACATCCGTATGGAAGAAAACCATCAGGCCTTCAGGAAGAAACTCAAGACCTACCTCTTCTAACAAGCTGGACCCACAGGATGGACCAAGCGCCTTGAGGCGATTCAGTTCGCATTTGCAGCCTTATACAAGTCATTCATTCATTCACTCAAGGTTAAACCTCTTTTCTGCTAATTTTAATGAGTGGCCACGTGTCTTGTTAAACTCCCTTCCGCGAAAAAGTTTTATCCCTATTGTGGGGTCACCAGTATGGTATTTGTAAATTGAAATCTTATCCCGTCTCAAGCTTCTCTTCTCCAGAGAGAATAAGTTCAGTGCTCGCAACCTTTCCTCATATCTAATATCCTCCAGACCCTTTATTAGCTTTGTTGCTCTATTTTGTACTCGCTCCATTTACAGTACATCCTTCCTGAGGACTGGTACCCAGAACTGGAAAGCATACTCTAGGTGCGGCCGGACCAGTGTCTTGTAGAGCGGGAGAATTATCGTTTTATCTCTGGAGTTGATCCTCTTTTTAATGCATGCCAATATTCTATTTACTTTGTTAGCAGCAGCTTTGCATTGCATGCCATTGCTAAGCCTTTTCCATCCTAGATTCCCCCAGAGGTCCCCCCGTGTAAGATTAGATTCATATTTTTGCCACCCAAATGCATTATTTTACATTTTTCTACATTAAACCTCATTTGCCATAGTGCTGCCCACTCCATTAATTTGTTCAGATCTTTTTGCAAGGTTTCCACATCCTGCGGAGAAGTTATTGCCCTGCTTGGCTTAGTATCGTCCGCAAATACAGAGATTGAACTGTTTACCCCATCCTCCAGGTTGTTTATGAACAAATTAAATAGGATTGTTCCCAGCACAGAACCCTGGGGGACCCCACTACCCACCCCTGACCATTCCGCGTATTCCCCATTTATTACCAGCCTCTGAACTCGCCCTTGTAGCCAATTTTCAATCCATGTACTCACCCTATGGTCCATGCCAACGCACCTTATTTTGTACAGTAAATGTTTATGGGGAACTGTGTCAAATGCTTTTGCAAAATCCAGATACACCACGTCTACGGGCCTTCCTTTATCTAGATGGCAACTCACCTCCTCATGGAAGGTTAATAGATTGGTTTGACAAGAACGATTCTTCATGAATCCATGCTGATTACTGTTAATGATACCGTTCTCATTACTAAAATCTTGTATATAGTCCCTTATTATCCCCTCCATGAGCTTGCATACTATTAATGTTAGGATAACTGATCTGTAATTCCCAGGTATGTATTTTGGGCCCTTTTTAAATATTGGTGCTACAATGGCTTTTCTCCAATCAGCTGGTACCATTCCAGTCAGTAGACTGTCAGTAAAAATTAGGAACAATGGTCTGGCAATAACGTGACTGAGTTCCCTAAGTAGCCTCAGATGCAAGCCATCTGGTCCCAGTGATTTATTAATGTTAAGTTTCCCAAGTCTAATTTTAATTTTGTTCTCTGTTAACCATGGAGGTGCTTCCTGTGATGTGTCATGAGGATAAACACTGCAGTTTTGGTTACTGAAGCCCCCGATTCCCTTATGAAGACTGAGAAGAAGAATGAATTCAATACCTCCCCATCCTTTGTAACCAGATGTCCTTCCTCATTCTTTATGGGGTCAATATGGTTTGTCCTCCCTTTTATACTGTTAACATACTTAAAGACTTTCTTGGAATTTTTTTTGCTCTACTCCGCTATGTGTCTTTTGTGTTCTATCTTAGCCCCCCTAATTGCATCCTTACATTTCTTGTTGCATTCTTTATAAAGTCTGAATCCTGATGATGATCCCTCAACCTCATATTTTTTGAAGGCCTTCTCCTTTGCTTTTATATGCATTTTTACATTGGAGTAAAACCATCCAGGACTGTTGTTCGCTCTTTTAAAATTATTACCCAATGGGATACATTGGCTAATGGCCTTATTTAATATGCTCTTAAAGCAAACCCATCTCTCCTCCGTGTTCTTTGTTCCTAAGATTTTATCCCAATTCATGCCTTTTAGCAAGGTTCGTAGTTTAGGGAAGTTGGCTCTTTTGAAACTCAGTGTCTTTGTATTCCCCTTAGGTTTCCTATTTGTGTGATTTATACTGAAGCCAATTGACCTGTGATCGCTGTTTCCTAAATTGCCCCGTATTTCCACATCCTTGATCAGGTCTGTTATGTTGGCACATGAAATTGTCCTGCAAGACATTTAGGAACTGGCAAAACCTTAGACAAATGCGTGGTTCCCTCTGCCCAGTTTATGTCTGGATAATTAAAATCCCCCATTATGATAACACTTCCCATCCTTGCTGCTAATCCAACTTGTGATAGGAGATCCGTATCCCCCCTCTTCCCTCAGATTAGGGGGCCTATAGCATACTCCCAGTATTATTTCCCCTTAGCTTCATCCCTCTGGAGCTCTACCCATAAGGATGCCACCTCCTCCCTAGCTCCCTTAGTGATGTAATCTATCACAATTACTTGTACATAATTCTTGATATATAGGCATACTCCCCCTCCCCCTTTTTTACCCTCTCTATCCCCGCGATAAAGGGTATATCCTTAAATGGTTGACAGCCAATCATGAGAGCTGTTGAACCAGGTCTCTGAAGTTCTCACAAAATCCAAATCCTCCTCGTACAACAGCTCCTGGCATTGGTGAACATGCCATGTAGTTTAGACCGGTCGCATACTAGCCTCTTATTGGGTGTTCCGAGATTGCAACTAGGACTTGTTACTATACTTACCTTGGGTTTATGTGCTTTAGTCAACCTACCACTAATGCCCCCAATACTACCCTCTGGAATATGTTCTGCGCTGACTGTCTCTACCTCTGGGCTCTCCTCCCCGTCGCCTAGTTTAAAAACCCCTCTAACTTTTTAGCCATCTTCACTCCCAGCAGATCTGCACCCTCCTCATTTAGGTGCAGTCCGTCCCTTCTATTGTACTGGTGTAAGGATGTTTATATTCCTTGAAATAGGAATAAAAGTGACCCAAATAAAAAAATAAAAAAAAACAGTGTAAAAATAAATAAAATAAATAAGAAAAAAAAAATGTTTAAAGCACCCCGTCCCAACAAGCTCGTGAGCAGAAACGAACGCATACGTGAGTAGCGCCTGCATATGAAAACGGTGGTCAAACCACACATGTGAGGTATCGCCGCGATCGTTAGAGCGAGAGCAATAATTCTAGCCCTAGACCTCCTCTGTAACTCAAAATATGCAGCCTGTAGAATTTTTTAAACGTCACCTATGGAGATTTTTAAGGGTAAAAGTTTGACGCCATTCCACGAGCGGGTGCAATTTTGAAGCGTGACATGTTGGGTATTAATTTGCTCGGCGTAACATTATCTTTCACAATATAAAAAAAATTGGGCTAACGTTACTGTTGTCTTATTTTTTTAGTCAAAAAAGTGATTTTTTTTCCCAAGAAAAGTGCGCTTGTAAGACCGCTGCACAAATACGGTGTGACAAAAAGTATTGCAATGACAGCCATTTTATTCTCTAGGGTGTTAGAAAAAAAAAAAGTAATTTTCTTGCAAAAAAAATGTGTTTTTAACTTGTAAACACCGAGTCTAAAAAAGAGGCCCGGTCTTAAAGTGGTTAAGACCTGTGGTCTTACAGGTGTGGGCTCACCCTGCATCTTGGTTGTGTTCTGACGCATGCAGCAAGCGCAAACTTTGCGTGCGCACTAGAGAGTTGTCTCGATAGGTGTATACAGCGGAGGTATGTCCATTTATTATAAATATATTAATCTGCAAATGAACATTTTGGATGGTATGTTAAGCAACATTTAAAGCATGTGAACAATAATTTGTTCAATGTTCACTCTTACCTTTCAATGGTATTGCATAGCTTTGTAGTGACTTGGAAAATTCTTGTCACTGGTGGTGCTCTTTTGTCCTGATGGGCCTCAACTGTATGGCAACTGCCTTGTGCAGGCTTTCAAAGTTCCAAAAGACATCAAGCTCTTTAAAATATACAGCATCAAAACTCGTGCGGTTGCACGTTTGGCAAATATATGCATCCCACAATTTCAGTCAAATGAAAAGATTATTTTTTTAAGTAAATGTAACTCAATTAGAATATGGAAATGTACATACCCTAAACGTTTTGTCTAGATTACTCAATATTATACATTATTTTTGTAAATGTAAAAGGTGTGTTTTAAGAACTAATGAAAATTAAGTAAGGTACTTAAAATATCAAAGTAAATGAATGAACATTTATTTTTATGTTAAAAATTATAAAATGTTTATGTTAAAATTACAAGCCAACAGAATAATTTTTATCAGTGTACCGACATGTGGTGAAAATTTCATGTCAATAGCACCTTTTGAAATATATTTACCTAGAAAAATGGTGACATGTTCAATACTTATTTTACCCGCTGTATCTCTGACTTCTCTGTTTTGGTGGAAAAGCTATTAATCTGAGATCTGCACAAGAAATGTGTTTTGAGTGGATGTAAAAGCAATGATAATGTTTAAAATATAGTCACCTATAACAGCTACCATTTGTTTGCTTAAAACAGTCAGAATGAGGGATAGTTATTGCTTGAAGATCAGTCAAAATGCTGCGACTCAGCTAATGGACTTTTCCTGAAATCTATTAGATGTGGTTGTCTGCTGAGTGTTTAAATCGTGACAGTTTGATGTGAAGTGTGAATGTCCTGATCATCTGTATATGTCTATGAGTATAGGTTAGTTAAGTAACGGCAAATAGAAAAGGCCAAGGACACTCAAATCAGCTAAACTGGTAGACCTTGTATGCACATGGGCATTAAGGGGTTGATTTACTAAAACTGGAGTGCAAAATCTGGTGCAGCTCTGCATAGAAACCAATCAGCTTCCAGGCTTTTTTGTCAAAGCTTAATTGAACAAGCTGAAGTTAAAAGTTGATGCTGCACCAGCAGAGCTGCACCTGATTTTACACTTTCCAGTCTTAGTAAATCAACCTCTAAGTGTTAGGTTTCTCATCTTCAACACTGGTACCATCATCACTGACACTGTTCAGTGTAATGCCCTGTACACACAGTCGGATTTCCGGACGGAAAATGTGCGATCGGAGCGTGTTGTCGGAAATTCCGACCGTGTGTGGGCTGCATCGGACATTTTCCATCGGATTTTCAGACACACAAAGTTTGAGAGCAGGCTATAAAATTTTCCGACAACAAAATCCGATCGCGTCAATTCTGACCGTGTGTGGCCAATTCCGACGCACAAAGTGCCACGCATGCTCAGAAGAAATTCCGAGACGGAACAGCTCGGTCTGGCAAAATTAGCATTCGGAATGGATATAGCACTTTCGTCAGGCTGCAATGTTTAAAATTGTTTAATACAGCACACTCTCTTCTTCTTTATAATGCTAGAAGAATGAAGTAGTTTTGCTGCTGATATTCACACAGACTTCTCACAAACTTCTTTCTTTATTATTTATCGTGATTTCATCAATATATTTTGATTTGTCACATCTGACAAAAAAGATATATATATTTTTTTGGGGGGTTTTATTTTTTTCAAGCCTGATCGTGTTATTTTTTTTTTTTTTAGTTTACGCGAGAATATTTTTGTGTGTGTTTTGTGTGTCAAGTTACCACAACACCATTATTATCTTGTATTATTTATTCTGAAGGAGATTGCTTGGTGTTGGTGTCTCTTAATTAATTAAAGAGACAATAATTTAATTAAAGTTAATTTCACATTGTATTTTAGAAATGTACCTGCCTCCTCACAAATAAACTGTCCTTTTTGAAGGAAAACACACATAGGGGAGTATAATTGAAACAAAAAATCCTTTATTAAGGGCTCAGAACCAAACAAAGAGGGAGGCAACGCTGGAGAAACAGCAGAAATTGGCGAAGCCTTTGGCCCTCAGGGCACACATCAATTCTTTTACAGCAAAATTGGTGGCCTGAGGAGTCCATATCTAAGTGAGTGCAGTCTGGTCCAGAAGTCCCAGAGATCATGAAAGCAGCAGATGACATGTGTTGTCCCCAGGCTGTGGTCATACAAGAGACTGCATCTTTTGCCAGACCAGACTGAACCCAGGCCATCACTCTCTGGTCTTCCTTAGACGCTTCCTTCCTGGCTGTGGCTCTGGTGTTGGAGGTGTGGCAGGAGGAGGAGTAGGACCTGGAGAAAGAGGAGGAGGAGGACCTGGAGGTAGAGGACCATGGGTGAGCTGACAAATGGGGTTTTCACATGTGAGTTGGCCCCTCAACCCCTTATTTAGAGCTTCCAAAATTACAAACTCACATAAGAGTCATTGGCCCTCCTCCATCTGCATCATTTTGCATGCAGTTAGCTCTGCAAAATCATCTTCCACACTGTGGGGTGTTCTGAGGGCCTCAGTAGCCTTCCAAAATAGGCCAATTGCTGCCTCCTCCAGGTTACTCCACTTCCTGCCACTTTTTCTTTGAAGGCGGAGGGGAGGGACCTGGGTATCGGGCAGCCTGCTTGGCCGGGCCACCTCCTGGCTGAGACTTCCCTGTGTATGAAAAAGGGACATGATTTTAGTTTTTGGTTCATCAATCACAATCATATATTAGTACTCCAAACTAACATCTATTTAACATCATTGATTGGACAACCAGAAATATTTTGAAGAATGCTATACCTGACTCAAGCTGGGCTCCTCGACATGTTGCTGCCTGGAAGGCTCAGGTTGGGCTTCAGAAGCCTCAGCTGAGGTGGAAGGAAGCATGGAAGGAAGAGTGGAGAGTGCTGGCCTGGGTTCAGTCTGACCTGACAGAAAATGCAGTCTGTCATAGTACCACAGCCTGGGGACATAAATGTCATCTGCTGCTCCTGATCTCTGGGAATCCTGGACCTTCTTGCGCTCCCTTAGATAAGTGCTCCTCATGCCACCAATTAGGATCTTCAAATAGGTGATGTCTGCCGTGGGGATCACCGGCATCACAAATTGCAGCAAATTATCCAGTGATGCCTTCCTCTTTATTTGGTTCTTAAAATCAGGGTGGTTTACCTGCCACAGACAAGGCAGCTCCCTGAACATATCTATGAAGATTGGCAAAAAGTCCTGATCATTGACTAGATCCATTTTCACTGCAAGACACAACTCCAGACAAACCCTAATGTCAGCCTAAAGTCTTCTAAACTTGTCCAAATACAGGCCTCAATCTAGAAGCAGTATAGGCCCAAATTTAAATCTTACCTTCGTTATCACGATCGGCGCCTTCGATACTCCTTCCTCCACTCACAGATCGTACGTACTACACACTCGTGTTATGCTTTATATACAGTGCGCATGCGTGAAACTCTGCCCGCCCCTGATGTTCTTTCTAGTCTATTCCCCGCCCCTTCTCATTCGGCGCAGTGGGGAAAGAGCACATGGCGGAGACACAGCAGGTGCGTGCTAATTACAGCAACGAGGAGGAGGAGGAAAGGCTGGAGCCTGAAACGATCTCGGAAGAGACGATTTAAGGCCTCAAATATGTCCTTTGGGGAGATGTTGGAGATGGTCGACATAATGAAGAGGGCCGACTATGAAGGGAAGTATGGACCTTACTCCAACCCCAAAGTCAGAAAGGCCAGGATCATGGCGAAAGTGGTCAAAAGTCTGCAGAAGAATTTTGGGGTACGACGATCCAAGGATCAACTCAGGAAGCGGTGGTCGGACCTCAAATTAAGGGAGCACGAGCAGTACAGAAGGATCAGGAGAGTGCTACAAAAAAGTAAGTAGTTGTGCTGTGTTCCTATTCTTTATTTTGATTACGTTCGTGCTGCTCCATGTGCCTTTCTTTACTGTTGTACAGGTTAAAATGGCAACTTTCATGTTCATGGGCACATTGTTCGTTCGTATGAAACATTGTTCGTTCGGCATAGAAAACCCCATTGTTTTGGCCATATGCATTTGAATACATTTTCGGGCCTACTTCTCTTAAAATAATTTTTGAACTAGAATGTAATGCAAGCTAGATTCTGTGTAAGGAGAGGACACTCAGCAGCTGTTTACACATCTGTACGCTGGAGCACTAGTGTGGGACACAAGAACACCCTTTTTATTAGGGGGCCCACACAGGTGCTCCAGTGTATCCTATAGGGGTGTCTCCATCTGTGAAGCTTGTACAAAACAGGTAAGTATTCAAGCTTGACAAACGAAAACAATATTTAATCATCTTGGAACTCTGTGAAGCTTGTACTAAATACGTAAATTATTGAAGCTTGACAAAGGACAATAAAAATTCTACATCTTGGAACTCTGCCAAAACAGACAATTGTACCCCACTTCCAAGCAATGTTTCATATTCCTATTTCTGCCATCAAATATCTGTGTGCTAAGAATACCTATTTTTTTTTTACATAGGGGAGAAAAGACTCGGAGGACACCACTTATCAGAAGAGACAACAGACCCCCCAGCTCATGAAGAAGGTGAAATCCCTCAAAGCCAACAGGAGGAGGAGGAAGGAGACGTGGTGGAAATAGTCACCACAACAGGTGAGTGTCTGTGACCACAGGCTCAGGTAAGAGATGGATGCCGGCATATTTATAATACATGGTATGTTTTTGTTTCTCTATTTTTAGGTGATCGTGATGTTGTGGATCCAGGTCATTTCACCAGTGCCCAGATCCTGATCGGGGAGATCATGGGGTGTAATAGGGACTTGGAAAACATCCAGAACAACATCAATGATGTTAAAAAAAATGAAGAACATCATTGATGTTTTAGGCAGAGATTAAAAGACCTCCAAATCTCTTACTTTTCGGTGGTATTTGTAATGGAAGAATTTTTAACATTTTTTGCCATTTTATAGGATTGCCAAATTTTGAAGATGCACACAGTGTGTCAACATGTGCTATCTGCCATCACGGGAGATCAATGTAGGCATTTTGGGGGTGCAACCCTTTCCTCAATAATAAAGTAGCTGAGAGGAAGGGGTTGCACCCCAAAAACACGTCCCTTGATCCTCCGTGATGGCAGCTAGCACATGTTGACATTCGTCAATTTGTGTGCATCTTCAAAATTTGGCTTTTCCAGGGGTGACTTCACCCCATCTGAACGCAATGTCAAACAGAGTTTATAAATACTCATGTCTGATATTGCCTTCAATTTCTACAAAATTTGAACTTTGTAAGTTCCAGATTTGTGTATTGCTTGTTTGTTTGAAACATGCCTGTTTTACCTTAAATGGACATTTCTACTTTTATTATTGTGACCCAAAAAATTGTTATACAACAAACATGTTGGTTTGTTTTAAAAAGCTTTTATAAATGCACATGTGATTGTGCTGGTATTAAAAAGATTGATACTCAAGAATGTGTGGATTATTGTTTCAATCCTCCTAAAATTTTGTTGTGGTAAAATTGTTGTTTTCTGTGACAATGGGGGTTATTTCCTAATGGCAAATCCACTTTGCACTACAAGTGCAGTTTCAGTGCAGGCTCAAGTGCACTTGTAGTGCAAAGTGTATTTTCCTTTAGTAAATAACACCCAACAGTGCTTTCTAATGTTACACAATCACAACATTTTCAGGACTCCCCACATTTCTGTCAGGGTCAGCTAAAAGAAAAACAAGCATTAAATGTCACCAAAGATTTTAGTAGTTAAAATGATTTTTTTTCTTTTAAAAATGTATCAGACATTGTCTGGCATATTGATGGCCCCCCTACCACAAATTAATGAAGGTATCTAAGACTGACCTCGCGGGCACTCAGGGGGGGCAAGCCGGGACGGCCACTTTCAAGCGCCATCAGGGTTGGTTCATTTACTTGAATTGCAGCCTCAGGCCCAACTGAGGCAGCATAGTTGCCAGAATTTCACCTTAAAAAGTTGTGGAGAACACAGCACGCCAGGATGATATGATTCAGTTTATACTCCGCCATGTGTATGGGTGTAAGAAATAGGTGGAACCGGCTGGCCATGATTCTAAATGTGTTCTCCACTACTCTTCTGGCTCTGGCCAGCCGGTAATTAAAAACCCTCTGGTCCGGGGTGAGGGTCCTCATCGGGAATGGCCGCATAAGATGGTCCCCCAGCGCAAACGCTTCATCAGCAACGAAGACGAATGGGAGTCCTTCAACATTGTCTTCTGGAGGTGGCAAGTCCAAGCTGCCATTCTGGAGACGCCTGTAGAACTCCATCTGGGTGATGACTCCACCATCGGACATCCGACCATTCTTCCCCACGCCCATATACAGGAACTCATAAGTAGCCGACACCACTGCCAACATCATAATACTATTGAACCCCTTATATCTATAATAGTATGACCCGAGTTGGGTGGTGGGACGATGTGGATGTGTTTCCCATCAATTGCCCCTCCACAGTTAGGAAAGTCCAACCGCTGGGCAAAGTGGGAGGCCACAGTCTGCCATTCCTGTGGGTTGGAAGTAAACTGTGGAGTCAAACAAGAAAAATAAATTAATCATTTTGCACATAAACAGGGAAAGTAGATTAGACACAAACATTCTTGGCCAACATCAGTATAACATTTATTTTAGGGAGTATGTAAAGACAAGGGTATATGGTCCACCTATCAGATTCCTCCTCCCCCCCCCCTCATGGGCCATTTGTAAAATTTTATGGGGGGGAGACGTTTTGGACAGGTAACCATCTTCACTTCATTGAGAGATGAATGCCTAAATAATGTGTATTACTTTGGCCAGCCCCTCCTTACTTTACACTATTGGCAGCCCACTGGACAGGTAAGAAGTGTCATAATACAAAGAGATAAATACACACTGTACACATTTTAGCACATTTTTACATTCTGCTATTACCTATCAAGATAATAATAGGATACAAAAACTTTAAACAGTACCATTTGAAAGTATTCAGGCAGGCCCTTGCACTACATGCTTTGGGGAATTCATCCATAAATCTGACCACAAAAGAGGTGGGTATAGTGTATATGGGTTTGGCGAAGTCAGCAGATAGGGGATTGTTATCAGCTGAGTTAGCAGTTAGGGGGGAGGGAGGGTTCCAAATGATTTTGGGACACCAAAAAAAAGCCTCTGCCACTCTGCCTGAATTTAAAGCACAAATCACATTTTTACACATTTTAGGGGGTGTTTGGGGTAAAGCACTACTATGGACATTGTTAAGTGACTACACAAGGTGAATATAGGGCCAGGAGAGCATGCTGGGGAGGTAAGTGAAGGCAAATATGTATGAAGGACAACATTTTAAAAAAAAAAAAACAGCATGCATGAGGACAAAGCGGACATCCACAGCATATTACAATCATGGTAATTGGGGAATGAGGAAAGAAATACAATATATTATCAAACATTAAATAAAATAAAATGTGATGTTAAAGGATACAAATCTTACCTTAATATACTCCTTCTGCAGGACCTGTATGATGGCAGAACAGGTCTCTGGGATAGTGATCCCCAGAGCCTGGGGGGAGGTGCCTGTTGAGAACTTGAGGTCCTGCAGGCTTTTTCCCGTCGCCAAGTACCACAGGGTGGCGACTAGCCTCTGCTCCGGAGTGATGGCTTGCCTCATGCAGGTATCCTGCCTGCTAATATAAGGGGTCAGCAAAGCCAACAAACGGTGAAATACGGGGTCCGTCATCCGGAGAAAGTTCCTGAAATCATCAGGATTATTCTCACGGATCTCACGGAGCAAAGGCATGTGACAGAACTGGTCACGCTGGAGCAACCAATTCTTGGTCCATGAACTCCTCCCCACCCTGTTCATGGACTGGACTTGTGTCAAGTTAAGGACCCCAACACCAAGCCCCCGCACAGCACAAACTCTACGAGAAGTACGTATACGCAACATGACTAGAAAATGGTCGGCTGCTCAGAATGAAGTAACAGAATGCACTGAAGAACAGCAAGGCCTGTGAAGAGCGACCTGAAAATCAGTAACGAACGAACACAATGACAAGTCAATTGTACTTGCTGCACGCGCTGAAGACCAGATACAAACCCACAAACACAAACTGAACAGCAGAAAACGATCTGAAAACCACAAGTCTGAAAAAGCGCGAATTGTCTCTCACCAAACTTTTACTAACACGAGATTAGCAAAAGGAGCCCAAAGGGTGCCTCGCTTGGTTCAGAACTGCCTTTTTCTAGTCTCGTCGTACGTGGTGTACGTCACCGCGTTCTTGGCGATCAGAAATTCCGACAACTTTGTGCGACCGTGTGTATGCAAAACAAGTTTGAGCCAACATCTGTCAGAAAAAATCCATGGATTTTGTTGTCAGAATGTCCAATCAATGTCTGATTGTGTGTACAGGGCATAACTCTTTCACTTGGTCTTGTTGTCTTTGTCTATATGAAATAAATGCAAAATAGATACAATATATGTGAAAAGAGGATAAATGCACGTGACAACTGCATATAATCCACAATGGTGTCACATCGAATGAAAAAAGAAAAAGAAAAAGAAAGTGACTACAAATCACCCATAAATATTAAAAAGAAAAAGTCCAAGTGATAAGCAATAATTCATCCGTGGAAAAGATCCACCACCGGAAATAGAAGGGGTCACTTCTTACCGAATGGCCACGATCCCCCACTACAGAGGATCATAGCTAGCAGGTACACTTTAAAACTGGCTGTGGGAACTTCTGTCAGTATCCACTAGAGGTCATCACACCGCCAGTAACAACAGCAGAGCTCGTGGCAGAGATGCACCATAAAACACAAAAGGGAACTCACATAGCGTAAAACCATAGGGATTTATTTAAATTCGTATACATAAATTGGACGCTTACAAAGATCCAGAGAATAGATAGCCTTAAGTCCGGTTCCTGGCCAAATGAACACGGACAAACCCGTCCTACTGGAGTACAGCACAGCTTGGAGGTGACGTCAGCGCGTCATCTAGCTCCACCCTACGCGTTTCCTGACATCATCACGTCTTCCAGGGGCACAGGCCGCGCACTACGTCACCTCCTTCAGTAGTATATAAACAAACCAGGCCTTGTTATGGATCCCGGTGCATCCTGAGAATTACCCATGACGTATCAAAAGAATCTAACATCCGGATACACTTCTCAGCATGAACGGTCAGCAGTAAACCACCATATTACATCAACTTATATGAACCGATTTACATATATGAAACAAACCATATTTTACATGTAAAGAATATCTTAAGCATATATATATAAAGCCAATGGAGAATTAATAAAATAAGGTAAAAAACTTTTTCCAGAAAAGGAGAAAAAGTAATCCTTAAATTATAATGAATAACTATAGGTCAAAATAGTTCCTCACTAGTCACAGTTAAACGTTAGCAGAAACCTATTTAAAAAGCAAAAAAGAAATTAAAGGATATACATCTATTTTCCTCTATTTATCTCCATCCAAACGGTACGGGTACCGGAAGTGGAATGATTGATAGGCTGTAGTCCCCACCAGAGTGTCCCCATAAAAAATCAACAGCACCATCTAGAGGATGAACCTAGAAAGCACTAAAGGAACATCTAATATGGAATGGACAACCAAGATGTCGCTGTCAAAATCAAGGCGTCATCTAGTGGATAGCCTGGAGAATGCAAAAATACCAATCCCAAGATACTAAATCTAAAAATCTATAGATCAAAACGAAATCTAAAAAAATTAATAAAAATAAAGATAAAGATGGGTAGAAAAAATTTTATATATAAAATAAGGGGGGAAGATTAACTTAATCAAACAAAGCCACCAAAAATTAGCGACTTCCGAGGGGGGAGGCTCCATAGACCCTATGTCTAATGTAGCACTCTAAGGATACCAGCTAAAAACCCCTGTTAGCAAGAATTGAATACATAGACACGTGGTCAATAAATAGTCTTATGTAGGTAATAGGTACAGTATAACCATACATATACAGTTTGTTACATTAGGAATTATTGATGAATGCATTTACATCTGTATCTACATTTAACCCAAAGGGGGCATAAGTTCTTAACCTATAAATCCAAGACATTTCACACTTGGAGATCTCCCTTACAAGTGAACTCCCTCTCCAGTGGGGATTGTATTTATCAATCCCAACATACAAGGTATTGGAGCAGTCCCTACTGTGTACTTCATCGAAATGTCTCGAAACAGGGTGCTTATCAAAACCTCTGCGGATGTTGTTAAAGTGTTCAGTCAATCTGACCTTAAGGGCCCTCTTGGTCCTGCCTACATATTGCAGTCCGCAGGGGCATTGTATAAGATAAACAACCCCCTCGGACATGCAAGTTATAAACGGTTTCACCTTGTAGACCCGTGAGGTGCTTGTGGAAGTGAACTGACAGATCTTTCTTTCCCTACAACTGTTAAGGGAGCAAACTTGACAGCTTCTACACCTATAGTACCCTGTAAGGTCATGAAAGAAAGATCTATCAGTAATGTAGTACAACCTCTGGTCCAGAAGATCTCTTCCTTTGTGTAAGACACTACACAGGTTACCAATATGTTGTCCCATATTGTGTTGAAGCCAGGTACACGGTTGGTCACGGCTGACGTGACCTCACTCTATACTATCATACCCCATAATTTGGGATTGGAGGCAGTAGACATGTACCTGGCCAGGGACTCGGGTCTCGTCCCATCTCAAAGGAACTTCATTATGGAATTGCTTAATTACGCCGCTGGCCACAATTACTTTTGGTTCGACCATCAATTTTGCAAGTTATAAACGGTTTCACCTCGTAGACCCGTGAGGTACTTGTGGAAGTGAACTGACAGATCTTTCTTTCCCTACAACTGTTAAGGGAGCAAACTTGACAGCTTCTACACCTATAGTACCCTGTAAGGTCATGAAAGAAAGATCTATCAGTAATGGGTGGATCCTGTACTGTAGGAGCAATTCTATTGCCCAGAGTGGATGCTCCTCTGAACATGATACAGGGATTCTTAGGTAAAATTGTATTGAGGACTGGATCTGTGGTCAAGATATGCCAGTGTTTTTTTACTAGATCCTTTATCTGGCGATGCTGGGTAGAGAATGTAGTAATAAATGGTAAATTGAAGTCACCATTAACTGCCTGACGCTGGCCTGTTCCCAACAGCGATAATCTATCTCTGCCCCTTACTGTCTCAAGTGATCTTGACAATACAGCTTAGTCATATCCTTTTTCAATAAACCTCTTAGTTAAAATAGTTGCCTGATCATCAAAAGTCTTGATTTCGGTGCAATTGCGCCGAAGTCGTGTATATTGTCCTAAAGGAACCGCCCTCAACCAGGGTTCATGGTGACAGCTGTCAAAAGGAATGAATGAGTTTTTGTCAGTTGCCTTGAAGTGGGTGGAGGTCACCAGTTTGTTATCCTGGACCTTAATCTTAAGATCAAGGAAGTTAATCTCCACCTCACTGGTCTCAAAGCTCAGTTTGATGCCCCTGTCATTCTCATTAAGGAAACCCATAAAGCCTACAAGCTCAGCCTCACTACCGTCCCACATGAGGAGGACGTCGTCAATATATCTAGCCCACAGGACCACCTGTGGTCTGTCCTGGGCCTTGACGACGTCCTCCTCCCACTTGGCCATAAATAAGTTGGCCAAGCTGGGGGCATATTTCGCCCCCATAGCCACACCCCTATCTTGGCGAAAAAATTGATGGTCGAACCAAAAGTAATTGTGGCCAGCGGCGTAATTAAGCAATTCCATAATGAAGTTCCTTTGAGATGGGACGAGACCCGAGTCCCTTTCCAGGTACATGTCTACTGCCTCCAATCCCAAATTATGGGGTATGATAGTATAGAGTGAGGTCACGTCAGCCGTGACCAACCATGTACCTGGCTTCAACACAATATGGGACAACATATTGATAACCTGTGTAGTGTCTTACACAAAGGAAGGGATCTTCTGCACTAGAGGTTGTACTACATTACTGATAGATCTTTCTTTCATGACCTTACAGGGTACTATAGGTGTAGAAGCTGTCAAGTTTGCTCCCTTAACAGTTGTAGGGAAAGAAAGATCTGTCAGTTCACTTCCACAAGCACCTCACGGGTCTACAAGGTGAAACCGTTTATAACTTGCACGTCCGAGGGGGTTGTTTATCTTATACAATGCCCCTGCGGACTGCAATATGTAGGCAGGACCAAGAGGGCCCTCAAGGTCAGATTGACCGAACACATTAACAACATCCGCAGAGGTTTTGATAAGCACCCTGTTTCGAGACATTTCGATGAAGTACACAGTAGGGACCCCTCCAATACCTTGTATGTTGGGATTGATAAATATAAACCCCACTGGAGAGGGAGTTCACTTGTAAGGGAGATCTCTAAGTGCGAAATGTCTTGGATTTATAGGTTAAGAACTTATGCCCCCTTTGGGTTAAATGTAGATACAGATGTAAATGCATGTAGTGCTTTCTAGGTTCATCCACCAGATGACGCTGTTGATTTTTTATGGGGACACTCTGGTGGGGACTACAGCCTATCAATTATTCCACTTCCGGTACCCGTACCGTTTGGATGGAGATAAATAGAGGAAAATAGATGTATATCCTTTAATTTCTTTTTTGCTTTTTAAATAGGTTTCTGCTATCGTTTAACTGTGACTAGTGAGGAACTATTTTGACCTATAGTTATTCATTATAATTTAAGGATTACTTTTTCTCCTTTTCTGGAAAAAGTTTTTTACCTTATTTTATTAATTCTCCATTGGCTTTATATATATATGCTTAAGATATTCTTTACATGTAAAATATGGTTTGTTTCACATATGTAAATCGATTCATATAAGCTGATGTAATATGGTGGTTTACTGCTGACCGTTCATGCTGAGAAGTGTATCCGGATGTTAGATTCTTTTGATACGTCATGGGTAATTCTCAGGATGCACCGGGATCCATATTGAGGCCTGGTTTGTTTTGATACTACTTAAGGAGGTGACGTAGTGCGCCGCCTGTGCCCCTGGACGACGTGATGATGTCACGAAATGCGTAGGGTGGAGCTAGACAACGCGCTGACGTCACCTCCAAGCTGTGCTGTACTCCAGTAGGACAGGTTTGTCTGTGTTCATTTGGCCAGGAACCGGAATTAAGGCTATCCCCTTCTATTCCCGGTGGTGGATCTTCTCTGGTTTTCACGGATGAATTATTGCTTATCACTTAGACTTTTTCTTTTTAATATTTATGGGTGATTTGTAGTCACTTTCTTTTTATTTTTTCATTCGATGTGACACCATTGTGGATTATATGCAGTTGTCACGTGCATTTATCCTCTTTTCACATATATTGTATGTATTTTGCATTTATTTCATGTATGCAAGATTGCACATTTATTTAGCGCGATTCCCCCTTTTTTCACTGTTTACTTTTACAATTGATGTTCATTGTTGGAATTGCTGCTTTTTTCACTATTAATTTTTCACATATCTTATAGCGCAGTTTCTTTCCCTATTTTTTTTGTTGTCTTTGTCACTTGTAAAAATTTTATGTAGACTTACTGTGATGATCATTAGCAACTTTCCTTCTCTGCTGTGAAGGATGTGCCATCTTTCTGCTAAACACGCCTTGCATAGCTGTAAGTTTAAGAGGCACCATTAAAGGAGAACTATACTCCAAAAAAAAAAATAGCAATAGGGTGGAAATTTTTGGCAGAAGAACTTTGCAAGTCTCTTCTGCCAAAAACCTCATATTTTTTTATTAAAGAACTTTCGTTGCACTTTAAAGTATATTCTGTAGTAAATTGTTTGCAGTCTGCAAGCACCTAAAAAATGTTTTGCGCCTAGTTTCTATCCTATACCTAACATGCATTTCCCACATGCAGCTTCCAAAATACCAAGCCACTTGTGGAAGAAAAAAAAAGTTAAAAAAGAATAGTGTAGTATGCTCCCTACCCATTCCTGGCATTTGTATGGTGCCACAAATGGAACTGTAGCACCCTCTAACTTGTGCTGCTATAATGCCCGGTACACACGATAGGATTTTCCAACAACAAATGTTGGATGTGAGCTTGTTGTCGGAAAGTCCGACCGTGTGTATGCGCCATACAACATTTGTTGTCGGAATTTCCGCCAACAAACGTTTGAGAGCAGGTTCTCAAATTGTCCCACAACAAGACTTGTTGTCGGAAATTCTGAGTATATGTACACAATTCCGACGCACAAAAGTCTACACATGCTCGGAATCAAGCAGAAGAGCCGCACTGGCTATTGAACTTCATTTTTCTCGGCTTGTCCTACATGTTGTACATCACCTTGTTCTTGATGTTCGGAATTTTCGACAACATTTGTGTGACCATGTGTATGCAAGACAAGTTTGGGCCAACATTCTTCGGAAAAAAAAATCCACGGTTTTGTTGTCGGAAAATCCTATCGTGTGTACATAGCCTTCGATTAGTGTAGGTAAAAGCACTTGTCTGGCTCTAGGATTAAAACCTGAGTCATTGAATCTGGGTCAGGGTTACTGGAGGCAAGGGCTGGGTGACTCATCCTGACAGCTCTCTATTGCCTCCCCCTTGTATCTGGAATATTGGAGAATGTTCTAGAACTAGAGGGCAGAGGTGAAGAGGAGCTGCCATGAATATTTATAGGACCTCAGCCAATCCCGAGAAGTGGGCTGGGAGAGGAACTGAGAAGATCTCATAAATAGACATGGGCCATGCTAGCAGGGGAGTCTAGTGGAAAATGGAGAAGCAGTGCTGAGGAAAGGCTTTTGAGGGACCCCTGCCGGGGAGGGGTTTTACCTTGGGTTGGAGCTTGTGATAGCTGGCCTGGATTTATCCCACCATAGGAGGCAACTGGGGGGATTCATGCAGAAAGAGGCAGCGGGAAAGAGCAAGCAGAGACAGTGAGTAATATCAGCACAGTGCAGAGACAACACAAGGGGAGAGACTGTCAGCTGTAGCAGTGCTCTCTGAAGACAGCGTTGTTTTTAAGTCTTCATCCGAGGCAGAATGAAATGCTGTTCACTCCACATTGTGCTACTTTATCTACAAAGGGACAGGATGTTCCCAGCGTATAATGGGCAGCTGCTTAAATAAAACTAAAGAATGTTAGTTCCCCTGGAGTAATCAGAAGGAGCTGTACATGTGAATCAAGTTTTTGCAGGAGGAAGGAAAAAGAGGACTTTGTGTAAATAAGGAGGAAGCTGTCCCCTTTATTCATAGTTCTGGACATTTTTCAAGTTGGGTATCCCATAAATTCCCTATCCCATCCAAGTGCATGAAGGAAATGCTGTGTGTCTGGCTGTGTAGCAGTAGGGAATCCTAACTCAGCAGCTCTTACCTGGGGTGTGCTACAGAACTATGCATCAGTATGATGCAACTCCAGTGTGCATGCACAGGAGCTTTATTATCAGTGGCTACTCAGTGACCAAACAGTGAAGACATGTAGATAAGTGAAGGAGCTGCTGGGTACGAAGCATCCATGAGAATCATTTTGCTGTCGGTGCTGATAGAGGGAAAACCCTGAAGTAACTCTGCCATAATGTGCAAGGGTGCTTGGCATACTACACATGACAACAAGAACTTTCTACTCATGGCATGTTACAATTCCACTTTTGAGGGGCCAATAATTTGAGGTCATCAAGAGAATAGTAAAGGATGCTGTCAAGGTGTTCCTGGGACCCTGGTCCAAAATTTGCACAAGGCCAGTACATATTTGACAATGCCACTGGGGCTTCAATGTGAATGTTAAGTGGTATTACACTCCACAGTCATTTTGACATTGTATAGTGAACAGGCAGATGCTTAAGGCAGGTCATACACTATTGGGTTTAAAAGGTTCCTCCATACACGCTTTACAGTGCGGATGTACAAACCTCCCACTTTGGCTATTGTATTCTGAGAGCCGGTACCAGCAGTTGAATGATTAGATGCATTTGCTCTTTGGTTGACAATTTACTCTCGGATCCTTTGATTTTTCATTTGAAAAAAGCTGGGCTGAAAGTCCACCCACTAAGCAAACTTATGCCGCGTACACACGAGGGGACTTTACGGATTTCGTCGGACAATTCGATCGGGTGTGGGCTCCAGCGGACTTTGTTTTCTCAAAAGTTGGACGGACCTAGATTTGAAACATATTTCAAATCTATCCGACGGACTCGAGTCCGGTCGAAAAGTCCGCTCGTCTGTATGCTAGTTCGACGGACAAAAAGCCACGCTAGTCCAGCTATTGGCTACTGGCTATGATCTTCCTTATTTTAGTCCAGTCGTACATCATCACGTACGAATTCAACGGACTTTGGTTGATTGTGTGTAGACAAGTCAGTTCATTCAGAAAGTCCGTCGTAAAGTCCGTCGAAAAGTCCGCCGGGCAAAGTCTACCGTAAAGTTCGCTCGCGTGTACGCGGCATTAGAGTGGTTTAACAGGAACCAGCCAAAATTCGAACAGTGTATGGCCAACTTTACTAAAAACACAATATAGCCTTATGACTTTGGGCATCGATGAGGACATATGCAGGGTACTTTGTTCTAAAGCTTTGGTGTTCAAGGCATGATAAATTTATTTTATTTCTGCTGCCCGTTCCACCCTTATCAGCAATAATATTCCCAATACAAACCAGGTTTTACTGTATTATGAGATTACATTACAATGATTGGGAGTAAACAGGGCTGTAATTGTATTGTCCCCTCATGTATAACATCACCGACTACTATCACTCAGTTCAGTTCCATGGATTATTTATTGTGGTTTCTGAAAAGAACACAACAGCATTTCTGCCAAAATACAGAATATCTTTGATTATTTATGCTACTAAGCCACTCATTTGAAGCATTTCTAGCATATTAACAAAAGGGAGGCTTGTTAAACCATGTGGGACTCAGTGAAACAACTTGCACACCAGCCAATCAGTTCTTGATGGTTTTTACAGTTTAATTCATATTGGAATAAAACCTGCAGCATGGCAACATAAAATTCAATAATATATATACTACACCAAATAACATGATCATAAAAATGAGATTGAAAAACTAAACTGTACAAGCTCATCACTTTTTTTCAGAATGACTTAGGATATTTTATAAACGGTTTCAGTTTTTCAACTCAAAACCAAGCAAGCCACAATTATACATTAAATTGCAAAATTAGGCTCCATTCTCACTAGTGCGACTTGTCATACGACTTGGGACACATAAAGTAAACCCATTTACTGCAACAGCACCAGTTCCAATCTATAAAAAAAGGTTCCTGCACTACTTTGATGCGACTTTCTTGTGACTTGATTGCCATAAAGTGGATCGGTCCCATTTAAGTCGCATGCAAGTTGCGCTGCAAAGTCGCACTGGAAATCCCATGAAAGTCGCACTGCAAAGTCACACTGGAAATCGCACAACTAGAGTAGCACTGGTGTGAACAGAGCCTTAATGTCAGGTATAAATATATTAAAACCTCAGAAAGATCTGAGTGCATAGATCTACAGAAATCCAAAGGGTTCTGCACTTTGCTAGCATACACATAAGGTTCTCTTGTGTTCTGATCAGGAAAGTTTGCATTGCCTGGCTTCTACCGAACGGCAGACACCATAGCTGGCACTCGAAGCAGTGTATTTTGCCTTCTATTAATGAGTAGGCAGTGCTTGGGTGCTCAGCAAATGTCTCTCCTTTCTAAACTGCACTAGAGCATGACAGCTGGAATCTGATCTGTTGCTAGGAATATATTTTGCTAGTTCAAAACAAATAACATCATTGAAACTTCAAAGTGAATCATTATCAGACAAGGGGATTACTGTAGTCAAGTTTAGAGAGTAATATTACACATCTATTGTTACTAATGTGATATCCTTACAGCTTTTAATTTATTCTCTACCTCCACCATAATACATTAATACATTTCCGCTATCAGGTTACCTATCATTATTCCCAGCACAATAATACACATAATAATGCCCATTTGTGGTGATATGGTGTGCGTCATATGGGTCATGTCTAGATTAATGGTAGACTAGTTTTAGTGAAGTCCATGCCAGTGCGAACTGTGTTTTAAAGGCTTGGCAGCCCACTTTATTTTGCAAAAGAAAAGTCCACAGACACAGTTTCCCAAACAGAGTTCTCCTCAGCAAAAAGGAGATAACAGAAAATACAGAGCCACCTGTCTCTCCCTCAGCTTCTAGTTCTAGCTCATAGTTTTCTGGCTCTCCTGGTTCACCCAGCCTTTAGTTGCAGCAACTTTTTTCACTGGCCCATTCCCAGTGGTGTAGCCAACACATCTGGCACCCGGGGCTGGTCAGTTTTTTGCCCCCCCCAAGAAAAATGGTAGGTGGCAATGTAGTGGTCCTGTGCCAAAACTGCATTAACAGTAGGAGGGCCTTAAAGGGCCATATGCTTTAATGTGTCACAAGCGAATATGTAGCAGACAGTAAAAACCTCAGTATGCTCATTTTAACAAAATAAAACTGTTCTATTGCAGATCCTTTACTACACACAGCTAACCTTAAGGTGATATTAAAGTCTTGTTTTTTGTTTTTTTTTCTGAATAATAAACATGTTATACTTACCTGCTCTGTGTAAAGGTTTTGCACAGAGCAGCTTGGATCCTACTCTTCTTGGGTCCCTTGCTGGCACCCCTGGCCCCTCCCTCTTTATGGGTTCTCCCACAGCAAGCAACTTGATATGGGGGCACCCAGGCAGGCGTATCCATATACACATGGAGCTATGGTTCGACTCTGCTCCCTCTATCTGGCTCTTATTGACAGCAGTGTGAGCCAATGGCTCCTGCTGCTGCCAAAAGCCAATCAGGAGTGTGAGTCATCGGACAGCCAAGGCTCTCGCGGACGTGGCTGGATTGAGAGGGGGCTCAGGTAAGTATTACAAAACTAGTGCAGTCAGAATCTGGAACAGCTGTGCATGGCAACCAATCAGCTTCTATCTTCAGCTTGTTCAGCTTTAAAAATGAAAGCTATGAGTTGATTGATTGCCATGCACAGCTGCTCCAAATTCTGTCTGCTCTAGTTTTGATAAATTACCCTGAGGGCTCATTCAGACAGCTGCTAAGACAGGTCCTGTATGATGTGCCACTTTTTGCTGCATCTGCATTCACCAGAGAGCTTCACTTATAGAAGTGGGTGCACAGATCTGAATGCAGACACTGTGCTTTTGGATACATGCATCCCTTCCTGTCTGTATGTCTGTATGTCAAATTTTGACATTCGACTATGTCCATGCAGCTTCTGCATCCTAATTGACTTTGAATGGACTGCTTGCACAGGGATGCACAGAACTCCATGCATCCGAGCGGTACACGGCCATCACACTGGGCATGGACGCATATGCTTCTTGTGAATGAGGCCTAATTGTCATGTGGGCCAGACAGCGTACAATCAAATCGGATGGAGACCACACAGGCACACTAGTGCTGAATCACGGCTCCTCCCGCCAGGCCGTCCTATAGAAAAGCATTCCAGAGCAATGCTGCAGCTACTGTTGCTTAGCAACATAGCAACAGTAGCTGAAGCGTCACTCTGGAATGCCTTTCTATAGCGCGGGCGGGAGGAGCAGAGTGATTCAGCGGTATTTGACAAACTTTGCAGCGGGCGCTGCCTGTCCATTACACTTGATTGGGCAGCAGTGACACTCTTAGAGCAGCGGTTCCCAGTGCAAGTGGGGGTGGCACCCCTGGCGGTGCCACCCTAGATTGCTTTACCTGGGTGCCCCCTATCCCCCCTAATTTTGGCCCTGCCCACTCCTGACAATGGATAGGGGTTCTCCTGACATCCCAGGCTTTCTCACTCTCCACAGACTTAGACTCCCTCCAGTCCCCTGGACTCTCTAGTCAGATTTCTCAGTCTCCCCAGACTTGCACAGCTCTCTTGACTTTCCCAGTCAAGGAATCCCCCCAAAATGGGGCGTTGTCTCCCAAGTAAATCACCTCTCCTGGCTGGAGAACACCTCTATCTCCAACCAAAGGCTCTGTCTCTAAATGGGAGCCTTGAGCTATGGTCAGGCCTGGCTTATACGGAATCTGCATACCTGTGAACTCACATGGCCTGCAGGTCCCCAGCAAGACCAGGGCACAGGATTGAAGGCTTAGTCCCACCCAAGACACTTTGAAGCTGTTGTGGAATTATTTCTGATTGGGACCCTAAAAACAGAAGTTAACCACTTCAATACAGATCATTTATACACCCTGCCTGCCCAGACCAATTTTTAGCTTTCAGCGTTCTCACACTTTGAAAGCCAATTACTCAGTCATGTAACACTGTACCCAAACAAAATTTTTATAATTTTTTATTATAAATAGATCTGTCATTTGGTGGCATTTAATCACCACTGGGTTTTTTATTTTTTGCGACATAAGTGAAAAAAGAGTGAAAATTTTGAAAAAAAAAACACTTTTTTTAGTTTCTATGATAACATTTTGCAAATAAGTCATTTTTGTTCATAAATTTGGGCCAAAATTTATACTGCTACATCTCTTTGGTAAAATAACCCAAATTAGTAGATATTATTTAGTCTCTGTGAAAGTTAGAGTCTACAAGCTATTGTGCAAATCATTGAAAATTGATCACACCTGATGCACTGACAGCCTATCTCATTTCTTGAGGCCCTGAAATGTCAGGAAAGTACAAATACCCCCCAAATTACCCCTTTTTGAAAAGTAGACAGTCAAAGGTATTTAGTAAGAGACATGGTGAGTTTTTTGAAGTTAATTAAAGTAAAGTAAAGTCATTTTTTCCCACAATTCTTGGGAAAATTAAGATTTTTTTTCACAAAATTGGCAAATATTGTGAAACAAAACAAGTTTTTTCTCACACACAGCATATGTAAACTTCCAATTACACCCCAAAATACATTCTGGTATTCCTCCATAATATGGCAATACCATATGTCTGTGAGTTTTACACAGTCTGGCAACACAGAGAGGTCCAACATGCAGGGAGCACCATCAGGAGTTCTAGGAGCGTAAATTACACCTCTAATTTCCGACCTATTACATTTATGAAGGCCCTGGAGCACCAGGACAGTGGAATTACCCACAAAATTACCCCATTTTGAAAAGCAAACACCCCAACATCTATTCGAACAGGCATAATGAGTCTTTTGAATGGTTCATTTTTTTCCACAAGTCTTCGGAAAACGTAAAAAGAAAATTAAAACGTATTTTTTTTACACAAAGTGGTCAGTTTATAAGATATTTCTAACTCAAAGCATGTATATAGAAAAAATGACACCCAAAATACATTCTGCTACTCCTCCTGAATATGGCGATACCACATGTGTGTGACTTTTACATAGCCTGGCCACATACAGGGGCCCAACATGCAGGGAGTACCGTCAGGCATTCTAGGAGCACAAATCATAAATGACCTATTACACTTTTGAAGGTCCTTGAGCACCAGGACAGTGGAATTACCCACAAAATGACCCCATTTTGGAAAGCAAACACCACAACGTATATTCTATGAGACATGGGCTGCAGATAGGTACTCGGGTACTCTGATGGACTGGAGACAGGTACTCGGTTACTCTGATGGACTGGAGACAGGTACTCGGTTACTCTGATGGACTGGAGACAGGTACTCGGTTACTCTGATGAGCTGATGACAGGTACTCGGTTACTCTGATGGGCTAGTGACAGGTACTCGGGTACTCTGATGGGCTGGTGACAGGTACTCAGGTACTCTGATGGGCTGGTGACAGGTAAGCGGGTACTCTTATGGGCTACTGACAGGAACTTGGGTACTCTGATGGCCTGGTGACAGGTACTCAGGTACTCTGATGGCCTGGTGACAGATACTCGGGTACTCTGATGGGCTACAGATAGGTACTCGGGTACTCTGAAGGGCAGTGACAGGTACTCAGATGGGCTGTGACAGGTACTCAGGTACTCAGATGGGCTGTGACAGGTACTCACGTACTCAGAGGGGCTGTGACAGGTACTCAGATGAACTGTGACAGATACTCAGATGGACTGTGACAGGTACTAAGGTACTCAGATGGGCTGTGAAAGGTACTCAGGTACTCAGATGGGCTGTGACAGGTACTCAGGTACTCAGATGAACTGTGACAGATACTCAGATGGGCTGTGACAGGTGCTCAGGTACTCGTGTACTCAGATGAACTGTGACAGGTACTCAGGTACTCGGGTACTCAGATGGACTGTGACAGGTACTCAGGTACTCGGGTACTCAGATAAACTGTGACAGGTACTCAGATGGACTGTGACAGGTACTCAGGTACTCAGATGAACTGTGACAGAAACTCAGGTACTCAGATGGGCTGTGACAGGTGCTCAGGCACTCAGATGAACTGTGACAGGTACTCAGGTACTCCGGTACTCAGATGGACTGTCACAAGTACTCAGATGGACTGTGACAGGTACTCAGGTACTCAGATGAACTGTGACAGGTACTCAGGTACTCGGTACTCAGATGGACTGTGACAGGTACTCAGGTACTCAGATGGACTGTGATAGGTACTTGGGTTACTCAGATGAACTGTGACAGGTACTCAGATGGACTGTGAAAGGTACTCAGGTACTCAGATGAACTGTGACAGTTACTGAGGTACTTGGGTAGTCAGATGAACTGTGACAGGTACTCAGATGAACTGTGACAGGTACTCAGGTACTCAGATGAACTGTGACAGGTACTCAGATGAACTGTGACAGGTACTCAGGTACTTGGGTACTCATATGGACTGTAACAGGTACTTTGATGGGTGGTGACAGGTACTTTGATGGCTGGTGACAGGTCCTCTTTATTAGGGGGGCAAGCAGTGTGATTGGTGTACACTGTAAGTGGTAACGAGATGTTACCGCAATCTCCTTCTCACACACAATCGGTGTGTGAGGAGGAGAACCTGGTAAGGAGATTATCTCGTTACCGCAGTTTGTTGACATTCTGTGACCGTCTGTGATTGGACACAGCCGGTCACGTGGTAAAGAGCCAATTTCATTGGCTCTTTACTGCAATCAGTGTTGGGCTGTGTCAGGGTGACAAGCCTCGTCTTCGATCACTGTTCTGCACACGCCCTAGGGTCGTGCATTAGCGCGGTGCACGTGGACAGAACATGTGACCGACTGTGATTGGACACAGCTGGTCACGTGGTAAAGAGCCATTTTTCTTTGGCTCTTTACACGGATCTGGGATGGACTGTGTCCGAGGGACACACCTCATCCCGATTGAAGAGCTGCGGGCCCCCGGGGGCATGCAGGAGTGGCGAGAAGCCGAGGACGTCATATGACACCCACCCAGGATGGGAGATACCATTTGCGGATGTCATATGACTATGGCCCGGTATTGAAGTGGTTAATACTGCAGTTGCAGGAACAGATTCACAGAACGCAATCACTGTGTTTAAAATGTCCGTTCAGTGGCAAAATTTATTATTACATGTTTTTTTATACATAGATAAGAAAGGGGTGGTGTGAGATGTTATTAAAAACTAACAAATAGAAATATATTATTAAAAACTAGCGAATAGAACAATTACAAAAGTAAAACCTTGAGAGGGGAGGGGGGAAGTAGAGACAGAGAGAGCTTCTAGCAGAAGATGTGTCTGTGTGTTAGGTGAAGGTTACAGAACACATTTCAAAAGTGCAAACAAAATGGAGTCTCTTGTGCTTAAATGAACAATATGAACAATGAACAATGTGAATGTCCATGTCATTTCCCTCCTTTTGTTAATTAGACATCATTCTTTTTGGCGTTACATTCAGCCGATTGCTGGTAACTCCTGTTACATTGGCGCAGAGTGACGGCGTCCTGTTCAGCTCTTATCTTGTTTTCTCACAATAATGGGTTCATCAGGGCTGGTGGACCATTTGTTGGTACAGTGGGTAGTCACACAGAGGCATAGCCTGATGAGGAAGTAATACAACAAATATGAGAAATAGGAACATTACAATGTAAGCGCCTAGTTTCTGTAACCATGTTGCTATGCCATATAAAAAGTCACCAAAACCTCCTAAACCCTTAAATGAGTTCCATCCATCTTTAGCAATATCTCTGGCCTTATTCTGTAGTTCTCTTATCTTAGCAATATACCCTTTAATAATGTCCTCATTATCAGAAATGTATATACAACAGTCAGTGTAAAATACACGCCACGCATGCTCAGAAGAAATTCCGAGACGGAACAGCTCGGTCTGGTAAAATAAGCGTTCGGAATGGATAGAGCACTTTCGTCAAGCTACAATGTTTAAAATTGTTTAATACAGCGCACTCTCTTCTTCTTTATAATGCTAGAAGAAAGAAGTTGTTTTGCTGCTCATATTCACACAGACTTCTCACAAACTTTTTTTTTTATTATTTATCGTGATTCCCTCAATATATTTTGAATTGTCACATCTGACAAAATTTTTTTTTGTTTTTTTTATTTTTGTTTTGTATTTTTTTCAAGACTGATGTTTTTTTGTTTTTTTCACTCCAGAATATTTTTGTGTGTGTTTTGTGTGTCAAGTTACCACAACACCATTATTATCTTGTATTATTTAATCTCAAGGAGGTTGTTTGGTGTTGGTGTCTGTTGTTAATTTCACATTGTATTTTTTAAATGTACCTGAATCCTCACAAACAAACTGTCCTTTTTGAAGGAAAACACACATAGGCGAGTATAATTGAAAACAAAATTCCTTTATTAAGGGCTCAGAACCAAACAAAGAGGGAGGCAATGCTGGATAAACATCATAAATTGGCGAAGCCTTGGACCCCCAGGGCAGACATCAATTCTTTGACAGCAAAATTGGTGGTCTGAGGAGTCCTTATCTAAGGGAGTGCAGTCTGGTCCAGAAGTCCCAGAGATCCGGAAAGCAGCAGATGACATGTATGTTCCCAGGCTGTGGTACTACAAGAGGCTGCATATTTTGCCAGACCAGACTGAGCCCAGGGCCATCACTCTCTGGTCTTCCTTCCACGCTTCCTTCACGCTTCCTTCACGCTGTGGCTCTGGTGTTGGAGATGTGGCAGAAGGAGGAGTAGGACCTGGAGGAGGAGGAGGAGTAGGACCTGCAGGAGGAGGAGGAGGACTATGTGTGAGGTTACAAATATGGGTTGCACATGTGATTTGGCCCCTCAACCCCTTATTTAGAGCTTCCAAAATTAAGAACTCACACAGGAGTCGTTGGCCCTCCTCCATCTGCATAATTTTTCATGCAGTTAGGCCAGCAAAGTCCTCCTCCACACTGTGGGGTGTTCTGTGGGCCTCTGTAGCCTTCCAAAATAGGCTTATGGCAGCCTCCTCCAGGTTACTCCTCTTCCTTCCACATGTTGCTCCCTGGAAGGCCCAGGTTGGACATCAGAAGCCTCAGCTGGGGGGGAAGGAAACGTGGAAAGAAGAGTGGAGAGTGCTGGCCTGGGTTCAGTCTGACCTGCCAGAAAATGCAGTCTGTCATAGTACCACAGCCTGGGGACATAAATGTCATCTGCAGCTCCTTATCTCTGGGAATCCTGGACCTTCTTGTACTCACTAAGACATGTACTCCTCAGGCCACCAATTAGGATCTTCAAAGAGATGATGTCTGCTGTGGGGATCACCGACTTCACAAATTACCCCTCCGCAGTTAGGAAAGTCCCACCGCTGGGCAACGTGGGAGGCCACAGTCTGCCATTCCTGTAGCGTGGAAGGAAACTGTGGAGTCAAACAACAACTAAAAATTAGTCATTTTGCACATAAACAGGGAAAGCAGATTAGACACAAACATTCTTGGCCAACATCAAGATAACATTTATTTGAGGGAGTTTTTAAAGACCAAAGTATAAGGTACACCTATCAGATTCCCCCCCCCCCCTCTTGGGCCATTTCTAACATTTTAGGGGGGGTGATCTTTTGGACAGGTAACCCTCTCCACTTAATTGAGAGATGAATGCCTAAATAATGGGTATTACTTTGGCCAGCCCCTCCTTACTTACACTATTGACAGCGCACTGGACAGGTAAGAAGTGTCATAATACAAAGAGATAAATACACACTATACACATTTGAGCACATTTGGAAGTTCTGCTATTACCTATCAAGATAATAATAGGGTACAAAAACTTTAAACAGTACCATTTGAAAGTATACAGGCAGGCCCTTGCACTACATGCTTTGGGGAATTCATCCATACATCTGCCCACTAAAGAGATGGGTATAGTGTGTATGGGTAGATGATTGAGGATAGATAGAGAATTGGTATCAGCTGACTTAGCAGTTGGGGGGAGGGAGGGTTCCAAATGATTTGGGGACCCCCAAAAAAAGCCTCTGGCACTCTGCCTGAATTTAAAGCACAAATCACATTTTTAAACATTTTAGGGGGTTTTTAGGGTAAAGTACTACTATGGAGCTGATAAAATACATTGTTAAGTGACTAAATGAGGTGAATATAGGGCCAGGAGAGCATGCTGGGGAGGTAAGTGAAGGCAAATATGTATGAAGGGCAAAAAAAAATTACAGAAAAATCCAGCATGCATGAGAACAAAGGGGACATTCACAGCATATTACAATCATGGTAATTAGGGAATGAGGAAAGAAATACAATATATTATCAAACATTAAATACAATAAAAAAATCTTACCTTAATATACTCCTTCTGCAGGACCTGGATGATGGCAGAACAGGTCTCTGGGATAATGATCCCCAGAGCCTGGGGGGAGATGCCTGTCGAGAACTTCAAGTCCTGCAGGCTTCTCCCCGTTGCCAAGTACCGCAGGGTGGCGACTAGCCTCTGCTCCGGAGTGATGGCTTGCCTCATGCAGGTATCCTGCCTGCTAATATAAGGGGTCAGTAAAGCCAACAAATGGTGAAATACGGGGTCCGTCATCCGGAGAAAGTTCCTGAAATCATCAGGATTATTCTCACAGATCTCAAGGAGCAAAGGCATGTGACAGAACTGGTCACGCTGAAGCAACCAATTCTTGGTCCATGAACTCCTCCCCACCCTGTTCATGGACTGGACTTGTGTCAAGGTAAGGACCCCCAACACCAAGCCCCCACACAGCACGAACTCTACGAGGAGTACGTATACGCAACATGGCTAGAAAATGCTCGGTTGCTTAGAACGAAGTAACAGAACGCACTGCAGAACAGCAAGGCCTGTGAAGAGTGACCTGAAAAACAGTAACGAACGAACAAGAACACAATGACAAGAGTCACGCGTAACTCGCTGCACGCACTGAAGACCAGATACAAACCCACAAGCACAAACTGAACAGCAGAAAACGATCTGAAAACCACGAGTCTGAAAAAGTGCTAATCGTCTCTCAACAAACTTTTACTAACACGAGATTAGCAAAAGAAGCCCAAAGGGTGCCGTGCTTGGTTCTGAACTGGCCTTTTCTAGTCTCGTCGTACATGGTGTACGTCACCGCGTTCTTGGCGATCGGAAATTCCGACAACTTTGTGCGACCGTGTGTACGCAAAACAAGTTTGAGCCAACATCCGTCGGAAAAAATCCATGGATTTTGTTGTCGAAATGTCCAATCAATGTCCGATCGTGTGTACGGGGCATAATACTACTTTTCTAAGCTGAGCCATTTCTTCACTTAATAAACCTATATCAGTGGTAGTAAGGTTAATAATCTCATCTACAATTCTAGTGTAATTATTTATTCTTTTCATTGTTTCAATTCCCCATCCTGTCCAGGAAGGGGGCCATGACCATGCCATGTCACCTTCAGTGAACAGCTCTCTTTTGAACACTAAAGGGTATTCTAGACTTTTATCTGGTCGCACTGTATTTTTGCGAACAGCCAAAGCAGGTGCTAACTTCCCAATATAACATGTACCTGTAACATTAGTAGGAAGCCAGGCATAAGCTTTATTTCCACATACAGTGGGGACGGAAAGTATTCAGACCCCTTAAATTTTTCACTCTTTGTTATGTTGCAACCATTTGCTAAAATCATTTAAGTTCATTTTTTTCCTCATTAATGTACACAGAGCAATCCCATATTGACAGAAAAACACAGAATTGTTGACATTTTTGCAGATTTATTAAAAAAGAAAAACTGAAATATCACATGGTCCTAAGTATTCAGACCCTTTGCTCAGTATTTAGTAGAAGCACCCTTTTGATCTAATACAGCCACGAGTCTTTTTGGGAAAGAAGCAACAAGTTTTTCACACCTGGATTTGGGGATCCTCTGCCATTCCTCCTTGCAGATCCTCTCCAGTTCTGTCAGGTTGGATGGTAAACGTTGGTGGATGGCCATTTTTAGGTCTCTCCAGAGATGCTCAATTGGGTTTAAGTCAGGGCTCTGGATTGGCCATTCAAGAACAGTCACAGAGTTGTTGTAATTCCACTCCTTTGTTATTTTAGCTGTGTGCTTAGGGTCATTGTCTTGTTGGAAGGTAAACCTTCGGCCCAGTCTGAGGTCCTGAGCTCTCTGGAGAAGGTTATCGTCCAGGATATCCCTGTACTTGGCCGCATTCATCTTTCCATCGTATGCAACAAGTCGTCCTGTCCCTGCAACTGAAAAACACCCCCACAGCATGATGCTGCCACCACCATGCTTCACTGTTGGGACTGTATTGGACAGGTGATGAGCAGTGCCTGGTTTTCTCCATACATACTGCTTAGAATTAAGGCCAAAAAGTTCTATCTTGGTCTCATCAGACCAAAGAATCTTATTTCTCACCATCTTGGATTCCTTCACATGTTTTTTAGCAAACTCCATGCGGGCTTTCATGTGTCTTGCACTGAGGAGAGGCTTCCGTCTGGCCACTCTGCCATAAACCCCAGAGAGGGAGAGGTAAAGCAGATCCTAATCTGGGCAGAAAAGCATGTGCTGTGCATATCGGCAATCTTCATTCCAGGGGTAGAGAACTGGCAGGCGAACTACTTAAGTCGCCAACAGTTGTTTCCAGGGAAATGGTCTCTTCACTCCGACATCTTCCTGGCTATATACCAAAGATGGGGGATCCCGGATGTAGATCTATTTGCATCCAGGTTCAACAACAAGATCGACAACTTTGTGTCAGGAACAAAGGATCCACTTGCATGCGGGACAGATGTGTTGGTGACTCCGTGGGATCAGTTCTCACTGATTTATGCATTCCCTTCTATTCTGCTGCTACCACGACTTCTTCGCAGGATCAAGCAGTAAAAGAAGTTGGTGCTTCTGGTGGCCCCAACGTGGCCCAGAAGATCTGGGTATGCAGAAATAGTAAAGATGGCGGTAGGGCCCCCATGGATCCTACCACCACGTCCAGACCTGCTATCGCAGGGACCAGTGTTTCATCCTACCTTACCAACGCTAAATTTAACGGTTAGGCTATTGAAACCCACATTCTGAAGAATCGTGAGCTTTCAGGCTCAGTAATTTCTACCTTGATTAATGCAAGAAAGCCAGCTTCCAGAGTCATTTATTATAGAGTCTGGAAGGCATATGTCTCCTGGTGTGAATCCAGGGGTTGGCATCCCAGAAAGTATGTCATAGGGAGAATCCTTGGTTTTCTGCAAATGGGGTTAGAGATGAAGCTGGCCTTGAGTACTATCAAGGGCCAGGTCTCAGCCTTGTCGGTATTGTTTCAACGTCCGTTTGCTTCGCATTCTTTGGTCCGAAGCTTTATACAGGCTTAATCCACTGGTTAGAGCTCTTCTGAACCCTTGGGACTTGAATTTAGTTCTGTTGGCATTACAGAAACAGCCTTTTGAGCCGATACGACATATTCCCTTGGTCCTTTTGACAAGGAAGCTCATTTTTCTGGTAGCCATTTCTTCTGCAAGAGGGGTATCAGAATTGGCGGCTCTTTCTTGTAAAGAGCCATATTTAATTATTCATAAGGATAGAGTAGTATTGCGTTCTCATCCTAGCTTTCTACCGAAGGTGGTTTCAGGTTTATATCTAAACCAGGATATTGTTCTGCCTTCATTTTCTCCAGATCCCTGTTCTACGGAAGAAAAGTCACTACATTCTCTGGATGTAGTGAGAGCGGTCAATTTGGAAGCGACTGCTCAGATTGGCAAAACGCATGTTTTTTGTGTGTTGTCTGAAGGTCCTAAAAAAGGACAGGCAGCTTGAAATCTACTATTGCTAAGTGTATTCGGCAGGTAATTATTCAAGCTTATGAATTGAAGAGGAAAGTTCCACCTTTACAAATCAAAGTGCATTCCACCAGGGCTGTTAGTGCTTCATGGGCAGTGCATCACCAGGCCTCCATGGCTCAAATCTGCAGGGCCGCAACTTGGTCTTCAGTCCACACCTTCACCAGATTCTGAAATATTATAAACTTAGCGCCTGATATGCACATTTGATAGTGTATTTAAATGTGAAAATAATTAAATAAAATAATATCAGCTGCTATCCCCACTAAAGTGATTAGGTGCTTTGGATCCAGTGAATTATAAACAAAAGGGAGCACTCAATACAATAATAATAACATCAATAGATTCATAAATGTGTAGATTAATATAAAAATATGTATAATAATGAATTAACAATATATAGTCAACCAGTAAGTTCAATAAAGTGGATAACAACCAATTGCAGTATTAAAGTGCATTAATTATTTGGACATGTGTAAAACAAACGCAGATTCTATCAGGTGGATGTGAGAAGGCATGAGGATATCTCCAGCGGTACAAGGTTCTCAGGTCTGATCGCACCCTACTTTTGTTTGTGTCTCCCTCCCCTCAGATAGCATTGCTCTGGGACATCCCATTCAGTAAATACTGAGGCTCTGTGTCCCGTGATGTACGAAAAAGAAAATAGGATTTTTATAACAGCTTACCTGTAAGCACAGAGGTCCCCCCCCTCTTTTAATACACATATATTGCTTTGCTACAAAGCGGAGGTACTCCCAGTAAGGGGAGGGGTTATATAGGGGGCTAAACTTCCTGTCTAAGGTGTGCCAGAGTCCATCACCTAGTGGTGCCTATATAACCCATTCAGTAAATACTGTGGCTCTGTGTGATGTACTTGAAGAAAAAGATTTTACAAGTAAGCTGTTATAAAAATCCTATTTTTTAGTTCTGGATCTGGGATATAATAATATTGACCATAGTTTCCTCCATAAACTGTAATCTGAAACCATCTTTGAAACCATCCAAGTTACTGATCTGTGCTCATTAGCTGTGGAGGCTATGTATGAGCCATTTATTCTGGTCCTGTTTAGATCAGTGAAGTTGAGAGGCATTGCTATCATGGATATTGTTCCTGTTTGGGGATTTAAGTAAGAACACACCTAGCAGTTAGTAGCGTTGCTATGGGTGGCATACAATTTTAACATTTGGATAAAAGGATTATTTTTCCATGTCTCAGTTCTCACAAACAACAAAAAGAAAAGAAACATCATCATAATTTTTTCAAAGGATATCATCACTTCAGGATTTTCTTGCAGTGACTGGCATGAATCCAGGTGGGCTTTCCTTCCAACTTGACAGTGGAACCGGTTGTCAAAAGCATCAAATGTGGTCTGTCAAATTTTGGTTCTAGTGGCTTTCTGACATGTCGCTTGACCACCACCCAGTCACCTGGTTAGATTCTGTGAATACCTGAAACATCGGGGATAGATTTATAAACACCTTCATGTATTTTATTCAATGTTCTTTGCAAAATCTGAACATAATCTAACAGACTAGAGTGAGAAGCCTACAACTGTTGGGGAAACTATAGCCTTGTTTTGGGTGCCCCTCCAAATAAAATCTCATAGGGGGACAGCCCATGTGGTTGTTTAGGGGTAGTTTGTACAGAATATAGGGCTAATGGCAAAGCTTCCACCCATCCTTTTCCTGTACAGTATCTGCTTTAGGTTTTGCACATCTGTTTTTCAAAATTCCATTAAGTCTCTCAACTTTACCACTACTTTGTGGATGTGGTATGACTCCAAATGCCATAAGGGCAGCATCCTTTGCCACTTGGTCCGCTAAAGCATTTCCTCTGGCTGTCATATCATTTCCCCTTGCATGCCCTTTTACCTTCAAGATGGCAACTTCTGCTGGTTTCTAAAAGGCCTCAAATAGCCGCTCTATGAGTTTTGCAGTTCCGTGCTTTCTAAAGAGGCCCAAAATCGTGAGCTATTCCAAATGCATATCTGCTGTCAGTGTAAACGTATCCCCTTTGATTCTCTAGGAGATGACATGCTTTGACTACAGCACACAACTCTGCTTCCTGTACTGACATCTGGGGTATAAATGCTTCCTGATATAAAATGGTGTCTGTATTGGTAAAGAAAACTCCAGTGTGTGGCTGACCATCATCAGTATAAAATCTGGAACCATCTACGAATAAGTGTGTGTCACAATCTGATAAAGGCTCATCTTTTGCTAATGTGACAGAGGCCCTTTCTACCTCCATCAGAGCCATACAATCATGAGAAAAACTCTCAGGTTCTACATTAGTACCATTTGTTGTATGTTCCTCATCAATTATAGGAAGAAGGAAGAAGAGTAGCTGGATTTAGATTTACACATTGTTTGATTGTTAAATTCGATAGAACAAAAAGAGCAGACTGGTACTTGTCAAAACTACTGGCAGACACATATCTGGTATTTACTTGATTCGTGATTTCCTGTACTGTATGTGGCACATACAGGATCAGAGCAGAATCTAGTACAAGCTCAGTTATTTTGTCTAGTAGCAAAATGCAGGCTGCTATGGCTCACATACAACTGGGGGGGAGCCTTTGATGACAGGGTCTAATAAGGCTGATACATACTTCACAGGACTCTGTTTGTCTCCATGTAGCTGGGTGAGTACACCTGCAGCAAATCCATTGACTTCATGACAGAACAATGAGAAAGTCTTAGTATAGTCAGGAAGTCCAATGGCGGGAGCTTCAGACAAAATTTTAATAAGCGCCTTCATCTGCAATTCATTGTCCCATGTGAGTTTGAAAGGATTTCTAGTGGTAGCCTTATATAGAGGAGCCAAAAGTTCTGATGCATTTGGAATCCAGTCCCTACAATATCCCACTAACCCCAGGAAGGCACGTAGTTGCCATACATTTCTTGGCTTTTCAAATTTTTGTAGAGTTTTAACTCGATCTGGGGTTAGGTGAGGAATTCCATGTGAAATGCAGTGACCCAGGATGATCACTTTCTCTTGGCAGTATTGTAGCTTATCTTTGCTAACTTTGTTGTTACTGTTATAGAGAAACATGAGAAGGCATGTTTCTCTGTTACAAATGTCCTTTGTATCAGAACAAATAAGCAAATTGTCTATGTACTGAAGCAAAACTGTGTTTGGGTGTGAGGAGGACCACTGGTCCAATACTTGCTTTAACGCAGTATTATATTCAGAGGGGCTACTCACACAGCCTTGGGGCAAACTTATCCATGCTAACTTTTGGGCATCATGGGTAAATGAAAAAGGTGCCAGCAATCTGGGTGCAGGGGCACCGAAAAGAAAGCATTTGCAAGATCAATCACTGTAAAGCAGGTGCTGGAGGCAGGTATTCTACTCAGTAAAGTGCGGGGGTTGGGCACGATTGGGGTATCTGTCTCAATTATATTGTTAATGGCTCTCAAATCATGCACCATGCGGTATGTCACCTGCCCACCCTTCTTGTCTGGCTTCTTTGCAATTGGGAACAGAGGTGTATTGGCTTGGGACTTAATTGGTACAATAACCCGTGCTGCTTTCAGTTGAGTGATTTGACCCTTTATCCCCTCTGAGCAATACTCAGTGGGTACTGTTTATTCTGTGGGAGATGGGCTTCTGGTTTAATTTTTATCATGATTGGGGTGCAATCCAGTAGACCTACATCATATTTGCTGGTGGCCCATAAATCAGCGGGAATCACTTTCAATTCTGGTGGAAATGGTGGAGTGGAGTCTTGGATTAAAAAAACTCCACAGGCAGAATTTAAAACTTCTCCTGACAGACTACTGACCTCTTGGACTCCTGTAGGAGTGTAGTTTATGTTTGCTAAAATTTGGTTCAAAATGTCCCCAAATGCTCCCAAAAGATTGGTAGGAACTGTGTCTGAAACGAACACTTTAGTGACAATTTCTGTTTGCTGTCCTACATGCAATTTCTGTTTGCTTGTCTTACATGTTTATGCCCCTTCATTTGCTCCTTGCTGTGAAGGCCAGTTATAGGTGGGGGCAGTGGCCAGTTTTTTGTTACTGTTCGTATATATATGGTCTGGGGACACACTGGGCACCTTCGCTGCCATTGTGCTCTTACTGGGTGTCCAGTGTGCTCCTGTTCCTTTAAGGGGGCTTGGGCTGCCTCCAGGCTCACCTGCCCCACATCTATCCATTCCATGCATGTGCTTCTACTGTGAAGACACTTATAAATTTGTAGTGTTATGATTGCAAGCAACACAGGGTGCCGTGACGAGGCTTTGCAGCTTTCACATGCGTTTGCAAATGTGTGCCAACAAAACCCCTGCTTTTAATAGACGGTTAGACAGGTTAATTTGGTTGGTCAGCAGACTGGTTGGTGAGTTGAGCTATGGAATTGTTCTTGTCTTACATGTATATGCCCCTCCATGTGCTCCTTGCTGTGAAGGCCAGTTATAGGTGGGGGCAGCGGCCAGTTTTTTGTTACTGTTCGTATACATATGGTCTGGGGACACACTGGGCACCTTCACTGCCATTGTGCTCTTGCTGGGTGTCCAGTGTTCTCCTGCTCCTTTAAGGGGGCTTGGGTTGCCTCCAGGGTCACCTGCCCCACATCTATCCATCCCTTGCATGTGCTTCCACTGTGGAGACACTTATAAATTTGTAGTGTTAGGACTGCAAGCAACACAGGGTGCTGTGACAAGGCCTTGCAGCTTTCACATGCGTTTGCAAATGTGTGCTAACTAAACCCCTGCTTTTAACCACTTGCCGACCGCCGCACGACGATGTACGTCCAAACTTTGAAGGGGTATATCGTTGTTACGGCAGCAGCTAGCTGCCATAACCCCGGTATCCCCGTTTTCGTGCGGCGGCCGGCTTTCAGATAAAAGTGGTCCCTGCGGCGGATTCACCCCGAGATCACTTTTATCGGTGGCGGGAGAGGGCTCCCCCTCCCGCCGCGATCCGGTGCCCTCCGCCGCTTACCGGAGCCGTCGGTAGCAGCGGAGGCAATCGCATCCATCTACATCCTGTGCCTGGAGATGAGTGAGGCTAAGATGGCGCCCACTCGTCTCCATGACACTGCTGGGCAGAAGTGACGTCAAAACATCACTTCCGCCCACGCCTCTTAAAGGCACATTTTTTGAAATGTCATTTTTTGAAATGACTTTTTTTTATTTTTTTTTATTGCATTTTAGTGTAAATATGAGATCTGAGGTCTTTTTGACCCCAGATCTCATATTTAAGAGGTCCTGTCATGCTTTTTTCTATTACAAGGGGTGTTTACATTCCTTGTAATAGGAATAAAAGTGACACATTTTTTTTTTTTAAAACAGTGTATAAAGAAATAAAATAATGTAAACTAAATAATAAAAATATAAAAGTTTAAAAAAAAAAAAAACCCCGTCCTGACGAGCTCACACGCAGAAGCGAACGCATATGCGAGTAGCGCCCGCATATGAAAATGGTGGTCACACATGTGACTTTAAATTAGGATCAATTTGCAGCAAGTGCCAATGTTTTTGTAAAATATTTTTAATGATTTTGTGTTGTTTGTTGTAGGTGGTTATTACTCTGGTAATTGATTAAGAATCTGCAGATGTTTTCTTAGGAAAAAGTATATTTTGTCTCAGTTGTCCTCGTGCACGTTTAAAGGCCTTTTTCAAACATGTAGAGGAATAGCCTCAATCTAGGAGTCTTTCCTTTAGTATGTTTACCTCACAGACAAATTCAATGTCAGTGGAGCAATTGCGTCTGAGCCTCAGATATTGCCCATATGGAATGGACGACACTAAGGACTTAGGATGTGAACTGGACGCGTGTAAGATAGTATTTCCAGCGGTCTCTTTTCGATTGAGACCGCTGGAAAGGAAACTTTTTGACCCCAGATCTCATATTTAAGAGGTCCTGTCATGCTTTTTTCTATTACAAGGGATGTTTACATTCCTTGTAATAGGAATAAAAGTGACACAATTTTTTTTTAAAAAAGTGTAAAAAGAAATAAAATAATGTAAACTAAATAATAAAAATATAAATTTTTTTTTTTTAAAAACCCCCCGTCCCGACGAGCTCGCCCGCAGAAGCGAACGCATATGCGAGTAGCGCCCGCATATGAAAACGGTGGTCAAACCACACATGTGAGGTATCGCCGTGACCGGTAGAGCGAGAGCAATAATTCTAGCCCTAGACCTCCTCTGTACCGCAAAATATGCAACCTGTAGAATTTTTTAAACGTCGCCTATGGAGATTTTTGAGGGTAAAAGTTTGATGCCATTCCACGAGCGGGCGCAATTATATAATGTTTGAGGGTTCTAAGTAATTTTCTAGCAAAAAAAACTGTTTTAAACATGTAAACACCTAAAATCCAAAACGAGGCTGGTCCTTAAGTGGTTAACAGACAGTTAGACATGTTAATTTGGTTGGTCAGCAGACTGGTTGGTGAGTTGAGCTATGGAATTGTTCTTGCCTTACATGTATATGCCCCTCCATGTGCTCCTTGCTGTGAAGGCCAGTTGTAGGTGGGGGCAGTGGCCAGTTTTTTGTTACTGTTCGTATATATATGGTCTGGGGACACATTGGGCACATTCGCTGCCATTGTGCTCTTGCTGGGTGTCCAGTGTGCTCCTGTTCCTTTAAGGGGGCTTGGGCTGCCTCCAGGCTCACCTGCCCCACATCTATCCTTTCCTTGCATGTGCTTCCACTGTGGAGACACTTATAAATTTGTAGTGTTAGGACTGCAAGCAACACAGGGTGCCGTGATGAGGCCTTGCAGCTTTCACATGCGTTTGCAAATGTGTGCTAACGAAACCCCTGCTTTTAACAGATGGTTAGACAGGTTAATTTGGTTGGTCAGAAGACTGGTTGGTGAGTTGAGCTATGGAATTGTTCTTGTCTGTTTGCTGTCCTAGCCTGAGTTTAAGTTACAAAAAAGGACCCTAGAAAGGGGAACCTTTGTACCCCCAGCGGGACTTTATAGGCGAACAAAAAAAGTTTTTTTATATAAAAATATATTATTTATTGAAGAATGCTTAAAAAAGCATAAAAACATGATAGAAATCTATACACAAATCTATACAAAGTATTGTGCAAAGTGCAAAAGTTTTTTTTCCTAGTATATTTTTTACAACTCCAATTATGAACACATGATTCTCCATAAGCCTGACATGTTTCAGGACAATGTCCCTTCTTCAGAGGCGTTTTTAGGAGAGAAACATATAGATGTATTCTGAAAAATAGGTAGGATAAGTTTGAACATAGAAACATTGTTCAGGGCAAAATCAACATTATGGCATCTGAGAATGTCCAATATACATACCAATATCCAGTTTTTTAAGGAGAGTTGTGTAAGAATATGCGAAAAACGAATTTTTCTTATAAAGAAAAAATAAATAAATTTCAACTGCCAATTGTCCACCAATGAAAATGGTGGCCTCCGTTCGGGCCAGGAGAAGCCCACACAAAGGCCCCAAGGAGAGAGGACGAACCCCGCCACATCCACAGTAGAGCCCTAGGGGATAATTCAAATAATTTTATTTTATTACATTTTATTATAGGATTTGAAAAATATATATCAAAAAACTGTAAAAAGGCTACTTCTCCCATAGTCCAAGTATTACAGCTCACTGCTTGAATGAAACTTTCCTATGCAGTTAAGAGAAAACTGCAAGGAAGCCAGCAAAAATAACTTAGATAAAACAGCGGTAGGCAAAAGAAAATTCCTTTTCCCTGCTTGAAAGCAGTGAGATAGGGAGAGATCAAATTACTTTTTCACTTACTTTTGAAAATAGATGCAATGCACAGGAGACTGGAGCGTAGTTGTTTGTTGGCAGGTGTATTTTGCAATGGGCAGGGCGCCATCTGCAGGCTTTAAAGGCTGCTGGCGCCTGCGCAGTGCTGATCGTTCTAACAGTGTCAGCAGAGTGTGATGTTTAGAAGGGCCGCGTCATTGCGTATATCGCAATGACGTCATAGCATCGCGGCGTTAAAGATGGAGACAAAGCAGAAAGCGACGCTCTAGAACAAGGAAGGAGAGGAGAAAGGGGAGGAGAAAGAAGGGGAAGGCAATGATATCCAGTGATGTGATAGGCTACTTGGGATGAGACTAGAGCATTTCTATAGCAACCACTAAAAATAAAATGCTGCAGACAAAAACATAAAAAATTTCTAAGAAAGAGGAATATGAGGAATATCTCCAAAGGGCCTCTAAGGACCCGGGCCAGGAACATCCAAAAGGGGACCTCCAGGACCGAGTCTGCACGGCGCCCGCCCACTACCAGAATAGTGGAGGAGTGCCATGCAGACAAACCCCACCGGTGCGATATCACTGCGATTGCACAGTCAGCCAAAGGCCGAACGGGCATGCAGTGTAAATTGGAGGCCCTGCCCTCCATCAAAAAGATGGAAAGACAGGGCCCTCGTGCGCCTGGGCGGGGGTGAATCAAAGCCCCAACGGGATGATAGACGGCAAGAAAAAATCTAGCTATGAAAATCTTCAAAATTATAAAGTATAGACTAGTCTATTTGAGCATCAAAGATTTTTTACTTTACTTTACATTTGACCAGATGCACACAATGGAATTATGTTGGACACTAATGGATACAGAACAAAACACAGGCCAGCATAACAATGATTACATAAAGCAAAATCAGAAAACAGCCAACATCAAATTGTGTAGTATGGTATTCTCGTCGGTTGTATCATCAATCACATTGTGTTTATTTTTACTCATGATAATGTAGTAATGGAAGCCATAATATACCTTACAAATACACAATTTCTTAAACAAATATTAAACATGTTATTTAAAAGTATGGCACATTTTTATATGGCAGTTACTCTTTTTCACATCCCCCTGATACAAAGCCGTCCAAAAATGGACGGAAGCTCATTTGAGTATTGAGTCCTGGGAACTGAGTTGCATTGAGATCGGCAATCCAACGGACCTCCCTCTGGAGCAAGATCTTGTTCCAATTACCACCTCTACTGTCCGGATGAATCCGGTCGAGAATGGTGAAATGAACAAAGGGAAACTTGCCCGTGTGGTGGTCTCACACATGTCGCCCCAGAGGGAGGTCCGGGTTCGCCTGTCTCATGCTGGTGATGTGTCCTGCTGCTCTCTTATGGAACTCCAATTTCGTTTTGCCAACATAAAAACATTCACATTGGCATGTTAAAAGGTAAATAACACCGGATGTTTTGCAATTGGCAAAATGTCTGGGCTTATACATCTTACCATTTGGTAATGTAAATTTGGTCTTGTTCATATAATGGCAGCAAGGACATCCACCACAGGTGAAAGTTCCAAGTCTTTTACACGCTTCGGAGCGAAAGGTGCCGGTGTTCTCACTTTTAACCAGATGGTCTCTTAGTGAGCGTGTTCATCTGAAAGTGATGGTGGGTGTCGTAGACACATGTGACTTTAAATTAGGATCAATTTGTAGCAAGTGCCAATGTTTTTGTAAAATATTTTTAATGATTTTGTGTTTTATGTTGTAGGTGGTTATTACTCTGGTAATTGATTAAGAATCTGCAGATGTTTTCTTAGGAAAAAGTATATTTTGTCTCAATTGTCCTCGTGCACGTTTAAAGGCCTTTTTCAAACATGTAGAGGAATAGCCTCGATCTAAGAGTCTTTCCTTTAGTATGTTTGCCTCACGGACAAATTCAATGTCATCGGAGGGAGCAATTGCGTCTGAGCCTCAGATATTGCCCATATGGAATGGACGACACTAAGGACTTAGGATGTGAACTGGACGCGTGTAAGATAGTGTTTCCAGCGGCCTCTTTTCGATAGAGACTGCTGGAAAGGAAACAGTCTGTTGATTTGGTTATGTTTAGATAAGAAAAAGTGATGGAAGTGTCATTAAAGGTCATGGTAAAATATAAATCAAATATATTTTGGTTCATAATATGTATGAAAGCTTGTAGGGCTTCTGGTGTGCCATTCCATATCATCAGTATGTCGTCTATATACCTAAACCATGCTACCACATGGATGGTGGAAGACGACAGACTATCATCAGACAACAAAGACTGCTCCCACTCCACCAGGTACAGGTTGGCATACTATGGGGCACAACAAGTCCCCATCACAACCCCCTGCACCTGGAGGTAGTGGAATCCATCAAAAGAAAAAATGTTGTGCGTTAGAATGAAATCTAATGCTTCTAGCAGAAAATAATTACATTTTCGATCATCCTTGTGATAAAACATATTTGATTGCTGAAAGACCTAGATTGTGGGGGATGGAGCTATATAATGCTTCCACGTTTATAGCAACTAGAAATGAATGGGGTGGAACATGTAATCCTTCCAAATTTTGCAATAAGTGAATGGTATCTTTGATGTATGAAAATAAACCGGCAACAAAAGGTCTAAGATGGCTGCCAACAAAATTGCCTAAGTTTTCAGTTATAGAACCATTTCCGGAAATGATGGGACGGCCTGGAAGAATTTTCTGTTTTTTGTGTATTTTTGAGAGACAGTACAGAGTGGGGATGCGTGGATAAGGTGTTCTGATATAGTCCCAAACGTCTTTGTCAATGTTCCCATTACAAAACGCCTCGTGAATTTATCAATGGTGCCTTTTGAGATGGGTTTGTACCATGATTGGTTTGTAACAACCTTGACACACATTGTTTTGTATTGCTCATTTGTCATAATAACGATGTTTCCACCCTTATCAGATGGCTTAATTGTGAGGAAGTGTTCTCTTTTAAGGGATTCTAGAGCTAACTGTTCATCTTTGGTGAGGTTAATACAAAGTGTTTGTGATTTTATTTTTTTGATCTCTGATGTAGTAGAAGCTATAAAAGCCGCTAGGTTGGGATTACTAGTGAACAGCGGAAATTTGTCCGACTTTTTTTTTAAACTCCTCTTGTTTGTCTGACGGCGATAAAGATTCTTTTGTGATGTGTTCCTCTAAGAGGGTTTCAATGTCTATTGAATCAATCAGATCCCTAGGATCCTGTTCTTCGAGGAGTGTTAAAAGATCATCCAATGCTTCATCTGATCTCTTGGTCTCTGTTTGAGAAATATTTTTTTCTTTTTCCTTCGAGAAAAGGCTCTTGTAGTAAAGTTTTCGAGCGAAAAGATGTAAATCTTTAATTACTTCAAAGGTGTTTAAACCAGCATCTAGACAGAAACTGAGACCTTTGTGCAGCAAATCCCTTTCATCTTGTGTGAGTGAGTGGTTAGAAAGATTAACAATGTTTTGAGAATCAAGGGGGGGAAAAAAGTCAGAAGGGGAGATGTGTGAGGAGATTACATGTCTGGAGGGCTCGCCTCCATTCGGTGAACTAAAAAATCTTTGTCTGACTGAAGTAGGGTAGTGGTGATAGAAGATAAAGAAGAATCACCAGTGTGTGTGGATGCAGTAGAACCTACACCAGGGAATTCTACTGAAGAGGGCTGATTGGCACCACGTGTATTACCTTTAGCAGTGGATGAAAGATTGAAAGTAGATTAAGTGGAGGTGGTATCCGTAATTCTCTTCTTGTTAAGTGAAGAAACACACTAAATGCCCGTTCGGCCTTCGGCTGACTGCGCAATCGCAGTGATATCGCACCGGTGGGCTTTGTCTGCATGGCGCTCCTCCACTATTCCGGTAGTGGGCGAGCGCCGTGCAGACTCGGCCCTGGAGGTCCCCTTTTGGATGTTCCTGGCCCATGTCCCTAGAGGCCCTTTGGAGATATTCCTCATATTCCTCTTTCTTAGACATTTTTTATGTTTTTGTCTGCAGCATTTTATTTTTAGTGGTTGCTATAGAAATGCTCCGGTCTCATCCCAAGTAGCCTATCACATCACTGGATATCCTTGCCTTCCCCTTCTTTCTCCTCCCCTTCCTTGTTCTAGAGCGTCGCTTTCTGCTTTGTCTCCATCTTTAACGTCGCAATGCTATGACATCATCGCGTTATACGCAATGACGCGGCCCTTCTAAACATCTCACTCTGCTGAAACTGTTAGAACGATCAGCACTGCGCAGGCGCCGGCGGCCTTTAAAGCCTGTAGATGGCGTTCTGCCCAGTGCAAAATACACCTGCCAACAAACAACTACGCTCCAGTCTCCTGTGTATTGCATCCATTTTCAAAAGTGAGTTAAAAAGTCATTTGATCTCTCCCTATCTCACTGCTTTCAAGCAGAGTAAAGGAATTTTCTTTTGCCTGCCATTGTTTTTTGCTGACTTCCTTGCAGTTATCAGTTAACTGCATAGGAAAGTTTCATTCATGTTTCTTTTTAAATAATAAACAGAAATGAAAAGCAGTGAGCTCTAATACTTGGACTATAGGAGAAGTAGCATTTTTACAGTTTTTTTATATATATTTTTCAAATCCTATAATAAAATGTAGTAAAATAAAATTATTTGAATTATCCCCTAGGGCTCTACTGTGGATGTGGCGGGGTTCGTCCTCTCTCCTTGGGGCCTTTGTGTGGGTTTCTCCTGGCCCAAACAGAGGCCACCATTTTCATTGGTGGACAATTGGCGGTTGAAATTTATTTATTTTTTCTTTATATGAAAAATTTGTTTTTCGCATATTCTTACACAACTCTCCTTAGAAAACTGGATATTGGTATGTATATTGGAAAGAATAAACAAAAAAACTGCGCTAGAAGAATAAACATAAAAAATAGTAAATAAAGCTGCAGCAATCAGTGAGGTAAACACAGCAAACAAAATAATAAATAAATGCCGCACTAAAAAATCTATGTGAAAAATTATTGGTGAAGAATATTCAAATCCTAATCAATAGTCCATATAGTGAGAATTCAATAAGAATCAAAAAATATATTGATCTCCATGGAAAGCCTTTTAGGGTGATGGTAAACTGATAAAAGTCCAAAATAATCCCAACTGTCCGATCAATAATAATCAGAAATATGCCAAAACAAAATGTGTATAAACCCAACTGATGAATGGCGTGCTTACCAGATGGCAAGCCAAAACGGGCAGGTGGCTTTACCCAGCCTGGGCCTTGATGCAGACCAGTCACAGTGGGGAATGGTGATTTGCGCTCACATAAGATGTATGTTGAATCCACGGACATTCATTTATCCTAAAAAATAAAGTGAAAACATAGCGTAATACTGACAAATAAATAAGTGATTAAATAAAAAAGAGTGACACTCACATAGTGAATGAGAACATTTTTTTTCATTAATTAAACACCCAGTGTTTATAAAAATTGATAGCCACGGATGCCACACGAAAGGCCTCCTTACCAGATGACCAGATAACAAGTGGTGAATCCTACAATAGTGTGAAGCATCAACCGAACCTAAACCAGTGATTATACGAAGAGGGCACCATTACCGCACAAAGGACCTGCTTACCAGATGCCAGATCCCAAAAGGCAAATTGATAGTCAACCGGATGGATAAACTGATTAAATGGAAGTGTGTATGTTCCGTCCCCGCAGCCTCAACCAAGGGCTGTCACACATCGCCCAATCATCTCCTCTCCTCTCCTCTGGTTCAAGTCAGGCAGAGAAGTTACAATGTATATAAGACCAACTAAGAACCAGAGCAGAACTCAGGACTGGAGCACTTGACAGATATCTGCAATCAGAGTGTAGATTTAGCTAGTTGCCTGTTCTGGATCTTATATACATTTTTTTTTCTCATTCACTATGTGAGTGTCACTCTTTTTTTGCCATCTGGTAAGCACGCCATTCATCAGTTGGGTTTATACACATTTTGTTTTGGCATATTTTTAATTATTATTGATCAGACAGTTGGGATTATTTTGGACTTTTATCAGTTTACCATCACCCTAAAAGGCTTTCCATGGAGATCAATATATTTTTGGATTCTTATTGAATTCTCACTATATGGACTATTGATTAGGATTTGAATATTCTTCACCAATAATTTTTCACATAGATTTTTTAGCGCAGCATTTATGTATATTGGACATTCTCAGATGCCATAATGTTGATTTTGCCCTGAACAATGTTTCTATGTTCAAGTTTATCCTACCTGTTTTTCAGAATACATCTATCTGTTTCTCTCCTAAAAATGCCTCTGAAGAAGGGACATCGTTCTGAAACATGTCAGGCTTATGGAGAATCATGTGTTCATAACTGGAGTTGTAAAAAATATACTATTTGAAAAAAAACTTTTGCACTTTGCACAATACTTTGTATAGATTTCTGTATAGATTTCGATCATGTTTTTATGCTTTTTTAAGCATTCTTCAAAAAATAAAAAAAGGTCTTTTGTTCGCCTATAAAGTCCCGCTGTACCGGGGGTACAAAGGTTCCCCTTTCTAGGGTCCTTTTTTGTAATATAATTTGGGATGTTGGCAACGCCTTATTGAGAACTATAAATTCTCTCTGTGGTTTACCACTATATAGATAGCCTGAGTTTAAGTGGCTTGCACTCAACCAAGTCAGTAGGGTTCCTGGTTAGGCCAACACCAGAGATAACATTTGTAGATAATAATCCTGGAGGTAAGTCCTCTATATTAAAAACACTTCGGCTTGCACCAGTATCTATTAAACAGGTTAATTCTGTTTCTCCTCCAGGATAGGGGAGTTCTTGTAAAAACACTAACTCTGGCCTCGGGACCATTGTCTCCCCTGTTTAACATGATTAATACTGACATGCCATTTTCCTATGCCTGATCCACTGCTTTTGGCAGATAACTGGGATCAGCATGAGGTGCCTCTAAGCTCATTTCCAGTCTACGGTCAGGAAGATGGCAGAATTTGGCTATGTGTCCTTCCCCATTACAATTGTAGCATATAATTGGTCCACAATTGCCATGATTTCTGAAATTGCCTTTGCCTTTTCCTCTTCCTCACTGCTTCCCCGTGTACATAACCTTAGGTTTGCTGTCTTTTTGGTTAATCCTGTTTTCTATAGATAACTGGATAGGCAGGAGGTAGACATATTGCCTGCCTCAGGCCTTGCTGTGAACAACTTTTCTTTCAACTGGGGTATTAAACCATCAAGAAACCTTTGTTTCACCAGTTGTGTAGATGGACTTGCAGTTTCTCCCACCTTCTCTTCCTCCATATTAAAGCCTGCTTCCTCAGCCATATCGCTTTACTGTCTCCAATAAGCCCCTGCTGCTTCCTTTTTCCCTTGCGTAGCATTCATAATTTTAACATGTCTGGTTTGTCCATATATTTGGGGCAATTTTTCACAAACCTCTTGTCCACTAACCATCTTATCTAGAGATAAGGTAAAGACTGTAAAGGAATTTTGTAAGTTCTGTTTATAATTGTATTATATTAAGTATGTGTTGCACACTGCCCTCAGTTCGCCTAGGAGGGAATTTACAGGAGACCCTGAGAATCCAAAACGAGGAGCTTTAGACGATCCGGGAATTTCTGATAATCAGCCTTTGCTTACATTTGAGTTATCAGACTTCCTTGATCGGTAAGGCATTTTCGGGACAAGGGGCACCTATTTTACTCCCCTTAATCGAACTGTATTGATTGGTGGCTATATGTTATGTTGTCACTGTCTACTGTCCATTGGAGAGTTATAGATAAGAAAGGGAAGAATAGTGCTGTTCACAGGTATATGTAGTACACATCTGCTAGATAAAGTAGTAGAGGCAAGACGGTATAGGAACAAGTAGAGAAGAGAAAAAGACTGGCCAGTCATTATGGACATTACATTAAGTAAGGGAATGAAGGGTAGGAGTCCCTCAAACAATGCCCAGCACAAGAGGAGCGCTACAAATTATATGAACCGAAGGTGCGGTTCTGCCTATACTAAGCCCCTAGATAAACGGTTAGAGTGGACAAGGATACAGAATGGGTAACTGGCTTACCAAAGTCCAAAGGTGACAATTAACACTAGACAGAAAGGGACATTTTGATGTTAAGTTGTGGGATGCATTTGGGGTCAGGCACTACAACTAGTAAAGTCTAAAACAGGGAAATGAGAGTTAAAACAGAATACTTTATATGTTGTCAGAGAGGGAAGATGGGATGAGCACTATGGCTGCCCATCTGATGATAGAATCATAGAAGCTAGAGTATGTGAAGTATGGGATTACAATACATGGGATGCAAAGGATATCAGAACAAAATAAGGAAAGCAGAATTTAAGCAGGGAAATATTAAAGCGTTAAAAGAAAGTGAGAGAATGTGTTCTGTTCTACACGTTTGCCCCTGGCGTGTATGTAGATCAACATACAGTTTAAACCTTGAATCCTAAAATAACCAGACTATCTGTAACTTTGGATCTATATTACAATGAACAGGTGGTGGCCATATAAGAATAGGGTGTACACGTGCGTGTATGATATGGTGAAACTAGAAATAAACAGATAAATAACACATAAAGAACATATATAAGAATTACATGAACATAAACAAATGTCTACTAGGTATACAGGTAAACAATCTTTAGCATACCAGCGATGCTGCCTTTGAAGGATCAGGATTTTCCTCTGAAACATGCGGTGCAGGCTTAGCTGGCTCCATGCAGTCTGTCCCAATGGAAAAGATGAAAGAGTTGTAATAGGAAGTGGAGCTAGTTCCTAGTGATATGACAGGAAATGTGTATTAACCATAGAACACTGCCCATCAATAGTCTTTTGTTAAGAGTGGCATCTAGTGGACAATGTTGGTATTGCAAGTCCAGAAGATATTATTTTTTCCTTATTGGCTGAAGGCATGACAGAATGATATGCATGTGTTGTGTACAAATGGGAAAAATGGAAGCAATTTTAGAGAGATATTCGTGTATGTGTGTGAATGCTGGAACCTTTAGTTCTATCTCTTGTGTGTGTCATGTATGTAGATGTGACCCCCTCCTTTGCACTCTCATGAAAGAATGTAGCTGGGATGAGAGATCAATGATAAGCTAGAAGGCCATTCTAGCCAATACTCTGTAAATATGTCTTATCAATCATTTGTTTTTCACAATGAAAAGTCAGTTTGTAATGAAAAAGCTGCTCAGCTATTATATTCTCCACAATGGAGTTTTGCCTTTTTGGCCAGGACTACCTCCACCTAAGCGTGTGGAGGTAAAAGGTGATAGCAGGTATGGTTAGTGATCAAAATATTGATCAAAAGAGAGGAGACTGTAAAGGAAATTTTGTAAGTTCTGTATATAATTGTATTCTATTTTGTATTTATTGCGCACTGCCCTCACTGTGCACATGGCACTAATGATGTTTTCAGTACATGTTTGCATTCTTTCGAGTTCTGATTAGAATTAGTCTGCCTATGTTACGCCCCTTGTTACCATACAAGTACAATTGTAATATTAATGGGATACCTATGTAATTATGTGTATAAAAAACTTCAATTGCGATATCATAAAGCAGAACAGTTATTTAGAAAGATGCAGAGTGTATCTTTTGTGTCTGTTCCCTACTGCAGTAGTTATTATTAATTTGGAACCACTAATCAATATGAGGATAGGAGTTTTCTATCTATACAATTCCATGTCAAAGCCTTCAAGATCCAGGTGCCAATCTAGGATTACAAAACCCAGAGAAAGCTGAAAGCACAGTTTTCTCTGCTCACAATAAACACACCAGAGCCCTGCATTAGTGTGAACTCTGTGTCATTCCTATATCCAGGGCCATGCACTGTCACGGGTGACATTTATGCCACTCTTTTGCTTTGTGCAGGACTATTCTTATGTGTGGCAAAGCTTAGAGAGTTCACCGATGTACATTGACTTGAATTACACCCACGTTAGTACAGGTGATTGGTTACAGTTCTTCAAAAAGACTACTCTACCTTTTAGTGAGTGTCTGTGATAAAGCTATCTTTGCTTTCTTAGTCTAGAGTGTATATGCGGATTGCCTTTGTGTTTCTGAACTTGTCCTTTTGCAGCTGCCTTAACCTGGAATCATTTAAGCCCAACCTGACTGCCTTTTTTTCAATTCATTGTTTAAACTGGTGCTTGATATCCTTCTTTTTTTCTTCAATCAAAAAGGTTTTTATTAAACACAAAATAAAAGACATACATTCTCCAGAGCAAAGTTGGTCTGTAAGGACTGTAATTATTAACATATACAGAATTAATACATTGTCCACCACATTTGAAATATGATCATACCCCTTACCCACACATTCAAAGAAAGCCTTACTGAACACCAGGGGGTATTGTTGAGCCAGCACCACCATGTCCCCCCAAGTTGCCCTGTAAATAGACTATCAATTGTTAGAATATTCGATCCATAACCAGGTCTAACAGGGCTAAGCCCGGTACCTCTAGCCATGGAGACCATAATTTCTCAAACTTGTCTCGTTTGCCCCTATGTTGATAGATAAGCTTCTCTAGGTGGATGGTTTCACCCATTTGGGTAATCCATTCTTTCATTGTGGGAGGTTCTGTAGACTTCCAGTGCCTCAGAATCATTTTACAGGCTTGAAATAGGGCCCTAGCAATAGCCTGTTTAGGAATCTCCTCTATTGGGAGGATATCTAGAATACCCAGTAAGCAATGTTTGGGGTCTTCTGGAATCCGGACCTGAAAGACCCTATTGAGAGTGTGTATAACCTGCCTCCAAAACAAGTGTAACTTTGTGCATCTCCATAGAAAGTGCATCAATTTCCCATGATCCTTACAGCATCTGGTACAGGTGGGATCCGATCTCACCCCCATGTGGGCCAATCTAGCCGGGGTGCAATGAACTCTCAGAATTATATAGAGCTGAGACAGATGCTGGGCCACATTCAAGGAGCACAGGGGGTCTGCTTGTAGAGCCTCTTCCCACTGTTCCTCCTCAAAGGCCCCAACATCTCGTTCCTATTGAGACACCACCCTGAGGGGGTGCCCAGAAGGAAGGGATTGAGGAGCATGGCGTAGCAGCAAGATATAAATCCTTTATATGTGGTGACCTTAAATAGGTAATTGAAGACAGGAGTAGACATCATAGACCATTGATCTGCCCCCTCTGGGCCCTGACTGCTTGTTGAAGTTGCAAATCATAGAAGTGCATGGATAAGGGGAGTCTAAATTACGTACGGAGCTCCTAAAAGGTCCTTAATTTTTCGTCACATAAGTGTGGGACATAAGTATGATACCATGTTGTTTCCATTTTTCACCATATTCCAGCTTTGCCAATTCCGTGAAGTAATTATTGTCCCAGATGGGGCTATATCGTGTAAACCCCGTAACCCCCTGCATCATCCTAGCCTTGTTCCAAATTTTCTGCATAAGGGCATACGTAGGGTACAGTTTGTTAAACTTGCTAAAATGCAGTGTTTCCAATCCCTCTGTCACTCCCCTCCCAGTGGTAAAACAAAGAAGCCGAGCAGAGGAGTCTAATAAGTTAATCTCTCGGTCCTACAGTGGGCAGAGAACCCTCGCTATGTGTAGCAGTTGTGAGGCTAAATAATAAAGCCAGGGGTTGGGCAATGCCAGCCCTCCGGTATATTTTGGGCGCTGTAGTTACTCCAGCTTTATTCTAGCAAGTTTAGAATGCCATATGAGAGATCTGAAAATTGAGTTGACAATTCAGAATTGTTTTAACGGGACAACCATAGGGGAATTGTGCAGGACATAAAGTAACTGTGGCATCAAAATCATCTTGATAAGATTTATCCTGCCTACTGGAGACAATTTCAAATTGGTCCACACTTTGACTTTGTCTCAGCATCGATTGATTAATCGTGATAAATTGAGTGGGAGATAATCTAATGGACGGGGGGTGACCTGTATACCCAAATATCTAAAAGAGGAAGATATCGGTATATCCTGTATAGACAATATGGGGGGACTCAGCGTCCAGTCCAATAACATAATGGAGGACTTTGTCCAATTTATGACTAGGCCCGAATACTCTCCAAATTTTTTAATAACCAGCATAGCCTTCCCTTAAGGAGATAGATGTATCCCCTAAGAAGAGCAGAGTATCGTCTGCATACATCATCAATTTTTCATGGAGGTCTCTATAATGAAATAATTAGGATATTAGAACGGACAAGGGCAGCCAGAGGCTCAATGGCCAGGGCGAATGAAAGAGGGAACAGGGGGCATCCCTGCCTTGTGCCCCTATGTAAGCTAAAATTCTGTGAAATCCTTCCCCCCCCCGCCAAACCCAAACTTGTGCATAACTGCCGACAAGTATTCCCATTCAATGCTATCGAAAGCCTTATGGGCATCTAGGGACAGCAGTGCTCAATCGCCAATATTATCCGCAGGAGACTGGATGTTCTGAAAAAGAATGCAAGAAAAAAGGGAATTTGGGACTTTATATGAAGCAAATGAGTAGTGGAGGAAAATTAATATAAAATATTTATTCGTATTGATATCACAACATACAATCATATTCATTTCATGTATATACATCTGAGACGTGCAACAACAAAGCAAATTTGTACAGCATAACAGCACATGATCAGGATAATGGATGTATAGGTAAATACGCAAAGAAGAGATGGTATGAGCATGTGCCAAAGGCACCATGCCCGCCGCTGGTACATGCACCCACAAGAAGTCTGTGTTACTACAGAATAAGTATGTAAACATCATACAGTATAAGGATGGTAGGAGAATCAATAAAAATAAAAAATGGTCCGTGTAGCTGTAGCATCGAATAGAGCTCTACGCGTTTCGTGGGTTTACCCACTCGTCAGGAGCAGATGCAGCAAGCAGTTCTAAAAAATATACATAAAAAGATGTAAAAGACTATATTCCAAAAGAAAATTATTATTCTAAAAGATGTTCTTCTACAGTATAGATGAATTAGCTAGAGGCACTCACCAACCCAGACCGGAGCAGCGCGGGATTGCCGGTACATGGTCGACCGGGAACATAACCCCCGCACGGGAGCTGAGGCGGCATAGTGCACGGATGCAACATCAGAAGGTGACAGGGGCGTGTAGGAAGTGAATAGAAATTCCATGTGGCAATGGTTGAATATATTTCATATAACAGGAGTATCTAGAAATAAAATATTGGATATGCGTATAGTTATAGAAACCTATTCAGGGTAAGAGTAATGATTTTAATAGAAATAGATCCAATATAACTCCACAGGAAAGGATAATATAGTAGGGATATTACCTGAAAATATGGGAGTATGTATTAAGTAATAAGTGGATACATGAGACTGTAGTAATATGGAATTCCATATGGCAATAATTGAAATATATTTCATATAGCAAAAATATCTGAGAAAATGAATATATATATGTATATAGTTATATTAATTTATTCTGAGTAAGAGTAATGATTTTATATGTGAGTAAGCCTAATATAGTTCCACAGGGAAAAAGTGATGTGATAAGGGTAGTGTATGAAATAATAAAAAATACATATTAAGTGATGAATAAGTGAATGGGACTATACAAGTGTGGGAAACTGGAATGGGTGATAGATATGAAAAAATAGGGTGAGCAAAATATGTGACTCAGACTGAGCCAAAAAAGAAGAAAAAAAGGGGAGAGAAGTGCAAAGCCAAAAAGGAAGGTCTTACCAATGTTGTATCTAGCAACACCAGAAGAATGACATGACTAGTGTGCCGTGACCCCAGAGGGAGACTGGTCAATGGATCAGCTCACTGCAAGGGGAGTGTACAGATATGCCGCCAACGCCACGCCAGTGGGCCAATGGGGGAGAGGATGCCGCACCTGAACCGAGTGAACACTCGGTAAATGGCGCGGAGACTCCCTCATGTAAGCACACCCGATGTTATTGCTGGACGTCGGCGCAGTGACGTCACGAATGACGTCATGCGCACGACGTGCCCGCCGTCACACAGCCAGCGTGACGGGCGTGGCGCCGATGCGCGAAGGGGCACCCGCCCACTCCCCCGGAGCGCAGGGCCAATAAGGGGAGGAGAGGGAGGGGCCCACTAGGCGCATCGCAGCTCCCGCAATGAAGGAAGGACCCCAGCCAAATCCATGCGCCAAACAACCAACACACAACAAGTGGCCCAGGGTAGAGAGAGTGTATGTCTTCAAGCTATTAGTAAAAACAATCAATGTGGGTATATGGAACCTGCGTAGGGGATGCTGCATGTAAATAATATTCATTATTCTGTGCAATGCTCGCAGTATAGGTATTCATAGACAAATGTATAACAGATATTGGCAATATCCATATATAAATGTATAAATGTATAAACCTTATTAAAAGGTCCCCTATAAATGAGGGTAACCTCACACAGGGATGGCAGGGGAACACTGCCAATCCCACATACTCAAATGCTTCCATCCCGGTATCTGAATACAATAGAAGGGGGGAGTTGGGACTTTAAATGAAGCACCAAAAAGGTGCCTCCATCCCTATATTAAATGCAAGAAAAAAGGGAATTTGGGACTTTATATGAAGCAAATGAGTAGTGGAGGAAAATTAATATAAAATATTTATTCGTATTGATATCACAACATACAATCATATTCATTTCATGTATATACATCTGAGACGTGCAACAACAAAGCAAATTTGTACAGCATAACAGCACATGATCAGGATAATGGATGTATAGGTAAATACGCAAAGAAGAGATGGTATGAGCATGTGCCAAAGGCACCATGCCCGCCGCTGGTACATGCACCCACAAGAAGTCTGTGTTACTACAGAATAAGTATGTAAACATCATACAGTATAAGGATGGTAGGAGAATCAATAAAAATAAAAAATGGTCCGTGTAGCTGTAGCATCGAATAGAGCTCTACGCGTTTCGTGGGTTTACCCACTCGTCAGGAGCAGATGCAGCAAGCAGTTCTAAAAAATATACATAAAAAGATGTAAAAGACTATATTCCAAAAGAAAATTATTATTCTAAAAGATGTTCTTCTACAGTATAGATGAATTAGCTAGAGGCACTCACCAACCCAGACCGGAGCAGCGCGGGATTGCCGGTACATGGTCGACCGGGAACATAACCCCCGCACGGGAGCTGAGGCGGCATAGTGCACGGATGCAACATCAGAAGGTGACAGGGGCGTGTAGGAAGTGAATAGAAATTCCATGTGGCAATGGTTGAATATATTTCATATAACAGGAGTATCTAGAAATTTTTTTTATTATTTCATACACTACCCTTATCACATCACTTTTTCCCTGTGGAACTATATTAGGCTTACTCACATATAAAATCATTACTCTTACTCAGAATAAATTAATATAACTATATACATATATATATTCATTTTCTCAGATATTTTTGCTATATGAAATATATTTCAATTATTGCCATATGGAATTCCATATTACTACAGTCTCATGTATCCACTTATTACTTAATACATACTCCCATATTTTCAGGTAATATCCCTACTATATTATCCTTTCCTGTGGAGTTATATTGGATCTATTTCTATTAAAATCATTACTCTTACCCTGAATAGGTTTCTATAACTATACGCATATCCAATATCTTATTTCTAGATACTCCTGTTATATGAAATATATTCAACCATTGCCACATGGAATTTCTATTCACTTCCTACACGCCCCTGTCACCTTCTGATGTTGCATCCGTGCACTATGCCGCCTCAGCTCCCGTGCGGGGGTTATGTTCCCGGTCGACCATGTACCGGCAATCCCGCGCTGCTCCGGTCTGGGTTGGTGAGTGCCTCTAGCTAATTCATCTATACTGTAGAAGAACATCTTTTAGAATAATAATTTTCCGGCAATGTACCGGCAATCCCGCGCTGCTCCGGTCTGGGTTGGTGAGTGCCTCTAGCTAATTCATCTATACTGTAGAAGAACATCTTTTAGAATAATAATTTTCTTTTGGAATATAGTCTTTTACATCTTTTTATGTATATTTTTTAGAACTGCTTGCTGCATCTGCTCCTGACGAGTGGGTAAACCCACGAAACGCGTAGAGCTCTATTCGATGCTACAGCTACACGGACCATTTTTTATTTTTATTGATTCTCCTACCATCCTTATACTGTATGATGTTTACATACTTATTCTGTAGTAACACAGACTTCTTGTGGGTGCATGTACCAGCGGCGGGCATGGTGCCTTTGGCACATGCTCATACCATCTCTTCTTTGCGTATTTACCTATACATCCATTATCCTGATCATGTGCTGTTATGCTGTACAAATTTGCTTTGTTGTTGCACGTCTCAGATGTATATACATGAAATGAATATGATTGTATGTTGTGATATCAATACGAATAAATATTTTATATTAATTTTCCTCCACTACTCATTTGCTTCATATAAAGTCCCAAATTCCCTTTTTTCTTGCATTTAATATAGGGATGGAGGCACCTTTTTGGTGCTTCATTTAAAGTCCCAACTCCCCCCTTCTATTGTATTCAGATACCGGGATGGAAGCATTTGAGTATGTGGGATTGGCAGTGTTCCCCTGCCATCCCTGTGTGAGGTTACCCTCATTTATAGGGGACCTTTTAATAAGGTTTATACATTTATACATTTATATATGGATATTGCCAATATCTGTTATACATTTGTCTATGAATACCTATACTGCGAGCATTGCACAGAATAATGAATATTATTTACATGCAGCATCCCCTACGCAGGTTCCATATACCCACATTGATTGTTTTTACTAATAGCTTGAAGACATACACTCTCTCTACCCTGGGCCACTTGTTGTGTGTTGGTTGTTTGGCGCATGGATTTGGCTGGGGTCCTTCCTTCATTGCGGGAGCTGCGATGCGCCTAGTGGGCCCCTCCCTCTCCTCCCCTTATTGGCCCTGCGCTCCGGGGGAGTGGGCGGGTGCCCCTTCGCGCATCGGCGCCACGCCCGTCACGCTGGCTGTGTGACGGCGGGCACGTCGTGCGCATGACGTCATTCGTGACGTCACTGCGCCGACGTCCAGCAATAACATCGGGTGTGCTTACATGAGGGAGTCTCCGCGCCATTTACCGAGTGTTCACTCGGTTCAGGTGCGGCATCCTCTCCCCCATTGGCCCACTGGCGTGGCGTTGGCGGCATATCTGTACACTCCCCTTGCAGTGAGCTGATCCATTGACCAGTCTCCCTCTGGGGTCACGGCACACTAGTCATGTCATTCTTCTGGTGTTGCTAGATACAACATTGGTAAGACCTTCCTTTTTGGCTTTGCACTTCTCTCCCCTTTTTTTCTTCTTTTTTGGCTCAGTCTGAGTCACATATTTTGCTCACCCTATTTTTTCATATCTATCACCCATTCCAGTTTCCCACACTTGTATAGTCCCATTCACTTATTCATCACTTAATATGTATTTTTTATTATTTCATACACTACCCTTATCACATCACTTTTTCCCTGTGGAACTATATTAGGCTTACTCACATATAAAATCATTACTCTTACTCAGAATAAATTAATATAACTATATACATATATATATTCATTTTCTCAGATATTTTTGCTATATGAAATATATTTCAATTATTGCCATATGGAATTCCATATTACTACAGTCTCATGTATCCACTTATTACTTAATACATACTCCCATATTTTCAGGTAATATCCCTACTATATTATCCTTTCCTGTGGAGTTATATTGGATCTATTTCTATTAAAATCATTACTCTTACCCTGAATAGGTTTCTATAACTATACGCATATCCAATATTTTATTTCTAGATACTCCTGTTATATGAAATATATTCAACCATTGCCACATGGAATTTCTATTCACTTCCTACACGCCCCTGTCACCTTCTGATGTTGCATCCGTGCACTATGCCGCCTCAGCTCCCGTGCGGGGGTTATGTTCCCGGTCGACCATGTACCGGCAATCCCGCGCTGCTCCGGTCTGGGTTGGTGAGTGCCTCTAGCTAATTCATCTATACTGTAGAAGAACATCTTTTAGAATAATAATTTTCTTTTGGAATATAGTCTTTTACATCTTTTTATGTATATTTTTTAGAACTGCTTGCTGCATCTGCTCCTGACGAGTGGGTAAACCCACGAAACGCGTAGAGCTCTATTCGATGCTACAGCTACACGGACCATTTTTTATTTTTATTGATTCTCCTACCATCCTTATACTGTATGATGTTTACATACTTATTCTGTAGTAACACAGACTTCTTGTGGGTGCATGTACCAGCGGCGGGCATGGTGCCTTTGGCACATGCTCATACCATCTCTTCTTTGCGTATTTACCTATACATCCATTATCCTGATCATGTGCTGTTATGCTGTACAAATTTGCTTTGTTGTTGCACGTCTCAGATGTATATACATGAAATGAATATGATTGTATGTTGTGATATCAATACGAATAAATATTTTATATTAATTTTCCTCCACTACTCATTTGCTTCATATAAAGTCCCAAATTCCCTTTTTTCTTGCATTTAATATAGGGATGGAGGCACCTTTTTGGTGCTTCATTTAAAGTCCCAACTCCCCCCTTCTATTGTATTCTGAAAAAGAATGCGCAAGTTAATAGCAGTAGATTTTTGGGGCATGAATCCTGATTGGTCTGAATGGATAATAAAGGAAATTACCTTGTTGAGGCGTAACGCTAACACTTTGGCCATAATCTTTACATCATTTTGCAGGAGAGATATAGGCCTATATGAGCCGGGATCAAGAGGGTCTTTGTTTTGTTTCAATATCAGTACAATTTTGGCCCTGGTCATAGATAAAGGGAGGGAACGTCGTTCCCTCGCTTCATTGAACACTTTCAAGAGTCTAGGTAAAATGTATTTCCCGTATTTCTTATATACCTCGATGGGTATCCCATCATCCCCCGGTGCCTTTGAATTGGGGAACAAACTGGTAGCCACCTGCAATTCCTCCAGTGTCAGTGGGGAGTCCAATTGTCATCTGAACGAGGCAGACATATTAGACAAATGAACATCTTCCAGGTATTCATTCAGGGATGCAATCGATTAAGTTTTCATAGAAGCATAAAGGGATGAGTAATAATCTATAAGTTCTGCCATGATCTGGTCCGGGGAGTTAATCACTCGCCCGGTATGCATTTGCAGCGCATCAATGGACAGGGACACTTGATGGGCGTGGGCCAATTTTGCGGGGGTGATGGCTACAAACCCCTTGAAGCATACCTCAGAAAAGTCTTACTGCATGTTAAGAGTCACAATCCTAGATCTCTGCTAGATGGAATCCCCACGGGACAGTTTCTGAGTATTTACCAGAATTGTACCCATTAAGAAGATTATAAATGGGAGTCAAGATCCATGCGTTTTAGGATTTAGAAAAATTTTGGGAAATTCCCCTTAGCTGGATTTGATAGGATTGGGTCAAGGCCAGTGTTAAACAGGGTCAAGGGCAGTGGTAATCATAGAATGGAACTCTTATCTGCAGCTGTGAGAATTTGATATGAGCCACAAGCAGTATGTATGATCACTCAATTTCACACTAACTGGAACGAGCTGAGGGACATATTGAACAACCATTGGCATATTTTTTTACAGCTCTGCCCTAAGATTGCAGATATAGAAGATCCCCACTTATGACTAGGAGGACTAAAAATGTGGTGACCATTAAGTACACTTGGAATTTGCAAGAAGGCCATCGCTTACTTGGCTAACAGAATTACAAAAGATTAAAGGGATGTATCCCTGTGTCAGATTTGTCCCTGCATACATAAAACAAATTAATTTTTCAACACTGCTGGTTCCAAAATATTTTAGGTTAAACAGATTATTAACTCTTGAGGCACAAGAGTAATCTACTAGCTAGAGTGTCAATGCATTGTGTTCTATAGCAGAAAAACAAAACTCTAATGCCACGTACACACGGTCGGACTTTTCGGCTACAAAAGTCTGACAGCCTGTCCGACAGACTTACGCGGCATAACTTTGGGCTAGGGTTGAGAGCTCCTTCATACCATAAGGCGCATCAGAACATGCTATTTTGAGCATTCTTGTATTTTAGCCAATTCATTTAAATAGGCTGCCCTATGTGTGTTAAACACGTAAAAAATTTTGCCAGCACGATTTTTAAAATTGTACTGCACCAAGACACATGGTACTGTGGTACCATGCATTTTCACAGGTGTGAATGCGTGTAGGTTGCTAGATGCATAGAGGTGCCATTAAGCATTAATGGCACCTGCACATCTGCAATAGGTAGCCAATTTTTGTGCAGTGCAGAAAAAATGCGCAATTTTGCACACATTCCCGCACTGCACCGGGTGTGACCGAGCCCTAAGAGATGTCAAAAGAAGGAAAAAAGTAGCTTTATGGCCCAACATTTTCCATTGATCTGTGATGGTGGCACAAAGGAATTAAAATTTTATTTTTACATTTCACATCCCACTAGGAGGGAGATTTTATTTTTACATTTCACATCCCACTAGGAGGGAGATTTTTGATACCATTTTACTTCAGAAAGAAAAGATGTGAATTTACAATTTTAATAATTTAAGGCCAGCTGATCAACTTGCATGTGTTCCTGAACTAGAAAACATACCTGTGGGTTGAGTCCAGTATTGTTCATGAGGTTCCCATACACAAGGTACTGTAACCATGCTAATTGAGGGCATACCATTAGGACAGCAAACCCAATTTTAAATTGCAGACCCAGAAAGTAAAAGGAATGAAGAAGCTGCCTACTACAGTATATACATGGGGGAATCTCCTAATGAGGAACACAGCATTATTTCAACAGGGGTGCTAAGAATAGGATAGTGCCCTAGGCTGGAATGCTTTATACCCACTATGCTGGCTTTAATTTATTATCCATGATGTTTTGAGACCCCTTAGAAGTGTGGCTGTCTTACACAGGATTAGATTTAGTACTAACAGCAATGCTTTCTTCTTGGTGGGAGTTGTGGTCCAGATATCATCCAGAATAAGGAAGACTCGCTATCCCTGAGTGGATTCTCAATTTCCTAAACTGCTGTGCTGTACCTATCTGCAATTCGGAGACATTATGCTATTGGGCTAAGAGGATATCTCAGAGGGATACTTTACCTTCTGAGGGAAAAAGTCATCATATGACTGATGGTCAGTAAGGATGTGTCAGTAAAATCCAGATGACAGAAAAGTGTTTTTCATTTTATATGGCTAAGGGCTAACATTCTTTATTTGGTTGGATGAGATGGTATGTGGTAAATATTTAAAGAGGAACTCCTATATATTTTTGTTTATTTACTACTTGGTTTGCACACTCCACAGCACCAATGCATCAGTGCTTGAGCTAGACAATGGGGCACTGGAGGATCACGTGTACTGAAGTAGAATAATAATGTATCGAACCAGGCAGGACCTCAGTGATGCAGGTTTATTAACAGCTGGGAACATACAGGTTTATGTTCAAAGTATTACAATATGCAGGTCTAATTTATACAGTTTCTTACAATGCAAGCATATTAGGTACAACATGATTGGTTGCTAAGATCTACGTCAATGTAACTAACCATAAATCTGACACTTGTCATACAACCAGACAAACTTATTAATTCCCAGAATTCCTACATGTTTATTAAAATGATTTATAACTGTTTTTGTCTATGGCTTTACCCATTAAAATACTTGTATAGAGACAATATGGCACCCAGTCATGTTAAATGAAACCCTCTTTGTCCTGATAAGACTTTACCAACTCAAAGATAACAGATTTATGACTTTGGGAAAATGAACTTGCAATAACCCCACCTTATGTGTTATATGTGTTATTGTTTTTCACTATACAATCCCATGTGTATGTATTCATATATTGGTTTCACAAAAAGGTACAATATTATTTACATAATACATATTTACATAATAGATATTTACATTATATATATATATATATATATATATATATATATATATATATATATATATATATATATATATATATATATATATATATACACATACATACATAGACAAAGCTAACTACTTTATTCAATATTGTCTAATTATTAATACATACATACATACAGTATCTCACAAAAGTGAGTATACCACTCACATTTTTGTAAATATTTTATTATATCTTTTCATGTGACAACACTGAAGAAATTACACTTTGCTACAATGTAAAGTAGTGAGGGTACAGCTTGTATAACAGTGTATATTTGCTGCCCCCTCAAATAACTCAACACACAGCCAATGTCTAAACCACTGACAACAAAAGTGAGTACACCCCTAAGTGAAAATGTCCAAATTGGGCCCAAAGTGTCAATATTTTGTGTTGCCACCAATATTTCCCAGCACTGCCTTAACCCTATTGGGCATGGAATTCAACAGAGCTTCACAGGTTGCCACTGGAGTCCTCTTCCACTCCCCCATGATGACATCACGGAGCTGGTGGATGTTACAGTCCTTGCTCTCACCCACCTTCTGTTTGAGGATGCCCCACAGATGCTCAATAGGGTTTAGGTCTGGAGACATGCTTGGCCAGTCCATCACCTTTACCCTCAGTTTCTTTAGCAAGGCAGTGGTTGTCTTGGAGGTATGTTTGGGGTAGTTATTATGTTGGAATACTGCCCTGTGGCCCAGTCTCCAAAGGGAGGGGATCATGCTCTGCCTCAGTATGTCACAGTACATGTTGGCATTCATGGTTCCCTCAATGAACTGTAGCTCCCCATAGCCAGAAGCACTCATGCAGCTTAAAACCATGACCCACCATCATGCTTGACTGTAGGCAAGACACACTTGTCTTTGTACTCCTCACCTGATTGCCACCACACATGCTTGACACCATCTGAACTAAATACGTTTATCTTGGTCTCATCAGACCACAGGACTTAGTTCCAGTAATCCACATCCTTAGTCTGCTTGTCTTCAGCAAACTGTTTGCAAGCTTTCTTGTGCATCATCTTTAGAAGAGGCCTCCTTCTGGGACGACAGCCATGCAGACCAATCTGATGCAGTGTGCGGCGTATGGTCTGAGCACTGACAGGCTGACCCCCCACCTCTTCAACCTCTGCAGCAATGCTGGCAGCACTCATACGTCTATTTCCCAAAGATAACCTCTGAATATGACACTGAGCACGTGCACTCAACTTCTTTGGTCGACCATGGCGAGGCCTGTTCTGAGTGGAGCCTTTCCTGTAAACCGCAGCATGGTCTTGGCCACTATGCTGCAGCTCAGTTTCAGGGTCTTGGCAATCTTCTTATAGCCTAGGCCATCTTTATGTAGAGCAACAATTTTTTTTTCAGATCTTCAGAGAGTTTTTTGCCATAAGGTGCCATGTTGAACTTCCAGTGACCAGTATGAGAGAGTGAGAGCGATAACACAACATTTAATACACCTGCTCCCCATTCACACCTGAGACCCTGTAACACTAACGAGTCACGTGACACTAGGGAGGGAAAATGGCTAATTGGGCCCCATTTGGACATTTTCACTTAGGGGTGTACTCACTTTTGTTGCCATCGGTTTAGACATTAATTGCTGTGTGTTGCGTTATTTTGAGGGGACAACAAATATACACCATTATACAAGCTGTACACTCACTACTTTTCATTGTAGCAAAGTGTAATTTCTTCAGTGTTGTCACATGAAAAGATATAATAAAATATTAACAAAAATGTGAGGGGTGTACTCACTTTTGTGAGACACTGTATGCCTTCAAAAGAGGTCAGCCTCAAGTGAACCAGCAGGAATTAATTTTCTGATCAAAGTTCCACTTTAAGGTGTTCACAATAATAATACATACAATAATACAATAATGTAGTGGTCACATTTTTGGTATATAAAATTAATGCATGTTATAGCTTAGCCTCTGGCGCCATCTAATGGCCAAAATATGCTAGGACTGCATCTTTATTTTTCATCGTTCAAGAAGTTAACATGAAAGTGTTTGTTTGTTTACATTGGACATTAACTTGACCTACCCATAATGCCCATTAACTCCCATGACCATCAGGAAAACAGAACTGCATTGTGGGAAGATAATAAAAGGGCTCGGCGCGGCCATCTTAGGGCTCTTGGACATGCATGGCCAGCCTGGGAGGATCTGTGTGAGGTCTCCAGTGCAGTGCGGCCTACCTCCACGGAAGAGCGATCCGAGCAGCGATACTGCGACACACCAGTGAGCTGGGCTGACGACGAGGCAAGACTGGGAAGGAGCCAGAGGAGCCTGTCGGAGCCATCTGGGAGTTCTGGAACGTCTCGTTGTGTGGAGCGGAGCAGTGCGGAGGTGCCGCCCGGCCGTAGACAGGACCCAGTACACCAGAGCGTAACTTTCTGACAACGCTGACCTGGTTGGGTGAGAGGGACGTTGCCCAAAAGTTTCTTGGTGCACTTTTACACGTCCACCTGTATAATATAGAGTTGCTGGGATCCATAGTCCCACAAGCAAACTCAAGGGATTAGACTGAGCTCAAAATAGGGCCCGGGCCTGTATTTCAGTGAGGATTTGGTACTGTATCATTGGCATCAGAGATAATTGCAGTGCTGTTGTACCATAACTTTGATTCAATATTCAGCTTGTTTTGATCAGGAGCCATCAACCCTTGGATTACAAATTCACTTTATTCATAGCTAGCCGAAGAAAGAAGTAAAGAAGGACTGTCTAATAAATCACAAGGATTTGTGTTTCACTGTCATATTGAAATTACTGTGATACCAAGTAATGGGAGCTCCCTAAATATTGTATTAGACTTTATCAAATCAGTCTTTGAACTAATTATAGTTACAAAGCGTGCAAAGGATAGGACAGTGCTCATAGTGAAATTAGTTCACTCTGCCATTTATCCTATTCTCCTTAGCACACTATTAGCAAGTGAATTCAACCACTTCACATCTGTATAATATCTTTGTAAGCTGAAACCTGTTGACTGTCACATTATGTTGGCTTGACAGTACAACTATTGTAGTGTTCCACTTCAAGTAAGCAAATACAGTAAACAAAGTTGTTGTTTTCTTTTTAACAACAAGGTTGGTCTTTATTTGAGAAAATATGAAATGCAGTACATAATAATCTTGAAAATAGTATGTCAGATATACAGATGAATATACAACATGTATACAACAAGCATCAGGCAGTATAAACTTACATTGAGTTATCCCATACTTATGTCTTCAGGAGCGGGGAGGGGGGGGAGGGCGGCAAATCCATCCCCAACAAAATGCAATATAGGCCATCTAAGCAGGTGTAGGACGTCTATAAGGTGGGAGGTCAGATGGGGTCAGTCCACGGCTGCCAAACCCGTGCAAACTTCTGGGGGCAACCTCTACTTATATAGGTTAGTTTATACATAGGTAGGACAGCATTAATCAAATTTTCCCATGCTCTTTATGTAGGAGGTCAATGAGATGTCCACTTTAGTAGAATCTCTTTTTTAGCATAAAAAAGTAGCAGCGATAATAGCAATCTGGTATATCGGGATCTCTGTTCATCGTCCTGTACACCCAGCAAGGCCAACTCGGCCGATAGAAATATCTCCAATTGCAGGCGAACATTAATGAACTCCTCTATAGCAGCCCATTAGCTGGAGGGTCTAGGACAATCCCAGAACATATGGATATAGTCACTATCTGGTGATTGGCAGCGTGGGCAATTCCGGGACTTCTGTGGATATATTCTGTGCGTCTCTGAGTCGTAAAGTATATCCTGTGTAGGAACTTGGCTTGAATTAATTTATCCCTAGAGGAGATCACTAACAAAGTTCTTGTTTAAGTAATTTTGCATGAGTGTTGTTTTCCTTTGCATTATCAGCCAAGTGGAGACCAAAAGGTAAAGATAAAAAAAGGTATATTACATTGTATATGGCGAAATTGTCTTTAGAGTCTTTACCGCACACTATTACACCTCAGCTGTGTCAGGGGAACAGAAGAAAAATTAAAGGGGTAACAAAGCAGAGTATAGGCCCAATTTAAATCAGCAGCTCCTTTGGGGGTTTTTGCTACATGTGGCGGCTCATCCGGGATCCTGTTACTTTGCAGAAAAACCCACCCCCCTGACGTGAGAATGGACCCCGTTACTGTGGTCCAGTGGTGCGAAGCTGAAGGCGCTCGCTCAGAAGCGAGCGTGGCAAATGAACTCTCCGGAGAAGGATGGGAGGAGAAACAGGTGAAAGAAGTTATGCAGGTACTATCCCCTGAGAGGAAGGCCTGGGTGATAGCTGTGAGGCCAGACCATGGGACCTCCCACACTTATGCCTTACTGGAATGGAGGAAGGGGGTCCCTGATAATTTTCAAGGCACCCGTGTGAGACTGTCTGATAGAACTAAACTCTGCCTGACACATCCTACCAAGCAGGGTAGACAGAGCTCACTCAGCAAGAATTCAGGCAAGAGTCCCCTCCCACAAAGAAAAGGGCAGCTAATAAAACAGTTGGAGTTTCTGAGAGGAATTCAGAGTCAGAGCAACAGTTAACCGAGTTGAAACAGCAATATAAGGAAATACAGGAGAAGTTTCAGGAGACTACCAATATGATTGCAGAACACATTAAGGGACTAACTGTCACATGCAGAGACCTGGGTGACAGTCAAGTGATACCCAGACCGGTGTCAATAATGAAAAAACGCCCATCTCATTCCTGGACTGGAGGGAGGAGCCGGATGTGGGCGTCTAGCTGGATCCGGTGCTAATCCCGGGATGCCTGGTGCCTCTCCTTTAAGCTCTGGCAGTCGGCTAGAGGTGGCTTCACCCCCCCTGTAGATCTCCCACTCCCCGGTCCAGTACCTGGTTCCCCGCACCTCAGATCCCTGTAATGTGTCTCCGCTGCGGACCCCCGCAACGATAGCGAGGCTTTCTTGGGGCATGCCTGGGAGTGAGTGAGGAGAGCGGCCATCCAGGCGGTGGTGAGTCACATGCTGAAGCGAACAGCTGACAGGCGCACGGAGATCCCTCGGGGCGGACAAAGGCTTGTACCTAGATCGAGGAAAAAAAAAAACCCTCCGGCGAACAAGAGGCTGGTAAGAGCGTGCAATCTCGGCTGAAGGGGAAAGTGTGCCACTTAAATTGTGTGAAGCCAGACTCCTCATACAGTGGTCTAGTAAGTGATCCAGAAAGGAAACCTGATGAATGATAAGTTGCTTTACTCATTCTAGTTTATTTTGCATAGCCAAAGAGAACTTGAATCTGGGATTTTTGTTAATGAAGTTGGACTATATTTATTTTATGTGTCTATCTGCTGGTCCGCTTTTTCCTTTTTGACCTGAAATAATTGTACATCTTCAGTGCTGGTATATCTGGCTGTCGAATGCTGTGAGAGTATGCTTACTTCCCCCCCACTGGGCTCTCGTACGAAAAGCACCTGACCCAAAGAGGCTTTGGGGACTAGAACTGATTAACTCTTTAGTTGGTTGTGCACAATATCCGTATTATAAGTTCCCCGGGGGGTCTAATACGTAGCCGGAAAATTAAATTGAAAGGTGGGGAAGGATTGGACAGTGGGATTGTTGTGCATGACACCAGCAGAGTCCCGAGAGATCCTCGGAGGAAGCCGGGCATAGTGTGAATTAGTAGGATGGTTGTCTAGGTGCTCAAATGGCGCCCTGAAGCGAGTGTCCACTGGGACACTGGGGGTCAACTGGGACTGTCGGGGACTTTTAGGAGATACATCAAAAAGTTAATCTAAGGCGTATCATCCACATAACCCACACAACCAAAGTTAACAGCTCAATCCTTCCAGAGATCAATAAGCGCGTCCCCTCTCCTGATATTTGAAACCCTCTGGGAAGATTGGTTATATATTATACGGGCTCCACTTGTAGGACACTTAGTAATCTCTCTTAGGGCTTCGCAGTGTAAACGGTACTATGAGGGGAAAGGGAGGGAAGGGGGCTACAGCTAACACGGCCAACAGCAGCAGAACAAGCGTAAGCCCGGGCGCCATTAGGAAATACATGGTCCAGGATAGTGGCAGGGAGAGCCCAGGAAAGGCAAGCGGGTCTAAATATAAAACCCCTGAGCCCCTACCCAAAATTAGTACACGAAGACAGCTGGCTGAGACGGACTCCCACACCGCAGGTACCGAGATAATAGAAGGGGCACCAATGGACCCCCAGCAAAACAAACAATTACCAACAAAGAGCGAGATGGCAGAAATGTTTGCAAGATTGGAAACATCAATTAAAGGAGAAATTGAAACAATACGTGAAGATATGGGCCATACTCTAAAAAGAGTTGAAGAGCTGGAAGCAATAGTAGAGGAATGGAGATAAAGAATCTCAAACATCAGATGGAAGAGATTCAGAAAGAACAGAGAAATCTACTGTACAGACTGGAAGACCAGGAGAATCGTAATAGGAGGAAAAATCTGCAGATTAGAGGCCTGCCTGAAACGCAGGGGGCCAAAGAGAATTTACAAGAAAAAATCGACCAAATCTTTGGAGGCCTGTTAGATCCAACTGATAACAGATCTAAGAATAAACTGGATAGAGCTCATAGGATAAGAAATCCCGCTGAGATTAGTGAGGATGTCCCGTGGGACGTAATTATAAGATTTCATAACTTCCAGGACAAAGAGCGGATTAAGTCCAGCATGAAAAAGAACCAACCAGTAAAGTACGGAGAGACAAATCTACAGATTTTCCCAGACCTAGCAGCAGAGATGTTGGCCAGGAGAAGAATTCTTAAGCCACTTCTGGCTCAACTCAAGCATACGATGTTCAATATTCATGGGGCTTCCCAGCCTGCCTGATCGGACGCAAAGAGGGGCGCTCAGCGACATTACGATTCCCCGAAGAGACGCAAAAATTCTGCCATCGCCTGGAAGTGCCATTAGTGGAAATCCCGGGATGGTGGGAAAGAACAGTATATCAAGATAGTAGAGAGGGGACACCTACCTAGAAACCAGTCTCTAAAATGAAAAGTTCATAAACAAAGATAAACGAGATAGTATGACAATCATAGAAAGACAAGTCCTGGACTATGTAATATATTAAGTACAGGGGAGGCGGGGCGGGTACGGGTTCTGGACGGGGGACTGGGGGTGAGGGGGGGGCTGGGCTGGGAACCCCGGGGGAGGTGATTGGATCCAAGGATGGTACCCCCGAGCTCACCCCTAGGGGGAGAACCGAAGGGCCGGGTGGAGTTAGTAGGGCCACGGTTTATGGGGCCACGGGATGGTCTGCTGCCCCCAGATGGAGGGGAGGGGAGGGCTTGGGTGGAGAGCCGGGTGGGGAAAAGGGAGAGACAAGGGTGGGAGGGGGGGTAGGGGGAGGGAGAGACCAGTACATATTGCACTGTTCTCCGCTTCTTAGAACTATAAGGATATATTTAGCCTACACTACGGTACAAATAATGAGATGACAGGGATAAACCTGATTTCATACAACGTGAGGGGTCTCGGTTCTCCCATAAAATGTGCAAACATACTGGGAGAATTGAAACTCCTTAAAGCAGAGGTGGTCTTCTTGCAGGAGACACACCTGTACGTGGGTAAGAACCAGAGAATAGTCTCTAGAGATTTCCCAAAGTGGGTATATGGGGATTCCCCGACTAAGGGCTCAAAAGGTATTGCTATAGGCTTCGCTAAAGACGTTAAGTTTATGTTGGAGGAGAGAATGACTGACCCAGAGGGACAGTTTTTATTTCTTAGGGGCAATCTTAATGGGGAGGATTGTACGTTAGCAAATGTCTATAGTCCGAACATCAACCCCGGCAGGTACTTATTGGGTATCCTCTCAAAGTTTAAAGGCTTCAAGAGTGGGAGGGCCATTATTGCAGGAGATTTCAATTTATGCTTGGACCCAGGTAAAGATAGTACGTTGAGTGCCCGGGGGACCGGAGGGATATGGATGAACATACTCAAAAAGAAACTTCGTCAATGCCAACTGGCAGATGTCTGGAGGTTGCAACATCCGAATGAAAGAGACTATTCCTTCTACTCCCCCGTACACTCGACGTATTCTAGACTGGACTTTTTTCTGGTAGAGCAAGGGTACATTGAGGAAGTGGAGAGTACAAAAATAGGGTCAATAACGTTCTCTGACCATGCACCAGTAAGCCTTCAGTGGAAATTAGGCAAAGGTAAACACCCTTTTAACAGCTGGAAACTAAATGAGGACCTATTACACGACAGAGATATTGATAAGTGCATCAAAGAAGAATTAGTATTCTATTTCAAAACCAACATCATTGGGGAAACATCAGAGGCTGTAGTATGGGAGGCCCATAAAGCGTACAGCAGAGGTATTATAATAAAGGCGGGATCAGAAAGGAAAAGAAGGCAGGTCAGAGATAGACCAGCCCTGCAGAAGAAAATTCAGGATTTAGAACAACATCATAAGCAAACTGGGGACAGAGAGATACTGGTGGACTTATATAGGAGTAGAGAGGCTATGTGTGAGTTTATTGAATTAGATAACCGTAAGGTATACAACTGCGTTAAAAAAGAAAGATATATAGGAGGTAGACTCCTGGATAAGGTCTTAAGCAAAAAGAAAAATAATAATTATATTGATAAAATAAAAACTAAATCAGACGAGATTGCCTACAAAGATAGAGATATTGCGAAGACCTTCCAGGAGTTTTATGGGGGGCTGTATGCTATAAACAAAAACAATACCATCGAGGAGAGGGAAGTAAAACAAGGGAAAATCAAAAATTATTTAAAAGATAGCAGCTTGGCCAAACTATCAGGAAGCGAACAAATCTCCTTAGAAGCCCCTTTTACTGAAGCGGAAGTGTGAAAAGCGCTCAAAGAGATGCAAGTGGGTAAAAGTCCAGGTCCGGATGGGTTGACGGTGCTGTACTATAGAAAATACCAGGACTACCTGATACCAAAAATGTGCTCTTATATGAATGACATTGGGGATACAGGGGAAATGAGAAAGGAAGCTCTGGCAGCTAATATAGCTATTATTCCCAAAGAAGGCAAAGATAGTACATTATGCTCAAGCTACAGGCCTATCTCCCTCTTAAATGTGGATACGAAAATATTTGCAAAGGTGATTGCGGAAAGACTGAAACCCATCATAAGTAGGAATATACATCCAGACCAGTTCCAGGTTGACAAGGACGAGATAACAGTATCAAAACCCTTCTAGCAGTGCAGAAGATTAAGCAGAGTGGAGTCCCAGGTCTACTTCTGTCAATAGACGCTGAAAAAGCGTTTGACAGAGTAGACTGGGACTTTATGATGGGCACACTAGAGGAGATTGGCCTTGGGAACAGGATTCGTAAAAGGATAGGGGCATTATACTCTAGACCCACAGCGAGAGTAAGGATAAATGGAGTCCTGTCAGAGCCGTTTGATATGTATAATGGTACAAGACAGGGGTGTCCACTTTCCCCTATCTTGTTTGTATTAACCCTCGAACCCCTCCTTTCTAAGATTAGGCAGAGTCCGGATATCAGTGGGGTAACGATAGGCAAAGACGAATACAAACTAGCCGCGTTTGCGGACGATAATCTGCTATATATAAAACGCGCCCAAGGATATCCCTCCCAAATATAATGGCCACCCTATTAGAGTATGGGAAGTTATCTAACTTCAAAATGAACTCAAATAAATCTGAAACACTAAGCATCAACACTTGCAAAACTAGAGATCTCTCATATCAAAAGCATTTCCCCTTTTTGTGGGGGCAAAAAGAATTAAATTACTTAGGGGTTAAAATTACAACCTCACTAGAGACGCTCTTTCAAGCAAACTTTCTACCACTTCTTAACGAGGTAAAGCAAGAACTTAATAGAATTGCACTAGGACAGTTATCCTGGGGGGGGGAGAATAAATATCTATAAAATGGTCGTACTGCCAAGAATCACATATAAAATGCAAATGTTGCCAATAGCGCTCCCGCAAACCTATCTCAGAAAATTGCACTCGATTTTTCTAAGATTCATTTGGAGAGGAAGAATACCCCGATTAAAATTTACACAACTGACAAAAGCCAGAGGTAAAGGGGGATGGGGAGCACCAAACATCCGTAAATACTACGAAGCTATAGCTCTCGCCAGAGTAATAGACTGGGCGAAAGATAAAGCAGATAAACACTGGGTAAATATGGAGAAGGAAATTAGTGACACTAAGTTGAATAAAATAATTTGGATTCCACCACACTTAAGGAAATTAAGTACTGAAACGCACGAGCTTACTAGACATGCACTAAAAATATGGGACACCTTGCACAAAAGGGAGCACTGGGGGTTTAACTCTCCGCTAATTTCACTTAAGGATTCAGATTATTTTGCACCAGGGATAGGGGAGTGGTTTGGGGGGTGGCTACTGGATGAGAACATACAGTTAAAAGATGTAATGCACCAGGACAAAATATGTACATTTCAAGAGCTAAAGGACAAGAAAAACCTACTTGTTATCAATACTTGGCAGTACAATCAATTGAGTCACTTTATAGAAGCCCTACCGCAACCAATGATCAAATGAAATTAGAAAAAAATGTGCATGGACAAAGATAGGAAGAGCGGGTTCTCCCAGATCTATAAAATGTTAATAGGGCGGGGGAGTACAGAAGCCCAGGCGTTCATGCAGAAATGGGAGAAGGAACTAGGAAGGAAGCTTACAGGCCCAGAAGTGTCATTGATTCTGAGGAGAGCATCTGCCACGTCGGTAAACTGCAAAACCCTAGAGCTAAATTTTAAATGTTTGGCTAGGAAGTATCTGACCCCGGACCGCATAAATAAATTTCAAAATGTATCTCCACAATACTGTTGGAGGGGGTGCAAGGAAACAGGATCAATGGCCCACATCTGGTGGTTCTGCCCAAAAATTAAGATATTTTGGAGTGAAGTGAGGGGATTTATTAAAGACATAACTAAAATCAACTTACCGGACGATCCTTGGGTTTGACTATTCCATATGAGTGAAATGCCCACTAAAGCTTATCTGAGAACGCTTTTGCCACATCTCATCGATGCGGCCAAAAGCCTGAGTGGACAGGAGACTCCTCAGAATTTTTTATTCAGAGCCATTGAGCTGAAGGACCGTCTGTTGTCTGTCTCGATGGGAGAAGGCTCTGAGGAACACTTTGGAGTTGAACTGGTCCAGAAGAAGTTCCTGAGGTCCGTGACTACAGGGCTGAGGAGCGACTATATCAAGCTTTGGTTGAGACAGCACCTAGAAGATCTATGTACACCAGATGAGGTCCTCATTGAGGAGATAAATGAGGCAGCCAAAATGGAAGTAGAAAAAGACAAGAAAAAACGAAAGGCTCAACCTCCCAGTATAGCCGGGACAAAAGGACAGCAGTTAGATGTGTTATAAGGCATTAAGGAACCCAGTGTCCTGATGGTGAGCGCAGATCAGACATCTTGGCCTTCACCTATTCAACATCTGTTGACATGTGAGTCTGGTCTGGAGAAACTGCTCCAAATGCAGAAAGAAATTTTTGAGATGATGACCCTACTGGCTGCTAAACTGGTTATGCCACGTGAGAATGAAGTTTTGACCCTTAAGACTCTGACGAGTACTAACATTAATCAGACTGTGAAACCAATGAAGAAGAAGATCTACTTTAAATGTGGAGGAGCGGGGCATTCCCGTTGAGTATGTCCAAGTTCAGCAGAACCACAAAAGCTGGCGGAAAACTTCCAAGGGCCCCAGTGAAGGAGTCAACTGGGCACCCTGTCACAACAGTCAACTCCAAACCCAATTGTACTCATCAGAGTAATTTGGCCATCGCTAAGTCGAAACAGAGAAAAGAAACTTCAAGTAAGCAAGGCATGAAGGTACAAGCCACTCAACGGGGGAAAGTACTAAAGTAAATGGATTTCCTCCCAAGTTAGTGGGACCTTCTCTGATTATCCCGATTCAGATAGAAGGAATATACACGAAAGCCCTACTGCATACTGGAGCTTAAGTAACTCTGCTATACAATGACTTTTATTAGAAATATCTCAAACACCTCCCTTTGAAAAAGCTGGAAGAGCTGGAGCTATGGGATTTAGGGACACAGAACTTCCTCTATGATGGTTACATACCCATCAAGCTACCTTTGATCCAATTGTGGCAGGAGAGGCTGAAACTTTCGACATGTTGGCAGTGGTGTGCCCTCACCCTTCAGGGGCTGATAGAAGTTCCCTTATTATTGGGACCAACACTGACTTGGTAAGAAGACTACTGATTCCACTTGCACAGGAGGAGAACACTTCAAGCAAGGGAGTGCACCCCATGTTAACACAGGTGTACTAGGATCTTGTGCAGGAACAGAAGGCCCCACCAGAAGGAGTGGGAAAAGTCTGGCGCCTAGACAAGAGTGAAAAGCTGGTACAACCGGGTGAAGTAGTCTGCTTAAAGGTCTCTATCAAGCTGAGTTACAGACAGCCCAGTCTCTTCATCATTCTTGAGACGGACAGGCAGAAAGAAGACAAGGGCCTGGAAGTTATCCCTGAAGTGTTGTCAACTAAAGCGCTGAAGAGAAGTAAAGGACGTATCTCGGTCAGTATTCGCAATACAACAGCCTTGCCTGTGATGGTACCTGCCACAGTACTGCTGGGGCAGGTCAGCCCAGCAACCCCAGTCTCACCGTGTGGCATCATGGGAGAACAGGATGGAGAGATTCCCCTGGAAGAGTTCTACATAAAGAACACACCTCTTATTCCTGCCTGGAGGGAGAGAGCGAAGAATCAGCCCCTGAGATGGAAGGCTGCTTTCTCAAGAAGTGAGTTCGATGTGGGACTTGCAAAGAGTGCCAAACACAAAATCAGATTAGAAGAAGATAAATCTTTCCGTGAGAGGGTAAGGCGGATCCCCTTGGGGGATCTAGAAGACCTAAGTGGAGAGTGGTGGATGAAGGGCGCGTGATCAAGCTTACATCAAAACATATAAAATTTATTTCAGAGGAAATAAAGAGCAAATAAAAGCAGTTGAATAAAACCAATACTACGTATCATGCAAACAGGTGACAAAATATAAAAGACATGAAAAAATAATAATAAATAAAAATGGGTTAGGAATATCATGGTTTCACCTGTGACTGAGTGACTGCTGCGGACACACACGGCTGCAGCATTCTCTCGTGAGACCTTCACCCTCCTCCATCCTCCATTTTCTGGACAGCACCCCACCAGGAGTTTACAAGCCCAAAGATCTCCCCTCCACCCAGCCAGTGACAGGTTCACGCCACCCAATAACCATTTATCTACTAACTTAAGGAGAACCTACACACCATCTACTATCATATAGAACGCTTGAACGTGGACTGGTATGGAACACAGAAAATCGCATCTTCCATTTCAGGCCGTTCTTTCCAACTAGCCATCAAGATGATGTACATACTCTGGCCTTCTGGCATATAGAGACTGCACCCTGGTTCTCAAATAGGCTCTGATGAAGAGGTCATCCTCGAAACGCGTTAGCCAACTCTAAATACCTGCCTCAACATGGGCTCATGATATTCCTAACCCATTTTTATTTATTATTATTTTTTCATGTCTTTTATATTTTGTCACCTGTTTGCATGATACGTAGTATTGGTTTTATTCAACTGCTTTTATTTGCTCTTTATTTCCTCTGAAATAAATTTTATATGTTTTGATGTAAGCTTGATCACGCGCCCTTCATCCACCACTCTCCACTTAGCCTTACCTGACCACCCCGGGGTCACTCTCTGGGCAGCGGGACAAGCAATACCATCTCTTCAAGCTATGCTACAGTTTACAATACTACCCTTTTCAAAACCAAATCAGACCCTCACAAGCGCAGGAGTAATTTTTCCTTATCCACGATCTAGAAGACCTACGGGAGCAGCTGGCTGAGCTAAAAAGAACAGGGATTAGCCGAGAGTCCCGGAGTCCATATGCCTCTCTGATAGTGGTTGTAAGGAAAAAGAATGGCTCTTTACGACTATGCATTACGACTACTGGACACTAAATCGGAGGACCATCCCAGATCAGTACATCACACCTCGGATAGAGGATGCCCACAGAGCTTAACAGGAGCAAAGTGGTTCAGTGTGCTAGATCTTAAGAGTGGGTACTATCAGATCCCCATGTGCCCTGAAGATAGAGAGAAGACTGCTTTTATTACCCCTGTAGGATTCTTAGCTTAATCAAATGCCTCAAGGTCTGTCTGGAGCCCCAGCAACCTTCCAGTGATTAATGGAGAAGACAGTGGGTGACATGAACCTGATCGAGGTGTTGGTCTATTTAGACGATGTCATAGTGTTTGGTAGAACACTGGAGGAGCATGAAGAGCGCCTGGAGAAGGTCTTGAAGATATTACATGACGAAGGCCTGAAGCTCTCCTTGGAGAAGTGTCACTTTTACCAATCCTCAGTGAATTACTTGGGTCACATCGTATCCGCTGAAGGAGTGGCAACAGACCCGCAGAAATTGGAGGCCGTTACCTCTTGGCCTAGAACGACAATGTGACTGAACTTAGATCCTTTCTAGAGTTCTGTTCTTATTACAGGCGGTTTGTGGAAGGGTTTGCTAAGATAGCCCACCCACTCACCGAGTTGTTGAAGAATCAAGAAAGAGCTGGCTCAGACTCAGAAGGCTTGGGGAAGTCAAAGGAAGGTCCCAGGAAGAAGAAAGAGTCCATCCAAGAAGAATGGACTCCACAGCGCGAAGAGGCTTTCAGACAGCTGAAGTGGAGTCTTACCACTGCTCCGGTTTTAGTCTATGCAGAGCCTACTAAATCCTACGAATTGCATGTGGATGCCAGCGGAGACAGGCTGGGCGGAGCGCTTTACCAGGAACATGATGGACAACAAAGGCCCATCGCCTATGTGAGCAGATGTCTTGTCCCCACTAAGCGGAACTATCCCACTCACAAACTGGAATTCCTGGCTTTAAAATGGGCTGTGGTAGATAAACTCAAGGATTACCTGTATGGTGCGGAGTTTGTGGTTAAGACGGACAATAACCCACTTACTTACTTGCTTACCACAGCAAAGTTGGATGCCACGGGCCATAGGTGGTTGGCTGCACTCTCAGCTTTCACATTCAGCTTGAAATAGAGACCAGGAATTAAAAGATAGAAGAGATTTTGCGCATAAAATCTATCATAAAAATGTGTTTGGATCTACAATAATAATAATAGATAAAAATAAATATTAACTGTGGAACGAATACAGTGCATCAATAAAAAACTTGGATAAAAATAAATAAATGCATGTGGCCCAATGACAAATCACAAAAATGTCATATATGTGCAAAGATGCAAAACCTGTGCTGAAACTCCAAATGTGTAAACCAACAAATTCAAATGGATGGCAAAAGCCAAATCGCATGAATGTGCAAAAATGCAAAAAAAAACTGTGCAGCAACTGCAAGCAGCGTGATATAAGATATTGCAAAATATATTAAACTATAAAAGAGAGTTCACAAAGATGACAATATAAAGTCCATAATTCATGATGATGACGGAAGAATCATAATAATGGTAATGGTGATCTTCATAAAACAACTGACGGTTCAACTAGGCTCTCTAAACTCTCACCTCAGAATAGAAAAAAACAGGCATCAATGTAGATCTTTCCTTGTTGTAACGATAAAAGTCACAGGATGGTGGCGTTCCCCTCTGCTTACTGTCAGGCACCTATCAAAAATAAACTGGGAGTATTTCCACCTAGGCTTGTGACAGCCCGGTGGGAGGAGAGGGAGGAGAGAGGAGGCCTCTGATGGTGTAGTATTTCAAAAGTATATTTTATTGGGTTAAAAACAAAGTGGTCTCTTACATGAAAAACAGTGTAAAATCACATAAAACAAGAAGGAGCGGCGTCCGAGGCGCCTCCTTACGTGACTTCCGGTATAGTCAGCTCTCTGCCACGCCCTACGCGTTACGTCACCGCTCGTGACTTCAACTGGGTCCCCAGTTGAAGTCACGAGCGGTGACGTAACGCGTAGGGCGTGGCAGAGAGCTGACTATACCGGAAGTCACGTAAGGAGGCGCCTCGGACGCCGCTCCTTCTTGTTTTATGTGATTTTACACTGTTTTTCATGTAAGAGACCACTTTGTTTTTAACCCAATAAAATATACTTTTGAAATACTACACCATCAGAGGCCTCCTCTCTCCTCCCCCTCCTCCCACCGGGCTGTCACAAGCCTAGGTGGAAATACTCCCAGTTTATTTTTGATAGGTGCCTGACAGTAAGCAGAGGGGAACGCCACCATCCTGTGACTTTTATCGTTACAACAAGGAAAGATCTACATTGATGCCTGTTTTTTTCTATTCTGAGGTGAGAGTTTAGAGAGCCTAGTTGAACCGTCAGTTGTTTTATGAAGATCACCATTACCATTATTATGATTCTTCCGTCATCATCATGAATTATGGACTTTATATTGTCATCTTTGTGAACTCTCTTTTATAGTTTAATATATTTTGCAATATCTTATATCACGCTGCTTGCAGTTGCTGCACAGTTTTTTTTTGCATTTTTGCACATTCATGCGATTTGGCTTTTGCCATCCATTTGAATTTGTTGGTTTACACATTTGGAGTTTCAGCACAGGTTTTGCATCTTTGCACATATATGACATTTTTGTGATTTGTCATTGGGCCACATGCATTTATTTATTTTTACCCAAGTTTTTTATTGATGCACTGTATTCGTTCCACAGTTAATATTTATTTTTATCTATTATTATTATTGTAGATCCAAACACATTTTTATGATAGATTTTATGCGCGAAATCTCTTCTATCTTTTATTACACGGGTTGAGTGTTATGTGTACACTTGTCGATTTCGCTGCAGTCATTTTAGATATCATCATAAAAATCACCCACCTTAAGGATCTGTTCATTTAACCCATTTTTGCTTGTCACCACATTCACTTTTATCTCATTTTAGCGCGAGGGACCACAGTAGTTATATTAGAGACCAGGAATTGAGATGCAGATTAATTATCAAGACGACCTCACTGCTCTCAGGGTCAAGAAGAAGAATGGACCCAGCTCACCCCAGAAGGAGTGAGAGCCCTTTGTGATGGAGCACAACAGCAAAATAAAGGTGGGACTAGAGCAGAAGAAGTTGGAGTGTCTGCTGCCGGAGTGCCTGAGTGTTACTGTAATGTCACTCAAATTGCAGAGGAAGGTCTACCAAAGCTGTCCAGGAGGGATATTCGGTTGGATCAACAACAGGACCCACTTTGTAGCCTGGCGCTGGCGGCTTTGGAGAGCAAGCATCCTGACTTATTTCTCAAAAGCACTGAAAAGGAAGCTCGCGTATTACACAAAGGGTGGGATCGGCTGCAGCTCAAGCAAGGGGTGGTCTACCAAAGGGGCCCCTCTGATGATGGTGAAGAAAAGTGGCAACTGTTCTTACCGGAGAAGCACAGAGAGAAGGTACTGATCGCTCTACATGATCATCACGGCCATCTGGGAGCAGAAAGGACTGGTGAGGGACAGGCTCTACTGGCCCTATATGAGGACTGAAGTAGAGGGCTATTGTCACTCATGTCTCCGATGTATACAGAGGAAGACCTTGCCTCAGAGAGCTGCCCCAATGGGCCATTTGGAGAGCCAAGGACCGATGGAGCTGGTCTGTATAAATTTCCTGTGTGTGGAATCCGACTTAAGTGGAAAGGGGAACGATCTAATAGTTACTGATCACTTTACTTGTTATGCTCAAGCATTCCTTACTAAAGACCAACAGGCCTCTACAGTGGTGAAAGTTCTGGTAGAGAAGTTCTTTGTCCGTTATGGTCTACCACAACGAATTCATTCTGATCAAGGGAGAGACTTCGAAAGTACCCTGATTCAAAAGCTGTTGGATTTCTTAGGTATTCAGAAATCTAGAACCACCCCATACCATCCACAAGGTGACCCTGAGCCGGAGAGATTTAACTGGACTCTTTTAAACAAGATGGGAACTCTGACATCTGAGCAAAAACCACATTGGAGCAGGCACATTACTGCATTAGTACATGCATATAATAGTACAAAGTGTGATGCAACAGGATATTCTCCCTACAGGCTAATGTTTGGAAGAGAAGCCAGACTACCAGTGGACTTGGCTTTTGGAACCAGTCTGGATCAGACCTCAGCGACTCCTCACAGAAGATATGTGGATAGGTTGAGAAAGAGTCTGAAAACTGCTTACGATAAGGCTCAAATCACATCAGACCGCAGAGAGTACAGAAACAAAAAGAACTTTGATCTCAAAGTACGGGTTCAAGATTTACAACCCGGTGACCGAGTCCTGTTGAGGAATTTGGGAAAAAAATTAATGCATGTTATAGCTTAGCCTCTGGTGCCATCTAATGGCCAAAATATGCTAGGACTGCATCTTTATTTTTCATTGTTCAAGAAGTTAACATGGAAGTGTTTGTTTGTTTACATTGGACATTAACTTGACATACCCATAATGCCCATTAACTCCCATGAACATCAGGAAAACAGAACTGCATTGTGGAAAGATTATAAAAGGGCTCAGCGCGGCCATCTTAGGGCTCTTGGACATGCATGGCCAGCCTGGGAGGATCTGTGTGAGGTCTCCAGTGCAGTGCAGCCTACCTCCACAGAAGAGCGATCCCAACAGCGATACTGCGACACACCAGTGAGCTGGGCTGACAGCGGGGCAAGACTGGGAAGAAGCCATAGGAGCCTCTCGGAGCCATCTGGGAGTTCCGGAACGTCTCGTTGTGTGGAGCGGAGCAGTGCAGAGGTACCGGCCCGCCGTAGACAGGACCCAGTACACCAGAGTGGAACTTTCTGACAACGTTGACCTGGTTGGGTGAGAGGGCTGTTGCCCAAAAGTTTCCTTGGTGCACTTTTACACGTCCACCTGTATAATACAGAGCTGCTGGGATCCATAGTCCCACAAGCAAAGTCACAGGATTAGACTGAGCTCAAAATAGGGCCCGGGCCTGTATTTCAGTGAGGATCTGGTACTGTATCATTGGCATCAGAGATAATTGCAGTGCTGCTGTACCATAACTTTGATTCAATATTCAGCTTGTTTTGATCAGGAGCCCTTGGATTACAAATTCACTTTATTCATAGCTAGCCGAAGAAAGAAGAAAAGAAGGACTGTCTAATAAATTACCTTCTTGATCCCCTTTAATCTGGATTTTAGAAAAGAAGGGAGGTGTCATCCCAGTAGGCGCTGTAAATATCTAGGGGTGGGCCCCCATCCCAATTTCTAGCCAAACACAAGCACCCCCTGTCGGAGTGCAAAACCTCTAACGGGACTTTTTAGCGGGGTCACCTCTAGTAGAGTAGAAAATAGTAAGAAATTTTTAAATTATTGTGTAAAAATATTAAAGTTTATTCATTGAACATTTCTTAAAAAACATTACCATGGCCTAACCGTATATACAATAAAATAGGATGCGTATAATGGGAAGATACAATTGTAAAGGAAAAATGACCAATTACAATGATACAGGTAAATAACCAATAATCATAGAAACCCAACGTTTCGAGGTATGTAAGAAAGTTGACCTCTTCTTCAGGGGTAACGATAATTAGTCAGAGTGGGTGTTTCATCCCTTGAAAATCATGTAAAACTTCCTAAGGACATTTCCAGCATCCAGTGCGACTTAAGCAAGTTGCCGTCCGTCACGGCCACACAGGAATCGCAAGACCAAGGTTGAAGCAGATAGAAAAAAGACCAAGTAAACCGCAGGAGTGAAAACCAGGGTGGGCTGAGGTTGCTTCACAAAGGATGTCCCCCATAAAGCGGAACAGACACGGTTCTCCCCTTTTCCCCAAGGAGGGCTGGAAAGACAGCCTGCTTGATAGAGTATAAAAGGTGGGGGGTAGTAGCCCGCTAAAAGGATATAAAGGTGAGTGGAATCAGGTCACGGATTCCAAAATTGAGTCAAAAGGAGATATTTTGATAAACCTCAAATTAAAGTGGGCCGAAGTCCAGAGGGGTATGCAGGTTCCCTGGTTAGGTATAGGCCCGCATAAGTCTGCTTGTCTTAGCTTCCTCCAAGCACGTCTATGTGGTATAGGAAACAGCTGTTTCCTATACCACATAGACGTGCTTGGAGGAAGCTAAGACAAGCAGACTTATGCGGGCCTATACCTAACCAGGGAACCTGCATACCCCTCTGGACTTCGGCCCACTTTAATTTGAGGTTTATCAAAATATCTCCTTTTGACTCAATTTTGGAATCCGTGACCTGATTCCACTCACCTTTATATCCTTTTAGCGGGCTACTACCCCCCACCTTTTATACTCTATCAAGCAGGCTGTCTTTCCAGCCCTCCTTGGGGAAAAGGGGAGAACCGTGTCTGTTCCGCTTTATGGGGGACATCCTTTGTGAAGCAACCTCAGCCCACCCTGGTTTTCACTCCTGCGGTTTACTTGGTCTTTTTTCTATCTGCTTCAACCTTGGTCTTGCGATTCCTGTGTGGCCGTGACGGACGGCAACTTGCTTAAGTCGCACTGGATGCTGGAAATGTCCTTAGGAAGTTTTACATGATTTTCAAGGGATGAAACACCCACTCTGACTAATTATCGTTACCCCTGAAGAAGAGGTCAACTTTCTTACATACCTCGAAACGTTGGGTTTCTATGATTATTGGTTATTTACCTGTATCATTGTAATTGGTCATTTTTCCTTTACAATTGTATCTTCCCATTATACGCATCCTATTTTATTGTATATACGGTTAGGCCATGGTAATGTTTTTTAAGAAATGTTCAATGAATAAACTTTAATATTTTTACACAATAATTTAAAAATTTCTTACTATTTTCTACTCTACTAGAGGTGACCCCGCTAAAAAGTCCCGTTAGAGGTTTTGCACTCCGACAGGGGGTGCTTGTGTTTAATCTGGATTTTGCCCTCAACACTCCACAGAAGCTGCTCTTTTAAAACTCACAAATGACCTACTAACTGCAAAAACCAAAGGACACTATTCTGTACTCCTACTTCTGGATCTTTCAGCTGCCTTTGACATGGTTGACCACCCCCTCCTTCTCAAAAAACTTTACTCCCTCGGTCTCCGTGATTGTGCTCTTCAGTGGCTCTCATCCTACCTATCTCAACGCACATTCAGTGTCACTTACAATTCTACTTCCTCCACTCCTCTTCCCTTCTCTGTTGGGGTCCCCCAAGGTTTTGTTCTTGGACCTCTTTTATTTTCAATCTACACCTCCTCCCTGGGTCAGCTGTCAATATCATTTCTACGCTGACGACACACAAATCTATTTCTCCACCCCTCAACTCACTCCATCAGTCTCCTCACGCATCACTAACTTACTAACCGACATATCTGTATGGATGTCACACCACTTCCTCAAACTCAACTTGTCCAAAACTGAGCTTATAATATTTCCTCACCCACGTGCCTCTTCCCCTGACTTCTCTGTCAAGAGTAATGGAAAAACCATCCACCCGTCCCCACATGTCAGGGTGCTACGTGTTATCCTGGATTCTGAACTCTCCTTTCGGCCCCACATCCAATCACTTTCCAAAGCTTGCCGCCTCAACCTCCGCAACATCTCTAAACTACGTCCCTTTCTAAACAATGAAACCACAAAGCTCCTGATTCACTCCCTGGTTATCTCTCGCCTTAACTATTGCAACTCCCTCCTCATTGGCTTACCTTTAAACAGACTATCCCCCCTTTAGTCCATCATGAATGCTGCTGCCAGACTCATCCACCTTACAAACCGCACAGTGTCTGCTACCCCTCTCTGCCAATCCCTCCACTGGCTACCACTCACCCAACTAATTAAATTCAAAATACTAACAATAAGTTACAAAGCCATCCACAACTCTGCCCCCAGCTACATCACTAGCCTAGTCTCAAAATACCAACCTAATCGCCACCCTCGTTCCTCCCAAGACTTTCTGCTCTCTAGCTCCCTCATCACCTCCTCCCATATCCGCCTCCAGGACTTTTCCCGAGCCTCGCCCATCCTCTGGAATTCGCTACCCCAATCTGTCAGACTGTCTCCAAATGTATCCACCTTTAGGCGATCCCTGAAAACTTTCCTCTTCAGAGAAGCCTATCCTGCCTCCATCTAACAACTGTACTATTTTCTCCATTAGCTCATCCCCCACAGCTATTACCCTTTTGTATAACTTGACCCTCCCTCCTAGATTGTAAGCTCTAATGAGCAGGGCCCTCTGATTCCTCCTGTATTGAATTGTATTGTACTTGTATTGTCTGCCCTAATGTTGTAAAGCGCTGCGTAAACTGTCGGTGCTATATAAATCCTGTATAATAATAATAATAATAAATCACAAGGATTTGTGTTTCACTGTCATATTGAAATTACTGTGATACCAAGTAATGGGAGCTCCCTAAATATTGTATTAGACTTTATCAAATCAGTCTTTGATTTAATTATAGTTACAAAGCGTGCAAAGGATAGGACAGTGCTCATAGTGAAATCGGTTCACTCTGCCATTTATCCTATTCTCCTTAGCACACTATTAGCAAGTGAATTCAACCACTTCACATCTGTATAATATCTTTGTAAGCTGAAATCTGTTGATTGTCTTGTTATGTTGGCTTGACAGTACAACTATTGTAGTGTTCCACTTCAAGTAAGCAAATACAGTAAACAAAGTTCTTGTTTAAGTAATTTTGCATGAGTGTTGTTTTCCTTTGCATTATCAGCCAAGTGGAGACCAAAAGGTAAAGATAAAAAAAAAGGTATATTACATTGTATATGGTGAAATTGTCTTTAGAGTCTTTACCGCACACTATTACACCTCAGTTGTGTCAGGGGGACAGAGGACAAATTAAAGGGGTAACAAAGCAGAGTACAGGCCCAATTTAAATCAGCAGCTCCTTTGGGGGGGTTTGCTACACATATATCATATATAACAATAAAAACAACGGAAATTCTCTACATGCAGAGTATTACATACAATTATTTAGAATTGTCCATTACTGAAATACTTCTAATGTCTTTTTCTGCAACAGTCTCTTGTATGCAGTCCACTTGCACTTATGTGAATAACACTCCTGCTAATCTCACTCAGACTGTGACTACTATAGAAACTGAAAATGTCACGGAAAATGGAATTCCGAGACAAGCTTTCATTAGATATCTACAAATGAGAGCTGCTTTGAATGCTCAGTTTAGGACACACCCCTTAGTATGGACCGATGCAGCATTGCTTCAGAAAGTGGTTAAATCTGGGAAGATAAAGGGCTTTATCTCAGGAATATATGTGCAACTGTGTAATAAAAGTATCGTAAGGCCAGAACACCTTGGATGTAGGGAGGGATGGGAGGTGGATGTTGGGAAGTTAACAGATGTACAATGGAGAAGAATTCTGGAGATCGGACAGGAGGTCTCAGTATCCCCCGCACAGAGAGTTTCTCACCTAATGCTGGTACATAGGGCATATTATACTCCAAAAAAACTATTTAGATTTGGTTTAAGATTAGATGCCAAATGCCCCAGGTGTGGTGAGGAGGGTGATCTGATACATATGGTCTGGAGATGTCCCAAGCTAGAAGGGAAAAAAAAAGAAAATGTCACTGTCACAAACGTGGATTTAAATGGACACTTGCATTGTGAATTCTTCCACTTCCCTTTATGATCTTTAATGTACTTGCAGTCATCAAGAGTTACTGACATACATTCCTTTAGTGGCTTTGATTGGAACAAGAAACAAAACAACACCAGTTTAGTTAATTCTTTTAAACATATGAACATTTTATCTCCCACTGTACAGCATTAAAGTGGATGTAAACCCGAAAATTTTTTTTTTCCTTTTATATCATACTGTAGAGTATAAGATTTGCTATCATTTGAGCCCAGTCTTGCCACACAGAGTTAATCCATCTCAGAGCAATCCCCTTTTATTGTTCAGTGAGACAATTCTTGACAAACTGAGAAAAACTTTGTCAAATACTCCCCCTTGCTGTGAGTGACAGGTGATTTACATCTCGTGCATTAGCCTAAGAGACATGCAGTATTTTTAAATTCCCTCCCCCACTCCTTTCTTCAGCAGCTCTGCAAGGGTTGGCTGTTCCACACCTCAGCATGATTTGGCATGCTGAAGTCATGTGGTTACTTTCCTGTCTTTTCACTGGATGTTAGAGATCATAGCAGAAGTTCAGCAGAAGTTCAGAGTTAGAAATACACAGGAAAAATGCATATTGACAAGGGGAGTGTAGAGGTGGGCGGGGAGTCTACTGACATCACGACTCCACCCACCGAGCTCCAGACAACAGACCCACCCACAGAATATGCAGTTTTTCGTGTCTAATAAACGAGAGAGGGGAAACATTTGACAGGAAAGGATACATGCAGGAGGTGTGTATATCCTTAAAGATAACCCCTATGGCAGTAGTTTAGAAAGGATGACATTGGGTTTACATCCACTTTAAGTCTAAGCAACTATCATTTGCCTCTAGAACTCCTAAAATTAGTGACAAATCTATCCAAAGTTTCATATGGCCCAGTAAATTGTATTTCATTTGGTCTACAACAGCCCATACATCCTGTCCACCAATGAATGTGAGTGTAGACACAAGATTTTATCGTTTATGTCATGCATAGAACAGAATGGAACTGATTTTTCATAAAAATGGGTACAATTATCTGATATCAGTGCTGTGTACACCCCAATCCTGGGGAAACACTTCCCACATCAGACACTTAGCTGTTGTCTCGTACATTTGCATGACCATATGAAAAACTTCAATTTATTTTAAAAAGGAGCAGACATTTAAGTATATCTATATCTACAGCTTTGTTCTTTCATTGCAATAAAGTCTATATGCAGGCACACAAAATAGACTTTATAGAACTACATTTTATGAAACTACATTGTGATAATGTTCATAATTAAAAAGAAATCAAATAAAATTACACGGTCACTTGCACAGTCTGTTAAATCCAAAGAGGTTAAGAAAATGTGCATTACTATTATTTCATTTCTGAAAGAAGACAATAAAACCTGAAAACATTAATCAGTATTATTATCAATGATGAAACAATGCCTAGATCAAGATCCTACAAACTTCTGATATCTAAATATTTGAGTATACCATCACTAGCAACAAATACCACTGTTTATGAGCGAAAGAAAGCTTCACATTTTTATAAGACACAGTTTCTGTTGTCAGTAAAACTTTCTAAATTTAAGATTAAAATGTATCATATGTCCCTTACAGGGGCCATACAGTTGCAATAAAAAGTATGTGAACCCCTTTAGAATGATATGGATTTCTGCACAAATTGGTCATAAAATGTGATCTGATCTTCATCTAAGTCACAACAATAGACAATCACAGTCTGCTTAACCACTTGCCGACCGGGCCATAGCCGAAAGACGGCTGCAGCGCGGTCGGCTAGTTCTGGGTGGACGTCCGTGGGACGTCCTCCCAGAATACTGCTCTCGCGCGCCCCCTGGGGCGCGCACCCGAGAACTTCTGTGACCGCCGGGTCCAGAGGACCCGGCGCATCATGGATCACGGTAAACGGCCGCTAATCGCGGCCGTTTACCATGTGATCGCTCCGTCAAATGATGGAGCGATCACATGTCAACAGACCGGCGTCATCTCATGACGCCGGTTTCTCCCTCCCCTCTCTGTACCGATCGGTACAGTGCGAGGGGAGAGGGGGAGGGATCGGATGGCAGCACCGCTGTGGGCTGCATGTGTAGTGCCCACAGCGGTGCTCAATGACATTTGCAGTCACATCCATCCATCCCTCAATGCTCAGCCATCCCTGCAATACTCTGCATAACACCCTGCAATACTCTGCATAACACCCTGCAATACTCTGCATAACACCCTGCAATACTCTGCACTATACCCTGCAATACTCTGCATAACACCCTGCAATACTCTGCATAACACCCTGCAATACTCTGCATAACACCCTGCAATACTCTGCATAACACCCTGCACTACTCTGCATAACACCCGGCACTACTCTGCATAACACCCGGCACTACTCTGCAATATACCCGGGCACTACTCTGCAATATACCCGGGCACTACTCTGCAATATACCCGGGCACTACTCTGCAATATACCCGGGCACTACTCTGCAATATACCTGGCACTACTCTGCAATATACCCGACACTACTCTGCAATATACCCGGGCACTACTCTGCAATATACCCGGGCACTACTCTGCAATATACCCCGCAATACTCTGCAATATACCCCGCAATACTCTGGTTTTTAACCAGTTCCCGCCCACAGTCATATGACGTCCTTGACTTTGAGCGGGTATATCTGAATGATGGGTGCAGCTACAGGCATCATTCAGATATCAGCTTTTTCAGCCAGCGATTTCCTACACCATAGGAATGATCATAGCTGCTGTTCCACTGCTTGATCATTCTTATGGGAGGCGAGAGGGGACACCCCCCCCTTCCCGCCACCCTCCGGTGCTTCTACCGACTCACCACTACGATCGAAGCCAAGATCGATTTTTTTTTATTATTATTTCAGGCTTCCCAGCCTAGAGGTGAGATGTGGGGTCTTATTGACCCCATATCTCACTGTAAAGAGGACCTGTCATGCCATATTCCTATTACAAGGATGTTTACATTCCTTGTAATAGAAATAAAAGTGATCAAAAAATTTTTTTGGGGGGAAAAAGTGTCCAACTAAAATAAATAAAGTAAAATAAACAATAAAAAAAAAAAAAAAATTTAAAGCGCCCATGTCCGTGTGCTCGCATGCAGAAGCGAACACATACGTAAGTCCCGCCCACATATGAAAACGGTGTTCTAACCACACATGTAAGGTATCGCTGCGATCGGTAGAGCGAGAGCAATAAGTTTGGCCCTAGACCTCCTCTGTAACTCAAAACATGTAACCAGGAAAAAATTTTAAAGCGTCACCTATGGAGATTTTTAAGTAGCGACGTTTGGCACCATTCCACGAGAGTGTGCAATTTTGAAGGGTGACATGTTGGGTATCTATTTACTCAGCGTAACTTCATCTTTCACATTATGCAAAAACATTGGGCTAACTTTACTGTTTTGTTTTTTTTTAAAGCACAAAACTGTTTCTTTCCCCAAAAAAACGCGTTCGAAAAATTGCTGCACAAATACCGTGCGAGATAAAAAGTTGCAACAACCGCCATTGTATTCTCTAGGGTCTTTGCTAAAAAAAATATATATAATGTTTTGGGGTTCTATGTAATTTTCTAGCAAATAAATGATGATTTTTACATGTAGGAGAGAAATGTCAGAATTGGCCTGGGCGCTCCAGAACGCCTGGAGGTGCTCCCCTGCATGTTGGGCCTCTGTATGTGGCCATGCTGTGTAAAAGTCTCACATATGTGGTATCGCCATACTCGGGAGTAATAGCAGAATGTGTTTTGGGGTGTAATTTGTGGTATGCATATGCTGTGTGTGAGAAATAACCTTCTAATATGACAATTTTGTGAAAAAAAAAAAAGAAAAAAAAAATCTTGATTTTGCAAAGAATTGTGGGAAAAGATGACAATTTCAAAAAAACTCACCATGCATCTTTCTAAATACCTTGGAATGTCTTCTTTCCAAAAAGGGGTCATTTGAGGGGTATTTGTACTTTTCTGGCATGTTAGGGTCTCAAGAAATTAGATAGGCCGTCAGTAATTCAGGTGTGATCAATTTTCTGATATTGGCACCGTAGCTTTTGGACTCTCTAACATTCACAAAGACCAAATAATATACACCAAGTTGTACTTATTTTTACCAAAGATATGTAGCGGTATAAATTTTAGCCAAAATTTACGAAGAAAAATTACTAATTTGCTAAATTTTATAACAGAAACAAAGAAAAATTCATTTTTTTACCAAATTTTCAGTCTTTTTTCTTTTATAGCGCAAAAAATAAAAAACCCAACGGTGATTAAATACCACCAAAAGAAAGCTCTATTTGTGTGAAAAAAAGGATAAAAATTTCATATGGATAAAGTGTTGTATGACTGAGTAATTGTCATTCAAAGTGTGAGAGCACCGAAAGCTGAAAATTGGTCTGGTTAGGAAGGGGGTTTAAGTGCCCAGTGGTCAAGTGGTTAAACTAATAACACACAAAGAATTAAATGTTACCATGTTTTTATTAAACACACCATGTAAACATTCACAGTGCAGGTGGAAAAAGTATGTGACAAATGAGATCTCCAAGAGCTAATTGGAGTGAGGTGTCAGCCAACTGGAGTCCAATCAATGAGATGAGATTGTAGGTGTGGGTTACAGCTGCCCTGCCCTATAAAAAACACACACCAGTTCTGGGTTTGCTTTTCACAAGAAGCATTGCCTGATGTGAATGATGCCTCGCACAAAAGAGCTCTCAGAAGACCTACGATTAAGAATTTTTGACTTGCCTCAGGGGCCGGAACGGGCTGATTGTGCTTGTCTCGACCCTCAGCCTTGAAGGTACTTTTACCCACTCATCAGCCACGGTGGTCCCCCTGCATCTCCTCATTCTCCAAGGGGTGCATGTTACCCTCCAGTACCACAGATACGGAACTGTCTGCAGCTGATGAACACAACTCTCCCTGGAAGAACTTGCCCGAAATAGGGTTGTACTAGAGAATGACTCAACCGGACTAGCTCAGAACTTCCTTCCTTTGGGTCTACCCTGAGCCGTGGCTTGTGAGCTAGTCGTGAGTTAACCTCTGCCCCACACTCACTAGCCTTTCTCTCCCTATGTTATGAGTTTTAAAACCCCTTTTTTTCTGTTGGTTATAGCTGTGTTTAGGGGGAGAGGAGGTCTTGTGGGGACTCATCAGTCTAAACGTATGTCTAGCATACACTAAGTGGGGGGTACACTCGAGGGGATATTTGAACTACTGGGGGAGATGCTTGACTGTGGGGGGGTGGGGGGGATCACTTGGGCTACGTTATACTAAGGTACTCTAGAGGGGATGCCTCTCCTCTCCCCGCCGGTGTTCACAATCTCCAGTGAGACAGTCCAGCCCTGCCGCTGGGCGCGTAGATTGGAGACTGGTTGAGGGAAGTCTGCCTCCGGCGGATCACCGACAAACCACAGAGAGTGACCGCGGTGGAGGGGAGGAGACCCGTCTCTATCGTTTTTAGAGTTGAGCCCCAGAGTTAGCCGGGGTATTTATCTTTTCTTCATTTGTTTTCCTTGTTTAATTATGTTTTATAACTGTTTAATAGTGCTTCTGCAATGGACCAGGATGGGAGGGAGTCCCGGGACCTCACCCACGGGCAATATCCATCCACACCCCACGTAGGCCTTTGCATACACCTAGTTCTTTAGGGTGTTATGCATTATAAGTAAGCATTGTCTTACTGACTTAGACTTGCTAGGTGAGACGGCAACAGTGTGAGTAGTTGCTACTCTTACACCTTCTACTTCTTCCCCCTTTCCTTCTATTCCCCCACCTTCTCCCCCTTCCCTTTATTATTTTTCCCCATAACTTTTGCTAATCTTTTTCCCCCCACTCCCCAGGAGGACATGGCGGGGGATACCATTAAGGTGACATCCCTCAACGCTAAGGGGCTCAACACCCCGGAAAAAAGGCGCATGCTACTGCATGATCTTAAAAAGTCACGTACAGACATTGCATTCGTGCAAGAGACCCATTTTAAAATGAATAAATCCCCTGCACTCCAGAATAGAACCTTCCCATATGCCTACCACTCCACGCACTGCGGCGCCAAATCGAGAGGTGCTTCGATCCTGGTCTCCAATAGGTTGCCTTGGCGTTTCCAGGAAATGCTGGCAGATCCAGAGGGTCGCTTCTTGTTCTTAAAGGGACAGATAGGGGAAGCCCAATTTACGTTGGCCACCCTGTATGCCCCCAATGAGCAACAGGCGACCTTTATCAGACGCACAATTAGGAGGCTTATGGAGTACAGAGAAGGCCAACTAATCCTGGGAGGTGATTTTAATGCACCACTAGACCCCTCGGTGGACACGTCTTCGGGCACCTCCTCCCTGTCACAGTCACATCGAAAATGCATTAGACAAGCCATGCATAACGCCCATCTACTTGATATCTGGAGACTCCAGCACTCTGGAGAGAGGGACTATACCTTCTTTCCCCCCCCCTCATAAGGTATACTCCAGAATAGACCTCTTCCTGGTGCCACACGACCAGTTACATCTGGTGGTTGCTTCCACAATTGGTCAGATCACATGGTCGGACTACGCGCCAATCCACCTCACGTACAACCTTACTGAGAGACCCTCACCTAGGTCTCTCTTCTGGCGACTAAATGAGAGCCTGTTGCAGATCCCGGAGGTGCTGGGAGACGTGTCCAATGCCATAGATGCATACTTTCAGGAAAATGATACCCAGGGTTGTGACCCTGGCATTTTATGGGAGGCTCACAAATGTGTATTGAGAGGCATACTTATTAAACACGGAGCCGCCATTAAAAAGAAGAGAAATCTACAGCTTACCGGGTTGCTCTCTGATCTAGCTATTATAGAATCCCAACATAAACAGCAGCCCTCCCAGAACCTGGAGACGAAGCTGGGGAATATACGAGCTCAAATTAATGATTTACTCCTTTATAAAGCAAAGGCTGCCTTGCAGTTCTGCCGCAAGCTGTCTTATGAGTCGGGAGAGAAATGTGGTAAGCTGTTAGCTAGATCGGTAAAGGAAACTAAAGCAGCCTCATACATCCCACAGATAACATTACCTGACGGCACGAAGGCCACCATCCCGAAACAAATTGCAAAGGGTTTCGAAACCTTCTACTCTGACTTATACAATCTACCCACCCCCCCACTAGCTTAGTGGACATTGATAAATATGTATCGTCAGCCCAAATCCCCAAACTGCCGGTAGAAACTAAGACCCTGCTAGATGAACCAATCACACTGGAAAAGATACAAACCGCAGTAAAATCCATGAAAATAGGTAAAGCACCAGGGCCGGACGGTTACACAATCCAGTACTATAAGACTTTCCTCACGACTTTAGGCCCAAGACTTGTGACATTCTTTAACACACTAGGGGTAAAATCCGCATTCCCAACTGAAACTCTCAAAGCTCATATCTCCTTAATCCACAAGGAGGGGAAAGACCCATGCTCATGTGGTAGCTACCGTCCCATCTCCCTTTTGAACGTCGACCTTAAAATATTTTCCAAAATCATAGCGAATAGGTTAGCAGCTCATCTCAACTCCCTGATCCATCTGGATCAAGTGGGGTTTATCCCATCTAGAGAAGCTAGGGATAATACCATTAAAGTCCTCAACCTTGTCCATACAGCAAAATCTAAGAAAATCCCCACCATCTTTGTTAGTACAGATGCGGAGAAGGCCTTCGACAGGGTGCACTGGAACTACATGTTTTCGGTCCTCCGTCATGTCGGTCTGGGAGACAGAATGCTGAAATGGATTGGCAGCATTTACTCGACCCCATCAGCACAAGTAAAGGCCAATGGTATACTGTCCAACCCTTTTCCCATCAGAAATGGCACAAGACAGGGGTGCCCTTTGTCCCCCCTACTCTTTGCCCTTTCCCTCGAACCCTTCCTCTGTAAAATTAGGTCACACCCAGACATAGCAGGTCTCCAATTGGGCAATACGAACTGCAAAATCTCAGCGTACGCTGATGATCTTCTGTTCTCCCTAACGAACCCTAGAATCTCACTCCCCAATCTAATGCGCAAATTCAAAATATATGGAGAGATCTCGAACCTAAAAATAAACTTTTCTAAGTCTGAGGCAATGGGAGTGTCGGTCCCCCATAACATCCTAATGGAGCTTTAATCAAACTTTAAATTTAAGTGGACCTCATCAGCTCTTAAATACTTGGGCACGCTTATCCCCCCCGACGTGACACAGACGTTTGACCTAAACTTCCCCCCATTACTGACAAAGACCCGGACTTTACTAGACAGATGGCACACAGGCTTTCACTCCTGGTTCGGGAGATGCAACCTACTCAAAATGAGTATCCTACCAAAATTCTTATACCTGATCCAAGCCTTACCGATCCACATCCCACCCTCCTTCTTCAGGCAGACCCACACACTCTTCACCAGATTCATTTGGGCACACAAAAGACCGCGTTTACGCCGCTCACAACTGATTCTACCCAAACATTGTGGAGGACTGGCAATGCCCGATATTCGTCTATACTATATGGCCTCGCACCTAGGACGCATCCTCGATTGGAGGAGAAATGGTGCCTCCAAACTGTGGATACAACTGGAGCAATCACAGTCAGCGGTGCCTCTGGGAGGAGCACTGTGGTGTGTTGGCGACCTTCCAAGTTCTCTAAAAACCCACCCCCTTATAGGTACCACTCTGAGAAATAGCCACCAGGCAGTTGTACATGCAACTCTCACTTCCACGACTTCGCCCCTCCTCCCCATCTTGGGCAACCCCAAATTCGAGCCGGGTATGCAAGCGGCGGAATTCATGCCTCTCAGAGAAAACGGCAAAGACTGTGCAATTAAGTTTCTTTGCGAAGGGAGGTGGCCAACCTTAGAGGATTTAGGTAACCCGGCAGGCCCGTACCGCCTAACTTTCTGGAAAGCCCTACAATTACACCACTTCCTCCACTCACTCCCAGAACCACACAATTTCGCTCGAGAATTAACGCCATTTGAGGTACTCTGTGCTGAGGACTCTCCATTGGCCCACATCTTATCACAAATGTACATATTACTAAACACACCAAAGAAGCAACCTCACTTGACTTGCCTAACCAGGTGGGAAGAGGATCTAAAACGCACCTTCTCCCCCTCACAGAGGACCCGGATCATCTCCCTCTCCCTCAAGTCCTCGCTCTGCTCTAAAGTACAGGAATCCAACTTTAAACTGCTCACTAGGTGGTACATGACGCCATCTAGACTTAGAAAATGCTACCCGAATTCCTCTGGTTTGTGCTGGCGTTGCGAGGAGGGAGAGGGAACCCTGATCCATATCTTCTGGACCTGCCCCAAGATACAGACCTTCTGGAGCGAGGTTAGGCGAATTACACAAAAATTCACCGACTACGTAGTACCAGACGACCCCGCATTCTTCCTTTTCCACCTCTCTCCGGTCCCCATTAAGACTTATAAAAAATCACTTGTCCGACATCTCCTTAATGCAGCGAAGGGTTGCATTCCCATTTTATGGAAGCAGTCCTACCCCCCCCTTATAAAATCCTGGCTCCGGAGAGTAGAGGAAATTAAACAGATGGAGGACTTGATACTGACAGCACAACATAAGCAAGAGTTATTTAAGCAGACATGGGACATTTGGAACATGTTCATATTTTCGGATGAGGGTCAACAACTTCTGACCTGACCCCTTTGGCGGTGACCCCCCCTGACTGGAATTAATGGAAGCTACCATCCGCCGCCGTGTCCTCCCCCCCCCTAAATCTCTTCTCCCCCCCCCTTACTTCGCTCATTCTCCACCTGCCTCCTTCCATATCTTTTCTATACTCTATAAGTATTTTATTTATTTATTTATTTATTTATTTTTTTCTCCTCCCTCCCCTTTTTTAATGGAAAGTGAAAAGTTAGGTGGGGTCCACCACTAACAGGAACTCCCACTTTGAATGGAGGACTGCCATAGAATATAACCCAATGGTAGCTATTGCATATGTATATAACCGTTATACTTGCATATCTACATTATACCAATCTGTATACCGCTCCTCTACGAATAATAGATGTACCATGGTTTGTTCCTCAAATGTAACAATTTGTATTGGTGGGTCCCCCGCCTATGTTTGGAGTGTAATAAACTTTATATTTGAAAAAAAAAAAGAATTTTTGACTTGCATAAAGCTGGAAAGGGTTATAAAAGCATCTCCAAAAGTCTTGCTGTTCATCAGTTCACGGTAAGACAAATTGTCTATAAATGGAGAAAGTTCAGCACTACTGCTACTCTCCCTAGGAGTGGGCGTCCTGTAAAGATGACTGCAAGAGCACAGCGCAGACTGCTCAATGAGGTGAAGAAGAATCCTAGAGTGTCAGCTAAAGACTTACAAAAGTCTCTGGCATATGCTAACATCCCTGTTAGCGAATCTACGATACGTAAAACACTAAACAAGAATGGATTTAATGGGAGGATACCACAGAGGAAGCCACTGCTGTCCAAAAAAAACCATTGCTGCACGTTTACAGTTTGCACAAGAGCACCTGGATGTTCCACAGCAGCACTGGCAAAATATTCTGTGGACAGTGAAACCAAATTTGAGTTGTTTGGAAGAAACACACAACACTATGTGTGGAGAAAAAGAGGCACAGCACACCAACATCAAAACCTCATCCCAACTGTGAAGTATGGTGGTGGGGGCATCATGGTTTGGGCTGCTTTGCTCTGTCAGGGCCTGGACGGATTGCTATCATCAAAGGAAAAATTAATTCCCAAGTTTATCAAGACATTTTGCAGGAGAACTTAAGTCCATCTGTCCACCAGCTGATGCTCAACAGAAGATGGGTGTTGCAACAGGACAACGACCCAAAGCATAGAAGTAAATCAACAACAGAATGGCTTAAATAGAAGAAAATACGCCTTCTGGAGTGGTCCAGTCAGAGTCCCGACCTGTGATGCTGTGGCATGACCTCAAGAAAGCGATTCACACCAGACATCCCAAGAATATTGCTGAACTGAAACAGTTCTGTAAAGAGGAATGGGCAAGAATTACTCCTGACCATTGTGCACGTCTGATCTGCAACTGCAGGAAACGTTTGGTTATTGCTGCCAAAGGAGGTTCAACCAGTTATTAAATCCAAGGGTTCACATACTTTTTCCACCTGTACTGTGAATGTTTACATGGTGTGTTCAATAAAAACATGGTAACATTTAATTCTTTGTGTGTTATTAGTTCAAGCAGACTGTGATTGTCTATTGTTGTGACTTAGATGAAGATCAGATAACATTTTTATGACCAATTTGTGCAGAAATCCATATCATTCCAAAAGGATTCACATACTTTTTATTGCAACTGTAAGTAAATAGAATGTCATTACAGTTTATTTAATTACATTTGACACATTAGCACATTGTGCTCATGTCGCCATTAGGGATGAGCCAAACACCCACTGGTTCGATTTGCAGCAGAACATGCGAACAGGCAAAAAATTAGTTCGAACACGCGAACACCGTTAAAGTCTATGGGACACGAACATGAAAAATCAAAAGTGCTAATTTTAAAGGCTTATATGCAAGTTATTGTCATAAAAAGTGTTTGGGGACCTGGGTCCTGCCCCAGGGGACATGTATCAATGCAAATTTTTTTTTTAAAAACTGACTTTTTTTGAGAGCAGTGATTTTAATAATGCTTAAAGTGAAACAATAAAAGTGAAATATTCCTTTAAATTTCGTACCTGGGGGGTGTCTATAGTATGCCTGTAAAGTGGCGCATGTTTCCCGTGTTTACAACAGTCCCTGCACAAAATGACATTTCTAAAGGAAAAAAGTCATTTAAAAGTACTCGTGGCTATAATGAATTGTTAGTCCCGGCAATACACATAAAAGTCATTGAAAAAAATGGCATGGGATTCCGCCACAGTCCATTACCAGGCTGTTTGGGTCTGGTATGAATATTAAGGAGAACCAAAAATTTTTTTAAAAATTGCGTGGGGGTCCCCCCAAATACCATACCAGGCCCTTCAGGTCTGGTATGGATATTAAGGGGAATCCCACACCAAAATTTAAAAAAAAATGGCCTGGGGGTCCCCCTCTAAATCCATACTAGACTGATTTTAAGGGGAACCCCACGCCACAATTAAAAAAAAATGGCGTGGGGGCCCCCCAAAAAACCATACCAGACCCTTATCCGAGCACGCAACCTGGCAGGCCGCAGGAAAAGAGGGGGGGGGCGAGAGAGCACCCCCCCCGAACCATACCAGGCCACATGCCCTCAACATGGGGAGGGTGCTTTGGGGTAGCCAAAGCACTGTTTCCCCATGTTGATGGGGACAAATGCCTCATCCCCACTATGTGAGCCTTACTCTTTCCTACACTTGATTTTATTGTTTTACACGTGATCACGTTTTTATATCGTTTGTTGATTATTGGTTATATCCAATAAAATACGTCATTTGATCTGCACTATTGGCGTCCTATCTATCTTTTTGGGAACCATCCATGCTCTGGAGATTTGTTTGTGGCGGAGAATTCCCCCTCGGGCTTCTGAACGGACAGTCGTGTGTGGACCATAGAGGATAGATCCCCCTCGAGATCCGGGATTCCAGGACCAACCATCGTCCAACCATCGTCCATTAAGGATCTCAGAGCCTGTTTGATTCGGTGTCACCGGCATCCGAATCCACTCCTGCTGGTAAGTGTATTCCATCTTCTCACTTCCCATGATCATACAACTCATGATATACAAGAGAAGATTTCTACATCAGTCCAACATTCGTATTTAGCCTATGTTTGGGACTCTCTTGTATCAGATTCATAGCCATACATTGGGACTTTACTATATCCCGTCTAATATTCAATTTTTTGGTATTATGCTTCATGTGTTTCAGCTATGTATATATTGGTAATGGTCACCATGTCTGATGTGCCTTTTACCATTGGTTATCATTTTTAGCGCTGCATTTCACTTTTGCTTCTGTTTACAATATTGGTCATATTTTATGTAGCTGCTTTTCACATTGGGTTAGCGCAGTGTTATTTATATTTCCTCATCCCCACAACCCTTGCCCGGTGGTTTTGGGGGTCTGCGGGCGATCTGGAAGCCCCCTTTAATAAGGGGACCCCCAGATCCCGGCCTCCCCCCCTGTGTGAAATGGTAACGGGTACAAATGTACCCCTACCATTTCACAAAAAAATTTGAAAATGGTAAAAATGACATGACACAGCTTGGGGACAAGTCCTTTATTAAAGAATAAAAAAATAAAACTGTCCCACGAAGTCTTCTTCTTCTTCTCTTGCTCCGCCGACGGACCAGAAAAGTAATGACCGTCCTCTCAGGTGGCAGCTCTTTTATAACTGAGGGCGGGGCCACACAGTGACGACGCCGGGTGACCCCGCCCCCCTCTGACGCATGGGGACATCCCTATGGCCCTCAGTTATAAAAGAGCTGTCATCTGAAAGGACGGTCATTACGGCGGGTGCCCCCCATGGAGGCAGGTCAGTCGCATTTTTTTTTTCCTTTTTCGGTCCGTCGGTGGAGCAAGAGAAGAAGAAGACTTCATTATAGCCGCGAGTACTTTTAAATGACTGTTTTTCCTTTAGAAATGTCATTTTGTGCGGGGACTGTTGTAAACACGGGAAACATACGCCACTTTACAGGCATACTATAGACACCCCCAGGTACGAAATTTACAGGAATATTTCACTTTTATTGTTTAACTTTAAGCATTATAAAAATCACTGATCCTGAAAAAAACTGCAGTTTTTAAAACTTTTTTTGCATTGATACATCTCCCCTGGGGCAGGACCCAGGTCCCCAAACACTTTTTATGACAATACCATGCATATAAGCCTTTAAAATTAGCACTTTTGATTTCTCCCATAGACTTTTAAAGGGTGTTCCGCGTCTTTTGACTTTGCCACGAACACCCCAAATCGTTTGCTATTCGGTGAACAGGCAAACACCCGATGTTTAAGTCTAAATTGTGTTCGACTTGAACATCGGGCTCATCCCTAGTGCCTTCCACACACACACACTCACTCACTGCCAATAACATTTTGAACTTTGACGCTAAAGTAGATCAGTCACCATAGATGTATCGATCCCTAGCCTCTCCACGAAAGTCACGTACAATCATTCACATAGGGATCAATTTTACACCTCATACAAAAAAAAAAACACACACACACCACAACACATTTAACTCATATAAATATAAATCCTCCTATCAAATACTAATAACAAGTGTCACAAAATCAAAGATATGAAACAGAACGTTCTAATTGTATTTGTATGGCAGATACATACCATTTCCATATTTATCATACACTATGCAGAATTCAGCATCAGTTGCATACTTCTTACAATTCACTCATAGAACTAATACACAGGGTCCTTCCACACCAACGTCTTTACAACCACTACAGACTTATTCTAACCTTATTTGGGAGCTGATCAGTCTCCCTCCATTAATCACACATACAATATTCCTTAACAGTCTACAAAGATTACAAAGAAATTAACTTAGGCCCCTTTCACACTAGGCGGACTCCGCTTCCACGGAGACTGCCTCATTCCGCTGGCTCAGCGGGAGATCTCTCCATTGATCTCCGCTGAGCCGGCGGATGACAGGTCCCTCTCTGCTCACTGAGCGGGGAGGGGCTTGTCAGGCGCCGCTGCTGCCTATGGAGAGATTGGACGAAAATGGACAGCATGTCCATTTTCATCAGATCTCACCCCATCTGATCCGCCAGCGACGGATCTGAACGTAGGGCCATCCATCTGCTTTCAGCGGATCGGACCAGGTCGGATGTCAGCGGACATGTCTCCGCTGACATCTGTCGCTCCATAGGCTAACATGGAGCGCCCGTTCAGGTCGGCCGTCAAAACTGACAGGCGGACCTGAACAGTCTGACCACGTGAAAGGGGCCTTACATTTGTGAACATTCATTAACAAAATGTCATAATCTTCTGTTTTCTATATAGCAATACACAGTCACTCCACCTAGCAAAGTATGCATACATATGAACACAAATTCCTGACTATATATAAATATACAAATATTCACAGAATGAATAAAACTGACAGGTTAGTTAGTAATTACTTATGGACAGCAGTGCTCAGAGCAAAACTGCTTGTCTCAAGACACGAAAAACCGCCAAGCCCTGCTTGCCACGGCGATCAGGAATGTCTCAACCTGATCTTAACTCAGTTAGTACCCAGACAACAAAGACCTCTATAACAGATACATATAAACATATATGAACCTATATTACAAAGATGATACATACCTTTTAACTTTGTTAACAAATGGAGCTCCAAAACCTTTATCTTATTTACCTGTCAGGACTTACCTTTCCTGACATTTCTAAACTCATGTTTATTGTTTTACACCACAACTTTTATGCTCTGTTATCTTTTCACAGACAATAAAAAAGGTACCTCTTTCTACTAGTAACTACATATCAGTACTCATCCTAAAAAATATTTAACCTAGGCTTTCCAGGGGTCTGATAACCCCAAAGCCTCCTCCAGATTGGTTGCCAATCCAGGAAACCAACATGCCTGTAAACGTAGGTTCTCCAGGGGTCCTAAATCCCCAAAACCTAATCCTGACTAATTTTTCAGTCTAGGGAACCAACATGCATGTAAACGTAGGTTCTCCAGGGGTCCTAAATCCCCAAAACCTATTCCTGACTAATTTTTGCAGTCCAGGGAACCAACATGCATGTAAACTTAGGTTCTCCAGGGGTCCTAAATCCCCAAAACCTTTTCCTGACTAATTTTTGCAGTCCAGGGAACCAACATGCATGTGAAACCTAGGTTTACAGAGAGTAACTAACCCTCTACAGGTGTACCCCTTCAATAATTTTTTTTTTAAGTTTCCACCCGGATATCTCTTAATATCTGGCACGCTTGCTGGGAAGATACTGTTTGAAAGACAAGCAGCCAGAAAATTTAATCAGGGACTCATCAGCAGACAACTGTAAACAAGGCTACAAACTGTTGGTTGAAGTGGTTTATGAGGGGCCGAATTTTGTGGAGTCGATCGTATTCAGGGTCACCCTGAGGACAACAGAGTTCATTTTCATTAAAATGCATGAGATCTGCTCATATATAGCCCTGGTTATGGATGCAAAGAACATGGGCATATGGTGAATTGGGTCAGTGGACCAATATGACCGAAACTCACTTTTTTTTAACTATGCCCATGAGAAGGAATAGGCCCAGGAAGGTCTTAAATTCGGAAACCGTAATAGGTTTCCAATCTCTGGCAAGGGTCAACTGGAGATTGGCGGTGATGAAGACCAGCATACAAATTGCTTTGGTCCACAATAGAGCTATAGAGATCTTCCATGAAAAACAGCGAATAAAAATCAAGTGACGTAAAATCAACTGTTTCCACCTGAATTCCGGGTTGGCCAGTGAATGGGGGAAGTACGGGTGCTGCAGTTGGGAGTGGTTGGCTCCCAATTCGGATTAATATATTCTGCAGGCAGGGCACTATGGGCTCGATGGGCCTGTGTTTGTCTTCTTGGTGGCTGTGGGACACTACTTGTGCTAGGCACCTCACCAGCTTGAACTGCACTTATGGGACTCGCCACGTAACCACGTGATACTGCAGTGCTGGATGTACGACCAGGGTGTACTAGGCCTCTGGTGCTTGCCAGTTCACCAGAAGGATGAGTACTGGCTCTCTGCTCCATACGAGAGCCCTGCGGTTCTTGCACCTCAACAACAGCAAAAGAACAGGGTCGGGTACGCCTGACCTTAGCAGGGACCACTACTCCGTCGTCAGAGCTATCTGTCAGGGTGCCGCTGCTGTCTACTGGATCGTATTCTGAGCCTGAATCTGACAGATGGGTGACTTCCTCTTCACTCTCATCTATCATGCTCAGGAATGTGTAGGCCTCTTCACTAGTGTACCTTCGATTGGACATTGTGGCCTCTAAATTTAATGGTACAACTAGTGAGACTCACAGGCAAAAAGAGCACCTGATTGTCAGAGTCTGCTTCAATCACTACCAAAAAAACTGTTATCATTCGCAGTGATCAGGCCTGACTCTTCGAATGCTGCAGTTATGTGTGTTGTGTTTTGTAAGTGACAGTGATCGATGGGTGGGCTGTTCTGGGCTGGGCAGGGCAGGGGGGCTAATCGCAGGTGCTAGCAGGTATATGGGCTGATCCCGCTAACGCTGCATTTTTGTTTTAGAACCCTAAACTCCTGGGGATGCTAGTATAGATCTGATCAGATCAAAGATATTGATCCATTCAGACACTATACTACTAAGGAAGGTAAATGGCACATGCGTGGGTGTTAGCGCTACTGGCACTAATCTGACGCTGCCTGGGGCTGACGCAGACCCTAACTGATGCTAAAACCTAACTGATGTCACCCGTTGGGTGATCAGGGGGTTAAACCTTTGTTAGGTAATATACGGGGGGTACCCTGACGCTATAAAAAAATAACTAACTAGCGTCACCCGTGACACTAATACGGCAATCAGAAAATCGATCTACTAGTGACACTGGTGACAGGGGGTGAAAGGGTTAACCGGGGGTTAAACCTTTATTTAGGGGGGTACCCTAGACCTACCTGGGCCTACTACTTACTGTCCTAATGCTGATTAGTGTCACAAGTGACACCAATGCAGTGATCAGGAAAAATCTGAAAACTGCAATTGGTAACACAGTGACAGGGAGTGAAGGGGTTAACTGGGGGGGATCGGGGGGGTGAAATGTGTGCCTATGTATATTGTGTCAGTGTAGTGTTCGTGCAACTCACTTTTAGATGTCCTCTCTCTCCTCTCTCTGGAACTGAAAAAATTCCATGAGGGGAGATGACATCACTTCCCCTGCCTGTGTTTACACTTACAGGCAGGGGAAGCATTTCATTAGTCAGAACCGATCAGCAGGTCCAGGCCAGAAATCATTGGCCTGGACCTAAAGACTGATCGATTCTGCAACGAATCTGATCGCCTGTGGGCACGAGCGATGTACGGGTACGTGGTTTTGCACACTTGTGCCATTCTGTCAATGTATATCGGCGTGAGTCGGTCGGGAACCGGTTAAAATGGATTGTTAGTTCTCATGCACAATACATATCACATGGCAGCAACTCAATGCAGTTAGACATCTCGACATGGTGAAGAGGACTTGCTAAAGTTCAGACTGAGCATCAGAATGGAGAAGTAAGGGGATTTAGAGTGACTTTGAATGTGGCATGGTTGTTGGTGCCAGATGGGCTGGTCTGAGTATTTCAAAAACTGCTGATCTAGGGGACCACAACCATCTCTAGGGTTTACAGAGAATGGATGAAAAAGAGAAAATATCTAGTGAGCGGAAGTTGTGTAGATGAAAATGCCATGTTGATGTCAGAGGTAAGAGGAGAATAGGCAGACTGGTTCAAGATGATAGAAAGGCAACAGGAACTCAAATAACATAACCACTCATTACAACCAAGGTATGCAGAATAGCATCTCTGAATGAACAACACATCGAACCTTGAAGTAGATGGGTTACAGCAGCAGAAGACCACACCGGGTGCCATTTCTGTCAGCTGAAACCTGGAAACTGAGGCTATAATTCGCACAGGCTCACCAAAATTGGACAATAGAAGATTGGGAAAACATTGCCCGATCTGATGAGTCTCGATTTCAGCTGCTTCCTTCAGATGGTAGAGTCAGAATTTGGCATTAGCAGCATGAAAGCATGGATCCGTCCTCCCTTGTATCAATGGCTGGGGGTTGTGGTGTAATGGTGTGGGGGCTTTTTCTTTGCACACTTTGGGCCCCTTAGTACCAATTGAACATCATTTAAATGGTCTACCTGAGTATTGTTGCTGACCATGTCCATTCCTTTATGACTACAGTGTACCCATCTTCTGATGGCTGCTTTCAGCAGGATAATGTCACAATAATGTCACAAAGCTCAGATCATCTCAAACTGGTTTCATCAACATGACAATGGGTTCACTGTACTCCAATGGCCTCCACAGTCTCAATCCATTAGAGCACCTTTGGGACAGGGGCGGGCTGGGCCGGGGGGCAGGGTGGCAATTACCCCCCCAGGCCATCCTAACTTATGTTGAAATTGGCCGGCGGCCATTCTGCCCGCTGTCATTTTTTTTCTTCTCTAGGAAGTTGGGCCAGGGGCATGGCTGCAGTGGCTGGCTTCTCTTGCATTCCGGGAGTTGTATTCCATGCTAAAGCTCCCGGTGTTTTGGAGAACTGAGAGCACCGCAAAGGAAACTACAACTCCCGGAGACTGAGTCTTGAAGGCAGGCAGAGGCAGGGAGTCAGGACACACGTGATTGGCTTGGGCTGTTACAAAGTTCAAATAATCTCAAACTGGTTTCTTCAACATGACAATGAGTTCACTCTACTCCAATGGCCTCCACAGTCTCAATGCATTAGAGCACCTTTGGGACAGGGGCAGGCTGGGCCGGGAGACCCTGACACCCCAGCTGACCCCCACATTCCATCTCCCCCCCATACCATCCATTTACCCTGCCACAGTGATCAGGCTGCATTTAATGGGCACTGGTGAGGCTTCATTGATGGACACTGATAAGCTGCATTGATGGGCACTTGTGAGGCTGCATTGGATGGGCACTGATCAGGCTGCATTGATGGACACTGGTAAAGCTGCATTGATGGGCACTGATCATGCTGCATTGATGGGCATTGGTGAGGCTGCATTTATGGTCACTGGTGAGGCTGCATTGATGGGCACTAGTGAGGCTGCATTGGATGGGCACTGGTGAGGCTGCATTGATGGACACTGATCAGGCTGAATTGATGGACACTGATCAGGCTGCATTGATAGGCACTGGTGAGGCTGCCTTGATCGGCACTGATCAGGCTGCATTGATGGGCACTGGTGAGGCAGCACTGATGTGCACTGGTGAGGCTGCATTGATTGGCATTGACCATGCTGCATTGATGGGCACTGGTGAGGCTGCATTGATGGGCACTGGTGAGACTGTATTGATGGGCACTGGTGAGGTTGCATTGGATGGGCACTGGTGAGGCTGCTTTGATGTGCACTAATCAGGCTGAATTGCTGGGTACTGACCAGGCTGCATTGATGGGCACTGATAAGGCTGCATTGATGGGCACTGATGAGGATGAGGCTGCATTGATGGGCACTGATCAGGCTGCATTGATGGGCACTGGTGAGGCTGAATTGATGGGCACTGGTGAGACTGAATTGATGGGCACTGGTGAGGCTGCATTGATGGGCACTGATCAGGCTGCATTGATGGGCACTGGTGAGGCTGCATTGATGGGCACTGGTGAAGTTGCATTGATCGGCACTAATCTGGCTGCATTGATGGGCACTGGTGAGGCTGCATTGATAGCCACTGGTGGGGCTGCATTGATGGGCACTGATCAGGCTGCACTGATGGGTACTGGTGAGGCTGCATTGATGAGTACTGGTGAGGCTGCACTGGATGAGCACTTGTGAAGCTGCATTGATGGGCACTGATCAGGCTGCATTGATGAGCACTGATCTGGCTGCATTGATGGGCACTGGTGAGGCTGCATTGATGGGCACTGATCAGGCTGCATTGATGGGCACTGGTGAGGCTGCATTGATGGACACTGATAAGCTGCATTGATGGGCACTGGTGAGGCTCCATTGATGGGCACTGATAAGCTGCATTGATGGGCACTGGTCAGGCTTCATTGGATGGGCACTGGTGAGGTTGCATTGATGGGCACTGGCCAGGCTGCATTGATGGGCACTGGTGAGGCTGCACTGATGGGCACTGATGAATCTGCACTGATGGGCACTGATGAGGCTGCATTGGATGGGCACTGGTGAGGCTGCATTGATGGGCACTGATCAGGCTGCATTGATGAGCACTGGTGAGGCTGCATTGATGGGCACTGATGAGGCTGCACTGATGGGCACTGGTGAGGCTGCATTAATAGGCACTGGTGAGGCTGTATTGATGGGCACTGGTGAGGCTGCATTGATGGGCACCCATCAGGCTGCATTAATAGGCACTGGTGAGGCTGCATTGATGGGCACTGGTGGGACTGCATTGATGGGCACTGGTCAGGCTGCATTGATGGGCACTGATGAGGCTGCATTGATGGGCACTGGTGAGTGTGACGGGAGTCGCTGGTGGGGCACAGGGTGAGTGGGAGCCCCGCTGTGATCTGTGCTAGTCAGAGACTCAATGCTGTATATATGTGTATATATAAAGTGTGCTGTCTCATTGTGTTGTGTACTGTTTGCTTTGCTAGTTTGGGGTGGGGCTGTATTCCAATGTTCTATTGTGTTTGTCTGCCTTGGATCACAGGATGTGTATTGCTGTGAGGAAAGAGGGAGGGGGGATTCCTCCAGCAGCCCCCCTGTTAGGACTGTTTACTGATTAGAAGTTAAGCACACCTGACCTGTGTGTCCATTGTTATTGGACAGTTTAACCCGCCCTGTTTTCCAAGGGTGGGGGGGGAAATGTTTTGGAGTGGGATCTGTATAACATGTGTTTTTTGGAATAAAGATTCATTCCTGCTTGGGACCTGAAGACAGAGCCGTGTCTCGTTTTTGGGGTGGATTATGTGTATGGGTTCCTTGTTCGGCTGATTGGAGTGTTCGGTAGCTGCCTTTGTGTTTGGGTTTGAAATGTCCTAAACGACTTTAACCCCTTTCATACTCGGGGTGTCGTTACACTGGTGGCAAGCAGCGGGATCATTCCCACAGCCCAGAAGGACAGCTACAAGAGGACACAGGCCAATGGAAGCACAGTATGAACGGCTAAAGCGCTCTACCCTCAAGGACTTACTGGAGAACCGGGGCCGACCGGCCAACAACCGTAAGAAGAGGGACATTATCGCAGAACTAGTCGAAATGGATAGAGCTGAAAGAACCAACATAGCCGAAAGACCCAGCATAACAGACAGGACACCCGAAGAGGAAAGTTTTGATCGGGCTGTAAAAATAAGACTGGCACATTATGGCCCTAACCCTACAGCGGAGATCATAGACCGAGTTATAGCGGCTGTGGATGCAAATTGGCTACAGCAAAGAGGTGCTGCAGCAGCGGGAGACACAGCAGCACCAACTGAAAGGAGAAAGGTACATTTTGCTGCTTTTAAAAATTTCATTGAAGCAGAAGGGGAGATTGATGGGTACCTTGCAGATTTTGAACGGCAATGTGCCCTACACCGGGTGCCCACAGAGGAATGGGTTACCATTTTGTCTGGGAAATTGTCCGGCCGGGCCAGTGAAGCGTTCAGGGCCATCCCAGACAAGGATATTATGAACTATGGGCTTGTAAAAGAAGCACTTTTGGCCAGGTATGCCGTCACACCAGAAGCATACCGGAGGCGGTTCCGAGAGACGAGTAAGCAGACTGGAGACTCATATGCCGAGTGGGCATGCCGCCTACACCGCACGGCATCACACTGGGTCGCTGGATGCCAAGCAGTATCCGGGGAAGAGGTGCTGCAGCTGTTCCTGCTGGAGCACTTCTTTGACAAGCTGTCCCCAGAAGTCAGAGAGTGGGTCCGGGACCGAAAACCTTGCACCTTGTCTGAAGCAGCTCGCCTGGCAGACGAATACACCGACGCCCGCAAACTGGATAACCCAGTGGTCAAGACAACAGCTCGGGTGGATTATCGATCAGCGGCACCCCCTCCAGCTGGCACCTACCAACCACAGTCATACCGCCCTACAGCACCACCTCCAGGGGCCACTTATTCTCAGCAGCCCAGGTTCAACTCCCAGGACTACTCACAACCCATCAGGTGTTTCGGGTGTAAACAGCTAGGGCACAAAAAGCCAGACTGTCCGTTGAATCCAGCCAGGCAGTCCCAGTCGTGGAGAAAGCCAGCAGGGGGGAATCCTCGCACATCCATGCCTGCGGCTCACTGCGTTGAGGAGGAAGAACAGTGGGGCATCCTGCACGAGGCTGATCCAGTACAAGCAGCTAACCAGGACAACAGGCAGCAACACAGGCAGACCGTTCGGGTTAATGGAAAGGTAGCTAATGGCCTACGTGATACTGGCGCCACGATGACCCTGCTACGGAAGAACCTCATCCCAGAGAGCCAACACACCGGGGACACTGTAGCAGTAAGGGTAGCAGGAGGCACTATTTTCCGGCTACCCGTTGCCCGTGTTCACCTGGACTGGGGGGTTGGTTCGGGACATGTGAATGTGGGGGTGATGAAGGATTTGCCAGCGGATGTACTACTGGGGAATGATTTGGCCCCCCTCGTTTCTGCTTACGCCCCGATGGGCCCAGCTGAGGCCAACCCAGTGACTACCCGTGCCCAGACCCGTGCTATTGGAACCGGCCCACTTGCTGCTGAGACCCAGGTAAGACTATCTTCCCCGACATGTACCTTAGATCAGGCTCCCCTAGGTTGGGATACCCCAGAAGCATTCGGGAGGGAAACCCGGGAGGACCCGACCTTACATAAGTATAGGGCTAAGGCAGATACTCAGGAAAAGGGAATAGATGGGGAGCTTTATGAATGGGTGGGGGATAGACTGTATAGGATCCCTAAGCCATCCCCGGGAAATAAAGTCCCTTCGCAGAAACGACAGCTGGTGGTACCTAAGAAATACCAGCTGGAGATTCTGCGAATTGGGCATGATGTACCACTGGCAGGACATCTAGGGTCCCGCCGCACAGCCCATAGAATTGCACAGAATTTCTTCTGGCCCAATTTTAACCAGGATGTGCGACAGTACTGCAAAACGTGTGACACATGTCAACGGGTAGGTAAGCGGGGGGACCACCCTAAGGCCAGACTTATGTCCATGCCTATTATTGGGGAGCCCTTTTACCGCATAGCCGTTGACATTGTGGGTCCCTTGGCCAGGCCTAGTCCATCCGGGAAGAAGTATATTCTCACCGTGGTTGACTACGCCACCCGTTACCCAGAGGCAGTAGCTATGTCCAACATTGAAGCAGAGACCGTAGCTGATGCCCTGGTTAAAATATTTACTAGAGTGGGTTTCCCTAAGGAGATCCTCTCTGACCAGGGAACCCAGTTTACCGCTGTGCTCACCCAGCAGTTATGGAAGGTATGCAATATTAAGCCTTTGCTGAGCTCACCCTACCACCCCCAGACTAATGGTCTCTGCGAGCGCTTTAACGGGACCCTCAAGCAAATGCTGAGGACCTTTTCGGACGCTTGCAGAGACTGGGAGAAATTCCTGCCTCACCTGTTGTTTGCGTACAGAGAGGTACCCCAGGAATCTACTGGGTTCTCTCCCTTCGAGTTACTCTATGGGAGAAGGGTTCGCGGACCCCTCGATCTCATTAGAGGACACTGGGAGGGAGAGACAGAGCGGGAGGGAACCCCCATAGTGCCCTATGTTCTGGAACTCAGGGACCGCATGGCACAACTGTCTCTGATGGTAAGGGAGAATCTCCAGGCGGCCCAGGGGAGACAGAAGAGATGGTACGATCGGGGTGCCCGACAGCGTATCTTCCAGGTTGGGCAGAAGGTCTTAGTGCTCAAGCCTGTGAAGACCGACAAGATGCAGGCATCTTGGCAGGGCCCATATAAAGTAGTAGCCCAGGTATGTGATACTACCTATGTTATTGCCAGCTGTGCAGATGAAAGAATCCAGCGAACCTTTCATGTGAACATGCTGAAGGAGTATCAAGAACGGCAGGAGGATGTGGCTGCAGTATGTGCGCCTGCTGCGGACGATTCCGAAAGTTTACCCCTCCCTGACTTATTAGAGAGAGACCCCCAGACTGACCTCATTAGCCTCGTACAGCTAGGGGACCAGTTAAGCCCCACAAAGAAGGAACAGGCTAAGCGGCTTCTGTGGGAGAAACAGGCGACTTTCTCCCAAAAACCAGGCTACACGACCCTGGCTGTGCATAAGGTAGAGACCCCTGGACAAGCACCCCTGCGTCAGCCCCCCTACCGTATCCCTGAAGCAGTCCGAGAAGGAATGCGGAAGGAGATACAGGAGATGATTCAGTTAGGAGTCATTGAGCCCTCTGACAGCCCTTGGGCCTCGCCTGTAGTCCTGGTGCCTAAGAAAGACGGAACTACCCGGTTCTGCGTGGACTACAGGCGACTCAATGAGAAGACCACCACTGATGCCTACCCAATGCCCAGGGTAGACGAACTGCTAGATCGTATAGCCAGGGGACGTTATTTAACTACAATCGACCTGTGTAAGGGCTATTGGCAGATTCCCCTGGCCGAGGATGCTATCCCCAAGTCGGCATTTGTTACCCCGTTTGGCCTGTACCAGTCTAAGGTCATGCCATTCGGGATGAAAAATGCCCCAGCTACCTTCCAACGTATGGTGGATCGGCTCCTCGATGGCTTTCAGGATTTTGCATGTGCATACCTGGATGACATTGCGATCTACAGTGGGTCTTGGGAGGAGCACCTGGTTCACGTAGGGGTGGTTCTGGACAAGATTCGGGCCGCAGGCCTGACCTTGAAACCAGACAAGTGCCATCTAGGTATGGCAGAGGTGCAGTACCTGGGACACCGAGTGGGGTGTGGGAACCAGAGACCAGAGCCAGCCAAGGTAGAGGCAGTAGCTAACTGGCCCACACCCCGTACTAAGACCCAGGTATTAGCCTTCTTGGGGACTGCCGGGTACTACCGGCGTTTTATCCCTGATTACAGTGCTATCGCCAAGCCCCTGACTGACCTGACAAAAAAGAATTTACCTAGGCAGGTCCTGTGGTCTCCAGCTTGTGAAGCCGCATTTCTAGCCCTCAAGCAAGCACTTGTAAATGCCCCTGTCTTGGCTGCCCCAGTACCTAACAAACGTTTCCTTGTCCACACAGATGCTTCCATGTTTGGACTGGGGGCTGTGCAGAGCCAAATTGGGGAGGATGGAAGAGAACACCCCGTCGCATACCTGAGCAGAAAACTATTACCCCGGGAAGTGAGCTATGCAGCCGTGGAGAAAGAGTGCTTGGCCCTGGTTTGGGCCCTTAAAAAGTTGAACCCTTATTTGTATGGACAGGAATTTTCATTAGTTACTGATCACAACCCATTGGTCTGGCTTAACCGGGTCTCAGGAGACAATGGCAGGTTGCTGCGGTGGAGCTTAGCCCTGCAACCTTACAATTTCACCATCAGCTACCGACCCGGTAAGCAAAATGGCAATGCTGATGGGTTGTCCCGGCAAACCGACGTCACTCCGGCCTCCTAGTTCCGGACATCCCCAAGTTGACCCGAGAAGGATCAAGCCGGGTCTGCCGGAGTGTTCCACAAGGAGGGAGCCATGTGACGGGAGTCGCTGGTGGGGCACAGGGTGAGTGGGAGCCCCGCTGTGATCTGTGCTAGTCAGAGACTCAATGCTGTATATATGTGTATATATAAAGTGTGCTGTCTCATTGTGTTGTGTACTGTTTGCTTTGCTAGTTTGGGGTGGGGCTGTATTCCAATGTTCTATTGTGTTTGTCTGCCTTGGATCACAGGATGTGTATTGCTGTGAGGAAAGAGGGAGGGGGGATTCCTCCAGCAGCCCCCCTGTTAGGACTGTTTACTGATTAGAAGTTAAGCACACCTGACCTGTGTGTCCATTGTTATTGGACAGTTTAACCCGCCCTGTTTTCCAAGGGTGGGGGGGGAAATGTTTTGGAGTGGGATCTGTATAACATGTGTTTTTTGGAATAAAGATTCATTCCTGCTTGGGACCTGAAGACAGAGCCGTGTCTCGTTTTTGGGGTGGATTATGTGTATGGGTTCCTTGTTCGGCTGATTGGAGTGTTCGGTAGCTGCCTTTGTGTTTGGGTTTGAAATGTCCTAAACGACTTTAACCCCTTTCATACTCGGGGTGTCGTTACAGTGAGGCTGCATTGATGGGCACTGGTGAAGCTGCATTGATGGGCACTAATCAGGCTGCAGTGATGGGCACTGGTGAGGCTGCATTGATAGCCACTGGTGGGGCTGCATTGATGGGCACTGATCAGGCTGCAGTGATGGGTACTGGTGAGGCTGCATTAATAGGCACTGGTGAGGCTGTATTGATGGGGACTGGTGAGGCTGCATTGATGGGCACCCATCAGGCTGCATTAATAGGCACTGGTGAGGCTGCATTGATGGGCACTGGTTGGACTGCATTGATGGGCACTGGTCAGGCTGCATTGATGGGCACTGATGAGGCTGCATTGATGGGCACTGATCAGGCTGCATTGATGGGCACTGGTGAGGCTGAATTGATGGGCACTGGTGAAGCTGCATTGATGGGCACTAATCAGGCTGCAGTGATAGGCACTGGTGAGGCTGCATTGATAGCCACTGGTGGGGCTACATTGATGGGCACTGATCAGGCTGCACTGATGGGTACTGGTGAGGCTGCGTTCATGGGTACTGGTGAGGCTGCACTGGTTGGGCACTGGTGAAGCTGCATTGATGGGCACTGGTGAAGCTGCATTGATGGGCACTGATCAGGCTGCATTGATGGGCATTGATCAGGCTGCATTGATGGGCACTGGTGAGGGTGCATTGAGGGGCACTGATCAGGCTGCATTGATGGACACTGGTGAGGCTGCATTGATGGGCACTGGTGAGACTGCATTGTTGTGCACTGGTGAGGCTGCATTGGATGGGCACTGGTGAGGCTGAATTGATGGGCACTGATCAGGCTGCATTGATGGGCACTAGTGAGGCTGCATTGATGGGCACTGATGAGGCTGCACTGATGGGCACTGGTGAGGCTGCATTAATAGGCACTAGTGAGCCTGCATTGATGAGCACTGGTGAGGCTGCATTAATAGGCACTGGTGAAGCTGCATTGATAGGCACTGAGGGGACTGCAATAATGGGCACTGGTCATGGTGCATTTATGGGCACTGATGAGGCTGAGCTGATGGACACTGATGAGGCTGCATTAATGGGCACTGATCAGGCTGCATTGATGGGCACCGATGAGGCTGCACTGATGGGCACTGGTAAGGCTGCATTTAAAAACCAGGTGAGGATGGATGGTGAGCTGATTCAGTGGTTCAATAGGCCACTTGACTGGACTTGCCCCCCGGGCCTAAGGCTGCCAGCCCCCCCTGCTTTGGTATGTGGTGGAATGGGAGATTCGCATCATGGATGGGCAGCTGACAAATCTGCAGCAACTGCGTGATGCTTTCATGTCAATATGGAGCAAAATCTCTGAGGAATGTTTCCAACACCTTGTTGAATCTATGCCACGAAGAATTAAGACAGCTCTGAAGGCAAAAGGAGATCCAACTCATTACTAGCAAGGCGTCGGACGGACGAGACACTCGTGGGCATTGCTGGACAGAGGGGGGGGGGCTCAGGTAAGTATTAGGGGGGCAGAGGGGGCTGCTGCACACAGAAGGCTTTTTATTTCAATGCATACAATGCATTAAGATAAAAAAACCTTCTGACCTTACAACCACTTTAAATATTTTTTTACATTGTAACAAATTGGCTTGGCTAGTACAGGTGTACTCCTGCATGGGGTGTATGTAGCAGAAAGATTCCATTAAAAACTGATTGGCTGTGTGGGCCAACAAAAATTTTGGAATTGTTGGTCAATAGCATGATCTTTTGAGTTGTGCTGCAAGCAAGCTGTTTCTGCTTTAAAAAAAAAAAATCCACAGATGTACCATATAGTTACTCTTACAAAAAGAAGTTGTACTGTATATCTATATTTGTGGAGTACATGGACATAGTGTAGGGCCCATAAGAAAGCATATATATATAGGGACACAAAGAGTGGGACTTTAAAGGTGCCAAAATGAGTTTACGACATGATCATATAAGATAAAAATACATATTTCATTCAATATTAAATTTAAATTTATAATGATAATAGTTATCACAATAACATGCAATTCATACAACAATGCAGACACTTCTGCTCTACATGTTTTGCCAGAAAGAGCTTCCTCAGGAGACCTAAGAGTGCTGCGTAAAGTTGATGCGAATGCCAGAAAAGTCAAAACTTGAATCAGTAGAGTACAGGAGTTCCTCTAAAACCAAGCCCCAGGGGGCGTTGTGCAACCATAGGAAAAAGACAAAGAAAGAATCACCTTAATCATATTGAATTCAATTGTAACTATTTGCTGCTGAACTTGGAAAGGAGATAGGTGGTATTCACTAAAACAGAGGACCCAGAATAGAATGGTGACAGAGTGGATCCCTGCAGGCTGTGTGGGCTTAGCTTGAATTAGATCAACCTCCATTCAAGAGTCAGCCAATCATATCCTATCACAGAATTTAGGAAATTGGTGTGAAGTGGGAGAGAAGAGGTGCAAACCCTCTCACAAAACCTCCTATATCAAATTTTAAATTTGATATTGAATAAAATATGTATTTTTATTCTATATGATCATGTCATAATCTCATTTTGGCACCTTTAAAGTCCCGCTATTTGTGCCCCTATATTTGTTTATAATTGGGATGTGGTGCCTATTTTGGCCTTTCATTGCCCAAACCTTGTATGCACCATAAGAATAGGAAATTAAACCTGTCTCTTTCATTCAACTTTCAAATATCATAGCTTCTGTGATAGGTATTAGAAGTGTTGCAAGTCCCCTTAGATTATTTCAAAGAGAATCTTTAAGGAAGCAACATCATTCTTGTCATAGTGAAAAGAGTATAAATAAACTATAAACACTGTACCACTAGGCATAGTCTCCAAATTTGCAATAAGGTGCCCACACTTTCTGAAACAGAGGCGAAATTTGGAAGATTGTATTTCCTGGCAGTGAAACCCCCTACACACTATCAGTAGGTTCTTAGCACTAAAAGATAATGTAAAGGAACTTTATTTCTAAAAAGCTATCTATGGGTTAAATTTCTGTAATTTATAAATACGGCTAATGGATACTTGTCATGTTCTGTTTGGCCTTGATTTTAAGTGCCAAAATAGCTATCTAAACTATATGATGTACAGTATATTATTTGCATCAATCGTATGTCAGGAAGATGAAACATATTTAGAAACTTATGATGAAAAGTCAAGACAACCTGACCTGTTCATGGACATTATGTCATGGATGTCTTCTTTGTAACAAAATAATTCATATAAATATTTTTTATGTATCCATTTAGCTTACAGGCAATCAATCAAAAAAAAAAAAGTAAAAAGGTTGCAGCTCAAAACTCTTGAAGGGGTAAATTATGGAGAGTAAATCCTCCAGCAGTCACAAAGGAAGTTGCAATCTTTCTTTAGACACATGCTGTGAGGCTGAAAACATGTTCCATAAGTAATTGGTCAGAGTTAATCATAGATATCTGGGCTCTGCAAGTTCTTGTTCTGTCACATAAGAGTTTCTTGTAAAAATGTATATTTGATTCCCTGTTTAGTTTATTTTGTCCTTCCAAAATACTCATGCAGCTTGGTATTTAAAAAGCAAGGGCAGTTCCTAATTTCCTTGCCTACTTCCTTCCTTTATCAGTTATAATTTACTGTATCTCCAGTAATATGAGTGCATTAAATTGAATAAAAATTCCAGCATTTTAATAAATCTCTGATGTCTGGAAATAAAACTAGCATTCTAAAGCAGCTTCATTAGGTTTGCATTGCAAAAAGGATTTTTCTATTATAAGCTAAAACAGATCTGACAATTTTATCTCCTAAAATCTCATGATAAATCCTACTTACTGCTTTAACCCAGAGGAAGAAAATTTTGTGAGCTCATTATGATATGTCACTTCTACATTCCTCCTTCTAATTAGGTGGTTGTCATAAGTATACAGGGTTGTGCGGTTTTATCATGGGGCAGTACTTGTACTTGCCTAGTAGGCAAAAATTTCCCAGCTGTCTCATGGGAACCACGGCACAATATGCATCACTGCACAAAGTTGTGTGCTAAAAGGAACACTGCTGTACTTATTAGAGCTGTAATGTACCTAGTGAATACTAGTGGGAAGGAAACGTATCCCTTAGGGCACCCACAGAAATTAGACAGGCAACTGAGCCTGTTTAAGCTGATAGGATTAAGTGACAGTTGTGATGCCCGTGAGCACCTCCTGAACTGTATATATACCTCTCACCAACAGATCTGAGAATGAAAGGTGAGGGTCAGATTTTGATGACTGCTAGATGCTGGTTCAATCCAATAAGGTATGTGCCAGAAGAATCTACTGAGCACACAAAGCTTTAGGATAGCAATGTGTACATAGCTGTGAGACATTGTTCAACACTTACCGTATATTGCTTCTCTCCACTAACTGGAATTTGTTATCTATATGCACTTTTCAATACTAGAGAACAGATTCTGCCATGGCTAAATAACTATAGAAAATAGATTTTAATACAGTGTAACAAAAATTACAGTTTGTAACTTGTATAACAAAGTATACTATAGTAAAAACATATTTACTCCTCAAGGCTACATTTGCATTGTACTACTATGAAACCATGGGTGCAACAAAATGTGCAAAGCGCTTGTGGTGCCATTATTTCTTAATGGTACCCCAAATGCGGTGCAATTTTGCTATGTTTGTCGCATGAGAATACGCCCTGTGATGTCACAAGGGGGCAGGTCTCTGGGTGATGTCACCGGATGGCCACGCCCCATGGCTATATAGGAGCTGGCAGTCGCCGGAGCTTACACACCAACAGGAGCCAGCGTCGGAGGAGGAGGATCATTTCTTTTATTTTTAGTGGGTTGGCGGTGGTGGAGGAAGAAGACATCAACGGAGGGAGAAGACATCACCGGAGGGAGAAGACATTAGTGGAGGGAATAGACCAGAGGAAGAAGACATCAGCAGAGGGAGAAGACATCAGCGGAGGGAGAAGACCAGAGGTAGAAGACATCGGTGGCTGAACCAGAGAAGGAACTACGATGGGGGACATTCTTCATTTTTAATAAAGGTCAAAAACCATCTCTTGTTTTTTGTAACACTACACTGCTTTTTTTTGGGTGAATGGGTAGGGGTACAATGTACCCTCAGTTTGAGGATGCCCCACAGATGCTCAATAGGGTTTAGGTCTGGAGAAATGATTGGCCAGTCCATCACCCTTACCCTCAGCTTCTTTAGCAAGGCAGTGGTCATCTTGGAGGTGTGTTTGGGGTCGTTATGTTGGAATACTGCCCTGCGGCCCAGTCTCCAAAGGGAAGGGATCATGTTCTTCTTCAGTATGTCACAGTACATGTTGGCATTCATGGTTCCCTCAATTAACTGTAGCTCCCCAGTGCCGGCAGCATTCATGCAGCCCCAGATCATGACACTCCCACCACCATGCTTGACTGTAGGCAAGACACACTTGTCTTTGTACTCCTCACCTGATTGCCGCCACACATGCTTGACACCATCTGAACCAAATATGTTTATCTTGGTCTCATCAGACAACAGGACATGGTTCCAGTAATCCATGTCCTTAGTCTGCTTGTCTTCAGAAAACTGTTTGCGGGCTTTCTTGAGCATCATCTTTAGAAAAGGCTTCCTTCTGAGAAGACAGCCATGCAGACCAATTTGATGGAGTGTGTAGCATATGGTTTGAGCACTGGCAGGCTGACCCCCCACCCTTCAACCTCTGCAGCAATGCTGGCAGCACTCATACATCTATTTCCCAAAGACAACCTCTGGATATGACGCTGAGCACATGCACTCAACTTCTTTGGTCGACCATGATGAGGCCTGCTCTAAATGGAACCTGTCCTGTTAAACTGCTGTATGGTCTTGGGCACTGTGCTGCAGCTCAGTTTCAGGGTCTTGGTAATCTTCTTATAGCCCAGGCCAGTGATGGCGAACCTTGGTACCCCAGATGTTTTGGAACTACATTTCCCATGATGCTCATGCACTATGCAGTGTGGTTGAGCATCATGGGAAATGTAGTTCCAAAACATCTGGGGTTTCAAGGTTCGCCATCACTGGCCTAGGCCATCTTTATGTAGAGCAATAATTCTTTTTTTTCAGATCCTCAGAGAGTTCTTTGCCATGAGGTGCCATGTTGAACTTCCAGTGACCAGTATGAGAGAGTGAGAGCGATAACACCAAATTTAACACACCTGCTCCCCATTCACACCTGAGGCCTTGCAACACTAACGAGTCACATGACACTGGGAAAGGAAAATTACTAATTGGGCCCAATTTGGACATTTTTGTTGCCAGTGGTTTAGACATTAATGGCTGTGTGTTGAGTTATTTTGAAGGGACAGCAAATTTACACTGTTATATAAGCTGTACACTCACTACTTTACATTGTAGCAAAGTGTCATTTCTTCATAGTTGTCACATGACAAGCTATAATAAAATATTTACAAAAATTAGAGGGGTGTACTCACTTTTGTTAAATACTGTAGGTGGAGTTCCTCCTTACACTCTGTGAGAGCTGCAGATTGAAATGTGGATGTTATGTACAACCAATAGAAATATTCTTCTGCTTTCTCAATTAATTTTAATATGCACTAGCAAGGACTGAATAAATTAAAATATACATTTTTGTAAATGTTTTTCAGCCCAAGTTAATGTCTTTGATAACGCAGAGAAAACACAGGAGGAGAACACTGTGCACTGGGTGAACTGGGTCGTGTTTGCATTATGCAAATTTACATTTCACTGGGGCCAGTTTTGCGGCTGTCTATGGGCATCAAGTAAATCAGGTCAGTTTCATCTCATCCGTGTATGACCAAAAAGCGACAAAAGTGACAGGGTATTTGTTATATTGCCTGCACAGAACTGACGTGATTCTTCCACTTGTCAGTTTTACTGTTCTCAACTGAGAGACGTAGAAGAGTTCAAAAGGATGCACAAAACTTTTTATTTTACATTCATTCAACAATGGATGTATGAGGAGTCATCCTGAAATATATAGAAACAATTATAAGTATTGCATTTCTTAAATTTTATATGTAAAATGTACACTTATTCATAGTGTAAAGAGAGTTATGGGCATGCACATGTAAAATGGTCATGGAAACACATGTAACTAGCAGCGTGTAACCTGGTTATAGTGTAAAGGTCAGGTTTATAGCATAATTTTGGCCAGAAAACAACACAAATGTCCAGGCGCATAAAACACTGCCCAACTAGGGGAATGTAGTCTACATAAAGGTCGCTGCTACCCTAAACTCAAAACCAATGAGCTCAAAAGGAAAGTTTTTTGAGCCAGCCATATTCATGTTGGCAGCATAAGCCATGGTTGAATTTGCATTGACATACTTAGATAGGTAACCTTCTTTCCATATTACGGACTTGGGGGCATATCACTGTTACAAGCCACAGATTTGGTGGGCCAGAACCTTTTTTACCCACCTCCCCTCCTATTGGTTACTGTGGGTACCATTTTAGATTGAATGGTTAAAACCTCTGCCAGTTTTTATTTTTGGCATTTGTGACCCGTTGAGAAAGATCCCCTTTAATTCATGTCCCACAGACAAAACAGGAAGGTCGAAGGAAGCTTTACAGAATGAGGAAAATGCTGTCTTAGGCTGACCATAGATGGTTTGAATCTTGACCAGTTCCTGCTGAATGAACCACGTAGAGGCAGACTAAATATACCCAAGTTGATAGATCAATTTGGATACAACCAACCTGTCAGATTTTACATGCAAATATTGCTAGCGGCTTCCCGTGGTTACAGGAAACAAAATCACTCCATCTATGGTAGGCTCAAGACAGCTGTCACAGATACAAGTGTCCCCATTGGAAGATCTACCCTTGGTGAGAACTCAAATGTTTGGATTTTTTATTACTTTCAGTCGTGGTGACAATGAGCATCTGGTCAAATAGAAAGCGTTACTCTCTCTAACAGGGATTAAGGCAAACTGCAAAAGAAAAAAAAAACAGGGGTGACCATGACCAACTATAAGACACAGCTCTTATTTTGTTTTTTTTTAAATGTTTATTAGTCACACAAAAGCGCTCTAAACCCAGTTTAACTATTCTAGTATGTACAATAGGGAGTCGCACTTTGCATTTGCATAGTAGCCATTGCAAAGGAACTGGTCTACAGTAAGACTGACACCAGTTTCGGTTTTGTGCCCTTAAACCCCTCACTGATGACATTTGTGCTGCCTTTGTGAATGGCACAGCAAGCAGGATGAGGAGGGTGGAAGCACAACACCGGGACTGGTGTCTTTGATAAACCCAGTTCCAGTGCAACTGGAAGCAGAAAGTGTGGGTCATTAAAGCTTAGCGATCTCCAAAAATAGTAATATAAAAAAGTAGAATGTTCAAAGGGCGCATGCGCACGATCACGGGATATAGCTGCCCAATCCCTGCGCTCCGCTCCACCAGACACTACGTCCCCGGCTGACAGAGCACTTCTCCCCCGCAGACACGATCTACCGGGCCTTCAGTTACCAATAAAAATGATCAGATTAAACACTTTATAACGTGTAATACGGTAGGGGTTGTTTACATGTTGGAATGCGACTGCGGACTCCAATATATAGGTAGGACTTCCAGGCCTATGGGAGTTTGCATAGCCAAACATGTAAACAATATTAAAAGAGGATTAATTACACACAACGTTTCCAAACATTTTAGGATTTTCCACGACCGAAACCCCAGATGTTTAAAATTTTGGGGTGTAGAAAGAGTGAAACTACACTGGAGGGGGGGGGGGCAATTTTATCAGGCAGCTGAGCCAGCGTGAATCCATGTGGATTCATGAGACTCAGGTCATGGTTCCTAAGGGGTTAAATGTGGAATTTGACCTTAACTGTTTTATATCCAAAAAGTAGTTGTATATTGGTTGCATTTAGAGTTGTATATTTAGGTATCTTTGGCTTTTGTATGATTTTTAAATTTTACACAGACATGGCAGCGGGAGAACATTTCCGTTATTGTTTTTATTATTATTATTTTTCCTTTTATTTTTTTCTCTTTGAACTTTTAGAAACTATTAGATAATCACCTGAATGACCGCAACATACAGGGATATACAATGTAATACTGACACATAATCACACACATAGGTTGGACTCGATGGACTTGTGTCTTTTTTCAACCTCACCTACTATGTAACTTAGGCATCTACCCTAATTGGGATAATTATTGCCCTAATTTATATTTTATATATTTTATTCTTATCCATTGCCGTATAACACTTTTTTGGAGGTGTCCCCGTGCAATTTAACATGGAGGTCTTAATTATCTTCAGTTTCCGCCACCTCTTATTTAGATATGGCTTGATTTTAATTGTTTACTGGAGAGGTTGTCTGTAGGGTCCGGTTACTAGGGAAGTCCCTCTGACTTCCGTTTGTGCCGCAGCCCACTCGGACACCGTCTGTTCCCTTCAAAAGCTGCTGGGTGACTGTCAGGTGCCACCCCTCGCTGACGAAGTCCAATCAGGATGTAACACCGCGTACGGGGGGAGGAGCTTTGTTACGGACGTCACCCGCTGCCACACTGTGTTTGTCAGTACTACACTGTGTTGTAGTCCGATCAATTTTAACATTGCGCCTACGAGCGCTTGCTTTTTATTGCTTGTTAGTGAATTTTTTTTTAAAAAACCACACGGATTACTCTTAGATGGTATCCTCTATTTTTTTTCATTGACACTTTGGAGCGGTCTTCCCCACATCTTCATTTACCTGGCGGCTTATATCTCTGACATCTCCCTGCTGGATGGCTGGTCTACTCCCCTTGGATGACTGGATCTCTAGGCTTCAGTGATATTCTCCAGAGACATCACCAGGAATTACCATCATCCCCGTGGGGATACATGTGAGTTTGACCCCTGCTCTGCAGAGGTCCACTGAATCTGGTAAGCGCAATTGAGTAGTTGGGTGAAGATAGTAAACAAGACCGATTCATGTCACTTGAAGTTTACATAATATGGATTCGTCCTGATGGACATTTGTGATATCTATCCATTCATCTTTTGATCATTTATTCAATTTTTACATATTGCGCTGCACTTACCCTTCAATTTTGTATACTTTCCAGGCATATGTGATTACTTGTAGTGTTCAGCTTGCATATTTTATTTGTGACTGTATTCATTTGTGTTGAAAACAATCTTAGAATCTGTGGGATTCTGGAGGTCATTACCTACTTGCAAGGCACGGCCCCTGCTTTCTCCCAGGAATTGGCACCTGAGATCCCATTGGAACGCCTGGAATTTGACCGCATTCATAGATCCCTTGCACCCAAACCTACAGATGGCCCTCCAAGAGATGTCATTATAAAGTTCCACTTTTACCAAACTAAAGAGAGACTCTTGCAGGGGCGAGGGAATGTCCGGATCTCTCCTTTCAAAACCATTCTCTCCAGCTGTTAGCGGATCTATCCCCAGTCACGATCGCAAGAAGAAGGCACTTGAAACTATACTTCCAAATCCTGTAAACCCAAGGTATTAAATACAGGTGGGGGTTCCTCTTTAGGCTTTCTTTTTCCCATTGAGGTCGCCAAGTTCAAGCATCCTCCTTGCCTGATTTGAGACGCCACTTTCAGGACCTACAACTGGATCTCCCTCCATCCCAGAAGGAATCGTCCTCCTTGTCCTTCCGCCCACAGTTGGTACAGCCTCCCTGCAAACCATCGCAAGCATCCCAACAAGGCTCCCAGGCCCTCCGTTCCCTTCAAGCTCGATGCTTCCAGGATGTCCCCAATCACTGAGGAACTGAACTTTCCTGAACTCCGGGTTTTCACTTCAACATGGGCCTGAGTTATTTCTCAGGCTTTTTCCACGTCGTAGCCCACTTTGGCTACACCTACTGAGGTTGACTCCAAATTCCCGCAGTCACTAAGAGGCTCCCTAGAGCTGCATTGTTAGTAACAGACTTAAATACCTATTTTATTTCCTTCAACTTTTTTGTTTACTATTTTAATGCACACATGATTGATGCCTTACACTTAAAAGTGGCCAACACTGCCAAGTGTGGGACAGCCACCCCGGGTCGCCCAATTTGATAGATGGCGACCGGGGGGAGGGTGGGCCACAGGTGGGGAGCTGGCTGATGTCTCAACTTCATCCTCAGCCAGTAGTTACTTAATCAGGCTAAAGGTCCACTCCGTGGCCATTTCGGTCTACGGACCCTGACCTTATTCCTTCTGGTCATCGTGGATGACCTCTGACCTACCAGGTATTGCACGTTTTCACTGGTTAATTTGATTTGCCACAGTTGCCTAATAGGTAGTTGATACCAACACCTAAGTTGCTCAATTTCTATGCTAGTTACCTCTCCCAGGCCTCCCCTGACCTTGCCCGGGGAGACTGGAATGGGTCTAACCCAATCGTGTATTTGAGCTAGAAATTACTGTTTTCTCTTTAATAGTTTGTGTCTACTATATTACGTTATATTAAGCGCTCATTTTTGTGCATTTTTATTTGGTTTAAATGGTTAAGTAAGCTGAATGGGTCCACTGGACCACTGCACCCCCACAGTGTCAGCACTTGCTTGGGACTATGGTCCTAGCCAACCACTGACCCCGGACCCACGATTGTGCACTATTGCTCTATCTGAATTTTTTCTCCTGAGATTTTCTCTGCCTTATTGTGCTTCTCTTTCTCGCTTTCTTTTACTACCTCTCTCTTCTTTCCCTACGATTTCCCTTCTCTTTACCCTTCTCTGAGTCCACGGTGGTTGCATCCGGTGACAATGGTAAGCCCTTACTCACTTTTCGAGGATGACGCTACGCTGGCTGTCGTTAAATGTTCAAGGTATGAACTCGCCACAAAAAAGGGGGAAAGTATTAAAGTATCTTAAAAAACAACATATACAGTCAGGTCCATAAATATTGGGACATTGACACAATTCTAATCTTTTTGGCTCTATTCACCACCACAATGTATTTGAAATGAAACAAACAAGATGCGCTTTAACTGCAGACTTTCAGCTTTAATTTGAGGGTATTTACATCCAAATCAGGTGAACGGTGTAGGAATTACAACAGTTTGTATATGTGCCTCCCACTTTTTAAGGGACCAAAAGTAATGGGACAGATTAACAATCATCCATCAAACTTGCTGGATTTCATCCCTGGTGATGCTCTGCCAGGCCTCTACTGCAACTGTCTTCAGTTCCTGCGTGTTCTTGGGGCACTTTCCCTTCAGTTTTGTCTCCAGCAAGTGAAATGCATGCTCAATCAGATTCAGGTCAGGTGATTGACTTGGCCATTGCATAACATTCCACTTCTTTTCCTTAAAAAACTCTTTGGTTGCTTTCGCAGTATGCTTCGGGTCATTGTCCATCTGCACTGTGAAGGGCCGTCCAATAAGTTCCGAAGCATTTTGCTGAATATGAGCAGATAATGTTGCCCGAAACACTTCAGAATTCATCCTGCTGCTGTTGTCAGCAGTCACATCATCAATAAATACAAGAGAACCAGTTCCATTGGCAGCCATACATGCCCACGTGATTTCACTACCACCACCATGCTTCACTGATGAGGTGGTGTGCTTTGGATCATGAGCAGTTCCTTTCCTTCTCCATACTCTTCTCTTCCCATCACTCTGGTACAAGTTGATCTTGGTCGCATCTGTCCATAGGATGTTGTTCCAGAACTGTGAGGCTTTTTTAGATGTTGTTTATCAAACTCTAATCTGGCCTTCCTGTTTTTGAGGCTCACCAATGGTTTACATCTTGTGGTGAGCCCTCTGTATTCACTCTGGTGAAGTCTTCTCTTGATTGTTGACTTTGATACACATACACCTACCTCCTGAAAAGTGTTCTTTATCTGGCCAATTGTTATGAAGGTTGTTTTCTTCACCAGGGAAAGAATTCTTTGGTCATCCACCACAGTTGTTTTCCGTGGTCTTCCGGGTCTTTTAGTGTTGCTGAGCTCACCGGTGCGTTCTTCTTTTTTAAGGATGTTCAAAACAGTTGATTTGGCCACACCTAATGTTTTTGCTATCTCTCTGATGGGTTTGTTTTGTTTTTTCAGCCTAATGATGGCTTGCTTCACTGATAGTGACAGCTCTTTGGATCTCATATTGAGAGTTAACAGCAACAGATTCCAAATGCAAATAGCACACGTGAAATTAACTCTGGACCTTTTATCTGCTCCTTGTAAATGGGATAATGAGGGAATAACACACACCTGGCCATGGAACAGCTGAGCAGCCAATTGTCCCATTACTTTTGGTCCCTTAAAAAGTGGGAGGCACATATACAAACTCTTGTAACTCCTACACTGTTCACCTGATTTGGATGTAAATACCCTCAAATTAAAGCTGAAAGTCTGCAGTTAAAGCACATCTTGTTTGATTCATTTTAAATCCATTGTGGTGGTGTATAGAGCCAAAAAGATTAGAATTGTGTTGATGTCCCAATATTTATGGACCTGACTGTAGATATAGCATGCCTACAGGAAACATTTCTCCTCTGCCTCCAGCCCTAAGCATTTTGACACCCAATACCTCCAGGTGTTTATGGCTAACGGCCTGGACAAACAGAGGGGAGTTCTGATAGCTTTTCGCAAATCGGTGCCTTTTAACTGTATTAACCAGATAGCAGACCCCAATGGCAGATACCTCCTGCTCATCGGTACCATTCAGGATGCAGAATTTACCATAATGACCTATTATGCCCCCAATTCTAACCCGGGACCCTTCTTATCCCATGTCTGCTCCCTACTGATATCTCACGAAAAAGGTACCCTGCTTTTAGCAGGGGACTCGAATGTGGCCCTGGATCCTGTAATGGATAAATACCCTTCAGAAAAGGTGGCTGCCTCACCTGCAGCAAAACTTTTTTCCCACTCCCTACGCTCTCATGATCTGGTAGACCTCTGGAGAGAATTGCACCCACTAAGTAAAGATTACACGTACTACTCTCACCCACATCATTCTCACTCTAGAATTGACCATATGAGAATGCATAGAAAACATCTCCCTTTAATAGATTCGGTGTCTATTCTTGCTGCCCCCTGGATGGACCATGATCCCCTTTTTGTGGTATGCCGGTCCTTAAAGCATAACTCTCGACATTCCTCATGGATCATGAATGACTCACTATTATCTCTTCACGACATTCAGGAAGATCTGCTAAAAACTTCTGTAGAATATTTTCACCTCAATTCCGCATCTGTCTCCTCCCCGGTGACTCTGTGGGGGTCTATAAGTCTGTGCTCAGGGGTCATATTATCCAGATAGCCTCAAAACACAAAAAAGAATGCCAAAAGCTGCAGAAAACACTGGAATCCCGGCTGGAATCCACTTCCACATTTTTTAAACAAACCCCCATTCCTGCTAACCGTAAACTTTTGGACCAGGCTCGCACAGAATTAGACTTATGTCTCACCGATCAGGCAAAGCGTGCACTGCGCTGGTCTCGCCAACATTGGTATATTAAAGCAAACAAACCAAATGCGATGCTGGCCAAAATGTTACTTACTTTCAACCCCAGACTCACCCCTATTACTTTACGCACACGACATAATATACTTACTAGCAACCCGGTCCAGATACTGGACGAATTCTGCCATAGACTCGCTACTTTATACTCTGCCCAAGACCTCACCAACAACCAGGATATGGCAGCCTTCTTGCAAAGTATTTCGCTGCCCACCAAATCCAAGGCACATATGGAACTTATGGACCGTGACATTCAAGAATCTGAAGTCCGACTTTGTATTAAAGACTGAAAAGTAGGGAAGAGGCCGGGCCTGGATGGCTTTACAGCACTATATTACAGAGAGCTAGTGGACGTGTTAGCTTCTCCCTTGACGATCATGTTAAATTCCATTAAAAAGGTCAGAAATTCTCGCCTGCTCTCCTGACGGCTAATATACAGTATCTCACAAAAATGAGTACACCCCTTACATTTTTGTAAATATTTTATTATATCTTTTCATGTGACAACACTGAAGAAATTACACTTTATTACACTTACACTTACACTTGTTAGAACGTAAACTAGTGAGTGTACAGCCATTAATGTTCTAAACCGCTGGCAACAAAAGTGAGTACACCCCTAAGTGAAAATATCCAAATTGGGCCCAAAGTGTCAATATTTTATGTGGTCACCATTATTCTCCAGCACTGCCTTAACCCTCTTGAGCAGCGAGTTCACCAGATCTTCACAGGTTGCCACTGGAGTCCTCTTCCACTCCTCCATGATGACATCACGGAGCTGGTGGATGTTAGAGACCTTGTGCTCCTCCACCTTCCGTTTGAGGATGCCCCAAATATTCTCAATAGGGTTTAGGTCTGGAGACATGCTTGGCCAGTCCATCACCTTTACCTTCAGCTTCTTTAGCAAGGCAGTGGTCGTCTTGGAGGTGTGTTTGGGGCCATTATCATGTTGGAATACTGCTCTGTGGCTCAGTATGGGAGGGGATCATGCTCTGCTTCAGTATATCACAGTACATGTTGGCATTCATGGTTCCCTCAATGAACTGTATCTCCCCAGTGTCGGCAGCACTCATGCCGCCCCAGACCATGACACTCCTACCACCAAGCTTGACTGTAGGCAAGACACACTTGCCTTTGTACTCCTCACCTGGTTCCAGCCACACATGCTTGATCCCATCTAAACCAAAAAATTTTTATCTTAGTCTCATCAAACCACATGACATGGTTACAGTAATCCATGTTCTTAGTATGCCTGTCTTCAGCAAACTGTTTGCGGGGTTTCTTGTGCATTATCTTTAGAAGAGGCTTCCTTCTGGAATGACAGCCATGCAGACCAATTTGATGCAGTGTGCGGCGAATGGTCTGAGCACTGACAGACTGACCCCCGCCCCTTCAACCTCTGCAGCAATGCTGGCAGCACACATACGTCTATTTCCCAAAGACAACCTATGGATATGACACTGAGCATGTGCACTCAACTCCTTTGGTTGACCATGGCGAGGCCTGTTCTGAGTGGAACCTGTCCTGTTAAACTGCTGTATGGTCTTGGCCACCGTGCTGCAGCTCAGTTTCAGGGTCTTGCCAATCTTCTTATAGCCTAGGCCATCTTTATGTAGAGCAGCAATTCTTTTTTTCAGATCCTCAGAGAGTTCTTTGCCATGAGGTGCCATGTTGAACTTCCAGTGACCACTATGAAAGAGTGAGAGTGATAACACCAAATTTAACACACCTGCTCCCCATTCATACCTGAGACCTTGTAACACTAATAGGGCGTACACACGGTCGGACTTTGTTCGGACATTCCGACAACAAAATCCTAGGATTTTTTCCGACGAATGTTGGCTCAAACTTGTCTTGCATACACACGGTCACACAAAGTTGTCGGAAAATCCGATCATTCTGAACGCGGTGACGTAAAACACGTACGTCGGGACTATAAACGGGGCAGTGGCCAATAGCTTTCATCTCTTTATTTATTCTGAGCATGCGTGGCACTTTGTCCGTCGGATTTGTGTACACACGATCGGAATTTCCGACAACGGATTTTGTTGTCGGAAAATTTTATCTCCTGCTCTCCAACTTTGTGTGTCGGAAAATCCGATGGAAAATGTCCGATGGAGCCCACACATGGTCGGAATTTCCGACAACACGCTCCAATCGAACATTTTCCATCGGAAAATCCGACCGTGTGTACGGGGCATAACAAGTAACATGACAACGGGGAGGGAAAATTACTACTTGGGCCCAATTTGGACATTTTCACTTAGGGGTATACTCACTTGTGTTGCCAGCAGTTTGAACATTAATGGCTATGTGTTGAGTTATTTTGAGGGGACAGAAAATTTACACTGTTATACAAGCTGTACACTCACTACGTTACATTGTAGCAAAGTGTCATTTCTTCAGTGTTGTCACATGAAAAGATATAATAAAATATTTTCAAAAATGTGAGGGGTGTACTCACTTTTGTGAGATACTGTAGTTATATTGCCAAAACCTTAACGTGATTACTCCTGTTGGGCCAATTTCCGACCTAGATCTTTAATTAATGTTGACCTGAAGATCCCACCAAAATTTTGGCTAACCGTTTGAACTGCTTCCTCCCCCATTTAACTAAAAAAGACCAAGTACGGTTTGTACCACAGAGACAGGCAGGGGATGCCATTAGGAGAGTCATTCAGCACCTTGCCAATAACCGCTCCCTGGAAACTATGCTTTTGTCACTGGATGTGAACAAGGCCTTTGACAATTTGTCCTGGCCTTATCTGTTGACAGTACTCCGCCACTCCGGCTTTGGCACATGCTTTCTGAGTTGGCTGGCAGCACTGTACGATGCCCCTCAGGCTAAAATTAAATACTATGGATTTGAATCCTCTATTACTCCTATCCGGAGGGGCACTCAACAGGGCTGTCCACTTTTGCCTCTCTTGTTTGTCCTGGCTATGGAACCGCTGGCGGTTACATCCAGATATAAAAGGTATTGAAGTGGGGGTTCCGCTCATAAGATCTCCTTGCTTGCAGATGACATCCTATTGACTCTGACTGCACCCAGAATCTCGCTGCCTAATTTATTCTCCCTTTTGGAGACATTTGCGTCTCTTTCGGGACTACACGTTAACCCTACTAAGTCTAAGGCAATGTCCGTAAACCTTTCCTTTTCGGGAATCGACCTCTCTAAAAGCCAATTTCCCATTTCAATGGCTCCCCTCATTGCCCTATCTGGGTATACATCTTACTCCCAAATATGACGGACTGTACCAGGCCAATTTCCTGTCCCACTTTAGAAAACTCACTGACATGTTATCCTGCTGATCCCACCTCCCGCTATCCTGGTTCGGCAGGATCTCTGCAGTTTGTATGACCTACCTCCCGAAACTGTTGTATCTATTTAGAGTATTACCAGTCCCCATTGCCTCCTATATATTACGAATTCACCAATGCAAGCTCTTGAAATTCATCTGGGGTTCCACACGACCCCGGATCAATAAGCAGACTGTATGCTCGGTGGATCAACTGAGGTCTTTGGGTCCCCAATCTTTAGGCATACTACACGGCAGCAAACATAGCCCCACTATCCCACCTTCATGGCACATATGAAATGCCACTATGGGCCACTATTGATCTGGTCGAATCTCATTCTATTCCCATTTTCTCTGTACCCTTGCTCCCCCCCACGAAACGCCCATGTGGGTTTGTACCATGTATGACACATTCTCTTCGCCTATGGGAATTAAATTCTCGGCAGGACTAATATCCCCCCACTTACCATTACTGCATCTTATTCACTGCCCTTTATTTCTCCCCAGTTGTGAGAATCCTAAACAATTGTCTTGGTGGACGGATAATGGATTCACTGATGTTCATTCTCTGTTCACCCCTACGAGAATAATAACATTCGATGTTCTGAGATCTTCCCATAATATCCCCCTTCGGGAACATTATTGTTACCTTCAAATTAAACACTTCCTCCAAAAACTCACAAAGGCCCGACCTACCCCGAGGCCCGTTGCGACAGGACAGGCAAATCAAGCAATTGCTTGGGGCCCTGAGCTGGCCTGGGGTCCCAGCCGCTTCCTATAAGCTGCAGCCTGTAGCGTGGCCGAGCTCCTCTTCCTTCCTCCTGCAGTCCGCGCGGTACAGGAGATTCAGCTTCCTGTTCCTGGCCGGACTGACAGGAAGTTCACACACTGAGTGCTCACTTCCTTTTAGTCCGGCCGGCCAGGAACAGAAAACTGGGGGGAGACAGTCGTCAAGACCCATTTAGTAATAAAAATATGGTAGCTTGCTAACCATAATAAAAATAATTACCATAGCTTTCTTTTCATTTTCTTCTTTCTTTACCATCCCATTTCGATCTTATTGCTTCTTTTTTGAATCAATGGTACAGTGGTGTTTTTTTGCAAATGTTCAATTGTTGAAAATGTTCAAATTTTATGCACATTATATGCAACAGTAGTATTTGTAAACCTTTTTTATTTATATAAAGTGTTGGTGAACTTAAACTGTATCGCTATGCTGTAATTCCTGTAGGCTTTGCGTGCGTGCGTGTGTGTGTGTGTGGGGGGGTTGGGGGGCCTCCATGTCCATTTTTCTTGGGGCCCCCAAATTCCTTCAAACGACCCTGCCTACCCCATACACCTTGACCCCCTTTGAAAGCATCTGCAGGGCTAAACCCCATTCCCCGGGATTAACACTTTACTTTACTCCTCAATCATTTCCTCTAGGAAACCCCCAGTAAGATTGTATCATCTCCAATGGGAGAGAGACTTGGGTAGACAGTTGGACCCAGAGTTCTGTCAGATTATAACAATAGCCCTTACGAAGAATTCTAGGAATGAAAAATGCATACAAAGTGTTCTATGGATGGTGTTATACGCCAGCTAGACTAACTCATTTTATTCCTTCCTATTCCCCTCACTGTTACTGGGGTTGTTTGCAGGAAGGTACAATGGCCCACATTTGGTGGACTTGCCCCAAAGTATGTAGACTATGGGTCAGGGTCTACATCCTTCTTCGTAACATGCTCCATTCTAACCTTAAAAGAGATCCCTATGAAGCCCTTCTGTGTAAACCTATCCTTGAACTCCTCCCCCCGGAATGCCAATTGGCCCAGGATAATGCAACATGAGAATAGTTGGGTCAATATACTAACAGACTAGAGACAAATTGTTAATCTACGAATTGGTTACCACATCTGTTGCCGTGGTATTATCATCTAACCAACAGGTCCATACCTTTTCAAATTTTTGTGGGCAACCCCTGGCCGAGTAGGTGACTTTATAAAGGGGTAAACTGGCATTTACTAGGCTTTTCCAGAATCTGACAGAAGGGGAAAACGATTGTTTCCAGTTCATCGTAATTACCTTACAAGCATAGTATAATAGCAGGGATATGAGTATTTTCCTGGCTCTAAGCATTGACATTTGTTCCACCAGCCCCAGCAGGCAATATTTAGGATCATAAGGAATACAAGTTTTAGTGACCTTAGCAATCACCTGGAGTACTTCTTTCCAATAGTGTTCAATTGCTGGGCAAACCCAGAAAATGTGGAGAAAGTCCCCGGTTGGTAGAAGCAACGCCAGCATGCCGGAGAATGCGCCAGCGACATCTGGTGCAGCCTATGGGGCGTGTAGTGAGCTCTATGCACAATTTTGTATTGGACCAATTTGTCCCTTGCTGAGACCAGAGGGGAGAAGGGAAAGTCCCAAATCTCCCTCCAGTCATCCTCGTCCAGTTCCGGTATGTCCTCCACCCATTTCCTGCTGAAGGAGGACAACTCGGGGCCGGCAGCAACCAGCAGGGACCCATAGAGCTGAGACGTGGGTTTCTCCAGGTCGTCCCCCCGAAGGGTATGTTCGAGCTCTGAATATGCCAGTACAACTGGTTGGCCTAAGAACGGACACCTGTAGGCGTGAGTGATTTGAAGATACCTGAAATGGGCCCGTGCGGGTACATTAAATTTGGTGCATAGAACATGAAAGGGGGTGAGCTCTCTATTGGTGATAACATGCTCAAGGATCAGTATTTTGTATTTGGCCTAGGCCTGTGGATCTGGGATGGTATTGAACTGTGATAGGATAAGGTTCAGCCACAGGAGGGCTGTGAGGAGACCAGGAGTTCACCCACCTTCCACGCCCGCATAGTGGTATGCATAGAAGGGGTGAGATGATGAGGCATTTTAGGCCCCCTAAATAGCAACCCCTTCAAGGCCTCCAGAGACCCCACTATTGCCGCCTCCAGCACCGTCGCAGAGTTGGTCAGGTCTGGCTGCAACCACCAATGGGCGGTCACAAGCTGAGTGGCCAAGAAATACTTGTGGCAATCAGGGAGAGCCAAGCCCCCACTATCTACAGGCCTGGTCAGAGTGGTGTATTTGAATCTAGGTGGCTTAGATCCCCAAATAAAGGAGAGGAAGAGTTGTTTAAGGGAATTAAAGAAGGTTTTGGGGAGTTCCGAAAAATGTACGTGAATTTAGGGAGGACTTTCATTTTGAGAAGATTGATGCATCTAATGAGGGAAAGGGAAAGATTGCTCCACGCCTTCAGTTTGATTTTAATTGTTGCCAAGACGCCCCGCAGAGAGTCACCAGTGTCGTTCAAAACCAGCAGCAGATCATCTGCCTAGAGAGCCACTCTCTCCTCCAGGGAGCCCACCCTAAGACCAAAACCTCGGCCGAGCCCCTGAGGGCCTCAGCAATGGGTTTCATGGCTAGGGCGAACAGAGCCGGGGAGAGAGGGCATCCCTGTCTGGTGCCCCTCTGTAGGGAGAATGGGGGAGACAAAGAGCCATTCAATTTCATGCACACTACGGGACCGGTATACAGTGTGCACATTCAAGCAATGGATTTGAGTGGAAAACCCATTCTTCTGAGCATCTCCCACAGGTATACCCACTCCACTGTGTCAAATGCCTTTTCCATATCAAGGGTGGCAATGGTCCTAGTACCCTGGTTAGTATGGGGGTCATGAATATTAGAGAATAGTCTTCGTATATTAATGTCTGTGGACCTACCGGGCATAAAGCCCGTTTAATCAGAGTCAATCAGGGATTTTATTACTTTATTAAGTCTTAGGGTCCTTATTAGGCTTTGGAATGAGAACAACATAGGCTCCCCTTATAGAAGACGGTAAGGAGCCCTGTTGCAAACAGGCTAGAAACATCTGAGCTAGTTTGGGGGCAAGTAGTTCCATGTGGGTTCTATAAAACTCCATGGGCAGGCCATCCGACCCTGGGGTTTTACCTGCCGGAAAAGACTAAAAGGCCATTGTGACTTCTTCTGGGGTGATCTCTGAGACAAGGAGTTGCATCAGAGAGCCACCCCTGTGCCAGCGTGTCCAACATAGAGATCATAGGTGTAGGGTCAAACTCATCAGGGAGTGAGGAGACATACAGAGAGGTATAAAACTTGGTAAATGCAGACAGGATATCCTCCTGAGAGGTGACTAAGATGCCATCTGCCGCAAGGATTTCCGATATAACCGCTAAGGGCCTATCCTGTTGTGCTAGCAGCGCTAGTAGTTTGCTGTTCTTATCTCCATGCTCAAAGTATTCCTGTCTGCTATGTTGTATACCAAGCCTGGTGGTGTCTGAATTATGGAGATGCAGTTCTCGTCTAAGCGATGAGAGATGTTCAAAGTTGGGGACTGTTGCCGAGGCCGAATACTGATTCAGAGCCTCTTCAACCTTGTGGTGCAGGTCAGCGACCTTGTCCCCAAGCTCCGCCTTCACCGCCGCCACAGCCGAGATATACTAACCCCTGCTGTGACCTTTGGAAGCGTCCCATGTCATCTCCAGGGAGGCCAACCCCGCATTGTGCGCCCAATAGTCCTGCAAGGAAGGAGAAACTCTGTCGTTATTAATCCAATGGGATTGTAACCTCCAAAGAGCTTTGTTCCGCGACCTGGTGGACCTAATGGTCAATTTAAGTGGGTGGTGGTCAGAGAGGCCAGAGGGAAGGTAACTTGCCTCCTGAATACTGGCCAGCAGGGCAGCATTGGCAAAAGCCAGATCAATTCGGGAGGAGGTTTTAAATGTAGTCGAGAAGGAGTACATTCTATCATGGGGGTGAAGCCACCGCCATGCCTCTTGGAACTCTGTTGCTTGAGCCCACGTTCCGAGATCAGAATTGAAAGTAGATTGAGGGGAAGGCCTATCCAGGTCACGGGACAGTGTAGCATTAAAATCTTCCATGAACAGAACATACGATAGGCAATGCGGAGCCAGCCTCTCGTAGAGCGTGTATAGAATCTTTATTTGGCTCGGAGGAGGTAGATAGACATTCACAATGACATATTTCTTGTTATACATGCTCAACACTACCATAACATATTTCCCCTGGGGATCCAAGTGAACATTATGAATTACACATGGAACTTGTTTGCTGATCAGTATAGACACCCCTCGAGAATACGAGGAGTAGGTCGCATGTGGCGCCCTTTGCACCCAGGGCTTCTTCAAAGCCAGAACCTTACTACCAGTTAAGTGCGTCTTCTGGAGCAGCACTATGTGGGGGTTATGCAGTTTTAAATATTGGAATAACAGTGATTGTTTGTATTTGGAGTTAAGCCCCCTGACATTCCACGACAGAATGGTCAGCAGTTAGGCATCTGAGGGAGCCATAATGGAACACCAGGGGGGAACAGGAGCAGGATAAGCCCTACCAACCAACAGATGCAAGTGAACCCAAAATTGGCACATATAGTCATTAGGGTCTAAACCCAACAAAGCATTGCAGCACAGCGTGTATCCATATCTACAAAACAGAGAAACCCCCCTCCCCAGAACATATAACACCCTACCCAGACATCATAAAAACCCGGCTCAGATGCCAAAAAAATAGGCCAGAGAGTCATAAAAACTGATGCAGGGTTTTGTCCCGTAACTGAAAAAAACATTGAATCCTTGGGTCACTGGGACCTCTAGAAGTTGGACCACAGGGCCGGAGGTGGATGAATCACTCCCTGTGGAAGTCCGACCCGGCTCAGGGCTGGGGATCCAAAGAGTGGGGAGGGAAATAGGGGACAACAGGGGTCGCTTCCGATCAAAGGTGGGGTGATCCAGTGATGACTATTGGAGCTCCTCAGGCAGGAGTGAGCGGCAGTCTAGTCAGCAAAATAAGAATTTTCGGACATTCAATTAGGGTAGAGGTGGAGTGTAGCAGGGAGAGCAGGTCTGGGAACAGAAAGTGGGTAATGTTGGGAGTCACCAGGAGACAGTCCTTATGAAGGGGAAGATGATACTTAGCTATTCCCTGCTAGGTGTATTCGACCATGGTCGTATGTAGTTAGCGGGTGTCCAACCAAACTGCCGCAGTCTCCGGGGTGTCAAAGAAACGGGTGTTATCACCATCAGTGATCCAGAGCCTGCTGGGATACAAAAGGCCAAAGCGTATTCCCTTTTCCCGGAGCCGGCGTCTCACATCAGCAAAGGACTTGCGGCATTGCTGTACTTCCTGAGAGAAATCTGGGAAAAAAAAGCAGTCTGGTATTTTCATATTTAATTTCAGGCATGGCGTGTGCCGCCGCCAGGATACGATCCCTATTGTGGTAATTTTACACCTGCAGCAGGAAGGGGCACAGAGGGGCTCCAGGTCTCGGAGGGAGCGGTGGGAACCTGTGGGCTCTCTCCACTATGAAGGTGGGCGGCACGTCACCCAGGTTGAACAGAATGGACAGTAACTGTTCAGTAAACTCAGCGGGTCTAGGGCCCTCAGCCCTCTTGGGCAGTCCAAGTATGTGGATGTTGTTCCGCCTGAGGTGGTTCTCAGTGTATATTGCACGCTCCTGGAGCTCTTTTACTTGGAGCTGCAGGGCCCTCACCTCTCTGGAGTCTGACCGGACCGTATCCTCCACCGCGGAGACCCTGTCCTCCACCTCCGCAATGCGGGACCTAAATTTATCCATATCCTGGCGGATGAGGCCTACATCCACTGTCAGGAAGTCTATCTTAGCTGTCAGGGTTTCCTTGCAGGATGTAATGGCCGCCAGGATCTCTGCTCCCATGGGGGCCACCGCCGCTCCCAAGTCCGCGGCTGTCTGTGCACTGGCCGCCATCCCAGCCGTGGACTGTCGCGCAGACAAGGCAGCCACCGGCGGGGGGGGTACGAGGGGCCTTTGGACCCGACTTGGAGTAACGGGTCCTAAGGTGGCCCATCCGAGGTTCACCCTGAGATGGAGGAGGGTCTTGGGGAGCCTGTGGGCAAAGAACCTGGGTCCGGCAAACAGAATGGAGGCTGGGCCAGTACTGATGTGCTGGCATAGGGCCAAGTTCCTTTGTTGGGGGTCAGCAGGCAGGCGCCGGGTCTCAGGGAGCAGGATGGAAGGTGCGGTGATGATGAGCTACCTGCACAGTGTCAGAGCCCTCAGCGGGATACAGCTCCTGTAAGCATGAAGGCACAGGGAAGGCAGTCCAGTATTGCTGGGGCACAGATGATGGCACAGGGATGGCAGTGCTGTATTGCTGGGGCACAGATGATGGCACAGGGAAGGCAATGCTGTATTGCTGGGGCACAGATGCTGGCCACAGGGAAGACAGTACAGTATTGCTGGGGCACAGTACCTGAGCGTGAAGGATGTGTCTGTCGTAGTAGGCCGCAAGATGGCGGCGGACCACGGGAGCCCGGAATCGGTATGTATGGATCCTCAGGTGGCCATTCGGGCCCCCCACACAGTCCAGCTGTCTCCCACGGACAACTGTCAGCGATGTGTGCTAATCAGCCGCCTCTCAGTGCCGATCGCGGCACTCTAGGCCGGGGATGTCGGAGGCTCCGTAGGCCTCAAGATGGCAGCGGGTCTCTGAGGTATGATGTCGGCCCGATGGAGACACAATCGGTCATAATTTCCACTGGGGCTGGTGAGGATGACTGTTAGGGAGAGTTTGGAAGCTCTTCAGGTTGTATTTCGTGCAGGATGGCGATGGATTGGATCAGAATCAGCGGGCCGCGGGCGCCCAGAATCGGCCTGTATGGATTCTCAGGTGGCCATTCAGGCCCCTCACACAGTTTAGTTTTCTCCCAGGGACAACCTCCAGCGATGTGTGCTAATCAGCCCCCTCTCACCCCGCGGATCGTGGCACTCTAGCCCGGGGATGTCAAAGGCTCCGTAGGCCTCAAGATGGCGGCGAAACTGAGGTATGATGTTGGCCACAGCCCGATGGAGACACAATTTCCGCTGGGGCTGGTGACGATGATGTCCGTTAACTGTTAGTGAGTGTTTGGAGGCTCTCCAGGTTGTATGTTGTGCAGGATGGCGACGGATTGGATCAGGATCGGCAGAACTCCAGAGCAACACATCTTTCTCCCACTACATCCGGACACGCCCCCTCTTCTTTTGGTGGTATTTAATCACTAGTGGGTTTTTTTATTTTTTGTGCTATAAATAAAAAAAGACTGAAAATTTTGTGAAAAAATGCCTTCTTCTTTGTTTCTGTCATAAAATTTTGCAAATTAGTAATTTTTCTGCATGCATTTTGGCCAAAATTTATACTGCTACATATCTTTGGTAAAAATAACCCAAATCAATTTATATTATTTGGTCTTTGTGAAAGTTATAGAGTCTACAAGCTATGGTGTCAATCATTGAAAATTGATCACACCTGATGTACTGAAGGCCTATCTCATTTCTTGAGACACTAACAAGTAGACATGTGCACACTGAAATATTCGTTTCGGAATTTCGTTTTCGTCCGAAAAATAAATTTATTTAGTTACTCCCGAAATTCGTTTTTATTTATTTAGTTTTTCGTTAAAAATTGCATTCGTCCCGAAAATCTAAATTAATTAAGGTCGAATCTGTCATTGAAGGCTTATGGTGTCTGTTGAATGTTCAAAGAAGATTCGACGGAGCAGCTAAACTGTACGTGTACATTTCCGGTCAAATCTTTCGCCTACAAGCTAGCTGTAGTAGAATTCTAATGTTGTATGACTAGTAATAATTATGTTTATTAATTATTTTACTAGTCAACCAACATTAGAATTTTTCTATAGCCTATGGGCGGATGTATTTGACCGGAAATGTACGATTGCAGCGTCGTACAGTTTAGCTGCTCCGTCGAATCTTCTTAGATCTTTCGACAGACACCATAAGCCAAAGATTCGACGTTTGTATGTTTTTCGATGCTTTGTCGAATCTTCGTCATTCATGTTGAATGGTCTACTCTACCCCAACAGTCAGCCAACTTTCACATTCTCAATCTCCAAGTGCAATGGCGGGCGCGGCATCCGACGTTGTGTCAGATATTGATATAGCATTATAATATAGAATCTATAATAATAAATCCCCCCCCACAACACGGGCAGCCTCTGAGGCTATCACAACACTAGCAACACTAGTATCACTATCAAGTTCACAACACTAACACAATAGCAGCAGATTATTATAAAAAAGTTAAGTTGAACTGTAGCTTGCTTCACTATTGTTCTGCTGCTGTGCTTATGCTTAATTGCTAAATAATTCAGGTTCTCTGACAAACGGACCAGCTAAGATTGACTGTCTTCTGAAATGATTCAGTGTGTGTGTCTCTGCTAGCAAATCGTAAGTGAAAGTAAGTTTGTACGTGTGTACTTAGTTCTAGCTGTTTTACTGCCCCTCCTCTTTGGTTACAATCGGCCAATAACATTCATCATCAACATTATTTTTATTTTACTTCCTCCACCCAATTCCAGCAGCGATCTTTTCTCTCTATGTCGAATCTTTTCTCTCTATGTAGAATAATCTTGGACTAATAGAGTTAAGGTTATGCACATTCGACCACAGGTTCGATAGACACAGATTGTTATTGTCAGCGTCATGTCGAATCTCCTATCTATATCGAACTGTTGTCGCAACAAAAACGAAAATAAAGCATTTGTTTATGCCGAATCTTTCGGTTTTCGTATTCTGCACTTTCGTTATCGTTTGTTAAAACGATAACGAAAATACCTGAAATTCGGACGAAAATGCATTCGGACGTAAACGAATGCACATGTCTACTAACAAGTCAGGAAAGTACAAATACCCTCCAAATGACCCTGTTTTGGAAAGTAGACATTCAAAGGAATTTTGTAAGAGGCATGGGGAGTTTTTTGAAGTTGTAATGTTTTCCCACAATTCTTTTCAAAATGAAGATTTTTTTTTTTTATTTTTTTTACAAAATTGTCAACAGGTTATTTCTCTAATGCCGCCTACACATGGCCGGACTTTCCAACAGAAAAAGTCAGATTGGAGCTTTTGGTCGGACATTCCGACCGTGTGTATGCCCCATCTGACTTTTTCTGTCAGCATTTCCGATGGACTCAGATATAGAACATGTTCTAAATCTTTCAGTCGGAAATGCTGACAGAGTTTAGCCCGTTCACAAGTCCGCTTGTGTGTACACGGCATTACAAAGCATATGCATACTTGCAACTACACCCCAAAACACATTCTGCTACTGAAAACGCATTTTGTTTGCACAAAGTTGTCCATTTATAAGATATTTCCAACACATAGCATGTACATTGCAAAAATTACACCCCAAAATACATTCTGATACTCCTCCTGAGTATGGCGATACCACATGTGTGAGACTTTTACACAGTCTGGTCACACACAGAGGCCCAACATTGAAGTAGCACCTTCAGGCATTCTACTAGCATAAATTACACATCTCATTTCTCAACTACCTATTACACTTTTGAAGGCCCTGGAGCACCAGGACAATTGCCCGTAAAATGACCCAATTTTGCAAGAAAACACCCCAACATATAATCTATGAGGCATAATGAGTCTTTTGAGTGGTTCATTTTTTTCCAGATGTTTTTGGAAAATGTGGGAAAAAAATGAAAACGCATTTTTTTTTTTACACAAAGTTGTCCATTAATAAGGTATTTCCAACACATAGCATGTGCATTGCAAAAATGACACCCCAAAATACATTCTGCTACTCCTCCTGAGTATGACGATACCACATGTCTGAGATTTTTGCACAGCCTGGCTACATACAGAGGCCCAACATCCAAGTCAGGCGTTCTAGGAGCATAAATTACACATATAATTTCCTGACAGCCTATAATTTTTTAAAGGCCCTTCATATTTCTAACACATAGCATGTACATAGCAAGAATTACACTCCAAAATAAATTCTATTGAGGAAAGGGTAACAAAAAACTATTACCTTAGTAGTGTCCACAGAGGAGAGAATCGGTCCAGGCAGCAGGCAGGTATGTGCTTAGCGACAACAATAGTAATTATCCAGGCAGCAGGCAGAAATATTGTCTATAATCAGCACAAGGATAGTGTCAGCACAGCCAAAGCATCTGTCCATAGGAATTGCTAAGGTAGAGACAGCCAGCACAGCCTTAATATTGGTCCTGGTACACTGTTACCTGCAGACACTCATTATTGTACCGCTCCCCATCGCTGCATAAACATACTGCCTCTTGTTACAGCTAATTATTTCCATAGTCCAGGTAGCAGGCAGAGGTGTGGTCAGTTCATGCAGCAGGCATAGGCATGATTGCAGTAAGTCAGCAGCAGGCTAAGAGCCTCAGTCAGGTAAGACCTGGGCACAGGGGTAGAGGCTTCTTTCACCCAAATCTCTTTGAAGCCTCCACACTCCAGACCCTAATCCGGAAACTACGAAACCCGGAGAAAACAAAAAAATAGTTTTTCTCCATCCGAAAAAACAATTCTGCAACCCCTCACATATGTGAGACCCCTTTGTACTACAGTAACAGGGCAACAGATCAGTCCAAGTGGTAGGCAAAAGCATAGTTGATAAAACAGGCCAGGGTCAGTTCACGTGGAAGCAGTAAAAACGGTAGGCAGAGGCTTAGTCGAAAAACAGGCCAGGGTCAGTTCACGTGGAAGGCAGTGGCATGGTTATTTGAGGAAGCATGGAAAATGATCAGAACAGATGATGAAAATGGGTAAATGGTTAAAAATATGGGCTAATATTTTAGGAATGTGTGATACAGTCAGAAGCATTCACCAATGCAAAGGTCGGGTTCAGAGGGACACTGGGGACAATGGTAGCTGGTATCTCTTCGAAATCCTCTTTTGCTGCATAAGGGACATCTTTTTTGGCGTCTTCAGCGTGCTTCAGATGGTCTAATGTTGTTCAGGAAGTGGCGCTCATGAAGTTGGTTAACAGCATCAGAGTGAAGGTTTTCTAGGGGGGGGGGGTCTTTGTTGATAGATGAGGGACATGACAACTTCTTTTATGAATTTTAAGAAGGGGGTGGGCTTTCCATGGATTTATGAATAAGAAAGCCTTCACGCTACTATAACGTGTTACAGGTAAACAACTAAATAAATAAATAATTAGTAATATACGTGTCAAACGTATGAGTGAAATACAAAGTGAAATGCAATATTGTACAATGAAAAGTGCTAAATCTTGCCTGCAGCAAGCTCTAATAGTGTCACAAACACATATAAAATATGAATGAAAGAAATGATCTCGCACAACAGTGAATAAGTGCTACATAAAACATAAACAATGTGAACCAGTGGGTAATGTAAACCAGTGAGTAATAAATAAATGGTAGCTGGTATCTCTTCGAAATCCTCTTTTGCTGCATAAGGGACATCTTTTTTGGCGTCTTCAGCGTGCTTCAGATGGTCTAATGTTGTTCAGGAAGTGGCGCTCATGAAGTTGGTTAACAGCATCAGAGTGAAGGTTTTCTAGGGGGGGGGGGGGTCTTTGTTGATAGATGAGGGACATGACAACTTCTTTTATGAATTTTAAGAAGGGGGTGGGCTTTCCATGGATTTATGAATAAGAAAGCCTTCACGCTACTATAACGTGTTACAGGTAAACAACTAAATAAATAAATAATTAGTAATATACGTATCAAACGTATGAGTGAAATACAAAGTGAAGTGCAATATTGTACAATGAAAAGTGCTAAATCTTGCCTGCAGCAAGCTCTAATAGTGTCACAAACACATATAAAATATGAATGAAAGAAATGATCTCGCACAACAGTGAATAAGTGCTACATAAAACATAAACAATGTGAACCAGTGGGTAATGTAAACCAGTGAGTAATAAATAAATGATAATAGATATGGATATCATGATGATATATCAAAAAATGCTCTGGGACATTAAAATTGATAGAGACTGATGAAAAAAGTTCATATAATAATGTGTCAGTTCTCTTCTCATTGGGCAATCAACTCTGTGATAGTAATCTCAAAATGTTGTTCTTATATAAACAGAGTAGCCCGCAGAATTTTAATGAAGAAGAGGAGAAATAAGACATCCACAAGTGAGCTCACAGAACTCTCACCTCCAATCCTTAGACAATCAGCATGTAAGTGGTTGGATGCTTCTCTGCTGTTTTGATAGTGGCCAACAGGGTGTACTCCATCCCAGTATAGGTGATGCTCATACAGATATCTCGTATCTATACACCTCCGTAATGAATATTTCACACAGGGGGAGAGGAAGAAGAAAGACCTCCGATGGTGTAGTATATCAACATATTGAACCAATTTATTAAAACAAATTCAACTCTTACATAAAAACAAAGGTATAAAAGCAGGATTTGAAAATGGCGCAATAACACCACATTGTTTACATTATCCACGGGTTCACTTTCCATGGATTCCATGTAGATTATGTATGTGTTATAAATGGCCAAATGGATGAGCTAAATAGCTACTATCTAAACAGGACCTCCTTATTGCCAAATAGGGCTGAAGCATTTGGTTGTTGAAATCCACCCCCCATATAGAGATTGTAATCTTGGACACATGTTGGCTTTTCAATGGAACCTCGCCTTCTTTGAACCTCAACTGTAGTGTCATCATGGATGGTGGACATCATGTGCACATTTCTGCTATCCTTCGACCTCAAGGACAGCACTTTGTTGCATCTCAAAGTTGTTCTTCCCCCCCTTTGCAATTTTTCGTTCACTAGAGATTGTGGGAAGCCCTTCCTGTTTTTTTCTGGAGGTTCCTCAGGCCAGGGTTTTAGCAATGTATAAATGTTTGAAAAGGGGTAAGTTGGTGTAATAGTTATCCAGGTATATGTGATAACCTTTGTTCAGCAGTGGGTATGCCAAGTCCCATACAATTTTTCCATTTTTGCTCATGTAGACCGGGAACTCAGGGGGCTGGAGCTGGGAATCTCTTCCTTCATATATGCAGAACGCATACAGATATCCCGTGACTCTCTCACAAAGCTTGTAAAATATGGCCCTTTTGATAGGATTATATTGTTTTATTCCTAGCCAGCCTGAAAAAGGGTAACAGGGACTCATCCACACATATATGTTGATCGGGGACAAAGAGGTCTGCAAATCTTTGGGAAAAGGAAATTATGAGTGGACGAATTTTACATAATTTATCATAATTTGGATGATTTCGGGGAGAGCAATGGATGTTGTCGCTGAAATGAAGGAAGTGCATAATAATCTCATATCGGGACCTGGGCATTACAGCAGAATAAATGCTCATGTGGTGGATGGGGTTAGTGGACCAGTAGGCATGTCCTTGTTTTTTTTTTTGTATGGTGAGGCCCATTAACAATTTAAACTCTCCCAACGTCAAACCTCTCCACTCAGCGGACGGCCATATGATGATTGGGTGTTGTTGGCAATATACTGCTGGGCATATAGATTGGTCTGGTCCACGATAAATTGCAGCAAAGCGTTGGGCAAAAATAGATAAAAGCAATCAATTTCTGAGAAATTTTGGGTATTGACCTGCACAACTGAGTGTGCGGTGAAAGGGGGAACACGTGCTGATCCCAAGTCAGAAGGCAGCCATGTTGGGTTGGCAAGACCATCTGGGAGGTATGTAGCAGGCCTCGCTCATGGGGGGGTGACACTCCAGTGCTGGTAGTTGGGGGATTTGAAGTTCCTGCGCTAGTACTGGGCCTGGGCATTTGTTCCCGGGGCCTATCGCTGGCGGCAGCGATGGTACTGGGAATTAGTTCTCTGGTCCTATTACTGGCGGAAGCGCTGGTACTGGGCCTGGAAATTTGTTCTCGGGGCCTAATGCTGGCGGCAGCGCTGGTCCTGGGCCTGGGAATTTAATCCTGGTTGCTGGTGGCTGCCTGGTTTCCAGAGCGCCGTCAGGGCCGGATTTCCCACAAGGCCACCGAGGCCAGGCCTCGGGGCGGCAGTAGTGCAGGGGCGGCGCCGCTGCACTAACATCATTCGGAGCTCTGTATGAGCAGGGCGGGCATGAGGATAAACAAGCTGTTCTGACTAGAAAGGAGAGCAGGGGGCGGAGTCTGTGGGCAGCTGCAGGAGGAGCGTCTTCTCACCCAGGCAGCAAGACTTGTATGGAGTGGAGATTAAGGATAACTATTCCCCTCTAACTCCGGCGCTCCACAGCCTCTGGCATCCTGTCACAGTGACACAGTGAGAGCGTGGAAAGCCAGCTAGCTTGTGCAGGATTCGGGCTGTGTTCTGTCTCCACTGTCTTCCTAACCCCTCCCTCACTGCACTGCTTGTCCAATCCAATACTCCGCCTCCCATTTGTGCCCTCTAGAGAAGAACACATGGAGACAGAGGATGCCCTCATACGTGAATATATGTTTCTAGAAGGCTGGGTTACTCCACTTGGACATTCATTTACCTCTGAAGAAGTGATATTGAGGATTACTCCCAAAGTGAGTCTTGTGCTTATGAATGTCAGTATTCAGGTCTTTACACTGGATTTTGGAAGAGACTTTGCAGCGTGCGGAAGGAACTCAGATGTCACTGGAAAAGTTTTATGGATGCCGAAGTGGCGATTTTTAATAAAGGAAAGTCAAAACGCTCTACACTATTGGAGTTTCTTTCTTTCCCCTTGGATATCTGGGAGTGATTTTTTCCCACAGTGCATCGGCGTCACGCCTCGCTCCTCCACACGACGTCACTAGTTGGCGTTGCGGCGGAGGCACGCGCCTTTTCCATCTATCCGACCCAGCTGGACGTGGTGACGTCAGTCATGAGCAGGTCCCCACCGTCCAGGCTGTAGTCCCGCCTCACGCATTGTCGGCTCCTACGTGACGTTGGCGGTCACTGCCGACGCAGGCGGCGTGCATTTTTAGGCGCCTGTCTTTCTCCCTCGGACGCAGCCTTCACTCCCGCACACGTGCAGACGCCATGGCTTTAGGAAGCTTTTGTCCCAAGCACATTAAGGTAACATTTAGTGGTTCCTCTTTTGGTAGTACTTTACTCTTTATACTCTTGTTGTCAACTACATTGGCTTATCTCAATGGACTTTTTCATGCATTTTAGATACACATCCATGATGACCTTGTGTTGGTTTTCGCTATTTTTTTGGGGAGGTGATGGTCTGTGTTCTGGGGATGATGCCTATGTATGCCTGTCCTGCGTTGGGTCCCTGGCCACCTCAGCTCCGGGGGAGAACAAATCGTTTTAGCCCGGTGCCTACCCTACGATACACCTTAGTTAGGTACATAGTGTAAGTATCCAGAAATCGACTCGCTGTCCTTTCTGGTTGCTCTTAGCTCATTGGTTGATGTTTTCACATTTTTTTATATACAGATACCCCACTGCATCTTCCCCTGAAGAAGTGTTATTCACAGAAACGCGTCGGGCTATATGGATGCAGCTACTTTTGTTTTAATAGGATTTCATCCGGATCAATGTTTTTTAAGGATATTATACTTTTATACGTACCTTTTACATCATGCTAGCATGTACCTCCCAGTTTTGTATATGTACTCCCTTTATGAAATCTGTTAATTCTGATTTGTTGCTCAGATGTCATGCTATCTGCTGTATAAGCATATATTTATGCAGGTGTTGTTTAGCGTGAATGCGCATGCAACCTTCTATGCACATATTGTGTTATGTATTATTTTTTTTTTGGATGCCTATGCAATAAATTGACCTTTTATTTCAACTCCATCCTGCCAACGGCCTCATTCAAAGTCCCAATGTCTTCCCTGTTTATTTTCCTGAACCCGGGATGAAGGCACTACCCTGTCCTCATTTAAAGTCCCATATTCTCTTTTTTGGCTATATTAGGGATGGAGGCAGCTGACAGCAGCTGGTAACTATCCCCTGCCAACTGGTTTTGGAGTTGCTCTGTGTGTGGTGCACCTTTTTGGTCCACACACACAGTCTTGTTTTGTAACATATTGTTTAGGCCATGTCTTATGCTTACGCATGAGCAACTTTTTATATGCGACGTACATCTGGAAGCCACATGTAATCTAACCGACATTCGGTACTATACCCTGTGAACTGCCTCACTTAAAGTCCTTATGTCCTTGCTCCCTCTTTTTTTTCTCCCCTAATCTGGGATGGAGGCACTACCTTGTGCCTCATTTAAAGTCCCGTTACAATTTTTTCATCGCTATACATTAGGGATGGAAGCAGTTTACAGGTACACTTAATTTCCTGCCACACTATTGCTGCTGGAACTCTGGGAATTATGGATACATCCCGGCATAGTGTATGTGGGGTCTGATTCCTGGGCTATGTTTTGTCTCAAACCCGGAGCTGCGATGCGCTCTGCGCGGCCCCCCTCCCCCTTTGGGGATCGGGCGGAAGATCACAGCGCATCGGCGTCACGCCTCGCTCCTCCACACGACGTCACTAGTTGGCGTTGCGGCGGAGGCATGCGCCTTTTCCATCTATCCGACCCAGCTGGACGTGGTGACGTCAGTCATGAGCGGGTCCCCACCGCCCAGGCTGTAGTCCCACCTCACGCATTGTCGGCTCCTACGTGACGTTGGCAGTCACTGCCGACGCAGGCGGCGTGCATTTTTAGGCGCCTGTCTTTCTCCCTCGGACGCAGCCTTCACTCCCCCACAATAAATTGACCTTTTATTTCATCTCCATCCTGCCAACGGCCTCATTCAAAGTCCCAATGTCTTCCCTGTTTATTTTTTCCTGATTGGGTTGCTGTCTGGAGGCTTATGGAGACCGTTTGCTGACACACATTTACCACCCTGGAAGAGATCCATTCGTTGTGAAGACAACACCACGAGTTGATGCTATTATGCCTCTGATCAGAGGCTGTCTGGTAAGCCTTTAATCTATACAAGGTGACGGGCGTACATCACGGTGACAGTCACGAATTTATTCCCACAACAAAGTCACTTTAATCCTCAATTTTTTATGGACACTTTTGTTTCTGTATTTTGAACTTTACTAAGATATGTGGATGTGGTGGTATTAACCACACACGTATCCCTATGGTGAAGCACTTCTTTTATATATTTTTATATATCTGTGCATGATTTATTTTCAATGTATATGGTTCACATATAACAGTTATTTATTTATTCATTAGCACCATTTTTTGGGTTTTGCATATATCCAGCGCTGCACTTCTTTCTGTATTTGTCTAGTAGTGCCCTTTATCAAGGTTATAGTGCTTAGCTGCAGGATATTCCTTCACAGGTTGTTTTATTCACGTAGAAATTGTCTACACACCTAGCGCAAATTTTTTCTTTTATATCCCATTTGTGCCCGCCCACACTCCAGCCACATGCATGCAATGCACTGTACTGTGCTGTGAGAGGAGTTCTGTTTTCAAACAATAGCTGCCACAGCCCTGGGGGAGACCAGCCTGAATGGGAGAGCATAATTGGTGAGTGAAACCCCCAGAATAACCCCCCTCTCTGTTCCCACCCCTTTGTGCTATGCACCTTCTTCCTCCCCCCCTCTCTTCCTCATGATCATCACCTTCTCTCTCTCTCTCCCCTAGGCTAGAGCCTAGCCTGCCTGTATATTGTCCTAGCCTGCCTGTATATCGTCCTAGCCTGCCTGTATACCGCTCTAGCCTGCCTGTATACCGTCCTAGCCTGCCTGTATACCGTCCTAGCCTGCCTGTATACTGTCCTAGCCTGCCTGTATACCTTTCTAGCCTGCCTGTATACCGTTCTAGCCTGCCTGTATACCGTTCTAGCCTGCCTGCATACTGTCCTAGCCTGCCTGTATACCGTTCTAGCCTGCCTGTATACCATCCTAGCCTGCCTGTATATCGTCCTAGCCTGCCTGTATATTGTCCTGGCCTGCCTGTATATCATCCTAGCCTGCCTGTATACCGTCCTAGCCTGCCTGTATACTGTTCTAGCCTGCCTGTATATCGTCCTAGCCTGCCTGTATATCGTCCTAGCCTGCCTGTATATCGTCCTAGCCTGCCTGTATACCGTCCTGGCCTGCCTGTATATTGTCCTGGCCTGCCTGTATACCGTTCTAGCCTGCCTGTATATCGTCCTAGCCTGCCTGTATATTGTCCTAGCCTGCCTGTATACCGTCCTAGCCTGCCTGTATATTGTCCTAGCCTGCCTGTATACCATCCTAGCTTGCCTGTATACCATCCTAGCCTGCCTGTATATTGTCCTAACCTGCCTGTATACCGTCCTAGCCTGCCTGTATACTGTTCTAGCCTGCCTGTATATTGTCCTGGCCTGCCTGTATACCGTCCTAGCCTGCCTGTATACTGTTCTAGCCTGCCTGTATATCGTCCTAGCCTGCCTGTATATCGTCCTAGCCTGCCTGTATATCGTCCTAGCCTGCCTGTATACCGTCCTGGCCTGCCTGTATATTGTCCTGGCCTGCCTGTATACCGTTCTAGCCTGCCTGTATATCGTCCTAGCCTGCCTGTATATTGTCCTAGCCTGCCTGTATACCGTCCTAGCCTGCCTGTATATTGTCCTAGCCTGCCTGTATACCATCCTAGCTTGCCTGTATACCATCCTAGCCTGCCTGTATATTGTCCTAACCTGCCTGTATACCGTCCTAGCCTGCCTGTATACTGTTCTAGCCTGCCTGTATATTGTCCTGGCCTGCCTGTATACCGTCCTAGCCTGCCTGTATATCGTCCTAGCCTGCCTGTATATTGTCCTGGCCTGCCTGTATACCGTCGTAGCCTGCCTGTATACTGTCCTAGCCTGCCTGTATACCGTCCTAGCCTGCCTGTATATCGTCCTAGCCTGCCTGTATATCGTCCTAGCCTGCCTGTATACTGTCCTAGCCTGCCTTTATACCGTCCTAGCCTGACTGTATATCGTCCTAGCCTGCCTGTATATTGTCCTGGCCTGCCTGTATATTGTCCTGGCCTGCCTGTATATTGTTCTGGCCTGCCTGTATACCGTCCTAGCCTGCCTGTATATTGTCCTGGCCTGCCTGTGTATTGTCCTGGCCTGCCTGTATACCGTCCTAGCCTGCCTGTATACTGTTCTAGCCTGCCTGTATTTCGTCCTAGCCTGCCTGTATATCGTCCTAGCCTGCCTGTATATCGTCCTAGCCTGCCTGTATACCGTCCTGGCCTGCCTGTATATTGTCCTGGCCTGCCTGTATACCGTTCTAGCCTGCCTGTATATCGTCCTAGCCTGCCTGTATATTGTCCTAGCCTGCCTGTATACCGTCCTAGCCTGCCTGTATATTGTCCTAGCCTGCCTGTATACCATCCTAGCTTGCCTGTATACCATCCTAGCCTGCCTGTATATTGTCCTAACCTGCCTGTATACCGTCCTAGCCTGCCTGTATACTGTTCTAGCCTGCCTGTATATTGTCCTGGCCTGCCTGTATACCGTCCTAGCCTGCCTGTATATCGTCCTAGCCTGCCTGTATATTGTCCTGGCCTGCCTGTATACCGTCGTAGCCTGCCTGTATACTGTCCTAGCCTGCCTGTATACCGTCCTAGCCTGCCTGTATATCGTCCTAGCCTGCCTGTATATCGTCCTAGCCTGCCTGTATACTGTCCTAGCCTGCCTGTATACCGTCCTAGCCTGCCTTTATACCGTCCTAGCCTGACTGTATATCGTCCTAGCCTGCCTGTATATTGTCCTGGCCTGCCTGTATATTGTCCTGGCCTGCCTGTATATTGTTCTGGCCTGCCTGTATACCGTCCTAGCCTGCCTGTATATTGTCCTGGCCTGCCTGTATATTGTTCTGGCCTGCCTGTATACCGTCCTAGCCTGCCTGTATATTGTCCTGGCCTGCCTGTGTATTGTCCTGGCCTGCCTGTATACTGTCCTAGCCTGCCTGTATATCGTCCTACTTGAGGAGGGAAGAGCCGGTAACAGCTAGTTACCAGTCTTTGTTTACATTTGTGATCAGCTGTGAATGGATCACAGCCAATCACGTGGTAAAAGCCTCCGGCCAATGGCTGTTTACCAGTGTCGGTGACAAGCAGCGTTCCCAGGAATACACCATCACCGACATGCACGTACAGCAGACTCGGGAATGCGCGCATGCGCCGTGTGCTATGGGGAAGTACCGTCTCTGATCAGCCGTGACTTGATCATGGCCGATCACATGGTAAACAGTCATACCCCTTGGCTGTTCACCCCGTCGGTGACGAGCTATGTCTCGGGGACACGCCACCACTGACAGTGCAGGAATATGCGCACCCTATCGCTCGCATGCCCTGTTTGAATGGGCCAATGTCAAATGATGTCCGTCTAGAACAAGAGCCGCACCGCCCCTCTGTCATTTGACAGTGTGCGGATGGCAAGCGGTAATCTACATCTCTGCATAATTGGTCTATAAAGCCCCATTTTCACACAGCTTTCCTTTAACCACTTACCAACCGGCCCACAGCCGAATGACGGCTGCAGGGCAGTTGGATAACTCTGGGAGGGCGTACTATGACGTCCTCCTGGAGAAACGGTCCCGCGAGCCCCCCCAGGCGCGCACACGGGAACATCGGCGCAACATGGATCGCGGTAAAGGGCCAATGACAGTGGCCCTTTACCATGTGATCACTCAGTCCAATGACGGAGCGATCACAAATGTCAACAAAGGCTGTGCTGCAGGGTCAGCACAAGTTCATCGCTCTCCTCTCCTCAGACCGATGCAGCGTGAGAGGAGAGCTTCAGAGTGCCAAACAGTGAGTTTTTTTCTATTACCAGTGCCCAGCAGTGCCACAGCAGTGCCCAACAGTACCACAACAGTGCCCCAACAGTGCCACAACAGTGCCACAACAGTGTCATCTGTGCCACATCTGTGCCATCTGTGCCACATCTGTGCCATCTGTACCACCTGTGCCACCTCTGTGCCACCAGAGCCACACCAGTACCACCAGTGCACACCAGTGCCACACCAGTGCCCATCAGTGCCACCTGTGCCCATCAGTGCCACCTGTGCCCATCAGTGCCACTTGTGCTCATCTGCGCCCCTGCAGTACCACATCAGTGCCTAAGAAAGAAAAAACAAGCAGCGCAAGTCCCATTGTTCATGATATATCAATGCTATCAGCAAAAATGTCCTTTAGAGCACACCACTCTTAGTGAGATATATACAGTCTATGTACAGGGCAGACTTTTGAGGGGAGGTGAAGCAGCTCCAGATATGCAAAAGAAGAAAAACAGGAAAGGCGCCTCTTAGTAAAACTGTATTTTTAATAATAATAATTTTATCATTAAAAATACAGTTTTACTAAGAGGCGCCTTTACTGTTTTTCTTCTTTTCCACATCAGTGCCGCCAGTGCCCACCAGTGCCGCCTGTGCCCACCAGTGTCGCCTGTGCCCACCAGTGCCGCCTGAGCCCACCAGTGCCACCTCTGTGCCACCAGAGCCACACCAGTGCAACCAGAGCCACACCAGTGCCATCTGTGCCCAACCAGTGCCACCTGTGCCCAACCAGTACCACCTGTGCCCATCAGTGCCACCTGTGCCCATCAGTGCCACCTGTGCCCATCAGTGCTGCCAGTGCCACATCAGTGCCACCAGTGCCACATCAGTGCCGCCTGTGCCCACCAGTGCCGCCTGTGCCCACCAGTGCTGCCTGTGCCCACCAGTGCCACCTGTGCCCACCAGAGCCACCTCTGTGCCCACCAGAGCCACCTCTGTGCCCACCAGAGCAACACCAGTGCAGCCAGAGCCACACCAGTGCAGCCAGAGCCACACCAGTGCCACCTGTGCCCATCAGTGCTCATCTGCGCCACATCAACCTCACCAGCTACCAGTATGGCAAAAAAATTATTTACGGCCGAGGAGGCCTACCAGGGTCTCAGCATGGCCGATGAGAGCAGCGGGGATCTCGCTGAGTCTCTGTCCGATTCGGATTCGGCCTATGAACCTGTGACAAGCAGCGGGTCCGATACAGAATCAGAAGAGGAACGTGTGCCCGTGAAAAGAAGGCGTTCTGGTGTGGAGCAGCAGCCTACTACCACCTCGAGAGCAGTGCCGTCCACCTCCAGGGCAGTGCCGTTCACCTCCAGGGCAGTGCCGTCCACCTCCAGGGCAGTGCCGTCCACCTCAAGCGCAGTGCCGTCCACCTCAAGAGAAGAGCCACTGCAACAAAGGCCAGGCACCAGTAGAGTGCCAAACAGTGAGTTTTTTTCTATTACCAGTGCCCAGCAGTGCCACAGCAGTGCCCAACAGTACCACAACAGTGCCCCAACAGTGCCACAACAGTGCCACAACAGTGTCATCTGTGCCACATCTGTGCCATCTGTGCCACATCTGTGCCATCTGTACCACCTGTGCCACCTCTGTGCCACCAGAGCCACACCAGTACCACCAGTGCACACCAGTGCCACACCAGTGCCCATCAGTGCCACCTGTGCCCATCAGTGCCACCTGTGCCCATCAGTGCCACTTGTGCTCATCTGCGCCCCTGCAGTACCACATCAGTGCCTAAGAAAGAAAAAACAAGCAGCGCAAGTCCCATTGTTCATGATATATCAATGCTATCAGCAAAAATGTCCTTTAGAGCACACCACTCTTAGTGAGATATATACAGTCTATGTACAGGGCAGACTTTTGAGGGGAGGTGAAGCAGCTCCAGATATGCAAAAGAAGAAAAACAGGAAAGGCGCCTCTTAGTAAAACTGTATTTTTAATAATAATAATTTTATCATTAAAAATACAGTTTTACTAAGAGGCGCCTTTACTGTTTTTCTTCTTTTCCACATCAGTGCCGCCAGTGCCCACCAGTGCCGCCTGTGCCCACCAGTGTCGCCTGTGCCCACCAGTGCCGCCTGAGCCCACCAGTGCCACCTCTGTGCCACCAGAGCCACACCAGTGCAACCAGAGCCACACCAGTGCCATCTGTGCCCAACCAGTGCCACCTGTGCCCAACCAGTACCACCTGTGCCCATCAGTGCCACCTGTGCCCATCAGTGCCACCTGTGCCCATCAGTGCTGCCAGTGCCACATCAGTGCCACCAGTGCCACATCAGTGCCGCCTGTGCCCACCAGTGCCGCCTGTGCCCACCAGTGCTGCCTGTGCCCACCAGTGCCACCTGTGCCCACCAGAGCCACCTCTGTGCCCACCAGAGCCACCTCTGTGCCCACCAGAGCAACACCAGTGCAGCCAGAGCCACACCAGTGCAGCCAGAGCCACACCAGTGCCACCTGTGCCCATCAGTGCTCATCTGCGCCACATCAACCTCACCAGCTACCAGTATGGCAAAAAAATTATTTACGGCCGAGGAGGCCTACCAGGGTCTCAGCATGGCCGATGAGAGCAGCGGGGATCTCGCTGAGTCTCTGTCCGATTCGGATTCGGCCTATGAACCCGTGACAAGCAGCGGGTCCGATACAGAATCAGAAGAGGAACGTGTGCCCGTGAAAAGAAGGCGTTCTGGTGTGGAGCAGCAGCCTACTACCACCTCGAGAGCAGTGCCGTCCACCTCCAGGGCAGTGCCGTTCACCTCCAGGGCAGTGCCGTCCACCTCCAGGGCAGTGCCGTCCACCTCAAGCGCAGTGCCGTCCACCTCAAGAGAAGAGCCACTGCAACAAAGGCCAGGCACCAGTAGGGTGTCATCTCAGCCCCAAAGCGATAGAGGCCATGCCAGCCTACCCTATGCCCTTCAAAACCCCCTGTGGCTTCCCCCTATTTCCGGAGCAGCAAATATCCCCCCTTTTACCGCCCAGCCAGGTGTCCAGGTGAACACCGATAATTTTGTCATGCTTGATTTTTTTTATTTGATTTTCACCGAAGACTTTCTATCGTCCATTGTGGCCCAGTGCAACCTTTACGCACAGCAGTACATCGTAAGCAACCCTGGCTCTAGTTATGCCCGTCCCTTTGAGTGGAGAGAGCTTACCATAGCGGAATTTAAAATTTTCTTAGGCCTAACTTTTACAATGGGTCTCACAAAACAAACGAATTGTACTCATATTGGTCAACTAACCCCGTCCACCACATGCCACTCTTCTCTTCAATAATGCCAAGATCAAGATACCTTATGATTTTGCGCTTCCTTCACTACAATGACAACACCCAGTGCCCTTCCCGAAATGACCCAGCATTTGACAAATTATTCAAACTTCGGCCACTCCTAAATTATTTCTCTGAAAAATTTCCCCAGCTATATACCCCCGACCAGAATATTTCTGTTGATGAGTCCCTTGTAAAATTTACAGGCAGGCTTGGCATCAAACAGTTTATCGCCAGCAAAAGGGCCCGATATGGGGTTAAAATGTATAAACTTTGCGACCGAGCCACGGGGTACATTTACGCCTTCCGGGTGTACGAAGGGAAGGACACCCAACTGAATCCCCCTGAATGTCCAGAATATATTGGAACCAGCAGCAAAGTTGTCTGGGAGCTCGTTTATCCACTCTTTGGAAAGGGGTACCACCTTTATGTGGATAATTTTTATACTAGCTTGCCCCTCTTCCACAATCTTCACCGGAGGGACACCCCATCATGTGGTACTGTAAGAACCAATAGAAAAGGCTTCCCGCAAAAACTGGTCAATGAAAGGCTACGCCAAGGGGATACGGTGGCTTTGTGGAACCAGGAGCTATTGGCAGTCAAGTGGAGGGACAGACGAAACGTCCACATGCTCACGACAATCCATAATGACACCTACGTGGAAGTCCCAAGAAGAAATGGCCCAGTCCAGAAACCTGCTTGTATTTATGATTACAATTTATTTATTGGGGGAGTGGACTTCAACGATCAGATGATTGAACCCTACCTTCCCACAAGAAAATCCCGTCATTGGTATAAAAAAGTGTCCATTTATTTTTTCAGTTTGGCCATGTATAACACTTACGTAATTTACCAAAAATCTACTGAGACCCCCGTATTCTATCTGCAATACCAGGAACAAGTAATCTCCTCCCTTTTGTACCCTGAAAGCCCACCAGAAAATATTCACTCTGATTCCGTGAGCAGACTCCACGAACGCCACTTTCCTGACAAAATCCCCCCCCCCCGTGAAACAGGCCACAAACGTCAGAAGAAATGCCGGGTGTGCTCCAGAAGAGGAATTAGAAGAGACACCATGTATTATTGTCCCGATTGTCCTTCCCAACCATGCCTCTGTATAAGTGAATGTTTCCGCCGTTACCATACTTCTCTACATTATTAGGGAAGTATGGTAAACGTAATTCTCATTTCCTGTAATTTTCCTCCACACCCCTTATGCCACTGCACTGAACCTGACTTACCTCAGCCTTGTCTGGAACCGACCCTGGCCTGTTATACGACCAAGCTTCTGCCTAACACTAAAATTGTACCTACCTCTGCCTTCTCCGGAACTGACCCTGACCTGTTATACAACCAAGCTTCTGCCTAACGATAAACATACCTCTGCCTTCTCCAGAACTGACCCGGGCCTGTTATACGACCAAGCTTATGCCTAACGCTGAATTGTACCTACCTCTGCCTGCTCTGGAACTGACCCTGGACTGTTTGACCACGTTTTTTGCCTGCCTCTTGGACTGATCATTTACCCTGCTATGCTAGTGGGAACACAGGGGTCTCACATATGTGAGGGGCTCCAGAAATGTTTTTCTGAATGAAGAAATCTAATTTTTTAGTTTTCTCATTCCCAGATTTAGGGTCTGGAGACTCGGAGGCTTCAAAGAGATTTGGGTGGGAGAAGCCTCTACCCCTGTGACCATTCTTTCCTGGTCTGCTACTTGGACCATGTTCCTGCTTACTACCAGGACCAATATTTTGGCACTGCTGGCAATGTCTCTACTTGCACTGACCCTGGACTGTATAAGGACAGTATCCCTGCCTGTACTAAGGACAATATTCTTGCCTGCTGCCTGGACTAATCCATTCACTGTGGCTGACCACGTCCCTGCCTGCTGCCTGGATCAGGGCTCTCCTCCTGTGGACAACTGCACTACTAAAACCACAGGTAATCTTTTGTTTACCCTTTGCTCAGCAGAATGTATTTTAGGGTGTAATTCTTGGTATGTTCATGCTATGTGTTAGAAATATGAAGGGCCTTCAAAAATGTGATAGATTGTAAGGAAATTAGATGTGTAATTTATGCTCCTAGAACGCCTGAATGTGCTACTTCAATGTTGGGCCTCTCTATGTGGCCAGGCTGTGTAAAAGTCTCACACATGTGGTATCTCCCAAAGGATGGCCAAGGTGCGAATCAGAGGGATCAGTGCATCATGCATCAAACTGGAGTGGAAGTTGGTTATATCTCTCAGATGGTATGTGGAAAAAAAATAAACAGGCTCCACGTAGTGTAGATGAGCAAGTTGGGATTTTTTATTGCTAAAAAAGCCTGATTACAATAAAAATGTGATCACAGGATATAAAAACAAGAATGGGCAACAAGAAGGATGCTGAAAGCATTTCGATCAATCGATCGTCTACTGGGGCATACAGCATCCCCTCCAAGTTGCCTTATATTAATAAGAAAAACATTCAAAAAACCAAATAGTATGAGGTATCAAACAGCCTTCCCCATTGGATGGATGGGGTCACCTGATCGTACCTGCCTGACCAGGTGTAAAACTTCATTCATTTACACTGATGATGTGTGGTTAACCTGTTATATGTTGATAAGCAAACCCCACACTGAACGGTGCATAGATGGTAACTTCTCTGAAAAGAACACCAAGTAATGGGAAAGGATTGAATTAAAAACCAGACCGTCTCGTTCAGTACCCCCTTTGCTGACACTTCTGTGTCAGCTTAAGGCTGAGGGGGAATCTGTACCAATCAGGGACGGTGTCTATGAGGGCGGGCGGAGCCGACGGCCAATAGCTGAGAAGACAGGAAGTCTCCGTCAGCGCCGCCCTGCCTCCACAGGACGAACGCAGGGAAGTGACGTCAGGATAAACAACACATCTGACGTCCCTCCCCTGTCACGTGTTAACGTGGGTGCATCAGGGTAACAGAGGGGGAGGCGAGATATGCGCCGAACCGGACGTGCCCAACGCACACTCGCACGCTCCTCCCCCGTGTCCCCGGAGGCAGCATTGAATACAGGCAATGCCGCAAGTCCCCCCACGGAGGTGGGAAGCTGGTAAACATTGCCTGTAGGAGAGGGGATGAGTGACACCACCCGACATAGGGCGGGGCATGAAGGGGGGGCCGTGTAACCCAGAGACATGCCTCTAGATAACACGGCACCCGGCTCACTCCTGCCAATTTGGAAATAAAAAGGCAAAGAGACAACCATATAATGAATTAAGTGTTGATGATGGCAAGTGACCCCATGATAGATTGAAAATCACTTCCGGTCAAATAAATGAACAGAGTGAGGTGGTTCAAACATAACAACTAATAAAATTCTTCAAGAACATGTGGTATAATAAACTGAGCTCATGAACATTACAACCTAAATGGGTGTGCCGTCTGAAGGGTATTGATAGTATATCAAACACCCTTAAAACCTCATGTGCGCATACCCCCTTGGGAATGCACTGACATAAGGAAATCTGGAAATATACTGGTATAAATGATTAGAAATGTGTAAAAGGAGATGTGTAAAAAAAGGAGAATATATAAAAAAGGCCCCTGAACCTGCATAGTGTATTACAATCCAGGTACTCAGTGAGTGAAGAAAAAACGGAATAAAAATGGTCCATTTTCAAGATGAATTGATGAACGAGTTGAGGTCCCACTCCACGTTCAACCCAAACGGGAAGAAGGACCTCAACTCGTGGATCCAGTAGGTCTCGAGGTGTGAAACGCCACGCAAACGAGACTCGCCCCTCCAATGCGGAACGAACCTATCAATAACTTGGAACAAGGTTCCCGTAGGGTCCCTGTCATGGTGTTCCAAGTAGTGTCTTGGCACTGTATGCTTGTCTTTGCCTTTTTTGATCGCAGCCACGTGTTCGTTGACGCGAACAGAAAAAGTTCTGATCGTGCGACCCACATATTGCTTGCGGCAGGTGCAAGTTATCAGGTATACAATGTATTTTGAAGAACATGTGGTGAAGTGCTTCATGGAATAAGTACGGGAAGTGACCGTCGACTGGAAAGTGGTACTCTTGCGTCTTCCCCCGGTATTGTGAAGGCAAACTTGACATTTACGGCAGGGGTAATAACCCTTGCACTCCTGAAAGAAAGACACCTTTTTGGGGGGGTCTATTATGTTTGGGGCGATCTGTCCCTGAATGGACCGAGCGCCCCTAAACACTACAGAGGCTTGTTTGGGTAAAACAGAGCCAAGGAATCTGTCGTTCTGTAGTATTCCCCAATGTTTTTTAATGATACCTTTAATCTGTTTGGATTGAATGGAATGGGTGGTGAAGAAGGCTAACTTTGCATTAAATGCAGTGTTGTCTTTGGGGCGTTCTGTGAGCGTAGCATTCCTTTCCGTGAGCAGGGCTCTATTGATTTCGCTGTCTAAAAGGTGAGGGTCGTAACCCTTATCCAGAAATCTGCCTCTGAGGATTTGGGATTGTGATATAAAGTCTGAAGTTTGGGTACAGTTGCGCCTCAGTCTCAAAAACTGGCTGCGGGGCACTGACCTAAGCCATTGTTCACGATGGCAACTGTCGATCGGAATGTACCCATTCCGATCTGTGGGTTTAAAGTAGGTACGAAACTCCAGATGTTGGTGCACAACTACAATTTCAAGGTCAAGGAAGTGCACCTGGGTTGTACTGGCCTCATAGCTTAACGATATCCCCCTATCGTTAGCATTGAGAGTGTTCATGAAGGCCTCGAGGGATGCCAGATCTCCCTCCCACAGGAGGAGGATGTCATCTATGTACCTGGCCCAAAGAACCAGTTCGGGTCTCTGGGCAGCATAGACGACATCCTCCTCCCACTGTGCCATGAAGAGGTTGGCGAGGCTGGGGCCAAATTAGCCTCAGTTTTTTCTTCACTCACTGAGTACCTGGATTGTAATACACTATGCAGGTTCAGGGGCCTTTTTTATATATTCTTCTTTTTTTACACATCTCCTTTTACACATTTCTAATCATTTATACCAGTATATTTCCAGATTTCCTTATGTCAGTGCATTCCCAAGGGGGTATGCGCACATGAGGTTTTAAGGGTGTTTGATATACTATCAATACCCTTCGGACGGCACACCCATTTAGGTTGTAATGTTCATGAGCTCAGTTTATTATACCACATGTTCTTGAAGAATTTTTTTAGTTGTTATGTTTGAACCACCTCACTCTGTTCATTTATTTGACTGGAAGTGATTTTCAATCTATCATGGGGTCACTTGCCATCATCAACACTTAATTCATTATATGGTTGTCTCTTTGCCTTTTTATTTCCAAATTGGCAGGAGTGAGCTGGGTGCCGTCTTATCTAGAGGCATGTCTCTGGGTTACAGGGCCCCCCCTTCATGCCCCGCCCCATGTCGGGTGGTGTCACTCATCCCCTCTCCTACAGGCAATGTTTACCAGCTTCCCACCTCCGTGGGGGGACTTGCGGCATTGCCTGTATTCAATGCTGCCTCCGGGGACACGGGGGAGGAGCGTGCGAGTGTGCGTCGGGCACGTCCGGTTCGGCGCATATCTCGCCTCCCCCTCTGTTCCCCTGATGCACCCACGTTAACACGTGACAGGGGAGGGACGTCGGATGTGTTGTTTATCCTGACGTCACTTCCCTGCGTTCGTCCTGTGGAGGCAGGGCGGCGCTGACGGAGACTTCCTGTCTTCTCAGCTATTGGCCGTCGGCTCCGCCCGCCCTCATAGACACCGTCCCTGATTGGTAAAGATTCCCCCTCAGCCTTAAGCTGACACAGAAGTGTCAGCAAAGGGGGTACTGAACGAGACGGTCTGGTTTTTAATTCAATCCTTTCTCATTACTTGGTGTTCTTTTCAGAGAAGTTATACCATCTATGCACCGCTCAGTGTGGGGTTTGCTTATCAACATATAACAGGTTAACCACACATCATCAGTGTAAATGAATGAAGTTTTACACCTGGTCAGGCAGTTACGATCAGGTGACCCCATCCATCCAATGGGGAAGGCTGTTTGATACCTCATACTATTTGGTTTTTTGAATGTTTTTCTTATAAATATAAGGCAACTTGGAGGGGATGCTGTATGCCCCAGTAGACGATCGATTGATCGAAACGCGTCGGACGCTTTCAGCATCCTTCTTGTTGCCCATTCTTGTTTTTATATCCTGTGATCACATTTTTATTGTAATCAGGCTTTTTTAGCAATAAAAAATCCCAACTTGCTCATCTACACTATGTGGAGCCTGTTTATTTTTTCTCCACATACCATCTGAGAGATATAACCAACTTCCACTCCAGTTTGATGCATGATGCACTGATCCCTCTGATTCGCACCTTGGCCATCCTTTGGGAGGACCCACCTGGCGGCCCTGGGAGATCCATGCAGAGTTTGACCCACAAGGTTTGCAGAGTCGTGATGTCCGCTTCCAGGCCCTGAGAGGCAACACGCTCGAGTGATTCCCTGTCGCTGACAAGGGAGTCCATTTTATCTGGTAAGAGTTTCTTACACACCATTCTCACCGAATGCGAATACGTGCAATTGTTGGATACTGTTGTTCGATGATTTGACGATCTACCTGTGTTTGAGCATTGGCCGTCACACGTTCATATACACCTTCTAGTGGGACATTTCACCTCACGGGACTTTATTTACCTTCATTTGAGAGACTTTTTGAGTGATATCATGGCTGTGTTCACTATTCATGGATATTTATTTTTCGGTTGTTTTCTTGATTGAAAACTTTTTGCACAATTTATGCGCTACATTTTTTCTCACATTGTTTCTTTATTGTTGTCACTTCGTATGTAGCTGCTCCTCACCTTATACTTTTAGATTTTAGCGCAGTGTATATTTATATATTTTTTGGCACATGTGGTATCGCCATACTCAGGAGGAGTAGCGGAATATATTTTGGGGTGTCATTTTTGCTATGTACATGCTACGTGTTGGAAATATCTTAGAAATGGACAACTTTGTGTAAAAAAATATACATTTTCATTTTTTTCCACATTTTCCAAAAACTTCTGGAAAAAAATGATCCATTCAAAAGACTCATTATGCCTCATAGATTATACGTTGGGATGTTTGCTTTCCAAAATGGGGTCACTTTGTGGGCAGTTCCATTGTCCTGGTGCTCCAGGGCCTTCAAAAGTGTAATAGGTGGTTGAGAGATTAGATGTGTAATTTATGCTCCTAGAACGCCTGAATGTGGTACTTCAATGTTGCGCCTCTGTATGTGGCCAGGTTGTGTAAAAGTCTCACACATGTGGTATCGCCATACTCGGAAGGAGTAGCAGAATATATTTTGGGGTGTCATTTTTGCTATGTACATGCTATGTGTCGGAAATATCTTAGAAATGGACAACTTTGTGTAAAAAAATATACATTTTCATTTTTTTCCACATTTTCCAAAAACTTCTGGAAAAAAATGATCCATTCAAAAGACTCATTATGCCTCATAGATTATACGTTGGGATGTTTGCTTTCCAAAATGGGGTCACTTTGTGGGCAGTTCCATTGTCCTGGTGCTCCAGGGCCTTCAAAATTGTAATAGGTGGTTGAGAGATTAGATGTGTAATTTATGCTCCTAGAACGCCTGAATTTGCTACTTCAATGTTGCGCCTCTTTATGTGGCCAGGTTGTGTAAAAGTCTCACACATGTGGTATCCCCATACTCAGGAGGAGTAGCAAAATATATTTTGGGGTGTCATTTGTGTAATGTACATGCCATGTGAGAGAAATAACCTGTTATGATGACAATTTGGTGTGAAAAAAAATAAAAATAAAAAAAATCTTCATTTTGCAAAGAATTGTGGGAAAAAATAACAACTTCAAAAAACTCACCATGCCTCTTACTAAATACCTTGGAATGTCTACTTTCCAAAAACGGGTCATTTTGTGGGTATTTGTACTTCCCTGGCTTGTTAGGGTCTCAAGAAATGAGATAGACCTCATCAGTACATCAGGTGTGATCAGATGTGATCAATTTTCAGTGATTGGCACCATAGCTTGTAGACTCTATAACTTTCACACAGACTAAATAATATCCACTAATTTGGGTTATTTTTACCAAAGATATGTAGCAGTATAAATTTTGGCCCAAATTTATGAAGAAAAATTACTTATTTGCAAAATTTTATAATACAAATGAAGAAAAATGCATTTTTTTTACAAAATTTTCGGTCTTTTTTCATTTATAGCACAGAAAATAAAAAACCCAGAGGTGATCAAATACCACCAAAAGAAAGCTCTATTTGTGTGAAAAAAAGTACGAAAATTTCATATGGGTACAGTGTAGAATGACTGAGTAATTGTCATTCAAAATGTGAGAGCACCAAAAGCTGAAAATTGGTCTGGTTAGGAAGGGGGTTTAAGTGCCCAGTTGTCAAGTGGTTAGATCATAACTCTGGGCAAAAATGACAAAATACAAATAAAGAGTCTACTAAAAGATACAATAGCATAACTAACTTTTGCTGTAATATTCACTTTCGATCCAGAAATATCCCTGCAGTACATTTTTCTGCTCCTAAATGTCCTCCGTCTTAGAGACAGCATCATTCAACCCATTTGCTCTGAGTCCAGGTATTCCTGGATATGACCCAGCCTGTTACTGGAGAGTGAAATTAGAAGCAACACCATTTCTCTCTCTCTGTAACCTTGCTTTCTTTTGCTATCAACAGGCTTCTTGTCAGCATATGAACTGACTGCCTACTTGTAATGCCTCTTCCTTTCACACTCCAGCACTACTGTACGGGGACTTGCACTGCTTGCATTTAAAAATACATTTAGCATTGTCTTAATTATTACAGAGCTGCATTCATCAGTGTTTTTATTGTATCTATCTAGAGTTAAGCATTGAATAATTTTCCAAAATCCTTACCAGCAAATATTGGGACATAAAAACAACTTCTACCAGTCTGATTCTTGAGCCACTAAGCATTCATCAGACAATTTATATTTAGAGGGTCCTTGTTTATCATGTTTTTTTATTTTGACCTTGTTGACAAGGTTGTTGGTCCTTGTTGACTAAGCTGATTGGAAAATTAGATAAGAAAGTGTACTACTCTTGCACAATGTTTCCAATCTGTGAATGCCTTGTCATTATCTTGTTGATTTTTAACAGTCTTAACATCCCCTGATTTCAGAGGCACTTAAGTTTGTGGGAGTTGCATGTCTACAAGATGTAGTTAGTGTGCATTTGTCTGCCACACATTAGTTTAGCTTGTGATGCTTGTGCAGTTGCATGCTGCTCTGTAGACGTGTAAGAACTTTGTATTAAAAACTTTCCAAGATTCCCGATAAAATTTGCAGTCTGCAGAGCTTACTTAAAGTGGTTATAAAGGCAGAAGGTTTAATATCTTAATGCATTCTATAAATTAAGATAAAAAGATATCTGTGTGCAGCAGCCCCCCTCAGCCCCCCAATACTTACCTGAGCCCCATCTCGATCCACCAATGTTGCCTGAGAGACTTAGGTGTCTGGGACTCTCCCTACTTATTGGCTAAGACTGCAGCAAAGCGCCATTGGCCCCTGCTGCTGTCAAAGTCAGTAAGCCAATGAGGAGAGAGAGGGGGTGGGTTAGGGCCATGGCTCTGTGTCTGAATGGACACAGGAAGCTACAGCTCGACTCAGGCGCCCCCATTGAAAGCTGCTTGTTGGGGGGGCACTCAACAGAAGGGAGGGGTAAGGAGCAGTGAAGAGGGACCCATGAGTAGGAGGATTTGGGCTGTTCTGTGCAAAACCACTGCACAGAGCAGGTAAGTATGACACGTTTGTTATTTTTAACGAAAAAAAAAAGAGACTTTTGTATCACTTTAAGAATTCTGCTGTATCTCAACCTCTCACTTGGCTTGGTGTAATATAGGGATGAGCTTCGAGTTTGAGTCGAACGTAAGTTTGACTCGAACATCGGGTGTTCGGCAGTTCGCCGGACAGCGAATTTTATGGTGCGTTCGTGGCAAATTCGAGCGCCCCATAATGCACTGCAGTGCATTGCTGTATGATGATTGGCCAAAGCATACACCTGACCTGCATGCTTTGGCCAATCACAGCACGCTCCTCAGCGAGAGCCATAATTGGCCAAAGGCAGGGTGCCTTTGGCCAATCGTGGCTCAGGGCAACTAAGTCCATGCCCCACACTGTATAAGGCTGCTTACACAGCACCCATATAGTGTGTGATAGTGGATGGAGATAGAGAGATTTAGCTAGATTTGACAGGCAGGCAGGTTAGTTAGTTAGTTAGTGGCAGTGTATTTGATATACAGTATCTCACAAAAGTGAGTACACCCCTCACATTTTTGTAAATATTTTATTATATCTTTTCATGTGACAACACTGAAGAAATGACACTTTGCTGCAGTGTAAAGTAGTGAGTGAACAGCTTGTATAACAGTGAAAATGTGCTGTTCCCTCAAAATAACTCAACACACAGCCATTAATGTCTAAACCGCTGGCAACAAAAGCGAGTACACCCCTAAGTGAAAGGCCCAATTTTCTGCAGAGTATATAGGGCAGGCCGTATAGTATATATACTGCTGTTCAGAGTATATAGTGCCTGGGGGACCCCCACATCTTTTTTTCCTTTTGGTGCGGGGTTCCCCTTAATATCCATACCAGACCTGAAGGGCCTGGTATTTATTTTGGGGAGGACATCCACGCCATTTTTACTTTTGGTATTTTTGGTGCGGGGTTCCCCTAATATTCATACCAGACCCAAAGGGCCTGGTAATGGACTGGGGGGGGGACCACATCATTTTTTCAATGATTTCTATCTATATTGCCGGGATCCGACAAAACATTACAGCCGCGAGCAGTTTTAAATGACATTTTTTCCTTTAGAAATGTCATTTTGCTTTGGTACTGTTATAAACATGGTAAATATGTGCTACAGACTAAGGAGACCCCCCCCAGGCACGATATTTAAAGGAATATTTCATTTTTATTGTTTCACTTTAAGCATTATTAAATCACTGCTCCTGAAAAAACGTCAGTTTTTAAAACTTTTTTTTGCATTGATACATGTCTCCTGGGGCAGGACCTGGGTCCCCAAACACTTTTTATGGCAATAACATGCATATAAGCCTTTAAAATGAGCACTTTTGATTTTTCATGTTCATGTCCCATAGACTTTAACAGTGTTTGCACAATTTTTTGCCTGTTCGCATGTTCTGCTGCGACCCAAACTGGGGGGGGGGGGGGGTGGCTGTTCTGCTCACCCCTAGTCCTACCCCACCACTGGTAAAATTGGGGCTCCTACGACCTATGGTTCCAGAAAACTTTGACAAAACTGAGTTTTAATAGAACATTTCTTTAGCACATTACATGAAAGTAAGGCTAATAATATAACTTAGATTTCAACATCTTCAGTTTTACTTAAATTAGTTGATGCAAACATGAATACACCCCACAACAAAAACTACTACATCTAGTATTTTGTATGACCTCCATGACTTGTAAGGGCAGCACCAAGTCTTCTAGGCATGGAAGTTGGCAACATTTTGCAAAATCTCTCTTTCCTGACGCAGCCTGTCAGAAGCTACATACAGAGGGGCCAGTTTAAATACAAGCTGGCACACTCTGTTTGCAGCAGACTGAGACGTTGAGCTCACAGTCCCTCTCCTCACTTCTTATTAGAAGCACTGAGCTCAATGGATAGCTTGGAGTCTTGGACCAATGTAAAAGTACCATTAGACCCAGCTGTCCAATAAAAATGCTGCAGTGGAGACACGCCTCTCACTGCAGTGTCATAGAAGGGGCATGTGTCCAAAAAAAACAAATGCTCCCTTCCAGCCCAGCCTGGAAGCATATTATCCACCCTGATCAGGAGGGATTTATGTCTAATATGTCAACGGCGGCCAATATTAGGCGCACCTATTTAAATATGCAGGTCCTGGTTCTGGACCAGTCAGATCATGCTTTTTTAACGTTGGACGCCATTAAGGCCTTTTATAGCATTGAGTGGCCATATTTGTGCGCCGTTTGGTCTTTGCTCTGTCTTTGGTCTATGGGTCCGACTGTTGTATAATGCTCCTAAAGCTTCAGTTAGGGTGTCTCCCCTGCTGTTCACTATTGCCATAGAGCCTTTGGCCTGTCTTCTGCGGACCTCTCCAGATGTTACTGGTCTGGTTAGAGGCGCCCTGGAGGAAAAAATAGCGCTATATGCGGACAACATCCTTTTGTTCCTCACCAATGTCTGTTCATTTCTCCCAGCAGCAATGAAATATATAGATGGATTTGGCAGGTTTTCAGGGCTTGGTATAAATCTATGCTACTGTCAGATACTATACCATCCATACTGTCTTATCTTAAGGTAGAGTCCTCTATAAACTACATGGGTATAACTATCTCTGCTTACCCTCATGCGTTCATCTCAGATAATATAGATCCACTACTTTACAGATTCCAAATCCAAAGTAAAACTTGGAGTAAGTTACCTTTATCGGTAGTAGGCCTTATTAATCTACTCAAGATGATATAGATGCTTTTGTATCTTTCTACATAATGCTCTTACTTGGATACCTTTGCAGATCTTTACCAAGATCAATAGTATATTTAAGTACTTAATACGGTGAAAGAAAACCCCCCCGTATAAACGGGAAGTTTTATAGCACCATAAGAACGCTGGGGGATTAGCAGTACCCAACCCGAGGATATATTTCCTTGCGGCCCAATTATAGCACTTTGCACAATGGGACTCCAAGAGGCTATCTTCTCCCACTCAATGTCTATTCTCCCATGTGTTCAGTGGTCGGTCACCGCTGCACGTATTGGAGGGGGCGGGGGGGGGGGTGTTTCAATTACTGCCATGCCTACGTTGGTGTTAATGTGTGTGGGATGCTGTTAAGAAAATGATGGAGTTTTCTTATCCTACTAGATACACCCCCATATGGGGTAATGATAGACTCCCTGAGCTTTCTATTCTCTGGGGTTTTCAGAGATGGTAAAGATCAGAAGTAACTACCTTGATCCAATTATATGAGAACGGTTCTCTCAAATCTTTCGAACAATTGGGGGGAGTTTCCCTTATAATCAACTGGTTTTATCAGTTTCTTCAACTGCGCCATTGCCTACGAGGTCAATTTTCTTCAGTTGAGGTGTTTTTTTTCCTCCCACCGTTTTTCTGGATAGAATAATACAAGCAAGGTCAACTAAGAGACTTGCTTCTGTGACATATAGGATGCTGCTAGACAGGTTTTTATTAAGCTTTCCTGTTCACTCCAGGGCTGGGTGGGAACAGGATATTGGTCCTATCCCGGAGGAGGTATGGCAGGACATTCTTCGTTCTCTCCCACTCGTCTCTCTCTCTCTCCATCACACAGATTGACTCAGATCTACATCCTTCATAGAGTATATAGAACCCCCCAATTTCTGCATGCCATAGGCTTGAAATCTGATTCAGCCTGTGCCAGGTGTGGTAACCCAGGTACTCTAATACATCTTTTGTGGCAGTGCTGGTGGTTGGTACACTTAATGGGCTATTAGATGTAAATATTCCTGTTGAACGTCTCATGTGTCTATTGGGTTATGTTAATTCTCTTGTTTATACTCCCCCTATCGTAAATACTATTAGACATGCGCTGTTTGTGGCCCACAGACAAATCGCCCTTAAGTGGACCTCACCACATTCTTCTACCTTATCTGGATCTTTGGTCTCAATCGAATTATTGCTTTTGAAAAACATACATATTTTTTAAGGAATTCAATGAGGACATTTGATGCTACCTGGTCACAATGGCTGGAGGCTTTGTCCCGGTATTGGTATAGGCCAATCCTGCACCATAAGTATTGTATGTGCGTTTGTATATAAACACAAACACACCTTACAGCGAAAAGGTACTTAATGGCCATGTATAGTCCATTACATTTAGTAAGTATTAAAGGAGGAACCTTTTTTTTTTTTCTCTCCAATATGTACATATGCTAATGCTCCAGATTCTTGTGAGAGTGGGAGGGCAGGGTTTTTGTTTTTGTTTTGTGGTGCTGGCATTGTTGTGTGTGTTGTAAAATATGTTTGTATGTTTTAAAACTGAAAACTTTGTTAAATAAAATTTGACTTAAAAAAAGGATCTGTTGGGTTGTTATAAGTCTAAACTACATTGATAGCTCTGTGTTCATTTGGTCTCCTCTGTGCCTAGTGTTGTTGTTTGCTTCTGACTGCTTTTATGAAGTATCCCTGTCAATGGAACAAGAAGATTCAACAATGCTGGTTTATGAATATTTATGTTTCTCTGGCCAACCACTATGAGCTTTACAGTAGTGCATGCTGAGTGAGGAAGGATGTAAATATTTGGGATGTGCATATAACATATATAGAAAAACACATTTACATCATACTAACATACAGTGATTCAAAAAACACAAAACACAAATCAAAGTCTCATGAAGTGCCAGTGAATCATCTGTGTTCTCCTTTATAAGCATAATCCTCCCAGTGAATACACACCACATTGTTGCTTACTGGAGGCAAATCACCCCCAAAAAGAACGAGTGGTCATATATGCAGCTTATTATGTCCTCCAGGCTTTGTCACAGAGTCCTCCACCTTTCACATGTTACCATCTCTCCCAAGGATCAATATACAGTATCTCACAAAAGTGAGTACACCCCTTACTTTTTTGTAAATATTTTATTATATGTTTTCATATGACAACACTGGAGAAATTACACTTTGCTACAATGTAAAGTAGTGAGTGTATAGCTTGTATAACAGTGTACATTTGCTGTCCCCTCAAAATAACTCAACACACAGCCATTAATGTCTAAACCACTGGCAACAAAAGTGAGTACACCCCTAAGTGAAAATTTCCAAATTGGGCCCAATTAGCCATTTTTCCTCCCCCGGTGTCATGTGACTCATTAGTGTTACATGGTCTCAGGTGTGAATGGGGAGCAGGTGTATTCAATTTGGTGTTATCGCTCTCACTCTGGTCACTGGAAGTTCAACATGGCACTTCATGGCAAAAAACTCTCTGAGGATCTGAAAAAAAGAATTGTTGCTCTACATAAAGATGGCCTAGGCTATAGGAAGATTGACAAGACCCTGAAGCTGAGCTGCAGCACATACAGCATAAGACCATACAGCAGTTTAACAGGACAGGTTCCACTCAGAACAAGCCTCTCCATGGTCGACCAAAGAAGTTGAGTGCACATGCTCAGCATCATATCTAGAGGTTGTCTTTGGGAAATAGACATATGAGTGCTGCCAGCATTGTTGCAGAGGTTGAAGGGGTGGGGGGTCAGCCTGTCAGTGCTCAGACCATACGCCCTACACTGCATCAAATAGGTCTGCATGGCTGTCATCCCAGAAGGAAGACTAAAGATGATGCAAATGAAAGGCTGCAAACAGTTTACTGAAGACAAGCAGACTAAGGACATGGATTACTGGAACCATGTCCTGTGGTCTGATGAGACCAAGATAAACTTATTTGGTTCATATGGTGTCAAGCGTGTTTGGCAGCAACCAGGTACAAAGACAAGTGTTTCTTACCTACAGTCAAGCATGGTGGTGGGAGTGTCATGGTCTGGGGCTGCATGGGTTCTGCCGACACTGGGGAGCTACAGTTCATTGAGGGAACCATGAATGGCAACATGTACTGTGACCTACTGAATAGTATGTCATACTGTGACATACTGAAGCAAAGTATACTGAAGCAAAGCATGATCCCCCCCCTCGGAGACTGGGCTGCAGGGCAGTATTCCAACATGATAACAACCCCAAACACACATCCAAGACAACCACTGCCTTGCTAAAGAAGCTGAGGGTAAAGGTGATGGACTGGCCAAGCATACCTAAACCCTATCGAGCATCTGCGGGGCATCCTCAAATGGAAGGTGGAGGAGCGCAAGGTCTCTAACATTCACCAGCTTCACGATGACGTAATGGAGGAGTGGAAGAGGACTCCAGTGGCAACCTGTGAAGCTCTGAAGAACTCCATGCCCAAGTGGGTTAAGGCAGTGCTGGAAAATAATGGTGGCCACACAAAATATTGACACTTTGGGCCCAATTTGGACATTTTCACTTAGGGGTGTACTCACTTTTGTTGCCAGCAGTTTAGACATTAATGGCTGTGTGTTGAGTTATTTTGAGGGGACAGCAAATCTACACTGTTATACAAGCTACACACTCACTACTTTACATTGTAGCAAAGTGTCATTTCTTCAGTGTTGTCACATGAAAAGATATAATAAAATATTTACAAAAATGCGAGGGGTGTACTCACTTTTGTGAGATACTGTATATGAAAGAGGAAACAAAATACTCCAATAATGTATACCAGTTTGAAAGTGGAAACTCCTGCACTGTCGGGGAGGGCCTACGCTAAAAGGACACTGCTGCAACACCTAAGTACTGATCCAAAGCAGGACAAATGAAACAAAAGTGGGGGAAGATGGTAGTTGCGCTGTGATGAAGGGAGGGGAGGGGGGGGCTACAAAGATGACTAAAGTGGCAAAGTGAACTAAAAGAAAAATGGGAAAATGCATGAAAGGATCCTACATGCTAAAAAAACATGGTGAGGATGCAGTGCAGTGCAACGTAGCTAATCAACATGACTATAATGTTACGGGCAGACAAAGCCTAATATATAAAAGGTAATTGTGAAACAGTGACTGCTTGAATGAAGCAAAGCAAAAAATGCGTATGCTAACACAAATAGGATAAATGATGACACAATGCAAAAATATATAATGCAAAAAAATACATGTGGGCTAGTGCCCCATTAGCAAAAACGTGCCAAATCCTGGTGGACTACAAGTGACAAGTCCCTAGGACAAACATGAATAATGGTTCTATCATCCAGTCCAAAACAAAACTCATGATGAAAAACACAAAACAGTTCCAATCGTGAAGGGAAGGGGGATCTTCAGTGAGGACACCTCCGTGTTTGCAAGCCGCTTAACTTACAGCTGTAAGGTGTACAGCCTGTGTTGCAAATGACCCGCAGGTGTAGACATTCCGTGTATACAGGTAGTGACAATGATGAACATGCCAAGCGAAATATAAAAAATAGAAAATACACAGCATGTAAAATGACTCTGCGACGACCACAGAGGAGGGGAGGCAAGACACACACGGGGGAGGTTGCACTCACTTTCAGAAAGTGAGTGTGGGCATCAATCCATGAGCGCCGAGCTTATATGCCTCCAGGGATATCACCAATCTGGAATCTGTCCCCATGCCTGGAAACTGAAATTTTCAATGTTGAAAATTTCAGCTCTGATTTTCAATGTTGAACTTTGTAAGTTCTTGAGTTGTGTATGTTATGTTTTGAAACATGCCTGTTTATGTACTAAAAAATATTTTCAAGGTAAAACTTAAAAAAAAAAAATGTTTTTTAAAATAAAAAAAAAAATTTACAACGCACATGTGAATGTGCACAGAGTAAAAGGTTTTATACTCAACAATGTGTGGCTTCTTCTTTCAATGCTCAATACCATTTTTTGTATTAAGTTGGTTTTTACAGTGACAATGGGTGTTATTTAGTGGTGGAAAAAACACTTAGCACTACAAGTGCACTAGGAGAACCTAGGAGACAGATAAAAGAAACCCAAGCAGTAAATCAAATTCAAGATTTTATCATATAATTTTTCTTTTTATTTTGCAAATAGTCAAAAATTTGCTCGAATAGCAATGGCCCCCCTACCGTAAAATTTTCCACATATTTTTGACGCACTTCACGGGTGCTTTGGGGGGGCACGCCAGGACGGCCAGCTTCCAGGGCCGTCATTGTTGGTTCATGAAGTCCGGCCTCAGGCCCAACTGAAGCTGCATAATTAGTAGCATTTCTCTTTAAAAGTTGTGCAAGATGCAGCATGCTAACACAATGTGGTTAAGTTTGTACTCCGCCATATTTATAGCCGTTAGAAATAGGTGGAACCGGCTGGCCATTATCCCAAAGGTATTCTCCACAACTCTTCTGGCTCTGGCCAGCCAGTAATTAAAAACCCTCTTCTTCAGGGTGAGGGTCCTCTGGGGGAATGGCCTCATCATGTCATCACTAAGACCAAACGCTTCATCAGCAATAAAAACAAATGGGAGTCCTTCAACGTTCTCTTCACCAGGTGGCAATCCCAAACCACCACTCCGGAGACATGTGTAGAACTCCATCTGGGCAAAGACTCCACCATTCGACATCTGGCCATTCTTCCCTATGTCCACATAGAGGAACTCATATGTCGCTGACATCACCGCCATTAACACGATACTATTGAATCCCTTATAATTAAAATAGTATGACTCCGAATAGGGTGGTGGGACGATGTGGATGTGCTTCCCATCAATTGCCCCTTCACAGTTGGGAAAGTCCCAACGGTCGGCAAAGTGGGATGCCACAGTCTGCCATTCCTGTGACGTTGAAGGAAACTGTGGAGTCAAAACATTAAAAAAAAATAGTACTTTTGCACATAAACATTGCAAGCAGATTAGACACAAACATTCTTGGCCAACATCAGTATAATATTTATTTTAAGAGTATTTAAAGACAAAAATATAAGGACCACTTATCAGATTCCTCCCCCCCTCTGATGGCCCATTGGAAAAATTTTAGGGGGGGAGGGTTATAAATTAGTTTAAGGACAACAATAACATTTGGACACATTTTAGGGGGTGTTTAGGGTAAAGCAGTACTATGGAGCTGACAAAACACATTGTTAAGTGAGTAGGCTAGGTGTGTATGGGCCTAGGACAGCATGCTGGGGAGGTTAGTGAAGGCAAATATGCATGAAGGACAAAAAAGGAGCATTAAAAACTTCCAGCATGCATGAGGATAAAGAGGACATTCACAGCATATCATGGTAATTAGGGAATAATGAAAGAAATACAATACATTAGCAAACATTAAATACATAGAATGTGATTTTAAAGGAGAAAACTTGCCCTAATATAGTCCTTCTGCAGGACCTGAATGATGGCAGAACAGGTCTCTGGGATAATGATCCCCAGAGCCTGGGGGGAGATGCCTGTCGAGAACTTGAGGTCCTGTAGACTTCTCCCTGTCGCCAAGTACTGCAACGTGGCGTCTAGCCTCTGCTCCGGAGTGACGGCTTGCCGCATGCAGGTGTCCTGCTTCGTAATATAAGGGGACAGCAAAGCCAACAGATGGTGAAAAACGGGGTCCGTCAACCGGAGAAAATTCCTGAAATCATCACGGTTATTCTCCTGGATCTCACGCAGCAAAGGCATATGAGAGAATTGGTCATGCTGGAGCAACCAATTCTTGGTCCATGAACTCCTCCCCACCCTGTTCAGGGACTGGACTTTGGTCAAAGTAATAACCCCAACACCAAGCACCCGCATAGCACAAACTCTACGAGTACGTACCCGCAACATGGCTTCAAAATGGTCGGCTGGTCAGAACGAACTAACAGAACGCACTGAAAAACAGCAAGGCCTGTGAAGAGCGAGTTGAAAATCAGAAACGAGCGGACAAGAATGCACTGAAAACCAGACACGAATGGACTAAACGCACTGAAAACCAGATACAAACCCATAAGCACAAACTGAAGAGCAGTAAAGGAATGAAAAGCAAGAAAGCTGAGAAGCGCGAATCGTCTCTCACCAAACTTCTACTAACACGAGATAAACACGAGATTAGCGGAAGGAGCCCAAAGGGTGGCGCAGTGGCTATTGAACTTCCTTTTTCTAGTGCCGTCTTACATGTTGTACAACACCGCATTCTTGATGGTCGGAATTTGGTGTGACCGCGTGTATGCAAGACAAGCTTGAGTGGAATCCCGTTGGAAAAGCCATCATACCTTTTTCCAACCAAAATCCCAGTCGTGTGTATGCGGCATTAGGCCTCATGCACACTGGATGTTAAAATAACGTTACAAAAACGCCAGTAGCTTTGCAGTGAGTTTTTCAACTTCTTTCAACTTTTTCAACGTTTTTGCAATAGCATTTTTAGTGTTTATTAGCGTTTTGTAGCGTTTCTTTTTTAAAAAAAAAATATATTTTTTTCAATGGATAAAAAATGTTAAAAAACGCTGGTGAGCAACGTTTTTGAACGTTTATCAGCGTTTATCAGCGTTAAACGTCTCTCAGAACCCACTAGTTTTGGTTTTGTTTTACTTCTCAAAAACACCACTGTCCAAAACTGCTGATAACAGCCTATGTGTGCATGGACACATAGGATAATATGATGGAGAGTTTAAAGCGGAGTTCCACACAAAAATGGAACTTCCGCTTTTCGGAACCCTCCCCCCCTCCGGTGTCACATTTGGCACCTTTCAGGGGGGAGGGGGGTGCAGATACCTGTCAAAGACAGGTATTTGCACCCACTTCCGGCATAGACTCCCATGGGAGTCTATGCCTCTTCCCGTCCCGACCGCACTGTCTGCTGGGAACACACAGCTCCCAGGAGAAAGCGGGGACCACTAGGGACGCGCAGCGCGACTCGCGCATGCGCAGTAGGGAACCGGGAAGTGAAGCCGCAACGCTTCACTTCCTGATTCCCTCACCTAGGATGGCGGCGGCAGCTGTCGAGAACCGAGCGGGTTCTGGGCGTCCCCTGCCGACATCACTGGACCCCGGGACAGGTAAGTGGCAATGTATTAAAAGTCAGCAGCTGCAGTATTTGTAGCTGCTGGCTTTTAATATTTTTTTTTTTTGGCGGTGTGGGTGAACCCCCGCTTTAATGACTGCTGCTGTAAAATGTTAAAAAACGTCCAGTGTGCATGAGGCCTTAAAAAGTATCAGACTAATCAGTTGTGAATGATATAGAATTGCCTTTTTTGACTAAGCTGGTATTCATGAATAGGGATGAGCCTGCGGGTGTTCGTTTGTTCTAAAAACAAACAAACATATGGGGCGTTCACGGAAAATTTGAGTGCCGCGGTACGCCCCGTAATGCACTGCGAGATCGCAGTTCATTGCTGTATGATTATTGGCCAAAGCATGCAGGGTGCCTTTGGCCAATCATGGATCACGACCCACACTATATAAGGCTGCTTACAGAGCGGCCATGTGTAGTGTTTTTGGCGTGGACAGAGAGATAGCTTGAGTTAGATTAAGCAGGCAGGTTATTCAGTTAGTGGCAGTGTATTTGATTATATATATATATATATATATATATATATATATATATATATATATATATATATAGATATCTATAGATATCTATAGATATAGATAACTATAGATATCTATATATATCTATATATATATATATATATATATATATATATATATATACATATTCTGCATTTAGCATAGACTATATATTCAGTGTTTAATCTATATTCAGTCAGTGTAGGCAGTGTATTAATATATGTATATATACAGCCTAGTATATATTTTACAAGATGTCAAGGTTGGGTCCTGGACGGGTGCTATATATCACCGATATTTTGGTTATGGTCCCTTTAAGGGAAGTGTGGTAGTATTCAGGGGGTCACCCAGGAGGGAATAGCTTTATTCAGCAGAGGACTGACTCGCAGTTCTCTCTGTGTTAATAAAGAGATATTTGGGACCCGGAATTTCAGGGGCTCTGAAGTGATATTCGGGTGGAAAAGAGCCTCCACCCATGACTACAGGGATTCCAGCACACACTGGATTAGGAGCCCCCAGGAAGCAGCTCTTAAAGGCAGGAAGTAGTGCTAGGAGTGGTGGTGAGAAGGAGTTGGTGAACACACACACATATATATATATATTCTGCATTCAGTGTAGCCTATATCTACAGTGCATTTCGTGGTGTACAGTTGCTAATACAGTGAAGGCAGTGTACACAGTATCTAATACAGTGTGTACAGTTTCTAATACACTTATGGTGGTGTTCACAGTATCTAATACAGTGTGTACAGTGTATAATACAGTGCAGCCGTTGTACAGTTGCTAATACAGTGCAGGCAGTGTACACAGTATCTATACAGTGTGTACAGTTTCTAATGCACTTCAGGCGGTGTACACAGTATCTAATACAGTGTGTACAGTTTCTACTACACTTCTGGTGGTGTTCACAGTATACAATACAGTGCAGCCGTTGTACAGTTGTTAATACAGTGCAGGAGGTGTACACAGTATCTAATACAGTGTGTACAGTTTCTAATAGGCGTCAGGTGGTGTATTAATATATATACACAGTCTAATATATATACAGTCTAATATATATATATATATATATATATATATATATATATATATATATATATATATATATATATATATTTATTTATACTTTGCATTCAGTGTAGCCTATATCTACAGTGCATTCCGTTGTGTACTGTTTCCAATACACTTCCGGCAGTGTACACAGTATCTAATACAGTGTGTACAGTTTCTACTACACTTCTGGTGGTGTACACAGTATACAATACAGTGCAGCCGTGGTACACTTTCTAATACACATCAGGCGGTGTACACAGTATCTAATACAGTGTAGCGTGGTGTTTCAAAACAAAATACATCATGTCCAGAAGGCCAAAAAGGAGAGGCAGACATTCATAGGCCACTAAAAGAGGGCAAGCAGCCTCTGAGTCTACAGTCAACAGTGGTGGTCATGGACATGGTACATCCTCTGCAGGTAGCCGTGGGGCACACTTGTCCTTTTTTGCTGCTGCTGGCCATTTTATTGAGCCACAACATGCAGAAAAATTGGTGGAGTGGATAACGAAGCCGTCCTCATCCTGCTCATCCTCTGTCACCCAGGCTCAGAGTAGTTTGCCTTCCAACGCAGCTGCCAAAGCGGCCTATTCCACTGGCTCCTTGTCCACAGTCACTCCTTGTCAGAAACCATGAATCAAACTGAGACAGAAGTACAGTTAAATCACACTTATTTAATGATAAAAAAAAAAGGTAAACAGAGTAAACGTAGTCAAAACATAGCCAGAGTTCAGGAACTGGAAAGGATAGTCAGACAAGCCAAAATGTCAGAGAGCCAGAGATGAGCGTAGTGGAACAGCAAGCAGGATCTGGAGCCAGAAGGAATGTCAGCAATTCTTTAACAGGAACACAGGAGTCTCTGGAGATGTGACCAAGGCGAAGGCAGAGATCATCTGGACTGGATGGCTTAGGTAGGCAGGACTGACGAGCACTGTGGAGAGATAGGAGCTGGCAATTAGCCGACAGCTGAACGGCCAGCTTTGAGAAGGAAGGGCTGAGCCCAGCCCTGACAGTACCCCTCCTCAATGACCCTTTCCCCTCGGAGGACCACCAGGCTTGAGGGGAAAACATCTATGGAAATCACAGAGGAGGACAGGGGCTTATACGTCCAAGGATGAGACCCAAAAGCGTTCCTCCGGACTGTACCCTTTCAAATGCACCAGGTACTGCATGCGCCTACGGGAATAAACAATGGACTGTACTTCATACTCCTCATGGTTCTCAATCTGTACAGGGTGAGGACGAGGCACTAAGGTGGTAAAGCAGTTGCAGACCAAAGGTTTTAATAAAGAGACATGAAATACATTTGAGATACGCATATTAGAAGGAAGGTTTAATGCGTAAGCCACTGGGTTAATCTTGCGAAGAATACGGGAAGGCCGAATAAACCAAGGTGCGAATCTCAGAGAGGGAACACGAAGTCGGAGGTTGCGAGATGACAGCCAGACCCTGTACCCAACCTGGTAGGAACGCGCAGGCAGGCGTCTGTGGTCAGCATGAAGTCTGTACCTATCATTAGCATGTCGCAAAGCCTCCTGGACATGTGCCCAAGTGGAACGAAGACCATGGAGATGATTCTCTAATGCAGGAGGAGTACTCTGCAGAACAAATGAGTCGGGCAACATGGAAGGTTGGAAACCATAGTTCCCCATAAATGGGGACAATCGGGAAGCAGAATTCAAGGCACTATTGTGAGCAGACTCCCCCCCATGGTAAAAGGTCTGACAAGTTGTTATTATGGTCAGAAATATAGCAACGTAGGAATTGCTCCAAGGACTGATTGGCTCATTCTTCAGCCCCATCAGACTGTGGGTGATATGCAGGAGAAAGCAAGTGGAATTCCCAACTGTGCACAAAAGGCTTGCCAGAACAGGGACACAAACTGACTACCCCATCTGAGACAATCACCTTGGGTAGCCCATGTAAGCGAAAGATCTCCAAAGCAAAAATCAAAGCCAGTTCCTTAGAAGTGGGCAACTTCTTAAGTAGAATAAAATGGGACATTTTCGAGAATCGGTCGACCACCATAGGGATAACTGTATTGCCCTGGGAGTTGGGTAACTCCACAATGAAATCCATAGACAGGTGGGTCCAGGGCCTCTCTCCATTGGGTATGGGTTGTAGGAGGCCAACTGGAAGGTGTCGTGGAGACTTATACCCCGTACACACGATCGGACATTGATCGAGCATTCCAACAACAAAATCCATGGATTTTTTCAGACGGATGTTGGCTCAAACTTGTCTTGCATACACATGGTCACACAAATCTTGTCGGAAATTCCGAACGTCAAGATCTGTGTGGTGGCTTTCCAGGGACATGGAAAATATGGGGATATTGTCAAGATAACTGACTGCAACAAATCTTGGAGGACATTGTTAAAAAATTCCTGGAAAACTGCCAGGGCGTTACAAAGGCCAAAAGGAATTACAAGGTACTCATAATGGCCTGTTCTGGTATTAAATGCAGTTTTCAACTCGTCACCCTCCTTAATCCTCACAAGATTGTATGCCCCTCTCAAATCAAGCTTCGTGAAAACCGTTGCTCCCTTGAGGCGGTCAAATAACTCTGTAATCAACGGAATGGGATAGGCATTCTTAATCGTGAAACGATTAAGACCCCTATAATCGATACAAGGTCTCAGTTCACCACTCTTCTTCTTCACAAAGAAGAAACCAGCACCAGCAGGAGACGAAGATTTGCAGATGAAACCTTGAGAAAGTGCATCTGCAACATACTCCTCCATGGCCTTATTCTCCAAGACTGACAAAGGGTAAACCCGGCCATGAGGGGGTATGGCACCAGGTTGAAGGTCAATTACACAATAATACGACTGGTGTGGAGGCAAACAACCAGCATGACCTTTGCCAAAGACATTGCTAAAATCGCAGTACTCTTCCGGCAGGGAGGAGAGTGAAGAGGTGCACAGGACCTTGGCTACCTTCTGGAAGCATGTCTTACTGGATTGTGGTGACCAGGAGAGAACCTCAGCACGGAGCCATTCAAAAGAGGGGTTGTGCCTCTGTAACCAAGGATAATCAGTAACCAGCGGAAACTTAGGTGAGGAAATAACTTGGAATTGGATTATCTCATGGTGAAGAGCCCCTACGACCATGGACAATGGAACAGTTTCATGAGTCAAAGGCTGTAGAGGTCTCCCGTCAAAAGCCTCAATGGCAAGTGGAGTGTCACGCAGTTGCAGCGCAATCAAGTGCTTTGATACAAAGGCAGCATCAATGAACAGGCCTGCAGCCCCAGAGTCGATTAGAGCCTGTATCTCGATAGACGACCCAGCCCAAGAAAGGGTAACCGAAACCAGGGGCCTATCCTTCTGGATAACTGGGGACGAAACAACGCCACCTAAGGTCTGTCCGTGACAGGACCTCAAGGTTCGGGCATTTCCTGGACGGGTAGGACAAGACTTCAAAAAGTGACCTGCCTGGCCACAATAAAGGCACAACCTCTAACTCCTCCTAAGGGTTTTCTCATCCGCAGAGAGATGCGTTAAGCCCAAGTGCATGGGTTCATCTTCACAGACCAACTCGGCACCAGAAGGCATGGGAGGGGAGGGAGGCAAGGGTGGGACTGCAAAGTTCGGAAACAAATGTACTGGAGGCTTCCGCATGCGCTTCTTAAAGGGAGTCTTTCTCTAAGTCTGGAGTCAATGAGGATGGCAAACGTGATCAACTTCTCCAACTCAGTGGGTATATCTCGGGCTGCTATCTCATCCTTGATGATATCTGAGAGACCATGAGAAAAAGCAGCCACGAGGACCTCATTGTTCCTAGCAACCTCTGCTGCCAGAGTATGGAATTCAATGGCGTAATCGGCAACAGTTCTTGCACTCTGATGGACACGAGGCAGAAGCGGAGCATGTGGGAACATCAAATACCCTTTAAAAGAAGCCACAAACTTAGGGTAACTCAAGACAACAGGTTTTAGCATCACCCATAGAGGGTTTGCCCAGACCAAGGCTCTCTCAGAAAGCAAAGATATCACGAAACCTACTTTGCTTCTGTCTGTGGGAAACGCCTGGGGCAGCATCTCAAAGTATATCTCAACCTGTTTGAGGAACCCTCTGCATTGGACTGGATCACCCCCAAATTGCTGGGGAAGCAGAGCGGAACCAGACATACCTCTTATAGAGGTAATACTAGAGGCAGGTGCCTGCACAGAGACTGGAGCAGCAGCAGAGACAGCCTGCAACACAGGTTGTACCAGAGCAGCCACAGTGGGAGATTCCAGGTCAGTCGTGCGACTCAGGAGCGTTTGTAACGCCACGGCAAACTGATCCATGCAGTGATCCTGCTCATCCAATCTGGAAAAAATATTACCAACAAGTGGATTGACTGCATCTTCTGAATTCATGGCCTTCGCCTACTGTCAGAAACCATTTATCAGACTGAGACAAAAGTACGGTTAAATCACACTTGTTTAAAAAAAATAAAAAAAGGTAAACAGAGTAAAACGTAATCAAAACATAGCCAGAGTTCAGGAACCAGAATGGATAGTCAGACAAGCCAAAACGTCAGGAAGCCAGAGATGAGCGTAGTAGAACAGCAAGCAGGATCTGGAGCCAGAAGGAATGTCAGCCAAGCAAGTCTTTTACAGGAACACTAGAGATGTGACCAAGGTGAAGGCAGAGATCATCTGGACTGGACGGCTTAAGTAGGCAGGACTGACGAGCAGTCAGTCATGCCCACTCAACAGGTGAGTCACTGTGGAGAGATAGGAGCTGGCAATTAGCCGACAGCTGAGCAGCCAGCTTTGAGAAGGAAGGGCTGAGCCCAGCCCTGATACTCCTTCCGTAGCCTCACCATCATGCACAGAGGAGCCCCCAGAATTATTCTTCCACAGTGTCGAGTATATCCTGCTGGAGGATGTGCAGCAATTTCAAGGTTCCTATGTTGGTTCCCAGGTTGAGGAAGGGAGTAAAGTGAGCCTAGAGAGAGGGGGTGCCACAAAAGGACAAGAAACTGGCAGTCATGTTTCACAGCAGGGCCCATTCCTGCGCCCAACAAGAGTATCTGTGAGGGGTTACAGTGTTGTGACACCACCACCACCCAAGGCCCAATTTTTCTGCCCCTGTTTAACAGGGGCATGTATATACAATTCTTTATATAATATTTTTACAGCAGGGCCCGTTCCTGCGCCCAACAAGAGTAACTGTGAGGGCTTACAGTGTTCTGGTACCACCAACACCTAAGGCCCAATTTTCTGCAGATTATATAGGACAGGTCGTATAGTACATATACTGCTGTTCAGAGTACAGTATATAGTGCCTGGGGGCCTCGGGGACCCCCCACGCCATTTTTTTTTAAATTTGGTGCGGGGTTCCCCTGAAATATCCATACCAGACCTGAAGGGCCTGGTATGGATTTTGGGGGGCATCCACACCATTTTTCTTTTAGTATTTTTATCTATATTGCCGGGATCCAACAATATATTACAGCTGCGAGCAGTTTTAAATGACATTTTTTCCTTTAGAAATGTAATTTTGCTGTGGCATTGTTATAAACATGGGAAAGATGTGCTACTTTACAAGCATACTAAGGACACCCCCAGGCACCATATTTAAATGAATATTTAATTTTTATTGTTTCACTCTTAAAATCACTGCTCCCAAAAAAAATGCCGTCTTTAAAACGTTTTTTTGCATTGATACATATTCCCTGGGGCAGGACCGGATTCCCAAACACTCTTTATGACAATAACTTGCAATCAAGCCTTTAAAATGAGCACTTTTGATTTTTCACGTTCGTGTCCCATAGACTCTAATGGTGTTCGCGCGTTCGAACAAATTTATTGCCTGTTTGCATGTTCTGCTGCTACCCAAACCGGGGGGCGTTCGGCTCATTACTATTCATGAAGATCTGCTGTACTAATTTGCTAGCCCTAGTCACAGTTACAGTGATTATGCAAGAGATTCCACTATATGTAATCAAGGGGTACATTTTGAAATAGTGGATGGCATTATTATTATACAGGATTTATACAGCACCAACAGTTTGCACGGCGCTTTACCTTAGGGCAAACAGTACAGTTACAATACAATTCGATACAGGAGGAATCAGAGGGCCCTGTTTGTTAGCACTTACAATCTAAAAGCATTATACTCCATATACAAGTATACTGCATACCGGCGCCTCCCAGTACTAGTCTCATAGTTAGCAAGCATGGGTGTTGCTAGTGCCAGGCACTCAGAGCATGTGTCCCGCATCTCTTGCCTAGTGCCCCAGTTGCCCAGACTGCTGGCACCTGCCATTTTTATTTTGTAGCTACTAGCTACCTACATTAGAGAAGCTGTGTCGGATGTGCTGAGCAGCTCTCACAGCACTGTACAGGCAGGAGGCATCAGCATGAACACAAGAGGAAAAAACCCACTCAAAGCTAGTAAGGAGCAGGTCCAGCTGCTAGAATGTACTTTTTTTTAATTGTACTTTTGTAATATTGAGAGACTTGTTCTATTGTAATATTGTTTAATAAAGAAGTCTGTTAGGTAAATAATAAACAAATAAATCCTACATATAAATGAATAGTCCATAAAATTAAAAAATGAAGAAATAAAACATGAAAAACTCTTCTTGTGATCAGTGTATCCACACAATTCCACCACAGTGATCGTTTGTCCTTAAAAGTAGTGCACACCACCCCCAGTAAAAATGTGCGCTCACCTCCCAGATGAGTCAAAACTCATATGTGGATCTCCCCACGAGCTCTTTGCTCTCACTTCCTCTCCCCAATCAATGGTGGGTAATCCAGATGGCTCTTTTCTTAATGGTAACACAGCTCATTAATATCCAAAGAAGCGGATCATCTCCCAGCTTGGTTCAAGATTCCATGAGTTCAGGACATGTAAATAATAAGTATAGAGACCATAGTGTTCTCCGTATACAAATTCTACAGGTTCTACTGAGGAAGGCATGTGATTTTGCCGATACGCGTCTAGAAGGGAGGAGCTGATAGTCATGTCCAGCCAAGCACTGTGTATGTGGAAACGGTGGTGCTACTCTGTTTTTATGTGATTTTAAAGTTTTTATTTTGTAAGTGCAACTTGTCTATTTGGGGGCTTTGAATGCAGAACACATCTGACTCATTAGTGAACTGGCTGTTTATTAGACCTGGATCCTGGCAAGGTACCGCCCTGCTACAATATATACTATATTTATTCTAAGACAATTTTATGCTGCAAGTCAAGTCAGATTAAAGCCAGAACTCCTGATAGGTACACCTTTTCTGGGTCAGTGGCAGAAAAAATGTGAAGTTAGTGGGCTGGCATGTCAGCAAGTCAACTAACATTTTCAGAATGAGACCAAATACTGTTGTAAAATGAGCAGCTAAGCAACTCTTATTTTACCTCTGCTGACATAATTTTACATTATGACTGTAGAAAAATGAAGAAATTGTGCGAACATAAGACCAGATTAACCTGCTTCTCTGCACATACTTTGTCTTTACCTTTTGCCTTCTAGCTAGTTATGACAATAAGCTATTTATCGATATACAGAGAAAACAAGAGCAAATAGCTGGCAAAAAAGCCTCATCTAAAGGGTTACCTATGTTCGTGTATGTGTAATGAGCAAGAAAACACCAGCTGTTTAATCTATAATATGTATGTTCATTTTAATTAATAATATTTAAAAATAATATGTGTGCTGAGAGATAAAGGGGAGCTGCCACTGCTGACTTTATTCCGATATTATCAGTTTCACATGTTACACACATTAAAGTGGTATTCCCCCCCAAAAAAATTAAAAGCCAGCAGCTACACATTGCTGGCTTTTAACAATAGGACACTTACCTGTCATGGAGTCCAGCGATGTCAGCACCGCAGCTGTTTCCATCTGCTGTCGGGTGCTGCCACCGCCATTGCGGGTGGGGGTACCTGGCAGTGTAGCCTTACGGCTTCACGCCGGAAACCCTGCTGCACATGCGCGAGGCCCTGCTCCTCTTTCCTACTGGCCCGGCGACAAGGAGAGGAGGAAAGAGGAGGAGGAAGCCCTGCGGTGATGTCACGGGCCACGGCCCAGACTCCCGGAAGTGGGAACAGGATACCTGTCAAAGACAGGTATCCTGTCCCCCCTCCCTCCCTGAAAGGTGCCAATTGTGGCACTGGAGGGGGAGAGGAGACAAATGAGCGGAAGTTCCACTTTTGGGTGGAACTCCGCTTTAATGCAACTTAACACATCAATGAATGGGTTTTTAAAATGCAAGCCATGTAAATTCCTGAATTAAAATTGGTCTCAGCCAATTGCAATCCCTGTGCAGTAGAGCTCAGAGTAGGAGAGGGAGAAAAAGCACAAGGAGCCAGCTGTACTGCAGTGCTAATGTAGTAACAAGGGACATGCCAATAGGAGGAGAGAGCAGAAGGCCAGGGAAAAAAGCATTTTGCTTCTCGTTCCCTGCCCGGTCACACGTGGGGGAGGGACAAGAACTGTGATGCCTTGTACACACAGTCGGACATTGATCGGACATTCCGACAACAAAATCCATGGATTTTTTCAGACAGATGTTGGCTCAAACTTGCATACACACGGTCACACAAAGTTGTCGGAAAATCCAATCGTTCTAAAGGCGGTGACATAAAACATGTACGTCGGGACTATAAATGGGGCAGTACCCAATAGCTTTCGACTCTTAATTTATTCTGAGCATGCGTGGCACTTTGTGCGTCGGATTTGTGTACACAGGATCGGAATTTCCGACAACGGATTTTGTTGTCGGAAAATTTTATAGCAAGCTCTCAAACTTTGTGTGTCGGAAATCCCTATGGTAAATGTGTGATGGAGCCTACACATGGTCGGAATTTCCGACAAGGTCCTATCACACATTTTCCATCGGAAAATCCTATCATGTGTACAGGGCATGAGTGTTACTTAACTCCACTTTTTTGGAAAGGAAAAAACAATCCCCTCTGGGTGGTCAGTGAACATTGCCGGGATTTTATCAAACTTTGTTGCAGATTTCTACCTGTTTCTGCTCTGAAGGAAAAGCTGTTTGCTATATCAACATGTAATATGGATATGAATGAAAGTTACTTATTCATTAATAATCATTGTTCTATTGAGGAAAGCTGCAGGGTTGGCAACCCTTTAGAATTGATTTACCCTTTGGAAGTACCTCACCAAAAAAGAAAGTTTTGTTGTATAGAATGCTTAAAATCGGACTTGTATCTTAGTGTAGACTTCTGAGAAAATCATAGAACCAATCACAAAAGCAGCAAATGCCATTTTCTGTACACCAGCTGTGTTCATTTACTGTATGGCTTGTGTAGCAATTGTATATGTTATATTTTTTATTTGCTAGTTTTTGGGCCCACAAAAGTGTAGTTACCCTTTAACTGCAGCAGAGAAACACCAGTTATCCTCCTCATGTAAATCTCAGAACTGGATGGACAGAAATATAAAACCCTTTGGAAGGTAAGATAGCTACTATAAATGTATTTCATCTGAGTATTTAGCTGTTTCTTTCAAGGATGTACAGCTGAAGCCGATATGAAACCTCCCCACACAAATCCAATAAGGAGGAATCAGTTAAAATTTCAAAAACACTGGATGACCTTTTCATTCAGGGGTTGGAAAAATCAAAGGTTTCTCCTTCTATTTCTTAGAAATATGTATTGATATGCATTGTAGATGTGGAAAAATGAAACAGACAGAAATATTGGGTACCCATGTTTTCAGGTAGGTGTATAGGAGGTAACTTAATTAGAAACAGACGATGACAGCCCCAGCTAGTCAAGGGTATGGTTCAGGATTGCATGTAGGGGTGGGCTGTGTGTTTGACTCGAAAATAAGCTGTTTGTGTGTTTGCTGAACACACAAACAAATGGGGCGCTCGGCGGGAACTTCACCGCCGAGCAACCCATTTGCACAATGGGGCCAGCGCATGTATGTAAAATGAAAATGTACTTACAGTAAAGGAATACCTTTTTTCAGTTCTCAATGCATGTACTGAAATTGTAATAGTCATTTATAGGCATAACTTATTACCTATGCAAGCTGGTTGACCCCAAAATTGGATATGTTGTAGTCCGGGTCCCAGCTAGGTGCTCCTCAAGTTTGTTGTCCCTGTCACTTATGGTTCGGGAGCAGTGCCATGTCAAGCTGACAAGGTTTCCAATAGATGCCAATGTTAAATGTTAAAAACTGGGAGCAATGCAACATCAAGCTGACCAAAACTTCCCATGTTAAAGACCAGGAGACCAGGAGCAGTGCCATGTCAAGAAATTTTTTTTTTTAAATGGCGTGGGGTCCCCTCAAAGTCCATACCAGGCCCTTTGGGTCTGGTATAGATTTTAAGGGGAACTCCCCCCAAAATTTACACCATACCCTTATCCGAGCATGCAGCTTGGCAGGCCAGAAAAGGGAGGGATGAGCGAATGCCCCCCCCTCCTGAACCATACCAGGTCGCTTCATCTCAACATGGGGAGGGTGCTTTGAGGTGCCCCCCAAAGCACCTTGTCCCCATGATGATGGGGACAAGGGCCTCTTCCCGACAACCCTGGGCTGTGGTTGTCAGGGTCTGTGGGCAGGGGGCTTATCGAAACCTGGAAGCCCCTTTTAACAAGGGACGCCCCCAGATACCGCCCCCCCACCCCAACCCATTCACCAAAAAAAAAAAAGTATCTCAATGTATCCATCATCAATCACGACGCCCGCTGGATCCGAAAAATAGCACAAAAAAATAAACGCTGTCACCTCCTGGGAGGTCTCCGGCCGTCTGCCTCCTCTCTGCCTTGACAGCTCTTATACAGGCAAGGGGCAGGGCCACATGTAATGTTATGTGACTTCATAAGTGGGCGGTGCCATTGGGTGATGTTACCAGTTGGCCACGCCCCTTGCCTATACAAGAACTGTCAAAGCAGAGAGGAGGCAGACATCTGGTGGCCTCCTCTATGCATTACATCGATGGACACTATTTTTTTTTCCTTTTTTAATAAAGGACTTGTCAAAAACTGTTTCCTCCGGTTCTTACTTTTTGACATTTATGGATTTTGGGGGACGACATTTTTTTCATTTTTTAAAATCTGTTTTGCCGGAAGTTGGCAATACGTTACAGCCGCAAGCAAGTTTAAATTACATTTTTTTCCTTTAGAAATGTCATTATTGCTGCAGCATGTTCTATACAGATGCATCACTTTACAGGCAGACTAAGGGGACCCCCAGGCACAATATTTAAAGGAATTTCACATTTTTGTTTCACTTTAAGCATTTTTAAAATCACTGCTACTTTTAAAAAAAGTAGTTTTAAAAACTTTTCTTTGCATTGATACATGTCCCCCAGGGCATTACCCAGGTCCCCATACACTTTTTAAGGTAATAACTTGCATATAAGCCATTAAAATAGGGACTTTTGATTTTTCATCTTCGTGTCCCATAGACTTTAATAGTGTTTGCAAGTTCGCTAGAACTTTTTCCCTGTTTGAGATGTTTTGGTGCAAACCGAACAGGGGAGTGTTTGGTCCATTCCTAATGACATGTATGTGTCACCCAAAATCTTTTATCGGATAGTTGGCTTGGCTTCCTGCCATTTGGGTGTTGAGCAGTAGTCAGGAGATAAATAACTGGACGCACCCTTCAACGCCTGATTGATAAAGTGATTGATAAAGTGTAGTAGTGAGAGTCCGGGGGACATGTGATAAAGTCTGAGCTAGGAACACTTAATAACCAGAAGGTTTATTGGGCTAGGGGGTGGTAAGAACAGTGGCTGATCTTTGCTTTTACCACCCCACTTCACCTAACATGCCAAATGTTAATGTTGGGTTTTGACAAATGTGCCCCCTTTTTAAGTCAATGGGTTTGTGGTGCAACTGCACATGCTGCGGTGTAGTGCTGTAGCCTTTCAAGGGTTAAAACAGGTGACATATCACCTCTGAGTAGCCTATCCAATATATCTGAAAAGAAATCCACTGTGGAATGCTTTTCAGGGCAACGACAGCCGCGAGTGTAAACAAAGGTTTTTTTGTGACTTCTATGTTCAAATTACCCCTGCAACACTGGATTTTGATGCTTATTTTTGTTCTGTAGAGAAATTTAGGGTGTGTGTTCTTGTTCCACTGTCACAGTAGGAAATCAGCTCACTTGTTCTGTACATGCTGTTATCAGGGGTGTCTTTTGTGCAATTTAAATGTCTTGCAAGAGTATTCTTAAAAATATCTAATGTACTTGTTTCTTCAGAGACACACTGAGAATCTCTCTGTTGCTTAGATTGTTTCCTAATTTCATTCCGATAATCCCCTATGTCTCTGTATATGCTCACAAGACAAAAAAAGTTGCACAAGAACATGAATAATTCAGTTTGCAAAGAGACGGTGTTATTTTTAGCATCTCAGGTAATTGTTGTATTAGAGTCTAGCCCATCTGTGATACTTATGAACAATTTGCACCTGCCATTGACATGATACAATGAGCATCATACCTTTTAAATAAAGGTTTCTAATTCTTTTTTAATAAAAGTTTCTAATTCTTTATCTATGCCCTCCCTATCTTTCAATTTACTTCTTTCTTCTCTTCCCTGTCTCTAAGATTCAGCATACTTTTGTCAGGTGAGACAGCATCGATCACGCAGTTTGAACATTTACATTTTTGATTCCTTTTGTTTGTACTTACCAACCCCTGTGTTTCTGCAAGTTATGCTTTTTTCAGACCTGTAAAATGTCTCTATATGTATTATAAAAAAGGTTAACTTTTGTAAAGGCCAGTAGAGCAATTTATAATGCCGCACCCCAGTCTCAAGTCCCATTGACTTAAAATGAGAAATTTAATTAGAGTAGTCATTCATGTAAAGAATATAACTAGAGATAGAAGCAAAATATGTTATGTCAGAATAATAGGTCTTCTAGATAAAATAAAGACTGAGTAATTATTTAAACTTGTCTCAAAATGGATTCCACTGCAGTTTAATTTGCCGGCTGAAGGAGAATCAATGCAAATAGGGAGATCTCTCTGAATTCAATCAGATAATCACTCTAACTCCTCTAGACCAAAACCAGCAACGGTGAAATTTCTCCTTTATGCTGACAAAACCATAATTTTCTGAGCAAGCTGAATTAAAAGTTTGGATTAATAAATTCCATTTGTATATTTCAGAAATGACTAATATAAAGAGGAAATAAGATATATAGAAAAGATAGTGTGAAGAAAGAACTTTCCTTAAATAGTGCAGAATAAGGAAAAAGGATTTTGACGATGTCCAAAAAGTTCTTACATGAACAGAATTGGCCACTCAACAAATTTTCTAAAAAGCTGGAATAATGTTTGAAGAGACAAGCAACAAGACTGCCATTTTCTGTTTTATATAATGAAAGCCTCCCTAGCTACACTTGAATATTTACTTTATTTTTACACTAGTAACTTGTTCATATGTCATAGATTCTCAAAGCTAAACTCCAGGCAGATAAAAAAGATGCAATGAACAGTGTAGCTAAAGTCTACCAATGGAGGTGGGCTTTTTTTCCGCACGAATTCTTGCACAGTATGGAACACTTATCTACAAGTCTGCCCTCCTCCAGCAATGGCAATCACCAGTGATCGTACCATCTGCTGCCACCACCATCTTCCCCACCTCTTCCTCAGGGTTTTGCATCACTGCTTTTTGGCCATCGGGTGGCCACTGATGTTGTAACCCCTGCACATGTACACAGCAGCTACATTGTCTGCAACCCCAAGCTTAATTCTCTGCATCTTACATGGAGAAAGGCCATACATGGATCGAAATTCGTCCTGTTCTGAACTTGCTGAATTTTGATCCATATATGGCCATTTTTAGAGATTCCAGAAATGGACTGGGACTGTACACAAAATACCATTTGCTCATTACAATAAAATTGCTAGGTGCCAAAGTATTTTTTTTTTCTTTTGCAAAAGAGAATTTGCTTGTCTGTTGCAATTTTTTATTGACATAATTTAGTTTGATTTCATGTAGCTCTGTATGTTTTACATTTTTTTTTTTTAATGCAAGATGTGAATTTGACTTGGTATCAGCCTCTTGCAGTCCCTGTACAGCAGAGCTCACACTTGAAAAAAGAGAAACAGCACCAGGAGCCAATTACTTGTGAAGCAGTTCAAAGGAGTATGCTGATAAGAGTAGAGAGAAAGGGGACAGTAAGATGAGTTCATCAGTTTGCTGCTTCTCCTTCCACTTTCCCATCACAGCCTGGGGGTAGGGAGAAAACCTGTAATTGTAAAGCTATCCATACACTAGTTTGAAAGTTTTCATTTTAAGAAATTCTATTTGATTTTCTAATTGTTATTGGGTTTTTGACTGCAGTGACGAGAAAATTTAAAAAATGTAAACATTTTTGATGAAATTTCTAACATTGTCTGTAGTTATCATTCAAAAAAGGCAATTTACTTCAAAATTGAATGTTGAACGCACACAAAATTTTGAAATACTTTCATCGAGTTAATACATATACTGAGAATTTTTGTAAGAATCGTTTGAAAATCTGCTAGTGTATGCAAGACTGGATTAATAAGGGGGCAAAAGGGGAAATTGCCCTGGGCCCCCTGACAGCAGGGGCCCCCCTCTATACAAAAATTATATAAAACAATATAAAAAATTATATATAAAACAATGGAATACATTGGTTTGCCACATGGTTTACACGAAGTAATAAACCAACATTAATAGGTACCATCATCCTAGGTATGTATAGCCAAAGAATGAATTTGAAAGAGGAATCAGAACAGGGACCTCTCCAATAGGGTCCTGCCTCTTTCAAAAAAAGGGGGAAAGAAAAGAGGACTATTGCGGTACCATAAAAAGAAAACTTGATTTAAAAAGAGTATAAATTTATTTCAAAATTAATAAAAAGTCCTGTAAGGGACATATTTGATACATATTAATAACATACAAAGACAAAAACAATGATAATTGTTTACAGCAATGTTGACACTAGATTTTTGGTATAGCCAATGCCCACAAGATGCATAGACAAAGGTTTATTAGTGTGATACTTGCAGACGTGACCTCTACGGTTTCGCGGTCACAGCCGCTTCTTCAGGAGGCGTCTGGTAGTATATAGTCTATGAAGGTGAAAAATAATATCAACATAACAAGCTTGGATATATACACAGTTTATAAAGAGTACAAAACTTAAATTGGAGAAGGTACTCAAAGTTTGCAAATTGCACTCACCACACTATAACCAAAGAGGGGTCTTCCTGGAATGATGTTGTGAGACGCCCTCAGGGAGGCGTTCCCCCGGTGGCGGGCCCGGGAGGCAAAATTAGGGTATAGCTATTGTAAGGGAAATTTGTAAAAGAATTATAAGTTTTGAGACATAATATAATGGATTCTATTAGGGGGCCACCAAGGAGTGCCGGGATTGAGGTGAAAAGGGGAAAAGGAGAACAGAAAACAGAGCGGGAAAGAGGGGGGGGGAGGGGGGAAAAGGGGAAGGAGGGGAGGGGGGGGGGAAAGAGGGGGGGGAAAGGGGGGAAGGGAAGGAGGGGGTGGGGAAAGGGGGGGAAGAAGGGGAAGAAAGAAAAGGGAAGGGGGCAAGCAACCGAAAAGAGGGGAAGAGGAGAGAGGAAATAAAAGGGAAAGTATAGAAGGGAAAAAAGGGGAAGGGAAAAACAAAGAGAGGAGGGAAAGGGGGGGGGGGGGAATAGAAAAGAAGGGGGGGGAAAGGGAAAAAAGAAAAGAAAAAGAAAAGAGGAGGGGGAAGGGGGGGGAAAGGGCATAGGAGAAGGGGGGGGGGGGGAAAGAAAAAGGAAGGGAAAAGAATGACCAGAAAGGGACAGAGGGTTAGAGTGAGATAGATGTCCCAGTTCCACCTAGTAAAGGAAAATTGAAATGGGAAAAAATTAATTAAATGAAACTAGTAAAAGGGGGGTTTTTTGATGATGAAATTCCCTTACCTATCATTGCTTTAGTAAACGCCTAGACTCAGGAGTTGTTCAGATCCAAAAGAATGTGACTAATGCAGTTAGTGGCACAAACGCCACATCACACTGTCACTGCGGATCGCTGCAATGAATGTAAATCAATACAACAGGCATAAGAAGCTAGTTTTAAAACTAAAAAGTCAATCATAAGGCGTACAGACGCCAGGGGAGGTGGGGGGTACCCTGTGAAACGGGGAGCCCCCACCTGGTAACGAAAAAACATGGTAAGAGTACTTACATAGACTTTCAGCAGCGTCCGCATGGAGCTGGGTGTTCAACTGAGGCTCAGACAGCTGAGTCTCAGGCGTCTTAAATGCCTCCAACCCGGAAGCTGACTATGGCGGGGTCGATCGCCACGATTGCTTCCGGGTCCGGTCCTCCACTATTGCGCTTGCGCGGACAGTCTGTCCGACGCAGGCGCAAAGCTCAACATTGATCAGTGCCTAAGCACTGGTCAGGACGAAGCGGAGGCTGGGCTAAGTTTAGCCGAGCCTTCCGCCGGAGGAGCGCAAGCCCGCCACAGGGGGAGAATAAACTCCTCACATCTATCCAGGACAGAGCGGCCAGTGCAATTCCAGTAATAGTCTAGACAAGGAAGTGATAAATGGAACAATAAACTGGAAGGAAAAGATGCATGGTTTCCAGCGGCGGCGGGGGTGCAGAGGACCTCCGCAGCTGGACAAACACACACCCTAACCCATCCCAGGGCAAGTAAAACAACATAATAATCAACATTATACATGATCCTATGACAGAGAATCAAACAATCACAGAACATTAGAAACAGCCACTGAAAAAAACAATAAAGAATAGAAGGTTTTGAGTACAGTGTGAATCAATTATTGTTCAGAGTCCACTAGTCCATGATCAGGAGGGGGGGAGGGGAGAAGGGAAGGGGGGGGGGAAAAACCAAAGTCCTGACCAGTACAGTCCAAAATATTATAAAATTGGTTTTTAGTTTTGTTTTTATTCTTGTTTGTAGAATAGGGTCACGGCAGAGACTGGGGGGGGGGGGGAAAGGGGGGGGAAAGGAAAATTAGGGAAAATTGACAAAATTAATCAAGAAAATATTTATACGAGTGTGCCTCGTTGATACCCGGAGGAACACATGCATCAAGTCGTTCAATCCAGAAGGATTCACGTTTGAGAATTTCACGATCCCAATTGCCCCCGCGGGGGTCTTCAGGGATAACATCCAACACAGTGAACCGAATGTAGTCTAGATTGAAACGATGATGGATACCTAAATGGCGGCCCACAGTAGTGAGTTTGCCGTTTGTAGAGGCATAGAGGTGATCCCCAGTCTCTGCCGTAATTCCCTAATAGTTTTCCCAACGTAAAAAGCGTTGCAGGCACATGTCATGAGGTAAATTACTCCGCGCGTGCCACAATGGGCTGAGTGTCTGGGAAAAAACATTTCGCCGTTGGGAAGGAGGAATTGTTGTCCCTCTTGGATCCATGGGCAGTGTGGGCAATTGCCACATTTGTAGGTGCCCCTGGGTCCCCTGAGATCAGGGGAGGGGGTCCTATAGTGGCTATGTGTTAATCTGTCCCTCAAGGATGTGGCCCTTTTGAAAACGAGATCAGGAGTTGGTTTGATATATTTTTTAAGAGTGTGGTGATCGGTTAGAATGTGCCAATGATTAGACAATATTTTTCGTAATTGTTGATGATGAGTGGAAAATTTGGTAATAATCTTAGTCATATATGGCTTTTTGGGGCGTGCAGGGCCATACAAAAGTGTTTGTCGGTCAAGGGCTAAGGCCTTGTTGAAGGCCTTTCTTAGCACGGTGCGTTTATAGCCCCTAGCTAGTAACCGTGTGCGGAGAGCATTGGCCTGTTTGTAAAAGTCATCGTCCTCTGTGCAGTTTCTTCTCAGTCTGAGATACTGAGCAAAAGGGATGCTGCGAACCAGAGGGCGGGGATGAAGACTGGATGCATGCAACAAAGTGTTGCCGGCCGTGGGTTTACGATATAGGTCCGTGATAAGATGACCAGTGGTGTCCTTAATGATCTGTACATCTAGAAATGGAATACTGTGTCTATCATAAGAGTAGGTAAAATGAAGGTTGAAAATGTTGATATTGAGCTCTGCGATAAAGGTTTGCAAAAGTTGCTCTGTACCTGTCCAAATTACCAAGAGGTCGTCAATGAACCTAAACCATCCTAGTACATGGTCCAGGAATGGTTCCATATGGTCATCACTAAAGACTGCTCGTTCCCAACCGCCGAGATATAAGTTGGCGTAAGAGGGGGCACAAGATGTGCCCATTGCCACGCCTTGAATTTGAAGATACGTCTGGTCCATAAATAAAAAATAATTTTTTGTCAAGATAAATTCTAGAAGTTTTAAGATAAAGGTATTGGTGGGCCAGGTATGATGATCCTGTTCCATCAAGAAGGAACCAGCCATCCGGACGCCCTGCTCGTGGGGGATGCTCGAGTAAAGAGCCTCGACATCAATGGCACGAGGAGGGCGTCCGGAGGATCTGGATCCCCTCGATGTGTTTCAACAGGTCAGTTGTGTCCTTATGTAGGACGGTAATCTCATGACGTGGGGAGAAGGAAAGTGTCCACCAGTTTGCTGGCATTCTCTGTTAATGAACCTTTGCCAGAGACAATAGGTCGGCCTGGAGGTGCAGAGAGATTCTTATGAGTTTTAGGCAGAGCATAAAACGTAGGAGTACGTGGATATTGTACATTGATGAATTTATAGGTGTCATCACTGATGAGGCCCTCCAAAAAGGCCCCGCCGATGAGTCCCCTAAATTCATCAATGGTTTGTTGAATGAACTGGTTTTCAATGGGTAAATACCAATTGGTGTTGGAAAGATTTTAAGACACATAGTCTGGTATTGGTGATGAGTCATCAATACCAGGTTTCCTCCTTTGTCAGATTGCTTTATGATCAAATCGGTTTTTTGCAGTCTGGTGACAGCTCGAAACTGTTGTCGGGTTAGGTTAGAAGGTAATGTGTGCCACCGTTCTTTTTTGAGGGAGATGATGCACTCATGCAAAAAGGCCCATATGGAGGGCAGGTCAAAAGATCAGGAAAGACTTTGGACTTGGTTTTAAGGGAGGTCGTGGGATTGGGATATTGGGAATGGGGGGTGATGGCCACCTGACAGGCAGATGGTAAATCAGAATTGCCATCGGAGGTATCCGGCTCGACGTTTCCCTCATCATAAAGTAGCATAAGGTCCCTTAATGCTCTAGACTCCGCTATGGTGAAGTTCTTAGTCTTTTCCGCTAGTTCTTTTTCAAGGCTGACACGTTTACGGTCCGGATCAAACATGAAATTAAATGTCAATTTACGAGCGAATAAATAAAGGTCTTTTATTGTTTCGTAGATGTCGATTGGTTCTGAAGGACAGAAACCCAGGCCTAAATGAAGGACCTGTTCCTCCTCCAGAGTCAATCGATAAGGAGTGAGGTTAATAATGTTAAGGAGTGGGGATCATCGATATTTGTGGAGGTGATTACTCGTGGGACGTGCTCGGAGTTGGGGCTCTTTGCACAAACATGTCCAGACTCCCTGTTTTGAGGGGGGTTCTGGACCTGGTTGCACCAAAAACCGGGCTGTGATAGGAGTGTTT